>OX346725.1:772500-3172500 GCA_947063395.1 Hemistola chrysoprasaria
TCTTCATTAACATGCTAACTGCAAAAGTGTCATACTGTAACCAAATTTATTACATTCATTTGACATGGACTTCCACTGCGTTAAAACGTCACCCATACAAAAAGAATACATAGATAAGAAGAAATAGGGAATAATTGTTCTCTCGATTGTTTGTGGTTGGCTATGGATCTGGCCTTTATTTGCGCTAACACATATTTTGTTAAAGAAAACCTTGCAATTTCTTCGTGTATATTAAAATTGTTAAAAGTAGTTTTTAGGTTATGTTTTTTAAATTACAAAAAAGCAAGATCCAGAGCCAACCTCAAACAATAGAGTGGAAAATTATTCCCTATTTCATCATATCTGTGTATTTTCTTTTTGTATGGGTAATGTTTAAACCTTAAGGCATTACAATATATTCTAAAATGAATTTTGTTTATTATTTCAGTATCAATTCATGTGCAACTGCATGGATAGAATAGCCGAAGAGTCTAACTGGGCGGACACCGGGGAATAAACTCATACATAATGTAACAATACCTGTTCTATGTATTATTACTTCTATGGTCCACTGTCGTACAATTTTCATGGTTATCTTTAATGCGGTGGCTACACATTGGATACCAATTATGTCCAAATAGGCTAAACACATTGGCTCTCATTTGCGTCGAAATTGGCCATGGGACTTAAAATTATTGTGTTTAATTAGGATAAATTATTTCATCTAATTTTCCTTTAACCTCATAATCACATGTAATCACTCCTTTTCCCGAAGGGGTAGGCAGAGGTGTCAATCCCATAATAAATACACCCACATTTCGCCAGTATTTTATTGGCCCCACGTAACCCATAGGTTTCAGGCCTATGTACAGGCCCAGGTATTAGGCAATAGACGAGCCTATTGTCATCTACCGGGCACAGTCCCAGATTCCAGGCTGTCATAGAGACAGTAATGACCTAATAGAAAAATACAATAACTTTTGCCTGACCTGGGGATCGAACCCAGGACCTCGAACACGGCAAAATGTTTGAAACGGAAGGAATATATATAATCTTTTTTTTTTTTTTTTTTTTCTTAAATGACATGCCTAGAATGAAATGTCATCCTATTACAATCTAGCCTCTTAGAGGCTAATAAGTAATTTATCTTTAACTTAAACTGCTAGATAAACGTTAAAACTAAGAATGTGTCCATTAACACTTATTCTTATTGTCTCTATTATGACAAGGTAGACACTTTGTTCATGTGTTCTTTATACGCGGCACTAACACTGCATTACACTAATTGTTTACAACACTTAAACTAACTCAAAAGGTTTTTTCCTTCTAAGTCTTCTCACTAGTCCCGTGGTGTCGAGGAGCTGGATGGCCTCGACGTTCACATGATGGTGGAGCCGACGCTCATGGGCTTCCGCGAACTTTTTAATAACTTTAGTGACGAGGTCCACTTTGAGATCACGGTGGAGGTCTTCGTTTCTTACGTACCAAGGAGCGTTCACTATACTCCTTAGTACTTTATTCTGAAACCGTTGAATAATTTCCACGTTGTTATTTTTGGCACATCCCCATAACTGGATGCCATAAGTCCAAATAGGTGCTAGGACTTGTTTATAAATTATCAGTTTATTGTGAACTGACAGTTTGGAGTGTCTACCAATCAGCCAGTTCATTGACCTATAGCGAAGCTCCAGTTCATAACGTTTTTTCTTAACGTGTGACTTCCAGCGGAGCTTTGCGTCTAGAGTCATACCCAAGTATTTTGCGGTATTTTCATATGGTATGGCCGTATTGTTGATAAAAACCGGATGATAGCTTGTCCTCTTGTTAGTAAAATCTATGTGACTAGACTTAGATTCATTTAGCTTTATTTTCCATTTTTTGGTCCAATCGAAGATGATATTTACTGCTGTTTGCACCTTTTCAACTGCTTCCTCATGGGTGAACCCTGTTGCCATAATTGCGGTATCATCTGCAAATGTTGCAATTGTATTTGGTTCTAACTCTGGGATATCACAAGTGTATAAGAGGTACAGGACTGGACCCAAAACACTTCCCTGTGGTACTCCAGCTTTAATAGGTTTGAGTGATGAGTAGGCGTCTTCCTGTCGTACTCGAAACATTCTCTGTGTAAGGTATGATTCCAGAAGATCAGCATACCTTAATGGGAGCATATTTTTTAATTTAAATATTAGGCCTTCGTGCCACACTTTATCAAAAGCTTGGGCTACGTCCAAGAAAACGGTAGAGCAAACTTTATTTTCTTCTAAGCATTTTTCTATTACGTTGGTGATTCTGTGGACCTGATCTATTGTGGAATGTTGTTCTCTGAATCCAAATTGATAATCAGGTATCAAATTACGTTCTTGGATGATAGGCTTCAGTCGCTTTAATAAAAGCTTTTCAAATAATTTTGACATTATAGGTAACAGTGATATTGGTCTGTAAGAGGTTGTTTCGTTGGGAGGTTTACCTGGCTTAGGTATCATAATGACTTCAGCTACTTTCCACAACTCCGGGACGTGTTGTAGCCTAAACGTAGCATTGATGATGGTGGTAAGTTTTACCACGGCTTTTCTGGGTAAGTTATTTAGAACTTCTCCTGTGATTAGGTCGAAACCAGGAGATTTTTTTCGATTTAGCTTGCAAATTTCACTGTACACTTCTCTCGGTGTAACCAGTATTATATTATTCGTCTCAGGGTGCAGGATTTGTGCATTCAGCATCACATCTGCTGAATCGTCATTTGGTTGGAAAATTTGTTCTAAATGTACCGCGAATCGTGTAGCTTTTTGTTTATTGTTTATTGCCCAGCTTCCGTTGGTTTCTTTAATCGGTGGGGTTGCAACTATAGGTTTTTTAATGTTTTTGATCACTTTCCATAGCGAGTAATCAGTTGTACGATCACTCGTTAATTGACTTAACCTGTTTTCCGCATTTTGATCGGTAAACAACTGGATTTCTCTCTTAAGTCTTTTTGTTAGATTATTAAACTTTGTTTTATCTCTTGGGTCTCTAGTTGTGTGCCATTTTTGCCTTTGTTTCCTTTTTTCAGCTATTAGTTGTCTGATCTCTTTTGGGTAATACTTGTCTCTTACTAGAGTGTTTGATTCAGGTGTATTTTTCCAAACACACTGTTGAATATTCTCTATTAAAATTCCTACTTCTTCATCTAGTTGTTGTGAATTTTTTAGAGGAACTTTCAAGTTAGTTATTTCCTCTAAATCAAACCTAAAACTTTCCCAGTCAGTGTTTTTGTTGGCTAATATGGGATTTTTTCCTCTTTCTACGACAGTTTCACTTAAAGTTAGGACTATTGGTGAGTGGTCTGAACTCATATCATGGCCCTCCCGTATTTTAAGAAAGCTCGAAGATATATTTTTGTAGATAAAAAAGTCTATTAGATCCGGAACTTTCTGTGGATCAGTTGGCCAGTAGGTAGGGGTTCCAGTCGATATGACATTACAGTTAAGTTCTTTAATTGCTGAGAGTAGCTCCTTACCTTTAGTTGTGGTAAGACGTGATCCCCAGAAGGTGTTCTTAGCGTTAAAATCACCTCCCAACAAAAATCTGTTTCCAAGTCCTTCCAAAAAGCTCTTATACTGCGCTGTTTTCAGTGCATGCTTAGGTGGACAGTAAATGGCTGATATTGTGACATAATAGCGATGAGTTTTAACACTCACAGCTACAGCTTGTATATGTTGTTCTTCATATTTATGCTCTAAGTAGTGATAGATATTTTCTTTGATTATTACAGCGCTGCCACCTCTAGCAGTGTTGTCAGGGTGTAGTGCGTGATAGGTTTTATAGCCTTTTATTTGAATATATGATTCTCTTGTGAAGTGTGACTCAGATATAAGGCACAGGTCAATATTTTCTGTGTTTAGGACTGCCTCTAGCTCATGCCGATGCTGAAGAAGTCCATTTGCATTCCACGCTATGATGTTTAGTGACTTAACCATTTAAGATTTTTGTTTAGACGAAGCTATTTTGGTGCTACGAGTAATTTCAAGTTTTTGCAATCGTTCGTCGAATAAAGTTATGATATTTAAAATCTGATTAAGCTTTTCTTCGACGCCCGAGTGTATTTGTTTGGGTTGCAATTTAGGTAGCGGTCTGGGTTGACCTCCTTTTGTAACTTGTGCGTACGAGACGTTATTTGTTACGTTTTGGGTGATATTACTTGATTTTACCTTGCTTGCACTTGGAATTTGGATAGTATGCGAAGGTTCATTCTTTTTAGTGGTCTTATTTTTTATCATCTGTAGTTCCTTTGCTACAATGCAACCTCTGTAGCTAGCTGGATGTGGTTCTCCGCAGTGTACATAATATATATAATATTATGTAAATAAACGCGATTAAATTCAAAGTTTTTTACAAATTGTGCCATGATTTTTTTCTCAATGACAGCCTGGAGTCCGAAGACTCGCCTCCTATTGCATGGGATTTTAATTAATATACTCGTAAGTATGGATGGAACCGAGGAATGATGTTGTGTTATCGTGTCCAAGGACTGATGGTGCAAATATGGCCAATGTGTAGTCGCCGCATAAGACTGGGATCGACCAAACTTATGGCATATTATTATCCCGAGGATAAAGTCAGTTTATTGAATTTAAACTGCATTTTATCAAAGTGTGTCTATCCCAAGTAAAACACAAATGAAGTTATCCTAAAATATACCAGAGTTTTTGGTACACTGGAATCACCTTGAATTTGGTCGAAAACAGACAATTTTTTTCAATTTTAATGGGGGACCATCCATTTTTGTATCTATTCTCCTTTATTACGATATTTTGTTATATCGTTGTCTAGTTTTAATGCGTTTTCACACATTCAATAATAGAACAATATAAAGTAAATATATTTAAAACTCTGAACAAAATATTATATCGATGAGTGTAGTGCAAATGTGGCTTAAAAATAGTATTTGACGGGAATTTCGAAAGATCTCATTACGTGCCAATTTAATAAACTAAAGAATAGGAAAAAGAAAATTACTTGTTTACGAAAGAAAAAGCATAAATATGTATATAGTTGGGTTACAAAAACGTCTGGCGACTTTGATAATATTATATATAATTCGCAATAATGTGAACCTTATCTGTCAAAGTAGGCTTTAAAAGGGAACCGCGAAAGGGTTTCGTATACTTCTCAACAAAGCCTTACATATTATCGTGGGCGTGCACAAAAATTACTAGTCCGCCATCTTGGTATAGTCTACCATATTGGATTTAAAATGGTGTCACTTGCCTAACAATGTCGTATTCTCATCCAAACAATGCTTGTATGCAAATTTTCATCTCAAACGGTTGAGGACAAGTTTACAATTCAGTTGCAAAATTTATCCCACAATGTACACGCACATACAAACATTACAATTAAAGCTTGTAAAAAGATTTCCGTATAGAAAATGTGTGTAATAATATTTTCATAGTTAGATGTCGCCAGATGTGATAAAAATAAATAATATAAAAAGGACTTGTAAGATTTGAATTAAATTATAAAAAATTTTTACAAATGTAACATAATTTGTACAAGGCGCCTATATATACCTTACTAAGTATTAATTATAATATTGAAGTAGTTTTATATATATATTATATAACCATAGAAAATTGTATGACAGAAATGTTAGAAATTGAAATGTTTACTCTGGCAACTAAATGTTGCCGTCTTCGGAAAATTATTAAATAAAGGAAAATTAATAATAAAGGCAGCGTTATATAGTTAATTTATAAAACATATTCACTAATATGATAAGCGTATAACCTTTTAGTATAAAAAACAAATATATAAGTAACGCTTCAATAAGAAAATTATAACTAACTAACTAACTAACTAGGTTGGCGCGTGAACCCAAACTGAGTTTTGGCCTCCGACAACAAGAGCTTCCACCTCGGCCTGTCCTGTGCCACCTCCTGCCAGTCTACGACTCGCAGTGCGCACATATCTTTTACCACCTCATCTAACCAGCGGTACCTAGGACGGCCAACCGGTCGTCGACCACTAGGCCGTCCTAGGTACGCTCTCTTCACACCGCGATCCTCTCCCATTCTTTCCAGGTGGCCGAGCCAGCGAAGTCTGTGTGTTTTGGTCTCGCCGATGATGTTTGGCTCGGCCACAAGCTCTTCAATTTCGGCATTTTTTCGGATCCTCCAGGCCCCATCCTCTTGCTTTACTGGTCCTAAAATCTTGCGCAGAACCTTTCTTTCTGTAACAAGAAGTTTATTCTCCTCCTTTTGGGTGAGTGTCCAGGTTTCACAGCCGTACATTAATATAGGTCTTATCACAGTTTTGTAGATTCTTATTTTGGTACGTTTGCTGAGAAATTTGGACACTAGAATCTTATGCAGGGCTGCACTACAACGGAGGGTATTTTGTATTCTGATTTCAATCTCCTCCTCCCTGGTGTTAGTGTCCGTTATCGTGCAGCCCAGATATTTAAAACTGTCCACCCCTTTATACGTGGTACCGCTAACGGTGAGATTTTTCCGGGTATTTCTGGTATTCTTAAATCGGCGCATGTGCATATATTCCGTCTTATCTGCGTTAACCCGAAGACCAACTTTCTTTGCCTCCGTTTCGAGGGTTTCCATAGCTTTGACTACATTTGTTCCCCTTTCACCTAATAGAGCAAGGTCATCCGCATAACCAATCACTTGATGTCTTCCATTTAATTCCACTCCGTCATTGACCAATAGTACTCGTCGAATGACGTGTTCAAGTACTAAATTAAATAACATCGGTGATAATGCATCCCCTTGCTTCAGTCCGGTAACCACGTTAAACTCTCCCGTTAGTTCCGCGCCAACCCTAACAACCGCCCTACTCTCTTGTGTTACTACTTGTATCAGCTTGATTAATTTAGATGGTATAGCGAAAAGCTTCAAAATAGTGTACATGGCATTACGGTCAATGCTGTCATACGCCTTTGCGAAGTCAACAAATAAGGAGTGAATATCCTGCGCATACTCCCATTTCTTCTCCATTAACTGTTTAAGGAGAAAAATCTGGTCGACCGTACTACGATTGCGACGGAATCCACACTGGTAATCACCTATTATGGCCTCAGCAAATGGTTCCATCCTCCTCAACAACACGTAGGACAGGATTTTGTATGCAGTTGGTAGCAGTGTTATCCCTCTATAATTAGTGCACTTCCTTCTCGACCCCTTTTTATGCAAATTAAGAAAATTATATAAATTTAATATTCATATTTAATGTCCCGTTAATTTTTATTGAAAAGAGAAAGAAATATGGCAGCCATGTAAAATAAAAGATGTTTAATACTTAAGGGAGTGCTATAGATTTCCTAGGTATTCTATAGAATGCCTGCATTATACAGATTACCGGTGACACATACAATACGGCCGGTGTAAAATGGCGAGTTAGAACATAGGCTCTGCGAACTTCAGCGCGTGTGAACTCGTGAAGAAAACTGTTATTATTACGATTGAACTGAACTGAACATTACATTGACAATATACATTATTTTGTTCGTATATTTGTTTATCCGGCAATAACAGTTTTGTTTACGAGTTCACACGCGCTGAAGTTCGCAGAGCCTATGTTCTAACTCGCCATTTTACGCCGGCCGTATTGTATGTGTCACCGGTAATCTGTATAATGCAGGCATTCTATAGAATACCTAGGCAATGTATGAAATATTATGAAAACTCTTTAAACAAAATAAGATGCAAGAGAAATGATTGCAAAGCTCGCCTTCCATGCTTTACCAATCAGCCGATGAATTTTATATGGGAACTTAATTAGCTCGTAAATCTTGTTATTTTTTTTTTGTAAGTGGTTTAATTTGGATAGAGATTGATAAACCCCTTAAGTATACTCCTTTTTATAACGATAATAATAATAATTAATATCTATAAGAAAACCGGTCAATCTCGATACATCGACATTACTACGTACTTACAAATATGATAAGCGTTTTTCAGATCTGCTATGAAATAATTCGTTATAATTAATTGCTATGGCAACATTTTGTAGTAGAAATAAATAGGATAATGAATATTTGTGAGAAGGTCATTCATTTATCATCAATATATTTAATTTTATTATACAGGGTGTCTATTTAACATCGTTATCAGTTTGCATGCTCTATACAAGGCGTTGAAAATATGTGCAGTAGTACTGAAGCAGGCGTATGTACCCATCAGACTTAAAGCTTTCGAAAGAATGATTTATGAAATTCGCAATATTTTTATTATTTTATAAGTAATTAAATTATTTAATCCGCGAAAAAGGCAGTTTTGTTATGGTCCTAGGTTTTTCGAATTATTTTATTTTAATTTTTTCGTTTATCCTGCGACATGTACATTTATTTCAACGTTTCAAGGACCGCATTAAATATGAAATAGATATTTTTTTATCGTTGGCTTTATAGTAAAAGTTAGTTCAAAAGATGATGTCAATGACCTCTTTAGACGACGTTAACTGATTACATGTAACCCTGTATATACCGACCGACAAAATAAAACCAGGTACAAAGTCTGTTCATGATATTAAACGGAGAGATCCTCCTATTTAAAGTCGGTTAACTGTAGCCCTATCGTTATATTATGTTCAAAACTACATTTAAGTGTTAGAAAAAGGCATAGTAATAAGGGGTTGCATCTATTAGGCATATTTATCAGCATGTCCAAAGAAAAAATTTTGAAATTTGCATTACAATTTTTCATTTTTTCATGCATAGCTGAATCGATTTTGCATAGAAATTGTTTTTTTTTTCGGCTTATTTTGCAATTCTTTCCTTTGAAAGTCGTTCAGTTTGATGAGTAAATGCTTCAGTATTACTACACCTTCTTGTAACACATTATACAGGGTTACCTTAAAAACACCAGCAACTTCGTAGGAGCAGGTAGCCAACATCATAAACAACAACATTTGTTCTACGGGTTTCGATAATTTGTTAGATTTTACTTTCATACAAAAATAAATATCAGTTTAATGTTCCACTTTAATGTTCTTAACTCTACGCGCACCGTAACAGATCACGTTACGGTGCGCGTACTGCCTACAAGCCCCTGGGTCTCTGGCTAAGAAAGTGTCTTTTAGTTTGTGAATGTAACATAGACTCACAAATGTCACGACAGTACAGTGAAAAACTTGAAAAATAATTTTTGTTTTATTTATTGAGTTATGTCAAAACTCGTAGAACAAATTTTGTTATATAATATGATGTTGGCTGCTTGGTATTTCGGGGTCGCTGGTGTTTTAAAGGTAACCCTGTATATACAAGTTTATTATAATATAAAGTATATTATGTTAATCAAAGGTTCATATAACATATCCATTGTATAATAAGGTAATAGATTGTAAATAGTATTTGTATGTTAGTATGTTTAACTGTTTGTGTGTTAAAATGTTTGATTGTTAGTACAAATGTGTATTGATTGTGGTTCATTTTATTTTTTATTATATTTAAATCTATTTATTACCTAATAAAAAGTAATTGACGTTTGTTGTTATATTGGTAGTCGAAAAACTTTTTAGTGGAACATAATATTTGGAATATCTTTAAAAATATACCGAACCTACTTATATTTGCACTTACTTACACATACTTGTATTTGCTATTTTGCGTATTGAAAATTTCGGCGGAAAATTGTACATCGTAATTTTTTTAAATAAACAACGTTACAAGTAATTACTTGTGGATGCATCTATCTGTCGACCTAAGCAACTTGCAAAGGAAAGAAATGCGAAATTCCCAAAAAAAAAACGACTTCCCATAGAAATGTGCCGAATGAGTTGATTTTTTTTTCGACTCGCAATTTGTTCTTTTTAAAAGATGTGTTGTTTGACGGGTTGATGCACTTTCTTATCCTACACATTATTAATACATTCTTTTCGATAAACATAATAAAATAAAAGCAGATTTTCGTAAATTATTATTTGAATTATCTTGCGGTAAACAATAATCACACAACAAAAAGATACTCTCACACATAAAAAAATGAAAGTGATATCAAAACAAGTTATTTATATGTGTGTAGCTACCGTGATAGTTTTGTCATTGTTGTTTTTGTGATACAGATGGCAGTATCGGTTGCGTCGTGTGTTACTATTCGTTGTTTACGGAAATATTCCTATTTATTGTTGTCACTGGCACATACAACTATAGAATATTTTTAAAACAAAATCGCCAATACGTGTGTGTGCGGGTGACTTCAAACATGGCATACTTCATGCCATGCGTAAATATTGTATCTAATGATAAACGAAAAGGCGGGGACGGGTTTGCAGTCTATCTGCCTATCATAGGCGAAAGAGTCGTTTGTTATGTTGAGTTGTCAATAAAAACAATATTGGTGCCATACAACATCGTTGAAAGTTAAACAACAAAATAAAACAAAGGTTTTAAATCCTATATATTTCAATGAAATAATTGAGTTTCGTGAGATTTTATATATTATGCACGTGTATTAAAACACAGTTATTCATATTTTTATATGAAATGGTCGAATGTAGACATATTGTATTTAAGCTTAGTTTTTGTTTTTTAATTGTGATTTTGTATTATGTATATAACTGTAGTTTAGATGTCTTTTATATACATACTCAGACATACAAAAATATTTAGAAATATACACCGAGTCGGATTTTCTTACATTGTGGAACTTGTTAACAATCGAGTAATTTCGATAAAACTAGTAACAATATGAAATCGGACGTGCAAATATATCTTAAACATCAATAGTAGATTGTTAAAAAGACCCATTGTATACGAGGTAGTTTTAGCGCCGTGTAAAATTGTTAATTTTATCAAAACATTTTGGCTAATATCCTATATGTGCGACACCAAAAAAATATATCTCGTTGGTAACAGACTAAAATAAAAGAAAGTATGATGGACTTTTCGAGCAAGAAAAGAAGAAGATATAAGATCACTTTCAAATTCACACAATTAACATTGAATTACAATAAATTACCCAAAATATAATAAGCTATTGTTGTTGATGTTTTCCGACAAGTAAGTTAAAATAGAATAAAGATTCACTCATAAGAAGGAGGGTTTCCTTCTTAGAGCGGTCACACACTACGTCCGAAACGAATCCGATCCGAATCCGTTGTTCGGAAGACTGATATAATTCGAATATTGCTTTTCGCACAACCTCCGATCTAAATCTGGTCCGGACGCAGTGCGCGAGTGTTCATACTTATATTACTATGGCTACTTCGGTCCGTCAATATCGTCTCCGAAATGAAGATTCATGGATGCCGGAGAGAAATCTAATCAAAATGTAAAAAAAAATCAAATTGTTCTACGACTACTTCGAAGTGTATTTCACGGATTCGTTCCGCACATAGTGCGTATCCGCTCTTAGTCGGGTAAAGATTTGTAAAATCAAATCGTGGATTAATTGTCAAATGCGTTAGATTTTTGTGAGTTATATATATTTATTTTAATGATTTAAGAGCGAACATTGCCTTCTAGGAATATGACACAATCCTATGAAAAAATTTACGAAATCGATGTTTTGTTTTCCCCTGTTTCCTCCGAATGTAATAAACCCTTTCTATAAATTTATATCCTGATATTTTTACAGTGAAGTAACCGATGTCCCTGACATTTTAATTTTGCTTATAAACGCTTGGTTTTTCATAGTGAACTTCCTAAAATCCCAGTTTTACTCGCGTGATTGGACGTTCACTAGAAAAAATTTAGAGTTTATAAACAAAAATAAAATGATAGGGACATACTTTTTAATTCAAATTTAAAATATCAGGATATAAATATATCAAATTAATAGTGTATTCGGAGAAAACAGATATACAAAACATCGATTTAGTAAATTTTCCATAGGATTGTGTCAAACGGTTAAGATGTCCCCTTTCCTGTTAATGATTTTTGTATGTCCTTGTAAGTAGTTAGTTTTTTAGTTGAAACTATTTTATTTAGCTTCTCATGACAACTGGTGACAGTACTTATTTATTTGTTTAATCAAAATAATATGCTTAATGTAGGAAATTCACTATATTATTATAAAAAATATAATCGGGTTCCATACGTATTCACATTTTATTAGCAGGGTACCATAAATTAGTGCAATTATTACGGATTATGTCATTCAATGTGACAATTATTGTTTTAAAATGTAAAATCAATATTTTAGTATTAAATACTGTTTTTAGTCTAATTTATAGAAATTGATGCCATCCGGGATGAAATGTACTAAAATTGACACAAGATGGCGTCGTTGTCAATCTCAAAGTTTTATAAGTTCGGCCGCTAGATGGCCGTGTTTATTTAATAAGTGTTTTTGGTTATTATTTGTAAATGTGTACATTGTGTCGTACATTATTTATTAAAATTAACGTGAAATTCTAAAGCGAGGTCTAAACTTAACACAAATTAATGTAATTTCATACATAATTATGCATTATTCATTTTGTAAAATTAATTAGTAAAAATAGCGAGTAAACATGTAACCCACACATCTATCTTCAACGTGTTAAAAAATGTGTAATAATATTTAAGGGGGTGTATCTTTCCGTCAACCTTAACAACTTGTAAAAGAAAGAATTAATAAAAATGTCTGATCCATTTTGTATGGCAAGTCCATACAAATCCATGCAATTTTTTACGATTTTCATTATTTTTTGTTATTACTGAATCGAGATCCCCTTCAGTATTTCTAAACCTTTTTTAAACACATTGTATTATAATATAATATCATTAAGGTGCAATTCGGTGACAGATGCGGTCTACCACCAAATGACACTTACAATACAAATATAAAAAAAATATTTTAAAGAAGATTTTCACGTAATTTGATATTCCTAGGTATACCTACTTACTAAAACCTAACCTTTTGATATTGGATTGGTTAATAATAATATTTATTGAATTAAAACGATAGTGCACAACTTATAATATATTATATTCGCGGTAAAAAAATCTTAACTTTAAAACCAACTAAGTACGTTTTACTAGAATCTTGTCATAATAATTTTGTATTTAATTTGACTGTTACGATACAAGATATTTTTGATCGTTTTTCATTGGGACAGAGTACTTTAATGTGCACATCATTTTATTTGTCTCGATATGGACTTGTTTATGCCAAAATGAACCAGGAACTTGATTAACTCAAATTCATTAAATAACCATAAGGTCACTTTTGTACGTTACTGGAGCTAAGTTAGGTACTACCTACTGAATTTAACGTGCGTTCGGAAGACCTCTACAAGAACACATACAATTAACATATAATCATGCCTTTTTCCGGGGGTAGGAAAAGGTCAGTCCGTCCGTCCGTTTCGTCAATATGTTATTGCCCCATTTAAAAGGGGGCGAGCTAAGGACATCTACCGGGCACAGTTCCAGACTGTTATTGAGATAATTCCTAATAGAAAAATCCAATATTTAACACTGCCCGACCTGGGGATCGAACCCGGGAATAAAATGCACGGTAGATTTATTACTAGTTTGATATTGTTTATTGACGTTTAAAAATGTCTTTTTAAGACTTATTTAAGTAAATTTTCTTACATACTTTTGTTTTGTCCTTCATTTGAAATGTTTACCAAAATTTTCTTGGTGCATTTTGGCATAACTAGGATCATTAAATATTAATCTCAAATTGTATTAATATACATTCCATCGTAGCTATAGTTGGTCTCGTTCTATATAAAGTAAACATTAAATTAAGTCAATATGAGAGTGGTATTTGTGCGTATAGATTTCGCTTAATAAAACATTGTATTCATGTTGGTTGTTTCATTTTAGTGTTTTTCACTCGCCTATATACGAGTTCCCATCGAACTGAAGAAGTCCATTGCAAGATTAGCGAAATTATCGAAAAAAAATAAAAAACTTTTTGGCATTATGAGGCCTGGGACACCCCGCAATAACGGTATGAAGCTACAAGTACCTGGCGTCCGTCTTGACGGGAAATTTTCTATAGGATAGACAGAGAGAACAGATATAGAGATACGCGATAGTAAGAGAAGCAGCTTGTAGATCAATATAACCATAGTTAGGCGCTGTGCGACCTGAATTGCACTTTATAGCATCGGAGCTAGAGTCGCTATTTATTTGAATGTTTTTGAGGAGTGTCCTTTCTCTTTAGTATTAGTATTCTGTGGCATTATTAAAATTTTATCTCGTTTGCGATTTGTTCAGTTTCACGTGTATATAGAATACAGATGCATCTAGATAAGTTTAACTACTATTTGTAGCACTAGCGGCTCAGAGTGTGGTTACCGAGTCTTGAGCTAAACCGAGTTAAAATTTTGTTGAGATTAAAATAATGTAAGTTTGACATCAAAATTACTACCTATCATATTATTGGAACCATCTATTTTGATACCTACTTGGTGATTACCAAGATTGGATTGGAAGATTACCTAATCCACACTTGTATCATAAACGCTTTCATGACTGCCTCGATGGCGTAGAGGGCGCATGCTCGACTGCTAATCAAGAGGTCTCGGGTTCGATCCCCAGGTCAGGCAGTGTTAAATATTGGATTTTTCCATTAGGAATTATCTCAATAACTGCCTGGAGTCTGGAACTGTGCCCGGTAGATGGCAATAGGCTCGCCCCCTATTACATGGGACCAATAACATACTGGCGAAATGTGGGTGTATCTATTACTATGGGACTTAGTCCTGGGTACACCTCTGCCTACCCCTTCGGGAAAAAGGCGTGAATGTATGTTATGTTTATGTTATGTTACTTTCATGAGCCAGACTAGCACAGTTACCATGGAACAATAAGGCTGAGTTTCACCAACCAACTTTACAATAAATAATGCCTAACCGACCGCCGTTAAAATTGTATTAATAATAATTAAGTAACTGAAAAACCGACCGTTATAGCTCTGACTATTGGTCAATATTACGCGTTCTACGCTAACGGTATCATTGACATAATTTTACCAACAACTTACTTCAACCAACGTGCTCCAACTTAGGCCGCATCATCACCACAGAACACATATACAAGAAGAAGGCCCACTACGTACTTCAGATTTGCGTACACGAAGCGACGCTAGCGTTACCAACGCTTCGCACTGGAACTTTTCAGTAGCGCGGGAGATTTAATATTTCTAACATTAGCTATAGGTATATTTCTATATTTACTTCTATATATGCCTATTCTATATGCCATACGCAAAGGGTAAAAAATAAGGGCAGGTATTAGAAGTAGTCTTTATTCAGATGAAAATAAGGTAAATCTTATATTACACATCTTTCCCACATTTCGCCAGTATGTTATTGGTCCTATGTAATAGAAGGCGAGACTATTGCCATTTACCGGGCACAGTTCTAGACTCCAGGTTGTTATTGAGATAATCCCTCACGGAAAAATCCGATATTTAACACCACAGTTTAACACTTTGCCTAACCTAGGCGTCTTTTTCGCACAATCGCAATAATAGAGTCTATGATCTCGTTAGCACAAAAACAAAACTTTCTATAGCACAATTTAACAAATACGAGACACTTTACAAAACTTATTTCCACTAAAGATGTGCAAAGTGCAAATCAATGAAAAAGTGAAAATCGTAAACAAAAAGCAGCCATTTCTATTATACGGTTGCCAGATGGCAAAAAAGAAATTCTTCTAACGCTGATTCAAGTAATCATAAGAATCTGAGGTCTAGATTTAACTAATTTGAACAATATATGTGATAAAATTATTAATAAATTTCATTAGGTACTTATTTTTTGAAATAAGTAATGAAATTTATTGTAGTGTTTATTTCTATCTTCCGAATTAATTAAATAATTCCCATAACTTTGAATTCTACTAAAATGTTATATTTTCCTTAGTAGGGTCAGTAAATAGTGCTTTCTCTGTCGTTTGTAGATCTCCGTTTCTTTTTAACATTTCCTTCGCCGTGTTGGCATTGGCCGGGAACTAAGCTGACACCCCCTGATCATCACTTACCAGCAGGTGAGATTGCGGTCAAACGCCTGTTTAGTTACATATAAAAAATAAAAAAAAACCAATACTTGACCAGCCGTAACATCTCTGGTTAGACCAATGTAACGCGTTGCACCATTTTAACAACTGATAAAAATAACGCCAAAAATAACGTTTAGGTAATTAGGTACATTATGTAATGTTTAATGCATAATATTGGGCTTAGGATAGATTTGATGACGGTCAAGTATTGGTAAATGTTAATGTAGGTAGTTGGTAAAATGACGTACACCTAAGCGTAATATTCAGTCAGAGAAAATAAATATACTTATAACGGATGTTTTAAGCATTATTTATGTTTAAAGTTGGTTTGTGAAACTCAGCCTTAGGCTGAGTTTATTGATCACTTTAAGTCAACCAAAAGTTTTTTTGACAAATAGTTTTAACTATTTAGAATTTTAATTCTGCAGACTTTTATCATCCCCAGTCAATTATTCTGCTCGATTAAACCATTAACCATAGTATTAGTTAAATGATGATATTAGTCAAATGATTAGCTTAGGTAACTGTAAACAACGAGCAAAAAACCGGGCCTTAATGTCCCATGGTAACTAACATGGTATATTACCTAATTGTTGAAGTTAGTAACTGAGTCTTGCAATAGTGTCCTTCAAATTATCGCAAGCGTCTTGCTTCAAACAACACTCCGAAAAAACCAAAGCGTTACCTCTATCCTAAAATTATATATTTATAGATAAAGCGTTCTAATCGGTTGAAATACAATATGAAATGGAAAGAAAAATTTCACCCACGGGCGGGATTCCTTTTTTCATAATTTTTTATGAAAAATGGAAGTATTTATCAATTTCGATACGAATTCTAATCGTAACTAGTACTAATTATTATAGTGATCTGTGATCGTAACATTAGACTTGTCGGTAAGTAGAATGCGAAATGTATCACTTATAGATAAACAAACACGCCGCAACAAGCGTTTGGTAGATGGGATAGAAAAATTTCACCGAAGACTAGTGTTTCCACGGTAGTTAACTGGTAGAGCGCCCACCACGCGGAATGGTGCGGAGGGTGCGTGGTGCAAATCCCGCCCGTGGGTGAAATTTTTCTTTCCATTTCATATTCTATCCTAAAATATCTACCAAACTGCTTGGTACTTATTTCATACAAATTCAAATCTAACATACCGAAACTAGGTGGACGAGTATAGGTACCTGCATACCTGCCTGCCAATGATTCGCGAGTGATCACATGCAATTAATAAATGATTAGGTAGTCGATGATGCGTTCCTGCGAGGTGCTAACTCGACACTCACGACAACGACGTGCTAACTCGACCGGCTTATGTTACTAAATTATTCTTAGGAAATAGTGTACGTTTCTATCATAGAATCCCAAAAGAGAAACGGGGCTCTCAGAGGGTAAATTCAAAACCTAATAAAATCGTCTTTACTAAAGAAGGCTTATTATAAAGAGTCAAGTCAAATCAGTAGGTAAGTACCTACCTACATAGAGGACAAATATGTCTGGAAACTTCTACATAGCCATCACACACCGCCACAAACGAATGTAGGTAACCATAATTCAAAAACCTACCTTGTAAAACTATCAGTTGAAAAAATTAAGCCCTAACTACAAGTTTCTTGTGCGTTCTTCTTGTAGAGGTTTCTTTCCGAACGCACGGTAGATTCATTCCTGTTTATCTTCAATGACCTTTCTTCTTCTTCCTGTTTATCTTTCTGAGTTGAGTTGATATAAATAGAAATATAACTTTCACAGATAAAACAATGGTCACAAGTATCTCTTACACACTTCAAACACAATCTTAACGAACAGATAATCACACCTACAATAATAATAGTTAATCCAGCTATCCAGTTACTGCCCTAATGTCCTTAATGTTGATTTCCTCCTGCGACTCCAGACGAGCGCCAGACAGCTCCGGTTACTTTATACTGCAATATCGCTATATGT
Source organism: Hemistola chrysoprasaria (assembly GCA_947063395.1). Lineage (NCBI taxonomy): Eukaryota > Metazoa > Arthropoda > Insecta > Lepidoptera > Geometridae > Hemistola > Hemistola chrysoprasaria. Next base: position 790,364 of record OX346725.1, read on the forward strand.
ATCTAAGTATGTAGGTATATTGTACACTAGCTACCCGCCCCGCCTTCTCTCCAGCAGAACATAAAGCTTAGATATACCTATCTATTTCTAATTTAATCTTATTCTTACTCTAGAATCGCTCCGTCCATTAACGAAAACCGTATGAAAGTCGGTTCAGTAGCTTTTGAGTTTATAGTAGATATACACACATAAATAAGTAAGTAGGTATACATAGTGTGACAAACTGCGCCCAGCGCTTTCACCCTCTCAGAAGCATCTTATCACCAGAACTGCCTTTTTATTATAGTGAGTGACAAGACGAGCTAATCAGGTGCCTGATGGTAAGCATCATGATTGCCCCTATCAGACACAGTGCCACCCAGTGTTTTAAAATTCAAAATTCTGCGCGGCACTGCACTTCGCCTGTCACCCTGAGATAGGTATGAGTTGTTAAATCTCATGCCCAGTAATTTCGCTGGTAACATTGCCCTTCATAGCGGAACACAGTAATGTTTGCACATTACTGCTTGGCGAATGAATAACTGGCAAAGGTGTGGTACTTCCCCAGGCGGCCCCCTGCAAAAGAGGCCTACCACTACAAAAAATGAACAGCAAATGGCGCTATGCCTAATTAAAATGTAACGAGACCTGCGACTCGATATTAGCAGTTTAGGTAGGTAACTACTTTCCATCGCAATCCCGCGCGGGCATGCAGTGCAAACTGCATGGAGATGCAGATCTGCGTCTCCACTTCGTAGGCGTGATCTGCACTACGTAGCGAAATGCGTTGCAAAGTGGGATAATAAATATGCTCAGAGTAAAAAGCGATTCAACGTCATTGTAAATATGCCTAAATTTTTATTCCAGAATATTGGTTTTTTCTAGAGCCATTACGAGATGGTTCCATAAAAGGTAACTTTGGTAGTACTTATTATTAAATTTGTTCTGTGCATAAGGTTTCCGACTACTAACTACGTCAGAATGACGGCTCCTTGATCCTGTGAGAAGATAACTAATCTAAGTAATAGCAATTTCCTTCCTCTCAAGGCTATCAAATCTGTACCATCGTAATCGATAAGAAGAGTAAGTATTCTTGACATAGATAATCACAGTAAATACGAGTATACTGAAACACATTTGATAATACCGTCACGAAATATGAACAATAGAGGTAGGTTGCATATTTCGACATAAGTATCTTTACAATACAATACTTACCTACACCTTATTTTTTTTATTCAAACAACAGACATCTCCAAACATGACCGTTAGGACCTTTTTTTTACATAATTAATTGCATTTTTAGGCCTTTTTATTGGACTACTTAGACTATCTTGACTTAGACTGCCTCGGTGGCGTAGAGAGCGTATGCTCGACTGCCAATTAAGAGGTCCCGGGTTCGATCCCCAGGTCAGGCCGTGTTAAATAATGGATTTTTCCATTAGGAATTATCTTTATAACTGCCTGGAGTCTGGAACTGTGCCCAGTAGATGGCAATAGGCTCGCCCCCTATTACATGGGACCAATAACATACTGGCGAAATGTGGGTGTATCTACGTACTATGGGACTGAGTCCTGGGTACACCTCTGCCTACCCCTTCGGGAAAAAGGCGTGAATGTATGTTTATGTTTAGACTATCTTGAGGGAGACCATGGTCTCCCTGACCATAGCGCAATATTTTTTTACCTGTTATTATCACATTATATATTATAAAGCTAAATAATGGCTTAAACTGTGGTGTGGTCTTACTGTGTGCCTTGTCAGTAAGCTTAAGATAGTGCAACGAGCTGAGAGGTGATGTACTAGGGTCCCAAAAAGATTCTAAAAATAGCTAGAAAGATCGAGAAAATCTTACCTAGTTTCCAATTTTTCAGAATGATTCGATCGAACCACCGTACCAAGTAATAATGACAATGATAATGTGCGCCAGACGATCGAACATGGTATGGTGGCGAACCAAGTTCGTGGTACGACCGTACCATGTTCGATCGTCTATTAGTGGTAAGTACCTAACATATATACATAATCGCATAGGTACACCTAATCGCCGTGGGGTTACCTACTGACTTAAGAATAGTAAGTACCGGCTAAGCGGCTCTTACGGTAAAGATGGTGGGGAAGATTATCAGATCCAGAGAATAAAACGATCTAACTGCACTCGCCAGCCCGCTTGCCAAACGTAGTGCGTATTGGCAAAACCTCCTTTATAGAGGAGGTATAGACCTCCTCTATAAAGGAGGTTTTGCCTTGAGGAAATCCACTGCTGGACCTATGTCCAGTCCTACGGCCACAGAATAAATATTAATAGCACTAAAGAACTACGGCTAAAATGATGATGATACCTATGGAAGCCAAAATGATTTTACTGTTGCGCCATCATAAAAAATTAGACACTATCTCAATCAGCGCGTACCTTTAGTGCCGGCGTCTGTACGTAGGTACACGTTAGTAGGTGTAACCGTGGTAAGTATGATAATGTGACCACAGTTTACTCCGAGGCTTCCACTCTTGCGCATCTTGGACTATCTTCCTCTAGTGTGTATCAGTTTAGTCAGAATCGGATAAGTGTGCATGAGTTGTGAGGTCTGAGTGAGTTAGGTATATCGCGTGAGCTTTTTGGATATTTGGTGAGTGAAATGGTATTTTAAAATTTCGTTAATACGTTTAATGTTTTAAATTTAATTAAACCTAATATGATATTATGCTTACTTTTCAACTGGAATATTTAATTACCTTTAAAATATTTTGAACATTAAAATAGGTAAGTATCAAATATGAGCGAACCGTTTAATCACGGTAAATATAATTCCTCTATTATATATAACATCTACCTATATCTATCTGGTAGCGTCCGTGATCCAGCGGGAATACTTATGCCCGGCTTTAAATCCGGATTCCTGGATCGAATCTCACCATGTAGACTTTTCGTCTGGACGTTACCGTGTCTCGGGTGGCACGATAAACTGTAGGTTATATTCTATAGTTTCCTATAAGACATGTAGGGGGCAGTCGTTAGGTCATGTCAGAGGCTGCGTAGGAATCTTGGCGACCTGAAACTGACAATATGGGTTGTCCACATAACACATGAATTGACTCGAGCAGTGTAATTGGGATAACCCGTTCTGTTAGAGTATACACATTCAAATTATTATTATTTATTTTAATTATCTACCAATTCCACAATAGTTGTAGATTGTTACCCATTAGTATACGACGAAATTTTACTCTCGAGCCTGAGCACTAAGCGAGGTACTTAGTAAATAAAAAGCGAATTATATAATGGGTTTTAGCGCCGTGTGTTAGGTATATACACTACTTTTCACAACGATTGTAAGAAAATAAAATTATTAATTTCATTAAAACATTTTGGCTAATATCCTATACCTAGAGGTACGTGCGACACCAGAAAAATATAATATCTAAAGGGACCAAAATTAAAAAGAAATTTGCTTTACATTACATTACACACTGCCTCGGTGGCGTAGAGGGCGAATGCTCGACTGCCAATCAAGAGGTCCCGGGTTCGATCCCCAGGTCAGGCAAAGTGTTAAATATTGGATTATTCCATTAGGAATTATCTCAATAACTGCCTGGAGTCTGGAACTGTGCCCGGTAGATGGCAATAGGCTCGCCCCCTATTACATGGGACCAATAACATACTGGCGAAATGTGGGTGTATCTACTGTGGGACTGAGTCCTGGGTACACCTCTGCCTACCCCTTCGGGAAAAAAGGCGTGAATGTATGTATGTTACATTAATACACAGAACATTAAACATTGAACGGATGTAAAATAGATGTGAAAAATTGATAACCCCTGTGCGAATCAGGGGTCGCTAGTTATTACATATGTATAACATCACCACTCACCAGCCCCGGATCTAAGATTTTTTCAAACTGGGGCAGAAACTTGATAGTGGCGCCCCTCTCTTTAGCTAAACTAAAGCTAAGCCCCCATATTTAAAATGAGAAGAAAAATTTCGCTCACGAGAGGGAATTGAACCGCACCTTCCGCACTAAACCCTGGTGGGAACTCTGCCAATTGAGTTACCGTGGAAGGATTTCTCTATACCACCTACCTGACGCACTATAGGAGCGTGTGTATAGGTGATACATTATGCATTCTACCCACCGACAAGTTACGATTAGAATTCATATCGAAATTGAAAATACAACCTTTTTTCATTTTTTTATTTTTCATTCTTTTCATAATCTATACTTCTATACTAATATTATAAAGAGAGAATCTTTGTTTTTTTGTTTTTTTGTTTTTTTGTTTTTTTGTTTGTAACGAATAGGCTCCGAAACTACTGGACCGATTTTAAAAATTCTTTCACTTATGGATAGCTTAATTCAGTGTGAGTGACATAGGCTATATGAGATTTTGAAAAATATTAGGGATCCGTAAGAAAACTGCAATATTGTGAACCAAGGTGTAACATATATTTATTAATTTGCGTGCGCTGTGAAAACTATTGATGGTAGAATAAAATAATGTACTAGGGGTTTGTAGTACTTACTAATATCTACAAAATAGTCCACGGATATTTCATCCATCTATTTTGGTTTAGTCACAATAATCGAAACAGACATAATATGAATGCGCTGTAATAAGTATTGGAGGTAGAATAAAATAATGTACTAGGGGTTTGTAGTACTTATCAATACCTACAAAACAGTATACATAGATTATAGCCATCTTTTTTGGTTTAGTCACAATAATCGAAAAAGTGACTATTTTTCATGCGGTGTGAAAACTATTGGTGGTAGAGTAAAGTAATGTACTAGGGGTTTGTAGTACTTATCAATACCTACAAAACAGTATACATAGATTATATCCATCTTTTTTGGTTTAGTCACAATAATCGAAAAAGTGACTATTTTTCATGCGGTGTGAAAACTATTGGTGGTAGACTAAAGTAATGTACTAGGGGTTTGTAGTAATTATTAATACCTACAAAACAGTATACATAGATTATATCCATCTTTTTTGGTTTAGTCACAATAATCGAAAAAGTGACTATTTTTCATGCGGTGTGAAAACTATTGATGGTAGAGTAAAGTAATGTACTAGGGGTTTGTAGTACTTAGCAATACCTACAAAACAGTATACATAGATTATATCCATCTTTTTTGGTTTAGTCACAATAATCGAAAAAGTGACTATTTTTCATGCGGTGTGAAAACTATTGGTGGTAGAGTAAAGTAATGTACTAGGGGTTTGTAGTAATTATTAATACCTACAAAACAGTGTACATAGATTATATCCATCTTTTTTGGTTTAGTCACAATAATCGAAACAGTGATTATTTTTCATGCGGTATGAAAACTATTGGTGGTAGAGTAAAGTAATGTACTAGGGGTTTGTAGTACTTATCAATACCTACAAAACAGTATACATATATTATACCCATCGTTTTTTGTTTAGTCACAATAATCGAAGCAGTGATTATTTTTCATGCGGTGTGAAAACTATTGGTGGTAGAGTAAAATAATGTACTAGGGGTTTGTAGTACTTATCAATACCTACAAAACAGTATACATAAATTATATCCTTTTTTTTTGGTTTAGTCACAATAATCGAAAAAGTGACTATTTTTCATGCGGTGTGAAAACTATTGGTGGTAGAGTAAAGTAATGTACTGGGGGTTTGTAGTAATTATTAATATCTTCAAAATAGCCCACGATAAATTTATACATGGGTTAAGGTTTGGTCATTGTAACAGAAATAGTCATTAATTTGCATGCGCTGCGTAAACCAACTTACATTCACGCCTTTTTCCCGAAGGGTAGGCAGAGATGTACCCAGAACTCAGTCCCATAGTAGATACACCCACATTTCGCCAGTATGTTATTGGTCCCATGTAATAGGGGGCGAGCCTATTGCCATCTACCGGGCACAGTTCCAAACTCCAGGCAGTTATTGAGATAATAATGGAAAAATGGAAAAATGGAAAAATCCAATATTTAACATTTTGCCTGACCTGGGGATCGAACCCGGGACCTCTTGATTGGCAGTCGAGCATGCGCCCTCTACGCCACGGAGGCAGTCGGAGTGCGTAAACCATTAGGGTTTTATCTATTAAAATACAATGTATCACGAAATTACTCCTGTTAAACGTTCACTATATCTACTTCTGCTACCCGTGCGAAGCCGGGGCGGGTCGCTAGTATAATATATTTATATTGTATTTCAAACGATAAAGCCGCTCTAGTCTTTAAATATATAAAATAATACTAGTAGGTACCTAAATAGCCATCAAAAAAGATCTGCAAACCGATCATATCCATCTGGGAATGTTTAACGAGTTGCGCCGTGAATATGATTAGGCGCGTTGAATGGGCCGCATTGTTCCGCGCGTGCAACCTTACTTTACATGCAGCGTTTCTGATCCTATCTATGCTATGTTATGCTAATCTATTTACCAGTCACCCTGTAGGTATACCTATGACGGAAGCTACTTAATAGTAATATTTTTGTAGTGGTAGGCCTCTTTTGCAAGGGGCCGCCTGGGGATGTACCACACCTTTGCCAGTTATTCATCCACCAAGCAGTAATGTTCAAAGACCAGCGAAATTACTGGGCATGATGAGATTCAACAACTCATATCTCAGGGTGACAGTTGCACTGCAGTACCGCGCAGAATTTTGAATTTTAAAACACTGGGTGGCATGACTGTGTCTGATATGGGCAATCGTGATGCATACCATCAGGCACCTGATTTGCTCGTCTTGTCACTCACTATCATAAAAAAATTGCGAATAGACGATCGAACTTGGTTTGCCACACATACCATGTTCGGGAGTTTGGCGCACTGTCGGCGAACATTATTAAGTATTACTTACTTACGGTGATATGGTCGTTTGCATATCAAAGGGAATCGGACGTCTGGCGTGAACGTGAACACCGTACCGAACTGTACGGTCTTAGATAAAATAATATTCTAAGGGTACGGAGTTACGAGCGAACCATGTTCGATAGTCCATTCATAGTATAATTATACTTAGTTTCAGTCAAGTCCTTGACAATCTTGAGAGCAATCTTACTCTACGATCAAAATAAATATGCGCATTATTGTAAAGTATTATGCAGAAAATTGAACTATTATCTGTGCTATTACTAGGTATTTACAATTTCCATGGACTTGGTTTACCTAAGTAGGTATACCTACATTGAATTCGGCGTAACTTTTCGGAACTCCATTGTAGACTTCTGGAACAAGAATCTTTAGTTTTTACTTCCGATTTTTAGTGTCAAAAAAAACATGCACTCCCGTACTTATCAGATCGTCTGGGTGGACGTCCTATGCTGCGCTTGCCCGTCCGTGGTCAAACATGTAGTTAAATATGGGTAATAAGTAATAAGTACCGGGTAAACAGTAGGTCTGAGAATGCAATCACAAATGCAACAAGCGCATTTTTGAAACTATATAAGTAGATTATCAGTATAATAGACAGCCTCGTTGGCTCAGATTGGGGTACCTTTGCTTTCTGTGCCGCAGGTCCCGGGTTTGAACCCCGGCCAGGTTTTTTAAACATTTGTGTGCATGAACATGTCTGTTTGATTTTTGATTTGTGTTCGGGTGTTATAAGCGTATATACCTGTAGATATATATCTGGTTACCATAGTACAGGCTTCTAACCTTTTTTGGGACCAGATGACCGTGTGTGGAAGTTGTCCTATATTATATTAATATAGGTACTCTACTTGTACTTAATCCAAGGTTTATTGCTTTCGCTTAGGATCAGACAACACGCAATAAGCTGTTAACATTTAGGTACACAGGGATTTATAACACATTATCATAATCTGAGGAAATACCCATCTTAATACCATTCGTTCATCATTTAAGACATTAAGAGGACAGTTTGAGTTGCTTTATTCTATACGAAGTACAAAAACGTATCCCCTTGTACGCCATTGAGCTATTGTGTTAGAGATTTTTTTCTTGTTTATTACTTTATTTACAAACTAACTTATTCTTAAAATTCATAGGTAATATTATAATTCTACAAAAACTAACAAAGTAATCGAGTTTTACCTGTGTAATTAGACGTTCACTAGAAGAATAGGGACATAGCTTACTGCCTTCATCTTAAAAATATTATGATAAAATAGGTATATAAATAATTTATCTTATGTCCATTATTTGCGGAAGAAACACAAACAGGGGGCGCTTATATCTACGTGGCAAAGCGTCTGACAGCGGCTCAATATAACGTAACATTAGTTTCGTTTTTAAACACATCAACTATATTACAATACGAATAAGGAAAGAAAAATTTCACCCACGGGCGGGATTTGAACCACGCACCCTCCGCACCAATCAGTGGTGGGCGCTCTACCACTTGAGCTACCGTGGAGGTACTAGTCGTCGGCGAAATTTTTCTATCCCTTCTACCTAACGCTCTAGGGGCGTGTGTTTATCTATAGGTGATGCATTTCGCAATCTACCCACCGACAAGTCTAATGTTACAATTAGAATTCATATCGAAATTGATAAACACTTCCTTTTTGCTTAATATTTTAAATTTTTTAGACAAAGCGGTCTACTCGCATGTAATACAATACGAATAAGGAAAGAAAAATTTCACCCACGGGCGGGATTTGAACCACGCACCCTCCGCACCAATCCGAGGTGGGCGCTCTACCACTTGAGCTACCGTGGAGGTACTAGTCGTCGACGAAATTTTTCTATCCCTTCTACCTAACGCTATACGCTTCTACCTATGCGAGTAGACCGCTTTGTCTAAAAAATTTAAAATATTAAACATCAACTATTATCCTAGATAGCGATCATATAGTTACTTTGTCTGTTATAGTCTCAAAGAAGTCTGAAACGTACAGTCACGCAGATAAATTGCCTATTTTTCCAATCATTTCCTAATTTAATCGACTTTGCTTCAAATTACTTAGTTTCTTAATTGACTAAAACGAGCTAATTATCCGCTAATGTAGCACGTGGGTTCTGTACATTCATTTTCAATATATTACGTAAACCAGAAAGGTGTATTTATTCTGTACTGTACTTAGTTCTTGGGTTTCTAATTTTACCTATATATTGCGTTTCTACAAGAGAACTTTTATCTTGACCACTAGTTGTGTTAAAGAGATGCGTTTTAAAACTCTTTAATACTTTGTTTATTTAGCCACGGCAAACCAAAAAGGGTTGTTTTTTATAAAGTACAAAATTAATAACACATGAAATTTTTTATCTTTTTACTTTTAAGCTGGTTACAAAATTACTGTTATAACTTTAACAGTAACTATCAGTTCTTATTAAATAAGATGTTAGATATAAATAACGAGTTGGTTTTTCAAGTTTTAATTTTAATTTTTATCATTCAGAGATTCGGGTCATAAGAAGACATTTTTACTTAGGGCGTTCGAACAGATACAAGAAGAACGCACAAGACACTTGTGTACGGTTTAATAATATTTTTTGTACTGATAGTTTAGGTAGCTACCTAAATAACAATTAGACCTGAACTATATATATACCTTTTTGTTCAACGTTGCATAATATGTATATTATATTATTTAGGATACGATCGTATTTGTTATCTACAGGGAAAACATCATCGATTTGACATTTAAAACGTATTATTAATAAAACATTAAACTGGTTCTGCACTCGGCATAAATTAGTCAAATTATCACGAATTAATTTTATTATGTTTCGTTATTCTTACTTCATTATAGAATACGTAACAAAAATGATGTTTTTGCATCATTATATATAAAATTTAATTTTAAAATCCATAGAAAAAATCAAAGTAAAATTACTGTTTAAAACTCTATAGCCCTACTTAAAGTGTTTCAAAAATAAATTCCAATTTATCAAACCTACAAATTCTGTGTAAAAATGACTGTTTTAACAAATAAAATCATCAAATAGGTACATCCGAAAAGTATCTGTGCGTGTCTAAATTATATAAATAAGTGTTGTGATAAAAACTAAAGTGTATCTAACAGCTTTAAATTAAAATCAATCAATGATAATTGTAAACATTCTAAAATCAGTATCTGTAGTGTTTTAGCCATGGAGGACGAAGCGAAACGTGTACAAAATGAAGTCGATAATAAATATTATTTGTCTTGTATATTTCACTTGGATTTACTTCTGTACGCGGTCATCGTGGCTGTGCTAGTGGTGTTATTCGTTTACTTTTGTTTTCTGTAGACTTTAACCATCCTTATCATGTGTGCCTTGTATCAGGGGATTAGCGCCGAAGGTAATGTATTTTTTTTCATTAATGAGGTCTTTCCGCTTAATTAAAATGGCAATTTTCAGAGAATTAAGATTATTATGTCGTAAATTTATGTATTTTCATGACCTGAATTATGTATGAACAATGCGATGAAAGTAACAGAATAAAAAGTGGTTTATTGGGATCACAGCAAGTGGAGACAGAAATAGTCTATGCTTGAAGCGATATTGTATATTATGTAGGTATGCACATACCTACATAATGTAGTCTTTATAAGTAGTAGGTAGATAGGTAGTACGTAGTATACCTCATTGCTTAATAAGTAATACTTATCACTTTGTTCTTGAGTAAATTGCAATACCTTATGAAATAGTCCTGTAAATTAAAGGTTGCGGACACACAAGCGAACGGCACCTCATCCCGAGGTGTGGCTCTACGTAAGGTCCGTTCATCCTCTCGTGATGATTTTGGTCTATCGCGTCTTGCGGGGAGTCTCCCTGGTTTGCTCTTATCACCTATAAAAACATAACATACCCTTTTTTCCGGATAGGCAGCGGTGTACCCACACTTCAACAGTTATGTTTTTATGTGCTCTATAATAAATAGAGGGCGAGCCTGTTGATATCTACCGGGCACAGTTCCAAACTCCAGGCTGTCGAGAAAATTCTAATGGTATAATCCAATAACTCTTTGTGTCTGATTTGGGGATCGAACCCGGAACGTCGTGATCGTCAGTAGCGCTTGCAAACTATTACGCCGTTGAGGCAGTCCTAGAATAGGTACTCCCAGTCCCTTGTAGAGATTTACGTGATAATTATTTGCTGTTTTCGTTCATCAAGGTGAAATCTACCGTTAAATGTTACTACGTTCAATAATGTCCTGAACATGAACAATAATGAATTACTCATCATTCAGAGCCTACAAAAAACATTAACCATGATTTACCTCATTAAAATAGAAGTTGATTCACCTCGGATCAAAATTATTAACAAAAACTCATATAGAGTGGCAAAAAGCTTTACGCATGACGTTAGAATCCACCTAAGTAGATACTTACTAAAAAGTCCAGCCGTGGGAAAATTAATCTCGCGATAATCTTATAGCAAACAGAGCCTTCACAGTGTGTGTTTGGCATTACTCGCGAGGTAACTAACAACTACAGATTGGATACCTTTGCGTCATTTATATTCTGAAAGTCGGCCATCGGGGAGTGTTATTTTGGAAGTGTTTTTTTCAAAGGTCTCTTCGCCGGTTTTTGTTTAAGTCCTATAATGTAATAGAGCCTATTGCCATCGGCCGGGAACAAATCCAGACTACAGGCTGTGAAGAAATTCCTAATTGAATAATCCAAATTTTAGTCGGACCGGGGAATCGCACCCAGGATCTCATTCTCAGCAACAGCGCGTGAGCCACAACACCATCGAGACTTACTTGTTTTTCATCTCATCAAGTCCTGGTAAAACTACATAATATATTGGAAATAAATAAAAGAATCTTGTCTTCAACATAATATTAATATTTACTGACATTGAGAATTTTGCCTTCGAACAGATTTGTCTAAATCCAAGCAAATGTTACGAAAGTATTTCAAAACAGACAACACATTGAATCACAAATCACACGTTCATATAAGGATCCTATAATAACCACTCGTCACATTATATTAGATATGTAAAGTTCTAAGTACTTACTAGCTACTTACTTATTGTTAAGTATACAGTCAGTCACGTCGCGAGGCTTATCATAATCGTATCTGCTATAAGTTATATAATATTAAACAAATAAAAATATAAGAAATCGACTTCAAAAATTATAATCATAATACATCCAATCAATAATACAGTTAATCGATTGTGTCCATAAATACTAGCAAGTTTTCTTTAAAGCATTTATTGACATTATAATATATTATTCATTTTCCTAAAATATAATTTTCATTTAGGCGTTTTCGATAGCGTTTAAAATAGTGACAGAAAAGAGTAGAAAGTAATTGAGGCAGCGCCACTGTATTTTTCTACAACAAAAACAGTTGTATTTATTATGATAGGTAACGACTCACGTTTAAAGTCGAAATCGCTCGACCTAGGTTTCGGACAACTCCGGTGTCCTGCATCAGGAGCTCACGCGTGTGCGGGATCGCAACTCGCGACGGACCACTAAATATGAGTACCACTCACGGTAGTTTTCAAAATCGTAAAAACAGTTGTATCACCACTAACACATATTTTCAATTTAAAATTACATATTTTCAATTATACTCTTTTCTGTTGAGCTATAAGATATGGTAAAAAGATAGTGTAATGTGGAAGTCAATATGAGAACCGTGAACATTAGTGTTGCGCTGTGGTGAGTGGTAACATAGCCCAAACTAGGGTTCTCCTGCTTCAACCAACTGCCGTGGCATGACCTGCAGCTCTTGTGCGTTATCCCTGGAACGAAATAAAAATAATTGATGATTGATGGTAAGCGACTAATTTTAGCTTTTATTAACAGATCATAACATAACAACATGCCATTTTCCCGAAGGGGTAGGCAGAGTGTACCCAGCCTGACTAGTATTCCCCGGTTCTTCTCTCTTTCGCGCCCGAACAATTCATACCTGCTATCTCGTTCTAACCCCCAGGGACTTCGTTTTCCCTGGCCACTGTGCTACGTGGGCTAGTGTACCCGGCCCCATACTAAATAATTCATAATGGAAAATCCAATAACACTTAGACTGACCTGGGGATCAAACCCGTCGATTCTAAAATCTAACTCTTAACTCAAACCTCTGCCTAACGCTTCAGAGAAAGAAGGCGTTTTGTTTTGTTATGTAACATTATATAAAAAGGTTAATTATATATATATTTAGAAAATAAAGAAAAGGAAAAGTCGAATATTATCGGAATAAAGTCTGCATAAAATAAAACTATATCAGCATATACTTATATGTAAACTTACACAACTCCGCGTCGTTGTCTCCACGTAAAACTCTCTTGCAGTGCTTCCCTGAAGTTAGATCCCATTAGGCAGTACACGTAGAAGTTAATGCCGAAGTTAAGGCCTTGTAGCATGTAGAAGAAGTTACGTATACTATAAAAATGGATGGTCTGTGAACGAAAATAACGTGCTGTATGAAATAAATACTTAGGTACGCAAATTATAGGTGTCTTACCTCGCGTGCGCCGAAATCTGAATCTGTTTAATAACACCGTAGAGCACAAGTTCTTAAAGGCAAACATCTTATAGCATAACAAAACAAGTTAGTATTAAAAGCTCCCTTTTCTTGCTTCATCATCAGACTCTGGACCATTTATTATCTGTAGTACCGAACATACTCATTGACATGATTCTAATGAGCCTTGCCTCGATAATATATTTGACTACTGATCCATCAGAACCTGATGTTGCAGATCAGGTGAAAATTATCAGGTCGTTGCAATAATATTATCATGCTAATGTGCCATCACAAGCAGCGTCTCACTATATTGTTATTTTTTTTAATAAATACAATAATTTTTATTTAATTAATTTGATTATGACATAATAGTATGATTTAAAAATTTGGATTGTATTTTGTATAAGTATTTCATAATTGATTGAATTAGGTGTAACTTTTCGGAACTCCTTTGCAAACTCCTAGAACAAGAATATTTACTAAACTCGGAACTAAAAACTAAATATTCTTGTTCTAGGAGTTTTAAGTATTTCATATAATTTGTACCTATTTGACATGCCATTGTAACAGAAATTGCTATTATTATGGTTAATAAAGAATCTGAATCTAGTAATGAATGTGTATAAATGACCTCTGCCTATATAACCACAATTGTTGTGATAAGGCCAATAAATATTTGACTTTGACTGTACTCCCGCTGTCATCATCACAGTATTGGAAGTAAATCAATGAACAAATAAGCCCTTACCTCAAAATCATTAACCCATGACATGATCTCGGTGACGTAAGCTGGTACGGTGAGGATAACATAGAGGCTGGAGACAGTGAGTAACATGATGGTAACTCGACGGTGTGCCTGCTCCCTGTTCTCATTTCTACGATTTGATTTATACACCGATACTATTATACAAAAATTTAACACCACTATGGCAATCAGAGGGAGCGAAAATGCAATGATTAAATATACCTCGATTCGCATGATATCGGACCAAATAATATTATAATGAAAGGCTGTTAAGAGCCTAGGCAGATTTACAATGATCGCCGCTAGAGTCAAGAAGCAGATGATGTACCACGCGCGTGTCACTGTACACAACGTCTTCATACGCAGCGGGTACACTACCGCGATGAACCGCTCTAATGTGAATGCTACCACAAGCCACGAGTTCAGGGTTAGACAAACTTCCTTCACGTATAATATATATAGCGCAGAATATGTACCGTTATAAAATGTCATTAAACTGTCTGAGAGGAAAATTTCTTTGCGCAAAATGGTCAGCCATTCGGGAAAACAAATAATCAAATACATCGTGTCCACTATCGCTAGAGCCCAAAGATATTGGCTCGTACTCTGAAGCCGCAATTTGCTTTTAATGAACACAACTATTGAAATTAAATTTCCCGTGCATCCCGCAATGAATAAAATGGAAATATAACAAAGTAAAAAGGTCTCTACACAAACAGTATAAAAGTGTACACGCCTTTCTTCCATATTTTATAAATAACACTATCTTCACAGGGATCAAATAATACTTAATAACACTTTTTGTTAAATTAAAATGAATGAGCATGTAAGTTATTAATATTCTGACAACGGGAGCTTGTGTGCATAGTAGCGTCAACGTATCGTGGACTGGGAGCACAGTATGAGTCTTTACTCAGTGGGCGGGAGTAACATTAAATATCATCTACATATATCATAAAATGCTAAATGACTGACTGACAGACAACGCAGCGCCCAAACCGCTAATCAGAAACAACATCCCTGGGCATCCCATGTCATCACGGGACCCACCGTTATGCACACGAACATGGTCGACGAGGGCGGCTCCACCCTAGTGGAGAAAAGGAAGCGTCGACCTCGACTCACCCGCAACCAACGCGGTTCCGCTCCCGTTACGAAGACTACTAACATTCGAATCGCAGAGCCCACGATGGCGATCTATCTCTCCCGGTTTAATAAGAACACACCCAGTGAGGAGATAGTCCGCTACATCAAGGAGAAGAGCCAAGGATGATTCCCAGGACAAGAACTCTCCCAGACCTCACTGTCGAGGCTGGAGTCAACGAGGACGCAGAACTTCAACAAAGAAGAAGATAACAGCCTATCTACAGGAGGTAGTTGATGTGTACCTGCTTATTATTTTCAATAAAACTTTGCCTACATAAACAAACACTCAATGTGCGTGCGAAGCCGCGCGGGTTCAGCTTGTATATTAGGTATATAAATATACCTTTTATTTACAAAATTTCAAAGTGATTGTGTATTCCCGTAAACATTAAGGAGGTATGTTCATTAAGACGTTATCAATACGTAGTTAGGTACTAACTTTTTGTTGTTAAATAATTGGATTTCTTGTTTATAAAGTTTTTATATCGCATATTTGTACTTAAAATAAACTAAATGACTTGAAAAAAGTTGCCCTTAACTTTGTTTGTTAGTTACAAATTCAAATTAAATTTATCAAACTCAAACTCAAACAGATTTATTCAAATAGGTCATAATCTGACACTTTTGTACGTCAATGAAGATAAACAGTACTGAGTCTACCGTGCGTTCGGAAAGATACCTCTACAAGAAGAACGCACAAGAAACTTGTAGGGCTTAATTTTTTCAACAGATAGTTTCACAATATTTGGTTTAGTTACATTCGTTTTCTTTGAAGGTGCCGTGAGGCGGCTATGCAGAAGTTTCCAGGCATCTTTGTCCTCTATGTACTGGTTGACTTTATAATAAGCCTTCTTTAGAAAAGTAGATTTTATATAGGTTTTGAATTTACCCTCTGAGAGCGCAGTTATCTCTTTTGGGATTTTATTATAGAAACGTACACTATTTCCTAAGAATGTCTTTTTATTTGTTTTAGATAATCTAAAGCTAGGTACAGCTATTTTGTCTTTATTCCTAGTATTAAAATTATAAAGGTCACTATTTAATTTTAATTTATGTAAATTTTTACGCACATACATGATGTTCTCATAAATGTATAAGGATGGTAGGGTCAGTATGTTTATTTCTTTAAATAGTTCCCTCAGGGATTCGCGTGGACGCATCTCATAGATGGCACGTTACGAAGTTTTCTGTCTATCTTTGTTACTACATCTTCTAATATGCCACAACTTTTCCTAATCTCACTATTCCTCGCTTTTCTCTAAGGTCACTCCAATCAAACTTCTGATCTTAGCATCGTTAATCTCTTTGCCAGACCAAACATTCACTACAATTCGGATATTAAATATGAAATTACTATATTATACTTAATTACGTTTTAAAAGAAATTATTCAAATCTGTACATGTTCTTTAAAAAATGACTGTTTTAACAAAGACGAAGGGTGGTTTCAGCGAACCCTGCTATGTGGGAAAAATGGTATCGTCAAAGAAATTTTTAGATGAACTGAACGATGGTGAAGAATACTTTCGACGGTCGTTGGATTCGATGAATGATAATTCGATGAATCGTACGTGTAGCTCAAACTACACGCTGTAGCTGTAGCTTTGTATCTGATAGAAGATAAGTTGTCCCATATTATATTATTATTATTAAAGAGGAGCCTCTAACTCGAAAGCGTCAGTTTTCATATTACGATACAGCAGACGATTCAGCTCGATGTCCTGGTTGAGCTGACCCTTAACCTGACGATTATCTGGAGAAGTTTTTTATCGATCGGTTTGAAAAATTAAAAAAATAAAAAATTTAACAAGTTTATTTTTCACTAGTAACATGCACGGAAATTAACAATAAAAAAATACAAATTCAAATATATTCCATAGATTTAAAGTAGATACATATAGATAGCAATGAATAGGTTGTCCAGCCTAAATCTGTCCTTTCAGCTATTGGTAATTTATTTATTTATTTATTATAATCTCATCATTCATAATAAAATTATTTTGTGTTTAAAACTGCCCCACGATAGCTACAATGAAGGACCTTCTCGAAGCAAACCAAAACGCCGTAGATCTGGCAAAATACTGGACGAAAATATTATAAGTAGAAAACTAGCCATTTGGACATAAATAATAGGAGTCAATTCAAATTCAAAATACAAAAAGTTTTTATTTCGGACAGAGTCCATAATTTTAGTATACAATCACAGCTTAACCTATGTTACTACTTATTCTAATTGAAAAAAATTACTAATAAAATGCCTAATAAAATCTTGAAAGAACTAAACTTAACTCTGATCTTAACTGATCTGAAAATCTAAATCTGATTTAACTCTGATCAAAATTATAAACATAAACTATTATATGTAGCGCCAAAAACTATAACGCATGAAGTAAGAATACCTATTATAAACTCAAACTCAAACTCAAACAGATTTATTCAAATAGGTCATAATCTGACACTTTTGTACGTCAATGAAGATACAGTACTGAGTCTACCGTGCGTTCGGAAAGATACCTCTTCAAGAAGAACGCACAAGAAACTTGTAGGGCTTAATTTTTTCAACAGATAGTTTCACAATATTTGGTTTGGTTACATTCGTTTTCTTTGAAGGTGCCGCGAGGCGGCTATGCAGAAGTTTCCAGGCATCTTTGTCCTCTATGTACTGGTTGACTTTATAATAAGCCTTCTTAAGTAAAGTAGATTTTATATAGGTTTTGAATTTACCCTCTGAGAGCCCAGTTATCTCTTTTGGGATTTTATTATAGAAACGTACACTATTTCCTAAGAATGTCTTTTTATTTGTTTTAGATAATCTAAAGCTAGGTACAGCTATTTTGTCTTTATTCCTAGTATTAAAATTATGAAGGTCACTATTTAATTTTAATTTATGTAAATTTTTACGCACATACATGATGTTCTCATAAATGTATAAGGATGGTAGGGTCAGTATGTTTATTTCTTTAAATAATTCCCTCAGGGATTCGCGTGGACGCATCTCATAGATGGCACGAATCGCACGTTTTTGTAGTATAAAGATAGTTTCTATATCTGCAGCTGACCCCCACAACAGAATCCCATAAGACATCAAGCTATGGAAATATGCAAAGTACACTAATCTCGCCGTGGCTACATCTGTTAGTTGCCTAATTTTATAAACCGCGTAAGCTGCAGAGCTTAGTTTCCCTGAGAGCTCGGTGATATGAGTGCTCCATTGCAGTTTAGAGTCTATATTTATGCCAAGGAACAAAGTTGCATTGTCAATATTGAGTCTTTCACCGTCAAGAACTATGATTGGTTCTATACTTCTGACGTTAGGCAACGAAAATTTCAAACATTTAGTCTTTTTCGCATTCAATAACAGATTGTTTGCTGTGAACCATCTGGATATACTTGCTAAAGTATTATTAACATGTACTAGTGAAGTATCCTTCCTATCAACTTTAAAAATCAATGACGTATCATCGGCAAATAGAACTATATCTGCTAGACCGTGGATAGATATTATAGATATATTAATAGATAGATACAAAAAGTACAGTCGTATGAAAATTTATCTCGCGATAATCTAATAGCAAACAGAGCCCTCGCAGCGTGTGCTTAGCCTTACTCTTATATTGGATACATTTTGCGTAATTTTGAAAGTCAGCGATCGGTAAGGGTTATTTTGCATGTGTTTTTCGCCAGTTGTGTTTTTTAAGTCCGATACAATAGGGAGAGAGCCTATTGCTATCGGCCACAAATCAGACTTCAGGCTGTGGAAATATTCCTAATGAAAGAATCCAAACTTTTGTCTGGCCGGGGAATCGAACCCAGGACCTCATGTTTAGCAGTAGTGCTTGCGCCACTACACCTTCGAGGCATTCACAACATTACAACATTATTATTGGCAGTATACCTACATCTTAAAAGTTTCACATCTTGTCTTCAATTATTATTGACATTGAAAATTTTACCTTCGACCAGTTTTGTCTAAATCCAAGCAAATGTTACGAAACTATTTCAAAGCAGACAACACATTGAATCACAAATCACACGTTCATATAAGGATCCTATAATAACCACTCGTCATGTTATTGTATTTATATATATAGTTCTAATGTAGGTACGTGTGTATGTCACTGAACTCCTCCTAAACGGTTGGACCGATTCGAATGATTTTTTTTGTATGCGTTTGGTTGGCGCCCTGGATGGTTTAGATTCACAAATCAGTCGGAATCTAGGTTATTTAGGACAACGTCTGTCGGGTCCGCTAGTTTTATATAATATAATATTATAATCCAATTTATTCGTCTTGGGTAGGTATAGTAGTCAGTCAGTCAAGTCGCGGGGCTTATCAAAAAATATCTATAAGTATATAATATTATATTTAATATTATATTATATTTAATAAAAAAAAATAATACACATCGAATTCGAAATTACAGCGATTGTGTCAAGGTAATAAGCAATAATAAAAGATCAAATTTTCTTTATAGCATTTATTATTTTAACTATAATTTTTATTAAATATTTAGATTATGAACCCACCTTTGTTAATAGGTGTATACTACAATTTGATAAATATGTGGATAATAATATAGGCTGCACATTTATGTACACTTACGCTATCCTATATGTTATATTCTGCTCTAATGTGTGGTTGTTAATTGTCCCAAATAAACTAAATAAATAAATAAATAATTTTAATTTCGAGTATCGATTTAGGCGTTTTAAGTAAAAGTGAAGTTACCGGCTTTAGAATAGTGCTCCACCCTCTCTACCCGTGGTTGTCGTAAGAGCCAGCTAAGGGTTAACAGATCCAGAGGATGGGCAGCAGCGTCCTCTGTAAAAAAACCATCGAATTGCGCTCGACAACCCGCCTGCCAAGCGTGTTGAGAATTGGCAAAACCCCCCTTTATGGGGGAGGTCTGTGTTCAGTAGTGGATTACCAACGGCTGAGATGACGAAGTAAAAGTGAAATAATATTATATAACTAAAATTAATATTAATAATAATATTATATAACTTGACAGAAAATAGTAGAAAAATGGAGGAGCCACTGTATTTTTCAACAACAAAAAGTTGATACAATTCTATCAGCACTTACAATTTATTTGACCTAACCTTGTGATTTAATTTGGTATGCAATAAAGTATTATTCTATTCTATTCTAATTTAAATTTTAAGTCGAGCTATGGCAATGTTAAAGTCAAGATGAGACATTGTGAACATTAAGTGTTGCGCTGTGGTGAGTGGTGACTTAGCCCCGACTAGGGCTCTCCTGCTTCAACCAACTGCCGTGGCATGACCCGCAGCTCTCATGCGTTACCTCTGAAACAGAAACAAAAATAATTGACGACTGATGGTATGCGACTAATTTTAGCGTTGATAATCATCATTATCATCATCATCATAATCTCAGCCATGGGAAGTCCACTGCCATAGATCTTCCCTTATAAGAAGGGGGTTTTGCCAATACTCGCCACGCTTAGCAGGCGGGTTAGCGAGCGAGTTCGATGTTTTTACGCAAAGGACACTGTTGTCAGTCCTGTGGATCTAATAACTCTTAGCCGGCCGGTAAGAGAGTATGCGGTACTATTCTAAAGCCGGTAACCCCGCAGAGTTTAGCTTTGATAGAGGTAATAATATAATATATCAGCCTCTGGGTTTCTAGTGGTAGGAAGGCGCTATTATAATTGATAAGCATAAAGTATTAGATTAGATTCATAGGTTGGGCCAAGTGTCAAGTGTAATTGATTTTCTTCTATTAAGATTATCTCAAGAGCAGCCTGGAAACTAACTTCTTGCTGGGTTAACAGCAATAAGCGTTAAGTTGCATGTAAAAGTAATCACAAGGGACTTAAAACGTAACTAGCGAATTGTGGATTCTAAAATCTAATTCTTAATTCTACTCTTAACTCTTAGCTCTCTGCCTGACGCTTCGGAGAAAGAAGGCGTCATGTTATATCAAAAGGAATATAATCGGAATAAAGCCTGCGAAAAAATAAACGTTTATATATATATGCATATACTTATATGTAAAGTTACACAACTCCGCATCGTTGTCTCCACGTAAAACTCTCTTGCAGTGCTTCCCTGAAGTTAGATCCCATTATGCAGTACACGTAGAAGTTGATGCCGAAGTTAAGGCCTTGTAGCATGTAGAAGAAGTTACGTATGCTATAAAAATTTATAGTCTGTAAACGAAAATAAAGTGCTGTATGAAATAAATACTTCTGTGACTTAGCTACTCAATTTAAAGGATCCTATGCGTGTGCCAAAATCTTAATCTTTTCATATAACACCGTTGAGCATAAGATCAAAAAGGCAAACATGTTAAAGCTTAACATTAGAAGTGTTACTTAAGAAATTTAAAAAGCCCCCTTTTCTTCCTTTTCATTCTTCATTCTTTATTTGACATTTATCTATTTATACAATTTAAATTAATTTAATTTAATTTTTTTTTTGTCTTAATTTTGGAATATGACATGTTTTTAATGTTCTTATGACGATTAATGTTACGTATGGATTTTATTATCTGAAATAAATGAATTAAAAAAAAAAAATCAGATTCTGGACCATCCATCTGTATCATATTTTCATTGACACGATTCCAATGAGCCTAGTCTCGAAAGTATTCGACTAATGACCTATTTGAACCTGATGCTGCAGCATCAGGTGAATATTATCAGGTCGTTGCAATAATATCATGCTTATTTATGTGTCAACATAAGTAGTATCCCACACTAGCTGTCCTATTTTCCTGCATAACAACTGTAGTGTGTGTAACATACGAATTTAATTCTCCGATTATGTCGTCACTTGTGAAAACTGGAAACCGTAACACTGCCGAGACTAGTCACTCACTGACGATGGTCAGTGCTTGACTAGAGGGACTCATTCGTCATCAGTAGTGACAAAGGAGGTGATGACCAGTGAACACCCCATTAAACAAGCTTAACTCTTCATAATATTATTCAACTCCCGCCGTCATTATCACTTTATTAAAAGTATGACTTCCTGGAGTCTGTCTGTGTCCGGTAGACGGCAATAGGCTCGCCCCCTATTACATGGGACCAAAAAATTAACAGGAAAGTATCTACCTACCTCAAGACCGGGTCCTGTTTACACCTCTGCCTACCCCTTTAGAAAGGGGTGTGACGTTATGGTATGTTATTAAAAATAAATGAATGAACACTTACTAACCACAGTAAAATTAGCCCATGACATGGTCTCGGTGATGTAAGCTGGTGCAGTGAGGATCACATATATGCTGGAGACAGTGAGCAGCATGATTGTGACTCGACGGTGTGCCTGTTCTCTGTTCTGATGTGTACGATCCGATCTATACACTGATACTATTATACAGGAATTTAACACGACTGTTGTTGTCAGAGGAGGCGTCAATGTTATAATGGTTAAAAATATTCTGAACGTCATGATTTTGGACCAAGTAATATTATAAAGAAAGGCTGTTAAGATCCCGAGCAGATTTATAATGATCGCCACTACAGTCAAGAAGCTGACGATGTACCGCGCGCGTGTCACTGTACACAACGTCTTCATACGCAGCGGGTACACTACCGCGATGAACCGCTCTAATGTGAATGCTACCACAAGCCACGAACTCAGGGTCAGACAAACATCCTTCACGTATAATATATAAAGCGCAGAATAATCAGCGTAATAAAATTTCAGTAAACTGTCTGACAGGAACACCTCTTTGCGCAGAATGATCAGCCATTCGGGAAAACAAATAAACAAATACATCGTGTCCACTAACGCTAGAGCACAAAGATATTGGCTCGTACTCTGAAGCTGCAATTTGCTTTTAATAAACACAACTACTGAAATTAAATTTCCCGTGCATCCCGCAATGAATAAAATGAAAATATAACAACTTAAAAATGTCTCTATATAAACTGTCGTATGGCTAGGCACAAACGGATCTTCCATATTTAATTAATTACACTATCTTCCAAGGGATCAAATAATTGATTAATGAGCAAAACACTTGATTAATGAGCGAGTAAGTAATTAATTTTGCATAATTCTCTGACAACAGGAGCTTGTGCGCCATAGCGTCTACGTATCGTGGACTAAGAGCACATTGTGAGTTCCTGACTCACTGGCTGGACGGAAGATTTAATATCAAATAACATATTATTATTAACAATGTGTGTGCCTAAGTAATAACACGTATAATATAATATTATAATATGCTCTACTACCTCTTTGATTTACAGTCTAATTTCCACAACCGATTTAAAACGCCGCGTAAAAATACGAACTAGAATCAACAATATATTATAATATATCAACAATATGATTTTAATACGCTTTTATATGCACAAAGTACAAAGTGTGTTATATAAAAGAAAAACTCCAATTCTTCTCTTTCCTGTCCTGCTGTCAGCTCATCAGGTTACGGTACCCTGATCATCAAGAATCAAGGAGATGATTCAAATGAGCGCAAACACGTTTTGTTCCTATGTTTACTAATTAATTAAGTAAATCCTAACCTCGACTGCCTCGGTGGCATAGAAGGCGCATGCTCGACTGCCAATCAAGAGGTCCCGGGTGCGATCCCCAGGTCAGGCAAAGTGATAAATATTGGATTTTTCCATTAGGAATTAACTCAATAACTGCCTGGAGTCTGGAACTGTGCCCGGTAGGTAGCAATAGGCTCGCCCCCTATTACATGGGACCAATAACATACTGACGAAATGTGGGTGTATCTACTATGGGACTGAGTCCTGGGTACACCTCTGCCTACCCCTTCGGGAAAAAAGGCGTGAATGTATGTATGTATCCTAACCTACTAATATAATAATCCTCAAATTTCAGTACAATGTAAAAAAATACGTTTTTAACAGGTGAACAAAACGCTTGCGAGTTCTAACTCACCTCCAGCGCCATCTAGCGCGGTTTTGGTTAGATTGATGGATGGATGGATGTTTGTTGCTCTCTCACCCCAAAACTACTGTACAGATTGGGCTGAACTTTGATATGCAGGTAGCTCAGACCTTGGAATAACACATTTTACTTTGGGTAGGTACTTTATTTTTCGATATTCCCACGAACAAGAGACAAGCAAACCCATATACCAAAATAAGAAAGGTACACATGTTACTTGGAAATCCAGAATAGGGGACAAGGGTCCGTAGTTATAAGGCTGAAATCTAACGTCGGTTCGCATGACTCCATCATTCATCAGGCCTGTAGAAATGCTGGAGGCCAAAGGCCAGACACGAGAACTTAGTACCTATGTGGTGGTTTACCTAAAGTTAGGATTTAATTTAGGTATATATAATAATATAATATATATAATAAAAGCTGTGCTCCGCGATTTTACCCTAATTTTTTTATCATAGTGAGTGACAAGACGAGCAAATCAGGTGCCTAATGGTAAGCATCATGATCGTTCATATCACAGTGCCACGCAGTGCTTTAAAATTCAAAATACTGCGCGGCACTGCACTGCGCCTGTCACCCTGAGATATGAGTTGTTGAATCTCATCATGCTCAGTAATTTCGCTGGTAGCATTGCCCTTCATACCGGAACACAGTAATGTTTGCACATTACTGCTTGTCGGATGAATAACTGGCAAAGGTGTGGTACTTCCCCAGGCGGCCCCCTGCAAAAGAGGCTTACCACTACTAAAAGTCAGAGTTTCCAAAGGAATATTGGAATCAAGAGAATACCTATGTGTTATTCCAGAATATTCTAGAATATAGACGCTAGCGTTTATGTTACATAAGAAATTTTAATCCAATCGGTTCAGTAGTTTTGGACGAAGTAACGAACATACACACACACCGACAAACTTTCGCATTCATAATATTAGTTGGATAGGATACACAATTATTCTTTATTTGGCAAAAATACTGGTGATGGTGATTTTGAGACCTTCATTTTTGTGATACTTTTGCATGAATCGCCTACCTCATGTCTGAGGGTCGTAATGCAGCCATATTAATGATAAATTATTATGCCATAAAAAACAAAACTTGTAAAAAAAACCAAGCCTCGTAACTCAGTTCTTCTATCGTAAAAAGTTGTGACATCCATGCAATACCAAGTCGGTTACTTTATTAAGTCCCTACTTAAGGGTCCTTCTGTCATAAGTTATTACGTAATTAGCTAACCTAACATCTTATAGTGACCATATAAATATTGAAAATCTTTTATGTTTTAAATAAAATAGATTAACTTGGCAATCGCACTAAACAATCTTATATAATATAATATGTATAATATGTATTACTTGTGAGATACTCGTACATTGTGTTTCATGCGATGGCCAAGTCAAGCCATTCAAGCTAAATATATTTTATTTAAAAGTTTTCATTTTATTTAATATCATCAAAATTATTTAGGTACCTACAACAGACACCAGACAGTACAACAGACAGTATTAACAAACATACAGACTTGAATTATTTTATTTAGATATATTATTGTTAAATCTAAGAGGAAGAAAAAAAATACACATTCTGAATTTTCGTATCCTTTACTTGTCAGATATTTGTAAGCACAATTAACATTTATAGGTATTATAAAGGTCCAAACGGTTCCGTTTGGAAATGATTATTTAAAAAAATACTATCAGGATCGAGTCCTGGTATACCGTCGGTCGACCGAAGGGGGTAGTTCGTTTATACAAAATTAAATTTCCCAAATAGGTATGGAGAAAGAGAAATTACTGATGGGTTTTGATTTGGCCTTTATTTGCGAAAAATATGTGGTTGAAGAAAACCATATAATTTTTACGTATTTATAAAACTTTCATAAAAGATTTTAATGTGTTTTGTAAATATGAAAAAAAGACATACTGTTTTCTTAAACCACATATTTTTTTATTATTAGTTATGGCGCAAGTAAAGGCCAGATCACGAACCGAGTGGAAAATGATTCTCTCTCTCCGTATTTGGGAAAAATCGTTTTGTATGGAAGAGCAACCGCCTTAATGAAGTTTATCTTCTTTAGCTTACTTTTTGTAGTGGTAGGCCTCTTTTGCAGGAGGCCGCCTGGGGAAGTACCACACCTTTGCCAGTTATTCATCCGCCAAGCAGTAATGTGCAAACATTACTCTGTGTTCCGGTATGAAGGGCAATGTTACCAGCGAAATTACTGGGCATGATGAGATTCAACAACTCATATCTCAGGGTGACAGGCGCAGTGCAGTGCCGTGCAGAATTTTGAATTTTAAAACACTGGGTGGCACTGCGTCTGATATGGGCAATCATGATGCTTACCATCAGGCACCTGATTAGCTCGTCTTGTCGCTCACTATCATAAAAAAAAATATATATATTCAATGGTACCCCCTATCATTTTTTATTAATTTTTGCCAAGCTGTATCTACTCGTTCCTTGTATAGTCTCGTTTTAAAACATTTTGACACTATTTAAAAAGATAATCTTTATAATATAATAACAATGGTGTAAAGATAGTGTAATTTTATCGACATGAGACTTCGTAAACATTGTGTTGAGTTGTGGTGATGTATCCCCAACTAGGGCTCTCCTGCTTTAGGTCTACCCAACTGCTGTGGCATAGCCTGCAGCTCTTGTGCGTTATCCCTGTAATAAAACAATTATCTAATTATATCATAAGTAATATTGAATAAAACATAGAGGTCGACCGTGACGGGTTATTTAATCTCGGCCGAAACCGAGACCAATACCGAGAATACACATATTATAATATCGTGACTGCCTCGGTGGCGTAGAGGGCTCATGCTCGACTGCCAATTAAGAGGTCCCGGGTTCGATTCCCAGGTCAGGCAGTGTTAAATATTGGATTTTTCCATTAGGAATTATCTCAATAACTACCTGTTAACTCCTGGGTGGAACTGTGCCCGGTAGATGGTATAGGCTCGCCCCCTATTACATGGGACCAATAACATACTGGCGATATGTGGGTGTATCTACTATGGGACTGAGTCCTGGGTACACCTCTGCCTACCCCTTCAGGAAAAAGGCGTGAATTTTATAATATCGTGAAAATAGATGAAATTTTGCATAGTATTAAATCCCAGAGTGTAATATATCTTAGTTTTATAATATATATTTACACGCGAAAGTTTGTCTCTGTGTGTACTTTTGTCTCTGTTTTTCCTTGTACTTATATTACTCTAATACATAAAAAAGGGGAAACAAAGTTAAAGACAGAATGAAAAAATAGCTTACAATAGTACTGAATTTGCTCAAAGAATTAGCAGTACGTATATTATAATAAGAAAAAGGCGGGATGGTATGTTATATTATGTTAAGTTAATAAATGTTCTTACGCCAGTACTAGTCGCAGTCTACATGTGAATGTCTCTCGCAGTGATTCCCTGAAATTGGACCCCGTTATGCAGTACACGTAGAAGTTTACGCCGAAGTTAAGGGCTTGTAGCATTTGGAAGATAAGATATGTAGTATAAAAATTGAAGTTCTGTGAACATACAGACACAACAAAGTTAAGTTAATAAAACTAAAGTTGCTGTTTTTGACACTAAAAATCGGAACTAAAAACTAAATATTCTTGTTCCAGAAGTGCAAAACTATTTTAGTTTAAGTATTTAGTATTATTAAGTAGAACTGATGGCAGATGGGGCTGTAAAGTTCTCGAATGGATACCACAGACCAGAAAACGCAGCGTAGGTTGTCCACCCACAAGGTGGACAGACGATCTGATAAGGATGGCAGGAACGCACGCTGGAGGCGGACCGCTTACAACCGGACTGGATGGAAATCTATGGGGGAGGCCTATGTTCAGCAGCGGATGTCCTATGGTAATTAACTATTCTTACCATCATATTCATCAATATACCAACATGAATAAATTTAAGGAATAGATACGTGTTCAAAGAAAAAGCAAAGCCCATTTTTAAATCAATGGGTATAAATAAATATTTACCACAATGTTACGAGTAGTCCACGCTATGATCTGAGTGATGTAAGCTGGTACAGTGAGGATCACATAGAGGCTGGAGACAGTGAGCAGCATGATGGTGACTCGACGGTGTGCTTGTTCCCTGTTCTGATGTCTACGATCCGATCTGTATACTGACACTATTATACATGAATTTAACATGACTGTTGCTATCAGAGGAGGCGTCAATGTTAATGTGCTTATTATTATGTGAAAGTAATTGATTAATGTGTCGAGGCTAAGTAAGACATCAGTATCAATAAAACTTGAATCAATAATATTCTTAACAACTTCTAAAACGTAGATGATGGGTAAATTTGCAATGATCGCCGCTACAGACAAGAAACAGACGATGTACCGCGCGCGTGTCACTGTACACAACGTCTTCATACGCAGCGGGTACACTACCGCGATGAACCGCTCTAATGTGAATGCTACCACAAGCCACGAACTTAGTGTTAGACAAACATTCTTTACTAAAAAAATATAACCGTCATAGATTGATACTGATCCTGTGACCCATATACACAAATAAATCGTGTCCACTAATGCTAGAGGCCAAAGATATTGGCTCGTACTTTGAAGCCGCAATTTGCTTTTTATGAACACGACCATTGATATAACATTTCCTATGCATCCCGCAATCAGTAAAAGGAAAACATAACTACGTAAAAGTTTTGTAAATGACGGAATCATTTTTTCGTACATCTAGAAACTTAATTCACTACAGACTATGGTAATATTATTGTTAAAATATGTATAAATGTATTTGTTATGTGAAGTTTTTATATTGTTCGTTTACTGAGGAGGATAAGAGTTGGTTCTCCGAAGCGATAGCGTGAACTGGGAACCGTTACAGCCTATTGCTATTGGAAGGAGTACGTCTTTTAAGTCATTGTTAACCTTTGGGTTCCTTATCAATGCTTGCAAATTAATTTGTCAATTGTTTGCTTGTTGAAAATCCGAGGGTTTGATAACCTTATGAACTTCAACTAATTGAATCGTATGTTTGTTATTATTCCATTAATAAATTACAGATTTTAAAGTTAATTAGGTAAAATACACTAACTGCAATAAATAACTAAAAATGTGATTTCATAAGTTTTCACGATTAATAAAAATTTAACTTTTTTTTTATGATAGTGAGTAACAAGACGAGCAAATCAATGCCTGATGGTAAGCATCATGATTGCCCATAATAGACACAGTGCCGCCCAGTGTTTTAAAATTCAAAATTCTGCGCGGCACTGCACTGCGCCTGTCATCCTGAGATATGAGTTGTTGAATCTCATCATGCCCAGTAATTTCGCTGGTAACTGGTAACATTGCCCTTTAGACCGGAACACAGTAATGTTTGCATATTACTGCTTGGCGGATTAATAACTGGCAAAGGTGTGGTACTTCCCCAGGCGGTCCCCTGCAAAAGAGGCCTACCACTACTATTGGAGTAAATTATAATTAATTATTTTAAGCGCCTATAGGAGCCAAACTTCTATCTATCTCGCTCGCGCGATTTACATTATTGATAATAAAAATCAATAAATGTGAATTTCCAAAATAGCTCCTTACGTTTATCTTTAGATTAATGCATAATTTTAAGTATTTTTCGTTCTGTTTTCTTTTATTTGGTGGTGTAGAGCGAAAGAAATAAAAGTTTTTTTTTCTATGTTTCATTTTAAATTAGGTAAATGTTCTGAGGTAAATGTTCTGAGAATGTCGATTTAATTGTGCTGTGCTATTAAATCGACATTCTCAGAACATTTACCTCGGCAATCCACAAAGCGTTCCAATATCCAATATGTCAGTGCACTGGAATCAACAGATTTTTCTGACATTCTTAAGGCAGTAAACCCTGATTTACCAGCTAATTTGTTAATCAATATTATATCAGACCTTGTTAAAGCTCACACTGCAGTAGTCCCTATCCCGAACCGTAAACGTATCAAGCAACCCTGGATCACCCCGGGCCTTTTGAAATGCATCCGACATAGGAATAAGCTATATCGTAAATTTAAAAAGAATACGGATAACCCGAATTATAAAATCATCTACACTCGTTATCGTAATTTTTGTAATAACCTCATTAAAAAGTAAAGCGTAAATTTCAACGTAATTAAATAAAAAAGGCCAGAAAAAAACCCAAAGCTACTTGACAAATAATTGAAGATGTTGCTAATAGAGCTAACTAATAGAGCTCATTCTTCCGAATTACTGAATAGTATGTCTATTAACCCCTCTTCGTCTGTGAACACAGTTAACTAGTTCTTCTCTATTGTAGGAAAGACATTGGCTGAAGACATTGTGCAGAGAACCGAGTTCATATCGTCTGTTTCTACCAACTCAGATTTAATTGGTTTCTCTCAATATAAAGATCTGCCACTTAATTCTATGGTCCTTTACCCAATTAGTAATGAGGAAATCGATATGATAATTAAAAACCTTAAAGATAAATGCGCTACAGGCTGAGATAACATTTCTTCATTAGTTATTAAATCCGTTCGTCTTGTTCTTACCCCAATTCTTTCTCACGTTTTTAATCTCTATCTCTCGGTATTTTTCCATTTGCCTTTAAGAAGGCCATTGTGCACCCCATCTTCAAAAGTGGAGACAGAGGCAGTGTCTCCAACTATAGGCCTATCTCCGTACTTACAACCCTGTCTAAGATTTTTGAGAAGATCCTCAATAAACGCCTAACCAGATTTCTTGATGACAACGGTGTCCTAGCGGCTAATCAAATTGGATTTAAAGTGGCAAGTCCACAGAAGACGCAGTCTTGGAGCTAATAGACGCTGTCATAAGAACCTGGACAAAAAGCAGAAGGTTGTTGGTGTCTTTTTGGACCTCTCTAAGGCATTCGACACTGTTTCTGTCCCACTTCTAACTCGCAAAACCGATCGCAGCAAGTACTTATAAACTCTTTTGTCAGCACAGAAATTCAGTTAGAATTCGGAGTTCTACAAGGTAGCGTCCTCGACCCAACATTATTTTTAGTCTATATAAACGATCTGTGTGAAATTGCTCTGCCCTACTGCAAAATTGTAACGAATGTAGACGATACGGCTCTCCTTATATACGGTAAAAGTTGGCGAGAAGCTAAATTAAAATGTGAACTTGCGCTTAAGTCGGTAATGCACTGGCTGGACGCTAACCTCCTCATACTTAATGTTTCAAAAACAAAATTCATACCTTTTTCTGTTTACCTTGTTCAATCGTCTCAACCACCTAACACTTATTCGATTTGTGCTCACGTCTGTAACTCGCGCATTAGTTGAACATATTTCCGTCATGAAATACCTTTATGGGGTTATGATAGATAGTACCCTAAACTAGAATACACACATTGGAGTAACCACTTCCCCTACTCGTCAATTAATTTATGTTTTAAAAAATTTGAGTCACATCCTGGACCCAGATGCATTAAAGACAGTCTATTTTGCTCTAGGACAAACAGTTATCTTCTATTGTATTACTTCATGGGGTGGTTCAGCTAAGACCCACATGATTAAGATAGAGCGTGCTCAAAGAGCCGTCCTAAAAGTAATGTTTTTTAAACCTATACGTTTCCCTACTATCGATCTTTACTCGCTAAGTTGCGTTCTGAATGTACGGCAGTTATTTATCTCAATCACTATCTTTCGTAAACATTCGGAAACCTCTAATGATCCTACACTTGTGTCCAGAAGACGAAGATCTGACTTAGTTTGCCCAACAGAATCTCGTCGTACTGTATTGGCTAGTAGGCATTATTAACATATCAGTTCTAAACTATACAACAGACTCAACAAGCAATTAAATAATTATCCTCTCACTCGGGTTAAATGTAAAGAAATATGCATCGAATGGCTACTGTCTCTGTCATACGAAGCAACTGAAGATCTTATTCGTTAGACTTACACACATACACATCCTCCCTATATAATATAATATTGTTATGTTAGTTCAATAAGTAATAAGTTTTATTAATTTTTTAGTTTTGTTATGTAATTCGTAATGCAACATACATAAGTACATTAATAATACAAGCTACTCGTATTATTCCGTGTTTCGGAAGGCACGTTAAACTGTAGGTCCCGGCTGTTTGCTATATGATATGTAAGGGGCAGTCGTTAGGTCAAGTCGGAGGCCTTGTAGGAATCTTGGCGACCTGAAACTCTGACAATATGGGTTGTCCACATAGCCCATATGTATTGACTCGAGCAGTGTAATTAGGGTAACCCGTTCTGTTAGAGTATAAATTCAAATTATTATTATTATTATCATTATTATACTAATAATAGTAAAATAACACAATCTTAAAATTTTTAAATAATAAGGTTGAAGTTCAAAATCCCAATGAGTTTATTGTAATTGTAATAACATTATGTATTAAAGATGAAAAAGTCATTGAGTGAGTCATCTCCTATATCACTTAACCACGTATGACTTGCAGGTGTTGCGCGTTATTCCTGTAAATAAACAATTATTCATATAATATCCATTCATAAAACTTTGTCAGTCTGACTGTCTGTTACGCTTTCATACCTAAACCGCTGGGATTTTGATATAGATGTACATGAAATTTTATTGTAAGTTTATTTAATTTTAATTCTAATAATACATATTTCGTTAATTAATTATTAATTATATTGTGCCTAGTAACAAATAGATCATAGTTGTCTTTATACATAAAATATTGGATTTGATTTGATAAAATACTTGATTACCTTGAAACGATCTATATCACGTGGGTGAAACCGCGATGAAAGTATGTTGCTATCTATGGTAACCATTCTTTTATTAATATATAGGTATACTAGCTGTGCCCCGCGGTGTCACCCGCGTAATCTTCGTTCCCATGGGAATATCGGGATAAAAACTATCCTATGTCCTTTCCCGGGATTCAAACTATCTCTATACCAAATTTCATCAAAATCGGTTGAGAGGTTTAAGCGGGAAAGCGTAACAGACAGACATACATATATTATATAATATATAATATAAGCAGGGATAATATATACCTCATATAGGTATATTAGGTATATAATAATTATATACCTAATAAGTTATTGATAAGGTAATGTATTCCGATACCCAGGCCCGCAAATTTTCTAAAGAATAATAATAATAATAAATGGTCTCCGTGCACGCCTATCAAAAGACTGGGTATAGCTCGTGTTTTAAGGCGACCTAATTCCAATTAAATTTCGGCAAAAATTGCCACTTAGTTGTTTTTTCCACAAAAGCGGCTATTTCCGTGGTATATTTGCTGCAGTGATCTTACATCAGTCCTCGACGCTGTCTCCGGGTGAACGTCTCTCGTAGTGCTTCCCTGAAGTTGGACCCCGTGATCCAGTACACGTAGAAGTTTATGCCGAAGTTTAGACCTTGTATCATGTGGAAGTAGTCGTAAATGTAATAAAAAGTTAGGCTCTGTGAACAAAGATATATAACATCTCTGTTAAAATTCATCATTTACATTAATATTGATGGATGGTTTTTGGCAACTCCCATTTGTTTTATTTCTTTTTAAAAAAATCGAAATCTATGTTTCGTATTCCACTGATTCCTGCCAATATGATTTTTTCATTAGATGTGATTAACCTCATATTTGAAAGATAATAATATGATGATGTCCCTATCATTTTATTAACCTTAATAAAAAAAAATGTAGTGGACGTCTATTTTACTCGCGTGATGGTAACTTGCTTTGAAATCACTCGGGCAAAACCGGGACTTTTAGACGTTCTCTAAAGATTTGAAGACTCAGTAAAGTAGATAAGCTATAGAGTCATGACTTCATCCTTTAAATATAAGGATATAAAACTATCGAATAGTTGAATTATATTCGCAAAAAAACAAAGGAATAAGAAATATAGTAATTTTTTCATAAGATTGAGTCCAATTTTTTAGGAATCATCAAATCATCTGCATAAGCTAGTGCTATAACTGGGTGTCAAGTTATGTTGGACGGTAGTAAGAGGCTCTATTCAATATTATACAATACAATGTATCTCATAATATGTTTGCACATTCATATGTGCACAAGCACAAGATTCTCTACATTCTGTTTTTATAAAAAGCAACTTTTGGCTACTTGCAATTTCGGAACCAAATGTATAAAATATTTACAAAAAGAAATATTTTACGCGCATATTAACACATTCACACACATAAGAATATTACACAATCATCACGTTGTTATTATTGTTAATTTGATAAAACTTAAAAAAGAAATGCTTTTATTAAGTTAAACCTGAATTGCCATCCAAGTTAAACGCAAAATTACAGATTAACCGGTTTGCGACAACCGTTTCATTTAAAAATTCAGTTGTAAGATTTGACCTAAACATATATTCAATTTACTGCTTACTTACCTCGTAGCAATAAATGAAGTTAAATAAAAAAAAAATTACAATAAAAATATTGAAAACCTGAGAATAGTTTGAACATAAATAGGTGAACGTATATTTATTATTGTACCTACAATAATAATACCGCTTACCGTTGCATCAGAAGCCCACATAAAGACCGTAATGATGTAAGCTGGTACGGTGAGGATCACATAGAGGCTGGAGACAGTGAGCAGCATGACGGTGACTCGACTATGAGACCGCTCCCTGCTGCTCCGTATACGACTCGATCCATACAGTGATACCACGATACAAGTATTCATCAACACTATTGTGACCAGAGGAGGCGTCAACGTTATTGTGATAAATAATATTTGTATACGACTGACTTCATCGATGTCGATATAATCAGATACCGTGATGAATCTTACTAAGATGGGTATATTTACAATGAAAGATGCTACAGTTAAAAAGCAGACGATGTACCGCGCGCGTGTCACTGTACACAACGTCTTCATACGCAGCGGGTACACTACCGCGATGAACCGCTCTAATGTGAATGCTACTACAAGCCACGAACTCAGGGTTAGACAAACGTGTCTCAACAATAATATGACATAGAAATGGTAATAATTACTGTAATATATTGAACCAAAATAACTTAGGTTAATACCAACGAAGTTTAACCAGTAAGGAGACCATACACACAAATATATCGTGTCTACTAACGCTAGAGCCCAAAGATATTGGCTTGTACTTTGAAGTCGCAATTTGCTTTTAATAAACACAACCATAGATATGACATTTCCTGAGCATCCAGCAATGAATAAAATGATAATATAAAACAATATAATATAATATGTAGTTCCATTTACACTATACATATCTGTGACAAAAGATAACTTAACCCTGTAGTGAACAGAATAATATTTTACTTCAACTAACTACCTAGCTTGGCGCCCCAAACTGAAATAAGATTTTCTTCAGATAAAACTGTAAGGCTCAAACTTACTTAATTGACAGGAAAATAAACATACTCGAATGTAATTAATTTAATCTTAAAACCCAGTTTGCTTAAAAAATACTAACAATATACATACCTACTATACCTACCAGTGTTTGGTTTTGAACAGTCCGTACTCCCCATTAAAAATTAAGTTGAGTAAGAATTGTTTCGATACATAGATAGGATGTAACCACATCGGAACCGTGAATACAAACCCCGTTTTATAGATTATAAAATAATGGAAATATTATAATGGTGCAATTATAAATATAATGTACTAGGACTGTGATCGTGCAGTGACGCTGCATAAGTTCCAAAAAATACACATTCATGTTTTACTGATCTTGGTAAATCATTCATGTGGTTGAGATACAACAGAGGTCCTAAGATAGTTACTTGCGGAAGTCCTAAAAATTCAACTTTCAGAAGTATTATTTTTATTTTACTGAGTAATTCTAGTCACGTGACTTCTAATTTTCACGCAAGATTTACAGGAGATCATTGACATAGTACATTAATATCGTTGTGGTCATCATCATCATCATCATCTTAGCCATACTTGATTACCTTGTAGATATTCTAGGTATCACAAATAAAGGTGAACGCACATCTATCCGAGCCGCCCGACCCGCGTCGAATCGTCCAAATCGAACAGGTGTGCGAGATTTCAGAGGATTCCATATAAAAAATCCAAAAATTCATATCTTTTATTATTTTATCTCATTTCTCAGATCTCGCGTTTGGCGCGTTCAGTCCGGATAGATGTAAGTCCACCTTTAGTATAAAGTGATTTGGCAGTCCAGTAAACATCAAGGAGGTATGGTTCATTAAGGCGTTATCGATTTGTAGTTAGGTAGGTAAATAATAAATCTTGTTATTAATAATTGGATTTCTTGTTTATAAAGTTTTTTATCATTTATGGTTGTTTATAATTAACTAGCTGATCCCTAATAGAAGTCGTCGTTAGTACCTATAACTTCATAGATTTTTTTATTTCCTTTTTTTGCGGCAACTTTTCCATTTATTTATTATTTTAAGCCTGCGGGGCTATTAGTGTTCTCGGTGATCGACACTAGGTAATGATTAACACTCAGGCTTTACCTGTTCCTGCAGCATCAAATAACTGTTAAATTGCTAGTTTCGTATATTGGTGATCTCAAGTTAACCACCGAGATAACACCATAATTCTGTCCACCCTCCCCTTTATAGTGTGTCTTGGAGTACATAGGTACATTCATACAGTCACGCCCTTGGGTATGTGTTCTATGGTAATGCCTTGTTTATCTGTTGTGCTAGGCAGATACTATTCCTCTGCACTTAAAACTAAAAAGTACGACTATGATTTATGCTCATCGATTGTGGCACTTTTCCTTAAGACAATATACATTTATTTGGTCATAGAAGGTACGAAAATGACTTATAAGTCGCCTTAAATCAATCATCTCCACATTTCCGAACGATCTGAGCATTTCTTTATCTATCTTTGTCACTACATCTTCTAATATGTCTCAACGTTCCCTTATCTCACTATTGCTAAATTTTTCCATCAAGATAACTCCAATTAAACTTCGCAAATCTTTAACCTTACTTTCATGCTCTTTTTGCCAGACCCTACTTACATAAGTAAATAAGTGTGGTGAAACATAATCACTGAATAATAAATAAAGGCCAGAGTTCAGAATCAGACAGCATTAAAATTTATTTTCACAAGCATGTAGTATTAAAGATGTTTATAAAAATATGGTAACAAGTTAGTCCTTCTTTCATCCAGTATTCAACTACACATGCTTTACAGCTGCTGCGTGTTAACTCTGTAAAAACCAAAAATGGATATACATTAAATAAATGAAAAATAACTTTAAAAGGCGGTGACTGATTAATTCGAACAAAACATCGAGCATTCGCTGTTTTTAAATTTCATGAATCTGTGTTAAAAATCCATTAAACTGCCTGCCAAGCGTAGCGAGTATTGGCAAAATCCTCGGATATGTGGAAGACCTATATCCAGCAGTGGACTTCCAACGGTAGTGATGATAATGATGATAAGTTAATGCTGCTATTACCGTTCATCCTTTTTTTGATTAGGTATTATTAAAAATGATATTAGCTGATTATTTAAATATTCCCTGCTCAAACTCAAATATTTCATCGATCAACTGAACTATTTTCTGATGGATGATATTCTGGTCTAGTCTATAAAAGACTAAGTAAGTCATTTTGGTAAAGATTGTCATTTAGTAGAAATCATAATATGGTAGATTAGGTATTTGCTACAATGATCTTACACCAGCTCGCGTCGATGGCTACATGTGAATGTCTCTCGCAGAGCTTCCCTGAAGTTGGACCAAGTTATGCAGTACACGTAGAAGTTGATGCCGAAGTTAAGGGCTTGTAGCATGTGGAGGTATTCCTCCAAGTCATAAAAATGTGCGTTCTGTGAAGGAAAATATAACGTCATCATAAATTATAACAAATAATTTAGGTATTATCCTAATCGATATCAGTAGGTTAGGTTGCGTATTTGTATAACTATAGCCACAAATATAGTTTGTTTTTTATCTCGCCCAAAGGCCCGTGTAATTGATATTTGGTATTTTAATTAATTATTATTTAATTAAGATAATTCAATTATACTCACCATTCCTTCAGAGGCCCATTCAATGACCTTAGTGACGTAAGCTGGTACGGTGAGGATCACATAGAGGCTGGAGACAGTGAGCAGCATGACGGTAACTCGACTATGAGACCGCTCCCTACTGCTCCTTATACGACTCGATCCATACAGTAATACCACGATATTCAACACCACTATTGCAACCAGAGGGGGCGTCAACGTTATTGTGATAAATAATATTTCTATGCGACTGACTTCATCGATGTCGATGTAATCAGATACCGTGATAAAACGTACAAAGATGGGTATATTTACAATGAACGACGCTATAGTCAAGAAGCAGACGATGTACCGCGCGCGTGTCACTGTACACAACGTCTTCATACGCAGCGGGTACACTACCGCGA
This sequence comes from Hemistola chrysoprasaria, assembly GCA_947063395.1. Classification (NCBI taxonomy): domain Eukaryota; kingdom Metazoa; phylum Arthropoda; class Insecta; order Lepidoptera; family Geometridae; genus Hemistola; species Hemistola chrysoprasaria. The sequence continues at coordinate 828,862 of OX346725.1, forward strand.
TGAACCGCTCTAATGTGACTGCTACCACAAGCCACGAACTCAAGGTAAGACAAACGTGCCTCAGCAATAACATAAAATATATATGATAAGAATGACCATAAGGTATTGAACCAAAATAACCAATGTATATTCCCACGCCGTTTAACCAATAAGGTAACCATACCCACAAATAAATCGTGTCCACTAACGCTAGAGCCCAAAGATATTGGCTCGTACTTTGAAGCCGCAATTTGCTTTTTATAAACACGACAATGGATATTACATTTCCCGTACATCCCGCAATTAACAAAATTATGATATAAATCAATAGCAAATAATAAGAAGTTACTGTTACTTCGTTCATAATTATTGCGACAAAAAATAACTAAATCTGAAATCAATAATAAATGAATTTAGTAATGTTGGCGCACGAACCCAAAGCGATATTTACCTCCGATAAAAGGAGTCTTCACATAATATCTGCCTATCAGACACTGCAAGATTGGAATACAACGGTATGGCAAGAAAACAAACTCGATTGTTTAATAATCTGTATGTATACCTAGTAAGTGAGTGGTAGGAAATACGATGGATGACTAACCCTCACACGTGCACTACCATTAAGTCACACTGGTCTGTTAGTGTAAGAGTGTAAGGGGGAAAGCGTCATATTTCGAGTGATACCAGTCAGAATGGGTGATGAATTAAAAAAAAAATGCTATTACGTAAGTAAGGCGACCACTTACTGTGCAAAATGCACACCTATCTGTGGCTGGGTTGGAAAGCTTGAGGGTTTCAGCAGGGCTTAAGAAAAGAACTTCGTCGGCATTTTCACTGTGTTTACTATTGTGGGCGACTCGAGTGTTAGTATAATGGCGACTGGGACGGTTGTGCATGCAGTATGGCAGACGGATCGCGTTTTATACTATTTACGGCGATTATGAACCTCGGCTTTAATGGGGTACCGTCTAGCCAAACAATGAGAGACGAACCTTTTCTACAAAATTAGTCGGTTATTTCTATAGTACCATTGATCACTAATGGGTGAATTTTATTTTAAGCTGTTTTTTTTCGTGATTTCGGTGGCAAATTTTTATTTTGATATATTGATAAAAACTGATATAATATGGTTTTATAGATTCACAGTTAACAAATAAATTACTCTATAAGGCACATTACAAGCACTAATAGATAATTGATTACTTTTTTATGAAAAAAAAATGCTGCCTAAATGATGACTGTCCCCCTGAAATGACGAAAGACATTTCAAACTACAGTTTTATAGATGTAACTATATGCACGTATAAACAATGTATAACTAAACGGTAAAATAATACTGCGGTACATTATTATACCATGAATCAATTAAACTTTTTATTCCATATTTTGATTCCTCGAAAAGATGTGATGCAAATTTAAAAACATAATATAAACATAGCTGCCTGACATTCCAAAACAATAATGTCTTAAACGTCATCATCATCATCATCCAGCCGTTGGAAGTCCACTGCTAAAAATAGGCCTCACCCATAAGGGGGTGTTGCCAATACTCGTCACGCTTGGCAATTAGGCGCTCTACAGACATCTTTAAATCTTGAATATTTAAGCACTACCTATCGCTATGATCTGAGACCTATCGCTATATCTGTCTTTCTTGCTTTTCTATTTTCAAATTTAAGTCAGGTATCGTTAAGTACCTATACGTTTATTTTAGGTATGTATGTATTTATGTATTTATTATTATTAGTATTTTTATTTATTTTTATGATAATGAATGACGAGACGAGCAAATCAGGTGCCTGATGGTAAGCATCATGATTGCCCATATCAGACACAGTGCCACCCAGTGTTTTAAAATTCAAAATTCTGCGCGGCACTGCACTGCGCCTGTGACAGGCGAGTCTGAGATATTAGTTATTGAATCTCATCATGCCCAGTAATTTCGCTGGTAACATTGCCCTTCAGACCGGAACACAGTAATGTTTGCACATTACTGCTTGGCGGATGAATAACTGGCAAAGGTGTGGTACTTCCCCAGGCGGCCCCCTGCTAAAGAGGGCCGCCTACCACTGCTAATATTAGAGTGTATCATTATGCTTATATACTACTATTGTTATAAATGCGAAAGTTTGTGAGGATGAATGGATGTTTGTTACTCTTTCACGCCAAAACCACTGAACCGACTGGGCTAAAATTCTGTTTAAAGATAGTTTAGACCCTGAATTAACATAAAAAGTACTTTTTATCCCGATATTCCCACGGGAACGAAGACTACGCGGGTGATACCGCGGGGAATCGTCATTATTCACTGACGATGAATATCAGTAGGTAGATACTTATTCTGTGTCATCGTATATTCATATACCATAATATTCGGTTGTAGAACTTTTCCTTATACAAAATAATATATTTATTGGTCATGGACTATGACTTATAAATCTCCTTACATCCTTCGTCTCCACATTTCCGAACGATCTGAGCATATCTGTATCTATCTTTGTCACTACATCTTCTAATATGCCTCAACTTTCCCCTTATCTCACTATTGCTCACTTTTTCATCAAGATCAAGAAGACTTTCATGCTTCTTCCGCCAGACCCTAATTACATAAGTAAGTGTGGTCAAACATAATCACTGAATAATAAATAAAGGCAAGAGTTCAGATTCAGAAAGCCTTTATTTTCATAACTATGTGGTATTAAATATGTTTATAAAAAGATAGTATCCTCTCTTCTCGTCTAGTATTCACCTACGCATGCCCTGCAGCTGCTGCGCGTTACCTCTGCAAAAATAAGTCAATAAATGCAAAAATAACTTTAAAAGGTGATAGACTTAAGCATTAACTCGAACAGAACATCGAATTTTGTAGTGATAGGCCTCTTTTGCATGGGGCCGCCTGGGGAAGTACAGACCTTTACAGTTATTCGTCCGCCAAGCAGTAATGTACAAACATTACTGTGTTCCGGTATGAAGGGCAATGTTACCAGTGAAATTACTGGGCATGATGAGTTTCAACAACTCATATCTCAGGGTGACAGGCGCAATGCAGTGCCGCGCAGAATTTTGAATATTAAAACACTGGGTGGCACTGTGTCTGATATGGGCAATCATGATGCTTACATCAGGCACCTGATTTGCTCGTCTTGTCACTATCATAAAAATAAAAAAAAATGAAAATCGGGCATTCGTCGTTTTTTAATTTCATCGAACTGAACAACGAACACGACGCTTGACGTTTTGTCATTCACCCTGAGCATTTCGGCGAGCGGAGCATTTAGCATTTGCAAGAACGTTACATTACATGGAAATGCTTTTGAACACTGAGCTCTTCCCTGTATCGTACTAATTGCAAGAATATATTGCTATTATATGTTCAATTCAGTTCAACCTCAAATGTTCAACCTTAACTTTATCCGTCTGGTTTTTACGCTTTCACGTCTTATACACTGGAGCAATTTTTAGGAATTTTTGTACATGAAAAATTAAATATTACTTGGTATCCCTATACGAGTAGGTTCTCTACAGGTTGATCAAATTGGTCCTAAGACCAGACCTATAGATGTTTTCTGACGGATGATATTTTGGTCTAGTCTATAAGAGACTAGGTCGTTTTGGTATAGATAGTAATTTAGTAGAAATCATAATAATATGGTAGATTAGGTATTTGCTACAATGATCTTACACCAGCCCGCGTCGATGTCTACATGTGAATGTCTCTCGCAGTGCTTCCCTGAAGTTGGACCCCGTTATGCAGTACACGTAGAAGTTAATGCCGAAGTTAAGGGCTTGTAGCATGTGGAGGTATTCCTCCAAGTCATAAAAATATGCGGTCTGTGAAGGAAAATATAACATCATATACTATATCAAATAATTTAGGTCTATTCGATATCAGTAGGTTTGGTTCCGCATTTATATGAATATGACTATGGCCACAAATAGTGTTAATCTTTTTATCTCGCCCAAAGGCCCGTATAATTCAAACTCACTCAAACAGATTTATTCAAATCTGACACTTTTGCACGTCAATAAAGATAAACAGTACTGAGTCTACCGTGCGTAGACTGTGTGTAGAACGTAGTGCGTAGAATTAATATTTTAAATTAAGATAATTCAATTCATTCATACTCACCATTCCTTCAGAGGCCCATTCAATAACTTTAGTGACGTAAGCTGGTACGGTGAGGATCACATAGAGGCTGGAGACAGTGAGCAGCATGACGGTGACTCGACTATGAGACCGCTCCCTGCTGCTCCGTATACGACTCGATCCATACAGTGATACCACGATACAAGTATTCATCACCACTATTGTGACCAGAGGAGGCGTCAACGTTATTGTGATAAATAATATTTGTATACGACTGACTTCATCGATGTCGATATAATCAGATACCGTGATGAATCTTACTAAGATGGGTATATTTACAATGAACGATGCTACAGTCAGAAAGCAGACGATGTACCGTGCGCGTGTCACTGTACACAACGTCTTCATACGCAGCGGGTACACTACCGCGATGAACCGCTCTAATGTGAATGCTACCACAAGCCACGAACTCAAGGTAAGACAAACGTGCCTCAGCAATAACATAAAATATATATGATAAGAATGACCATAAGGTATTGAACCAAAATAACCAATGTATATTCCCACGCCGTTTAACCAATAAGGTAACCATACCCACAAATAAATCGTGTCCACTAACGCTAGAGCCCAAAGATATTGGCTCGTACTTTGAAGCCGCAATTTGCTCTTAATAAACACGACAATGGATAATACATTTCCCGTGCATCCCGCAATTAACAAAATTATGATATAAATCAATAGCATATAATAAGAAGTTACGGTAACTTCGTACATAATTTATAATTTAAACAAAAAAAGAGCTAAATCCAAAATGAACAAATGAACTTAGGTTGGCGGACGAACGTAAAGTGATTTTTTCCTCCGATAATAGGAGGCTTCACATTTGCCTATCAGAAACAGCAAGATTGGAATACAACAAGCAGGAAAACAAACAAATCCGATTGTAATTAGTCTCATAATCTTTATACCTAGTAAGTGAGTGGTAAAGAATACAATGGATGACTAACCCTCGCACTTGCACTATAAGTCACACTGGTCTGTTAATCAATTAATATTTAAAATAATATATATTAATTTCAGCATCTTCATTCAATAATGACTAAACTTGAGTCATTTTTCGAGTGATACCAGTGTGAATGGGTGATGAATAAAAAAATGCTATACCTAAGTAAGGCGACCACTACATTTTCCAATAACAAAAACGGTAGGTGAGCTAGCGTCCTAATCTTAGGTAAAATAATATATATTAATCGAGCACCTTAGCGCGCTTAATGTTGTTCGTTTAACGGCTGGAGAGGAGATTTAATTAAAGTCAAAATCTATGCCGAAATATAATTCAATAAAAAAATATAAGATTCCAGTAACTTAGATTTATTCAAAGAAACATTAAAAAGTAACTCACAAAACACTATTTACAAAACTCACTACCTACGCTATTTACATTTTATATACAAAACCTGACTCATTAATTTAAATCTATTAAACCCTTGGAGGGAGGGTAGGTTAGGCCAGAATGCTGGCGGCATTGCCCCGTTGGATGCAGATGCTTATTCTCTGGGCAAAATATAGGCCAGCATTCTGGTCACCTGATGCGTTAAGCTAGCTCCTTGTATAGTTCCAGAGCGGAAGGCCCCCACGGACCACATTCAATAAAAGCAGAGTGCCTTTATTGAAAAAAGACTAAACAATAGAGCTACCTACTTACTACCTACCCTAACTAAATACACTATACCATAGAACGCTTCGAAAATCCACAGGCCGACATGCCAGCCTATAGAAAATCCAAGTGCTCTAAACCACTGTCAGATGGCAGCGTACCCAAGATACTGGCGGCATTGCCACGTTGAATAGCAATGCTTATACGTTGAGCCAGATAAACGCCAGCATTTTGATCACGCGTCGCCTCGACCAAGCGCTCAGATAGATTTTTGAAAATGCGATGAGCTCCCGGCCCCCACGGTCCCAGAGTCTCGACTCCAAACGGTTCAAATATGTAACCGCTACCGAGGTTTGCATACTTGCCCCGCTTGCGTTGCTCGGCAGAACCCGCCGCCGCACCAGCCGTACCTTGGGTCTCTGGTACATGTGACGGCGCTAGTGTGTCAACGCAAGTAGCGTCCCACACCAGCGGCCGTCCCAGCTTCCAAGGAACGAGGGTCATACCGTCAGGTCTTTTACCATCGTCACGCATCAAACCGTTCGGTTCGAGAACGGCTGGTACATTGGCGCTGGTAAAAGCCCGGCGGATGATGTCGTTAAGGCTAGCGTGGCGGGAGATCCGGCCAGCACTTCGAGAACATGAGAGACCGTGGTGACCGCGTTCGTCGACGGCAGTACCACACTGGCAACGGTGACCTACATAGCAAGGTGCACCCAAACGCAAGCTGACAGCTACACGAAAAGCAGATGGATCTAATAGATTGCCAGTATTGAAAGATGGGATTGCTTGCAACCAAAAACCAGATTCCCTAACAGAGACTGCCAGGAGTCGGGCCTTGTCTGTGGAGTTGGCGCACGTTTGTATGAGACAATTCCGTACCAACGCACAGAGGGGCCCATCCCACAGTCTCTGTGAAGATGGTAGTTTAGGTAAATCGGTATTGGGGCAAGCCGCAACCCAAGCACTCTTTGCCTCAGCCAAATTAGAAACATCGAAAGCTCCTAAAGAGGGGACTCGCGAGGGAGCGAGGATTTTTTGAATTAGGTTGTCCGAACTGTGCACTGAGGACAAAAAAGCCGGGAGAGCGACACTTGAAATTTTGCGGACCCCTAAGCCTCCAAACCTGACGGGTAAGGAGGCTTGAGACCAAGCCCTGTCATCCAAGTTTAAATTTAATACAGACATTAGGGTATTCTTTATGACATTGTCTAAGCTTACGAGAAGTTCATTGTGTTTCCACAACGGACAACATCGTAAAGCATACGTAAATTTTGGCACAAATAAGCAGAATCTGATAATGGTGAATGCCATATGGGCATTAATTTTCAGTAATCTGTCCGAAGCTGAGCTGAAATTTTGAATTTTTTCATCTACGAAAGATGGGAATGATTCGTCGAGAATCGGGGAACCAAGGAGGCGAAGGGAGCACTTATCAACAACTTTAATGTTAGGTGCCAAACGGTTGAATTTTGCATGTGTCAAATCTCTATCCAAACAGGTATTCGAAACAAAAAGTTCGCATTTTGAGAAATTTAGTTCCAAACCAATTTGACGGAATTCGTCAATAAGTGTTTTTAAGTCATCAAGAACAGTGTCCACATCACCTCCTAAAGTCCCGTCGTCTAAGTACCAAACATTAAGTTTGGACTTAAGACGCCGAATGATTGGATGGATGGCAAGACTAAAAATGGCGGGGCCCAGTGGATCACCCTGTTGACAACCCACAGAAGATAACAGTAGGTTATTTTTGAAAACTAATTTAGTGGGATTCCCATAACATTGCCAAAGAAAGTTAGCGATATCTGGAACTTTATCTTTTACTTCGGTCAACAGGGCCCCTCTGTCCACTGAATTAAAAGCATTCTTCACATCCACCTTAAGCAAGACCTCACCACAATTTTGAGCCAAAAAAGTGCGAAGTGAATGAACAGCTGCCTCACAACCACCCCGCGAGCCAAAGCCCAGCTGTACCGGTTGAAAAAGATCGCTTAAGGTAGCGAACTTTTTACCACAACAGACTTTGGCCGCAAGGCGGCGGTAAGTCATGCCGACCGCAATGGGTCTGATGCCACCATCTTTTTTTATAAGAGCGCACAAATTTGCGCCATATAAAATATCAGTGATATCACCGTTGACCCGGCCTGCCAGCATCAAGTTCACTAGATCCGTCAAATCCTTCAAAAGGGCTTCTCCAACCTCACCAGAGATACCACATAATAGGTCTTTGAGATGTTGAGGTGTTAAGCCGTCAAGGCCACCGGCGGAGCCGCTTTGAAAGGACATGGCGGCTCCAGAGACCTCACTGGGAGTCGCCTCAACAGCGACCTCACCGTGAGGTGGATCAGGTATGATAAGGTTACCAGCTGCAGGTGGATGCTTGTCCTGTAATGATTGAAAAATTTCACGAGTGTTTGGCGCTACAGAGTCACTGGAGAACAGGACTCGAGCTGCTCCTCTTATGTCACCATCACTAATTTTGTTTTCCACATGTTTCAATATTGCCGAATCAATGTGTTGTTGATTAGAATTTTGTTTATTGTTTCGCCTATTATTAAGCGGAGCAATAATATTATAATTTTGAAAATGCGTCTGATCTTTGTACTTCACACAATTTTGCTTCACTCTACGGGTGAGTGAAACGTTGTTGTTCGGATCAAAAGGTACGTGAAGTACATGGTAAGGAAACAATAACAAGTGTTCCCAGGCCTGGATAGAATTTTGAGACACTACGTGTCTGATTGCGAATGAAAGTGATTGTGCCACAGAAAGGCGAGCACCACGCGGGATGCGTTTTAGAACCGGGACATTATTTTTGTATGAGCTTATTAATTCCCAAAACGGTTGGGAAGTAATAGGAGTGCTCGTAAAACCAATTTCTTGATTTGGAACCGGGGCCGAAAGGGGAAATTTAGGGACATGACATTTTGTGCGGTGAATTTTCAGACCTTTCTGGCCCTTAAAATAGCGCGCCTGGGGACACTCCTGGCACAGCACGAGCCCCTCCTGCGACACTGTAGCGACTGCATTATCGGCACGCTGCATCCTGCGCCGAAATGCAACAAGCTATTTACAATAATAAATAATATTTATCTTATTATCCCTATTTGACGCTGTCAGAAGGGACGGCAGCTGTTGCGCAGCCGGGATGCGCCGTTGGCATGGAAACAGAAATATCTAATTAGCAGCAAGCTGAAGTAAATATGTCAAGAAAATAAGATAATATTATAATGATGAAAAATGAACCTAGGCTCTAGCGCTAGCACTACAAATATTACCTTGCAATAATTGTTGCCAAAACTATTGTTTTCAAGACACAGTGTGTCCTGAAAACTGCAAAAACCCCTGAAAAATTCAATAAAATAAACATTATTATATAGTAGTAGTATATAATATCTAATATATAAAATTTTCGTGTCACAGTGTTTGTAACCAAACTTCACCGAAACGGCTTGGCCTATTTTTATGTTTTTTTTGTGTATATTCGGTTCGTCTGAGAATAGGCTAATTTTTAATACCGAGAGAGGCCCACCGCAAAAATTATATTTTAATTTTTTTGGACAATTTTTTTTAATATATTCATTTATGATTTGGCATTAAAATATATATAATAACCCTCAATTTTCACCCTTTGTACATTTTTATGAAATAATTTATATGGCAAAACAACGTTTGCCGGGTCAGCTAGTATATTACGTTATATAGTAGTGATAGTATTATATATAGTACAGTAGTGGTTATACTATATAGTAGTTATTATAGTTATATATAGTTAATGGCAATATTATTATAATATAAATTTATTGCAGTGTCAAACTTAAGTGAGAAAATACAAATTACTAACTATATAGAGGCTAGTGCGTCTCCGCGAGGCTCTATGGTGGCCAACAGGCAAGCAGTGTTGCCGCATTGTACAGCCAGGCACAGAAATGGCCTAACAAGCTACCTGCTCTGCGATCACCAGATGCCTCGATGAGACGCAAACCAAATAAAATAAAAAAATAAATTTACAATTATAAAATATGTTTTCGCATCATAAGCTTTTCTGTGATAAAGTATCAAGTAATGTTGCATGATTGAAACATTGACCATTGTTCGATATGGGTTCATTAAAAGCCTTATCGAAATGCAATTAGGTATAATAACATTATTTTATTTTTATTTCATTTATAGATCTTAGGATATATTATTCTCTATCAAACTATATACCAGCATTCTTGATGAGATTTTTAACATGCAAGAATTGAGAAATTTGCAATAAAAATTTACTTCCCTTACAAATTTGCCGATCAGATATTTTTTTCATTTCGTATGATGATTTATTTTCTTGCGAATTGCGTAATTCTTTCTTTTGAAAGGTTTTCATTTTTTAACACGTTTCACACTATACACGGATTTACTATGGGTCCTTATAATATGGGTTCACTGAAAGCAACGAATCGCTCACGTATGTTTAGTAGTTTTTCAAATGTTTTAGAGAACTTCTGTTTCTCACTATCTAGTTTATCTCTTTTGGGTCTATTTAGTCTCTTTGAAGTATTAGATTGAAAACAAATATTAATAACTTATCTTAGAGAATTTGGCCACATTTTTATTAATTTCATTACTGGTCCTCTGGACAACACCAATAAAATATATTCTTCATCTTATTCCAGGTGAAATAGAAGCAAACTATGGACCATATCAGAACACACCAAGATGTAAAAGGCCTCATTTCACCAGAAATACGAACCGACGAAACGATACCATTCTTTGACGAAGAGGTCGACACTCCCGTCAGGAACGAACTTTTGAATCCACAAAACCACAAACCTTTCGACCCGAGAGAAAACGAAGTCAAAACTGAAGTTCCTTACGTGGGAGACGTCGTGGAAATAGAAACAGAAAAGGTCCCAGTCAAACCGAGGAGATTAAAACACAATGACGTCACAGAAGAAAAAACAGTCATACATGCCAAAGACCTGGGTGAAATACATACACCAAACAAAGATACCATAGTAGTGAACACTCCTGAAGGCACTCTATACATAACTTTAGATCCAGATTCATCTAAATCTAGCACTACGAGTCCTAGGACAGAATCTACTTATGCATCATCTCCAAATACATCGAAAGCATTTGGGGCAGTAGATTCAACTAATATGATAGAGAGTGAGAGAGAAGTAGAGTCAAGACGAGTAGGATTGAGGAGGAACTCCATATCAATGCCGACGCTTCAAAACCTGGAGTCGGAAGTTTTGAAGCAATACCTCAGCAATAATCCACAAGAAGGGGTGAGTTCTTTTTGATTACTTACTTTTACTTAAAGCAAAATGATCCAGCAGAGGATTGACAAATTATTCACAACATAAACACCCTTTATGAACAATAATTTTTGTGGATAATCTCTCTAATATAACATTTCTGATCTCGCTATTAAAATTATTAATACAGCATTAAACTTGTTCTAAGCCTTAGTTAAAAATAATTTAGCAGAAAACACTGGTAAAAGTCACTAATTTTCTTTTTGTCAGATATAAAGATCATATCAACAAAGAAGACATTAAGCTCTAAAACAGATTATGTATAACTTTATTAATAATATAAAATGTATGCAATTTGTATGGACATTGTCTGAAATAAAGTTATTTGAATTTGAATTTGAATTTATTAAGGTTACTTTACTGTTTTCGTTGCATATCTGTATTGACAAAGCTTAGCAATAATACAGTTATTGTAGGTCACACATAAACCAATGATTATGGTAGATGATAATCCCATATCTAGTATATTTTTAGGCGGTGAAAAAATTAGGTTTCTAGGACAAGACTATGGTTCAGCAACCTTACTCCGAATATCAATGATTTTATAACCAGATAATGTGAGAGATAAGGAACATAGTTGAAACAATTCAGCAATTTTACCATCACAACTCGTTATCACTATCGCAAAAGATTGGCGCGAATTTGATAAAATGCAGGAAAGAAAATTTACTCAAGATAATAATATGATAATATTTTTCATATATCAGAATATTTTAGTTTTAATAAGCTGTAGGATGAGATGGTCCAAAACTGACAGTATTTGTTAGAAAAAATCTTATCAGTGATTAATCAAGATAAAACTTTTGTAAATAATCTTGCATTTCACCATAATACTCTTCTGCTAAAATTAAAGGTTTTGTTAACTCAAGTGATAGTGGAAGTGCAAACAAGATGAGATTTCGGAAGAAGCCAGATCTCCGTTTGAACATACCTTCGTATCCTCACGATTATGTTGAAATGCCACCCGAAGTGAGGCGGCTGACACATGAGTTCAGTGCAACTCCTGATGTCAGTAATCCTCTTGAGAATGGCTTAAACGAACTTAATGTTGAAGCTGGACATTTAAGTCCAACTGTAAAAGTGCCTCGCACACCCGAAATACGGATCATTGGACCTGAGGATTTGAAACACGACAACCAAAACGAAGACAAGGACGCAAAGGCGGAAGCCAAGATTGATAACAAAGATAATAATTCAAGCGAAAACAATGAGACCGAAACTGTAGATGAAGAAGTGAAAGGAGAGGACTCTGGAAACGAAAGTCCAGTTGTCTTCAGACATCAGTTGCGAAGAGAATCGCTGTCGGTGCCTCATGGACTACGGTACCATGAGAGTGAACCTCGCAAGAAAACATACCTTAATGTAAGTTTGAATCAAAATTAACGAATTATTAACATTGAGGATTAGGTAGTTACGATAGATCTAAATACACAGGTGACTCACACTGTCTCGCACCCGCTCTCATCTCCCCACCCTTTTCTATACTAAAACCTATATAAAAAGAACATTAAATTGAATTAAAAAATAATATGAACAAAAAATATACTTTGCGCATTATTTGCAAATGTCACATGATTTTAAACAAGCGCTTTGTGAACTAATCTTTGAAATTGATAAACATGCGGAAATGATTGCGTTCTGCGTGATGTGAAATTTTTACCTACCTTCACGCCTATTTGACCTATTTCCATAAAGGGTAGGTAGAGGTGTACCCAGGACTCCCATAGTAGTCCCATAGTAGTTACACCCATATTTCGCCAGTATGTTATTGGTTCTACGTAATAGGGGGCGAACCTATTGCCATCTACCGGTTACAGTTCTGTCTGGAACTACTCGGTGGCCGGTGGTGGAAGACTCCAGGCTGTCTGATTATTTTTTTTTGTTGGCTGTGTGATTTTAAAGTTTGTGACATGTTTCACAATCCTATAGTGTCGTCTTTATCTGCGTGTTAACTGAGAAATTTTAATTTTATTGTCTATATGATTTTATTGCATATTATACAATTTTAATATAATCTGACATTAACCATTGAATATAATAATTAACCTCATTGACTAATTATGACATAATTTAATAACATTTTTCGCAAACCTAATTCAAATGATAGATAGTATGTTATAATTTATATTCAGTATGCATACGTCTGAAAAGACAGGTTTCGGCGAGATAATTATATGATCATTATAATAAAATTACGTCTCGACGAATGACGAAAATTATATGATCATTTGTAACCTGAAATCTTTGAATAATGAGCATGTTATTTGATTTGATAAACTGAACATACGCCTACCAACGGTTACTACATAGTAAATTATATTTTAAATATAATCATTCCACCAGATCAGTCCAGGGGTGGTATTACGAACATGCAATCGCGTAACAGAAGCAGTAAATTTTGCTGTCAAACGTCATTTTTTGTGACAGCAGACATTTAGCAATTTAAACGCTTTCGACACTTCTGTTGCGTCCGTAATAAGGGGGCAGGTCTTCGGTCATAATATTTCTAGTATATTTATTCATAATGCCCTTATTTTATGATGATAAATATATTACTTGGTTCTACAGTTTTTTGATTATTTTTATGTTATAATAATAAGTCAAATGGTATAATATATGACCTTGTATTCATGTTTTTGAATGTTTTTCCTCCTTGCCAATAATTAAAATGTTTACCTACCTATATTATATTTGATATCATTGCAAGCTATTGTTTGTATTTTACCCCACGGGACAAGGAGGAATATTGCAATAATATTAGTCGACGAAAAAGGGAGCTTTTAACTTGTGACAGGCAACACTCGGGAAAGTAGTGATATACATTGTTTTGATACTTTAATAATTGTACCCTACCATGGCAAACCAAAAATGGTTGTTTTTATAAATATGATACCATATTAAAATCTCTTTTTTATATATTATTTTAAGTCGTTACAGAATTATTGCAATACCCATTATTATACGTAACGTTTGTTGGGTTTGTAACGATATGATTGAGGCCAGATGCCAGAAGACACGGTGTTGCAACCATGTGACACTGAAAGGTCCAGACTGACCGAGACTCAGCTCAATTGCTGAGGACATCCTGTAGGATCACAATCATTTATGTCCTTAAAACTTGTTCATAAGAATGAATTGTAGTTGTGCTGAAATCCTCGAATGACTGCCTCGGTGGCATAGTAGACGCATGTTCGACTTCCAAGCATGATGTCCCGGGATCAATCCCCAGGTCAGGCAAAGTGTTAGATATGGGATTTATCTATTTGGAATTATCTCTATTACATGGAACTAATAACATACTGGCGATATGTGGGTGTACCTACTATAGGACTGTATCCTGGGTACATATCTACCTAACCCTTTGGAAACAAGGCGTGATTGTATGTTATGTTATGTTTTTGTGCTGAAATCTCGTAAGCACATTTGTGATAAAATTGTAGTAATTTATTGCATGAACAGAATGGGTATCCACAATTACACTGATCAAGTCAAAATCATGTCGCCAACATTTCTACAAGACCTCCGTCACGACCTCAAGACTTCTCCTGACTTGTTATTATCATAATGGAGACAAACCGAACCTAAAGTTTAACGTGCAATCCAAAACACGGTAGCGTCCAGGCAAAAAGTTCTTACATAAACTATCAAATAACCTGAACTTCTTACCCAGTAAGGTTCATTGTAGATAGAGATATGCTCATCATTTGGAACAAAAAGAAAACATAAACCAGCTATTTAATAGAAAACATTTCCCGACCTACTCGCTTTCATAAAAAATATACCTATGATGTGTGTATTTTGTAAAAAAAAGTTATGTAAAAAAATATATTTTTACATACTTAACGTATTTTTGGCTTGATTTATTTCAAGTAACAAATAACTTTTTAGGGATGAAATTGAACATAATTTCATAAATGTGTGTATTTTAGGATCACAGCGGAAAACAGTAATTTTACCTGAACTGTTAACCAACACGTTCCACAAAAATTATAGGGGAATTGCGAAATCACAGCCGAAAATCCATCGAAGACTATATTCGTAGTATATTTCCGGGCATGACGTTTCAACAACTAATATCTCAGGGTGACAAGCGAATTTTAAAACACTGGATGGCACTGCGTCTGATATGGGCAATCATGATGCTAACCATCAGGCACCTGATTTGCTCGTCTTGTCACTCACTATCATAAAAAAAATATTGTATGGTCACCCCATCCAACCTGTCGTGTCCTATTTGCCTACATTAGATCCATTTGGGTGCCCGTGATCTTACTCTCGACAAGATTAACGTCTCACAGCTCGTTCAATTATCCCACGCATTCAAAACTTTACTTTATTTGTAATCTCGCGTTACAAACAGTGAAATTATATAAATCTAGTTTTGCTCTATCTTAATATCTAAATGAAAAAAGTAACTTTTCAAATCAAAACAACATAAAATGTAAAAAATATCAGTTGGTAAACAACTAGGTACGTACAAAAAAAAACTTTGGTATATACGCGTACTTACGTGATTATAATAATATTACTGTTTTCTTTTTGGAGTCGACGAAGAACAAATATTATGTCTTAGATTTTAGTGGCTTTTTATTACCTGATCAATTAAACTTTACTCTCTTAATAATTCTCTAATTATAATTATATATTATTATAATTATATAATTATATTATTAATATTTCTAAAGACTCTTTTAATAATTAATAATAATAAGTAATAACATAATACTATTTTCAAAATGAGCAAAGAGACTCAGTTCAACGCGTTTGCACATAAGTTCAAATACCACTCGCCGTTATGGATAGAATCTGAATCGGATGTAAGCAGCAGTTCAGATCACGCGGCGCTCAGCGACGACAGCTTACGCTCCGGCAGCTCGGGCAGTTCGCAGAGCATCGGCAACTACTTGGACTCTAAGGTTAACATTACGCTTACGTTACTGTAACTCGGACGTAAGCAGCAGTTCAGATCACGCGGCACTCAGCGACGACAGCCTACGCTCAGGCAGCTCCGGCAGTTCGCAGAGCATCGGCAAATACTTGGACCCTAAGGTTAACATGACGCTTACGTTACTCTAATTCGGACGTAAGCAGCAATTCAGATCACACGGCGCTCAGCGACGACAGCCTACGCTCCGGCAGCTCCGGCAGTTCGCAGAGCATCGGCAACTACTTGGACTCTAAGGTTAACATGACGCTTACGTTACTCTAATTCGGACGTAAGCAGCAGTTCAGATCACACGGCGCTCAGCGACGACAGCCTACGCTCCGGCAGCTCCGGCAGTTCGCAGAGCATCGGCAACTTCTTGGACTCTAAGGTTAACATGACGCTTACGTTACTCTAATTCGGACGTAAGCAGCAGTTCAGATCACACGGCGCTCAGCGACGACAGCCTACGCTCCGGCAGCTCCGGCAGTTCGCAGAGCATCGGCAACTTCTTGGACTCTAAGGTTAAGATGACGCTTACGTTACTCTAACTCGGACGTAAGCAGCAGTTCAGATCACACGGCGCTCAGCGACGACAGCCTACGCTCCGGCAGCTCCGGCAGTTCGCAGAGCATCGGCAACTACTTGGACTCTAAGGTTAACATGACGCTTACGTTACTCTAATTCGGACGTAAGCAGCAGTTCAGATCACACGACGCTCAGCGGCGACAGCCTACGCTCCGGCAGCTCCGGCAGTTCGCAGAGCATCGGCAACTACTTGGACTCTAAGGTTAACATGACGCTTACGTTACTCTAATTCGGACGTAAGCAGCAGTTCAGATCACACGGCGCTCAGCGACGACAGCCTACGCTCCGGCAGCTCCGGCAGTTCGCAGAGCATCGGCAACTTCTTGGACTCTAAGGTTAAGATGACGCTTACGTTACTCTAACTCGGACGTAAGCAGCAGTTCAGATCAGCGACGACAGACAGACAATCCTTTCGTTTAAGAGCTATGTTGTCACAGACAGACTCATACATTATTGATTCATAACTCCCCTTATTTCGATCGGGGGTAATGAAGGCCAAAATCATGTTTTTTTATACTGTATGCTTTTTGCAATCTGCCTAATAGGCATTGAGCGAGAGTTTGGGTTTCTGCGGAGCAAGCAGTGAGTGGTATGTGCCCAGTGGCCCATCCAACTAATATTTCTTAATCCTTTATTACCACCCCATTTTACCATACCGTACCATTTTTTTATTTAGACCGCCACTTGTACTATAGTCTAAGGTTCTTTTAATTGTTATTTCTGTATTGTTATATGTCTATGTTTTGGAGTGCAATAAAGTTTTTATCTATCTATCTATGTCTTGCGGAGCTCTTCTCCTAATTCTTGAGAATGTGATTGTGCTGGGATTTTCACTTGTCGAAACATGAATAAAATCCTAATAATTGTGACTTCTTCTTGTAGAGGTATATCTTTCAGTGCGCACAAGGCATTGTCTTGCAAAAGTGTCATGACGTGAACAAATGGAATAAAAAGGTTCGACGTGATTTAACACATTAGGATATCATAGCAAAAATTGCAAATAAAAAAATCCAATGACACATGTCTAATCTGAAAAAGTTTTTATTTGCGCGTTCAAACCACTAAGCCACCGCAAGATATGAGTCGAAGAAGGTAGAACATTTATTATCATAAAGACCTACATGACACACCTAACTACATTATTAAACTTAATTTTAAGTTTGTATGCGTTGTGCGCATGATTAATCGGTAGGCTACCTATCCATTGTTTTATGACTCTTAATTCTGATTGATACCTATATGAAATAATAATTATTATAACTTCAATTATGCAACTCGACTGCCTCGGTGGCGTAGAGGGCGCATGCTCGACTGCCAATCAAGAGGTCCTGGGTTCGATTCCCAGGTCAGGCAGTGTTAAATATTGGATTTTTCCATTAGGAATTATCTCAATAACTGCCTGGAGTCTGGAACTGTGCCCGGTAGATGGCAATAGGCTCGCCCCCTATTACATGGGACCAATAACATACTGACGAAATGTGGGTGTATCTACTATGGGACTGAGTCATGGGTACATCTCTGCCTACCCCTTCGGGAAAAAGGCGTGAATGTATGTTATGTTATGTCAATTATGCAAAGGCTCAATATTTAAGAGAAAGAATTGATTTCAAACATATACCTATATTATATTTTGTCTATTTTCAAAAAACTTGTCATCTTGTACTTATTGAATGAAATTGTAGAACCATAAAAAAACTTTATTATACTGCCATCTAACGGTTATCTGATGAACTAACAATATGTGAACATTCATACAACTCGATGTTTCTAAGAATATAATACCATATAATTAATCGACAATTTTTACTTTGACACTTTCATCTGATTAAATTTTTGATATAGGTAGTTTATTATAGCGTCAAATTATCTATACTAAATGTTTTCGTCTCTCCGGCTCTTCTCTTCTAGAGCTCGCATTTTTTCATACTATTCTCTTAAAAAATGACAGCAGATCAATGACGTTGAATCGCTTTCTTCTACAGATCCACAATCCCTGAACAAGCTTCACAAAACAGTGTCCATCACTGACAATTCCGTGCTTTGACATCTACTGAATTTCTATTATTTGAATTTAAACTCTATTTACATGATTGTTTTAAAGCCTAATTTGGATTGAACGATTTTTCACCCTATGAAGTTCAATGTTAAATTTGACACTAAGCGACGCGGGCGAACATGGGAGCATTGGAGTAGACTTATATGCACTAAAATATTAAGTGATTTATATATTTAATTTTTTTTAATAAATTAATCACACTTATACTTTTTAACTTTTAAAAATATATATTACAAGAATTAAAATTTAAAAGGGTCAAAAAGTTTTAAAATTAAAATGTATTTATGTTTGTAAAGATAATTAAGTTACATGATAGAATCTCGGTTTAATAGTGTGTACAGGTTCGTGGGCCTGATTCTAGCACGTAGAAAGGGTCTTTGACGATATTATTCTAAATTGTTACGTGATATGATTACTTTAATACTCTTAATAAATAGTCGAAAGTCACAAAAATATTAAAATGTTATCATAAATTATGTAAAATTAACGAGGACCATGCAATGTAAACCAATTAGAAACAAAAAGTATAATATTATAATGCACAGTGCGTTATTGAGATAAAATAAACAAATATTTAATTCAATGTTTAAAATGTTTTCAATCCATTAGGTAATTAATGCCAAACCTTAATATATGTTAAAAAAATATATTTATGTTCGGATAATATTATCCAAAAATATTTAAAATGTAATCGACTCCATAGTTTATCATTCGAACAAAGCGCTGTTGTTCACTTTATTGTGTTAAAAAATTAAAATAAAATAGAAACACGCAATGATGATACATACATTCCTAAAATTATTGTAAATACATGCCTAAATTATGAAAAGCTATCGCTTTCACGCACGTTTCTGTTGTTATTCGGTTAGCTTTTTACCTAACACTGCCATCACGCGGTCGGCCTACGGTTGCCATGCAACTAACTACATAGTACCAGACTATATTGCGGCGGTACCAGACTCGCGGCTTGGAACAGATTTTTGCACGACTGGTTCTCTTCTGAGGAGCAGATTCGGTATTTTATAAAGATTTTTTTATCAAATGAATTTTCCTAAATGTTTCTGGATTTTTTTAATGGGGGTTAAAATATAAAAAAAATGTAAATTCCCTGTATCACATCACACATCTATTAAGCTCACAGAACCACTAATATTATCGCTAGGGTTAAGCCACGTGGACACGGTGTCTGCGTAGATAAGTGATCACAATAAATACATGTAGTCATCTATAGATATATAGACAATACCTATTATATAGAAAAAAGATGACGCCGAATGCAGGCCACTTACAACCGGTCTAGATGGAAATCTATGGAGGCCTGTGTTCAGCAGTGGACATCCTATGGCTGAGATGATGATGACACTTATAGAAATAACACAAAGGATACAAAAAACTATACTTAAATGTACAAGTGGCAGTCTTATCGCTAATAAGCGAAATTCCTGCCAATTCTAACATACGAGTATATAACAAAGCTCCAAAATCAGAATACGGAAAACATGTGGTTTCCACAGCTACAAGTTTCTTGCTAGATTCAGTTTCTTGGATGGTTTAATCACAAATTAATATTGAAATACACAACTAACCAACCCAAAAAACCAAAGAATTCAAAGATATCTTTGAATTCTTTGGTCACATACCTTGGACCTTAGGTATCCCCAGGTCAGGCAGTGTTAAATATTGGATTTTTCCATTGGGAATTATCTCAATAACTGCCTGGAGTCTGGAACTGTGCCCGGTAGATGGCAATAGGCTCGCCCCCTATTACGTGGGACCAATAACATACTGGCGAAATGTAGGTGTATCTACTATGGGACTGAGTCCTGGGTACACCTCTGCCTACCCCTTCGGGAAAAAGGCGTGAATGTATGTTACATACCTTGGAAAATGCGAATAGCCTTGAAAATCTTATGGTAACCGGAAAAGTCAATGGTACAACGACTGACTGAATGACTGATGAAAAACGAATGTTCCCACTAGCGAAATATGTCGTATCGAAAATTTGAATTACCGAAAAATGGTTACAGTCACGGCTATGACTGATCATAATATACAAAAGTAAATCATCTAATATTTGTCAGCCCTGGGTTGTCCAGTCATACGGCGTGATTGTGCCGCCCCCGGACAATTAAGAACTTTAATTAATTAATACGAGTACATCGAGATGCCACTTTAGAAACACTATTCGCCGTTGTTAGTATCACCTGTGTAATGAAACATAAAAACATAAAATTCGACTGCATACCTTTGACTCAGGTGAGAGATTAACATTTTTTTTTATCCTAGTGAGTAACAAGACGAGCAAATCAGGTGCCTGATAGTAAGCATCATGATTGCCCATATCAGACACAGTGCCACTCGGTGTTTTAAAATTCTAAATTGTGCGCGGCACTGCACTGCTCATGTAGTATAACAATAAGGTTTTAACGGCTTGCCCACGACGTGCAAAAAATAATAAGGTACAAGTAACAAGTAGTAGGTACAAGTTTATACCTAATGTTTCGAACAAGGATTCAAAAAATAATTCAATTAATACTAATTATTAAGTTAAGTAACATAAAATTTAAAGTGCTCTGAACCATAGATTAACTTATAGTTCCATAGTCAGAACTAGGGAGACTAAGCGATTATAAGTACAGGCACAGGTACAGGTCATATAAGTACATTTCCAACATATTATATACCTATATATCCCAACCTACCTAGTATAACGCCTTATTATTTAGGTAATGACTTTATCATTCTTTTGTTTGAACGCGTAATTTCTAGATAATAATATTTAGTGGAACTATATACACCGGGCATGCGAACCGTGTATGGATACGTTTTGTTCCTTTATAAACTTATCAAAAATGACTTGTGTATTAGTGAAGATGATTATCATGCCAGAAGTTATATCGGAGGTTAGTTGTAGTTCATTTTGACGATATTACATGTATGTATGTAATATCGTCAAAATATAGTCACGCCTTGTTCCCGGTGGGGTAGGCAGAGACTATTTCCCTCCACTTGCTACGATCCTGACATACAACTTTCGCTTCGTTCACTTTCATGACAGTTTTCATACATGCTCGTCGTTTGTAGTTACTTTTGACTTGGCCTTTCCTATAAGAACAACGTCAACTTGTTCATGAAAAGTACGCCTAGGTCGACCGCTACCGACTTGACCATTTACACTAGCCTTATAAATCTCTTTTGTTAATCTCCTTTCATCCATCCTCTCCACATGTCCAAACCACCTCAGAATTCCTTTCTCTATCTTTGTCACTAATCTTCCACCACGCCACAGCGTTCCCTTATCGCACTATTCCTCATTTTGTCCATCAAGGTCACTCCAGTCATGCTTCGCAGGCTTCTCATCTCCACAGCATTAATCTTACTTTCGTGCTTCTTCTGCCAGACCCAACATTCTATGGACAGCCAGTCATGCCTTTTTAGATACTTTCTGACTGTTCATAAAGGTATGCAACGCCTCATTCACTTGATTTCCTGCCATAACTCTTCGTTCATTTTGACGATATTGCTGGCTGGTTCGATTAATACCGTTATAATCAAGTAGGTACGCCAGCCGTGGGGTTCCCGGCTATATAATAGGGCCACCCCTTACGAGTGAGAAATTAACAGTTAAAAAAATAATCAGGGCCGATATTAGGTAAAGTAAATGTTAGGTAACGCAAAATAACATATTGTATTTTAAAACAGAATAGAATATAGGTATGTAATATAGAATGTATATAATACATACGGAATAGAACACCAAAAGAACAATGTTCTAAAAAATACAATACAAATGACACTGTGAACAACCGGCAGTCTTATCATGCTGAACAGTTTCTTACAGACTATTCAGATTTAGATATTCTTTAGATAATATTTCAGAATAAGTATTAACAGGATACAGGACCTCTTAGCAGTTTGACACAATCCTATGGAAATTTTACGAAATCAATGTTTTGTATTCCCGTGTTTCCTCCGAGAATAATTGATTTTATCCATAAATTTATATCTTGAAAATTAGAAGATGAATTAGGCTATGTCCCTGTTTTCTTTTCCTTATATTCTTATATTTTTATAAAAATTTGCTGTGTAATTTCTTTTATGATTACTTTATTTTTTTTTCTTTCTTAATTTTATTTTAATCATTGTAATTGGTGTAACAAAACCGTTTTGATTAAATAAATAAATAATAATAATTAACTCTTCATTTATTTCAAGTGGACGTGAATTATGCGAGTATAACTTGGACAGTTTTTCATGTTTTTAAAAGGTCATACTTCATTTAACAATGTGTTTGTAGAAAAATGAAAATGACAGGGACATGCTCACTGAAGACCTAGATTTTATAAAAAAAACCATTGCTCTGACGCTTATCTAGGGAGGAAACACGGGAATACCTTTGTATGGAATAATCACCCCTCATGTACCCTCTTATTATACCATCATTTTACAAAGATATTGCGCATTATTCATTATAATATAGGAATAGTAATACTCTACGTGCATGTTGTAGCGTCCATGGTTCAGTTAAAATGTGTTCGGCTTTGAATCTGGAGCCCCTAAGTTCGAATATCTTCTAATGTGTGGTTATTACATCGGCTCCTTTGTCGTTTCGTCCCACAACCCATTGGGACGAATCGACAAAACTTAAAATTATTTTACATCTGACCATAAAAACGAATGCAACCGAACCAAATAATGTAGAACTATCAGTTGAAAAAATTAAGCCCTACAAGTTTACTGTGCGTTCTTCTTGTAGAGGTATCTTTCCGAACGTACTCGTACGCTAGACTCATTACTGTTTATCTTAATTAACTTGCAAAAGTGTCGGGTTGTGCCTAACTAAATAAATATGTTTGACTTTGACAATTTTTATTTCAAACATAGAGTCGACCCGCCCCCTTATTACGAACAGTAGTAGAAGTGTGGAAAGCGTTTAATACAGTCAAACGGCATACAAAAAATGACAAAAAATGACGTTTGACAGAAAAATTTACTGCTGTTGTTACGCGATTGCATGTTCGTAAAACCACCGCCAGGGTGGTATTACGAACATACAAAAGTCATTTTTGTATGCCGTTTGACAGCAGACATTAAGCAATTAAACGCTTTGTACACTTCTACTGCTGTTCGTAATAAGGGGGCGGGTCGTCCAGGACGTTGCGAGGGCGTCTACGGGGGGAGAGGGATTACCTACATTTCATGGCAGTTTTAATTGATATTTCGGAAATTTTCCTTTAACAAGTATTCTTGATATATATCTTATTGAAAATGAAAGTGATGTAAACGTAGGTAGTAGAAGTGAAGATGTGAATCAATTATGTGGACGTCAATCCTCCGCATACTTTTAGTATGATTTTCACCGCTTTACTAAATGTTTATGACTTGACTGACGAGCTGTAAATCTACATGACCTCCTGACTATTTTGAATTGCTAAATTGCAACATAACTTTCATTTAAACTTTAGAACTTGACACTGGCTATATACAAGAATGTGTGGGTATGGACCCGCACATTCTTGTATATAGCCAGTTTAATGGTTAAAAAGGGAAAAAAGAAGAGGAAGGCTACATCGTTATGTAACTTTTATAAATACGATTATGTAATTGAATATATAACCTTATTTATAAGACAGAAGTTGCATCCTCTGTGTCAGAGAAGATAAACTGGATAAATAATATTTGTTTTGTTTAACAGATACCTGAGCATCATCAGAGCTCTGCGTCAGGGTTCAGCGATGGAGACAACACGGCTGATGATGCCAACGAAGTGCTCTCAGACGACAGCGGCGCCAAGTAAGTACTACTTACTTTAACCGTTTGATAATCAGTACATTCATAGAAGACAAAGATACCTTTAAACTTCAAAAAAAAATTAATGTAACCAAACCAAATTGTAAAACTATCAGTTGAAAAAATTAAGCCCTACAAGTTTCTTGTGCGTTCTTCTTGTAGAGATATGTTTTCGAACGAACGGTAGACTCATTACTGTATATCTTCATCGACGTGCAAAAGTGTCAGATTGTGACATAATTGAATAAATATTTTTGAGTTTGAGTTTGAAAATGAAAATATATTTATTACTGAAAAAATTTACAAAAAAGAGGAACTAAAACTGGAGAACCAAAAGTACAATCTTAACATTTTTGCGTGACTTATATTTGTTATTGTATATTTGTATTACAAGCCTGTATCGCCTGAAACCTGAAACCTGAATTTTAACATATATTAACATAAAAACTATACTAGCAGTAGACAGCAACGCTATAACATGCTTCTAGGATTGTTATTAGATACTATATGCAACCGAATATTAATAAGTGTCTAATTGTAAGTTATAAATAAAAGTAATTGAATAATATATAAGGAAACACTGTAACAGGTAATGTGCCCTCTAAGCAATTTGTCACACGACACATTGAACATAGCTCTACCCCAAAGAACGCCATAAACTATTCATATTATGGGGGGATTTTGCCGTAATCACCACGCATGGTAGGTGGCTTGGTGACCGCAGCAGTTGGAGTAAGTACTTGGAAAGGTAGAGCGCTGTCTTCTTTGAAAATATAAGCAAAACCGATTTGATACATTTCCTGATATTTTGAAGATGAAGGACATTATATCCCTATCATTTTATTTTCTTTGACCGAAATATTATTTTTAGTAAAGAAAAGGGGAGATGAGGTACTGGCTTTCGAAAATGGCAAGCTAAAATTAGGTCCCATTAGGTCCACGTACGTCAGTAATAAATAAGGTCGTACGAGCGATTAATAATAATAATAATAATAATAATAAAATTTAATTTATTCAGACCAAATGATCCAATAATGGTTAGTATATTATATATAAACTTTAAAAACTTTAGTAAAATTATTATGACAAATCACAAAAACACAAAATTCTAACACCAAGCCTAGCATTACCCGCCTGTTGGATATGAACACCAACCCAGAATATTATTGTTGTCTCGGTCGCACTTCGGTCTTAGTTACGTCTTTCTATCATTTTTGTTTATTATATGTCACTGTGCAAACTTCACTGAGCAAATTGCACGTGCCATTTGTTGAGTAAGCGCTGGGAGAATATACCCTATTTCCTCTTTTTTCTTTATATCAATGTTAGTAACTACATACACAGACATTAAACGTTATATTGATCATCGGGGAGACCAAGGCGTTAAAAATGTGTTATGTACTAACTATTTGTACGTAAAGTCGCTATACACCTCCCCCCGTCATCTTACGTTGCAACCAGGCAGTCAACGAGTCAGTAACGCCCGTACTTACACACACATTTGACACGTATATACACACGTTATCTTTTCAAAGTAGTAGGCTATAGAGTGACGGGGGTCTGGTATAACTATATCTTTTCGTAAAATCTTGCATAACCGCTCGGTCAACGATAGCTCTCAGCAATCATCTGGTAGTTGTCAACCAAGTAATTGCAACTACATAAGTCTCAGTGGTCTCATGCCGGACGTTGCATTCACCAAGGGCCGCTAATAAGGAAACGGCTCCGTACGTTGACCCCACTTGCATTGCGAAATCTTATATTATACACTTACTCGTACATGGACTTCATTCACTATGCATGTCTATATCGTAAACTATCTATGACCCACGTTTTTACCCACGTGACTCACAGACACCCAGGTGGAGACCTAAACGAAGTAAAAACCAGTTCTTCAAACATTTTATTACTCTTCTTCGATGAGGAGTTCAACACAACCCCCAATAGAGAAGTTCAACATAACGTAACATACATTCACGCCTTTTTCCCGAAGGGGTAGGCAGAGGTGTACCCAGGACTCAGTCCCATAGTAGATACACCCACATTTCGCCAGTATGTTATTGGTCCCATCTAATAGGGGGCGAGCCTATTGCCATCTACCGGGCACAGTTCCATAGAGAAGTTGACATTTAAAATTAACGTCACCATAGAATCTGGTCACATTTTGTGAATAAATGCATAGTTAAATATTACAAAAAGTATTTTAGTAAACAAATTATGTACTAAATACAAAGTATTTAAACACAAGAAATCATTTTTTAAACACATTTTAAAAAGTATTTAAGATACAAGATGAAAATGCGTATTTTGATAAGACTATAGGATAAGACTATAAAACCACCACTTGTACTAGCCTAAGATTAATATAATTATTATTCCTTTATGTTTGTGTCCTATGTATGGTGTACAATAAAGTGTTTATCTATCTATATAGTATCTGTATTTTAGATATACTTGAATTTTAAATAATTCACATCTCTGCACATGAGTATCATCAGACAATCATAGTGGGAGAAGAAGCAGCTCGCCTAAATTTAATTAAGGGGATTTCTAGTAATTTTCTAGTAAACATGGAAACTAATTTTCCACTCAATTGTTGGCTTTTAATCTGGCAATTATTTCCGCAAAAATATATTTGGCTGATAAAAACTGTATGTTTTTTTCACATTAAAAAATGATTGAGATTTGAGGTTATTTTTATGTTTTTTGTTATTAATATGAAAAAAACCATACGTTTTTAATCTCAATTACTTTATACTAATTTATAATTATGTAAATAACATAATTAAATAAAACAATTCAACTAATAACTTAACATAAATTATAAATAAAAAATATCATTTAGGTCGCCTCCTGCAGGTAAGGTGCCCAAAAAACTAGCTACATTACCTCTCTGTATGGCCAAACTTATACGTTGGCCAAGGTAGTAACCAGCCTTTTGGTCACCTGAGGTTTCAACTAGGCGCCTCGATAACTCCTTGAAAAAGGTTTTAGTTTCTGAACCCCATGGCCCCATTGTCTCTACTGCAAACGGAACAAACATGCATCAGCGAGGGGCTGAGAGACGCATATTTCCTACGATTGAGGGATTCCGCGTCATCTGCTGCTGCGCCAGCGGCCCTGGAGGATCTCTGCAAGTGAGAGGACGCTAAGGTGTCGACGCAAGTAGCATCCCACACCAGCGACCTCCCACGACTCCACGGAATTAATGACATTCCATCTGGACGCCTACCATCATCACGTGCGATACCGTTCGGCTCCAGTAGGGCCGGCACGTTATACGTTTTTTATAAATGAAATATGTTTTTGTGCAAATAATGGTCAGATTAAGAGCCAACCAACAATTGAGTGGAATATTAGTCTCTATTTCTTCATATTTGGGAAATTTCATTTTGAACGGACGAGTCATTTAGGTGCTCCGTGTACTAGGCAACTTTGAGATTTGTGTTGCGGCAAATAGCAACTAGCGGTTTAAATAACTTAAAAGACACTGCGCAGTTATAGCAACTTCAGTTCCGAATCCGATGATCAACAACAGTTTCTATGGCCGCATAACTAGCAACTGTCGAATTTGTTGTAGTCGGTTGTTGTAACGGGTCGAACGATTTCAAAAGTTTATTATGAACTACGGCAATTCTACCCTACTAATTGCACATGCAGTAATGTAATATTTGGGTATTTCACTTTTTTGCAGAAATGATAGCAAAGGGGTTAATCTATGCGTAAAAAATCATTATTTTCATTATATTTTTTATTATAAGTTAGTATGTCTTTTATTTAAGCAGAACGCACTATTAGCTTGAAATATTAGTTTTAGTTGCTACAACTTTAATTTTTAACGAAAACTTTCAAAAAGTTGATGGTAAACTGCAACTGAAGTCTCCCTGTGTGCACAGCGCCTTTTATACCTACACACTTAATTAGCAACTTCTAAAATACTAGTTTTATGCCAACAAGGATTTAGACTTTATAGACATGATTTAGAACCGGAATTCTCACGGACATGATTAATTCTGGTCACATGACGAGTGATAGAAGTGACGAGCCAGAGTAAACACAAGCTATCACTACTGATAAGAATGATAAGCTATCTATGTCGCTGCATACTTTTGGCGGAGTTTATCTGTGAGGAGCTGCAGTCTAAGTAGTAAGAGCTCTGCGACTTTCCTTTCTTATTTCAAACTCAAAACTCAAAGAAAATTAAAATTTATTCAAACAAGTCTTTAAAAGACATTTTTAAACGTCAATACATCAATATTATTCTTTGTTTACATGAAATATTACATGAAGAATTTCAGCATTTTCGGTCCTAAGTTTAGGAAGGGGCAGTGTTGGGTTTTGAGTCTTTGATCAGTCAGGGATTTTAATAAGTGACGTCACCAGGTGACAAGTGGGACAAATTCTATAAAAAAGCCGTTTGTGGGAACTAAGCAGGTGGGACCAGTAAGAAAGACCCATCTTTAACTTCACTAATCCTACTAGAAAATGCAAAATTTTGTAAGGATGGATGGATGGATGTTTGTTAGTCTTTATAAACCACTGAACCGATTGAGCTGAAATTCGGTATGTAGATAGTTTAGACGCTGGAATAGTAGTATAGGATAGTTTATCCCAATATTCCCACGGGAACGAAGACTACGCGGGTGAAACCACGGGGCACAGCTAGTATTATAATAAATGCGAAGTTTGTCTGTATATTTACATGTGTACGTTTCTACCACTTAAAAACTACCAAACCTAGGGGTATGTAGATAGTTTAGACCATGGAATAACACATAGGATACTTGTCAGCGGATGAACCCACGGGACACATACAGTCTATTATTCATTATCAATAAAATCACTATAAATAAGTCAATATAATGAGTGGCTTAGTACTTAGAAGGTAAAATTCCAAGACCCAAGGTTCCTACAATCAGCCGTCACAAATGCTAGCACATTACTGATAACAGACATGATCTATAAAATTACGCTATACGCGCTCATTTACATACTTACTCGTACAAAGAAATCTTAAAGATGAAGGCCTGTTCCAGACCAATCCACAAAAGATGATACTTATTTATTTACATATTGTAATAATATGAACGCATTATAGCAATTATACACATTAACAATTAAGTAATCATTTAAACAATACAATCATAATAATAATAAATTAGTACCTTAATGATAAATAAAAAATATAAAAATATATAATTTATATATAATATAATAAAAAAATAAAAATAAATGATAAGTAATAGATGTCAAAATTTGTAGTAAATATTAGCTTTAGGATTATAAGTCTCACAAAAGGTCAACAGTAAATTTAAAATAGCATGCCATTTGTCACAAAAAATATCGCACTTTGGATACGTAGCAAGGAATGAGTATAACTTAGTAGTACATGATACAATTGCGCCTTTTTCCCCAAGGGGTAGGCAGACTCAGTCCCGTAGCAGGTATACCCACATTGCGCCAGTATGTTTTTGGTCCCATGCAATAATGGACGAGCCTATTTTGTATATCGTTATAAATGCCCGCCCCTGCATTTAAGGGTTATATCATATAAGAGTAAAACAATGGAGAAGGGATTATTTAGAATGAATGACAGATACATCATCATGATAAGGCGGAAGACGTCAACTGTTGAACATAGGCCTCTACATAGAACGCCATAAACTATTGATATGGGATATTTGCCGTAATCACCACGCTTGTTGTGCGGCTTGATGATCGCAATAGTTGGAATACTTGGTGCCGGAGAGCGCTGTTGCCTACTCTCTGCGAATATGTGACTTTACCGGGTCTTACAACACAAAAACATAAAATATCTCACAAAGATACATATGGCACATAAAATTAACGAATTATCGAAATAACAAATATTATATTATAATAATGTAATTGGCATTATGATGATGTCTTTATATAGCGATTTAGTTTTTAAACGGTCTGAATATTTGTTTATTAAAATCAATATTAATGCTTGCAGTAGGTATAAAGCAAAGAAATATAACAATAAATTTTAGGTACATACTTAAAATAATACCTTTTTTTAAAGTGAGAAATCAGGTGCCTGATGGTAAGCATCATATCAGACACAGTGACACCCAGTGGTTTAATATTTAAAATTATGCCCAGCACTGCACTGCACCTATCACCCTGAGATATTAATTGTTGAATCTAGACATGGCCAGTAATTTCGCTGGTAACATTGCCCTTCATACCGGAACACAGTAATGTTTGCACATTACTGCTTGGCGGATGAATAAAAAAAAGCAAAGGTACTGGCAAAGGTACTCTCCAGGCGGCTCCCTGCTAAAGAGGCCTACCACTACAAAAATGCCTTAATAGAAAAAAAAAAAAAACTTTGCAGCGCATAAGAAACCTACGTATTTATTTGCTGATATCCATGTTAATTACACCCATACAAAACATACAAAAACAAAACCAAAAAACCTGTTTGCAAAATAAAGTAGCACATCTCTCACCCATAGCTCCGCGTACATAATTCTCATGCCCTGCGCAGGCGCATGCCGGCCAGTATGTTTACATCTAACGTGGTCGACGCGCGCATTTCGACTTGACCACTTAGATCGAAGAATGCGATATTTTTTAGTATAGCTTTTAAAGAGAAATTTGTTAGTGACATCTATTTAAAAATAATTTGCCTATATACTTATATAGGTAGATATACTAATTCGGGCCATACATTTAATATTTAGGTAGTGAATTTTTGGAAAGTGGCTTTTGAACTAATGTAAGTTAATAATATTATTTACATCATGTTTATATTTTTGCATAAAAGCTTATCAACTAATTGCAATATTCAGTAACTAGCTGTGCCCGCGGTTTCACCCTTAGTCTTTGTTCCCGTCTTAAAATATCAGGATTAAAAGTACTCGTAAGTAAAAAGTAAAGAATTTAAGCCCAATCGGTTTAGTAGTTTTGACGTGAAATCGTAAGAAATATCCATTCATCCATCCTCACAAACTTTTGCATTTATAATATAAGTAGGATTAGTAGGAAGTGGGATAATTACAGCCTCGGTGGCGCAGTGGTTCGCAAGCGCTTCTGCCGATCATGAGGTCCCGGGTTAGATTCACTCATGTCAGGCAAAAAGTATTATTTGAATTACGTCAATGACAGAATGGAGTTTAGAACTGTGTAACTATGTTCTTTTTTAAATAATTCAACAGGGTGTTTAGTAATAGCATAATCTTAGGGGATTATTTTCGCGATTATTTTAGAGTTAGCAGAGAAAGTTGCTGCAAAGTATAAGTACAACGACCTTGTAGAGGGCGCTAAGTTATCTTTGTATATTAAATTTAAAAAGTAGATATCGGTTAATTTATAAAATTATATAAATTATAGAGTAATATGACGAACGAAAAAAAGAGATATTCCACTCTGAGCGCATATCTTGAGAGCACCTGAGCGATCAACGCAACGGTTGGGAAACGGTCTAGTGGGCAAGATTCCATACATTTCTATATAAATTTTTTTTTTCTGCCTCTCACAGCCCTATTATGTACCAATAACAACAATAACAATAACTAACGACATAAGTATTATTAATAAATAAATAATTTACTCAGAAAGTGTTGAAAGTCGAAAGTAGGAACAAATCGATCAAGTTTCCTAATGAATCTAGAAAGCGTTCGACGCTGTTGATAAATGCAAATCTAAAACAAATATGTACAATATTAAATGGTACAACTTCATTATTTATCGTAAATTATAAATTATACTATACAATGTGATCTATTTTGTTGATATCTAATGCCCATATTGTGCCGACCCCAGTATCGGTTGGGAACTCGATTCTATAAGTTGTTGACTCATACCTTAGACAAGCAGTCCAACTCGGTAGGTCCAACTTCAAGAAAGAGGTCAATTGTCGAATCCAACTAGGCTGGGCAGCGTTTTGAAACCTACGCAATGTCTTCTCGTCCAAAATACCTCAGTGCCTCAAGTAGAAGGTCTTCGACCAGTGTGTGTTACCAGTGATGACTTACGGATCTGAAACGTGGTCTCTGACTGTGGGCTTTATCAGCACGCTCGAAATAGCGCAACGAGCTATGGAGAGGGCTATGCTCGAAATTTCTCTGCGAGTTCGAATCAGAAATGAGGAGATCCGTAGACGAACGAAAGTTATCGACATAGCCCAGCGGATTAGCAAGTTGAAGTGGCAATGGGCGGCACATAGCACGTAGCACTGTCAACAAACAATCCTTTCTACACTTTTCCTTCTTACTAAACTTTTTTTTTATGATAGTGAGTAACAAGACGAGCAAATCAGGTGCCTGATGGTAAGCATCATGATTGCCCATATCAGACGCAGTGTCACCCAGTGTTTAAAATTCTGCGCGGCACTGCACTGCGCCTGTCACCCTGAGATATAAGTTGGTGAATCTCATCATGCCCAGTAATTTCGCTGGAAACATTGCCCTTCAGACCGGAACACAGTAATGTTTGCACATTACTGCTTGGCGGATGAATAACTGGCAAAGGTGTGGTACTTCCCCAGGCGGCCCCTGCAAAAGAGGCCTACCACTACAACATTTTTTTTTTTATTGTTATATAGGTAAATGTGAAAGTTTGTGAATATAGGATGGATGGATGTATATTACTCGTTCACACCAAAACTACACCGATTGGGTTGAATTTGGCATGTTAATAGGATACTTTCTATCCTGATATTCCCACGGGAACAACGTCTACGCGGGTGAAACCGCGGGGCACATCTAGTGTTAACATAAAAATCTTAACAATTTATGTTTAAAATGTTTATCTGTTTATCTTTTCACATCCGTGAGTATTTCTATACTTTTCTGTGACACCTGATACATGTAGGTAGATGTGATAAGTACAGGTTGGTCCAAGAACATCCTCATTAGCATCGACACCTTGCGTGGTCGTATCC
The DNA here is from genome assembly GCA_947063395.1 of Hemistola chrysoprasaria. NCBI lineage: Eukaryota > Metazoa > Arthropoda > Insecta > Lepidoptera > Geometridae > Hemistola > Hemistola chrysoprasaria. Next base: position 862,157 of record OX346725.1, read on the forward strand.
ACATTCTGCACAATTCTGTGCAATTTAACATGATTTGTAGAGTTGCTGGCAGAAAATATGAGCACAACTTTCAAAGATTCGAGTGGTCTCTACAGAAAAAAACCATCCACGCCTCAGTCATTTTTGTATTCCCTAGATTCTTTCCCTAGATGTGGATAATCGTGAAAATTACTATCCCATCACGGAGATTCTCGTTCGTAATCCTCGCACTGAGTCCAAGGAAATATGTGTAGCACTAGATCTTAATGATCTTATCAAAGTATGGGCCAAGTAAACACTAAACATTGTTGCATTATTCAATTACTTACTAATTATTATAGGTACATAAGTGAAAGTAAATGAGAAAATTTTTGGCACATCATTCCATATTACTGGGTGTATTAAAGTTTTATAAAATGATAGTAAATGGTCACCTCTCTCGAAAATAATGAAGCATTTGACAAACATTAATTAGTTCAGGAAACAGGGCAATATGAAATCCCATTTTTTTTTTTTATCATAGTGAGTGACAAAACGAGCTAATCAGGTGCCTGATGTAAGCATCATGATTGCCCATATCAGACACAGTGCCACCCAGTGTTTTAAAATTCAAAATTCTGCGCGGCACTGCACTGCGCCTGTCACCCTGAGATATGAGTTGTTGAATCTCATCATGCCCAGTAATTTCGCTGGTAACATTGCCCTTCATACCGGAACACAGTAATGTTTGCACATTACTGCTTGGCGGATGAATAACTGGCAAAGGTGTGGTACTTCCCAAGGCGGCCCCCTGCAAAAGAGGCCTACCACTACAAAACCATTTTAATAGGATTGTGTTTGAGAGAAGAGTCATTCCTCGAAGGTAGGTATTAAAAGTGGAAAGTTTGTGCCAATTTTGTTACTCCTTAGTGTCAAAGTTCATGACGCTATTGGAATAATGTTTTTTTATTAGCATAGAGGGTCTAACTCAAGAGTCACAACTAGTTGGTTAATAAGTAATCGTGCCGAACAGATAGGAAATAATTATATTATCTGAGGATATATTGAATAAATTAAAAAAAAAAAACCTTAATAATAATGTATAACACCTTTACATGTGTAATTGTAACACATTTGAAATGTTAGACATAATTATTTATGCAAATAAACTTTAAAGGAAATTTTATTAGAAGTATATATACCATTCGATGATACGAGTAGGATTGTTTTGCGTCACTTAATAATCATATAAAAATAAATAATAATTTGAATGGCTTTCAATGTATTGTATGTCGCTATAATAACTAAGAAAATGTACACGGACTCTGTAATTATGTCAAACACATTGTCATACGACATAATCTAACCTGCATATTTCTAAGAAATAATCGAATTATATTCTACTAGCTGTGCACCGCGGTTTCACTCGCATAGTCTTCGTGCCCGTGGGAATATCGGGAATTTTTTTTTATTTATGTTATTCCAGGGTCCTATACTAACTATATACCAAATTTCAGCCCAATCGGTTCAGTAGTTTTGCCGTGAAGGAGTAACAAAAATTCATTCATCCATCCATCCGTCCATCCTCACAAACTTTCACATTTATAATATTATCGAAGTAGTAAGTAGGATTCTACCTCGGTGACGTAGTGGGCGCAAGCTCGACTGCCGGTCATTAGGTCCCGGGTTCAATCCCCAGGTCAGGCAAAGTGTTATTTGGATTTTTCTATTAGGAATTATCTTAATTTCAGCCTGGAGTCTGGAACTGTGCCCGGTAGATGTTTAAAGGCTCACCCCATATTATATGGGACCAATAACATACTGGCGTAATGTGGGTGTACCTACTATGGGACTGAGTCTATGGTACACCTCTGCCTTTGGAGAAAAGGCGTGATTGTTCCTTATTGTAGTCTATGATAATAATATAATAGGACATTGGGAATCATCTCAATATTATAATCTGTGCTCAAGATTCGTGTCAATAACTGTACAGTTCTGTAAACTATATCTCTGCCGGGATGTGTCGATCTGTTACCACTGACTGTTACCTTGAACTAAGTCGCTCTAGAATTTAAAATAGTAAGGTTCTAATAAATTTGGTAACCCGTGGCGCTAGCATCTATGCAAATATCGCTGTTTCTTACGAATTATAATTAGTTCTTATTCTTACTGAGTGCCAAATTATTTTTATTGTGATCAAGTCTAGCAAGCTTATTATTATTTAATGAGGTATGGTTTAATTTTCCTTATTTTGACGATAAAATGTGTTTTTGTTGAATATTGAGTGTTTGTTTTTTGGCTAAAAATTATGGAATTAAATTATCTGCGAATAATGAATACTGCCATTATTAAAATACTGGTCCATTTTATAAGGGTATTCTACGTATCTAATTAAAAGTACTTTTTAAAAAACAAATTAAAAATAAATATATTATCTCTCGTTATTTTAGGACTTAATTACTTATCAAAATAAAAAATAAGAAAAAAGTATATTTTAATGACATGCCACCAATGACGTTGAATCGCTTTCATGCCACTAATTAATTAATTAATTACTTTTAATGCATTTAATGATTCCACGTTGGTGGAATCGGATTCGTGGATTTAGGAATTTTTGGAATAGGAATTTAGGAATCAGGCACCTGATTTGTTCGTTTTGTTACTCACTTCCATAAAAAAAAAAAACGCCCTTCAGACCGGAACACAGCAATGTTTGCACATTACTGCTTGGCGGATGAATAACTGGCAAAGGTGTAGTACTTCCCCAGGTGCCAAACGTGTGCTAAGACACGTTTAGACAACGAAAATAATCTAAATTCCAAGTTTCGAGTCTCTAGGATCAGTGGTTTGGGCTCTGCGTTGCATGTCAGTGAGTCATTTAGGATTTTATAATATACTCTTATACTGATAATAATATAATTTGTCATATTTCAGAGCTCCCCTGCGGTCGCCCCGTCGTAAGTCGGCCGCTCCTCGCCGCCTGCGCTCAGAGTTTAGCATGGATGACGACTACTCTCCGAGCAACTCTGTCACGTCCATCAACTCTCTCGCTAGCTTACTCAAGGAGAAACTACAAGTAAGTTCATCAAATCGAAAGCTGGGAGATCAAAATCGGGGAAGTACCTTATTGATTCCAAAATTTATAGTGCTCTTTGAGTGCATCCCAGTAGAGTGATGCCGCACTTTAGTTTGTCGCAAAAGGGTGCAATCGAACTTCAATGAATCTCTGTACAGTTCTGTCGCACATACATTTGTCGCGGTCACGTTATTGCAAAATTTTACCCATAAATTTGGTTTTACTCATAAATTTGTTTGGGGAAATTTAAAATCGTAGAGATCCCAAATCGGAGTGATAAGTACGAAAATTAGAGATTCTTTATTGGGGTGATTGTGTTTATATAAAACTAGCGACCCGCCCTACTTCGCTCCAGGTACCCTTGTACATATAAACTGTCCTCTTGAATCACTTTATCTAGTGAAGAAATTCGCATTAAAATCGGTTATTTAGTTTAAAAGATCTAAGCGAACAGACAGCGGAAGCGACTTCATTTTATACTATCTCAAGATAAAGATTAACAACAATTAAATGATGGTTTAATGGTTTATTGAATACTTTTTACGTTTTAATCTATCTATATAATGTTATGATGACTATTTTCCGAGACGTACAATAGAAAATATTTCGGTCCAGTAGTAGAGAAAAGACCTGATTATGCCTGACAACCTTCTAGAACGAGAAGAAAGAAGAGAGAGTCTGTTACCCAAACATGTTTAGATACCTGCCAATACCAACTGTCCAATACCTGCCTAGAGATATTGGATAATTATTAAAGTGTGTTAACGACTAATGAGATGGTTAATTAGCGTGGTACCTAAGATAAGTTTTAACTTATTCTTAGGAACAGAATAAATAAACTAAACTAGTGATTTTGCTATCAATTGCCAAAGGTTATCATTTATGCAACTAACTACGCCGTCTCCTTGTTTATTCATTTTTATCTATTATTAGAGTATGTATATAAAACACATTTTTAAAGTAAATGTATCTCAGTTTGTTTTCAATTATAAGTACAGAACCATCTAAAAATGAGTGACTCTAATCCTCAGAGTATACCACAAAAGATGCGGAAGAAGCCGACGGACTACAAGCTACGCGCCTTTGTCGCTCTCATGTTCCTAGCAGTGTCGTTCTTCGTGGGCTTCGCATATGTATTATATCACCAGCAAGCGCTTACCAAAGCTTATTTCGACACGGTACAGTTTAATGAGCCGAAGAGACTGATCAGGATGTTTGGGAAGGACGATGTGGAGATATTAAGGGCTAGTTTGGGTGAGTCGTCTTAATAAAATTATCCCAATATTTAAATTCAATGATGCAAGTGCTACGACGAGATACACAATGACTGTAACCGGTACTACCACCTTACTCGTATATGTACGCTAATTCACGAATTGTACCTCCTACGTTTCGGTAACTAGCATGCATGGTCGGTAACATCATAATGTTTTGTTTTACAGACTGTGCCGTAATGCCTTTAAGAAAATTACCAGTTTTTTACTTACGATCACTGTTACTGAGATTTTTGATGTGAAGTTTTACACTACACTCTACACTGACATTTTCAGAAATATTGATTATTTAAAGTCTTCTATGCTCTTTGTTATGACATTTTATCTTACATTGGAGCTAATTAGCTCCACTGTGTAATTACACAGTTGAGCTACAGAGCAAAGTCGTCAAGCCACAGAGACGAACTTATCACTGTTAAAAACCCTCTTAATAACCAACAAAAGTGATATGCTGATTCTTTTTCTAATATTTCTTGTCCTTCAATATTTCAGCCGTAAGCATAAATGGCAAAGTGAAAGCATTCCCCTGCCTGCCAGAACACAAACACAATGATGGATCTGAATGTTTAGAATGGCTTCACACACTCCGGTTTTATCTGAAGAGTATTCCACATGACCCTGGCGTTGATAACACCACCTGCTTCTCTGTACATTGGAAGGCTCTACGAGAAGGTATGGCATGTACGAATATTACTTGACTTTATCACCTAAAGCTGAATCCGACTTAGCTTTTAGCTCCAGAACTGACCGTGACAGAACTTTACAGATTTAGGATCAATTAAATTACCTGAGATAACATAACAGACAGATGTACCCAGGATCCAATCCCATAGTAGGAACAACCTCACTTCGCTAGCTATGTTTTTAAGTCTCATGTAGTAGAAGAAAAGCCTATTGCCATATACCGAGCAGAGTTCCAGACTCCAGGCTGTCATTGAGAAAATTCCTGATGGAAAAATCCAATGTCGCTTTTTCCTGATCTGGGGATCGAACCCGGTACCTCATGTTCAGCAGGAGCACTTGCGACCACGGGCCACGGATGCAGTTAGTGCTTTAGATAAGGTTTCGTGAAATACAAAGTAAAATGCTGATTATATCCTAGAATGACTTGCAATGGCTTGTGTATAACATAAATTCAATAAACCAGTTATGATAAATAACACAAGGTCCTTAATTTTTTACAAGCTTTTTATTAACTTGCAATGTTTTTATGTTTTGATCAAATCTTGCAACTGAATTTTAAAGCAGATAACCTCAACCAATTGAAATGAAATTTACAATGCATTCTTGTGTTAGCTAAGTGACGTCATGCTAAATCCAAAACGGCGGACAGCTTAAGATGGTGGAAGAGTTATTTTTTGTGCACGCTCGTGATGTATGGGTATCGAATGGAATTGTTTTTTTTATTTATTGAATGAAGCTAATATACATATATTTAAGATAATTTATGCTAAACAAAGCAAAGTCAGCAGTCAGACATAATGATACCAGAAGGCCAGTCTTGCCATTGCAAGGCTTATCCGTGGTTTCAAATTATTTATTGACTTCATTTATCATTTATTGAATTAATAATTTATTTCAGATGTAACTCCTCACGACTGCTTTGATTGGGGCGACACTAAGGTCCACTGGTACGGCGGAGGGCAATCAGCCAACCTCTCTTGGCCTCTAAACACCGGCTCTATCGATTACACTCCTTTCATCACCGGTGATATGCAGAAATCACAATGGGGGAATGTTTTAACCAGATACTTCATTAACTCTAAGGGGGCAGCCATCATAGTTGATGATAATACTCCACTCCAAGTAGCTGTCAACAAAGGAGGGAAGAAAATCTGCCTGAAAGCTAAACATGATGAATTTGCATATGCTAACAAATTGACAGAATTCCCAGAAATGAAATACAATATTTGCACGTCACGGGACATGCTATCGTTGCATTCATCCATACATAGCCATCGAAGAGCTCCACTCTGGGACGGTCTTAAACCAGCTGACATACAAACTCTTGACTCTCTAATATCCGAACCAGTTTGGCAAATCGCTCCACGATTTAAGCACGAACTCCAAGCTTCTACTATTTCTAAATACACAGAAGATGTCATCAATCTAGGGTTTCTGAAACAAGGACATGTTCTTATCAACGAACACTGGCAAAATGAAATCGGTGATCTATCTGTGGATACGAGTAGATTTGAGACTCTGGACGAAACTGTCGATATTCTGCATAGGAGAGGTTTCAAAGTAGCATTTACTATTCAACCATTCATTAGTACTGAGAGTGTAAATTTCGCAGATTGCGTTCAGAAGCGACTGTTGATCAGTGAAAGAAATAGCGATAGGAGAATCCCAGCTTTGACCAGATTCAAGTCGTTAGCAAGTGCGGGAGTTTTAGATATAACTAATAACAGGTCTGTCCCTTGGCTATTAAACAAATTGCAAGCTGTCATTGACGAATACCACATAGATTCTTTCTACTTCGATCTTGGGACTGCTTACGATATGCCTCACTACTATAGATGCGAAAAATTCCTCACCAACCCTGACCAATATAAGACAATATTTACGAAGACTTTTGAGAAGACCCTTAATATAATAGGGGTGTCATCAGCCATATCCTTGCCCAGACCTCCGATATTTGTGTCACTACCTCCATTCGAATCAACTTGGAGTGCTTTAGCATCTGTTATTCCAACGATGCTGGCGTATGGAGTTAATGGGTTCCCATTCATAATGCCTGGGGCAGTGGGAGGTGACATTTACTGGCCTGGAAGCGAACAATTCTTGCCATCTTACAAGGGGCCAATAGAACCAGTGAACACAGCGCAAGATAATGGAAACACAACGCAGGACAATGGAATAGAGTTGCCAGATGTAGAACTGTACATGAGATGGTTGCAGATGGCAACATTCTTGCCAGTGATGAAGTTTACCCACCTACCCAGTAAATATAACGATGAGAGGGTACTGGAGATGGCGAAAAATTTGACATTACTGAGACAGAAACTGGTAAGAGCTCGAAAAATTTTGAATTTAGTTATTGATATTTCTCATATAATAATATTATTATTGAATATCATCTGTCTGTACCAGCCCACTGACTGGGCATAAACTTCATTCTTGCGCCACTAATAGCATCTTTAGCACCAAGTCTTTTTTGCATGATATTGTCAACCCAAAACCAATCTGCCCCCATCTGCCACGTGTTTCAATAAGTCCATTCAGGAACCTGTTATTACTCCGCGTGGTGGGCACTCTTCCAATTGAGCTACCGTGGAGATACTATTGATCGGCGAAATTTTACGACTACCACGCGGATTGGTGCGAAAGGAAGGTGCGGGTTCAAATCCCGCTCGTGGGTGAAGTTTTTCTTATCATCATATTGAATATTATTTATTGATAATTTTTCGTGTCAATTGAAAGTGTTAATCTGAATGTGACAGTTGTAATAACAACTGTCACATTCAGATTTTCAATATCTCTATAAACCATATTAAGTAAAATAATAATACCTAGTGTTCAGTTGATTTTGTACTTTAATGATGGTCATTCAATATTAATTAAATAATATACGTATTGGCCTTGGCGTCTTTGGCAAACGATTTAAACATTAGGTCTGTATACAGCATTTAGAACACTCCACACAGACAAAGTTTCGTCTGGGACGACTTAAGGAAACGTAGGTTTGTCCAGAGCCTACACCACCCTCTCGACCTCACTGGCTCAATCCGCAGAAACGACATGTCGATACGTGCAGAGCCAGTTTGGTTGCAGGAGACTGCCACCTATTTCAGGTTTTACCCTTTTCGTGCCTGACTTAGTCTCCATTCGGGCTTTGTTCGAGTTTAAAGCTATTTGAAAATAATGTGGATATTGACTTATGATGCTGATTGTACTTCAAAATTCCAATAACCTTATATAACTTTTTAACTTCCAGGTTACTCCCCTCTTCCTGAAATACAAACGCGAAGCCCTAGAGGAAGGCCTCCCCCTTATTCGGCCGCTGTGGTTGGTGTCGGGAGGAGATGCGGCTCTGTTGGTTAAAGATGAGTTCGCCATCGGAGACGAGCTGGTGGTCGCTCCGATACTGCAGCAGGGACAGACTGTTAGGGAAGGTAGGATGCTAGATTTACATTTAGTTATCATTTTATGTTTCCTCTACTTACTCCTAACCAGTTTCTGTTGACAAAGGAGTCATATGACAACTTTCCGTAAGTAACATACACGTTTAAATAATATTTATCTCGTTTGGTTTTCCCTTTCGCCGGACAGAATAAAACTGCCATCTCTTTCGCACTTATTACCTACTCTCCAATAGGAAATGGGGTTCTCGTTAATCCTGCTGGTGTTTAAGTGGAAATGGAATGATATAATATAATCTTTAATCTGATGAAAAAGAGAAACTTTTGATTGATCGAATCGTTGAAAGATGACAGGCTTTTGATTTTAGAGTGTGGGCTCGTTTAATTTCTTTGCAAATACAAAAAATTATTACAGACATAACATACATCACGCCTATTTCCCGAAGCCTACCAGAGGTGTACCCAGGACTCAGTTCCATAGTATGAGCACCCAAATTTCGCTAATATGTTATTTGTCCCATGGCGTTGTAGGGGACGAGCCAATTACCATCTAACGGGTACAGTTCTAGAATCCAAGCTGTCACTGAGATAACTCCTAATGTAAAAATCCAAATAACATCTGCCTGACCTTCAGTAAATCGCAGAGGCATATAATGTGTGTCTCTATATCTCTGTCCAGTGTACCTGCCGGCGGGGCTGTGGCAGGACGGTATCGACGGCTCGCTGCGTAAGGGCAACCGCTGGATGCACGAGTACCGCGCGCCGCTCGACCGCGTCGCTTACTTCATACGGAGACCTGACGATATGAGGTTCCGGTGATTGAACTACGACATTATAGACCATGCAACCTAAAGGTGGCTAACTGACATGAGCATTCGCTCGATGTGAACACGTTACAAGTAATATTTAGTGTGTCAGTATAGCGAGCCGAGCAGATACAGAGCAGATATACAATGTACTGCTTGATGCTATTCACAACGAGGCAATGCATTTAGACGCCGAGTGGAAACACCGAAGAAACAGCTAAAACAAAATCGCCAATAATATATGGCGGGGTGCCGGGGGAAGTTAACCAGTTGTTTTTGGATAATTTGACTTCCAACATGTTAAAGTTAATTTCCTGTCTTGCACAAACATTGAATCCTGTTGTACTGCTGTATATAAGTTGTTGAATCCTTAGCTAAGGCATAATTTTATTTACTAATATCCGGCTACCAGTTACCCTGTAGGTAGCATTAAGTATGAGTATGAAAATTCAAAAGTATAAAAATATCTGCCCTATGGCATATATTGACAGCCTCGTTGGCTCAGATGATACAACTCTGCTTTCTGTGCCGTAGGCCCCGGGTTCGATCCCCGGTCAGGTCATTTGTGTGCATGAACATGTCTGTTTGTTCTGTGTCTGGATGTTATAAGCTTATGTAACTATGTATATCAGTCATCTGGTTACCATAGTACAGGCTTTTAGCCTAGTTTGGGACCAGATGACTGTGTGGTGAAGTCCCATATTATTATATTATGCATTTTCGATACACGCTGATAGGTACTATATTATAAGCCCAGTTCACATGGCAGGCGTTTGAACTGTATATTATGCTAGGTGCGTTTAAAATAAAATAAAAATGAAAAATATTAGTAAGAGTTAAAACACGTGTTGATATAAGTAATACAAGTTCATTTAATATATGCATCTCCTTAAGTATTAATAAATCTTTTTTTAAGGCGTATATACGGGCGTAGCCAACTGTCATGTGAAACAGGTCTAATTTTCAATTGTTTTTGGCAATGAGTTTATAAATCTTCAGTTATTTTAATAAACTCATAGACACATATTGTATATAAGAAGGTAGATTTTTTAAGAGCGATAATTTCGATTGTACCAATTTTACTATGTCAGTGGGATTTATTTGAGGATGTTTGTAACAAAATCATTTAACCTAATATAATTAAATTGAAATATACGTAATGCAGTGCTATTTTTATGTCCAGTTCTATTATTTAAAATATATGTATAAATTTAATATTTCCTGCCAATAATATTTTACGAAATATTTTAATGAAATTATACTTCTAGTCCCTAATTAAAGGCACATGTGAAAGGTCTAATTAGAATTAAGTTTTTACATAAAAAATAGGTACCAGCGCTTAGGCGTCCTAAGTGGTAGTGTGGAAATACAGATTAATAAAAAATCTTTATTAATCTTTGGGATATATTATGGTTTAGATTTAAGTTAATATGTTATTGTGAAATGCAATGTGATTACTTGTCATTCCAAAGCTTAGTGTAGTCATTTAATAATAATAATAAAATATTTTAATTAAGTATGTAAGTGAGATTATATTATTTAAAATTTTCGTGTATAAAATTATGCTATATTTGCTTAAAATTGTATGCATTTACTGTTTGAAGAACTTGCTGTGAATGTGGGGACCACAATCATTATTATTAAATGTTGTTGAATAATTTACTTACTGCTTTGTTATTTTATTTCCTTTTTTTACTATAATAGAGGGTGTTGGCTTTTATTGTGTACGTAGATGCATCTTGTGTACACCTACACAAATTCTCCCTGTGTGCGCTCTGTTAGGATGGCAGTCCTTGAATCCTTTTTAAAAAAAACACTCACTCTCTCTGAAAGAGATTTATTCAAGAAATTTCACTGTACCGAATTACAATTTCTGTCGCGGACAATAGACCGAGTGTGTCCTACACGTATCTGACTGTGTGTGTGTGTGTGTCAAACCGCATGGCGGAGCCTTTTTATTAATTTTGATGCGACGGGGGGTAATCGCTGATTTTGCAAATTAGCTATTGAAAAATATATCATAACATCTCCCACCCTTAGACTGAAATTATCCTTTTAGGACAATTGAAGGATTAAAAGAATTGAATGAGTGTATGATGTCTTATGACATTGAAGCAGTGATTAAAAAGGCTACTTGGCTTGCTTAATACAAAATAAATGGAAAACTATTCCTTAACTAAAATATTTAAAACATCGAAATTAAGTACTTAGGGTTTCTAAAATAACTAAATCGTTATTGTATACAACTAAATTTTTCTTAAAATATTATTTAACTAAACTTCTAGTTTTATAATAAAATTTCATGAATGTTAGACATTAATGAAAATAAATCTTTTATGAAATAGAAATTAATAAATTGCAAATCCTTGTTGCAATAATAATATAATATTTTTATTAGTAATTAGCTAAATTTCTGTTTGAAGACTGTCTAAAAATAACTTTATTTTTATTTTTATTTATTTCTATTTCAGGTAGACTTCTTATTGATTTTCTGTCACATTCTATAATTTCGTCTGATACATCGCTTAATTCACATGAATTAGTTACATTTGTCTCTATCTTGCTTGCTTTTCTAGAATAGCATTGGTTATAAATTTGTATACAACAGGATGAATTTCTACAAAATTTTGGGAAACAGCATTTATAAATTTTATAAAATAGATAAAGGAAAATTAATGAAACTGTTACATAGGTCATCGCTGAGTAGTAGTGACCGTATTTTACAATATGGGACTGATTCTCAGTCTGTCTTATTTGATCTTCTAAATGGTCTAATTTATGGTAAGATAGCTTTAATGATTCAAGATCGACATTAGATAAGGTTATCGGCGATAACTCTTTAATAGTTTCATTGATTATCTGAATTTTGCAACAATCGTCAATTGTTAAATCAAAATCAATTGCTAGTTGACTCGGTAACGTGGTCTTATAATTATGAGATGCATAAAATTGTAAGGTCTGAAAATATGCAATACAGTCATGGTTTAAAGTAAGAATTCCAGTACCTTGTACAGTATAATCTGATATATCATTGTTGCATTTCATAGTCAACTTGTTAGCTTTAGATTGAACGAAAATATATCTACCGTCGTTTAATTTTTGCCAAACGTTAATAGTTCCGTAGATAGCTTTAAAATCACATATATCAGGAAGGGATAAGGTTACTTCTGTTAACAATTTACTTTCACATGAAGGATTATTTATTGCAGAGACAATTGATGGCATTGGGCACATCATATATTCATTATTGACATTTTTACAATCTAAAATACTATCTAGTAATGCGTAATTTAATCTGTCATCCGTTACAGCTACATATAGTTTAGAAGGTCTGATTAAAACATATGTTTGATAATGATTTACTTCTCGTGGAGTAGGTAGCGGTAAGCTTTTGTAAACATTAAACTTTATAGGGCTTATCAATGGTACTTGTAATATAAACATTAGCTTGTTGTTATAATAATATGCAGTTAATTTTGATAAGTCAATTATAGTATGTATATTTTCTAGAGTAAGTGACGTTGGAAATTCAGAGTTACGTTTTAATTGAATGTTTTTTGAAAGTTCAGTATATAATTTCATAGGAGTGATAATATAAGGATGTAGGATATTTGCTTTGGCAAATAAAATGGAATTTAAAATTGTATCTAAAATATTAGAAATTGATAACAATGATCCTTCGAGTATGTTAAATAAAGAATTAAATTTTTCAATATTTACTAAAGGTAAATGCAATTTTAAATTAGTTGCAAATGCATAGTTAAGTTTCTGTATTTGATTATTTAATTTTATTTCATTTTCATTTAATTTTCGAATAGACACGTTAAAATTATTAATTGTAGATTGAACTACGTGGATGTTATCTTTCATTAAAGCGAATATTTCAGCTTCATTATGTTGGCAAGAGCTAATTGCTTCATCGTATTTTCTTGCATCATCGGCATCTAAGGTGCCAAAAAAGAATTTTAGAATTTCACCACCAAATTCAATAGCTCTTTTACCTCTGGGTTTATTATTAGAAATAAGATGATTTAAGGATTCATATTTAAGACTGTTAGAATTCATTAATATTTCTAAAGGATTTATGACGTCATTGCAGTTGATGTGGAAAATGTTCAATTTATGAGCTTGATCGCATAGATTGGAGAGGCTAGACATAGATTTTTGGATTGCGTCGATATAAGGTTTAATGGGTATGATTTCTACATGAGTGACGATATTCCAGAAATCGTTTTGAAAATAGGTGATAGAAGTCGGGTCGAAGTATATGCCTGGACTATGTTCTATTTGTTGAATTGGAGTTGATAAACCTGGACTGAAGTTTATCCATCTGAAACAAAACATTTTTATGCTGGCTTTATTTCGTTAATATGATATTTAATATGCTTTCGGTTAACACATAGTGTGACATTATTTTTTCCATGCGTCTTCATTATCTTAAAAGGTCCTTTCCAAATTGGGGATAAAGCTTTGCGTAATCTATGATGATGTTTTAAGTATACCATGTCACCAGTTTTATATGATTTTTCTTTGGTTGATGAATCATAGTATTTCTTTGAAAGTTCTTTGCTTTTATTAATATTTTCAATTGCTTTTTCGCGAGAATATCGCATTCTATATTGTAAAGCTCGAATGTATTCGTGGTAAGTAGTATTATCATTCGATTCGTAGATGCTACTAGGGATAGAAGGCTTGTAACCATATAACAATTCGAAGGGTGTAAACTCCGTAGTGCAATGTGGAGTAGTGTTATAGGATAAAATCGCAGTAGCGAGATAACAATGCCAATCAGTTTGATTTTCATTAACAAAGGATCTTAGATACTCTTTGAGAGTGGCATGACTACGTTCAAGCGCGCCATTAGTTTGAGGATGATAAGGAGTCGAAAATAAACTTTTTATTTTAAGAATCTCTGTTAATTGCCTAAATAATTCTGATGTAAAACATGTACCTTGGTCGGTAAGAATCATCTTAGGAAATGAAAATAATGAGATGAAATGTATAAGATTTCGTGCAACTTCGTCTGTAGAGCAAGTAATCATGGGATAAGCACATGAAAATTTAGTGAGGTCGTCTTGAAGGGTCAAGATGTATTTAAATTTTTGGAGACCAGCTTCGGGTAAAGTACCAACAATATCAAGAGCTAATCTTTCGAATGGCTTAGTACTTGTGGATGTTATGACCATAGGTGCTTTATTAGTACTACGTAAAGGTTTATTTACTTGACATAACTTGCAATCTTTTACAAATCGTTCTATATCTGAACGCATGCTTTTCCAATAATATGATGTTTTTATTCTATTATACATTCTTTTAATACCCGGGTGACCAGCTATCGTCGTCCCGTGGTTCTCCTTGAGAATATTTGGAATTTCTGCGGGAGTTGGATACAGAATCTGATTTTTATATATATGAATTTTAATATCTGTACCGTGAAAAATATAGTTTATCATATTATATATCTTTATATAAGTTAATTTTGTAAAAGGCTCAGAAAAATCGGAAATGGCTAATTCTTTATCATCATCGCCTTTTTCTATAATTTCGTTTCTTAATTTGAGCAAAAGGTTGTAAATGGCTTTATAAGTTGTTTCTTCAAAATGATGAACCTTAGTAAATAGCAAGTAAAGCTTTTTATTTTTACAATTAACGACTTGTACGGTGTTAGGTTCACGTTCATTGTTTAAAAAATCTGGGTTGTCAATCATTGATAACATCTGTTCACTATGCGGCATAGATTTATCAAAATCTAGGGAGACAGGACACGCGATAGATTTCTGTTTAGCAGAGGTTAGACTCTGGGTATGTTCTTCGATTTTTGTATCGCATGTCGGGGTAGTCTTGGTAAATTGCTTTTTAAAGTATTGTTCATAAGATGTTTTATTTAATCGTGATTTGACAAGCGCATTTACTGGGTAACGAGATAAGGAGTCTGCGTTACTATTAATTCGACCGGGTTTATAAACAATTTCATATTCATATTCCTCTAATTTAAGGCGCCATCTAAGTAGTCGCCCGCCTGGATCTTTCGCATTAAATAACCAGGTAAGAGGTCGATGATCTGTTACAATTTTAAATTTGTACCCGTATAGATAAGGTCGAAATGTATTAACGGCAAATAGTATAGCGAGAAGTTCTTTTTCAGTAGTTGAATAATTGCCTTCTTGTTTATTAAGAGTTCTAGACGCATAAGCGATAGGTTTATCTTTGCCGATTTCGCCCTGAGATAAAACTGCGCCGACAGCGTAGTTAGAAGCGTCTGTGGTTACAATGAAAGGTTGAGAAAAATCTGGATATTGTAACAAAGGGGCTGAAATAAGTTTCTGTTTAAGAGTGTTAAAAGCGTTTTCTTGATCTTGAGACCAATGAAAAGCTGCGTCTTTCTTTAATAAGGATGTTAACGGTTTCGTAATATGAGAAAAGTTCTCGATAAACCTTCTGTAATAACCCGTTAATCCTAGAAAGGATTTTATATCCTTGGGAGTTTTCGGTGTTGGAAATTGGGAAATAGCCTTGATCTTCTCGGGATTAGGCGAAACACCATTGTCGGTGATAACATGCCCTAGGTAAGCGACTTCGCGTCTTAAAAATTCACATTTGTCGGGCTGTAGTTTTAAATTTGCGTCTCTGAGTCTGGAAAATACAGATTCTAATTTCTGCATATGAGATTCAAGGTCATGTGAATAGACTATACAGTCGTCAAGGTAAATATAACATGAGAGACCTTGTAATCCTGAAAGGACTAAATTCATCATCCTTTGAAAGGTAGAGGGTGCATTCTTTAACCCGAATGGCATTCTTAGAAATTCAAACTGTCCGGATATGCCATTTGTGGTGACGCTGAATCCTGTTTTCTCAGTGTCCTTGGGATTCAAGAGCAACTGATGGAAGCCGGATGCTAGATCAAGGGTCGAAAAATATTTTGAGTGACCTAATTGATCTAAGATGTCATTTATGAGAGGAAGAGGATAAACCTCTGAAACAGTGACATCATTAAGGCGTCTGTAATCAATGACTATGCGCCATTTCTGTTTACCAGAAGCGTCTATTTTCTTGGGTACTACCCAAACTGGTGCACTCCAAGGTGACGTGGAAGGACGAATAATATTTTGGTCAAGCATTTTCTTTACTTGTTTTTCAACTTCGTCTTTGTGTACTTCAGGGAAACGATACGATTTAACATGAATAGGGGGTGCATCACCCGTATTAATTGAATGTTTAATAACATTGGTATGAGATAAAATTTCACCATCGAGATGAAATATATCAGTATAATTGGAGATGGTGTTCAATAATGTTTTCTTTTCTTGCGGATTTAAGTGAGAACATCTTATCTGTTCTATCACCTTTTGTGAACGGTCTACATTTGAAGATTGAAGCTGGTGTATGAGCTCTTGTTGGTCATTATTTAAATTCTGAGATGGCATTTCAAATGGAGTCAAATTTACTTTGAAGTTATTGACCTTAATTTCGGACTCGGTGGTATTTAAAACCGAAACATTGACTCTATTATTAGATTTTAAAGATACAATGCTATTTGCCAAAAATACACCTTCACAAATCTTTTGATCTAAAATTAGAGCTTCATTGTGTCCTGATATTTCTGATAAATTTGAAACCGGACACTCAATGACCATTTCTGACCGTGGGGGCAAGACATATGATGTCTTACTCGAACAAATAGGTATTTCATAACCTTCTAATTTCAGACTACTAGTCGAATATTGAACATCGATTTTAAAGTGTTCTATGAAATCACTTCCAATAATACCGTCGTAAATTAAGTTGATCCTATCATCAATTGCATGGAACAGGAAGTCGAATAATATTTTTCTACTCGACGATACTTGATAGTCAAAATTGAGCTTTATAGTTCCTATAGATTCGCAATAGGAATCGTTATCACTGAGACCTTTGAGTTTGATAATCTCAGGTCCGAGCACTGGTTTATTTAATAAACACGAAAGTTTGACAATAGAAATAGTAGAACCAGTGTCGATTAAAAAGCACAAGGGCTTGTCGCTATAATTCGTTTTCAAATAAACGTGAGGTAGAGAAACTCTATTATTAATGTTGTTAATAGTATATTCTTTCTCACGCGTAACATCCCTAGAAAAAGAACTCGGTTTCTCACGAGATGAGGGATTGTCTTGTTCAGAAGTCGATTTCGACTTTGAATGCAAATCATTTTCAGATAAACAGACTTTGTCTGTATTTGCGCTAACCTGTGAAATAGAAAATTTAGGGACACAGTTTGAAGGACATATAGCCTTTGATTGCGCATTATTTTGTGCTGGGGAAAATTTATGAGCACGAGAAAAATTCTGAGAGTCTAAATTAGAGCGAGTCTGTGCTTTAGAAAATTTAGGAGCACAGCGCAGAAGGTTCTGAGACTCTGAGGTAGAAGAGGTATTGTTTTCCTCACTACGATTAGTCATCCGCGTTGGAGAGAATTTAGGAACACGGGATTTATTATAATTATTCGTGTCTTTTAGGTCACTGATATTAAGTTCCGGGAGACACGGCACCGAAACCCTATTTAGTTTAAATTATTATCATTATTAAAAGAATGCTCTTGCGGCACATTAAAATCGACAGTGTGCACATTAGAGCGATTATTATTATTGCTCGGTGCACTGGTCGGACTAAGTGCATTTGTACCTGTTAGTGTAGGATTACGTGAACTATTGTTATTTTTATATTTGAGCTTGCGACACTCGTTTAATAAATGTCCTCGCTTTTTGCAATATGCACATAATTTACTCGTAGAATAACTCGCATTGGAGTTGTTTTGATAATTATTGTTATTATTATAGCCTTGATTGCTGTTGTGTGCAGAATTATTATTAATGTGAAAAGAATGTTTAGGTTTATTTTTATAACATTCTGCAGCTAAGTGACCAATTTTATTACAATTTGTACATTTTTTTACAGAGTGGCTAGATAATTTCGATAATTTATATAATTTTTCTTCTTCCGTGGCTTGGGTAATCGCATCGGAAAGAGATTTTGGATTTCTGCACCTGACTATATGAGAAAAACTTGAATTTAACCCTAGTAAAAAGGTATTGAGGGCTAAATCTTCCATAGCCGCGATTCTACCTACTAGTTCTTTCTGATTATCGCAACTGTAATGGATGTCAGACTGCAAACGAGTCAAGCATGACTCTACGCGCAAAGCAAATTGTGTAACATCTTCTGAAGGCAACTGCTTACAGCCTTGAAGGTCAACCAAAAGATGTGTAGAGTGCTTTTTTTCTCCGAAGGTCGCTTTTAAGAATTGTTTGATTTCCGACCAATTTTCGAAGGTTTTTAAGGATGCCGCTATTTGCGCTTTCCCTTCTAGTTGTGACACAATATATTTGCACAAAACATTCTGTTGGTCTGTACTGGCTAATGAAATTGCATTATCGCAATTAGTGAGGAAGGCCGGTAGGCTTTCCCGGTCTCCTTTGTATGGTTTGATGAACTTAGTAAGAAAGTTGAGGGTGATTTTTTCGGACATTTTGATAGGTGCAATATGATTTTTTGAATTATCACCTGATTGATAATCGTCCGACGAATAAATCTCCTCTATATTTTCTGATTTTAGTGACATCAATTAATATGGGGCTCAGTACAGATCATCAGACAAAAACACACAAAAAATAAGTAAGCACAAAAATTTGTAAAAGTATAAGCACAATCCAATATTGTGCTTAAAACTGTTGTTACTCGTAAAATGTAAAAATTATAAAAATTTGTAAAAAATATGTAAAAATATAGAGTCCGCTAATTTTTGATAAAATAAAATGTTCTGATGGGGGAAAAAGAGGGCAGTTTCTTGAGGGGTGAATTTTAGGTTAGAGATCACTTCACTTCACTTTGATTTTATTTTAGAAATTACTCAAAAATTATTTAGATTTACTTTTAGCAAAAATAGTAATTTATTATTTTAAGACTCACAGTACAAAGATGATGATCAGGCTCATGGTCACGCGTTTCGGGTGACGTGGAGTTGCAGTGACACGTTGGCGCGGTGCGGGGAGCGGAGGGACCTGGCGACTCAGGGAGTCGTATGACAAGATAACCTCGCGCTGGAGCCTCGTGTTCTGGTACACGTGGTGATGAATTTCTTGAGCTCTGGAGTGATGGTTTTTTTTCGGAGGCTCTCGCTCGTCAGCGGAGGTGGGGTCGTGTGACGCCGTTCGGAGACGCCGTGTAGTGCGGGCTTGGGAAGGAGTTCCCAAGGCTTACCGTCGACCACAACGACACTAAGGTGGACAGGGACTTTCACCAAATGATCCAGGAACTAGAGTCCTGGATACCACTTCTGACACCAAAATTGTTAGGATGGCAGTCCTTGAATCCTTTTTAAAAAAAACACTCACTCTCTCTGAAAGAGATTTATTCAAGAAATTTCACTGTACCGAATTACAATTTCTGTCGCGGACAATAGACCGAGTGTGTCCTACACGTATCTGACTGTGTGTGTGTGTGTGTCAAACCGCATGGCGGAGCCTTTTTATTAATTTTGATGCGACGGGGGGTAATCGCTGATTTTGCAAATTAGCTATTGAAAAATATATCATAACAGCTCGTAGTCCAAGGATTAGGTACTACTCTAAACAAATGTATATTTGATTAATTCCTACAAAAAGATTAAAAAGAAAATAAAATTAGCCTTTATTACTGTTAAATTAACAATATTTTTAACCACTGGCGATTGTTCATACAGCTTGTCCTTCGACAAAGGCCTCCTATAAAGCTGTCCACGTTTTTGACGTGACAACGTCTTATAATTCGATAGAGCCGGCTGCATGCACAAAAAAACATGACTCATGCGGCGTTACCTCGCTCTGAGGCGTTCCATGTAAGGCTTGAAGTGCAAGCGAGAGCGCGGAACGAGCGACATCCGTCTCTCTCCTACTTGAGTGAGCGATGCGTCTGCGTGGACAGCTGCTATACTATAGTACATTTACATGTTTTGATCGAGTATCAAGTGCAGTGAAAAGTGAAACAAATGAAATTAAAATTTTCTTTTGAAAAATGCTACCATTCCATCAGTATTTTCTTAAGACGTTGTCACGTTCAGCTATCGTCAGTAAACCGACTTTACAGACAACCAATTTTTTTTTTATCTGTTGGAGTTCTGTTCCCTAATGGGCCGGCTATTCTCTTGATATAGTCCTTCCCGCGTTTGACTTGCCGCCTTCCTTTACTCCTTTTGTCATGCCTGGGGTAGCATTACGATATTATAATTCTGGTCCATTTCACATTTTTCTCTCATAACATATGTCCCGCCCATTTCTATTTCAGTGTCTTACATACCTTATTAGCATACTTGAATTTAGTTTTATTTTTTATATCGATTAGGTACACTTCTCTCTACGCTATTCTGACATAATATATGTCTGAGTTTTTTGTTAACGCCCATATACAAACAGATTAATCACAGATATATGAAGGTCCTACAAATACGTTGTTGATTATTATAACGTATAGACTATAGACCTATAGACATAATAACATTTTTGCCTTAGTTTTACTTAACCATTATAATATTTATATTTCTAGGTCATATAATAGGGCAAATGAACAAAAAAATACCCAAAATTGTATTTTAATTATTTATTATTTCGACTCATACATTTCCATCAAACACGCTGAATGGAGAATAAGATGACTGATACAATGAACGCGTATGACATTTATTTTTAATTAATTTACATACAATAAATACCTAAAATCCCGTATTAGATCATTATTTGAATTATTAAACATTTTTAGGAGGAAAAATTAAAAGGTTTTTAAAAATAGCCATCGATCAGTCTTACCATCAAGCGTGTTATGTTCATTTCACAAGTAAACAATGACGATTAAAAAAATCTAATTCAATAGACATTATTAGACAGTAAGTAAGAAAAATAAACCAACTGCTAATATTAAAAATTAACACACATTATCACATTAAAAATTCATCATACAAATTAAAATAAGCGCCATCTCTTATCCAATCTAAGTAAACTTCTTAACAAAAAGTAACTGACGTCATTATTTACGAGAGAAACGTAAGTCACCTCGTACATATGTCTTTAGCACCACATAAGCTTTACAGGAAATCTACCTACCTAAACAAATCACACTAACCGTTTCCTACCTTCCACTTACTACCCTTACTAGTAGACATTATTATATCAAAATACGTGAATTAATTACGTGAGTAAATAGGTATCATTTTTACTGCCCGGTTGGTTCAGTGGTAGTGAGACCATGCCTTCTGAGCTGCAGCTCTCGGGTTCTTTCCCCGGGCAGGTCGAATTGTGCGCATGAGCATGTCTGTTTTATGCGTTTATAAGTGTTGGTTTTTATGGTTTGGGTCCAAATAACCTTGTCCGGATGTTGTTCCATATTTATGTTACTTTAGTATGATGCGCGTATTTTGATACATATCCTACTAGAATCGCCTTTGGCATGACCTCAATATGATGAGGTGTAATAATAGGATAAGATCTTCTAAAAGTCTATCTGTTTTAAATTTATAGTGATTAATAATAATAATGAAAAACATCAAACTAAGGAACATGTTTAAAGGTTCGTTAATAGCTGTCCAATTTCTTTAATTAACTTCATGAAGTGCAACTGATAGGAATAAGTATCTAATGAAAAAAATCGAGTGATCGTAACCGCGACAAATGGATGAAATAAAGTGAAAATTATTTGTTTTTCGCGCACACGAATCACAGACATATAACGGATAGATATGCATAGATAGAGTCATAGATGGGCGAATAACGCTAGTGCATCACTATTGCGATATCAGTCAAGTGTACTGCGATACACTATAGTGAGAATGTAAGTACTTAGATGTCTCACTTCAATGCATTCATCTAGAGAAGATTTGGTTAATCGAGAAATTGGACATTATGTACTTATTTACGTATATTAGTTATTGTTTCTCTACAATAAGTAACAGGAGGTAATGAAATATTTAAGAATAGTAAGTTAATAAGCAAAAAACTTCATTAATTTAAAAACGTCTCAACTCTTACCCGCCTCACCGCTTTGGCTAATCAAACGACTTCAACTCACTCACTTAGCACTCGCTTCAAGCAAATAGGTTGACATCATTTGCCATTATAATGAGCGCGCATCCTTTTAAATTGTTCGAGTCATGACCGAGAATTATTTTATTTAGTAAAGCCAGACTTGTAAGGCTTGCATGATAGTACCACCACCGGCCAATTGGCATTTGAATCTCATGAGTAAGGATAATGATGGTAAGTCGTCTTTAAATCGAAGTTTCCACAACTCGTTCTATATTAAAATTAATGTTAGTACAACAGATTCAGTTAGAGGAAGAAGACAACATTTAATAATTTCAATAATGATTTATTCTCAGAGCTATTGATGTTCACTAAGCTGATACAATTCTTAAATTTAATAACATTTTATAATTCCTAATAATAATATGCATTAATTAGAGTTCTAGCTATAAAATACAATAGTAAACTCATCCGAAGAGCCAACGGGGTTATTAGGAACTTTACGGCAGCAATTATTGACAGCAGTTATTTATTTTATTTTAACTGTTGTCGTAAAAATCACAATAACCCCGTGTGCTTCCCCGGTTGAGTAACAAAAGCCATGACGATCACTGAGTTTTGCCGTCGACGGCGCGCCGCACACGATTGAACTAGAAAAGTTGGAATATAATATCACTTATAATAAAATGGGTTTCTTTTGAGGTCGAGTCAGGCACAACCCGCATCAAAAGGAGCCCGGCGATGAAAGGTGACGAGAGCAAAGGCCGTTGACAAAATCGCAATAAAAATAAACACGACGCGCCGTCTCAGGCCCTTTCTACAAGATATTACATCCCTGTTTAGTCCCCTCCAACTACCTAAAGCATAATCCACAAACGTATTGTGCACACACAAACACATACTATATCAATTATAATGTTTATTGAAATAAAAAATCTCATTCGTACATTTACAGTAATATAATAATAAATTCACAAAATATAACGCAATATTTAAATGTTTATATTTTTTAGTTTATTTTTACTCGTTAATATTGTGCTGGTGCATCAGAAGTAAATAATCTTTCGTTCTCTATAAGTAACAAAGGTGTAGCAATACTTACATGGGCACATTTTTATCAAATTTAAAATTGAAATATATTGATTTTCCATGAAACATAAATTGTTTAAAGGAAAAGAGCTTTCATTTACATCGGAAATCAATTCTATTTCGCTAATGTTTCAAATCCTTTGTTAAACTTCTCACACATGTGTTACTTACTACACCTTTACGTATCTGATTTATTAAAAAAGATGTTGGCAAAGTAAGCGACGATGGGTGATGATCAGCTTAACTCTATGGATGACTTAAAATTAATTGACTCAAATCGTTACTTTGATATTTTGGCAAACAAAGAAAGGAAAACGCGTCATAAGAAACAGGAGGAAAGCTTTGATCGATACATCTTACGCACTAATGTAGATTTACTTCATGAATTTAATAATTAATCACCCACCCGCGCTGATCCCATTCTCTCATCATACTTTATACGAAACAAACGATAGAAAACAAGTTGTATATCTACTAGAGAGTAATTTTATCTATATTACATGAGGGGTCAGGATAATTGTAAAAGAATGTTTTAAAAATGCTTAAAAATTCGAATAGGAACGCATAATAAATGACTACAACGTCTTTATATTTGGGTCGTTTCGACTAGAAATTTCAAAATTAACAACGGACCGAAAAAGCCAATAATTTTCAAATAAAATAAATATTCAGAGATTCATAATGATTTAGTATTACGGAAATGAGTAAACGTACCACCATAACACGTATAACTAACTATTTTTATCACTAAATCTCCAAAACAACAAGCGAACAACATAAACAATGGTAAATAGAAGGATCAATTTTTAATAGATCTAAAACATTTTTATACTGAATTAAGCTCTATAGTGTTAGGCTCATTTAATGTTCTAGAAACACAGAGATCACTTCAATATTATGTAACTAATGAGAATTTATATACAGACAGGTTAACGCACTACGTATTGGTAAGACTGTCTCAGGGATAGCAACTTTGATCGCGTGGGCTTAGATGCGCGCCGTTTCTTTTCAACCAATAACAACATGATTTTTAGTCAGTCATAATATACCAAATATTATAATATAATATACATATAGCGTGTACGCGAAAATAAAATGTAAATAGTATGTATACTATTTACGCTTGTGTATATAAAATCTCATTGAATATTTATATCCACCGCTGTTTCACTTTATTTAAACTACCCACAATGAAAACAAATTCGTAGCTATTAATCAGAGGAAATTAAAAAGCGCAGGATTTTTTTAATAACCTCATGTCAATAACAAAGTTTCTTTATAGTTATATTTTCATCTAAGTTCGTTATTATGTTTGTAGCGATGGATAGTTCAACTATTGGTATTTTAAGCTCAAGACAAAAATAATTTCGGAAAACATTTCGCTCCATACAATTATATACTTTACTTATGTTTATCAAAATGTAAAAGAAAACAGAAGTCATCTTTGTCGTTCTAGATCTCGTTTAAGCTAGTTATGTTGTCTCGTCTAACAAGAAGTCACAGCTAGGCAAGCTCGCTAGCCTGTCGAGGGACATTATAAACTTCTATAAAGTCTTTAGAAGACTAGTTTAATAATAATTTTATTTAAATTTTTCGTCATACAAAAGTACAGGTTCTATTCAACGTTTTGCCGTAGAAGTTAGCTAGTTACGAGTACGTCCTTGTAAGCGCTCACGCTAAAACATAAATTATCGCCGTGCAATCTACGAGTAATCTTATACAATTCTATCCAAAACTCACAAACGTTAGCAAAATAATGTTATCCAAAAATTTCGATACGCACAAGCGGTGTTTTGGCTAAACAAAATGGACTGGTTACGCTAAATATCATGTATAAAAGCTCTACTGTTTTGTAAAAGACCAAACATTAAATCTTTCAGAAATATACTTTAAATGGCATGTTTGTGAGGCTACTTGAAAAAACTGTTAGAAAAAAATGGACGTTTCTGTTCTTAGGTCGAGAGGATTGACAATTTGGATGCGGGATCGTTTCGGAGTTCGGCATCGCGCCAAGCACATTCTTCCAACACTTCACTAGGTACTTCGTATATCTTGTTACCGTTAAACTACGACTTATCAAACTCAATAGCAGTCTGTCGTTTGCAATCACATATCACATTTGACTATTTGCAAACTATCTCATGCGGAGTAGCGTCCTCTCGCGACGCTCTGGCGCTTCCTTCATATCACAGCTTTATTTATTCCTACCACAGTAACAACCCTGCACCACGAGCGGCAACACAAAATAAAGTACAGAACGATGACTAACTTAATAAATTAAAATACTTGGAAAAACGCAGCGTCAGATCACTCACTCGTTAGAGTATTCGTCATCCGATCTGACAGATGTAAAGTTCGCGTCTATAATATGTGTAGAGTCATCGTTCTGTATCTATTTATTTTGTGTCAAATGAGAGGTTCACTTCTTCGATGAGAAGGCTACAAATAGGCCCGACACCTAGAACTCGAGTCTGTATGCGGCGCACGAGGTCTCGTGGTCCTGCAGGTTAATGGTGCATCGAGACGCGGAAGGCGACAGATCGATTTTGTACTTCTCCAGAGCTTCCTCGTTCTCCGTCACCCAGTAGCCAAGCACGTCGGTGTCATACGTCGGGATTATGGTTACCTCTGGAAACGAAACAAAACTTAATAATTTCGTGTTAAATAACAACCAGCTATGGAGAAGGCTATGTTCAGAATTTATGTAAGAGATTAAATCAGAAAAAATATATCTATAGACGAATGAAAGACCTACATAGCCCAGCGGTTGAAGTGTAAATGGACAGGGCACATAGCGTGTCAACTGATGGCTGATGGAGCTTTTAACTTGTCGAATGGAGACCGGCAAACGCAGCGTACGAAGTCCATTCACAAGATGGACAAACGATATAATAAACTAAAAACTAAAAAAGGTAGCAGGAACCAGGACCCTGGATGCAAGCTGCTTACAAACGAACTAGATAGAAATCAATGGGGGAGGTTTCTATTCAGTTGTGGACATCCTACGGCTGAGATGATGATGAAATAACAACTGATAATTATACTGCTAGAGGCTTTAATGATTGAAACAAATTGGGGGATTTACCAAATGACTAACATAGCGATTAAAAAAATCTTGCTCAACCTTTTGAGAAAAGCTTTCAGCGGTCTCCTAAAACTGTTGTTATTTTTCATTTATGAGATAAAACCGATTCAAAAACTTACCCAAGTCTTTATCTTCCCAAGTCTTCTTGGCGTCTAACAGGGCGTTGTAAATTTCCTTCGACGGTTCGGTACCGGAGAACACATAGTAACGCGCACGGACTCGCTTGAAGAACTCTACCGCCGAGTAGTAAGAGTTCCCATGATGCGGCACGTACGTTAATTCCATGTAAACAGGTGCTGGAGTCTTCTTCCTAGGAGATTCAGAAGCACGGCTCTTCGCCTCTTTGCTTTTTTCCTGATTTAACTTATTTTTATTGAGCACTGCGGAATTTGCCTGTTTTTTAGGCGTGCTCTTGCCATCAGTCGGTGGCATGATCGGACTCGGTAGACCTAAAGGCTTACCCCAAGACTCGATCGGATCTTCGCTCTTGTGAGATTGAGTTTGCACCACCTTCTCGATTTTAGATTCTTTATGTGATGATGGGCTACTGGAAGATTCCGTTTTCTTAGATTCTGTCTTCAAATCCTTTAGAGTGATGGTTCTCTCTTCCGTTTTATGATGCGAGCTCGATTGTGACTTATCGAATTCATATTTGGCAGTGATGTTAGATATCACTTCAGAACCACTGACTTTTTTATGTTCCTCGATCGCTTTTTCAAAGTGTTCGTCGGCCTCTTTCAGGAACGACGTATCTGACTTTACTGTAGAAACGTGCCATTGTGATTTCTCCTGATTCAAAAATTCTTCAGTCATTTTTTTGGCGGATTTCTCCGTCGAGTGTATTTCAGTCTTAACTTCGGAATGTGTGGAAGACGTGCAGGAGTCGTCTTCTGGGAGCTGGCCGTATATCGACGTCGACATTGGATCTTTGTGAATTATGGAGGAGCCGAGTTCGTAGAACATATCCCTGCCCTGCTTGGTGTCCATTTCGAAGCTTTGATTGGATTTTGGTGAATGTGCTACTTGAGACTTAGTGCTACTTGGACTTCCGGGACCATCTTCATCGCTGTAGTACATGCTCTCTGTGCCCCACACGTGTGTAGCCGCTCTCGATCCCCTCGAGCTTATGTCTGATGGTGGTGATGATATACCAGGATGATCAAAATCTTCACTGGTTGCAGACGAGCTACGCATGTCACCAGTCTTAGAGGACAACTTGGAGAAAGACTTCTCGCTTTCACCCGCGTCAATAATTTCCTCTTCTTCCTTATATTCAGATATTGTTGTCTTGGTAGCCTTAGTTGTTTTTGTAAGACCATCGTTTCCTTTACTAACAGTAGTTGTTTCGACCGTAATTTTAACCTTTTCTGGGCTGATGACCTCTTTAGTTGTCACTACAGTAACTGTTTGTGTGATTTCATTGTTGCCTTCTTTGATTACTTTTGTAAACGTTTCAGTATCTGTGGTGATTTCACCGACAGGAGACTTCTTTTTAGTTTTTGATTCAGATTTTGGTTCTGATTTCTGTTGCAAAGGTAAATCTTGTAGAGTAAGTTTTGCGTCCCGTGCAATCGGTTGTTTTTCTATTTCTTCTAGCTCTTGTGGTGACCAGTCGTCCAGCCCAGTACCTATTGGTAAGTAAGTTATTTGTGTGCGGACGTCTTTAGTTGTTTCCACAGAGCCGTCATCTTTTGCATTTTCAGTTATAGTTTCTGTCACAGTCTTAACAGCAATTTCATTAGTTTCAACATTCTTTAATTCTTCCTTGGTGACGTATGTTGTTACAGTTTGCGTTATTTTTTCCCCTTGTTGCGTAATAATGTTGGTTTTCTTGTCTACTGAAGTTTTCACTTTACCAGTGGAAGATAATCCTTGAAGTGCAGCTTGTAAGTTACTGTCGGACGTCTTTTGGAATTCGGATATTGTTATTTTAACGTCTTTCGTAGTCTCAGTAGATCCATCGGGATATTCGTCGACTGTAGTCGTTTCTACTGTAGTTCGCACACGTTTTATATTAGTATCGTTACTAGCTAACGTTTCACGCTTGGTCTTAGTGGTGATTGTGCGTTTAATCGTGATTGAACCCTGTTGTATTACTTCATTTTTGACGTCTGAGTCTACTGTCGTATCTTCAACTATTTCACTGTCGTCAATGTATGATTCTGGTGGCTCTTCATCTTGTGATGGCGCTGTCTTTAGAAATACATCCGCTATCGAAACTTTTTCACTCTTCTTAGTAACAACGGTGCCATCGGGATGTTCATCCTCAATCACAGTTTTAACAACAGTCTTGATTTTCCTCGATCTTAGCGATACATTCTCAAACTCTTGACGAATTGTAGTTACAGTAGTTTTTCTTAGAATATTTACTCCATGTTCTTTTACAGTTTCACAGTCTGAGCTTGTTTGTTCTTCTGGTACTCCAACTTCAGTGTAACCAGTAAGATTTTCATCGAATGTTTCCATTCCGTAATCTACCACAGATACTTTAACATCCTTAGTGACTTCAGTTACTCCACTAGGTAGAATAGTCTCTGTGAGAATTTCTGTTGTTGTTTTTAATTTCTTTTTAGAGCCATCGGCTGTTGACATCACTTCTTTCGTAGTAGTTGTCGTTATAATTTGTTTGACTTGATTACCGTCTTTCGTTATAAGTTTTTCTTGAGTATCTATGCTTACAGTTTTATCTTCTAAAGAAAAGTCTTGTAATTCTTGTGTCTGGACTAAATTTTCAGAGTCGATGTCACTAACTGATGTGCTAGTATCAACAGTGGTACGTATTGAACCATCAGGATATTCGTCAGATGTTGTAACTACTGTAACTGTTTTCAGTTTTCTTAATATTCTTTTGTCATCTGAGTATTTTGTTTTAATTATCTTAGTGATGATTATCCTTCTAATAGTCAAACCATTTTCTTTTATTTCTTCTGTTTGACTCGTTTCACTTTCCTCTGGCTCACCTTCTACTGTTAGATCTTTAAGTACTAATTCTATTTTGCTACTTTCAGTTGAATGGTCATATATGGGTTTTCGATCATCTTCTAGTGATTCTAAAGTTTCATCGATTAGAGAAATTTTCTCACTAGTTTTCGTGACAACAGAACCGTCAGGGTGATGATCTTCCGTAATAGTTCTAATTTTAGTCACTGTTCGTTTTAATTTGCTTACTGTATTAACGTATTCTTGTATTATAGTCTTAATTGTTATCTGCCTTTTTACTAGAACCCCGTTTTCTTTAACGGTTTGTATGTCTATTTTAGTATCTTCGCTAGGTTCTCCAATTGGCTCAAACCCTTCCAGATCTTCTTCATCATCAGCCTTTGTATCAACAATATCAGTAATTGAAGTACTACTTTCTACCTTTGTCTTGGCGGAACCATCGGGGAACTGATCTGTGGTAGTAATAATTGTAACTGTCTTAATTTTTCGTAACTTACCATCTTTATCTACGTACTGATATTTGACAATTCTTGTAACAGTTATCCTTTTAATAAATATATTGTGTTCTTGTATTTCCTCGATCTCTGTGGTTTCACTTTCTTCTGGTTCACCAACAGGAATAAGGTCTTTCAGAGCTTCTGTGATCTTTTCACTTTCTGGGGCCAAATCTTCAACTTCAGGTGCTGGTTCCTCTATATTTGAAGGACTAAGCGCCTTAGGACTTTTTTCTTCAGTAAGTTTAGTATCTTTGACAATAGATTTCACTTCACTTACTTTTTTTTCACTCTTAAGTGACTTAGTTAAATCTCTTTGATCTACAGTTAACTTTTCTACTTTGATATCAGAGGCTTCTTCGGAGTGTTTCTCAATTTTAGTTGAATCTAACATTTTGACATGTTCTTTAAGTAAGCTATCCTTTTTATCAGGCATAGTTACATCTTGTACTAAATTTGTTAGCTCTGAGCTAGTGTCTACTGTGGTTCTAGATGAACCATCTGGGTAATGATCTGTTGTTGTCACCGCAGTATCAGTCTTAAGTTTCCTAATAATACCATTACTATCCGAGTATTTTGTTTTGATTATTCTTGTCACAATAACTCTCTTTATAATGATACCTTTTTCTTTTATCTCCTCTTCTTTGCATATTTCGCTCTCTTCAGGCTGCCCGACTGGCGCTAAATCTTTCAAAATAGCTTCGATTTCTGTCAAATCTTCATCACTACCATCAAAACCATTGACAGGTGTATCTAAGCCCTCGTCAACTAGCGAAATCTTTTCACTTGTTTTTATGACAACAGAGCCATCCGGATGTTCATCTTCTATCACAATTTTCACCGTTGTCTTTGTTCTCTTTATTTTTTCCGTGTTATTTAAAAATTGTTGAATGATTGTCGTTGTTATGGTTTTCCTTTTTATAAGAATTCCATTTTCAGTGATTAGCTCAGTCTCAGTATGTATGTCTTCTTTTGGCTCATCCGCTGGCTGAAATCCTTCCAATGATTCATCTTCTACAACATCAGTTTCATAATCAGAAACTGAAACTTTGACATCTTTTGTCACTTCTGTCATGCCATCAGGCAGCATTGTTTCTGTAACAGTTTCAACAGTTGTCTTTACTTTTTTCTTTGTTTTGTCTTTATTAGTCAAAATTTCTTTAATAGTCGTTGTTGTTACAATTTGCAAAACACTTTTTCCATTAATAAAAACAGTTTTTTCTTGTTTATCGATTTCTTCAGACTTATCCTCTACTAGAGAAAACTCTTGAAGCTCAGGAGTTTCAGTTTCAATTTCTATATCTGTTAAAGAAGTACTACTATCTACTTTCGTCTGAGAAGAACCGTCCGGGTAACTATCTGTGGTTGTGATGACTGTTACAATCTTTAATTTTCTAGGAACAGAATTTTCGTCCGCATATTTAGTTTTCACTATTCTAGTAACTATTGTCCGCTTGATGATGTAACTTTCCTGTTTAATTTCCTCTGTCTTGGTTGTCACACTTTCTTCTGGTTCACTATATATTGTGTATTCACTCAGAATTTTGTCAAGGTTTGAGCTTGAATCTAACACTAACTCTTCAGTTTTGACTTCTACGTTCTTTTGAACATCTTTTGATCCATCTGGATTTTCTTTAGTTATGTTGGTTTCTACCGTAGTTCTCATTAATTTCTTATGTTCATTAACTTTTACCGTTTCCTTTTTGGTGGTGATTGTTACGGTTTCCATAATGTCAATGTTGTTTTCTTTAATGATTTTCTTGCTGACATCCGTATCTATAATGGTATCCTCAATGTTGTCGTCAGATTCATCTATTCCTCTAACCAATACATCAAATGTATCTCTAACTATGAAGGAAGACTCATGATCATGTGATTTTTCAGTGATATCTTTCAACTGGAAAGTTGGTAGTGCTCCAGTTTTTTCTTCACTGAAGTCGAGGCAGTCTTTTTCTATTTTACTATCTTTGGCATATAAATCCATCTGTGAGGTAGATTTTAGGCTGGAAGAACATTCTGAAAGTAAGGTTTGAGTATCAGTGGATGATGTGGTAGAACCATCCGCACCCTTGCTCAACGTTGTAGTTTCTATTGTCGTTTTAACATTTTGTGGTGTGCCGTCTTCGCGTGAAATGATTTCTTTTGTAGTAACTGTGGTAATTGTTTGAGTTACTACATTTTCACCTTCTTTTATTATTTTTGTTACCGTATCGGTTTCAGTCTTTATTTTTCCTACAGTTTGCATTAGGTTCAAGAGTTCTGACTCACCACGATCGATATCAGGTATTGAACCTTTTGGAATTCTCGGTACTTTTTCAGTAGAAGTCGAAATCTTTTGAGTTAGTATGTCTTCACCTACGTGAACTACTTTTGTGATAGTTTCCTCACTACCTTCTGATTTATCATAAGTAACTTCACTTTGTACGCCATCACTTACTTTGACATCTTGGAAACTGCTTGGTGTTTTCGGTAAGGGGCTTACGGGAACAGTTGGTGGTGTAGATACCCTGTCAATTTCAGATCTGACCACTAAGGACTCCAGACTTTCGGTTTTTATTCCTTGTTGTACTGTATCTTCTTCGAAAGCTTTATGAATAGATTCGACAAGATGAACCGCACTGTCTTTCAAATTTTGAGTGAAAAATGAATCAACTACATCAGTCGCTCGGTCAGTATCTATTGGAATACTATGTACACCGGAGTCTGACGCCTCTGAAATCGGAATTTCTTCCTTTGGAGAAACTTGTTCAGCTGGCATCCCTGTTTGTTTACCTTCAATAGATGAAAGGTTTACAACTTTAGACTGCTGCAATGTAAGTGAATCTTCCTCGCTTGTATAATGGTCATATTCCTGTTGGCTACTTATTAATTGCAGAGATTCTGGGTAGGAATCATCCACTTCTTCTTTCATTATTTTCTTCTTTTCACTCTTTTCTGTACTTTCAAAACTATATTTTTCTTCTAAGCTTACGTCCTTTGAAACGTCTTCTGAGCTGCTATGCACAAGAGTGTGAGTTATACTATCTCTGTCAGTGATTCCACTGTCAACGGTTGAAATAGAATCTAGCATGTTGTTATCGACCAAAGAACGTTTTTTGATTTCGTGACGAGGTGATTCATCAGTATCAATTTCTATTTGAGAAGTTAATTGCTTTTCATAATGAAGCAATTCGTCAGTCTCACGCGCTAAATCTGTAAGAGACCTAGGTTCCTTTTTGGAGTCAGATATAACCTGCTCTATAACACTATCTTCACTCAGTGAATCACCATCTTCATAAGTATCTTTTTCTGATATTATTTTGAGTTTTTCTGGACTACTAGAATCATCAAGAACGGGTGATTTCGTATCTGGTTTAATAATCTTGACTTGAATAGTCTGTTTTTCTTTTGGTTTTATGGAGTCGGATTCATTCTTATCAGGTTTGACTAGACTCGGTGCCATCACATCTGGTTCGACTGGGCTTGATGCCTTGACATCATGTTGTCCCGGGCTTGGCGCCTTCTCATCAGGTTTGACAGGGCTCGGTGCCTTCTCATCATGCTGTACTGGGCTAAGTGCCTTCTCATTAGGTTTATCAGAGCTCCGTAACTTCTCATCGTACTTCACTGGGCTCGGCGCCTTGTCGTGATGTAAAGAACTCAGCGCCTTCTCATCAGGTTTGACAGGGCTTGGTGCCTTCTCATCGTGCTGTGATGGGCTAGCAGCCTTCTCATCAGGTTTGAAAGGGCTCGATGCCTTCTCATCGTGATGTACTGGGCTAGGTGCCATCTCATCAGGTTTGACAGGGCTCGGTGACTTCTCATCGTGCTGCATTGGGCTTGGCGCCTTGTCGTGATGTATAGGACTCAGCACCTTCTCATCAGGTTTGACAGGGCTCGGTGCCTTCTCATCGTGCTGTACTGGGCTAGGTGCCTTCTCATCAGGTTTGACAGGGGTTGGTGCCTTATCATCGTGCTGTAATGGGCTAGGTACCTTCTCATCAGGTTTGACAGGGCTCGGTGCCTTCTCATCGTGCTGCACTGGGCTCGGTGCCTTCTCATCGTGCTGCACTGGGCTAGGTAACTTCTCATCAGGTTTGACAGGGCTCGGTGCCTTCTCATCGTGCTGCACTGGGCCAGATGCCTTCTCATCAGGTTTGACAGGGCTCGGCACCTTCTCATCGTGCTGCACTAGGCTCGGTGCCTTCTCATCAGGTTTGACAGGGCTCGGCGCCTTCTCATCGTGCTGCACTGGGCTAGGTGCCTTCTCATCAGGTTTGACAGGGCTCGGTGCCTTCTCATCATGCTGCACTGGGCCAGGTGCCTTCTCATCAGGTTTGACAGGGCTCGGTACCTTCTCATCGTGCTGCACTAGGCTCGGTGTCTTCTCATCAGGTTTGACAGGGCTCGGCGCCTTCTCATCGTGCTTCACTGGGCTAGGTGCCTTCTCATCAGGTTTGACAGGGCTCGGTGCCTTCTCATCAGGTTTGACAGGGCTCGGCGCCTTCTCATCGTGCTTCACTGGGCTAGGTGCCTTCTCATCAGGTTTGACAGGGCTCGGTGCCTTCTCATCATGCTGCACTGGGCTAGGTGCCTTCTCATCGTGCTGCACTGGGCCGGGTGCCTTCTCATCAGGTTTGACAGGGCTCGGTGCCTTCTCATCGTGCTGCACTGGGCTAGGTGCCTTCTCATCAGGTTTGACAGGGCTAGGTGCCTCCTCATTAGGTTTGACAGGGCTCGGTGCCTTCTCATCGTGCTGCACTGGGCTAGGTGCCTTCTCATCAGGTTTGACAGGACTCGGTGCCTTCTCATCGTGCTGCACTGGGCCAGGTGCCTTCTCATCAGGTTTGACAGGGCTCGGCACCTTCTCATCGTGCTGCACTGAGCTAGGTGCCTTGTCATCAGGTTTGACAGGGCTCGGTGCCTTCTCATCATGCTGCACAGGGCTAGGTGCCATCTCATCAGGTTTGACAGGGCTAGGTGCCTCCTCATCGGGTTTGACAGGGCTCGGTGCCTTCTCATCGTGCTGTACTGGGCTCGGTGCCTTCTCATCGCGCTGCACTGGGCCAGGTGCCTTCTCATCAGGTTTGACAGGGCTCGGCGCCTTCTCATCGTGCTGCACTGGGCTAGGTGCCTTCTCATCAGGTTTCACAGGGCTCGGTGCCTTCTCATCATGCTGCACTGGGCTAGGTGCCTTCTCATCGTGCTGCACTGGGCCAGGTGCCTTCTCATCAGGTTTGACAGGGCTCGGTGCCTTCTCATCGTGCTGCACTAGGCTAGGTGCCTTCTCATCAGGTTTGACAGGGCTCGGTGACTTCTCATCGTGCTGCACTGGGCTAGGTGCCTTCTCATCAGGTTTGACAGGGCTCGGTGCCTTCTCATCGTGCTGCACTGGGCCAGGTGCCTTCTCATCGTGCTGCACTGGGCCAGGTGCCTTCTCATCAGGTTTGACAGGGCTTGGCACCTTCTCATCGTGCTGCACTAGGCTCGGTGCCTTCTCATCAGGTTTGACAGGGCACGGTACCTTCTCATCATGCTGCACTTGGCCATGTGCCTTCTCATCAGGTTTGACAGGGCTCGGTGCCTTCTCATCGTGCTGGACTTGGCCATGTGCCTTCTCATCAGGTTTGACAGGGCTCGGTGTCTTCTCATCGTGCTGTACTAGAATAGGTGCCTTCTCATCAAGTTTGACAGGGCTCGGTGTCTTCTCATCGTGCTGCACTGGGCTCGGTGCCTTCTCATCGCGCTGCACTGGGCTAGGTGCCTTATCATCACGTTTGACAGGGCTCGGTGTCTTCTCATCATGCTGCACAGGGCTAGGTGCCATCTCATCCGGTTTGACAGGGCTAGGTGCCTCCTCATCAGGTTTGACAGGGCTCGGTGCCTTCTCATCGTGCTGCACTGGGCTAGGTGCCTTCTCATCGTGCTGCACTGGGCCAGGTGCCTTCTCATCAGGTTTGACAGGGCTCGGTGCCTTCTCATCGTGCTGCACTAGGCTAGGTGCCTTCTCATCAGGTTTGACAGGGCTCGGTGCCTTCTCATCGTGCTGCACTGGGCTAGGTGCCTTCTCATCAGGTTTGACAGGGCTCGGTGCCTTCTCATCGTGCTGCACTGGGCCAGGTGCCTTCTCATCGTGCTGCACTGGGCCAGGTGCCTTCTCATCAGGTTTGACAGGGCTTGGCACCTTCTCATCGTGCTGCACTAGGCTCGGTACCTTCTCATCAGGTTTGACAGGGCACGGTACCTTCTCATCATGCTGTACTGGGCCAGGTGCCTTCTCATCAGGTTTGATAGGGCTCGGTGCCTTCTCATCGTGCTGCACTTGGCCATGTGCCTTCTCATCAGGTTTGACAGGGCTCGGTGCCTTCTCATCGTGCTGGACTTGGCCATGTGCCTTCTCATCAGGTTTGACAGGGCTCGGTGTCTTCTCATCGTGCTGTACTAGAATAGGTGCCTTCTCATCAAGTTTGACAGGACTCGGTGTCTTCTCATCGTGCTGCACTGAGCTCGGTGCCTTCTCATCGTGCTGCACTGGGCTAGGTGCCTTATCATCACGTTTGACAGGGCTCGGTGCCTTCTCATCATGCTGCACAGGGTTAGGTGCCATCTCATCCGGTTTGACAGGGCTAGGTGCCTCCTCATCAGGTTTGACAGGGCTCGGTGCCTTCTCATCGTGTTGCACTGGGCTAGGTGCCTTCTCATGAGGTTTGACAGGGCTCGGTGCCTTCTCATCGTGCTGCACTGGGCCAGGTGCCTTCTCATCAGGTTTGACAGGGCTCGGCACCTTCTCAGCGTACTGCACTAGGCTCGGTGCCTTCTCATCAGGTTTGACAGGGCTCGGTGCCTTCTCATCGTGCTGCACTGGGCCAGGTGCCTTCTCATCAGGTTTGACAGGGCTCGGCACCTTCTCAGCGTACTGCACTAGGCTCGGTGCCTTCTCATCAGGTTTGACAGGGCTCGGTGCCTTTTCGTCATGCTGCACTGGGCTAGGTGCCTTCTCATCAGGTTTGACTGGGCTCGGTGCCTTCTCATCAGGTTTGACAGGGCTCGGTACCTTCTCATCGTGCTGCACTGGGCCATGTGCCTTCTCATCAGGTTTGACAGGGCTCGGTGCCTTCTCATCATGCTGAACTGGGCTAGGTGCATTCTCATCAGGTTTGACAGGGCTCGGTGGCTTCTCATCATGATGTACTGGGCTAGGTGCCTTAACATCAGGTTTGACAGGGCTAGGTGCCTTCTCATCATGCTGCACTGGGCTAGGTACCTTCTCATCGTGCTGCACTGGGCTAGGTGCCTTCTCATCAGGTTTGACAGGGCTCGATGCCTTCTCATCGTGCTGCACTGAGCCAGATGCCTTCTCATCAGGTTTGACAGGGCTCGGTGCTTTCTCATCGTGCTGCACTAGGCTAGGTGCCTTCTCATCAGGTTTGACAGGGCTCGGTACCTTCTCATCGTGCTGCACTGAGCCATGTGCCTTCTCATCAGGTTTGACAGGGCTCGGTGCCTTCTCATCATGCTGAACTGGGCTAGGTGCATTCTCATCAGGTTTGACAGGGCTCGGTGGCTTCTCATCATGAGGTACTGGGCTAGGTGCCTTAACATCAGGATTGACAGGGCTAGGTGCCTTCTCATCATGCTGCACTGGGCTAGGTACATTCTCATCGTGCTGCACTGGGCTAGGTGCCTTCTCATCAGGTTTGACAGGGCTCGATGCCTTCTCATCGTGCTGCACTGAGCCAGGTGCCTTCTCATCAGGTTTGACAGGGCTCGGTACCTTCTCATCGTGCTGCACTGGGCTAGGTGCCTTCTCATCAGGTTTGACAGGGCTCGGTACCTTCTCATCGTGCTGCACTGGGCCATGTGCCTTCTTATCAGGTTTGACAGGGCTCGGTGCCTTCTCATCATGCTGCACTGGGCTAGGTGCATTCTCATCAGGTTTGACAGAGCTAGGTGCCTCCTCATTAGGTTTGACAGGGCTCGGTGCCTTCTCATCGTGCTGTACTGGGCTAGGTGCCTTCTCATCAGGTTTGACAGGGCTCGGTGCCTTCTCATCGTGCTGCACTGGGCCAGGTGCCTTCTCATCAGGTTTGACAGGGCTCGGTGCCTTCTCATCGTGCTGCACTGAGCCAGGTGCCTTCTCATCAGGTTTGACAGGGCTTGGCACCTTCTCATCGTGCTGCACTGGGCTAGGTGCCTTATCGTCAGGTTTGACAGGGCTCGGTGCCTTCTCATCATGCTGCACAGGGCTAGGTGCCATCTCATCAGGTTTGACAGGGCTCAGTACCTTCTCATCGTGCTGCACTGGGCCAGGTGCCTTCTCATCAGGTTTGACAGGGCTCGGTGCCTTCTCATCATGCTGCACTGGGCTAGGTGCCTTCTCATCGTGCTGCACTGGGCTAGGTGCCTTCTCATCAGGTTTTACAGGGCTCGGTGCCTTCTCATCGTGCTGCACTAGGCTAGGTCCCTTCTCATCAGGTTTGACAGGGCTCGGTGGCTTCTCATCATGCTGTACTGGGCTAGGTGCCTCATCATCAGGTTTGACAGGGCTTGGTGCCTTCTCATCAGGTTTGACAGGGGTCGGTGCCTTCTCATCATGCTGCACTGTGCTAGGTGCCTTCTCATCATGCTGCACTGGGCTAGGTGCCTTCTCATCAGGTTTAACAGAGCTCGGTGTCTTCTCATCGTGATGTACTACGGTAGGTGCCTTCTCATCAGGTTCGACAGGGCTCGGAGCCTTCTCTACGTGCTGTACTGGGCTAGGTGCCTTCTCATCAGGTTTGACAGGGCTCGGTGTCTTCTCATCGTGCTGCACTGGGCTGGGTGTCTTCTCATCAGGTTTGAAAGGGCTAGGTGCCTTCTTATCGTGCTGCACTGGGCCAGGTGCCTTCTCATCAGGCTTGACAGGGCTCGGTGCCTTCTCATCGTGCTGCACTAGGCCAGGTGCCTTATCATCAGGTTTAATAGGGCTTGGTGCCTTCTCATCATGCTGCACTAGGCTAGGTGCCTTCTCGTCAGGTTTGACAGGGCTCGGTGCCTTCTCATCATGCTGCACCGGGCTCGGTACCATCTGATCGTGCTGTACTGGGCTAGGTGCCTTCTCATCAGGTTTGACAGGGCTCGGTGCCTTCTCATCGTGCTGCACTGGGCTAGATGCCTTCTCATCA
Organism: Hemistola chrysoprasaria; assembly: GCA_947063395.1. Classification (NCBI taxonomy): domain Eukaryota; kingdom Metazoa; phylum Arthropoda; class Insecta; order Lepidoptera; family Geometridae; genus Hemistola; species Hemistola chrysoprasaria. The sequence goes on from OX346725.1 coordinate 901,129, forward strand.
GGTTTGACACGGCTCGGCACCTTCTCATCGTGCTGCACTAGGCTCGGTGCCTTCTCATCAGGTTTGACAGGGCTAGGTGTCTTCTCATCGTGCTGTAATGGGCTAGTTGCCTTCTCATCAGGTTTGACAGGGCTCGGTGCCTTCTCATCGTGCTGTACTGGGCTCGGTGCCTTCTCATCATACTGTACTGGGCTAGGTGCCTTCTCATCAGGTTTAACAGGGCTCGGTGCCTTCTCATCGTGCTGCACTGGGCTGGGTGCCTTCTCATCAGGTTTAACAGGGCTCGGTGCCTTCTCATCCTGCTGCGCTGGGCTAGGTGTCTTCTCATCAGGTTTAAAAGGGCTAGGTGCCTTCTCATCGTGTTGCACTGGGCCAGGTGCCTTCTCATCAGGTTTGACAGGGCTCGGTGCCTTCTCATCGTGCTGCACTAGGCTAGGTGCCTTATCATCAGGTTTGACAGGGCTTGGTGCCTTCTCATCATCCTGCACTGGGCTAGGTGCCTTCTCATCAGGTTTGACAGGGCTCGATGCCTTCTCATCGTGCTGCACTGGGCTAGGTGCCTTCTCATCAGGTTTGACAGGGCTAGGTGTCTTCTCATCGTGCTGTAATGGGCTAGTTGCCTTCTCATCAGGTTTGACAGGGCTCGGTGCCTTCTCATCGTGCTGTACTGGGCTCGGTGCCTTCTCATCGTGCTGCACTAGGCTAGGTGCCTTATCATCAGGTTTGACAGGGCTTGGTGCCTTCTCATCATCCTGCACTGGGCTAGGTGCCTTCTCATCAGGTTTGACAGGGCTCGATGCCTTCTCATCGTGCTGCACTGGGCTAGGTGCCTTCTCATCAGGTTTGACAGGGCTAGGTGTCTTCTCATCGTGCTGTAATGGGCTAGTTGCCTTCTCATCAGGTTTGACAGGGCTCGGTGCCTTCTCATCGTGCTGTACTGGGCTCGGTGCCTTCTCATCGTGCTGCACTGGGCTAGGTGCTTTCTCATCAGGTTTAACAGGGCTCGGTGCCTTCTCATCGTGCTGCGCTGGGCTAGGTGTCTTCTCATCAGGTTTAAAAGGGCTAGGTGCCTTCTCATCGTGTTGCACTGGGCCAGGTGCCTTCTCATCAGGTTTGACAGGGCTCGGTGCCTTCTCATCATGCTGCACTAGGCTAGGTGCCTTATCATCAGGTTCGACAGGGCTCGGAGCCTTCTCTACGTGCTGTACTGGGCTAGGTGCCTTCTCATCAGGTTTGACAGGGCTCGGTGTCTTCTCATCGTGCTGTACTGGGCTAGGTGCCTTCTCATCAGGTTTGACAGGGCTCGGTGCCTTTTTATCGTGCTGCACTGGGCTAGATGCCTTCTGATCATTTTTGACAGGGCTCCGTGCCTTCTCTTCAAGCTGTACTGGGCTAGGTGCCTTATCATCAGGTTTGACAGGGCTCGGTGCCTTCTCATGATGCTGCACTGGGCTAGGTGCCTTCTTATCATGCTGCACTAGGCTAGGTGCCTCCTCATCTGGTTTGACAGGGCTCGGTGCCTTCTCATCATGCTGTACTGGGCTAGGTGCCTCCTCATCAGGTTTGACAGGGCTCGGTGCCTTCTCATCGTGCTGTACTGGGCTAGGTGCCTTCTCATCAGGTTTGACAGGGCTCGGTGCCTTCTCATCGTGCTGCACTGGGCTAGATGCCTTCTCATCATGTTTGACAGGGCTCGGTGCCTTCTCATCAAGCTGTACTGGGCTAGGTGCCTTATCATCAGGTTTGACAGGGCTCGGTGCCTTCTCATGATGCTGCACTAGGCTAGGTGCCTTTTTATCATGCTGCGCTGGGCTAGGTGCCTCCTCATCAGGTTTGACTGGGCTCGGTGCCTTCTCATCATACTGTACTAGGCTAGGTGCCTTCTCATCATGCTGCACTGGGCTAGGTGCATTCTCATCAGGTTTGACAGGGCTCGATGTCTTCTCATCGTGCTGTACTGGGCTAGGTGTCTTTTCATCAGGTTTGACAGGGCTCGGTGCCTTCTCATCGTGCTGCACTGGGCTAGATGCCTTTTCATCGTGCTGCACTAGGCTCGGTGCCTTCTCATCAGGTTTGACAGGGCTCGGTGCCTTTTTATCGTGCTGCACTGGGCTAGATGCCTTCTGATCATTTTTGACAGGGCTCCGTGCCTTCTCTTCAAGCTGTACTGGGCTAGGTGCCTTATCATCAGGTTTGACAGGGCTCGGTGCCTTCTCATGATGCTGCACTGGGCTAGGTGCCTTCTTATCATGCTGCACTAGGCTAGGTGCCTCCTCATCTGGTTTGACAGGGCTCGGTGCCTTCTCATCATGCTGTACTGGGCTAGGTGCCTCCTCATCAGGTTTGACAGGGCTCGGTGCCTTCTCATCGTGCTGTACTGGGCTAGGTGCCTTCTCATCAGGTTTGACAGGGCTCGGTGCCTTCTCATCGTGCTGCACTGGGCTAGATGCCTTCTCATCATGTTTGACAGGGCTCGGTGCCTTCTCATCAAGCTGTACTGGGCTAGGTGCCTTATCATCAGGTTTGACAGGGCTCGGTGCCTTCTCATGATGCTGCACTAGGCTAGGTGCCTTTTTATCATGCTGCGCTGGGCTAGGTGCCTCCTCATCAGGTTTGACTGGGCTCGGTGCCTTCTCATCATACTGTACTAGGCTAGGTGCCTTCTCATCATGCTGCACTGGGCTAGGTGCATTCTCATCAGGTTTGACAGGGCTCGATGTCTTCTCATCGTGCTGTACTGGGCTAGGTGTCTTTTCATCAGGTTTGACAGGGCTCGGTGCCTTCTCATCGTGCTGCACTGGGCTAGATGCCTTTTCATCGTGCTGCACTAGGCTCGGTGCCTTCTCATCAGGTTTGATAGGGCTCGGTGTCTTCTCATCGTGCTGTACTGGGCTAGGTTTCTTCTCATAAGGTTCGATAGGGCTAGGTGCCTTCTCATCGTGCTGTACTGGGCTCGGTGCCTTCTCATCATACTGTACTGGGCTAGGTGCCTTCTCATCAGGTTTAACAGGGCTCGGTGCCTTCTCATCGTGCTGCACTGGGCTAGGTGCCTTCTCATCAGGTTTAACAGGGCTCGGTGCCTTCTCATCGTGCTGCGCTGGGCTAGGTGTCTTCTCATCAGGTTTAAAAGGGCTCGGTGCCTTCTCATCGTGTTGCACTGGGCTCGGTGCCTTCTCATCATGCTGCACTGGGCTAGGTGCCTTATCATCAGGTTTGACAGGGCTCGGTGCCTTCTCATCGTGCTGCACTGGGCCAGGTGCCTTCTCATCAGGTTTGACAGGGCTCGGCACCTTCTCATCGTGCTGCACTAGGCTCGGTGCCTTCTCATCAGGTTTGATAGGGCTCGGTGTCTTCTTATCGTGCTGTAATGGGCTAGGTGCCTTCTCATCAGGTTTGACAGGGCTCGGTGCCTTCTCATCGTGCTGTACTGGGCTCGGTGCCTTCTCATCATACTGTACTGGGCCAGGTGCCTTCTCATCAGGTTTGACAGGGCTCGGTGCTTTCTCATCGTGCTGCACTAGGCTAGGTGCCTTATCATCAGGTTTGACAGGGCTCAGTGCCTTCTCAACGTGCTGCACTGGGCCAGGTGCCTTCTCATCAGATTTGACTGGGCTCGGCGCCTTCTCATCGTACTGCACTAGGCTAGGTGCCTTCTCATCGTGCTGTACTGGGCTAGGTTTCTTCTCATAAGGTTCGATAGGGCTAGGTGCCTTCTCATCGTGCTGTACTGGGCTCGGTGCCTTCTCATCGTGCTGTACTGGGCTAGGTGCCTTCTCATCAGGTTTGACAGGGCTTGGTGCCTTCTCATCGTGCTTCACTGGGCTCGGCGCCTTGTCGTGATGTATAGGACTCAGCGCCTTTTCATCAAGTTTGATTAGGCTCTGTGTCTTCTCATCAGGTTTGATAGGGCAAGACTGATCAGGGTTGATTGCACCTATAGTATAAAGTTTCATGTCAGGATGAGTCGTAACCGTTATCTCTAATTCATCTGGTCTTGAAATATTATCTACAACTGTTTCCATTTGATCCCCAATAACTTTACTGGATGACAAAATAAATTCCTGCGCTATTGAAGGTTTCTCATCAATAACTGTGACTAATTCTTTCTTTAAAAATTCTTCCTTAATAGGACTTTGTCCACATATTGTCTTTTTATCGAAACTTATTGATTGATCTAGATCTTCGTCAATTAAACTTGGCGATCGATCATCGTCAGAACTTACATCATGATCTTCGTCGTGTTCACTAATACTTTGTTCTTTGAGTTCATCTTTGATGTCCTTGTCCAGTAGTTGCTTATCCTCTGGAACTAGGCTCGGCTCCTTTAGAACTGGGACAGAGTCCCCCTGAATTGGGCTCGATTCCTTTTCCAGTACTTTCTTGTCCTCTGGAATGGGACTCGGTTCCTTGTCCAGTACTTTCTTGTCCTCTGGAATAGGACTCGGTTTCTTATCTTGTATAACAGAGCCTGGCTCCTTGTCCAATAGTTTCTCGGCAGCTGAATCTGGACTCAGTTCCTTGTCCAGTAGTTTCTTGTCCTCTGGAACGGGGCTAAGCTCCTTTTCTAATAGTTTCTTGTCCTCTGGAACGAGACTCGGTTCCTTGTCCAGTAGTTTCTTGTCCTCTGGAACGGGGCTCGGTTCCTTGTCCAGTAGTTTCTTGTCCTCTGGAACGGGGCTTGGTTCCTTGTCCAGTAGTTTCTTGTCCTCTGGAATGAGGCTCAGTTCCTTATCCAATAGTTTCTTGTCCTCTGGAACGGGGCTTGGTTCCTTGTCCAGTAGTTTCTTGTCCTCTGGAACGGGGCTTGGTACCTTGTCCAGTAGTTTCTTGTCCTCTGGAACGGGGCTCGGTTCCTTGTCCAGTAGTTTCTTGTCCTCTGGAACGGGGCTCGGTTCCTTGTCCAGTAGTTTCTTGTCCTCTGGAACGGGGCTTGGTTCCTTGTCCAATAGTTTCTTGTCCTCTGGAACGGGGCTCGGTTCCTTGTCCAGTAGTTTCTTGTCCTCTGGAACGGGGCTCGGTTCCTTGTCCAGTAGTTTCTTGTCCTCTGGAACGGGGCTTGGTTCCTTGTCCAGTAGTTTCTTGTCCTCTGGAACGGGACTCGGTTCCTTGTACAGTAGTTTCTTGTCCTCTGGAACGGGGCTTGGTTCCTTGTCCAGTAGTTTCTTGTGCTCTAGAATTTGGCTTGACTCCTTTTCCAGTAGTTTCTCGTCCGCAGAAACTGGACTTGGTTCTTTGTCCAGTAGTTTCTGGTCCTCTAGAAGAGGGCTTGGTTCCTTTTCAAGAAGTTTTTGGTCGTCTAGGACGGGGATTGGTTCCTTGTCCAGTAGTTTCTTGACCTCTAGATGAGGGCTTGGTTCCTTGTCCTCTGGAACGGGGCTCGGTTCCTTGTCCAGTAGTTTCTTGTCCTCTGAAACGGGGCTCGGTTCCTTGTCCAGTAGTTCCTTGTCCTCAGGAACGGGTCTCGGTTCCTTGTCCTGTAGAACAGCTCCTGGCTTTTCGTCCAGTAGTTTCTCGTCCGCTGAAACTGTTCTCGGTTCCTTATCCAGTAGTTTCTTGTCCTCTAGAAGAGGGCTAGGTTGCTTTTCAAGTAGTTTCTTGTCCTCTGGAACGGAGTATGGTTCCTTGTCTAGTAGCTTTTTGTCCTCTGGAACGGGGCTTGGTTCCTTGCCCAGTAGTTTCTTGTCCTCTGGAACGGGGCTCAGTTCCTTGTCCAGTAGTTTCTTGTCCTCTGGAACGGGGCTCAGTTCCTTGTACAGTAGTTTCTTGTCTTTTGGAACGGGGCTTGGTTCCTTGTCCAGTAGTTTCTTGTGCTCTAGAATTTGGCTTGACTCCTTTTTCAGCAGTTTTTCGTCCGCCGAAACTGGACTCGGTTCCTTGTCCAGTAGTTTCTGGTCCTCTAGAAGAGGGCTTGGTTCCATTTCAAGAAGTTTATGGTCGTCTAGGACGGGGATTGGTTCCTTGTCCAGTAGTTTCTTGACCTCTAGATGAGGGCTTGGTTCCTTGTCCTCTGGAACGGGGCTCGGTTCCTTGTCCAGTAGTTTCTTGTCCTCTGAAACGGGGCTCGGTTCCTTGTCCAGTAGTTCCTTGTCCTCAGGAACGGGTCTCGGTTCCTTGTCCTGTAGAACAGCTCCTGGCTTTTCGTCCAGTAGTTTCTCGTCCGCTGAAACTGTTCTCGGTTCCTTATCCAGTAGTTTCTTGTCCTCTAGAAGAGGGCTAGGTTGCTTTTCAAGTAGTTTCTTGTCCTCTGGAACGGAGTATGGTTCCTTGTCTAGTAGCTTTTTGTCCTCTGGAACGGGGCTTGGTTCCTTGTCCAGTAGTTTCTTGTCCTCTGGAACGGGGCTCGGTTCCTTGTCCAGTAGTTTCTTGTCCTCTGGAACGGGGCTCAGTTCCTTGTACAGTAGTTTCTTGTCTTTTGGAACGGGGCTTGGTTCCTTGTCCAGTAGTTTCTTGTGCTCTAGAATTTGGCTTGACTCCTTTTTCAGCAGTTTTTCGTCCGCCGAAACTGGACTCGGTTCCTTGTCCAGTAGTTTCTGGTCCTCTAGAAGAGGGCTTGGTTCCATTTCAAGAAGTTTTTTGTCGTCTAGGACGGGGATTGGTTCCTTGTCCAGTAGTTTATTGTCCTCTGGAACGGGGCTCGGTACCTTGTCCAGTAGTTTCTTGTCCTCTGAAACGGGGCTTGGTTCCTTGTCCAGTAGTTCCTTGTCCAGTAGTTTCTTGTCCTCTGGAACGGGGCTCGGTTCCTTGTCCATTAGTTTCTCATCCACTGAAACTGGACTCGGTTCCTTGTCCAGTAGTTTCTGGTCCTCCAGAAGAGGGCTTGGTTCCATTTCAAGAAATTTTTTGTCGTCTAGGACGGGGATTGGTTCCTTGTCCAGTAGTTTCTTGTCCTCTAGATGAGGGCTTGGTTCCTTGTCTAGTAGTTTATTGTCCTCTGGAACGGGGCTCGGTACCTTGTCCAGAAGTTTCTTGTCCTCTAAAACGGGGCTCGGTTCCTTGTCCAGTAGTTCCTTGTCCTCAGGAACGGGTGTCGGTTCCTTGTCCTGTAGAACAGCTCCTGGCTTTTCGTCCAGTAGTTTCTCGTCCGCTGAAACTGGACTCGGTTCCTTATCCAGTAGTTTCATGTCCTCTATAAGAGGGCTAGTTTGCTTTTCAAGTAGTTTCTTGTCCTCCGGACCGGGGAATGGTTCCTTGTCCAGTAGTTTCTTGTCCTCTGGAACGCGGCTCGGTTCCTTGTCCAGTAGTTTCTTGTCCTCTGGAACGCGGCTCGGTTCCTTGTCCACTAGTTTCTTGTCCTCTGGAACGGGGCTCGGTTCCTTGTCCAGTAGTTTATTGTCCTCTGAAACGGGGCTTGGTTCCTTGTCCAGTAGTTTCTCGTCCGCCGAAACTGGACTTGGTTCTTTGTCCAGTAGTTTTTTGTCCTCTAGAAGAAGGCTTGGTTCCTTATCTTGTAGTTTATTGTCCTCTAGAAGATGGCTTGGTTCCTTGTCTAGTAGTTTTTTGTCCTCAGGAACGTGTCTCGGTTCCTTGTCCTGTAGAACAGCTCCTGGCTTCTCGTCCAGTAGTTTCTCGTCCACTAAAACTGGACTCGGTTCCTTGTCCAGTAGTTTCTGGTCCTCTAGAAGAGTGCTTGGTTCCTTTTCAAGAAGTTTTTTGTCGTCTAGGACGGGGATTGGTTCCTTGTCCAGTAGTTTCTTGTCCTCTAGATGAGGCCTTAGTTCCTTGTCTAGTAGTTTATTGTCCTCTGAAACGGGGCTCGGTTCCTTGTCCAGTACTTTCTTGTCCTCTGAAACGGGGCTCGGTTCCTTGTCCTCAGGAACGGGTCTCGGTTCCTTGTCCTGTAGAACAGCTCCTGGCTTTATGTCCAGTAGTTTCTCGTCCGCTGAAACTGGACTTGATTCCTTATCCAGTAGTTTCATGTCCTCTAGAAGAGGGCTAGGTTGCTTTTCAAGTAGTTTCTTGTCCTCTGGAACGGGGAATGGTTCCATGTCTAGTTGTTTTTTGTCCTCTGGAATGGGGCTCGGTTCCATTTCCAGTAGTTTTTTGGCCTCTGGAACTGGGCTTGGTTCCTTGTCCAGTAGTTTCTTGTCATCTAGAACTGGGCTCGTTTCTTTTTCCAAGAGATTTTGGTCCTCCGAAATGGGGCTAGGTTCCTTTTCAAGTAGTTTCTTGTCTTCTGGAACGGGAATAGGTTCCACGTCTAGTAGTTTCTTGTCCTCTGGAATGGGACTCGGTTCTTTCTCCAGTAGTTTCTTGTCCTCTGGAACGGGGCTTGGTTCCTTGTCCAGTAGTTTCTTGTCCTCTGGAACGGGGCTTGGTACCTTGTCCAGTAGTTTCTTGTCCTCTGGAACGGGGCTCGGTTCCTTGTCCAGTAGTTTCTTGTCCTCTGAAACGGGGCTTGGTTCCTTGTCCAGTAGTTTCTTGTGCTCTAGAATTTGGCTTGATTCCTTTTCCAGTAGTTTCTCGTCCGCCGAAACTGGACTTGGTTCTTTGTCCAAGAGATTCTTGTCAACTGGAACTGGGCTCGGGGCTTTGTCCAGACTAGCTCTTTTTTCTCTGACGAGCTCCTTTTCAACTACTCGCAGAGCGTCAATTTCTGAACTAGATTCTCTTTCTGAAGGTGATTTAATATCATTAATTGTTACAGTCTTATTTACTCCAGTCCTATCGATGGAGAGGAGCTCATTTTCAAGAAATATATTAGTTTCTTTTATGAGAGTGGATGATTTGACCATGTCTTTTAGAGCATCGTTTTCTTTGTCTATAACAGGTGATTTTTCAAGCTGTGCCTGTTTAATTAAACAAGGTTCTACTTCTACAGGTGCTTTATCCTTTTTGAGCGTGATTTGTTCCATGTCTATAGGTTTCTTTTCCTCTTGAAGTGGACTTTGTTCTTTTTCCAGAGGACCCTTTTCATCTTTGACTGGGCTTGGTTCTTCGCCTAATTGTACCTTCTCCTCTTTGAATCGGCTTGGTTCTTTTTCCAGAGAAGTCTTTATCTCTTTCACTGGGCTTGGTTCTTTGTCAAATGCTGACTTATTCTCCTTGACAGGACTTGGTTCTTTGTCTAAATGTGCTTTTTCCTCTTTGACTGAGCTTGGCTCTTTGTCTAAGGGTGCCTTATCCTCTTTGACTTGACTTAGTTTTTCATCTAATGGCGCCTTTTCCTCTTTAACCGGGCTTTGTTCTTTGTCAAAGGGTGCCTTATCCTCTTTGACTTGACCTAGTTTTTCATCTAGATGTGCCGTTTCCTCTTTGACTGGGCTCGGCTCTTTATCCATGAGTTTCTTATTTTCTGGCACTGGGCTCGGCACTTTTTCAATGAGTTTCTTATCTTCAGGAATTTGGCTAGGCTCTTTATCAATGAGTTCATTATCTTCTGGCACTAGGCTCGGCTCTTTATCATTGAGTTTCTTATCTTCTGGCACTGGGCTCGGCTCTTTATCAATGAGTTTCATGTCCTCAGGAACTGGTCTCGGCTCTTTGTGAATGAGCTTCTTGTCTTCTGGCACTGGACTCGGCTCTTTATCAATGAGTTTCTTGTCTTCAGGAACTGGGCTCGGCTCTTGGTGCATTAGCTTCTTATCTTCTGGCACTGGGCTCGGCTCTTTATCAATGAGTTTCTTGTCTTCAGGAACTGGGCTCGGCTCTTTGTGAATGAGCTTCTTATCTTCTGGCACTGGGCTCGGCTCTTTATCAATGAGTTTCTTGTCTTCAGGTACTGGGCTCGGCTCTTTATCAATGAGTTTCTTTTCTTCAGGAACTGGGCTCGGCTCTTTATCAATGGGTTTCTTATCTTTTGGTACTAGGCTCGGCTCTTTTTCAATGAGTTTCTTGTTTTCAGGAACTGGGCTCGGCTCTTTATCAATGAGTTTCTTATCTTCTGGCACTGGGCTTGGCTCTTTATCATTGAGTTTCTTATCTTCTGGCACTAGGCTCGGCTCTTTATCAATGAGTTTCTTATCCTCAGGAACTGGGCTCGGCTCTTTGTCAATAAGTTTCTTATCTACTGGCACTGGGCTCGGCTCTTTATCAATGAATTTCTTGTCTTCAGGAACTGGGCTCGGCTCTTTATCAATGAGTTTTTTGTCTTCAGGAACTGGGCTCGGCTCTTTATCAATGAGTTTCTTATCTTCTGGTACTGGGCTCGGCTCTTTGTCAATGAGTTTATTGTCTTCAGGAACTGGGCTCGGCTCTTTATCAATGAATTTCTTATCTTCTGTCACTGGGCTCGGCTCTTTATCAATGAGTTTCTTGTCTTCAGTAACTGGGCTCGGCTCTTTTTCAATGAGTTTCTTGTCTTCTGGCACTGAGCTCGGCTCTTTATCAATGAGTTTCTTGTCTTCTAGCACTAGGCTTGGCTCTTTATCAAAGAGTTTGCTATCGTCTGGAACTAGTTCCTTCTCAAAAATGAGCACATCTTCCATTTCTGGGCTCGATTCCCTATCCGAAGATGATTTAACATCCATCATTGAAATGGGTTCTTTGTCAGTAAAGGTTTTTTCCGACGTTTTGTCTAAATCTAAACTAGATATTTTGTTTAGTGCGGTTTCCTCTTCTTCAGCTGGGCTAGGTTTTATGTCAAGTAATTTGTTGTCTTGTGGTACAGGGCTCGGCTCCAGCGGTGCGTTCTCATCCTTGACTAGGCTTGGCTTCTCACCAAGTAGTGTCATTTTGACGCCGACTTTACTTGGTGCCTCGTAAAGTGCTTTATCATCCATTACTGAGCCAGGTTCTATTTTATGTGATGTCTTTTCGTCCTTGATTGGTTCCTTCTCAAGTAGTACTTTCTCATCCTTGACTGGGCTTGGTTCCTTGTAAAATAGTATCTTTTCAACCTCGATTGGAGTTGGTTCCTCGTCAAGTGCTGTTTTAACATCCAATATTGGGGCTGGTGATGTCTTTTCGTCCTTGATCAAGATTGATTCCTTGTCAAGTGGTGATTTAACATCTTTGGCTGGGCTTGGTTCCTCGTCAAGTGGTACTATATCTTCCTTCACTGAGCTTGGTTCCTTGTCAAGTAATTTTTTATCATGTTTAACAGGAATTGGTGCCTTGTCAAGTTGTACTATCTCTTCCGTAATTGGTCTTGTTTCCTTGTCAAGTGGTTCTTTCTCATGCTTGACAGGGCTTGGTTCCTTGTCAAGTGGTTCTTTCTCATGCTTGACAGGGCTTAGTTCCTTGTCAAGTAATTCTTTCTTATGCTTAACAAGGCTTGGTTCCTTTTCTAGGTTTACAATCTCTTCCGTAACTGGGCTTGTTTCCTCATCAAGTGGTATTAACACATCCTTAACTGGAGTTCGTTCTTCATCAAGTTGTGACTTTTCTTCATCCAAAGACGGTTCCGCGTCTTTGCTATGGTGGTCTAATGTAATTTTGTCGATTATGTTCAGTCCTTTTTCTACGAATGCTTTGGTTTCCTTGATAAGATCTGGCTCTCCGAATTGTGAAGTCAAGCTTGCCTTCTGGTCCTGTGCATAGTATGTTACTTCATCAACATAAATATTGTCTTCTGCAGCTTGACTTGGCTCCTTGTCAAGAAGTTTCTTGGCCTCTGAGACTTGGCTCAGCTCCTTGTCCAGTAATTTTTTGTCCTCCGGAACTGGGCTTGGTTCCTTGTCAAAGAGTTTCTTGTCCTCTGAAACTGGGCTCATCTCCTTTTGTTTCTTGTCTTCTGGAACTGGACTTGGCTCTTTGTCCAGATATTTCTTGTCTTCTTTAGCTGGGCTCGGCTCCTTGTCCAGTAGTTTCTTGTCCTCTGGGACTGGGCTTGGTTCTATGTCAAAGAGTACCTTATCCTCTGGAACTGGGCTCGGCTCCTTGACAAGTGGTTTCTTGTCCTCTAGAACTAGGCTTGGCTCCTTGTCAGGAAGTTTATTATCCTCTGGGACTGGGCTCGGCTCCTTTTGCTTTTTGTCCTCTGGAACTGGGCTCGGCTCCGTTTGTTTCTTGTCCTTTGAAACTGGGCTTGACTCTTTGTCCAGATGTTTCTTTACTTCTTTAGCTGGGCTCGGCTCCTTGTCCAGTAGTTTCTTGTCCTCTGAGACTGGGCTTGGTTCCATGTCAAACAGTACCTTATCCTCTGGAACTGGGCTCGGCTCCTTGAAAAATTGTTTTTCGTCCTCTGAAACTGGACTTGGCTCCTTGTAAAGTAGTTTCTTGTCCTCTGGGTCAAGACTACTGGGTTCTGTGTCAAGTAATTTCTTGTCCTCTGGGATTGGGCTCGGCTCCTTATCCAAGAGCATCTTTTCCTCTGGGATTGGGCTCGGCTCCGTATCCAAGATCATCTTGTCCTCTGGGAGGGGGCTCGACTGCTTGTCAAAAAGTTTCTTGGCTTTCGGAGCTGGGCTTTGCTCCTTGTCAAGTAATTTCTTGTCCTCTGGAACTGGACTCGGCTCCTTATCCAAGAGCTTATTGTCTTCTGGAACTGGACTACTAGGTTCTTTGTCAAGTAATGTCGTGACCTCTCGAACTAGGCTCGGTTCCTTATCCAAGAGCATATTGTCCTCTGGGATTGCGCTCGGCTCCTTGTCAAAGAGTTTCTTGACTTCCGGAGCTGGGCTTTGCTCCTTGTCAAGTAATTTCGTGTCCTCTCGAACTGGGCTCGACTCCTTATCCAAGAGCTTCTTGTCTTCTGGAACTGGACTACTGGGTTCTTTGTCAAGTAATGTCGTGTCCTCTCGAACTGGGCTCGGTTCCTTTTCCAAGAGCATCTTGTCCTCTGGGATTGCGCTCGGCTCCTTGTTAAAGAGTTTCTTGTCTTCCGGAGCTGGGCTTTGCTCCTTGTCAAGTAATTTCGTGTCCTCTCGAACTGGGCTCGACTCCTTATCCAAGAGCTTCTTGTCTTCTGGAACTGGACTACTGCGTTCTTTGTCAAGTAATGTCGTGTCCTCTCGAACTGGGCTCGGTTCCTTTTCCAAGAGCATCTTGTCCTCTGGGATTGCGCTCGGCTCCTTGTCAAAGAGTTTCTTGTCTTCCGGAGCTGGGCTTTGCTCCTTGTCAAGTAATTTCGTGTCCTCTCGAACTGGGCTCGGCTCCTTATCCAAGAGCTTCTTGTCATCTGGAATTGGGCTTGGCTTCTTCTCAAAGTAGTTCTTGTCCTCTAGAACTGGGCTCGGCTTTTTGTCCAGTAGTTTCATCTCTTCTTTCATTGGGCTTGGCTCCTTGACCAGTAGTTTCTTGTCCTTTGGGACTGGGCTTGGTTCCTTGTCCTCTGTAATTGGGCTCGGATCCTTCTCAATTTGTTTTTTGTCCTCTGTAACTGAGAGCTGCTCCTTGTCCAGTAGTTTCTGGTCCTCTGGAAGTTTTCTTTGCTCCAAATCTAAAAGTAGTTTCTTTTCTTCAACCACCATTTTCTCTTCAATATCTTGTGAACGCAAATCATCTTTCAGTGACAACAAATCTTCGTCGTGAGGCATTGATATAGCAGAAAGTAGTTTTTCACCAGAACTTCGTTCAGTTTTGCTTTCTGTAAACGATACTTTTCCACTTGTTTTTATAATTCTAGAACCATCTGGTAGGTCATCTTCTGTGGTTATAGTAATAATTGTTCTTATTTTTCTCATATTAGTGGATACAGAATAAAACTCTTGAACCATCGTCACAATAGTTAATGTTCTTGTAATCACATCACCGTTTTCAATTACAGTCAAAGTTTGACATTTCGTTTCCTCTGAAGGTTCACCAATAGCTTTAAATCCTGATAAGTTTATTTCAGTTGGAACAACATCAGTGTATTCATTTAGGTCGAATTTATCATCAGCAAGAGATATATTTTCATTTGCCTTTGTAACTATTGAACCGTCTGGATATTCGTCTACGGTAGCTGTTCGAATAAGCAGTTTCGTTCGAGTTGTTTTAAATGTCGTTTTGGTATATTTTTCAACTATTGTCGTGGTCATAACCTTCCTGCTGATAATACTATTATTTATTGTCACTGAACTTGGTTTTGATATTGTCGTTTCTTCTTCAGGTTGAGATATAAGTTCATAACCTTCAAGACATTCATTAACGTCCATTTCGTTTTCAACGTCTGATATTGTCGTTATGCTATTAGCGTTATCAACTTTTTTATCATCTGGGTAATAATCCGTAAATAATGTGACGGTTACAGTTTTAATTTTTCTTATAACACTTTGCTTGTCAACAAATTTGACTGTTACAATTTTTGTAAAAATAAGGCGTTGTACCAAAATTTCTAGAATAACCATTTTAGTTACTTCAGATTTTTCTGTAACCTTCGGTTTTTCGATTGGAACTAAATCTTTCAAAGCAGGTTCTGTTCTTAAAGCTTGTTCAATCAAATCTTCATTATCGTAAGAAATTCCATTTTCTTTGAGATCGGATAGAGTCACAGTTCTGGAATTCATGTAGTCTTTGAAAGAAAATTTGTTTTCATTAAACAAATTTATAATCTTTCCGCTCTTTGTTCCTAAGAAAGATGTTTCATCAATCTCTACCAGACTAGATTTATCATCAAAATGTTCAGATTTTTTTTCTGATTCTACTGGGCTTAGTGATTTATCAGAATCGAGAAGTACCTTCTCTTCAGGTTCTCTATGTTCTTCTTGCAATTGTATTTCGTCTTCTGGAATCGGGCTTGGCTCCTTGTCAAAGAGTTTCTCCTCTTCTTGAACTGGGCTCGTCTCCCTGTCAAGTAATTTATTGTCCTCTGGAACTGGGCTCGGCTCCTTGTCTAAGAGTTTTTTGTCCTTTAGAAGTGGGCTCAACTCCTTTTCTAAGAGTTTTTTGTCCTCTGGAACTGGACTACTGGGTTCTTTGACAAGCAATACCTTGTCTTCTAGAACTGTGCTTGGCTCCATATCCAAGAGCGTCTTGTCCTCTGGGATTGCAGGGCTCGGCTCCTTGTAAAAGAGTTTCTTGTCTTCTAGAACTGGGCTAGACTCCTTATTTAAGAGCTTCTTGTCCTCTGGAACTGGGCTCAGCTCCTTATCCAGTAGTGTTTTGGTTTCTGGGACTGGGCTCAGGTCCTTTTCTAAGACTTTCTTGTGAACTGGGCTCGACTCCTTATCTAATAGTTTATTGTCCTCTGGGACTGGGCTCGACGGGCTATACGCCTTGTCCAGAAGTTTCTGGTCTTCTCGGATGGGGCTTGATTCTCCGTCTTGTAGAATTTTTTTATCCGTTAGTAAGCTTGGCCTCTTATCTACAGATAAAAGTTTTTCCTCAGGTTTGACCGGGCTAGGCTCTTTTTCAGGTACTTTTTCTTCGGGCTTAGATTTCTTTCCGAATAGTTTACCGGTGAAAAAATCTTTAGTTGCACTGACTTTTTCATCCAACTTATTCATAAATTTATCCATTTTGTCTTTCTTTGTTGTTTTTTGTGTTGTTTCTGTGATCGGTATTTCGTCAACACCATCGATTTTTTTGATAGTAGAATCTTCTTGCTCTTGTTGAATATCTATTTCTGAACTTACTTGCTTTTCATCAAGTCTGTCAGAAATGACATCAATTTTTCTGACAATTCCTTCTAAAACTTGATCTGTTTTTTGTGTCATTTCTTTTTCAGCTACTTCTGTAAAATCTTTAACATCTTTTACAAGTTTATCAATTATTGGTGTCAATTGTTCATTTTCCGCTTCGTCTTCATCTTCCTTTTCAGGAATATGTTGTTTTTTATCTTCTTTTGTTGAAAGCGGACTCCTTTCTTTGTCTTTCAATAGTTCTTGTGTGGAAATGTCATCTACGATGACGGTTTCCTCTGTATCATCAAGTGTTTTCGTAATCTTAAGATCCAGTTCATCCTTTATCTTTATGATCTGATCCTCGCTCTCTGGACTAGGTTCTTTTGCAGGAACTTTGCTGAGAAAGAGTTCAGATTGTAGCTTTGGGACTGGAATCTCATCATCGATGGTGTGTTTAGTTTTGGAGACATCTGGTTTTTGCGATATGTCTTTTCGTTTCAAGTCGGCCATTTTTTCTTCTAATTTTTCTAACGTTTTAGCGGATTCTAAAGTGGCACTAAGTTTTCTTTCTGGCTGCGTGAAGTCCTTCTCAATATCTGTTGAAATTTGTTTCTCTTTAGTTTCTTTATCTTCGATTTGTTCTAATGTTGCCTTTTCAATATCCGTGATTGATTGTATGGCTGCCAAGGATAAGTTCTCTTTTATTTCACGTTTTATTCTTTTTCCTTCACTCAAAACTGTCTTATCAGATATTTCACTCACATCTTCGGAAGTTACAGATCTAGCCGGTGATACTTCTTTTTGTAGGGTTTGAGTATCTTGTGGTTTTTCTATATGAATTTTATCATCATCTTTTTGAATATCATGTTTGATTTCTTGCTCGCTAGTCAAAAGCATTTTAGTAGCTTCTATTGCCGTCATAATAGTAGTATCAGTTTTAGTTACGCTCTCGGGTGATTTTCTGAGCATAACGGGAGACTTCTCTTTCATTATTTCCTCTAAACTCTTATCAGACTTTAAAACTTCTGCTACGTCAGCGACAATTTTTTCCACATCTTTTGGACTTAGAGGAGGTTTTTCTAGAGCTTCAAGCTTACGAGCTTCTTCTATTTCTTTTTCAACGTCTTCAGGAATTGACGGGATCTTTTCAGGCATGCAAGGTACCTCTTCAATAACAATAATATCCTCTTTCATTGGTGAATCGAGAGTTGTTATATGAGTTTCTCTTAGTTTTTCAGTGTACTGGCCGTAACCAAAGTCGGTATCATCGAATTCTTTAACCGGTTTGAGATCTGTGCCTGGTAACATTGAGACTTTCATGTGATCATGATACATCGGTGATTCGGGAGCTGATCCCGGAGTTACCGTTACAATTTCAGCATGGGAGGCGCGCTGAACCGTTTGTACAATAACATCTCCTTCAATTGTTTTCATTCCCTTAGGAACTTCTCGATCAGGAAGAGGAAGGTCTGTAGGTACTTTGATTTCTTGAACGAAACCAATATCTGGTTTGCGTTTAAAGATATCTTCTTCTATTGGTGTTTTCTTTTCTTCGTAAGTCCTATAATCTACTTCTTCATGTAATGGAAGATCAGCAACTTCATCAGGAGTCTTCACTATTTCTCTGATCGGTGCTGGCTGTGACTCAAGTTTACTGGGACTTTTTTCTTCACTTTGCTTTTGTAAATCAATCAATGATTTTGGGGGAATTAGTTCCTTTGTTTCTTCTTGAATATGTTTTTCTTCAACTTGTTGGTCTTCTTTGATATCATCGAGTGTTATGCGTTCATCTTCAGGCAATGTCGGCGCGGTAGTAGCGCCAGATTCAATGGTAGTAGATATTTTCTCATCTGGTTGAGATTCGTGCACATGCTCAAGCGAGTCTTTTGGCTTAGCGGCTCCACTCTTACTATCAGAAGTTTTCTTTTCACTACTGATGTCTTGTTTTTCCTCAACACTGACTGAATGTTCTTTTGACTCAATTTGCTTGGTATCAATTTCTATTACCGCTTCTGTTTGAATAAGATTTTCTTCTGGAACCTCTTTTTTAACAATGTCTTTTTTCTTTTCAGATTCCTCTTTGTCTTTTGCGTGCTTTTGAAGTTCTTCTTCGTGTTCGTGACTACTTTCACGCTCAACATCTTCAGTGTATTGATCGACTTCTTCTTTTTCTATAATAAGATATTCATCCTCAAACTCACCGTCGGCAGTCGTTTCAGTCTTAGCATCGTCCAGCATGCAAGTTATTTTTTCAATATCGGAGCGGCCTATATATTCCATTCTTTCTTCAGCTTCACTGTCTCTGTTAAATACGGCCTCGATTTCTCTGACGATTTCTTGTTCCTCTTTATCATCAAGTTCTTGTTGTTTGATGTCGTCCAACGATTTGGAAGTATCTTCGTCGGACTTTTTGGCATCTCTCAAAATATCTTCGTAATTTACTCTTTGCAGGCCTTTCAATTGGGAGGTATCTGCTTTGATAGATTTGACTGATTTTGTAGGACTCTTCATGGTTTTGAGACCTTTAACAGGAGATGCTAAGGGTCTGGGTCTTCGTGAAATAGGTTCACGTTTTTTGGGTTCTTTCTTTTCTGTAGATTTGGTAGGAATGTCTCTTTTAGGCGAAGCTTGCTTTAATTTAGATTCAGCCACCCTGCGGTTATTGGCCTCTTTGGCGCTCTTAGCAGGGGTACTTCCAGGGCTCAGTCTTCTTGATTTGGCCTTTACTCTTTCTTTGGCTGCAGCTTGGGCAGTCGAAGGAGTGCTTTTACTATCAACAGTTTTCTTAGGGGTCGTAGGAGGAGATTTCTTGTCATCCGATACTGCTTTCTTTTCTGTACTGGAGACTATTTTCTTTTCTGAAACTTTTTGCGAAGTGCGGTGACTCACTTTACTTCTAGTCATCGAGCTCATTGTTTCAGTTTTAATTCGGCTTTCTACTTTTCGTTTGGCTTCAGTTTTAGTTTTAATTTCAGCGTCAACTTTTTTAATTTCGGCAGTTTTAACTACAGAGTCTTTAATTTCATCAGTCTTATCGGTCCGTTTAATTTTTTTGTCGACCACTCTTTTCTTAATATCTTTCTTTTTGGGTAAACCGTCAATCACAGTGCTTTCATATTGAGCGATTTTATCGTCAAGCGTTTCGGCTCTCGCTGCGATCGCATCTTGTAAAACGGATTCAATTTTTTTATCTTCACCGTCTACCAGTTCGCTGAGTAATTTGTTATCTATTATGTTTTTAGAATCGTCGTCTTTGAAGTCTTTTTCTTTCGGTGGCGGTTCGGGTTCGACGATTTTCTCATCTTTTGTTTTTTCTGTGATGATACTTCGTTCTTTGCTTGTTTTAGTGGTTGCTTTAGTCGATTTGGTAGAAGATGTTGTAGTAGTGGTTGCTGTGATGGCGGGCTGCGCAGGCTGCATTTGTCGGCCGGTGCAGGTCGGGTGCTGAAGGAACTCCAAGTGTTTTAACTTTTCGAGGCCTTCGAATATCTTATGCTGTGGAGTAGACCCCGGGAACATAATCCGTGTGATCGTATCGTCCGGGTTCGCCGGACGCCACACAAGTAACGCACATATTGACACTAAGTTAGGAATTGGGAAATTGAATTGTCCGGATGCACTCGCGCCTTCGAATAGTTTCTGTTCACTGTTATGCCACTTTTTGAGGAAATCACGAACGTATTTTGAGTCTTTGGACGGATTAAGTACGTACATATCGAGGGATCCTGAAACAAAGAAAAACAACTTTTAATGACTGCCTTATAATAATATTAATAATTAGCTACTGACTCGATGACGTAGTGGATTGGATATTTCCATTATGAATTTTAGGTATATGGCAAATAATAGGCTTGTTGTGGTTATGTATGGATGTACTACCACTTTGGAAAAAGACGTGATAATATTATGTTATTAATTAGTTATGCAAAAGTACAATAACACACCTTCGAAATGTATCTAAAGTTTTATGTATAACTGTCATAAAGGACTAACACTTCGCTTGTAATGAGCCGGCATATTGCTTCCTAATCTCAAACTCAAATTCAAGTTCATTGATTCAAATAAGTCTTTCGAAGACACTTTTGCACATAATTGAACCAAATCCAATTAGTATTAAAAATGCGTAAGGGTCAGTATGTGTGTATACGTTTATTACGTTTTCATGCCTTTATATATTTTCACGTTTTTATTTATCCTCGATTGAAGGATTAGAGTTTAAATTTAGTGATTTAGTACAATATTGTGTTAAAATTTATAATCCCATGGTATAATCCCATTGTAGGCAAGGTTATTCAGGAAGGAAATCGTGTGAGTTACGCCTATTTAAAGTTATTTCGACTCGATTAGATGAAACGTCAAACGATACTTCTTAGATTTCTTTTATTTATTGGATCACCAACATGTTGTACATCAATACATTTACAATAGTGTACAAAAGCAATACATGTTAAATGCCAACATAATAATTACAGGTGACGACAGCATGAAATGAGACAATTGAAATTGAAATGAGATTTGATGGACTTTAATGAATTTAACGTGCGTTTGAAAGGCTACGAGGCGAAAGTAGTTTTGCGAGTTATAAAATGAAACACATCAGAACTTACCATGTCCAACTTTGTGATAGAGGTTGATAGGATCAGGGCTGCGGTAGCAGTGTTGTGGCTTGAGGTTGATGTGGCGGAGGTCAGTCATCATGTCGGAGCCTTCTTGCAAGAGGGACACTAGCAGCGGGTCCGCGTCTTTGTCGCCGTCGGGGCTTGCTAGCGCGCGACGTTCCTGCAATCATAAGAAAATATTATTAATATCAAATATCAGTGGCAAAGGACAACCAATCTATATCTATCTATACTAATATTATAAAGAGAGAAACTTTGTTTTTTTGTTTTTTTGTTTTTTTGTTTGTAACGAATAGGCTCCGAAACTACTGGACCGATTTTAAAAATTCTTTCACTTATGGATAGCTTAATTCAGTGTGAGTGCCATAGGCTATATGAGATTTTGAAAAAAAATGGGGATCCGTAAGAAAACTGCAATATTGTGAACCAAGGTGTTACATAATATAATTACCATATTCATAAATTTGCGTGCGCTGTGAAATGCATTGATGGTAGAATAATATAATGTACTAGGGGTTTGTAGTACTTATCAATACCTACAAAACAGTATACATAGATTATATCCATCTTTTTTGGTTTAGTCACAATAATCGAAAAAGTGATTATTTTCATGCGGTGTGAAAACTATTGGAGGTAGAGTAAAGTAATGTACTAGGGGTTTGTAGTACTTATCAATACCTACAAAACAGTATACATAGATTATATCCATCTTTTTTGGTTTAGTCACAATAATCGAAAAAGTGATTATTTTTCATGCGGTATGAAAACTATTGGTGGTAGAGTAAAGTAATGTACTAGGGGTTTGTAGTACTTATCAATACCTACAAAACAGTATACATAGATTATATCCATCTTTTTTGGTTTAGTCACAATAATCGCAAAAATGATTATTTTTCATGCGGTGTGAAAACTATTGGTGGTAGAGTAAAGTAATGTACTTGGGGTTTGTAGTACTTATCAATACCTACAAAACAGTATACATAGATTATATCCATCTTTTTTGGTTTAGTCACAATAATCGAAAAAGTGATTATTTTTCATGCGGTGTGAAAACTATTGGTGGTAGAGTAAAGTAATGTACTAGGGGTTTGTAGTACTTATCAATACCTACAAAACAGTATACATAGATTATATCCATCTTTTTTGGTTTAGTCACAATAATCGAAAAAGTGATTATTTTTCATGCGGTGTGAAAACTATTGGTGGTAGAGTAAAGTAATGTACTAGGGGTTTGTAGTACTTATCAATACCTACAAAACAGTATACATAGATTATATCCATCTTTTTTGGTTTAGTCACAATAATCGAAGAAGTGATTATTTTTCATGCGGAGTGAAAACTATTGGTGGTAGAGTAAAGTAATGTACTAGGGTTTGTGGTACTTATCAATACCTACAAAACAGTATACATAGATTATATCCATCTTTTTTGGTTTAGTCACAATAATTGAAAAAGTGATTATTTTTCATGCGGTGTGAAAACTATTGGTGGTAGAGTAAAGTAATGTACTAGGGGTTTGTAGTACTTATCAATACCTACAAAACAGTATACATAGATTATATCCATCTTTTTTGGTTTAGTCACAATAATCGAAAAAGTGATTATTTTTCATGCGGTGTGAAAACTATTGGTGGTAGAGTAAAGTAATGTACTAGGGGTTTGTAGTACTTATCAATACCTACAAAACAGTATACATAGATTATATCCATCTTTTTTGGTTTAGTCACAATAATCGAAAAAGTGATTATTTTTCATGCGGAGTGAAAACTATTGGTGGTAGAGTAAAGTAATGTACTAGCGTTTGTGGTACTTATCAATACCTACAAAACAGTATACATAGATTATATCCATCTTTTTTGGTTTAGTCACAATAATTGAAAAAGTGATTATTTTTCATGCGGTGTGAAAACTATTGGTGGTAGAGTAAAGTAATGTACTAGGGGTTTGTAGTACTTATCAATACCTACAAAACAGTATACATAGATTATATCCATCTTTTTTGGTTTAGTCACAATAATCGAAAAAGTGATTATTTTTCATGCGGTGTGAAAACTATTGGTGGTAGAGTAAAGTAATGTACTAGGGGTTTGTACTACTTATCAATACCTACAAAACAGTATACATAGATTATATCCATCTTTTTTGGTTTAGTCACAATAATCGAAGCAGTGATTATTTTTCATGCGGTGTGAAAACTATCGGTGGTAGATTAAAGTAATGTACTAGGGGATTGTATTATTTATCAATACCTACGAAACAGTATACATAGATTATATCCATCTTTTCTGGTTTAGTCACAATAATCGAAGCAGTGATTATTTTTCATGTGGTGTGAAAAGTATTGGTGGTAGAATAAAGTAATGTACTAGGGGTTTGTAGTACTCATCAATATCTTCAAAATAGCCCACGATAAATTATAACATGTGTTAAGGTTTGGTCATTGTAACAGAAATAGTCATTAATTTGCGTGCGCTGCGTAAACCATTAGGGTTATATTTATTAAAATACAATGTATCACGAATTTACTCCTGATAAACGTCCACTATACCTACTTCTGCTACCCGTGCGAAGCCGGGGCGGGTCGCTAGTTGAATAATAAAGAGTAAAGGTGTGCATAGACAGTAGCATGTAATATTACACCTGGATGCTACGGTAGATCTTATTTGTCGTTATTAAAGCGTATAGTCCTTAGGGTATTTCCGAAGCCTAAGGGCGACCGGAAAACTATACGGTTGGCCACAGACCGACTCGATATTAAGAAGGACTACGTACCGAAAAATTCTAGGTATATTTAAAATTCGATCCTGATCCACTTACGATTTTACAATTCATAGTCCGGACCAGTGGGCTTATTATTACAAAGTTAATAACACAAGTTTATTACAAAGTTAAAGGCAATAGTAGAATAGAATATAAATGTATTTATTGCCTTTTTACACAAAATTACAACATAATATATACGAATTAATTAAAAATAGATTAAAATAGTTATTACTTAGGCAAAAGGAGCAGTCTTTTGTAACCACGTCAACACGGAGCTGCCTTTGGGTGTACTCTGAATGTGGCTTATTCTCATTCATGCGAAAAATGGTTCCCATAACACCCAAAGCTATAATTAGGTATATTATTTCTCAGGACTTCCAAAATATTAAAGTACATTCATCATAAACAGTCGATTAAATTATATGTTATTTAAAACTGTATTTATCGGTGCATATTATATTATCTATTTGTGGTATTTAGAATAACTTTCAGTCAAATTCATGGTTGTTTACTTATTAAAATGTTACCTTCGACTACATAATAATGAAGACGCGAGATTAAGAAAATAATAATTAAAATACACAATAATAAAAAAATAATCGTAGCACAAAATGACACAACCTTACTCGAGTATGTCAACTACGCACTGGTTTGTATCAATATGTAAGTGGAAGTTGATACGCCATGCTCCAATAGCTTTAAGGATTGAACTTTGTATTAAAAATGTAGAACGTTATATTGTTAAACAAATTAATAATATTTATTACAGACCTACCTCATAAGGGTTTATAAGCCATGCCCTTACGGGAGGGCTTCTGTGGACTTTCAACGTCCAATGACGATGTATATTATAAAAAATAAATACATATTTAAAACAAAGGAGGAAGGCCGTAAAATAACCCACTGACAGACCCCGAAGTTATGATAGTATTTATACATAAATATAGCTATTTAGAATGAAGAATTTAAATTAATATATTCAAATAATATGCGTAAGTATTGTGTTCCTAAGGTATTTATCAAGGTACAAGTGGCAGAGTTAAATTCCTTCAAACCAACGCTCAATTATTGTTATAAATCAGTAGCGATCTCAGAAGGCAATGATGCGAATCCTAAGCTAGGGTTACACGTCCGGCCTTGCGACTCGCGTTATACTGGCGCCAGGAACTAATACTATTATAATATTTTAACAAATAATATGTACATACATAATTTTAAATAAAAATTAAATTTTTTATTAAATAAATTATTAATAGGCAGTTGGAAAATTATGTATCAATTTACATGTTAAGGTTTCAAAAACAGTATTACATTAATATTATTTAAATTAATTATATATACAAACATTTTCGTAAAAATTCTATGGAGATAATTCGTCTGACTGTTCTCCTCTACAGGTCTCATTTTTCAACCGATTCTTGTAAAATTTTGTGAGCAGATTCGATATTTATATTGAATATTTTTGTCGACATTTCTATGAATTGTGGCTCTTAATAGTCTTTAAAAAAATTGAGGCGGTTCTTATTATTATGCAAATAAAACAGACTCACGAGATTTACAGCTCATAGAGCCATTCATAGTTAACTATTATCCTATGAAATTATTGATGATGAATTAATTACCTCTAAGTTACAGAAGAAATGTCCAATCTGTGGGTAGACAGTGGCGGCCGCCTTCCTGCGCAAGACGGACGCCATGCCCGACACCGAGCAATTATTGAGGCGCGTGAAGAGGACCGCGTCTAGGCGGTCCAAGTGACGAGCGAAGTCCCACCAGCAAGCCTTGCGGGAGAATCCTCCGTCCACTGGAAATATAACATAAAGTTTCATTAGTATCTATGATAACACAAACACAACAGCACGCCTTTTTCCTGAAGCGGTAGGCGGAGGTGGTCGCAAGACCCAGTCTCATTGTATTGACATTTTATTTATGTATTAGGGAGCGAGCCTTTTGTCATCTTTTGGGTACAGTTCCAGACTCTAGGCTGCCATTCCTAATAGAAACATCCATACCTCTTTTTGCCTGATCTGTGGATCGAACTTGGGACCTCATGATCGGCAGTAGCGTTTGCAAATCATTACTTTACCGAGGCAGGATATATGATACATAATAATATAATTGTAAATATTACGGTTACCATTCTGCGACAAATCCCACCCTACCTAACCACGTAGTGTCCCCCCATTTAGTCTTTGCATTTAGCGGAGACTGTCTTTGAGCTCATTTTCTGTAGACCTATATAAGTGCTATCCATGACCTTTAAGTTAGGAGCCCAAAAGGGGCCTCTGCACGTAGAAGTTAAAATTAAAAAAAATATCATCATGTCCGCCAAATAAAAAGAACCAGACAAAGCCCAAAGTCAAATTTATATTGAAAAACTTTTAACCTATTGTTCTACTCGTATTTCTCAATTAATATATCCATCCTAGTGGGTTGGTTCTCGTTTGCATAACAATTTCCTATCTGGTACAAAACCTTCTATATTAGTGTCACAGAGTAAGCAATGCGACAGTATGTCATGTCCCAATCAATACGTTCCATTAACTTGGTGAGAGGTTGTCCAACACGTATTCTCTTACTGTGTCAACACTGTGTATTATGTAGACGGACAGCAAACAGTAAACATATCCGGCAGTGGTATCGAATTCAGAATTCCTATATTAAGCCTCGTCCTAAGGGCGAGGCCAAACGAGCGTAATTTTGTGCTGTGAGTCGCGGAATTTACGATACATTCCATTTCATAATAAAAAATAAATAAAATTGTTTTTATTCGGGCAACTTAAACCAATGTAAAAACTTAAACACACAAAATAAAAAAGTATTAAATTAGGTAAGTTAAAAATAGAGATAATAATAGAGTCCCGTTTGTACTACATGCCGACGATAAAGAAATAAATAAAATCAAATACAATATGAAATGGGAAGAAGAATTTCACCCACTAGCGGGATTTGAACCACGCACCCTCCGCACCATTCCGCTTAGTCGGCGCTCTACCATTCAATTATTAAATTATTTCAAGCATATAGACCGCTTTGTCTATAAAATCTAAAATTTTTATTTTAGATCCTTCAGATAAGATCCATAGTGTGTTCGTTATAATTTTTAAAAACAATGTTAGTAACCAGTGTCATTTAAGAAAGTGGACTATTTAGTAATAGCTCATATTATTGACTAAGTCGTCAAATACTAGTTTTAGTATAACTTGCTATGTACCTACCTACTTGACAGTCCCTGTCACAATATATCCACCCAGAATTTCTGGATGAGACAATCTGGACGGGATGCAATCATTTCTAGGACACTGATAAATCACTTGGTCCGTCTCGTTTGAACTCGCCCTAATAGAACGGGACTATGCGTCGCAAGTTCGCATGAATGTTAGCTATATCCATGATAAGACAAGCGGACATGCCTTAGGTATGAAAAAAGCTATTTAAGATGAAGTTTAGTCATAACCCAACATTAATATAATACACCCAACGCGAAGGATGTATTTGTTGTTTTTTGGCTGGAGGCTGGGCGTTGAAAGAATGTGTCAGTCAGGAGTCAGGACTTTGAATTTAATTCTGCGTTCCCGTGGGAATTTCGGGACAAAAAGTACCATAAGTGTTATTTCAGGGTCTAAACTATCTACATACCGAGTTTCAAGCCCAATAGGTTCAATTTGACGTGAAAGAGTAAAACAAACATCGGGGGTGAAACCGATAGTCGTGTCATTTGTCAGAGTAAAAGATCGTTGCCTGTCAGTTCTTCCGTGATCATGGCGCATGCATCTGCGTCGAAGTATCAGAAAACTCGCAAAATGTCGAATCATGGTATATTTATCTATGCATATATATGTATATGTATTATTGCCATACCTAAACTTTATTTATTATATTATATTTTTATTACTGTATAACATATTATATATTATGTATAAATGTGTAGTATATATGTATGTCATATTATGTTATAGATGTATGTAGTATATTAATAATATGTAGTGAATATTATAATTCCAATTATGTATAGTGTATATAAGTTATGTGTAATAATTTTGTACCCGATCCCATCCCTACTCTTCCTATCATACACCTTTCCGTCGAGACTGGTTGCCTGGAAGAGATCGCTTAAAGCGATAAGGCCGCCCATTGTCGACCAATTACTTTTTAGTTATAGCTTAAATTTTAAGTTATTATATTGTACTGTGTGTATTATGTAAAAATGGTCGAAATAAAGAGTATTCTAATCTAATCTAATATCCTGTAAAAAGTAATCCAAATGTAATTTTACTAAGATGTATTTTAGAGTAAAAGTGAAGTTGCAGCATATTTTTATGCCTTAAATCCTATTCCATAAGCCAGATTAATTCAGTATTAATCAAACACCCAAAACATCGAACCAACACAGCGCAACAGTAGTTCAATATTTACATGAAAATGCATACACGTTCGATCCCGTTTCAATTTATTTTTCAATCAAGTGTCATGTGACCGGTGTCCTTAGAGCTTATATAAAGGGAGTTGGCAACCATTCGCCCCCTCTGCATCATAAATATTATGGTCGTACGTAAACGATTTGGTCATGTAGGTGTCTTTTTGTGTGCTTGTTTTGTTTGTGTGCAGATTTTACATATTGAAGTTCCTGCTGTATTAGTTTACACGTGATTATGTAAATGAGTGCTGTATCTGTTTACTTCCCCCCTCCTACGTAAACCAAAATTTTTTACTAGTAAGTAGCGCTTCACACTTCTATTGCTCTATGTTCTAGGCCGCTGTCGACGGGTTTATTTCTAGCGGATTTACTATTTGTACTTACTTACTGTAAAATACATATTATTTGTAGGTTTTTACCGTCTTTAAAAGATCGACCAAAACTTATTTTATTTATAACTGGACTCGTATATTTTATAATTATTCTTACAAAACGGGTTCCTCAATTACATTCGGATGCATGAGCTAATTTATGATCCATTTTCACGCGCGACAGACACTTTTTGCTGCCAATTTGTAAAAACAAATGACATATGAATTTAATGCACATTCCAGCTTCCCAAAGAGTTCCAAATTCGAAATTAAAATGCATTTTTCTTCGGCTCCTTTTCTTACTGGCCTATTCCTTGAACTTTCAGTGTTGCCGTTGTATCAATTTTCCCTTATTTTTGGTTTGGCATTATATCCGATCCATTGGAGGCATTGGATAGTATTAGGAATTTCAACATCTTTCCTAGCGATTCCTTAGTTCAAGTAGCAATAAATTCAGTCAGCAAGTTAGATGAAAAGGTAAACCTTGGCAAGCAAAGATAATACAACCTTTTGACGCGTTAGAGGTTTAGGATAGCAGCAACTGGGCAGAGGCTGCATTTCCCAGAATAATATGTGTGAAAGAGATAGCAGATGTATTTTGTTTAGAAGTGAAAAAGAGAACAAAATAAAACTGGAAAATGACATAATGCTATATGTCCATCATTTCAGGCCTGATTTCTTTGATTTGTGTATTAATACACTCACTGCCTACATCAGTAAGTATTACCATACAAGACAATCTTTGAATCTACCAGAAATATGAAATAAAATGCTGAAAGCGCTTACGTGACCAATAAAAATAAGTATCATTATAATTATCTGTGGTGAAAACGTTTTCCTTTTTAGAAACCGAACATGTAAAGTAAAATTCCGTTGACTTAGAAGATTAAATTTTTAACAGCAGCAAGAGACCGTGGATTTGATTTTGTGATATGAGTTTGAACTTGATACCTCAACGCGTTACCGAGAAAAGGGGTCTTGAAAGATAGACAAAAACAAACAAATAAAAATAACAAACTCATTTTGGATATTACGTTTGTTATTAATCGATCCAACCTATATTTTTCCATAAGCAAACTTTTTCTTTTATACAAGAAAATAAACGACAGCATAATAAATCGTAAAGTTATTTCGCGAGATACTATTACTTTTCTTATTATTTCCCTCAAAATATGTCAATAGGTTAGATCATCGTTGTTGGCACGCCACCAAGATGGAGACGAGAGGCAGTTACTTCAAGGTTGAACTATAGTTTACTGACACTTATGTCAAGGCAAGACTTTTTATATCTTGGGAAAAGTGGCTGGTTTGCTAGATATTGTCAGTTGCTAGGCTTTGTTGGAGAATATTCGAGGGAAATTTTTGAATTATGTATAACATTCTAGATAGAGCTTAGATAGCAGTTTTGGAAAACATAAAATACATACGCCTTTTTCCCGAAGGGGTAGGCAGAGGTGTACCCATGAATCAGTCCCATAGTAGATACACCCACATATCGCCAGTATGTTATTGGTCCCATGTAATAGGGGGCGAGCCTTTTGCCATCTACCGGACACAGTTTCAGACTCCAGGCAGTTATTGAGATAATTCTTAATGGAAAAATCCAATATTTAACACTTTGCCTGACCTGGGGATCGAACCCGGGACCTCTTGATTGGCAGTCGAGCACGCGCCCTCTACGCCACCGAGGCAGTCAAAAAAAATGATGACATAATAATACGTAATAACATACAATCACGCTTTTTCCCCGAAGGTTTAGGCAGAGGTGTAGACTCATTCCCATAGTAGGTATACACCCACATTGGATTTAATGGTAAAATCCAATATACTTTCTCTGACCTAGGGATCAAACACAGGACATGATCGGCAGTCGAGCTTGCGCCCACTACGCCACCAAAACAGTCTAATACAAAATTCTTATATTAAATAGTAGTGTAAGCTCAGCGGCTTTGCTCGCTCGCAATTATGAAATATGGGAGTTTTATACCAAAACATTGACGCCGTTTTTGGACCCCTTAGAATATGAATTATCAAAAATCGTCTCTTAGCACACGTCCAACACCAAAAACAACCTACATTCCAAGTATCAGGTCTCCAGGATCAGTGGTTTAGGCTCTGCTTTGCTTGTTAGTCAGTGAGTCATTTTATATAATAGTGAATAGTGATTATAACTCGTATACCTTTCTCTGTCTCTTTGTGTTTTTTTAGCCCCTTGGGTAACAAATTACCATTGTACATTAAATATACTTCAGAACGCGTAATAAACAAAACGCAATAAGTAACGTAATGTCAGAGATAGCCTACAGCGTAAGGGAGCGTTATTTATTCTGTTCATTTCATTATGGCCCAGCTGAGGGCACACCACTAATATTAATTATCCAATATTTCATTACAGTATGTGTTCAGGCCACATTCGTTCAACATCTTTGTTTGATAGAATAGAAATAGAAATAGAAATGTTTTATTTTCAGATATTACATCCATAGTCCACAGTTAATAATGTCATTAAAAATAAAATTATATTACATTAAATGAAGTTAAATTACATCAATCAAATCAAAAATTATAAAATGAAATAAAATAACATAAAATAAAAATAAAATAAATAAAAATAAAAAATGGAAAGAGTGTCGGGAGTTGATCCATTAGGAAGGACTTAGCTGGCTAGGCGCTTGTTGTGGAATTGCCTCCAATGCTCCCATATTTTGCTGACTTTTTATGATATAGTGGGAAGATAGCCCTGCTTGTTGCTAAGGTGTATATTTTGCCCCGCGGTTTCCCCCCCATAATATTGCTAAGGTGTATATATTGCCCCGCGGTTTCCCCCCCATAATATTGCTAAGGTGTATATATTGCCCCGCGGTTTCTCCCCCATAATATTGCTAAGGTGTATATATTGCCCCGCGGTTTCCCCCCCATAATATTGCTAAGGTGTATATATTGCCCCGCGGTTTCCCCCCCATAATATTGCTAAGGTGTATAAATTGCCCCGCGGTTTCCCCCCCATAATATTGCTAAGGTGTATATATTGCCCCGCGGTTTCCCCCCCATAATATTGCTAAGGTGTATATATTGCCCCGCGGTTTCCCCCCCATAATATTGCTAAGGTGTATATATTGCCCCGCGGTTTCCCCCCCATAATATTGCTAAGGTGTATATATTGCCCCGCGGTTTCCTCCCCATAATATTGCTAAGGTGTATATATTGCCCCGCGGTTTCCCCCCCATAATATTGCTAAGGTGTATATATTGCCCCGCGGTTTCCCCCCCATTATATTGCTAAGGTGTATATATTGCCCCGCGGTTTCCCCCCCATAATATTCCCCCGTGGGAATATCGGGACAAAAAGTAATACACTTATGTGATATTCCAGGGTCTAAACTCTAAACTATTTATATATAAATACATACATACCGAATTTTAGAATAATCGGTTCAGTAGTTTTGGCGTTTAGTAACAAAGATCCATCCATTCATCTAACCATAACCGCGCTAGATGGCGCTGGAGTCGAGTTAGAACTCAGCTCGCTTGTTTAATGAATGAATGAATGAATGATAACACTTTATTGGTACCACAATAATACAGAAAATGACAAAAAGAAAACTTAAAACTAGAAAGACTAACAACTGGCAGCCTTATCGCTCAGAGCGGTCGCTTCCAGACAACCATGCAGAGAAAGGATATACAGATACTGAAGGGACGGTACTGAAGGGTTGTTTAGTCTTCAATAAAGGCACTTTTCACTTTAAAAAGAAACCAAACTTACCAAGCATATTAAATCCGTTGATTCCAAAGAGCGCTGCATCGCCCTGACCTCCCGGGAACACGTATAGCGTCGGATGGCTGAACCTTATGTTGCCGACCACGTCGCTCGGGACCAGCAGCTGGTCGAGGCTGGCCGGAGCTACGTACGGCTCCAGATATGCTGGAATATGAAGATACATGGTGAATTTACGACAATATAGCTGCATACGTGCAAACTGTGGCATGATTTCCCTGCTGCAGTCTTCACGTTGAGCTACAACATGGGGATCTTCAAAAGGAGAGTGAATTGTTGAAGTGTCGGCAACATTCTGGCAACACCCCTGGCGTTGCAGGTATCCATAGTCTGCTTGTTTGATACCTATGACATCGTATAGGTATATAATATTATAATATACAAAGTGATACAATGAGAAAGAAAGAAATAAAAAAATCGCAAAAAATAAATACACATTCAAAGACTTCCCATACAAATCAGCAGATCCGATCTGCATGGAAAGTCGAGAATTCGTTTTCACGAATTAAAAACAAATTTTGCGATATCCCAATTCTTTCTTGAAAATTTTGCTCTTTCTCTTTTGAAAGTTGTTTTTTAATTTGTAGTTTGACGTGTGGACCACTGATCCTCCTCCTTCCTCACCGCTGGTGACAATTGGGATTTGTACAAGTTATCCAACTTGTCACCACTGATGTGTCACCATTTATAGGCACTGGGGACATGTAGATATGGGAAGTTTAATAAAATCGCATTTGCTACCAGTGGTGACGAAGGAGGTGATGACCAGTGGGAAGCACCTGTTATAATAATAATTATTACTCCACTTATTTTAGGCTACATAATCTACTACTGAGATAGGCCTCCCCCATAAAGGAGGGTTTTGCCAATATTCGACACGCTTGGCAGGCGGGTTGTCGAGCGCAGTTAGATGACATTTTGCAGAGGACGCTGCTGCCCGTCCTCTGGATCTGTTAACCCTTAGCCGGCTCTTACGGCAACCACGGGTAGAGAGGGTGGATCACTATTCTATAGCCGGTAACTCCACGGCGACACACATTGTACACAAATATTATATTATAATACCTATAATAATAGAGACACAAATTTTTATTTAAAGTGCAGTAACGAGCTAAATTCAGGTTCGATCTTATAATTGACAAAGCTGACATTTATTTAATAAAAAAAATTACGCGAAATAGTGAAACATTTCCTTTAATCCATAAATATCATAAAACTAACTAGATGTGGCAACTGAGACCTAGGTCCCAGGTGAAATAGGTCATGCGAACAGGAAATCTAGTTAGGACTTGCGGATGGCAACCTTGTTATGGTATTGGAAGGATCTAATGAGAGCATGTCTATAGTGTATATAAATCTAGGTATATAACAGGTACGTATAGAATTTCTTAAAAAAGGTAAAATGCTCAATGTCCATCACTGGCCACAAATGAGCAACATGCTGACAAGAAGACAATTATCCCAAAAAAATCTGTCTTTTCAATAAACTATTTTTCATTTTATATTTTTGTATATAATTTTGTTGTAAATAGGTTGGTCATAATAGTACTCAATTAAAAATTAACAAACGAATCATAACTTTTTGCTTGAAGTAAAGTGTGCGCGAATGGCGGAACATTTTCAAATAGTTACTCTGATAATGTCATTTTTCATTTAATTTTAAGATTTTTTCGGTTACTACTTTGATATATTACCAGTTTAAAAGTGTTAATTTATTTAATTATTGATATTCATACTCAAATCTGTTCATTCGTGGCCGAAAGCTCATGCTAAGTGAACAGAAGCCTTTGTCGATTAGTAACTGATCCATTTTGTATAAAAAATCATTCAAACTCAAACTCAAACTCAAACAGATTTATTCAAATAGGTCATAATCTGACACTTTTGTACGTCAATGAAGATACAGTACTGAGTCTACCGTGCGTTCGGAAAGATACCTCTACAAGAAGAACGCACAAGAAACTTGTAGGGCTTAATTTTTTCAACAGATAGTTTCACAATATTTGGTTTGCTTACATTCATTTTCTTTGAAGGTGCCGCGAGGCGACTATGCAGAAGTTTCCAGGCATCTTTGTCCTCTATGTACTGGTTGACTTTATAGTATGCCTTCTTTAGTAAAGTAGATTTTATATAGGTTTTGAATTTACCCTCTGAGAGCCCAGTTATCTCTTTTGGGATTTTATTATAGAAACGTACACTATTTCCTAAGAATGTCTTTTTATTTGTTTTAGATAATCTAAAGCTAGGTACAGCTATTTTGTCTTTATTCCTAGTATTAAAATTATGAAGGTCACTATTTAATTTTAATTTATGTAAATTTTTACGCACATACATGATGTTCTCATAAATGTATAAGGATGGTAGGGTCAGTATGTTTATTTCTTTAAATAATTCTCTCAGGGATTCGCGAGGACGCATCTCATAGATGGCACGAATCGCACGTTTTTGTAGTATAAAGATAGTTTCTATATCTGCAGCTGACCCCCACAACAGAATCCCATAAGACATCAAGCTATGGAAATATGCAAAGTACACTAATCTCGCCGTGGCTACATCTGTTAGTTGCCTAATTTTATAAACCGCGTAAGCTGCAGAGCTTAGTTTCCCTGAGAGCTCGGTGATATGAGTGCTCCATTGCAGTTTAGAGTCTATATTTATGCCAAGGAACAAAGTTGCATTGTCAATATTGAGTCTTTCACCGTCAAGAACTATGATTGGTTCTATACTTCTGACGTTAGGCAACGAAAATTTCAAACATTTAGTCTTTTTCGCATTCAATAACAGATTGTTTGCTGTGAACCATCTGGATATACTTGCTAAAGTATTATTAACATGTACTAGTGAAGTATCCTTCCTATCAACTTTAAAAATCAATGACGTATCATCGGCAAATAGAACTATATCTGCTAGACCGTGGACCATGTAAGGCAAATCGTTAATATATGCCAAAAACAGGAAAGACCCAAAATTGATCCCTGTGGGACTCCCATCTTGACAGGAGAACTAGCAGATGTGATACCATTGACGCTAACCTTCTGCTGCCTACTAGACAAGTATGATTCCACCAGGTTCAGGGCATTCCCATGAATTCCATATACTTCTAACTTGCGCAGTAACGTGCAGTGTTCTACACAGTCGAATGCTTTGGAAAGGTCACAAAACACTCCAATGGCATCCTGTGAACTCTCCCAAGCCTCCAAGACAAGAGTCATGAGATGACAGCCTGCATCGGTTGTTGATCTGCATTTGGTGAAACCATACTGGTTTGAATGCAATATTCTATTTCTATTGAAATGATTCATTTTTTTTGTGAATTTGGCAAATTATTCTTTTATTAGTTGTTTAGGTTGACGGACAGATGCACCTCCATTTAGTATATTACTAGATATATATTTTTGCTACACGTTGTATATTTATGATTAACATCAGAATAAGAAGCAATTCAACGTCATTGCATCAGAAACTAAGAAAGTCATTACGTTACAAATAAATTGTGAAGGCATACGTATTACTTATGTCAGTATACATAGTGCAGGGTTCCATACCTAGATACCTGAACAAAAACGCTTCCAATCTCTCCCCTACTAAGAACATACAGCGCCATCTATTAGTTCCTTGCGCAAAGTATGGATTTTTTAATAATAGTGTTTAACAAGACAAGCAAAACAGGTGCCTCATGGTAAGCATCATGATTGCCCATTCATAAAATGTTAGCCAGTGACGTATGATACAGTTATCAGGAATGTAATTTGACCCATGTTTTTTAAATAAAATTGTGCGCTAACTTTTTTTTATGATAGTGAGTAACAAGACGAGCAAAACAGGTGCCTTATGGTAAGCATCATGATTGCCCATATCAGACACAGTGCCACCCAGTGTTTTAAAATTCAAAATTCTACATTGCACTGCGCCTGTGACCCTGAGATATTATTTGTTGAAACTCGTCATGCCCAGTAATTTCGCTGTTTCGCTGGTAACATTGCCCTTCAGACTCCGGTCTTTACTTTTATAATAACGTAAGACCTTTAAAAATCTAGATTCTAAAAGGTCAAGATGGCAATTTTAGCTACACGAAAGCTTTAAGAACTTAGCGTCTACTTATTATTTATCTTGACTTTCACCGCCATTAATCATGATAAAAATTCGGACGTCTCGAGGACCTGAGAGGGGAGCTGGAGCAATTTAATTTATATCTTGTCACTTCTCGTTTGCCTTTTTATTTGTTACTTCATAATTTGGGAAGTTCTTTAACAGGATACAAGACCTCTTAGCAGTTTGACACAATCCTATGGAAAATTTACTAAATCGATGTTTTGTATTTCCCTGTTTCCTCCGAATATAGTAAACTTATTTGATATATTTATATCCTGATATTTTAAAATTGAAATTAAGTATGTCCCTATAATTTTATTTTTGTTTATAAACTCATTTTTTTAGCAATCACGCGAGTAAAACTGCGATTTTTGGAAGTTCATTATGAAAAAATCAAGGGTTTATAATAAAAATAAAAATGACAGGGACATAGGTTACCTCACTATAAAAATATCAGGATATAAATTTATAGATGGGTTAATTATATTCGGAGGAAACACGTAAATACAAAACATCGATTTGGTAAATTTCTAGGATTATTTTCAAATTCCTAGAAGGCCATGTACGCTCTGACTCGTGTTCACTAGGGGATCATAGATAATATTGTCTGGTAATATCGCGTTTATTTGTGGTCGAAAGTAAAATGTTGAGCGACATTTGTCTAAACTCAAACCCAATGAAAATATATTTAAATAAGTCTTAAAAAGACATTTTTAAACGTCAATTAAAAATAATAATAATAACTCAATAATGACTGCCTCAGTGGCGTAGAGGGCGCATGCCTGCCAATCAAGAGGTCCCGGGTTCGATCCCCAGGTCATGAAAAGTGTAAAATATTGGATTTTCCATTAGGAATTATCTCAATAACTGCCTGGAGTCTGGAACTGTGCCCGGTAGATGGCAATAGGCTCGCCCCCTATTACATGGGACAAATAAAATACTGGCGAAATGTGGGTGTATCTACTATGGGACTGAGTCCTGGGTACACCTCTGCCTTCCCCTTCGGGAAAAAAGGCGTGAATGTATGTTATGTTATGTTTTATAATAATAACTCATAATTAATTTACCGTGCGTCCGGAAATATACCTCACAAGAATAATCCACAAGAAACTTGTTTCAACTGCAAGTTTAACAATATTTGGTTTGGTTACATTTTTTTGCTTGTAAGGTGTCGGGTGGTGGCTATGCAGAAGCTTCCAGGCATCTTTGTCCTCTATGTAATGGTTTAATTTATAATAATCTACTTTATTTAACGATGTTATAAATTGATAGGATCAAAACGATTCTAAAATAAACCATCCCCAACTTTCCACTTTTGGTTTGAACAAAACCTATATAAAACTTATTTTACAACGTTACACGAGTTTCGAAAGCAATTTGTAGTTGTAAACGAGTTAGAGTTGAGCGGATAATATGTTGTTAACACTTTACAAGCACATAATGTAATACGTATAAGTTTAGTTTCTGATAGGTTAAACACTAGATGCGCCACACAGGTCTAGACTTAGGTCCAATAATGGCAATTTACATATATACATACACGCCGTTCCTGATAGAGTAGGTAGAGGCTATTTCTCTTCAATTGCTTCGATCCTGATATACGGCTTTCGCTTTTTCCACTTTCATGACATTTTTCATACATTCTTGTCGATTGTAGGCACTTCTGACCGGGCCTTTCCTTAGAACATCATCATGCATCAACTTGTTCTTGAAAATTATACCTATCCTCCACCGACTTGACCATCTACACTTGCCTTATAAATCTATATACATTATTAATCTTATACCTATATATATTGGCAATTTAAAGTGGATATTCACCATCATCCGTCATCTCTGAACTCACTCCTTTTTCAGGTGGGTTCCCATCCAGTCACACCAAACGAGTCACACTGTTATAATGCATATCCTCATTCACACAGTTCATCCAGGTCTTTTTAGGACGCCCCCTCCTCACGTAACCACTCATCATTTTCATAGTCCTTTTGCGCACATGACTTTTATTTCTTCGCATAAAATGTCCATACCAAGCTAGTTTTCCACTCTTTAATTTCTCAGTCACTGGTGCTACTTTCATTTGAAATCTAAATAATATTCACTTAGGCGTGTTTTTCATCTTTAAATGGATTTTATTGTGTATTTTTATGTTGCAGGGTAATCAGAAAAGGTGGTTAATTGCGAAAAACCTGGGACAATTGTAAAAACCCGAATTTTTTAAAACTATGTAAGGTTTTCTAAATTTTCCTATAAATTTTTAGAATAAACTAAGGTTTTAAATTCCCCTTATTTCCTACACATATAATTTTTAATTATCCCAACATTTAAAAGATGAAGTACGAAAAGTGACACCGCATTAAAAAAAATCTTCAGAGCGCTAAACCAAATTTAATAGAAAGTTTATAAAACATCCAAACGCCGAAGAAAACCAATTCTCCCATATCCCGCGGCAAAATTCAATTCAACCAATTATTCAACATCAAACCCATCATTTAACATCCAATCAATTTAAATACAATAACTTATTCAATTAATATAAAACCATTTATTTAAATAACAAAAGGAATGTCATTATGAAACATTCGAGCTGAAGTTTGAGCACATCATCTTCGGAAATTGCTGCCGCTTGCCTATTTTATTGAGAATTACTTTTTTGGGGGTGAAATTTATAAGATTTAGATATGATAACTATTTAAAAAATTGGGTCCTCTTCGGTTTGCGGTTAATCTAGTCTAAGTCTCTAGCCAAAGCCACATCACCCAAATAACGATTATTTTTATTTTTATTTTTATGATAGTGTATGACAAGACGAGCAAATCAGGTGCCTGATGGTAAGCATCAAGATTGCCCAAATCAGACACAGTGCCACCCAGTGTTTTAAAATTCAAAATTCTGCGCGGCACTGCACTGTGCCTGTCACCCTGAGATATGAGTTGTTAAATCTCATCATGCCCAGTAATTTCGCTGGTAACATTGCCGGCCGGATTGGTAGACCGGAACACAGTTATGTTTGTACATTACTGCTTGGCGGATGAATAACTGGCAAAGGTGTGGTACTTCCCCAGGCGGCCCCCTGCAAAAGAGGCCTACCACTACTAATTTAAAGATAATTTGAAGCCACTCAAAATTTAAAGCCACGCCATTGAAAGGGATTATTCCACCCTGCCCCACCATGCCGCCCCACTGGTGGGGCATAGTGGAATGCTATAAATTTGAAAGCCGGATTCATTCACATTCAGTCATTACTGAGTCAGCTTTATGTCACAAAATTCTTATAGGCCTTAAACATCAATTCCTAAATGTCTAAGTATGAGCATGAATATTTTTTCTTTAACGTCCTTAGTTTTTAAAGTAGCCAAATAAATAGATTATCGGCCATTCGTCATCATAATTGACATTTTATATACGAGTGGACATTATTATACTGAGTCATTTTTCATTTTAGACCAAAGTCGTCAAATTCCATAATTTTAGTCTCAAATAGACAAAAGTGGATAAATATCACCGTTACAGGACATGGCTGTTCACATGCATGCTGCATGCAATTTTGCGAGCGGGAGGAGGGTGCACTGTGCATGTTGTTTTTGACACTAAAATCGGACCTAAAAACTAAATATTTTTGTTCCAGGAGGTTACAATGGAGTTCCGAAAAGTAACGCCAAATTCAATCAATTAAAATTATTAATTCCATCTCGTACGTAAAAATGACGGACTTTTTGAGATTTCTTTATTGATTGAACCTCCCTAAACTTTTTAAAAAAAAATAACATTATAACGTTTGTACCTTGTGTACCTTGTACCACACATAATTTAGCATGTTCAACAAACGGCTAACTTTCGTGAACAATTCCACACTCGAGACAAATTAGCGCGAGTACCTACAACATACAGGCGGTTGGAGTTAGGCATTACGCGCTCTGTCTGATTCCCTGTATATAACTGCGACGTGGCTTCGTAAGGGCTTTTGTGAATTTCATATTTAAATTGTTAGGATGAGTTTTTGGATTGTTTTAGACTGCCTCTGTGGCGTTATGGGCGCAAGCTCGACTTCCGATCATGAGGTCCCGAGTTCGATCCCCAAGTCAAGCAAAGTGATAAAATATTGTATTTTTTTCATTAGGAATTATCTCAGTAATTGCCTGAAGTCTAGGTAATAAACATAACATAACATTACAACGCAGTGCAGTGCGAGACGCGCTCAGCGACGGTCGCGTACCGCCACACTGCACTGACCTTGATTTATTCACGTATTGTGCGGCTCTGCCGTTGCACGCTCGCGAAGCTATGAGTTCCGAGAAACTCATAGCCAACGAACTGCTGGCGTTCATCCAGCATGCCATCGATACTATGGACGAGGTCAGCATCTTGCAGATCTGCAAATCAAATTTTAAAGAAGAGGAGATTTGCAGGAGCAAGGTGCTGCTCTATGAGACTCTCGGCCAGGCGGACCGGATGCCGACCCGCAGGAGGGACGAGAGAGGGGAGCGGAGCCTTCAGGATATCATCAACCTGCTGAAGGCGACCGACCCGGACGACGTGCCCGCATTCGTGGCGAAGCAGCTCCACAAGCTGCCACCCGTCACGTTCGACCACGTCGATGTCACCAGATTGTTGAAGGACATTACCACCCTGAAGACAAACCTGGATGAAGTTAAGTTTAGGTTAGAAGTCTCCGAAAGTACCATCGGCGAGTTGCGTGCCGAATTATTATCTATAAAACGTAATGATTCGGTAAGTAGGTCACCCGAGACTTCTAACGTTAACACACGTCGCGGAGCGCAAAATGCCGCCGTAGGCAGTTTTGCGTCGTCGCCTGCTGTCGCCGTGCGCGATGGACAGCGCCCCGCCGCTCCCGCCCGCACCCCGCGTGAAACGTCAGCGAAGACGACCACGTCGCCCATGGCCTACGCGGCCGCCGCTGCTGCCCCCGCTGCCCCCGCCCCGCTCGCACCCGTGCAGCGGCCCCTCAATGAGGATAAGAAGCAGCAACGGAAAAAAAACGTCACGCAAGCAGGTTATCCCGCGCCCAATGGATCCCGTCATGCGCATGAACAAGGTCGACGATGGCGGCTTCACCCTCGTGGAGAAGAAGAAGCGTCGACCTCGACCCGCCCGCAACCAACGCGGCACTGCTCCCGCTGCGACTACAGTCATCCGAGTCGCAGAGCCCACGATGGCGATATATCTCTCCCGGTTTGATAAAACCACATCC
Source organism: Hemistola chrysoprasaria (assembly GCA_947063395.1). NCBI lineage: Eukaryota > Metazoa > Arthropoda > Insecta > Lepidoptera > Geometridae > Hemistola > Hemistola chrysoprasaria. The sequence goes on from OX346725.1 coordinate 941,799, forward strand.
GGTGAGGAGATCGCTCGCTACATCGACGAAAAGCGCACAGAACGAGCTCCGGGAAAGGACTTCTCCAAGATTTCGCTGTCGAGGCTGGAGGCTACGCGGACGCAGACTTTCAAGTCATACGTGCTCCGGTTTCCGGCGAAATACAAGGAGACGTTCCTGGACCCACAATTTTGGCCCGAAGGCATCGTTTTCCGTCGCTTCAGGGAGGCGAAACCGAACAATAATATCCCTAAGCCATAATTAAATTAAGTGTTTTATATTTTTTATGTATGTTAGTCTGTAAGGTATTTATTAATATGGGCCTCTGGTGCGTATAATTTATTATACGCACTATTGCCTGAAATAAATGAATTATTATTACTATTATTATTACGCCTTTTTCCCGAAGGGGTAGGCAAACATGTACCCAAGGCCCTGTCCCATAGTAGGTACACCCAAACTTCGCCAGTTTTAAGTCCCATATAATAGGGGACAAGCCTATTGCTATCAACCGGGCACAATTCCTGCGTAAATTCAGTATGGAAAAATTCAACTAACACTTTTTGCCTGACTCGGGAATCGAACCCGGTACCTCATGATTGGCAGTAGCGCTTGCGAACAACTGCGCCGCCTAGGCTTCTTTTATCATCATCTCAGACCCAGGACGTCCACTAAACATAGGCCTCCCCTATAGATTTCCATCCAGTCCGGTTGTAAGCGGCCTGCATCCAGCGTATTCTCGCCGTCCTTATCAGATCATCAGGTTTCTTTACGGAGGAGTTAAATTAATCCTAGCTACTTTATTAAATACTAGCTACGCGGGTGAAACCGCGGGGCAAACCCGCGGTTTCACCCGCGTAGAACTCGTTCTCGTGGGATTATCGAAAAAAAGTACCCTATGTGTTATTCCGGGGTCTAAGCTACCTACATACCAAATTTCAGCTCAATCTGTTCAGTAGTTTTAGCGTGAAAGAGTAGCAAACATCCATCGATCTATCCATCTAACCAAAACCGCGCTAGATGTCGCTGGGGGTGAGTTAGAAGAACTCGCACACGTTTTAATCACCTGTTAAAAACGTAAATTTTTTTTATTCTTTCATCTTTACAATTACAAGGTAGAATATAAAAAGAAAATTTGTTAAAAAATTATATCTGCGCATTTTAAAATGTATTACTTGCTTAAAATTAATTTTAACTTCTCCTTTGAATCATAAAGCTGGCTAATTATTAATTACTGATAAATTTATTCTCTTTAATAATCATTTCTTTAGTTAAAATACTTTGTGACTCAGTAATAAGTTTTCAAATGAGAACTTAATTGCAAATTCAAGTAGAAACTAAACTAAAAGCTGAACTCAATTGAAATCAATTTCTGAGTTTGAAAGCGTTGTTGCTACGCCGTAGCAATGTCGTAGCGCCGTAGAATGTGCTACGTTGATTTGCTACGAACAGTCGGCTTGTGATGAACGGAATTGTACGGCATGCAAGTTTTGTAGGGTGACTGCGTGATTGACAATTTAGGGATAGTTTATAATTCATCATCATCATCATCATCATCGTCATCTGCTGGAAGACGTCTATAACCGATGGCGTATTAGATTATAATTAATTTAAGTTTGATATATTTTATCATTCCTTCCAAATGTTTCAATAAATGATGACTTAAAAGTTTAGTCTGATTATAAACATTAATTATCACTAAACTCATTATAAACTTTGAGCAAATAGAATATTAGCCAAGTCAGTTGGAGAAATGCAGGGATATATATTACGTAAAGTAAGTAACATTCTTATAGATGAAGTGGTCTTTTTGCTTGAAATACAATATGAAAATGGAAAGAAAGATTTCACCCACGAGCGGGATTAGAACCCGCACCTTCCGCATCGATTACTGTGACGGAACTCTACCACTTGAGCTACCGTGGATGTACTAGTCATCGGTGATATTCTTCTATCATCTATAGATGATGCACTTCGCATCCTATATAGTAAGTAAACAAAGTAAGTATTATTTTTTATTTTTTTAAATATTATCACATGCTTATTTGATTAAAATTATGAATCTCGGTTTAGATTTGCTAAGTTCTTAAAATATTTTTAAGGTACAAATCACGCGATCTTAAAATAGCGATTTTAAAATTTCTACTTATCGTGCCAAACTTTTTACTTTTGAGTACCAAATTATACAATAACTTAGCATTCAAATATAGAAACTTAATAAACTAGTTAAATTTGAGTTTTAATTTTGTAAATATTAATGTGTCATATTTGTTTTTCTTTTGTTTTTATAAATAAAATTATTGTTATAATTTATTTGATACTAATAATTCAATCAATGCTATGCTGCTTATTTTATAGCTATTTTATAAATGAAAATAATTAAATATACAAAATATTCGCGCCATCATCGCATATATTCGCTTTCTATTAAGGCATCATATTTTATACTTGGGAATATCCTACATAAATTGAATAGACAGTGACCCTACAGGTTGGTACAAGTGGCATCGTTAGCGCAGTACGAATAGTTTGAGCAAATTGGAGTTCCCACTGAAGGCTTTCATTTGTATACCATTTACATAAACATAAATAATATGGAAAACTGGATTATTCTAGTTCTATTTAAAAAAAGGTTGCGTGAGCGGTGTGACCTAGAATGAAAGTTCGGTCTAGAAAAGTTAGTGTTACCTTCATGATTTAGGTTTTATTTATGAAAAACTTATTCAGTGTTTTAAATTTAATCGACTTAAAATGGAGGTTCACAATTGGACTGTATATTGTTTATGTACGTTTGTTACGCGACTACTCCGCCAATTATGAATCGATTCTGATGATATTTCTCATTGGCACGGAGATAGCTCATTTTCCTCGTTTTTTGTCTCTTTCGCGCCCAAACATTGCATATCTGCTGTCGCGTTCTAACCCCCAGGTATTTCGTTTTCCCTGCTACCGGGGCAGAGGTGGTCACCAAAGTTGACAGTTGAGAGTTTTATTTTAATTGCATTTACTGATTTTGTTTTTTTTTTGTGTGCGCAAGGTTATGCGTTTTAAACCAATTTTAAACCAGGGTTTTTAAAACGTAATTTGTAGTTTTATGACGATAGAAGAGATATAATTCCTTCATTAGTGTTTTATTTTTTAGTAACATCCAATTAATTATAAAGTGGCATTTAAACAGTTGCCAATAGGTTCGCCCCCTATTTCATGGGACCAATAACATACTGGCAAATAGTGGGTGTACCTACTATGGGACTAAGTTCTGGGTACACCCCTGCCTACCCTTTCGGGATGTCGGCCCAACCACCTAAGTAAGTGAGCTTAAAAGGGCAGAGTATACTAAAATTGACATTTATTCTTAAAAAAATATTTATTTGTTTTTTGGTTAAATAATTTCTTAACACGTCATTAATATTACGTACTACTTTAAATAAAGGTTTGTGTTAAAGATTCGAACCTGCATTTAATTTCAGACAAAATACACCTTGTTCACTTACCAACAAAGTCCTTAATGGCTTGCGAGCCAGAGTCCAATATGTCCGTAGGGTTGACCCTAATCTTGCAGTATTTAACGAAGGGCATGTCTGCGAGGCGAGCCCAGTCGCCTCCCCCACTCGTCGAGCAATGTATATCGATGGAGATAGAGTTCTCGTAGGCGCGGATCACGCGCTGCACTTCGTTCTCTTGGTACGCGTCTGTAAAGTCTGATAGGGAGAATGTCCCATCCTGCGGACAAAGAAAAATTGGTTAAAAATGAAAATTGTTACATGATATGTAATCTTTTATTTTTATGATAGTGAGTAGTACAAGACGAGCAAATAAGGTACCTGATGGTAAGCATCATGATTGCCCATATCAGACACAGTGCCACCCAGTGCTTTAAAATTCAAATTCTGCGTGGCACCTTCGCCATGGAATTATGAACTTTATCGCAAGATGTACAATTCTTAATCACTAAATATAAATTTTACAGGGGCCCGCCTGGGGAAGTACCACACCTTTGCCAGTTATTCATCCGCCAAGCAGTAATGTGCAAACATTACTGTGTTCCGGTCTCAAGGGCATTGTTACCAGCGAAATTACTGGGCTTGAAGAGATTCAACAACTCATATCTCAGGGTGACAGGCGCAGACAGTACCGCGCAGAATTTTGAACTTTAAAACACTGGATAGCACTGTGTCTGATATGGGCAATCATGATGCTTTGTCAAACGATACTTGTTAGATTTGTTGGACTATACTAGCGGAAAGTCCTAGAGTATTTCCTAATTCCAACATTCTAATGAAAAACACATTAACTTGTGAATATTAAAGCTGTGTTCATTAAATTAGTGCGGCTCAATAAATCTCACATAATGTCAATCACGGATTAAAGTAAATCCATCCATGCTGATACTTGCTGCACTAAACGTGTTAACAGTATCTTAACTTTGCACAGAAATGGTAGCACTTACAAAGTGTTCCACGCGAATCCCTGAGGGAATTATTTAAAGAAATAAACATACTGACCCTACCATCCTTATACATTTATGAGAACATCATGTATGTGCGTAAAAATTTACATAAATTAAAATTAAATAGTGACCTTCATAATTTTAATACTAGGAATAAAAACAAAATAGCTGTACCTAGCTTTAGATTATCTAAAACAAATAAAAAGACATTCTTAGGAAATAGTGTACGTTTCTATAATAAAATCCCAAAAGAGATAACTGGGCTCTCAGAGGGTAAATTCAAAACCTATATAAAATCTACTTTACTTAAGAAGGCTTATTATAAAGTCAACCAGTACATAGAGGACAAAGATGCCTGGAAACTTCTGCATAGCCGCCTCGCGGCACCTTCAAAGAAAACGAATGTAACCAAACCAAATATTGTGAAACTATCTGTTGAAAAAATTAAGCCCTACAAGTTTCTTGTGCGTTCTTCTTGTAGAGGTATCTTTCCGAACGCACGGTAGATTCAGTACTGTATCTTCATTGACGTACAAAAGTGTCAGATTATGACCTATTTGAATAAATCTGTTTGAGTTTGAGTTTGAGTTTGCTAAATTGTTAGAGTAGATGAAATAACTCAAAAAATCAAATCAATAAATTTAAGTTTTTGGTTTTCTAAAAATATTAGAAATTAACAAGGTATTAATGAGAAGATATTAAAATATTAACTCTTAGATTTTAATAAATAATTTTAGTGTTCACAACGACGTTATTCGTATTACTTCCTAATTTGTTTTCTTATTTTTTTAAATAATTGATATAACTTATGGCGTTAGAATGAAAGTTTTTCGTAAATTTTCTTGTAATCTAAAATATTTTGTAATAATAACATTTAAGTAGTGTTAAAAGAAAAAACTACCTCGACTTGAGACTGCCTCGGTGGCGTAGTGGGCGCATGCTCGACTGCCAATCAAGAGGTCCCGGGTTCGCTCCCCAGGTCAGGCAAGTGTTAAATATTGGATTTTTCCATTAGGAATTATCTCAATAACTGCGTGGAGTCTGGAACTGTGCCCGGTAGATGGCAATAGGCTCGCCCCCTATTACATGGGACCAATAACATACTGGCGAAATGTGGGTGTATCTACTATGGGACTGAGTCCTGGGTACACCTCTGCCTAACCCTTCGGGAAAAAGGCGTGAATGTATGTTGTTATGTTTAAAAGAAAAAACTACATCTGAAATTAATAATTATTATACTGGTACTTGTACACTGCTATATAAAGTGTTTTTTTTATATAAAATATGAATCCGTCATTGCATTTAAGAATTACTAAACATTTTACAATATTTATTTAGTTTAGAGTTATGTCGTTTTTGTAAAATAATAAGTTGATCTACTGAACAAGTGTTGTACTGTGACTAACGAACAGTTTTTAATTTCCGTTCGTTGGACGTGAGCGAATGTACACGAGAGGAAATGAATACATTTTCCGATCCATTGGACAAGGCAAGGTAATATTAATGTTTTCATTGCAAATTATGCCTGTTTTATTTATTAATTAAAAGCTTTATAATTGCATGTATTACAACTGTAATATACGACTGACTCGGTGGCGTGCAGTGGCGATGTGTTTAGCAAGCACTTCTGTTAATAGTAATAGTAGTAGTAGTAGTAGTAGTATTAGTAGTAAGTAAGTATACTGTTAATGTTAATTATTAGCAGCAACCTGGATAGGCTGGATAGGCTCAGTCATTCATCATCGCAAGTTCACGTGAGTTTTACTTTCGCATTTACAATCAAACTCACTAACGTGGAATAGGGGTCCTAATTGACATTCGCACGACTGCTTATCGTATCGATCATGTGAGCAAAGTTCGCACGAACTTGCAATGAATTATAATATCAAGACGAGTCCTTAACAGGAAAGAGGACCTCTTAGCAGTCTGACACAAGCCTATGGTAAATTTACTAAATAGTTATTTTAATATAAATTTATATAATAGGTCAATGATACTCGGAGTGACACGGGAATGCCAATCATCGTTTTGGCCATGTCTCACCGTGATATGGCTATTGTGAGGAGAGCGCTCTAGCGTTTCAGCTTGAATAATCACAGCGGCAATCGGGGTAAATCTGCACTTCAGCCATAAGTATGAAAAGGTTTGTTTCTCTTTTAGATGTAATGCACCGGGGAATATTTGGTACAGTCATGCTCACTAAACTGCTCAACCTCGCGGCGGCGTCGCGTGGTGGGCCGCTCTCCTCCCTCCAATATGGGTGAGGAGGACGGCGCTGGTACGTGCGTTAACTCGTGAACGGGTGCTGCGAGCGGGGGTTTGTCTGTGCCAGTTGTTCTGTGGTGTAATAGATCTATATGTATATATGTATTATAATTATATATGTATGTATTTATATATTTATGCTATAATAATAGGTAAATAAAATAAAAATATTACGCTATGGACTCCCTCAAGATAGTCTAAGTTAGTCCAATAAAAACGCCTAATAATGCAATTAATTATGTAAAAAAAGGTCCAAACGCTCTTGTTTGGAGATGTTTTAATGTACAAATAAAAATTTTAAAAAATCATCGTTTTGGTAATTTTTTATATAAATAATTTATGGGATTGTGTCAAATTGCTAAGAGGCGGAGTTTCCCGTTGAATGCTGTGTGCGAATGGCTGAGTTTGACGTTTATTCGTCCTTAGATTTATTCAGTCAAGTGACTTGTCATGCTCGACGCCAAGTATAATGTACCCAAGGCCAAAAGAAATGGGACCGATGTCCCATTAAGATAAAAGCTTTGCAAATAAAAGTAAACCAAGTAGGATCTGTCACGAATCGTTTACATGACGCGTACATTTTCGAGAAAAACTACTCTGACTTTTTCAAACAACACATACATTCACGCCTTTTTCCCGAAGGGGTAGGCAGAGGTGTACCCAGGACTCAGTCCCATAGTAGATACACCCACATTTCGCCAGTATGTTATTGGTCCCATGTAATAGGGGGCGAGCCTATTGCCATATACCGGGCACAGTTCCAGACTCCAGGCAGCTATTGAGATAATTCCTAATGGAAAAATCCAATATTTAACACTATGCCTGACCTGGGGATCGAACCCGGGACCTCTTGATTGGCAGTCGAGCATGCGCCCACTACGCCACCGAGGCAGTCAGCCGAGGCGAGGTGTTTTCAAACAAGACAAACGGAAAATGCTTTCTCTCTTATGTTATTGCTAGTTGTGCCCCGCGGTTGCACCCGCAGTAAAGGACCCTACGTGTTACATTAAGGTCTACAGCCGACGCTATCTGCGTACCAACATTCAGCCCAATCGGTTTAGTAGTTTTGCGTAAAGAGGTACACAATTAGTAATTAGTAAATTTTGTCTATGTTATGTTATAAGTCCCATGTAATAGGGGGCGAGCCCATTTCCATATATCGGGCACAGTTCCAGACTCCAGGCAGTGTTTGAGAGAATTCCTGGAAAAATCCAATATTTAACACTGCCTGACCTGGGGATCGAACCCGGGATCATGATCGGCAGTCGAACTTGCACCCACTGTGCCACCGAGGCAATTAATACATACATACACTTGACATAATATACCTAATATAGGTATTGTAATGAATAATTATGCCAATAATGTAAATAAGATGGTGAGGAGCCTATTGCTATCTACCGGGCACAGTTCCAGACTCCAGGCCATTTAGAAAATTCTTAATGGAAAAATCCAATAACACTTATAGTCTGACCTTGGAATTGAACCCGGGACACACCCCGGATACTCGACTCAATTCCTATATAAAAGGCGCGCTATAACTACCTACTACACAGACAGCATACACCATGGAGTTTTGTTCACGTGCAAGAGTGTACGTAAGGTGATTTCACATACAAGCGGGGCTCGTGGAGGGCTGAATCTCGTTCGCGGGGGTGAGGAAGGTCGATTGTTAGGCGGAAGACTGTGTCCGTTCTATACGATGTATTATTATCTGTTCTGTGCCCGGCAGCTCATGAGTGACGATAAGGCTTGCGAAACACTACAACCACAGCAATCAAGACAACTTAGCTATTTTTTGATGTCAATTTTGAATGCAATATGAAGAATAATAATTAAAAGAAGCTTTATCCATTACAAAACCACTAAAGCTGTTTACACGAGATAATCTAAAAGCAATTCGGAGACAAAACAACCTGACGACAAGTAAATAATTATGCGAACACCGAAACGCTATTACACTAACTGAATTCTGTGTAATTCCCTTGAAATTGAGCATTTGGCAGCCATCTTGGATCCAGATGTTAATATTTGATCACCGACGACGCGGTGAACAAGGCTGTGGACCCACTTGGCAACAGTTTGCGACTTACTGTTTGTTTACCATGTTGTGATGCGAGATTTAAGAGGCAACTTCAAATCATTGGTATTTGTATATTTGTTCGAGGGTAACTTGAAAACTAATAATTTTTAAAATTTATCACAAAGAATATTGATTTAATATGATTTTTAAGATCGACCATGTGAGTTGTAGTTAAACGGCGATTTCTTTCGCCGTGCACGCAGTACAATGTACAAAATCAAAAAAATCTTAGTGATGGCCAACGATTGAATTTAATTCCAACTTGTAGTTTTCTAACAGCCGCCTTACAGTTTCCAAATGGGTCCGTAGCCTTATGTATAACGAACGCACAAATTAGATGTCATTGGAGCTTGGAAAGGTCAAAGTATTACTCTATTTCAGTTGTAGGCTGTTTCGTTACTAATGCGAGTAGTAAATTGATGCTTAATTGCAGGGTGATAAAGTTTGTAATTGCTTGGCGTCTATGTTTTGCTCTAACAAAATCACCTTAAAATTGAAATTTTTTTTTTTTTTTAAATGGGGATATAATCGTAATCCTTTTCATTTAATGTGAAAATTAATAACTTGGCAAACATTTATCGGTAAATTAAAAGGCGAAGTAAGTTAATAGGTAGTTAACATTTGTGGTCCGGGCGCTGCTTCCGATAGTGTGGTTCGATCCCCAATTTCAGGCAAAAGGTGTTAGATTTTTCCACTAGGAAATTTCTCAATGACAGCTTGCCCCAGTAGCACAGCGACCAGAGAAAACGAAGTCCCAGGGGATTAGAATGAGACAGCAGATATGCAATGTTCGGGTGCGAAAGAGAAAAAAACGGGGAAAACAAGTTATCCCCATACCATGCTTGGCGGACTGGAGTTTGAAACTGTGCCCAGTTGGTACAAGGCAATTGACTCGCCCTCGACTATATGAGACTTAAAAAATACGGCGAAGTTTGGGTGTACCGTACCTACTATAGGACTGATATCTTAATTTCTGATTCGATCTCTCAGAGAAATCCCGACCATAGCCCTCTCCATAGCTCGTTGCGCTATTTTGAGCTTACTGATTTCTGCGTGATGTTATGTTATGTTATTATTGGATTCACTTACTTGCATAATCCATGAGCCGTTTCCAGCGAAGGTGTACCCAGCATGGACGAGATGTCGATGCCGTGTGAACGAGCTGAGTAGGTTCCGCATGCATTGCATCAGAGTGTTCATCTGAGGATGGATGAGGATCTCCGTCACCAGGTTCTCTGATGCGAACTGGATGAGCCGCTCGCCTGGAGACAAAAACACGGTTAAGTTAATCACATTTACAGAGCAGGTCTTCTACGGCGTCTTGGAAACCGTAGTGTGGGACATCCCTAGGCTAGATGGAGCGACGATATAAGCAAGGTCGCTGGGAGTGGGAGAAGGAGAATACAGGATCGAGTTGAAAGGCGTGGGAGAGAACTATGCCCAGCAGTGGACAATCATAGGCTGAAAATGATGATGATGATGATAGAGCCGGTATGGGACTGTTTTAAACAGTTACAGGAATAGACCCGAAAATTATACATATGCCAAGCGTGTCGAGTATTGGCAAAACCTCCCTTTATGGGGGAGGCCTATGTTCAGTAGTGGACTACCAACGATGGATTATCAATGATGATGATGATTATACACCTTCCTTCACACACATAAAACATTATAAAAAAAAATATATATATAAGCTAAATATAAGCTTGTAAAAATCGACCTCAACCAAATGCTTTTCTTAATATCCCACCACGTATATTTTCTGGCGTGGCTCGCTCGCTCGCTCGGTTTTTACCTATTTCTATCCTGTAATATTGTACATACTATTATTATGCTGTAATTATTACCTTATTTTCTTGATTACTTTTATGTTTTTATCTGAATAATCCTTATTGTATTCGATTATCGAGTTTTCATTTATAAAAACCTGCACAAAGAAAAAATCTTAGAAATATAAAAAGGCACTGAAAACTGGTTTGGATTAAATTGGATTTTTTACTGAATCTTATTGTTATTTTTTAGATCCTAGTTGTCTTTATTTTACGTAATTACATGTATTTTTTTATTTCTTCAAAAATGTGGTTATTTGTGGGCGAGAGGACGAATTTCCTTTGGACAGCGCCTTAAACTGTCAAACATTAGGCTATTATGTTCTAAACAAAGATTATTAATAAGTAGATTAAAGCCAGTCTGCCGAAAACAGTTGAAGTTAAGCACATATATGTACGAGTAAATATATATAGTTATGTATAACAAGGTAAATATAAGCCTAAATAGATACAATAGAAAACCCTTCATACAATGTTGTCCAAACATGTGTGAAGTTCACATAATGCCTTGTGACAGAGGCAAAGCTCAAGGTTTTTGTATTGTGTTATGTTTGAACATCGACTATGATTAGTAGCTACTGTTCATAATAATATATTATGATGTTCTATTGTTAAATTAAGCTATTTGGTCTCCGAGTTTATGATAAATAATTTCATGTATTGTGTTCTGATGTGGAGAGTGTATACAATGTGATAAATAAATTGTAATACGTATTTATGCGTAGTGTAGGGTTCCATACCAAGCCTAGATACTTGAACAAAACCCTACTGCTTTCTTTAAGAACTTACAGCGCCATCTAGTTGAAAATTACAGCAAATATGTTAGTAATCTCGGCGAATTGGTATGGGAAGTCAAAATTTTATTTTTGCTAAGAGTAATTCTTTCTTTTGATGTCTAGGCACACCCCGGGCACTCGACTCAATCCCAAACAAAAGCCGCGCTATAACTACCAGACACAGACACTGCACACATGGAATTTTGCACACGTTCAAGAGTGTGCGTGAGGTGATTTCACATAAAAGCGGGGCTCGTGGAGAGCTCAAACTCATTCGCGGGGTGAGGAAGGCCCGATTGGTGGGTGGATGACATTGTCCATTCTATACGTAGTATTATTATCTGCTCTGTGGTTTAGGTTCATGAGTAGATGTACCCCTTTAAATATTAGTACACGTTTTAGTAACACGCTGTAGATGACAGAAAATTGGGTAAAGAGTTTTATAAGGACAGTGTGAATAGTCAAGTTGGTAGGAGTGGACAAAGCTTTTATTGACCAAGTTAATGATGTGTTAAAGAGAGACCTGGTCGAAATTATCCACAACTGAGAAGCATTTATGAATGACATCCTATGAAACACATAATATGACTTAGTAATGAAAGTGTGAGAAGCCAAAGTCGTGTATTAACATCATAGCAAGTCATTTCGAGTCTCCAGAACTTTGAGAGTATTCAAAAGTTATGCAAAATTTCACAACGTTCAGAAACATTCTAGAACGTCGTGGAGTGTTCGCAAATAGTCTGGAACTGCAAAGTCTCATATCATAACTCCCTGAGCGTAGCCATCCGGCTAGTGTTAAGGTATATATCCATGATAAAATAACATACAGACAGCCTCGTTGGTGCAGACGGTAGTAACTCTGCTTTCTGTGCCGCAGGCCCCGGGTTCGATCCCCGGCCAGGTCAATCATTTGTGTGCATGAACATGTCTGTTTGATCTGTGTCTGGGTGTTATAATCGTATTTAAGTATGTATATCAGTCATCTGGTTACCATAGTACAGGCTTCTAGCCTAGTTTGGGACCACGTGACCGTGTGTGGAAGTTGTCCCATATTATATTATATTATACCTAGGTTCTTCCACTTAACTAAACTAAACGCTACGCCTCTATTATCTGAGTTCCTAAAATAACATTAAGGATACCATTCATTCCGTGACCTTCTAAGGTCAGGGTGCCACATCTTTCCCCTAAACTCATTTATCAATGTCTAATATAATTCTGAAAAGATACGACTTATTTTGTATTTATTATTTTGGCAACTTTACGTCTTTTGGAACAGCTCCATTTTTGTTTCGGCTAAATTATTTGTTTTCCTAGGCTTTTATTGCCCTAGTGTTTGACAAAGGCCTTCTCCATGTTCTTTTAAATTATTATGTCGTGTGTTACCTTTGATCAACCCGACTGATAACTTTGCGTGAAAATTAATAGGTCATTTGGTACTATTTTTTGTTTTAAAACCGGCTTGTATTGTGACGAGACAAAATATTTTTGCGTGACGAACTTAAACAAAGACACTGACGGTATAATGTTTTAATTTTTTACACGTAGCAACTCTACATCTGAGATTAAAAAAAAAATCTACATCATCATCATCATCATCTCAGCCGTTGGTAATCCACTACTGAACATAGGCCTCTCCCATAAAGGGGTTTTGCCAATACTGGACACTCTTGGCAGGCGGGTTGTCGAGCGCAGTTCGATGTTTTTTTTTGCACAGGATGCTGCTGCTCGTTCTCTGGATCTGTTAACTCTTAGCCGGTTCTTACGGCAACCACGGGTAGAGAGGGTGGAGCACTATTCTAAAGGCGGTAACTTCACGGCGGAACTTACTAAGAAATATTAAAATAATCTTCCACTTTCAGATACGACGACAGGTAAAAAAATCAGACAAAAATCCGCACTTAGCTATAAAATTTGCTTTTACCTTCTCGTTCGTAAAATAATAAAAAAAAAATGATCTAGCCAAAATTCATTGAAGAATTCGCAAAGTCTTTTGTACAAAATAAACCAACAAACGATAACATGATTTCAAAAACTTGGCATTAATTTGCCTCAAATTAAAACTTTTAATGAGGGATGTTCGGAAATTTGTAGACAATTAAAATTATAACCGGTTGCCAACTAAGCTCAACATATTTCGCTCCCAAGTTTAATTGGCAACCAGAACTTTGTTCAAACATTCTTGTGTTCATCAAAATGTACACATTTATTGTAACGTTGCTAGGCGTGCCGATTACATCAGAACTGGGATATAAGTGATTAATATATAATATATTATTATATATAATTAGAAGTAGGATCTTTAAGTTTTATCATTGTGTATATCTTCTTAAAGTATTACTGTGTCCTCTGATTTCACTTGCTGTTTAGTTACCTTATATGTTTTTCTTATATTATGTTTTTATTTTTATTTTATTTTATTTATATGTTTTTCCAGAATCTGGGTTATCTTGTAAATAAATAGCCCGCAATCGGTGTTTGCATAAAAATATATATTATACATAATATGCACACACACCCCGAGACACACAAACACACGGGCCATAAAGAATTATTCAGCTTTTATTAATGCTAATACGAGTATTTATAGCTAAATACAAATGTGTTTTACGGTACTCTCCTCTCCCTGCACGGTTGTCTGGAAGAGATCGCTCTTAGCGATAAGACCGCCAATTGTTGCACTATATACTGTTTTCTTTAATTTTTAAGATTTATTGTTTTGTGGTATACCAATAAAGTGTTTATCTATCTATCTACAATATCCTAATAATATAAATAAGACAGTTTGTGAGCATGGTTGGATGGATGTTTATTACTCTTTCACGTCAAAACTACTGAACTGATTGGGCTGAAATTGGGTATATAGAAAGTTTAGACCCTGGAATCTTTATCTTATCTTACTATTTTACTACTTATCTTACTACTTATCTTATCTTACTACTTATCTTACTATTAATATAAATCTCAAATCTCAGATCAATGTTAAAAAGTTACGTTTTTTTAAGGTTAACAAAACGCTACCGAGTTCTAACTTTACTCCAGCGCCATCTAGATAATATGTTTTTTTGTGTGTATATTTGTCACGTTTTCACGCTAAAACTACTGAATAGATTGGGCTGAAATTTGGTATGTACGTAGCTTAGATCCTGGAATAACACATACAGTACTTTTTATCTCGATATTCCCACGGGAACGATGATTAGGTATGCAGATGAAACCGCGGGGCACATAACATAACATAACATACATTCACGCTTTTTTCCCGAAGGGGTAGGCAGAGGTGTACCCAGGACTCAGTCCTATAGTAGATACACCCACATTTCGCCAGTATGTTATTGGTCCCATGTAATAGGGGTCGAGCCTATTGCCATCTACCGGGCACAGTTCCAGACTCCAGACAGTTATTGAGATAATTCCTAATGGAAAAATCCAATATTTAACACTATGCTTGACCTGGGGATCGAACCCGGGACCTCTTGATTGGCAATCGAGCATGCGCCCACTACGCCACCGAGGCCGCGGGTCACAGCTAGTATTATTATGTTTGAAACACGTCTTTTCAAGCCAACTCGATAATCCAATTCGACAAGAATTACAAAAGACCCTCCCTATAAATATAGAAAGGTTGGAATCCCAATCCCACCCCATTCCGACCCACATTGTGCACCTCATTGAGGCCGTTATTGGAAGCCATTCAGTTGATCTCTTCAATAGGGTAAGGTATTGTCAGGCTCGGTGCAGCTATTTCTAAAGATCACTTGTGTAATTGACTTAATATTACTTCCACAATATTAGTATCATTATGCCATTACTACTCGGTGACTGCCTCGGTGGCGTAGAGGGCGTATGCTCGACTGCCAATCAAGAGGTCCCGGGTTCGATCCCCAGGTCAGGCAAAGTGGTTAAATATTGGATTTTTCCATTAGGACTTATCTCAATAACTGCCTGGAGTCTGGAACTGTACCCGGTAGATGGCAATAGGCTCGCCCCCTATTACATGGGACCAATAACATACTGGCGAAATGTGGGTGTATCTACTATGGGACTGAGTCCTGGGTACACCTCTGCCTACCCCTTCGGGAAAAAGGCGTGAATGTATGTTATGTTATGTTTTATGCCATTACTAGCCGTGACCCGCGGTTTCACCCGCATTATCTTCGTTCCCGTAGAAATCGTGATTAACTTTATGTTTTAATCGTTCCCGTAGAAATATAGGGACAAAGTACCCTATGTGTTATTGCCCAATCACTTTATTTGTTTAAGCGTGAAGAAGATATCCGTCCATCCATCCTTACAAACTTTTGCATAGTAGGAAGTAGGAGAGAGTGTTTAAAAGTTTACTTTAACTAAAAACATTACCTAAAAATTGTCTAAGTAAGTAGCGATGAGAAGGACAGGGTCCCGGATACACCTAATTTTGGTGTTATGTTTATAAAAAAGCTGACGCGATCATCCACCAAACGGGGTTAAGCCGCCAAAATCTTGGGTACGCTGCTATGTAGTAGTGGCTTAGAGCATTTCGATATTGTATAGGCTGGCATGTCGGCTCTATAGCTCTGAATAACTGATGCCACCTAAAGCCTAGCTTCCTTCAAACATAAACTAAATAATTGCTTTATTCAGCAGACATTTTATGATTTTGAGGAAATGACTATCAAGTAGAATAAGTTCTAAATAGGAAATAGTTTCTATATTAAGTTTTATTGATATGTTTTATTGCTATTTTTTGTAATTTATTTATTAATACCAAATATTGTAAAACAATCAGATGAAAAAACAAAACCCTACGCCCTATAAGTTTCTTGTGCGTCCTTCGTGTATAGTTATATTTCCGAACGCACGGTAGATTTATTACTAGTTATTGACATTATTTATTGGCGTTTAAAAGACTTATATAAATATATTTTTTTTACATTCGAGTTTGATACATTGTACACTGTAAACACCGAGGTCTATTATGAATATCGCATCACATCAGACGATAAATTATACATTAAACGCGTGAAACAAGTTACACGAGCATCAAAAAGGCTTTTCACGTCAATTTGCAGAGTTCAAAGCTTGCTAATTGAAATTTTCCCTGGAAAATGGCGGAAAAATGTTCCCGGAATTAAATGGGCGTTCATAACAAGCCCTCGTGACACTTTGAAAATATTTGGAGAATCGTCAATCAATATTATCAACATCATAGGTCAGATTATTTCACTATACAATTCAACTCATGTTCAATGAGTTTTTATCATAAACGCACTCTTGCCCTAAACGGACAGACTATCGCTTATTTATTGCTGAAAAACAACTCATCTCATGAGACGAATTTCTTCCGATCTAATCATCCTGTGTTGCGTCTATAGCCCAGTCATTGATATAAAGAATAAAAGGGGAGATAGGGTACGTTCCCATAGCGCTTACTCAACAAATGGCACGTGCAATTTGCTCAGTGTGAAGAACAACGAAGATAGAAAGACGTACCTTAGACCGAAGTGCGACCGAGACCGACTCTACTTACGTACGTGGACCTAATGGGACCTAATTTGAGCTTGCCATTTTCGAGAATAATATTTCATCTCCGCTTTTCTTTATATCAACGAGCCCAGTATAAGTATTTATTAATATCAGTATAGAATAAACAAATACAAATAGATTTACAAAAAAGGTTACGTTACTAGAATTATTAGGTTTCAGATTTGTGTTGCACAAAGTGTCCCTGAACATAACATAACATACATTCACGCCTTTTTCCCGAAGGGGTAGGCAGAGGTGCGCCCACTACGCCACCGAGGCAGTCCCTGAACAGCGCAGCTTAATTCTAGGTACAAATTAGTTGCTAGGATATTTCTAGGTTCCAAGCAGACAACAAATATAATTCTCATAAAGCAACCGTACTTATACAAGGAGCTCGCGCTGGCTGCAGTAGATACCGCCTCTTTGTTTAGGTGTGAACCGGTTAATCCTCGAGCTCTATAGGTATTGTATTATAACAATACCCGGTTGTTATTGTCCGTCTGTTTGTGGCCTTTGTTCGGGTTATAAGCCGTGGTTTTTGTTTAGCCTATTTGGGTTTATTTGCGAGTTTTTGCAGCTTTCCACTTTATTCAAAAAACGTTATAAAAGTTCCGGAGATACGATAGGGTATATAATATAGAAACGTACAGTATAATATATTTAATTATGGCTTTTCACCGCGGTTTTATAATTTTTTAATGATATTAAGTAACAAGACGAGCTAATCAGGTGCCTGATGGTAAGCATCATGATTGCCCATATCAGACACAGTGCCACCCACTGTTTTAAAATTCAAAATTCTACGCGGCACTGCACTGTGCCTGTCACCCTGAGATATGAGATGTTGAATCTCATCATGCCCAGTAATTTCACTGGTAACATTGCCCTTCAGACCGCAACATAGTAATGTTTCCACATTACTGCTTGACGGTTGAATAACTGGCAAAGGTTACTTCCCCAGGCGGTCCCCTGCTAAAGAGGCCTACCACTAAAATATTATTAACTATATATATATTATAAACTGAAAAATTTTGTTTTGAGTGTCATTCTTAAGTCTATGCTATGTATGAGTACACAAAAAAATGGCAGCCCAATCGGCCTTTTCAAGTTACGTACTTGAAAGGGCAACAAAAATTCACACACCGAACTATTGCAATGATAATTAATAGAATGGGATTAACAAAATGTGAAAGGAGATTAACAAAAGAGATTTATAAGGCTAGTGTGTATGGTCAAGTCGGTAGCGGTCGACCGCGGGCGTACTTTTCATGAACAAATTGACGTTGTTCTTAGGAAAGGCCAAGTCAAAAGTACCTACAACCGACGAGCATGTATGAAAAATGTCATGAAAGTGAACGAAGCGAAAGTTGTATGTCAGGATCGTAGCAAGTGGAGGGAAATAGTCTCTGCCTACCCCACCGGGAACAAGCCGAGACTGTATGTATGTATGTAGTAGACTGAGACTCGTCCTACATTGATGATATCTTGGGAGGAGGTATTTAACCCTTATGAGTTACTAAAATAAGGATTATTTTACTGATAACAATAATAAAAGCCGTGGAGTTACCGGCTTTAGAATAGTGCTCCACCCTCTCTACCCTTGGTTGCCGTAAGAGCCGGCTAAGGGTTAACAGATCCAGAGGACGGGCAGCAGCGTCCTCTGCAAAAAACCATCGATCTGCGCTCGACAACCCGCCTGCCAAGCGTGTCGAGTATTGGCAAAACCCCCCTTTATGGGTGAGGCCTATGTTCAGTAGTTAGTGGATTACCAACGGCTGAGATGATGATGATGAATAATAAAAGAGCCCTTGTAATATTTTTTACTTAATTTAATTTGAGAACCCTGTAAATAAAATAGGGTGTAGGGTTCTATATCTAGATACGAGTACCTGAACAAAACGTTACCACGTCCTAACAACAAACAAAATAATGACTAAAATTTTGCGGTTTTGAGATTTTTTTCTTAACTTGTGATATACGATCTGGCTTCTTGCCAAATTTCATAAAGCTGGGACAACTGGTAGTACCCTAAACGTTTAAAGCCCGTAGCTCAAAGTATGGAAATGTGCTGTAAAATGGCCGTATCTTTTGATTGCGATGACTTTTTTACAACAGCAAGAGATCGTAGACCTGAGTTGTTGATACGAGTTTCAACATGATACCTCAACGCGTTCTCGAGTAAAAGAGTCTTAACAAACGGATAGACAGACAAACAGACAGACAGACGGACAACTAAATGATCCTACAAGGGTTCCTATTTTCCTTTTGAGGTTCAGAACCCCAAAAATACCAGTTCTACCTATCTCCAATTCAATATGCCTATTCACGGACGTGGAAAATACAACGCGTATCTCGTTCAATCATTTTAATCCGACCCTTCCGTATTTATACCCGGACAAATTGATGTACATAATATTGAATCTGTACCATCCGTTTTCATTAAAATCAACATTTTGCCCGACCCTGTTATAATATTTGAAAATATTAAATACGTGGGGTCCGGGAGCTCACCGCATTTTCAAATATCTATCTGAGCGCTTGGTCGAGCCGACGCGTGATCAAAATGCTGGCGTTTATCTGGCTCAACGTATAAGCATTGCTATTCAACGTGGCAATGCCGCCAGTATCTTGGGTACGCTGCCATCTGACAGTGGTTTAGAGCACTTGGATTTTCTATAGGCCGACATGTCGGCCTGTGGATTTTCAAAGTGTTCTATGGTATAGTGTATTTAGTTAGGGTAGATAGTAAGTAGGTAGCTCTATTGTTTAGTCATATTTGAAAAAGATAAATTATTCACTTTAATTTAAAATAAAATTTTATTCAATTCAATTTATAATACGAGTACTTTCCCAGAAGAGATTAACTTTATTACACTACTAGCTGTGCCCCGCGGTTTCACCCGTTTCGTTCCCGTGGGAATATCGAGATAAAAAGTATTTTTTATGTTATTCCAGAGTCTAAACTATCTATATACCTTATTTCAGCCCAATCGGTTCAGTAGTTTTGGCGTGAAGGAGTAACAAACATTCATCCATCCATCCATCCTCACTAACTATAGCATTTATAATATTAGTAGGACTAAGTTGTAATGTCTTATATTATAACTAGCGACCCGCCCCGGCTTCGCACGGGTAGCAGAAGTAGGTATAGTGGACGTTTATCAGGAGTAAATTCGTGATACATTGTATTTTAATAAATATAACCCTAATGGTTTACGCAGCGCACGCAAATTAATGACTATTTCTGTTACAATGACCAAACCTTAACACATGTTATAATTTATCGTGGGCTATTTTGAAGATATTGATGAGTACTACAAACCCCTAGTACATTACTTTACTCTACCACCAATAGTTTTCACACCGCATGAAAAATAATCACTTTTTCGATTATTGTGACTAAACCAAAAAAGATGGATATAATCTATGTATACTGTTTTGTAGGTATTGATAATTAATACAATCCCCTAGTACATTACTTTACTCTACCACCAATAGTTTTCACACCGCATGAAAAATAATCACTTTTTCGATTATTGTGACTAAACCAAAAAAGATGGATATAATCTATGTATACTGTTTTGTAGGTATTAATAAGTACTACAAACCCCTAGTACATTATTTTACTCTACCACCAATAGTTTTCACACCGCATGAAAAATAATCACTGCTTCAATTATTGTGACAAAACCAAAATAGATGGATATAATCTATGTATACTGTTTTGTAGGTATTGATAAGTACTACAAACCCCTAGTACATTACTTTACTCTACCACCAATAGTTTTCACACCGCATGAAAAATAATCACTTTTTCGATTATTGTGACTAAACCAAAAAAGATGGATATAATCTATGTATACCGTTTTGTAGGTATTGATAAGTACTACAAACCCCTAGTACATTACTTTACTCTACCACCAATAGTTTTCACACCGCATGAAAAATAATCACTTTTTCGATTATTGTGACTAAACCAAAAAAGATGGATATAATCTATGTATACTGTTTTGTAGGTATTGATAAGTACTACAAACCCCTAGTACATTACTTTACTCTACCACCAATAGTTTTCACACCGCATGAAAAATAATCACTTTTTCGAGTATTGTGACTAAACCAAAAAAGATGGATATAATCTATGTATACTGTTTTGTAGGTATTGATAAGTACTACAAACCCCTAGTACATTACTTTACTCTACCACCAATAGTTTTCACACCGCATGAAAAATAATCACTTTTTCGATTATTGTGACTAAACCAAAAAAGATGGATATAATCTATGTATACTGTTTTGTAGGTATTAATAAGTACTACAAACCCTTAGTACATTACTTTACTCTACCACCAATAGTTTTCACACCGCATGAAAAATAATCACTTTTTCGATTATTGTGACTAAACTAAAAAAGATGGATATAATCTATGTATACAGTTTTGTAGGTATTGATAAGTACTACAAATCCCTAGTACATTACTTTACTCTACCACCAATAGTTTTCACACCGCATGAAAATAATCACTTTTTCGATTATTGTGACTAAACCAAAAAAGATGGATATAATCTATGTATACTGTTTTGTAGGTATTGATAAGTACAACAAACCCCTAGTACATTATATTATTCTACCATCAATGCACTTCACAGCGCACGCAAATTTATGAATATGGTAATTATATTATGTAACACCTTGGTTCACAATATTGCAGTTTTCTTACGGATCCCCATTTTTTTTCAAAATCTCATATAGCCTATGGCACTCACACTGAATTAAGCTATCCATAAGTGAAAGAATTTTTAAAATCGGTCCAGTAGTTTCGGAGCCTATTCGTTACAAACAAAAAAACAAAAAAACAAAGTTTCTCTCTTTATAATATTAGTATAGAAGTATAGATATGTATTATTGTATTGTTGTCTTGTTAAAAATATGTTTCCTGACAATTATGTATTATGTATAGTGTATATAAGTTATGTGTAATAATTTTGTACACGATCCCATCTCTAATCTTCTTATCATACACCTGTCCGTCCAGACTGGTTGCCGGAAGAGACGGCTTAAAGCGATAAGGCCGCCCATTGTCGACCAATAACTTTTTTGGTTTTAGCTTAAATTTTAAGTTATTATTTTGTACTGTGTAATATTATGTAAAAATGGTCGAAATAAAGAGTAATCTAATCTAATCTAATCTAGACATTTTGTTTTATTTTATTACGCTACCCGTGGTTGCCGTGGCGGCCGGCTAATGGTTATGAGATCCAGAGGACGAGTAGCAGCGTCCTCTACATTAAACCATCAAACTATGCTCGCCAACCCGCCTGCCAAGCGTGGCGAGTATTGGCAAAACCCCACTTATGAGAGAGGCCTATGTCCAGCAGTGGACTAAAACGGCTTAGATGCTGATAATAATGATAATTACACCCTGTAACTACTAATCATTTCTTAAAGGCAATTTCTGTCATCGTGACAGGTTTTGTTAACCATCCTGAAAAAAAAAAAAAAACAACCTTTTTGAAAACGTCCTTGAATTATAATGACTAATCTACTGGAAATACCTTATGCAAGAAACACCGCAGGTTTTTCAGCGTTTTATGAATGTCTTTTGTGAGGAACCGACGTAAAGTCCTTTTAGGGGACTCGCTCGTTCAGGATTATTTTAATAAAAGAGAACTACTGTTATAATATTTTTGAACATTTTTTTTTATGGTTAGCAATAAAAATAATAATATGGGACAACTTCCACACACAGTGATCTGGTCCCAAACTAGGCTAGAAACCTGTACTATGGTAACCAGATGACTGCTATACATACTTATATAAGCTTCTTAAACAACCAGACACAGATTAAACAGACATGTTCACACAAATGTTTGACCTGACCGGGGATCGAACCCGGGGCCAGCGGCACAGAAAGCAGATTTACTACCATCTGAGCCAACGAGGCTATCACTTTTATCAATAATACTTATAAATATGGATTTAATATTTTGTTATAAAATTAAATACTGATCCTATCCTATCGATATAAAATGCTACATTGAATCATTGAATTAATTTACACATTCACCGACGTTAATAAAATAACATTTATAAATGTTGTTATAGGATAATTAATTTATAAATACAGAAACCATTACTTAAAATTACCTACCAGCTACCAAAGTACCTAGGGTTATAATTATTCGTAGCGCACGCTACGCTGCTACGAAGCTACGAAACTTCGTAGCTCTACTACGACTAGGATACAATTTAATTGTAATTATGTAAATTATTTATGTATTAATGGTATAGTGTAGTAAATATTATTTGAATAAGCATTTATTAGGAATTAAGTACACAGGTAACTCAAGTTTTCGAACGTATGGTAGATTCATTACTCGTTATCCTCATTGACTTGCATAAGTGTATTGTGCCCAAAGAAACGGACTAGTGATCCAAACGAGCTGGGCCCAGAAAACCTTAGACTGATTTCAAAAAAACTCAAACTCAAAAAACTCAAACAGATTTATTCAAATAGGTCTGGATAATCTGACACTTTTGTACGTCAATGAAGATACAGTACTGAGTCTACCGTGCGTTCGGAAAGATACCTCTACAAGAAGAACGCACAAGAAACTTGTAGGGCTTAATTTTTTCAACAGATAGTTTCACAATATTTGGTTTGGTTACATTCGTTTTCTTTGAAGGTGCCGCGAGGCGGCTATGCAGAAGTTTCCAGGTCTTATCAGGTCAGATTATCCTATATTTCCGGTTATCTAATGTTTTTTGAAATAATATACACAACTGTAGTAGCCGTCTTATTATCGCCACATAATTTATAATTTGACTTGAATAAAGCGAGGTTAAGTACTTGGTATCTTTATAATGGCGACACGCGTTCCCATTTCAGTAGAACATTTGCTGAATTTATTATAATTAGTCATGTCGAGAGTCAATCGCAAATATTTGATCTAATGAAAAGAAACTATGTAAGTTTCTATAATAAAATCACAAAAGAGATAACGGGGCTACCAGAAAATAAATTCTACTAAAAGTCTACTAAAGAAGGCTTAGAGGATAAAGATGCCTAGAAATTTCTGCATAGCCATCACGCGGCACCGCCTAAAACAAACGAATGTAACCAAACCAAATATTGTAAAATTGAAAAAATTAAGCCCTACAAGTTTCTTGTGCGTTCTTCTTGTAGAGTTATCTTTCCAAACGCACGGTAGACCAATTACTGTTTATATTCATTATGTCAGATTGTAACATAATTGGAGAAATCTGTTACAGTTTGAGTTTTGAGTTTGACAGATTTTTCAAAAAACTCTCTATATAACATCATTATGTTTGTCACCCGCCAACAAAGCGCTCGCAGCGCTTGAACTCGTTATCACGTTTCTGGGTGAGAGAGCATGAAGCGCTGAATCGCGGCAGGATGTCGAGGTCGCGGTGACACACTTATTCAACTTCTGTGTTTGATTTATATTGCAGTAAATGTTCCTTTTATTGTTATAATGAAGTCCTTGGTTCCAGATGCTCGTTCTTTTTACTAAAATAGTCTAAAGGTTCTTCAATATTGTTATTAGGAACCTCATTTTTTTTTTATTTCAAGTCTACATACGAAAATGGAAAGAAAAATTTCACCCACGGGCGGGATTCGAACCACGCACCCTCCGCACCATTCCGCGTGGTGGGCACTCAACCACTTGAGCTACCGTGGAGGTAGAAATTTTTCAATCCTTCTACCTAACGCTTATTATTAGCGTGTGTGTTTATCTATAGGTGATGCATTTCGCAATCTACCCACCGACAAGTCCAATGTTACAATTAGAATTCATATCGAAAACCAAGTCAAGTCCTTCAAGTCTAGTCGCAAATCGTACTGCTGATAATGAGGTACCGGGTTCGATCCTCATGGCAGAAAAAAATGTTATTGGGTTTCCGTTATAAATTTTCTCAGCATGGGGTCTGGAACTGTACCCGGTAGATGGCAATTCCATGTGTTATTCCAGAGTCTAAACTATCTACATACTGAATTTCAGCCTAATCGGTTCAGTTGTTTTGACGTGAAAGAATAACAAATCCATACTCAAACTTTCGCATTTATAATATTGGAGCATGTTAGGATGTCAATGTTGAGATTCTCCTTTAAACTTCGGGATAAAGAATCTAGAATCTAGAAATTTGTTCCGATTTTTAGTGTCAAAAATAAAATGCACAGTGCACCACCCTCCCGCCCGCAAAATTACATACAAAGAGGAAATGCTACTAGGTATTATTTTTGTTAGTGACACCATTCATATATCGACACGTGTTACGCGTCTACACGACGCATCATCAGGAAATAGACTCTGACCCCGCTGAAAGGGTGACAAACGTTAGTACGACGCCGACGCCTCGAGATTTTACCTCGCTGAACTCTAGAACAAGAAGTCTACAATGGAGTTCCGAAAAGTAACTTCTAAATTCAATCAAATATTCTTCTCTTATCCATATAACCCTAGTTAAAACAGAGTATTATAAGTAGGTCTTCAGTCTTCCCTCCTAATTAATCAGCCATCAGTATTCAATCGTACCAACGATCAACACCTGCCGATGCGGGCTCGATGTGGCCGCGCACATCGCTCTCTGTCGACCGCTGACAGCTGATGAATGGGAACCGTACACCTTTGTTAGATAGAGGGTAATATGGGGACTGTTTGGGTTCAACTGGATTGCGTAATGGCAATTTGTTAGCGTATTCTTACAAGGTTATTATTATATTCATTAATTTTTAAATATGGCAATATAATTGCCCCCTATTACATTCGACCAATAACATACTTGCAAAATTTGGGTGTACCTAGTATGGGACTAAATCCTGGGTACTTTTTAATATCGATAAAAAATCTGATTGCTGTGAACTTTGTTACATATTATTAATTATGAGGTTATACCACACAATACGTTATACTAGAGTCATAGAAGTGTTCACGCCAAATGCTCTCACATAGAAGCATTACCACTTGTTTGACTAGTTGCTCAGGTAAATATTATACCCTACTCATGTCTATAATATGTTGTAGGATAATCTGAAAATTTACTTGTTGCAAAAAACCTAGAATGATTTGCAAAAATCATAATAAATTTAATATGGTCAGAATAAAAAAGTGTTTGACAAAAACCTTTTCAGAACAAAGAGAGTAAAAATAAATCAAATAATCTGAGAATTTTGTACATGCCATTACGTTTTGGAAGGCAACAAAATAGCTCTCAGTTTTTACGTCCCGATACAATGTCATACACAGTTTTAAGTGGCCATTATGTTTGAGGGATACGGAACAAAACAGGCTATTCACCAAACATATTACATATTATTTTAACATCTATTTGATTTTACCTCTAAAGTTCACGGTTTTTGTCTTGTACGACGCCCATAATGGTTTTTAAAACATTGTAAAAGTTTGTTTTTGAATTAACATTAACTAATTATTGGATGAGTCGCAGTTTCAACCATTATTACTACTCTTTGTATTGCTATACTAAAGTTATTTATGTATATATTTATGTTATGTAAGTACATATACAGACCGCCAATTGTTACACTCTTTGTTATGATGTATTTTTAATTTTATTTTTTCAAGGATTATTTTTGTTGTTTGCCAATAAAGTGTTTATCTATTTATCTTTCATATTTATTCAAGACAATGCGTTTTTTATCAATAAAGTTTAAGTTTAAGTTTAAGTTAAAGGCACCCGAAAGAAAACGGGGGCAGGTCACTAGTTTATAATAATTTAAGTATTATATTATTATTATTAGCCTGTAGTAAAAAAGTTGCAAAACAGATTTAGTCCCTTTTGTTCCGCAGCTCCCTTTCACCACCATTAGTAAGAATTTATACCCGTTTAGTTATTTGTTTCGATCTAAAGGTATTTTTGCTGAGTTTTATTATCGGGCCCTTCGTTACGCTTGTTTCACTTCACGATTATGTTTTCGCAGTTTGCGACGCAATTTCGGATATTGTTGATCGGTTTCGCTTTGTTTGTACAAATCGGTGGACTGATTTATTGGAACGGTCTGGTTTTGAGATAAAATATACTTAGAAACATTTAGACTGCCTCGATGTCGTAGGGGGCTCGGGTTCGATCCCCAGGTCAAGCAATGTGTTAAATATTGAATTATATTTTTTTTTTTTTTATTAGGTCCACAAAACTGGGCGTTACACATATTATGTCATACAGAAAATTATTATTTAAGCCATTTACAATAGTGTACGTCCTTCTCGATGTGAACACAACATGCAAAATCATCATTAGGAATTATCTCAAGAACTGCCCGAAGTCTGGAACTGTGCCCGGTAGATGGCAAAAGGCTCGGTTCCTTATTACACGGAACCAATAACATACTGGCGAAATGTGGGTGTGCCTCCTGGGTGTACCCCAGAGACAGAGGACCTCTGCTTAACCCTTCGGGAGAGGGGCGTGACTGTAAGTTATGTTTGGAACATTTAGTAGGTTTAATGAGACAAGCCATAGAGCTCAAAATTAAGGTACCTAGAAATGTCAAATTTCAGTACAATATAAAAACTATTTTCGCCACCTCTTTACTACTTACGTACGCATTACATTTTAACGTAGAATCAAAAAGCGCCACACAAAGAATCCTGCACCGTGATTAGTTCTAATACACAAACGTAGCAACGTTCTCACGTTGCTACGAGTCTAAGTACTAATGAGTCATGTCTTGCGGCGACACATTCACACAGCTTCTAAACCTTATTACGAGTTCTGTGGTACAAACTATTTAACAAACCCAAGGCGACGTTTTAATTTTGTCTCCCTCTTTTTTCTTCGATCAGAGGGAGAAGGTACAAGAAAATATTTCATTCCGCATAATTCTAACTGTTAAAAACACCAGCAACATTGAAATGAGTCTAAAATCGATGGAAAAGTTTGAAAGTCGTAGAATTTGAGTGCGAAATTTCTCGAGACTTATTTAAGTACTCCCGAACTTCCAAAATCCATAATTTATGAGGTATTTTCGACGTCAGCTTGCATTACAGGCCTCGTGTTATTAAAATTTATTTCACGTCATTTCTCCTACAATTTTTTAAAAACCATACGAATATAATATTGGTATAATATTATGGTGAAAACCAACACTGCACAGGGACATCTCACGCACCACAAAGCTGAGTCTACCCTAATTGCTAGTAACGTATTTAATTTTCTTTTTGTTAATATGTAAAATCAATTCAGTATTCATTCATAAAATATATATATTTCCTATGTTTATGCAAAGTATTGACACTGGATGGCACTTAGAAAGGAAATTTTAATAAGTTGTAAAAACGATCTGTTTTTTGTTTAATATCTGGAAATAAGTTTATCTACCTATATAAATATTTATAGATAGATTGAGGTCAAACGTAAGCCTATTTTATATAAAAAAAAAAAAAAAAAAAGTTTTCTACAAAATACTGTTTTTTTCGCTTCATCTCAAAGTTTCCCTAATGAAAATCAAAAGCTGATCTCTAATTCTCTGAAGTCCTACTAAGTAGATCTAGGACCCGATCAAGGCAAGGCGATGACGGCGAGCATATTATAATACGCGATGTGACGTTTTTCATAGGTCTTTATTTTACAGCCAATTGTTAATTGATAAACTAATTTTGTGAAGCACCGACTCACGAAATATTCATCAAAAACTAATCTACTTAGCTACCTAATTTGCCTACCTTATCACTTACATACTTACCTAGTGTAATATTGATTCTACTAGGTAGTTTGGCCGGCGAGTTTGTAGATGCCCGCGTCGTAACCTTCCGTCTAGGAAAAATATTATGATCTACAGCATTTTTGACGGTTTTAATAAAGAGATGATTGTACATACCATATCTGGCTTCCTCCCCCTCGGGTGCCTGCGCCGAGAGGGTGGCCAGCTCCTTCTCCAGGTCGACCTGGTGCTCTCCAGAGTCCCATGATAGCAGCCCTGGAACAATCAAATCATCGTTAAGCTCTTCAAATTAAATCAGTGTCTAGGAGGAGATATTGGCTCTTGCTACTTAAGCCCGCATTGATGATGACGCTATTATATGATGGCATCGTTGGCCAATCACAACGCGAATTCATGACGTGATATTTTTATGAACGCCATCTATAAATAATATGTTAAGCTATAGTGAAGAAAATGCTCGTAGTGAAGATATTACACACTCGGAAAGGACGATTTCTAGTACTTCATTTTAAATCCCTATAAACATAAGAAAACCATCAGTGATAACATCAAAGAGCAAACCAGCTCGTATAAGTATACACATTTAATAAATTGCTTTATACACTTTTTATAGACAAACAGGTAGGTAGGTTTTTGTAGTAGTGGGCCTCTTTTGCAGGGTGCCGCCTGGAGAAGTACCACACCTTTGCCAGTTATTCATCCGCCAAGCAGTAATGTGCAAACATTACTGTGTTCCGGTCTGAAGGGCAATGTTACCAGCGAAATTACTGGGCATGATGAGATTCAACAACTCATATCTCAGGGTGACAGGCGCAGTGCAGTGCCGCGCAGAATTTTGAATTTTAAAACAATGGGTGTGGGCACTGTGTCTGATATGGGCAATCATGATGCTTACCATAATAAAAAAATCATAAAAAGGTCAAATAGACCTGTTTTGTTCAAATATTTTTATTAGAGTCAAATTTAATGAGTGAGTGAAATTTTACTCTTTCCTATTGACAGATTAATCTTATATCTGCGTAACACACGTTCCACTAGATGACTATACAATTCACCCAAACAACATTTTTTTACAACTATGTAATCAAATAAATACAAAGTCATGTTAAATTATTATTTAATTCAATTTATAATTTATGACTATTTATTTCCAATTTCAATCAATTATTATGTCGATTCATTTTATTTTGTATTTTGTATTTGTTAATTTGTATTGTAATTTAATTTAGTAATTAATATTGTGTACCTATGATCTTTGTTGGTCGAAATAAACGAATAATAATAATAATAATAATAAAACTCCACCTAACAATAATATCATCAAACTTTATTCTTCATTTTCCTGCAAAAAATATCCACGAGAATACACTAGTTGTTATAATAAACATTCACAGTAGCAGTCATATTATGGCGTTATAGCCGGCCATTTCCCATTACCCCACATCATGTCGACAGCCCGCTGGGACGGGCCGATGAGGACACGAGAACAGTCCACTATACCAGACTACAAAAACACGGGGACCTAATTAAATAGACAAACGATTAAATGGATTTCGGAAGACACTGTTTGTCGTGGGTCCTTATCATTGTATTTACAATACTTTTATATATAAAGTTATTTGAATTTGAAGGTCTTTGCCGATTCTGAATATAAATATATTATAGAAAAAAATTATTTTGATCAAAGGCGAAACATAGGGCGCACAATGAAATTAAATAGCAGAAAATATTAGGACATGATCATTCGAATCTACAAGTTATTCATTTAAAGTCACAAAAAAGGTGTAGTTATTATTAAGATGTACAGAACTATTCTTAAAACTGAACACAATACAAGGAATACGAAAAATATCATGAAATGAAATGAAATATATTTATTTGCCTGAAGTATGGTAGTTAGTTGAATTGTACATATTGCTGTAAGTTTCACATACTTCGCCATTTCGCCATTCGCCACAGACATGCAAAATTTCAAAATATTGTTATGCGAAAAAATGTCTAGTCTTCTCTTACATTAATAAATTATGCAATTAATTCATCAATGTCAATTTAAAATCATGCGAATCTTGCAATTAATTCTTCTAGGAGTTGAATTTCACCTTTCAGGCATACTGCTTCATAGTCATCTTTCGTTTAGGGTAAACTGCTTTTTTGACAAATCTACTATATAGGTATAACGTCTTCATTGCTGGAGCTTCATTGTTGGAACTGCATGCCAACTGCTCACCAACTGCAACGTGCCAGTTGGTTTGTATGTTTTATTACAGTCGTACTAACTGTATTCACTGAGAATTTGCACTCGGAGTGCAGTTTAAAGGCCGTCTGTCTAAAGCCTAAGCATTATTGCTGTACTTATCACATTGTATAAGAATAATTATGTAATAAGAATAGAATAGAAAATATTAAATCATTACCACAACTAAGTACAATAATAGATAAAATGCTTAAAATTTTTATGGTTACAATTATTGTTATGTACTAAATAGATAAGACTATAGATTAGGGATTACAGTTAAGTTCGATGTTCTAGGTGGTAACGAAAAGGACATAGCTCAGCATATATGCGTTCCATGCTCGCATGAAGCGCGCTGTTTTTCAGTTATGCTCCTTTCCGTAGCAGGATAATGACTAAAGTAATCCTATTACATCTTTATTGATTATTAAACCTAGTATGTGAAAGAATTTATTTATGCTTGTTCGCAAGCTCAGTACGGTGAACGGTATGATGGACGAAGTTCAACAACAGTTATGGTAAGAGTAGCATCAAATGAGAGGATAAATATTGAACGCGGTGGAGCGGACTATGGCACTGAAATGATCCACGTACTTTTGATGGCGTGCTTGATTCAGAATGGACGCGTCAATATAGGTTGGTGAGGTTTCCAGGTTTTGCTTTCAAGAAGAGAAGTAAGCTTACTAACATTATATAATCGGTCCACACATAGTCCAATTTCGACAAAAGTATTTACTATACCAAATTGGACCAAATTGGATTGGAATTTTTACGTACATACATGATGTTCTCATAGATGTATAAAGATAGCAAGGATAATATGTTTATATCTTTAAGTACTGGTCCCTAATAGTTTCTTGGAAAAACTCGTAAAGCAATCTCCAAGTAATGTTGTTAAACTAAGCAATCCCCTAGATACCGGTTGATTTCGCAATAGTTCCATCTCAAGTCATGAATAAAACATCCGAAGCAACTTGTTCCTTTTTCGCAATCATCCACTGAATAATTAACGAAGAAAGAAAAGTGTCGCCAACGCAAAATTAATCTCTTGCGAGATCTAGACAATAGTCAGACGAGAAATGGATATTTAAACATTTAAAACTGAAAGCACAGATTTAAGAACAATGGAAAAGTGTTACAATCTTTTTTTATAATAGTCTGTCCAGTAGTTTTGGCGTGAAAGATTAACAAACATCCATCCATCGTTCAATCCAACCAAAGCCGCGCTAGATGTCGCTGGAGGTGAGTTAGAATTCGCAAGCGCTTTGTTCATCTGTTAAAAATGTAATTTTTTTAATATTGTACTAAAATTTGAGATTTATAATATCAGTAGGATTATATCCAATGAAAGCAAAAACCCATTATGCTTTGACCTAATCTTCATGAAATTATTTACTAACGTAATTTGAGGAACTAGATTTTTTAAGTCTCGAAAGTAATCAACTTCTAGAAAAACCTCAAAGCAAATCTTTGAGATTCGCAATGGTTTGTCCGATTGTTTCTGCGCTTAAGTTAAAATGCCAAATCCCTTTTCTATATTGAGCCCTTTCAAGTTTGCCCTTTAAGCTCCGGTTATATTATTCAGGAAGGTCAAACCTTGAAGATTAACTTAGTGGAGAAGTTTGGGCTTAATCAAATGATGCTTCGCTCGAAGATCCGATATCAAATGGCTTTTTGGAATTGACGGTCACATTATTGTTAGGACGCTGAAAAGATAACGAGGACACAAATGTATACAATATTAATAAAATAAAAGAGACAAGAAAGAGAAGAGAAGAGAATCACATAAGTTTAAAAACTTTGAAGAAAGAAAACATTTTAGATTATTATTTATTAGCTAGCCGTGTGGTTCCCGGTTATATAATAGAGCCACCCTTTTCTGATCCCTTGGGAGCCGTGAGACCCGGCAGAGGGACATATTCAGAGAGTGGGCAGAAGCTCTGTTTCAAGTATTCAATCTATTGCGATCACCAAGCTGCCTCCCAAGCGTGGTGATTACGGCATTCTATCATGATTTATTTGGTTCCAATAATTATCATCATCATCAGCCGGAAGACGTCCACTGCTGAACATAGGCCTACCCTATAGAATGCCATCGCGTAGAGTCCTAAACTATTCATATGGGGAATTTTGCCGTAATCACCACGCTGGGTAAAAAGTTTCGATGTAAAAGTAACATCACAACCAACCGCTCATAAGCAAAAGTAATATAACTACAAAAGAGTAATTTTAAATATTACCCCCATGTCTCTGCAAAAATAATTTAAATAATTTAGATTTTAGGTTAGTATATAATATAAAAGGTGCAAAAGTTTGTTATTCTGCTGTAAACAATAGATAACGGATTTTCAAATATGAGCATTTATTTTAAACTGAAATGTTTCAGACAGATTGCCTGTCAGAATTGTAAACAGCGAGTGTTTTTGTAAGCTGTTCAAGGGTTTTAATTAATTTTCTACTGGCATAGGTATTATTTTATGATAAAAACACATTGACTTACAACTGAAGACGTGTGACTAGCTTGATTAGTCCTAAAAAATGTTGACGCCTCGTCAACAGTCACATTGATTGACTTCAGTTTCACTTGATTTGTTCTATGTTCCTTCTAAAATCATCATTTCTGCTTGTGTATTACGAAAGTGTTACAGAAATAAGTCTCACGGAATTACTTTTCATGCAAGTACTATTAAAATTATGTGAATTTTAATTGACAAATAGAATATAAACATTAGGTCTAATACTGTGGTGCTTTACTTTTGTTTCAGAAGACTCCGTCCGCCTGTCTCTGTCCGTCCTAGGTTTATGATTATAGTAATAAATTTAGGTCTAGGACGATTTATTTGTTCAAGATTTAGGTGTATATTTAGGTCAGG
Source organism: Hemistola chrysoprasaria (assembly GCA_947063395.1). Lineage (NCBI taxonomy): Eukaryota > Metazoa > Arthropoda > Insecta > Lepidoptera > Geometridae > Hemistola > Hemistola chrysoprasaria. Next base: position 975,491 of record OX346725.1, read on the forward strand.
TGCATGTATATATATAATAAAGTGTCAATAGATTAGCTGTAGAATTTTACTGTAATTTTTCAATAAAAGCATTGGCTATTTTTAAATAATTATGTGAACTAGAAGCACGACGTTTGACTGATGTTTATGGAGGCGCCCCAAAAGTATTCTGTACAATAAATGTTGTTCTTTTCAATATAGTCTCAACACTCTCGAGACCTAACGTAAGAAACCTAACATACGAGCACAATCAGTCAAGGTGTCAATTAGCCGGTACCATCGAGCTTCGAGGCCGTGGGGTCACAATAAAAATAGCCTGCGCCCTCTAACCCGGTCGCAGCTCGGCTTATAAAGCACAGGGCAACGACCGAGCTAGTTCACATGCTGACGTCAGATGGTTTGTAAAGACGCAAGAAATCTGCATGAACGCTTGCTGAAAGATTATTAAATTTATAACCTTCCACTAGGATCCATAGCTCGGCTCATATGGATCCATGAACACAATTTTCTCCACTTGAATCCACACTGAAGTATGTGGAAATGTGGTTTTGTTATTTTATCAGACGTAACCAATATAATATTGAACGCATCGGATGACATTATTTACAATTAACATTTTATTATTTTTAATTGCACGTATTTAACAAAATGGGTCACGTATAAAACTAATATATAACCTAAAATTAGCTATATAAACAGACACTGTACACAAATTACATTACGTCGTGTGTAGTACAGCAATTTTTTTATCATATTCTTATCACTTACTTACGCCTTTTTGACAAATTTTGGGATCACGATTGTAGGGTTGATGTTATTTTGTGACGCGCATGCTACGGATTCTGTGAACGTTTTGGTGGTTTTATGGAAAGTATTAATGGCAACGTGTGATTTCACGGAGATCTATGGCATGTGCGAGGGCGCGATGGCAACACAGGGAGGTGGATGCCAGCGCGACAGATGATTGTAGAGCGAGATTGAAGATGGTGGCCTTGAAATAAATCATGTTAAATATGCTGAAGTGTTCGAGTATTATTTAATGGAAAAGGCACGTTTACACGATATCATTATAATATTGTTCTCTAACAAACGAGTCTATATTTATTGGTTACGCCGCACTTTGAGCAATTTGTCAACACTTTTTTTGACAAATTGCTCAAAGCTGCGACCTTTCCGTTGAGCTACAACATGGGGCTCTTCAAAAGGATAGTGAATAGAATGTTGCCGACGTGTTGCAGGTATCCATAGGCGGCGGCCAAGGCGAGGCCTCACCGCACACCGGCACACCTATGGCATAAAAGAACTTCAAAAGTCACTTTTTCATTCAAGATAATATCTTAATAGAAAAAGCATAAAATAATACCTAAAACGACCTATCCATATCCTAAATAAATCTTAGTAGGTTATATAGCACGAAAAGAGAAATAAGGGATAGAATTATCCAACAAGCAATAAAATTAGAACGCATTAGCGAAATGAAAACCTTACCTACTTTGTTATTAGGTACAATTTTACTTACGTAATCGAGGATGAAAAACTAAGCAATACTCTACCGAAAATTCTCTTGTAAAAGTTCTCACGCTATCACGCGATATTTTATTATTTGATTTTCAGTCTTATTTCGAGGTATTACGGCTTATAATAAATATTTTTCGGAAAACCATTAAGTGTTTTTACGGTTTTGTATGAAATATCACGCAAATAGTAAGCTACAGGGAAATCATGCAAAACGCCTATTATGACAGTGTTTTGTGTTTGTGGATTATTGAAATAGACACAAAATATCAAAATGACGCCATTTTCATTTTCCGCATTATATTTTACATACATATACATACATATATACACGCCTTTTTCACGAAGGGGTAGGCAGAGGTACACCTCTGCCTGGGTACACCCAAGACTCAGTCCCACAGTAGATACACCCACATTTCGCCAGTATGTTATTGGTCCCATGTAATAGGGGGCGAGCCTATTGCCATCTACCGGGCACAGTTCCAGACTCCAGGCAGTTATTGATATAATTCATTATGGAAAAATCCAATATTTAACACTTTGCCTGACCTGGAGATCGAACCCGGGACCTCTTGATTGGCAGTCGAGCATGCGCCCTCTACGCCACGGAGGCAGTCATATTTTAATTTTATTTTATTTTATTATTAATTAACGGCATTATATTTTAAGTGGTTTTTATCTAGCTTGACCAAAAACAGGTCGGAACACGGTTGCGTTTTCATATATCCTGGTATGGAACCGTGATAACCAGGATAAGCCTTAACAATTCATTTATTTGTGGTAGGAGCCGTGGAGTTACCGGCTTTAGAATAGTGCTCCATCCTCTCTACCCGTGGTTCTCGTAAGAGCGGGCTAAGGATCAGAGGACGGGCAGCAGCGACCTTTGCTAAAAACCATCGAACTGCGCTCGACAACCCGCCTGCCCAGCGTGTCTAGTATTGACAAAACTCCCCTGTATGGGAGAGGCCTATATGTTCAGTAGTAGATTACTAACGGCTGAGATGATGAATAAATAAATAAAAAATCAGTATACAACTAATATTCCCATGGAGGATTCTGTGGTCCCACACTAGGCTCAGGGTCCGTGTCGTGGAGACCTGAAAAGATTTCCCTTTATAAAATACATTTCCAGAGGGAGCCTACCGATAAATCTATATGAACATTATAAAAATTGTCTATTACTACCAGGAATGAATACCAGATATACCAATAAAGAGATTATCTATCATGTTTATATACATTATATACAGTTAGTAAAATTAATAACGTCCAGTGACGTAGGTACACACGGAGCGTCATTCAATCAAGTCAGCGCGTCACCAACGCCACGTGAATTTTAATCAACGTTGCCAAGCGTCAGCTGAAATCAGTTTTACCGACAAACAGTTCAATTAACGCGACCGCAGCAGCTGTGGTCTGACTAGTTACTAGTTACGTATTAACTGCAATTAGAGGTGAAAGGCAACGTGTAGCGTGGATGTGAATTTCATATTGTGACGTCATCATAGGGTTGAAAAAAAAACCATAGATTGTATAATACAGCTTAAAACGCGACAGCTAAATAAAAAGCAGAGAAGCCACTGGTCCTTGAAATACAGTTTTTAAATGGTTCTGGACCTACGCAATGGTGGAATTATACAGGTTTACCTTACAACACCAGCCTGACCTTACAACAACTGGAACACCAGCAACCTCGTAGAAACAGGCAGCCAACATCTTTAAACAACAACATTTATTTATTCTAAGAGTTTTGATAATTTGTAAGATTTCACCTTCATACGACAGTACAATGAAAAACTTGAAAAATATTTTTGTTTAATTTATTGAGTTATGTCAAAACTCGTAGAACAAATGTTGTTGGCTGCTTGGTACTTCGGGGTCGCTGGTGTTTTTAAGGTAACTCTGTATCGGTAAATAAATCTAAAATATATTTTTTTGGCCATATTTCTGTAAATTGAGTTTTAAAAGGGTATTTTCTTATTCAATTGAGTAAATAAATGTGACCAAAAAATTTATTTTTGTACAGCTGTCAAGTATCAAGGTGTATGTTGCAAACAATAGTTTGAATACCTTGACCTAGCACGATATTAAGTATTCTAAATACTAAATATCGTGCTCTATGTAGCTGCTGGAAGCTCATATTATATGTACATATATATCTATATAACCTACTCTTTAGGAGGGCAGGACACTTTTTAGGAATTCGAGATCATCCTATTTACTAAATCGATGTTTCGTATTCCCTAATTCCCGACATTTCAAGTTCCTTTAAAGTAAAACTGTGACTTTAGGCATTCATTAGAGTAAATTAAGAGTTAAAAAAAATGATAAGGACATAGATTACTCTATCATAATATTATCTGGATATAAATTTATCAAACAGGTATTATATTCGGAGGAAGTAGAAGAATACAAAACAACGCTTATGAAATTTATTATTTAATGAAAAAATCCCTTGGGGTGATTTCAGTGTGGTTATAGTTGCCGCAATTGACAATTATGACAGCGGTATCTATTAAGAGTGCGTGCGAAGACCGGTCAATAATCTAAGGCTAGCTTCTTGTTATTATGTTTTAATATTAATTTTCCTTTGCTAGCATTGACCGGTGGACAACTAATTAATTTCAAAATGGCGTCGCCTAACGAACGCCCAGATTCAGATTGCAATTAGTAGGTCGGATGCCGCGGGAAATAGGTCGTGTAGAAGTTATTAGTGATTAGACTGAGAAATTAGCTACCCCACTACCATTAATCATTAGCAATTAGTTCCCGATTAGGCATTATTTTGGAATGAATACAATTAATATTATCAATTTTGGAGCATCATATTATTGTTAGCTTATCAGCGGTCAGCGAATTTATCAAGTTTATGCTCGATTTATTTTTCTTCACTACCTCAATCGCGTAGTATAAGCAAGCTTGACTACCGATCATGAGCTCCCGTTTATATTAAAAGATATATTAAAAGATTTGAATCCACAAACCTTGCGGGTTAAGTAAAAGCTTGGTTAAACATTAGAAACAATAGAAAAAACGGCTATTTATATTTTAGAAACATTATACCAAACAAAATGTTATCTCGTTCAATAAAAGTCTTTCACAGAAACGATTATTAGTGCCTCGAGCAAACAAATCAAGAATAACTCTCGAAAAAAAAACGCAATCTTGTTGTAATTGCCCTCGGCGTCTCATTATTATCTACTAATATTGACATGGAACAACATACTCTGAATGACGAGTGTGAAACGATTGAATTAATCTATTAATTAGCTATTATCGGGGAATCTTACTAAGCAGTACAACGGTGAGGAAAAACTGGGCTCTAAGTGGTTATTGTTGGGTATTTGTGGGTAATCACATATTTGTTTATATTGTTCCTACCGTCATGTCATCTACAAATCAGTATATGAACCGCCCGATCGTGTTTCATCACGTAGATACTTAATTGTTATAAACTACAATCTCATATTATAATATCATAGTATTTTAAACCAGGCTTATTAAAAGGTAAGAATAGAAGATAAAATACCTGGAACATTTGCTGCACGGCTGGCGACCTTCTAATAATAAAAAATAAAATGGTACAAATCATAGTAACAATAACCAAATATTTGTAACACTGGCAAAAAAAGAGATCTAAGTTTTTGTGCGGTCTTCTTGTAGTACTATCTTTATGTACGCCTACAAAATAGCTGAAAGCCTATTGAATAAATCGGTTTGATTTATGTTTGGACTGTTTACAAATAGTATAAAAATTTATTCCTTTATTATTCTGCCTTCATTCATCCCAGTTAAAAGCTCGGCAGTTCTATACATGGCGTCAAAGAAATAAGACGATGCCTCCTTTCGCTGGACTATGATGCAACTGAATATTGGCTTATCGCCCAAAAATAATGACACATGAGAGGGGGGGTGAGGGTGTGTGTACCCTAACCCCTGCCCTCTCTATCTCCCCCTCTCTTCCCTACCTCCACCCGCTCCACCCATTTTTATATGAATTGTATGTTGTATTTTTGTAAATGGTAGGAAAATTTGTGATTTTTGTACTCTCTTTTAACATCTACTCCTTTTGCGAACTATTTTAATGAAAACGGGTAAAATAGGTAACTACATTAGCATCAAAACTGTTTCAAGCAAAATCAATTAGCATAATTACAGCCTTGAAGTTAGTCTTTAATCTTGTTGCAGGAAAATAGAGTATTAACGAAAATCTTTGAAAACACGGGCGCTTTTCATAATTGAAATTTACTTCAACAGAACGAGTTTACCAATTACTCTGTCAGGGTCTATTTAATGTCAATGTATGTGTGTATGGTCAAGCCAAACGTTGTAATTATGATTTTAAGGCATGACATGTACATGACTTCATCCTTCCTACCAATATTATAAATGCGAAAGCTTGTGAGGATGGATGGATGGATGTTTGTTACTCTTTACGCCACTACTGATCCGATTGGGCTAAAATTCAGTGTATAGATAGTTTAGACCCTGAAATAAAATAAAAAGTACTTTTTAGCCCGATATTCCCACGGCAATACCGCCACTAGACTGCCTCGGTGGCGTAGAGCGCGCATGCTCGACTGCCAATCAAGAGGTCCTGGTTTCGATCCCCAGGTCAGGCAAAGTGTTAAATATTGGATTTTTCTATTAGAAATTATCTCAATAACTGCCTGGAGTCTGGAACTGTGCCCGGTAGATGGCAATAGTCTCGCCCCCTATTACATGGGACCAATAACATACTGGCGAAATGTGGGTGTATCTACTATGGGACTGAGTCCTGGGTACACCTCTGCCTACCCCATCGGGAAAAAGGCGTGAATATATGTATGTATGTGTATTCCCACGGGAACGAAGACTACTACGCGGGTGTAACCGTGGAGCCCTGTGGCGGGCGTGCGGGAGCCCGGTGGCCCTGATCCCAAATAATCCGAATATTACAAACAAACATTACCTGCAAAGGCCTTGCTAAAGAAAAACACTCATTTATCTTGTTAAGAGAAGCCAGTAAATACTTATATTCAGGGAGGAATACTTAAGTTAGACGCCTACGTACGAGAATAGGCAATGTCTTGGGAGCCACACGAGATGCATAATTTATATCAATTGTTTTGGTGTTTTGGAGTATGGGCTCTATTACTGGGCATATTAATTATGCACGGTGTGGTGCCTGCATTAGCAAATATAAAAGCATTTGGTGTAGATATTATATTATTGAATCTGGAACTGTGCCCGGTAGCGATGGCAATAGGCTCGCCCCCTATTACATGGGACCAATAACATACTGGTGAAATGTGGGTGTGCCTACTATGGGACATTGAGTCCTGGTATACTTCTGCCTACCCCTTCCAGAAAAATGGATGACGTGGATGTATGTATGTTATGTATTATATTTTAGAAGTGTTGAAAATTAAAAACTAAGTAGTTATTTAGCATTAACTTTATGAATATAATTATGAAGTTAATGCGCATTGAAAGGATCAAAAAGGTACCACACCTACACATTTCACTGCACTGATTGAGCAAGCGCGTAGCACTAGCGAAACGTCTAAGGGTCAGCTTGGCCAAAAATGCTTTTGTATGTCCGTCCGGCTGTTCTCCTCTACAGAACACATTTCTCAACCGATTCTCGTGAAATTTTGTGAGCAGATTCGATGTTTGTATGAAAATTTTCGTCAATTCAGTTTTTGAAAATTCTACATAATGGCGGCTTATAGGTGTTAAAAAACTTAAATTGTAAAATATCCTGTATCACATCAAATCACAAAAGAATTCCATCAGCTTTCGAAACATAGCTAGGATATTTGGTTTTTAACCGACTTCAAAAAAGGAGGAGGATCTTAAACCAGTAAGGTGCGCGGTGAAAAAAATACAAAATAGTCAAGCGAGGTCTACAGCTCACAAAGCCACTAGTTTTATTATAAATGGGATAGTTTGTGTGCGTATTTGTTACCTCTTCACGCCTGATCTACTAAACCGGCTGCAATTTTTATTGTAGAAAGCTTAGGCCTTGAAAATCCAAGTGTTCTAAACCACATAGCAGTGTTCCTAAGATTCTGAAACATATCAGAAATTTGTGAAATAAAACAACAAAACATAGGACCACATGTAAACGATAGGATTATCCTTCCTTGAGACATCAAATGCTTAACTTTAAGATCCTTAACTTCTTAATTGAAGCTAACTCGCACGAGTCATTAAGCTAAAGTAATATTGACGAACTTGACTTAATTGACTTTATATTACTCGACCTTATATTTAACAAGAATACTTTAGAATGTAATAAACATTTCAACACTACTGGGAAATGTGTTAGGTTAAGTATATGTACTTAGATTTATATTTTGTACTCTATATGTTATTCTAGGCACTAAAGTCTAAGCTATCTACATATCGGTTTAATTACAATAAATTCGGTTCAGTTCGGTTCAATTCGGTTTAATTTCAGTTTTGGCTCAAAGAGGTTACAAATTTAAACCTAGAACCCATAATATGCGAAAGTGTCTTTTTTGAAGTTTTTTTTTTGTAGTGGTAGGCCTCTTTTGCAGGGGGCCGCCTGGGGACGTACCACAACTTTACCAGTTATTCATCCGCCAAGCAGTAATGTGCAAACATTACTGTGTTCCGGTCTGAAGGGCAATGTTACCAGCGAAATTACTGCGCATGATGAGTTTCAACAACTAATATCTCAGGGTGACAGGCGCAGTGCAGTGCCGCGCAGAATTTAGAATTTTAAAACACTGGGTGGCGCTGTGTCTGATATGGGCAATCATGATGCTTACCATCAGACACCTGATTTGCTCGTCTCGTCACTCACTATCATAAAAAAAAGTGTCACATTTATAATAATTATATATGTGGGATTAAAACAGTGAAATACCGTACAAATTCCCAAAAAAGGGTAAGAAATATTTAACAACTGTGAATAGCAACTTACAAATCAGGCATCGAAAAATCCCGGAAATGCAATTCAATCTTTTTCCTCTCATTTAATGAGTTCCCACTTGAAAGAAATGGAGCTTGACCCAACTAAAACCTTTCCCCACCTATGCTGCATTGTAATATCCGCTGGCAACACCGACGGTCGTAATTTACTTTTTCGAATTAAAACCGCCGAGCGAGCGCTTTTTGCATAATTCAATGTGCAAACGAGACACGTCCCTATTAAATGTTGCCAGTGAATAAACTGAAGTACCCGTGTTCGTTTCATATATCGTAGGTAACTTTTAATTTAACAAACTGCGTAATGAAATTGTGTAAAAAGTAAAAAATAACAAAGCCTTATTCAAAGCCTTTTCTCGAAACATCGAATTCAATTTTTAATCCCTTTTGTTGGTTTATACTTTGAGGCCTAAGCTTGAAATTATTTGTAACAATAGTTTGTTACACAATCAGAATCAACAAACATAATATATGATTGTATTAGTGGTGTTTTGATAAAAAAGATCATTTGAAGTACATAATCTTAGCGCATTTTTAGTAGCATTATCCTTGTTTTCATTCCTATTGCTATGTACTTTGTAGTCAAAATACGTGAGAATTATTTCTCGTATAGAAAATAGTATTAAGAATAAAACAAACATGATAACATTTATTTTTGTATGTTCAATCAGAGAGTATATAAAATAACTCAAAAATTTCATATATTTATAATATCTATAATAAATACAATCACATTCTGCAAAAAAAAACATTTCGCAATTCACACTTCAGAACGGCATAACTAGATAAAAATAAAATCTGTACTGTAATAAGAATATTTTAATAAAATCTTCAAGTAATGAATAAAATAGCGCCTCGGGTACTTTATTTTGTTATCTGGCAACCATGCGTGCCATAAACGGAGACAATGGGGAGATAAGGAATGTATTGTTTCTGTAATTGTGTGACTCAGGTGTTTTGCTGAGGCTTACGTAAGAGGTTTTATAAAAGGTTGGTTCAAACGTGGAGTGATATGACAGAATCGGAATGTGATTACGCATTTTGGATCTAATTTCAGAGATATCTATTATTGTGTAAGAAGCATTTTCCTGCGCCTTTTTTAGGGTTTAAAGAAAAAAAGAAATCCTTATTTGTTGTCCGCCTGTCAGCGTAGTAGAGTAGAACAATAAGAGCAGGAGAAAGACTTTATAAATAATACATGTAAAAAGTAGAAGTTTGAAGTAATACATATGAGTTCTCCACACAACCGATATTTAATTGATTGACTCCATCTAGAAGTATAACTAAAAAAACCTTTGTTACTTTATTTATTAAAAACAAACATTAATTTTATTTTTCATATTTATTTATTTATTTATTATTATTAACTAGAACGGCATCATAGCCAATTACACTAATTAATCAATTAAATATAATACAATACAATGTCTTACAATTACTACTATACTTAGATACATTAACATTAATAATTAAATATGATAATTTTAAACTAATATTATAGACATGTCAATAAGGAAAACATTAAAATAATAAAACAGTAGTCAAAATAGATCATCTTAGAAAATAGTCCGCGTCCAATAAAAGTATTAAATTTATAAATAATAATAATCATAAAACCCCTTTCACCCTATCGTCTCACAGTACTTCAGACATTCCGACATTATCACCTTCCAGTCATCTGCAAACACATCTAGTTCCGGGCTAGCGTCCATTGAGTGCTGAGAGTGTTCGCGGTATAGGAGACATAGCGCGTGCGACTGTCAGACAGGTGGGAACTGCAAACAATCTATGTTTCCTAGCTCGGAGGTATTTATCGGGAACGAAAAGTCGACACAACTCGTCACTGAGAGTAGTGGCGTCAATTTTACATCGAAAATCGATATTGTTATTCTAGCTTCCTAAAACTATTTCAGATGACTTTGATTTTATCCTTACCGTTGTGACTAGTCACGTGTCAGTCATGTCAGATTATTTTTTGACATGAAACTAATCTCTGCCACGGCGGTCGGACACAGACCAATTCCACAGAAAGAGTACTCATTCTTAACATTCGATAACAAAAGCTAACTAATTAAAATCGATTATAATACCTGATTATTATCTGATTCGATCCAAATTTTCTTCCGCAAAGATAAAAGTGAAATACTAAAATGGCTTCCCACTTCAAAGCGAAATAGCTTTTAAGGTAAATGGAGGACAACGTATCTTATCTCGGACGAAAAGCACGTCTTAAATGCAGATCTGGCGCAATCTTGAGAAAAATCTAGATAGAGGTTTAATTTTGTATATATAACAAAATATAAAATAAAGTGCCTAGAATTATCGATATGATTAATATTAATCTATTCAGAGTAACAGGAGCTAACACCCATGTTCAAGAACAATACTTATGTAAGGTGCCGTGTTAAGGAATTTCTCACATAATGAGTCTACCTTGCGTTCGGAGATACCTCTACAAAAAAAACACACACAAGAAACTTGTAGGGCATTTTCTTCAACTGATAGTTTTACAATATTTGGTTTGGTTACATTCGTTTGTTTGTGTCGGTGTGCGTGGTGGCCATGCATAAGTTTCCAGGCATCTTTGTCGTCTATCTACTGATTGACTTTATAATTTAATAAGCCTTCTTATTATGAATTATATATACCTATGTACCTACTTCTATTTGTGGCAATAAAAATATACGTTCAAGGTAAACCAAAACTTTCGACAATAACTTACAAATAACAATATTATGTATTCAGAACCAAACTTTTGTTATATTATATAATGTACCAAGCTCCAGTTTACTCTCATAACAATATCTCTCCAAATTTAAGGCCCACCGTGATATTCAATTTTGTTTTCCCGGTATCGTGGGAGACGTGAAAATAAAATGGCGAATTTTCCATCAGATAATTTTCATTTTTATCTGAGAAGAGGCACCATTTATAAATATATTGGCAGGTTACCTACCTACCAGGAATATTATGATTGGCAAATTTTGGCGATAAGTGTAAGATATTTTAAGCTTTTAATAAAATTTAAAGATATTTCAGCCTCGATGGCTGGGATGTTAGTTACTCTGCTCTCCGTGCTGCAGGCCCCGGGTTCGATCCCCGGCCAGGTCAAACATTTGTGTGCATGAACATGTCTGTTTGATCTGTGTCTGGGTGTTATAAGCTTATATAAGTATATAATATATCAGTCATCTGGTTACCATAGTACAGGCTTCTAGCCTAGTTTGGGACCAGATGACCGTGTGTGGAAGTTGTCCCATATTATATTATTATTATATTATTTATTTGTCTTGTTCAGGTGTGATTTTGATTCTTTTAAAAATTGCTTTTTCTTTTAGGAATTGCTTTTAGAAAATCAATTATTATTGTATTTTAAATAATTATTTGATTTTCCGACTAATTCCACTAATTAATATTATAATTGCGAAAGTTATATATGTAGGTGTGGGAGTAAGTCGTGTTTGTTCCCTCTTTCGAACTACTTAACCGATTAAGCTGAAATCTGGTACCTATATAGATAGTTTAGACCCCGCGGAGTGACATGAAGAAAACTATTAATAGAGGGTGAAACCGCGAGGTGCAGCTAGTTATTTAATACATAATATTAATAATAATGCCTCGGTGGCGTAGTGGATGCAAGCTCGACCGCCGATCATGAGGTCCCGGGTTCGATCCCCAGGTAAGGCAGTGTATTTTGGATTTTGCCATTAGGAATTATCTCAGTGAAGTTATTGGAATTAAACAAACAATCAAAATAATTGACAAACAAAATTCCAACAGTAAATAAAAATGTGAAAGGATTAAAATAATATTTATATAACCTTCAAAAATACCTGCTAAAATTAACCACCCTGTGAAAAAGCCAGTTAGTTTTAATGCGTATACAGCATGATTTCATTAGCATTGAGTATATAGGGGTAAAGCTGGCTTTATGCTTATTGTTATTAAAAATATGGGTTTAACGAAGGTCTGTCCACTTGCTGAATAATATTACGGCTGACCTCAACTTGACGGATTACAAATTAAAAGTAATAAGATATGTATTAAGGCTTTTTAGAACGAATCGCAAGTACTCTTCTTTTTTACCCTCATGAATTTTTATTACATAACATAACATCGCGCCTTTTTCCCTAAGGGGACCTAGGAGGACCTAGTGCCATAGTGGGTACACCCACACTTTTTTTTTAAATAGTGAGTAACAAGACGAGCATATCAGATGCCTGATGGTAAGCATCATGATTGTCCATATCAGACACAGTGCCATCCAGTGTTTTAAATTCAAAATTCTGCGCGGCACTGCACTGCGCCTGTCACTCTGAGATATTATTTGTTGAAACTCGTCATGCCCAGTAATTACGCTGGTAACATTGCCCTTCAGACCGGAACACAGAAATGTTTGCACATTACTGCTTGGCGGATGAATAACTGACAAAGGCGTGGTACTTCCCCAGGCGGCCCCCTGCAAAAGAGGCCTACCACAACAAAACCTATCACCAACCCATCTACTAATTACCCCACCTGACTCTTTATATATTTATAGTTACTAATTTTATTCGACACACGGTCATCTGGTCCCAAACTAAACTAGAAGCCTGTACTATGGTAACCAGATGACTGATATACATACTTGAATAAACTTACCACACCCAGCCACAGATCAAACAGACATGTTCATGCACACAAATGTTTGAACTGGCCGGGGATCGAACCCGGGCCCTGCGGCACAGAAAGCAGAGTTATTACCATCTGAGGCTATCACTTTTATCAATAAAAGACTTATAAATATGGATTTAATATTTTGTTATAAATTAAATACTAGTTCACCTATATCGATATAAAATGCTACATTGAATAAATTGTATCGAACAATCACAATAACCAATATGAATTCTACCCACTTACAGAGTTAGAGCGCACTATGGGCATATCGATGTGAAGTCGGAATGACTTGACATCTATACAAAGGAGTGAGTTGACACTATTGTTACATTCTTTGTTCAGTTTGAGAAGGAAAATATACGCGTCATGGAAATGAAGGGAAATACGCAACCAGGTTATATGATGAAATTGACTTAAAATACTATTCTTATTTATAATGTAGATTTGAACCCACACCTTCAGCGTGGCGGCACTCTATAATTGAGCTACCGTGAAGGCACCGGTGAAATTTTTCTATTCCACCTTCTTAACGCCTATAATAGTACATTCGAATTAAAACCTCCACGGTAACTCAATTGTTAGAGTGCTCACGCGGATTGGTGCGGAAGGTGCTGGTTTAAGATGACGAATTGAAAATATTGGCGGTAGGGATCTCAATATTTCTCAGTAACTACAAAACATTTGGAACTTATGTTTATGTTTTTACATTTACCATGATATTGACATCATTTTGGTAATTGGTTTACATGATTGGTTTACTTTTACAGCAGAGAAAAAAATATCAAAAACTGCTCTATAAGAATAGAGATTCTCATTCTACAGGGAAATGAGACTGATTTATGCCCGTAAATTTTTTGTATAGATTAATCTATGCACAGACTTAATGTGTTAATTTGATTTTATTAAATTAGCAATAGTTTTTATTTTATTCGAGAAATACTGTTTTGGCGTAGTTGTATACTACTAGGACTGTGAGCGGGTTGCGGGACTCAGCGCACGATTTTAGATTCATTATTTAACACTGCGTCACCTTAAGTCCCGCTCTTGCGTGAAATTTTTCTTCTCATATTCATATTATCATATATCATAAACACTTTCTGAACTTATTTTAAGTAGATTTAATAATTTTCATATTTGGTTAAAAGACAAATTTCATCTAATATTCCTGTGACGACGAACACCGCAGTGTTCAAAACATCAGGAATAATGCACGCTATAAATTGTTTAAGTCTTAACGTTTCAAATTGTTTAAGTCAATTAAAATGTTAAATTATGTCCCTATTTATTAATCATAATAGTATTGACTGCCTCGGTGGCGTAGAGGGCGTATGCTGGACTGCCAATCAAGAGGTCCCGGGTTTGATCCCCAAGTCAGGCAGTGTTAAATATTGGATTTTTCCATTAGGAATGATCTCAATAACTGCCTGGAGTCTGGAACTGTGCCCGGTAGATGGCAATAGGCTCGCCCCCTATTACATGGGACCAATAACATACTGGCGAAATGTGGGTGTATCTACTATTATGGGACTGAGTCCTGGGTACACCTCTGCCTACCCCTTCGGGAAAAAGGCGTGAATGTATGTTTTATGTTTTAATAGCATAAATCCCGTAACAAAAAATGCTTTCACACGACAAATAAATTACCCTAAGCTGACGTATGCAGGTATTTAAAAAGATTCTTATTTCAACAGTCCGAGGTAAAATGACCTAAAACCGAGGCATTCAGAAACCGTCGACAATTTTAAATCCTCTGTATGAAACGGCTTTATATTTAAATGTGGAATAAAAGCTTACGTCTCCTTTCTGTAACGTGTGTTTGAAAACTGATTGTTAAAGCGAAAGGAAAGTTAGAAACTTTGAAAAGAGGTCTTAGTCAAACTTTTATTGCAAATGCATTGTAAGTTTGATCCGGCCCTTTTATCTCTTTTGTGTATCTCTAGAGATATTTTAATGTACCTACTCGTAAAGCACGAAGAAATGTCATTGCAAGAATATTCCCTCAGTTGACCATGATTATGTTGCGGAGTTTGTGCATGACTATACTCGTATATTATAAAATCCTAAATGACTCACTGACTTACATGCAACGCAGAGCCCAAACTACTGATTCTAGAGTCTTGAAACTTGGAATGTAGGATTTTTTCGTTCTCTGGACGTGTGCTAAGAAAGAATTTTTGAAAATTCACAGTCTCAGGGGTACAAAGAGGGTGTCAAAGTTTTAGTATAGAACTCCCATGATTCGTTATTGCGAGCGGACAAAGCCGCTGAGCTTATACTAGTTTATCTATATAAGTAAAAAACATAACATACATTCACGCCTTTTTCCCGAAGGGGTAGGCAGAGGTGTACCCAGGACTCAGTCCCATAGTAGATACACCCACACTTCGCCTGTATGTTATTGGTCCCATGTAATAGGGGGCGAGCCTATTGCCATATACCGGGCACAGTTCCAGACTCCGGGCAGCTATTGAGATAATTCCTAATGGAAAAATATACTATTTAAGTAGTTTACCCATATACCTATAACTATATATATATATAGGATAGTAAGTAAAGGTATATCTACCTACTTACCTAGTTTGTCCAATTTAACTTTAAACCCGCTCTCTGTTCGGTCATAAACCAAAAAATACATAATGTGAGTAAGTACCCAAATCCTTGGCGACATGAATCAAGAATAACTTTGCAGGCTCCACGTAATGACCTTTTGAAGTCCCTCTATTATTTGCTAAGTGGTCCTTAAGGGATAAGTGAGGTGAGTTACGTCGTTTCTTATGAAACTACTTGTTACATTATAAAATATTAAATTATGGAAGAGTTGAGAAAATAATTTAAATTTGTTCCTATCTATAACCATAATTATATTCTCATAACATACGTTCACGCCTTTTTCCCTAAGGGGTAGGCAATAGTAGATACACCCACATTTCGCCAGTATGTTATTGGTCCCATGTAATAGGGGGCGAGCCTATTGCCATCTACATCTATTATATTCTCAAAAGGAATTAATTTTAATTCTTTTTGTTTATATTCATAACGAGTACCACTTTATTTATAATAGTGAGTGACAAATCGAGCAAATCAGATACAAGCAAATGATTGCCCATATCAGACACAGTGCTACCCAGTGTTTTAAAATTCAAAATTCTACGCGGCACTGTACTTCGCCTGTCACCCTGATATATAAGTTGTTGAATCTCGTCATGCCCAGTAATTTCGCTTCAGACCGGAACACAGTAATGTTTGCACATTACTGTTTGGCGGATGAACAACTGGCAAAGGTGTGGTATTTCCCCAGGTGGCCCCCTGCTAAAGAGGCCTACCACTACAAAAAGTCAAAAAGTGTACTAGAAGTCTGGAACTGTGTCCGTTTAGATGGCAATAGGCTCGCTCTAGCTCGCATGTGTGGTTGTACCTACTATGGGACCTAGGTCCCGGGTACACTTACCTACACTTCGGAAAAAAAGTGTTATGTACGTCCGCTTTATATCTTCGCTGTCATATAAAGAAAGTATCTACTAATTCACAATTAGTAATCTATACTGCTGAATAGCAAATCATAATGTTATACCTACCTACCAATGTTTAAATTTAGTTTGCCCCCAGCTAAAATATTCGGGTCCGTTTAACTTCTGTAAAGTTTACGACAAATCGTAAAGCTTCATATTCAAAAGCTAATTTACAAAATTTAAATTTCGAGGGTAGTTATGACGTGTAATGGCTTACGATTTAGTAGTCAGTCGTTCGAAGGACGGAACGACTAACGACCAGATTTAATGGACTCGTGTGGTCAGGACTTTAATTTCCTTTTATGAATTATAATTATTTTTGTAATTTGTTGAAATGAGCCCTCTCGCTCACACGTACCCACATTTTGGAAGATCTAAAAAATACCACATGTAATTACGTAAAACAAAGACAACTAGGTTCTATAAAATTACAATACAAAGATTCAGGAAATATCTAATTTGATCCAAACGAGTTTTCATGTATAAAAACCTGCACAAAGAAAAAAAATCTTAGAAACATAAAAAGGCATTGAAAACTTGTTTGGATTAAATTGGATTTTTTACTGAATCTTTGTATTGTTATTTTCTAGAACCTAGTTGTCTTTATTTTATGTAATTACATGTAGTATTTTTAGATTTTCCAAATCGTGGGTACGTGTGAGCGAGAGGGCGAATTTGCTTTCGACAGCGCCTAAACAATTATGGTTTTTCAAAAAGAACATGTTTTTTTTCTTAAATTGGTATTATTTTACTATAATAACAACATCTACGATATATTTGGGGATAACAATTGCAAGCTTAAAAATAAGGCCCATGCGTACTATGTTATCAAGTAAGCAGTGATTTTCTTTTTCGTATACTCCAACACTTAATACCCATATTTATTAATTATTAATTATCTAATTTTTGGTTGTTTGTAATTTTATAATAAATATTTATAAAATGAAACAACTTATGTACATCAATACCATTTTAGTATACAATTTAATGACGTTTGTGTCTTTGAGATAATTATAGATTTTTAGATCGTAATTTATATACCGTAATTTATAGAATTTTATATAATTTTAATTTTTGCTTTGCTTAATTTATATAACTCGCCCAATATATTAAATTCTGTCTTCGCCTGTAATTACAATAACATTAATCATGTATAAGTAATAATTTAATTTTTATTTGAATTTAAAAATGTATATTGTGTTGGCGATCAATAAATAAATAAATAAATCTCATCAGCCAGAAGACGCCATCAACTATTTCATTCATATGAAGGGATTTAGCCGTATTCACCACGCGTGCGGCTTGGTGATCGCAGTAGTTGGAATACTTGGTGCCGAATACCGCTGCTGCCCAATCTCCGAATATGTCCATCTGCCGGGTCTCACGCCTCCCACCAGGTGAGGAAGGGCTACACACGGCTATTTCATTTGGTTTTCATTTTTTAAGCAGACTTGTACTATAAACCACACCTACACTTAACCAGTTACGTTTTTTAGTAAAAGAGGGTTTATTGCCATCTACCGGGCACAGTTTCAGTCACCAGCCAGTCATTGAGAAAATTCTTAAGGGAAAAATCCAATCACCCTTTTTTCGTGACTATAAGGATCTGACCCAAGACCTCGAAATCAGCGGCAGCGCTTGCGATCGCAACGCCATGGAAGCAGCTAGTTTTTTTTTTTGTAATTTCTATAATAAAATTGTCTATTATTTCATGATTCTACGCATATTATTTTGTGTTACAACTTCAAAAATTTTACATTTAACTATTGTTAGTAAAATTATAATACAAGACTAATAATTTTTAAATAGTTAGTAACTGACTACTAGGAAACTATGAATTAAAGAATATTCGGTAATTAGACAGTAAAAACTTTAATGAAAAGTTACAAGCCATACCGGCATGCTTAGGACACATTACAAGAAGGGAATACAGACTATATTACTACATTACAAAACACAGTGTTTTTTTTTATATATTTTAAGCTGCACGGCATGTGGATTTGGGAATATTTATTTTAACTAAACAGTAACACTCACTTATGTACCATGTAGTCTTAAATAACAAGTGTTCCATAGTAAAGTGCCGCCCACATCTAGACGTTGGGGCGCGGCTACACGATCGATATTAGGAAACTTTACAATCTACTCGAGTACTGTCAGCGGCACTAAAATGTGAACATGAATACCTACATAAAGAAGACAACCGTGAAGTTTCCGGCTATATAATAGGGTCACCTTTTTCTCATCCCGTGGGAGCCGTCAGACCCGGCAGAGGGACATATTCGGAGAGTTCGGAGGCAGCAGCGCTTTCCAGCACTAAGTATTCCAACTACTGCGATCACCAACCACCGACCTATTTAATATACAAAAAAAATGAATAGGTAGTTTATGTGGCGTTCTATGGGGGAGGCCTATCAGCAGTGGATGTCTTTCGGCTGATGATGATCTACATAAAGAAAAGCTAAAGTAGTATGTCAGGATCGTGGCAAGTGGAAAGAAATAGTCTCTGCATACCCCAACGAGAACAAGGCATCAACGCTATGCTATTTATTTTTCTCTAATTATTAAGACTTCTGCAGTGTCCGCTGGGTTGAAGTATATATAAATAAAAGTTTAATGTTGATTTGTTATTATAAACGCAATATATGTATTTCAAAGAGGTATTTACTAGTGTGATTGTTTGAACAACGGTACAAATTAGATAGATAGCAAAGATACTTATTAGTTGGGTTGTCAAACTAATTAATAGTAGTTTGTAACGTAGTTATAATGCTACCAACCTAGCTGTACATATTCCCAAAATTGGAACAAAGACCTGTCAGCTGCCATGTTGAGGAATGTCATTAATAAATTCTATATACACCAGCGACCCTGTTAACTGAACAGATCAAATGATGGGACTGAAAATTAACTTAAGTTTTTGTATACGATACTGGCAATGCATAGCGGTGCTTTATGCTCTAAAAGTCTTAGTTGCAAAACGTCCAACAACTACTCTAAAGCAATACGACTAAATAGCTAATCGTCTGTCTCAAAACATCCAACTGAAATAACATTTTATAGGTTAATTTTTTGTTTATGATAATGAATGACGAGACGAGCAAATCAGGTACCTGATGGTAAGCATCATGATTGCCCATATCAGACACAGTGCCACCCAGTGTTTTAAAATTCAAAATTCTGCGCGGCACTGCACTGCGCCTGTCACCCTGAGATATTAGTTGTTGAATCTCATCATGCGCAGTAATTTTGCTGGTAACATTGCCCTTCAGACCAAAACACAGTAATGTTTGCACATTACTGCTTGGCGGATGAATAACTGGCAAAGGTGTGATACTTCCCCAGGCGGCCCCCTGCTAAAGAGGCCTACCACTACATTAATATAACTAAATTTTAATACTAGTTATACCTATGAATAAGGTAAGAGCAGCACCAAACTGTTGTCTAATATTATAATAAATATCCAATGCCCTCAAAACAAGCAATTTCCCTCACAATTTCACGAGGCCATTGAAGGCACCAGTTTGAATCAAACTTCCGCACGACCTAAAACGGCATCCACGTCGTTTGAGCACCCAAAGCCTAGATTAAACGCTTTGGGCTTGAGATTCGACCACAGCTAGCTTTGAAAAATCGAACACGGGAATGCTTGGGAAACATTTGCCCATTTTTCCATTCGATTTGGCCAGATTCGACGCTGTTAAGAAAAAGTAGATTCTAGGGGTTCTCTAAATTAAATTATATATTTTTGGAGTCGACAATATAATCAAATAGGATTATAATATATTACTAGTTGCGATTCGAGATTTCGCCTGTTGTGCAGCTATTAATTATAAAATAACGATAACAATAACTTTCCTACAAGAACATTTATAAAATAAAAAATTCAACCTAAATTAACGTATCAGTTTCTTAATCAAATAAAGTCCCGGAATAAAACGAAAGTAAACAATGAAATAAATTATGAGAGAACTTTTCTAATCGATTAACGAGGCATTGTTAAGCCTTCGAGTAAGCGGAAACTTTTGAAAATATACACCACGCTTTTTCTCCCGAGGAGTAACGTCTTTCTAACCCCTTGTGCAGGTTCTATAGTAGCAGGTATATACACATTTCAACAGATATGTATTTGAGTCCTATGTTAAAGGGTTAAAGGGCGAGTCTATTGCCATCAACCGGACACTATTCCAGCCTGCAGACTGTTAGTGAAAGAATTCTTAGTGCTTCATAAAAGGCTAATAATAAAAAGTCTGAAAGACCGACAGAATTCAGTGTAGGAATGTGTATGGCTCTTTTTACTTATTTGTATTTAGATTTATACGATTTTATAACGGTTTACTCGTACTTAATATGTAGTTCTTTTAAACCTTTTCTTGTTTATATTTCAAATGGGTACCACTTTTAAAACTAGTTAATTGATTTTGATATTCCTAACCAATACCACACATGTCTTTTGATTCGGTCGGTAGGAAAACTTTTATTTTAATAAAGAAGCTGTCATTCGGTAAAGTTTTAATAAGATCTGAACTCATTTTAATTTCAAAATGTTACAGTTAATACCACAAATCTTGAGCTCAAAACATCTTCTTTTTAAAATACAATATGATTCATTTTAAAATTATAAAAAGCAAGGTTTTTCATTAGATATGGTTGACTACACCTAAGTAATTAAAAGTGCCTACACGGTCTTAGATGTAGCACGTTTGAACAGAAAATACTTTCTGATTTACTCCAGCCATAATTCCATAAATTAATGAATAGGTCAACTCATCCCGCGAGGTTAGTTTGAAGCAGGTTCAGTTGACGTCATAGCCATTATGGAATTTAATCAATAATATATCTAACTTCATAGTTCAAGCTAAGTTGACTAGACTTTACTTTTATGTTGACGAGATGATTTTAGTTCTATTTTTGTACATTGACTTTAACTTTCATCTAACTAGATATTCACTACAACGCTTTCCCTCTGTCATACGCCAAACACCTCATTAGGGAGTCTTCTTTGAACACCTGGGAGCAGATGTACCAGACGGCGACCACAGGAGCGATAACTAAAACGTTTTTTCCTAGAGTAAGACAGGCTTATCGAACTTTAGGTAATATAAGGTTATGTAACTTGCGCGCTCAGCTGCTGACGGGTCACGGTGGCTTTAGAAGTTATTTGTACAAATTCCATTTGGGACCGACGCCTCAATGTGTTTGTGATGACCACACTGAGGAGACTGTGCTTCACGTCCTAACTGAGTGCCCGAGGTATGGTAGGGAAAGGTTGGATTGTGAAATGAAGTTGGGATTCTCAATTGTGGTGGATAATTTTTCTGCGGCCATTAATGACGACCACTGCAGGATTAAGTTTTTAGAATTCGCGGAGAGGGTAGTAAGAAAGGCTGCAAGGGCTAATGGTTCAACTGTTAAATGATAACAGTTAGTTCTTATTGTTATACTTTTTGTAATTTTATAATTTTTATAATCGTTAATTGAATTTGTTATATTATTATTATAATATTATTTTATTTAATTTAAACTACATATAATATTGGAGGGTTGCTATAGTATTTATAGTTTTAGCAAACTATAAGTACAATAGTATAGTAGTACCGCTTAATTTTAAATTAATTTAATTTATTTTGGCTCAATTTAATTTCGTTTTTAACTATGAATTTATTTAATTTAAGTACTTATAATTACGGGAATATAAACTGTTAATTAATTTGCTATGTAATTGTTAGTGTGTAAAATGTAAAATGTGTAAAATGTGAGTGTATATATATATATATATATATTTAGTAGAAATATCAAGATTAAAATAGAAATAATATTAATATATACATATACATATACTTAATTACTTACATGTTACTCATGTAATATTTTAAGCTAAGCTTTATTCTACGGTGTTTATAATAAGATTAATATAAGATTATAAGGGTGCTGCATAAACAATAGCAGCAGGTTCTGTAGGTCCACCATAGTGTGGACAATAAAAAAAAAAAAAAAAAAAAAAACTAGATATTCACTATTAACCATGATATAAACTAGGTATTGGTCTCAGATACACGATACTATTTAAGTCTGTTCCGAAAAATCCTCTTCTTGCCCAACTCAACTTGACGAACATTCAAAGCGAAATTCAAACCGTGCTCATTTTTCGTGCGGGTGTTTGTAAATCCGCAATACCCAGATTGCAGGCTGAACTCGGCTTAGTCCCACTATGTCCGCCAGAGGGTGACGGCTGGCTTTACAAGCCTGCAGAGGACTAATCACATGTTCCAGTGAAACAGAGTTTAACTGAGTAGGTGTCCACGAAACTGTGCTTGACATGAAGTTTACAGACAAGAAAACATGACAAGACTTACTTTATAACAGAGAGATTAAAAGATATATTGATCACTGGTAATCATTTAGATTTTCCTCTAAATAGGTCATGTTTTGGAACAACTTCTGTTATGGAGTGAACTCTGAAATCGCAAAAATAATCAGAAATTCCACACTTTGTGTTTATATTCAAAGAGCTTTTTCTATGAACCCACTTTTTATTTACTTTGACAGCCGTACCAATATGTCTAGTTACAGGTTACCAACCAAAATAGTCACACAACATTTTATTAGGATAACTTAGGATTTAATAAAGTCTGAAGTCAAACCTAAGTACCTAATAAGTGAAGCTTTAAACACCGCGTTCTTGAATTTACGAAGAAATACTTTAATGTCGTAATTAAATTTTGAAAGCGAAGGTGTTGTAAGATGTCTGGGAAATGCTGAGAATGTAATTAGATCAAGCCGGGCTTGCTGTACTGTCTTCGCACATACAGTGTTACAAGAAAATTACATTATATCTTCATATTTTTTGCGATAAAAGTAATGCTTAACCTTAGATGAGAAAACTGCCTGATGATGCCAATTGTCTTTTTTTGTTTAGTCTAGTAAGCTGTTGGTGGTTTCGGTAGAATTAAATAATTAATTTAATAGTTTTATTAAGTGGTACATGTTAGGAAAATAAAATAAAAACGTCAAAAAGAATTACCATTTATTAAAATAAGAATGGTAATGGTTAGGAATAAATCGCAAATTATTCCATAGCTTTCCAACATTACTTAACTAATATAAGAAAGCGTATTAATATAAAACACATAAAAACAAAGAGCACATCAAAGCAATACAAATCTGTACTCATTCTAAATGAATTGCTTAAGTAGGTATAACTTACAAAATAATATAATTTGGCGCACTGGCTAACACCAAAAAACCACTCTTTTTAATGAAGGCTTGACACAAAACATAAAGTTAAAAGTTTCCTACGTAGAATCAAGATGCTAGTCTGAAGTGTTGCGGGAAGAAAGGCCGACCTGGATACCTACTTCTAGATTCAAATGACTTTTTGAAACCTGCGTCTCAGCTGCCAATTCTCTGTGGTTTCCCATTTTAGCTACTGAGGCCTTGGCAATATGATACGTATTGCTTTGATCTTTGAAATTACGAAATATATTCTTTGAATATCAACCAATATGAATATAATAAGGATCTGGTTTCAATATCAATATGATCTACAAATATCAAGGCTGGATTCAACCAAAGTTAAACGTTACTGTCGATTTAAAAAAACTCAGGTACTTATTTTATACTTATTTTTACATTTTAATAAATTCATAACATAATAACATAACATCACGGTTTTTTTCCGAAGGGATACTTTATATTACATACATTCACGCCTTTCTTTTTTCCCGAAGGGGTAGGCAGAGGTGTACCCAGGACTCAGTCCCATAGTAGATACACCCACATTTCGTCAGTATGTTATTGGTCCCATGTAATAGGGGGCGAGCCTATTGCCATCTACCGGGCACAGTTCCAGACTCCAAGCAGTTACTAAGATAATTCCTAATGGAAAAATCCAATATTTAGCACTTTGCCTGACCTGGAGATCGAACCCGGGACCTCTTGATTGGCAGCAGCATGCGCCCTCTACGCCACCGAGGCAGTCAGAGTCGAGGAGAGAGGGATACTAGCCTTCGGGGAAAAAGCCGTGATGAAACAGCATGGGACTTGGGTACCATAGTATAATTATAAATAAGACATACTCGTACATAGGCTGCTAAAATGATTACACATAAGATAACATCAAGCTTTTTTCCCAAAGGGGTAGGCAGATGTGTACCCAGGACTCAGTGCCATAGTAGGCACACCCACATTTCGCTAGTATGTTATTGGTCTCTTGTGATAGGGGGCGAGCCAATGACCATCCGGGCACAGTTCCAGACTCCAGGCAGTTATTGAGATAATTCTTAGTGGCAAAAACCATATTCACCTAGGCAGTCGCGCTTGCTCCTACTACGCCACTACGTCACTACGCCAGCGAGGCAGTCATTGATTCATTATTGTTGATTATCATGTGGCACTTTAACGTCTTAAATACGGTCTTTCGGTTTATGTGATTTTTAAAGATGTGTTTGTTGATAATAATGCAAGTAACATAAAATGTACGCTATTGTTCTCAGTCTTGTTATCATTTTAAAGCTATATTTTACCTTGAAGAACATCATCTAAGAATACAGCCTGAAAGACCATTTTCTCTCGTACATGACCGCGCCCACAAAGCAAATTCGATTTGTTACGCAAGAACAAGTCTTATGAAAACGCACCCTTTCTTATGGTTACAAGCTTCTTTGACGAGAAACCGTGAGAGATGAACGAATGAATCAAGACATTTTTCTGAAAATCTCGTCTCACTTAAATGAATTTTTTATTTATTTGATGTGTTTATTTTGTTACCTCTTTAACAAATAGGTAAATTAGATTATTTAAAAAAATGTCCTTCCGACACTTTATAAAAATATTTAACCAAAAGACAAAAAAAACCTTCTGTGTGACAAATGGGGATAAGCTTATCAGCAACTGTCTGCCATACAGAATACTTGTTTTTTTTGTTAGTAATCTAATTTATTTCACATTTTTTAGTCGACCGAGTGAAGCAAAATGATAGAGTCGTCAAGTGGGAAAAACCTGCGCTTATACCAACTTAAGGGTTGACCTCTGGTATGTATGTTTGATCGACGATAAATCGAGAACGGTTGATTCGATCTTTATGAAACTTTGCAGACAGGTAGTAGGGTAACCTATACAATCATTGGCACCTAATGGTGACAGATGTCATTCAATATGGAATATTTTCAATAATGCGATAATAGTGTTAAATATACTCACGTCATTTGATTTGTTGATTATTGGTGATAAATTAAATAAAAAATTCCAGTTCGAATATTATTAATATGTATTAAAAATCGTCATTTTTAGCAGCAGTGGTCAAAAAGTACAATCATTGGCACTCAAGTACAATCATTGGCACTCAAAAAATGTACAATCATTGGCACTAATAAAATTTTTTTTTTGCTTTATTCTGATTATTTCCTCGTCTCTGATTGGATTTATGTCTGCAGATTTAAGAATTTGTCAATTATTATGGTATACAGGATTTTATTTAGGGCGTTCTCCGAAACTTCCGGGAATTTCGAAAAAACAACTTACGTGACCGATTTCAATAGTAACTAAAACATCATAATCAAAATTTTAAACGGTTTTATTAAACTTGATCTGTTTGTTGTGGCTTTTTAGTTTGTTTCTTAATAATTCAATTTTACCTCTTTTTACTGTTGACTGATTTATCTGATATTAAGTACACATTTTTAGTTCTAATTAGAATACAATTGAATATATTTGGTATCATTACATATTCAAGATGGCGGCCGCCACAAAATGGCGGATTACTTACGTATTTCAAAGTCCCCGAAATACGGGTATTAAATGAAAGGCATTGATTAGAAAAACACTGAGTTAATTCACGAAATAAACTAAACACTTCATTGCAGATTTCAATACAATCATCCAGTTAAAAAATATTTTTTTAACTAGGTAGATAGGTGAATAATGGCTAGAGGTAGAAGTGTAATGGGAAACATTACCCAGACGTAATAATTTACTAATCCGTATCCAAAACAAAAGCTTTTTTTACGGTAAGCTTGCAGTTGATAAACTGACCATGACCTCTTTCATTGTATGGGGTCAACAGTTTTCGAACGGTGTAGTTAAAATTTGACCGTAAGGCTTCGCTTAGCTTCGACCGTGTTGACCCTTTTAAAAATCACATTAGATCCTGGCCCCGTTTCATTTTATTACGTATAAGGTTCCATACCTCAAAGGAAAAAGGGGTATGGGGTATGGTAAAGGGTATGAAGTGTCAATTAATATCTAATACCTAGGTTGTCTGCAATGGTTGCCGTGTCTGCCTTTGAGCTAAGCAAAAATAAAATTTTGATATGTACGCAAACAAAGGTACGGCGATTAAATATAAAGTAGGATGTGGGTTCTTCGATCCTTAGCTAAATTTAATCATCACTTATTATTTCAGCTCGGTATTGAACCCTACATTAATCAGAAATAGGTAGGCATGCTACCCTGATAATTATTAATTTATTATTTACGTATGCATTTGCGGTCTTTTTTACCTTAAATACTACATTGGTTATCAGTATATCCTATTCTAACGAAAGAAATACACAAAAATGGCCAATATTATGCCAAGGTATAATCATTGGCACATGCCACGGTATAATCATTGGCACTGCCAATGATTGGATTTGATCGGTGATATATGTTAAACCCATGCGATATAAATTCCATTACAATGTAAATGAATTTCAACACAAAATAAGTCGCATTTTAAAAAACATTTAAAAAGTACAATGATTGGCATAGGTGCCAATGACTACACCGTCATAGAGTTTATAGTGCAATTATTGGCATATCAAAAACTGGCAAAGTAATCATTGAATTGCAAATCTTACACAAATATCCCAAATTATGCACCTTCTCTTACGTAAAAATTACAAACATTAAACAAAACTTGCATAAATTTAATTATTTTAACGCAGTTTTCTTTTCTACTTCTCAAACTTTTTTCAAATCATCAGCAGCAATGGCGCGCAAATTTATGAAAAAAATAAATCCCGCCAATTTAACTGTCAATGTCACTTACAATTTGGTTTTGGCAGACGCTAAATTTAAAATACTATTTAGGAAAAAATATTAGAAATGGCTGCAGTCGTGTTGTGTTATAATATTACGATTCAAAGTTGAAACTGCCAATGATTGGGGGGGTGCTAACAATACTACCGGTTACCTATAAAAAAAAGAATTTTAAAATTCGAACAAGAGCTAAATCGGTCATGGGGTTCCAGAGTGATAGGGATTACAAGGTATCAATCTTTTTCGATCATTACTTAAGTATCCGGAAAAGCCGCTCACAACTGAAATTCGAGGCCAAATATTGCTATCTCTCTGTTTGACTAAAGTGGGAGCGGCGAAAGGCGGGGCCTAGTACATACCTGCATAGTAACTATTATCTAATCTGTGTCTGCCTGCGGGTATAGTCCATCAAATCTAAGAAGTCGTGTTGACAGTTTTAGTATTGCCTTTTGGTTGAATTTAAATTTAGTGTCTATAAACAAAAATAAAATTATAGAGACATTCAACTTTACTTCAACTTTAAAATATCAGGATATAAATATATCAAATAAATTTACTGTATTCGGAGATAACAGGGGAATACAAAACATCGATTTAGTAAATTTGCCGTAGGATTGTGTCAAACTGCTAAGAGGTCCTGTATCCTGTTAAAAGTCGTGCTCATTTTTGCCTCCGCAAAAACATTACTTATCACAATCAACATCTGTTATGATAGATTGTTTCAGCATTTCATCAACATCAAACTTAAAAATTAATATACTTACTCTAGGTGCTAGACAGCTCAAGTTTCTAGTGTACCTAAGACTGTAACCTAAGTTAGGTAATGTAATAACGTCTCGTCTCGACTCTTGTTCAAATAAAGCTATATATTTCACTATAATTAAACTTATAGTGGGTCGTTGATTGAAAATATAAGTCTAAAGCAAAATTACTAGAAGTTAACTGTTTGCCCTTGCTTTAGTGACGTAGCAAAATATGTATTTTTTTAAAGAAGAATTAAAGTAAAGTGAAATTTATATTTTAAACATTTAATTTATATATTAAACAATAGATTAGTGAACATAAACATAAACATACATTCCCGCCTTTTCCCCGAAGGGGTAGGCAGAGGTGTACCCAGGACTCAGTCCCATAGTAGATACACCCACATTTCGCCAGTATGACATAAAATAATTAAAGAAGATAGTGGAATCACATCTATAGGCCAACCAATCAACTTAACGGAGTTGTATTTTTTGAGTTAAGATTTTCGAATGTGCATAAACAACATTTTTTTTCTATCGCCATAAAAAATAAGCAAAATGTTCTGCTGTAATTAGATCGTGGGGTAGCCATTAAAAATACTTAGAGCTCCTCACTTTTTTTAGCATGGACACAGAGACAGCCTCCGATAGGTTTTTAATTTGTGACAGCTATACGTATGTAAACTACATAATATAGTTTCATAATTGTTAAGGCAAATAAAAAAGAAAATAAAAAAATATCATTAAATGTAGACACGAAATGCTTTTTATCCCATCCAGTATTTGGGTTGGTCGTTCATCATGTAGGAGGCAGAGCTCATCATTCTTGTCTAACTTTAATAACGAACGCAACAAAGAATTCCACTTTGGAAAAAATGTCGGACATCTTTTCATAGTTATTTCAATTGGAATTAATAAAATGTTTTGTCTCGTTTTATTTAACACGGACTTTTCTATTGAAATAATATTAAATTAAAACAAAGTAAAATTCATTTATTTTTATGGAAAAATATTCATTTTTCCATTAGGAATTTTCTCAATGACAGCCTGGTGTCTGGAACTGTGCCTCCCGATAGATGGCAATAGGCTCAACTGGCGAAGTTTGGGTTTCGGACTGAGGTACACCTCTATCTACCCATTTAGGAAAAAGGCATGATGTTATATTATTGACCAAAAAATCTTACTAAAGTCAGAGCTACTTTAAAATCAGGACATAAATTTCTCAGTTTTGTTTCGTCTATGTCGATAATTACCATTTTAATATACAAAAAAAGTAAAGTATAATAAATAAATATTATCATTATGTTAGGTACTTATTAATCCTACATTACATTTAGTACCTCTAAATGTTATATAATTAATAATAAATATCGTTTAAAAGCACTCTCCAGACGAGAAATACGAGGATCTAATTTACACCTGAAGTTAACAAACTTTCAGGTAGCTCATGGAATCTTGAAACTACGACATGGAGTAGGTATCTTACCTTGCTACTTGCTAACAAGAGCTGAGCTCCTGGTACTCCGAGTTCTGTAACTTGATATAACTTTGTATTTACTGTGGACGGTACAATAGACCAACTAATGTGTTCTAAAAGTTTACGTCATTTGTATACTTTAGATACATTAGCCTTGCAAATTTAAGAAGTACCTTTTGACAGTACTTATTTTGCCTTGTTCGAGAGATTTTAAGATTTGTACATCTTGTGATGAAATTCATAATTTCATGGTTTTACGGAGGAGGTTATTGAAATTTTGTGAGTCTTGAAAAGATGAAACGTCTAACGGTACTTCTTAGATTATACCTATATATACCTCTTAGTTATGTGAGTAGGGGGCGTTCTAAAAATAAATGAGGATATGCGTGAAATAGAGTTAGTGCAAAGGTGATGGATGTAGCCAGGACTTAATGCACAACGGACCAGATAAGAGTCTAAGTGCGGAAAGGAGTCCACTTTACATTTACATTTAGGTACTTCATGAAACAAACTGGCTAAATACTTCATGAAACAAATTGTAAAATAATATGTTATTTTATTTTTGTACTTGTTTTGTGGTTTTATGCAGTATTCATTTGTTATATCGACGATTCATTTTCTGCAATAGTTGGCGTGATTGTTTGAATGTTTGCTGATTATCTCACTCCCCGCAAAATGCACACAAATTTTAGTCGAAGGAGTAGCGCCTAACATATCAAGTGCTTCTATATTCTAAGACAAAGGCTGTGGATCAACGACGTTGCCAAGTTAAAAAACATTGCACTCACACAAAAATTACATGTTTGAAATAGGTAGGTAGGTAGGTAAAAATCTAAACTACTAAGATTTTAAGACGAAAGGTAAAAAAAGTACTAAAAAACAATATGCAGACAGCCTCGATGGCTCAGACAGTAGTAACTCTGCTTTCTGTGCCGCAGGGCCCGGGTTCGATCCCCGGTCAGGTCAAACATTTGTGTGCATGAACATGTCTGTTTGATCTGTGTCTGGGTGTTATAAGCTTATATAAGTATGTATATCAGTCATCTGGTTACCATAGTACAGGCTTCTAGCCTAGTTTGGGACCAGATGACCGTGTGTGCAAGTTGTCCCATATTATATTATTATATATTATATTATATTATATATAATATTTAATGATAAGGTTCGTCAAACTTTGAAAATTAATAGCAATAAAAAATAGCAGTCATGTGAGGGACGAAGAATTTAAAATTTCTGTTTTTGTAAAAACTATCGCCGTCGCACTGCTCCTGAAAGTATGAGCTATGAATGTGTGTATAAGAAGATTATTATTGCGACTTCGCGCGCATATTCATGTCAGTAGTAAAGTTTGTGACGCTTGTATTCAAATTCGGTAGGTACATAACGTAGGTATTATTTTAGACTTTTGTTTTTATTTACATTCTAGTAAAGATGATTGCTTAAATTCATTAAGTATGTCTAGTATGAAATGGACCAGTGGTTGCAGTGTTCAGACTTTCAGACAGCGTTCACAAAATCGTGTCATCGATCAACGAATGCGAGTTCGAATCCAGTCCCAGGAGTAATTTTTGCCCTGATATTTTTTTGTTAGGAACTTTTTTCTTCATTATCTATATTTATATTATTGTGATATTATATAATAAAAGAATAGATACTATAATATATATTTATAGTTTATATGACACGAATCGCCCAGCGCTTAAAAATTCATATCAATGTGTATATTATCTTCGAAGGTGTGCATAGACTTTTTCAGTTCATCCTGTCAGTCTAGACGTTTGCTGAAAATATAACTTTTCATTGTAATATCTACCTAATAATAATTCGCCTAAATAATTTTCGACCTGTTTACGGACTTGATTCTTTTGCTTTAGTACTTACGGTTTTGGCTTGTTTATATGAATTTCTTTCAGTATTTTGCTCTGAAAATGGGTAAAAGCAAAAGGGGCAGGACGTTTATTTTTGAACGGTCTACGAATAATACACCATTTACGTATAAAACGGCAAATACATTTTGCGCCTTTGCCATCCGTTTGAGTATAGATAATACGTTCATACTTAATTATTTTGTGTTTTTTATCATGAAATTACGATAAAACGCAATTCAAATTAATTTCTTCAGCCTAATGAGTGATGTTAGGGGTGAGCAGTTCATAGTCATGTCGACCGCAAAAATTCGATCCGTTCGAACCGTTGATCGCTATCAACTATACAAACTTGAAAACCATTTAGGTGGTGTTTGAGCCAATCATATGATCATGAGAACCCGGGTTTGATCCACAGTTCAGCCAAAAAGTGTAATTGGATTTTCTATTAGGAGTTTTCTGAATGACAGCTTGGAGTCTGAACCCAATAGATGACAATAGGCACGACTTCTACTACAAGAGATTTAAAAATATTACTGGCAGTGTTAGAAAATTTCACTGAGTCTTCAGCCATGAACGCAAATGCCGTAGCTTGCGATATTGCTCTTGAACCATCTCTTTTTTAAAGATGTATCTACTCGTACAAGGCCAATAATGATTATGATGATAAAGTAATACATTTTAATACAATTACATATTATATAATATTTATTAACAAATTACCTACATAACAGACTTACTTAGAAGACAATGAAAGATCACCATAAAAACGAGTGCTATGCACTAGACATCTCAACATTAGGTTCTCCGAAGGTCTAACTGAACGAGAATGGGCCATATGAAGATTGATATTATAGCTGAATTGTATTTAAATCGATATTGTTACATATTATTAGTCTTCTATTTTTTCGTAAGAAGTATTGGTTTAAACTCGTTTTCTATGAACATCACTAGTATTTTTAAAAATACTATGTCTATGTGTCCCTTCCCTAGTTGTATAAGTGTGAGTGGAACCCCCCTCACCGCCTGCCGCACCCCGTAGAACGCGAAAGGGATAACTGCAGCTCAAAGCGATTATAACTACGAAAAAATGACGAAATCGAGGTTTTGTATTCCCGTGTTCCCTCCGAGAATAATTAGTTTTATTCATAAATTTATATCTTTAAAATTAGGAAATGGATTAGGCTATGTCCCTGTTATTTTATTTTTTTTCCTAAACTCTTTATTTTTTTCTAGTGAACGTCTAATTGCGCGAGTAAAACTGGGACAGTTTTTCATGTTTTTAAAGGGTCATATTTCATTTAATAATGAGTTTGTAGAAAAATGAAAATAACAGGGACATGCTCACTCAAGACCTAGATTTAAAAAAAAAAACCATTGCTCTGACGCAATTATCTAGGGAGGAAACACGGGAATACGTTTGTATGGAAAAATCACCCCTCATGTATCCTCTTAAAAACTGGAAAGGGTACTTCAAAACAAAGCTTCATAATAGCTCTCAGTTTCACAGGCTCAGATAAACTAATTAAAACAAGAAACAGAAAGTATTTACAGTCTTAACATTAAAACAAAGATTACTCAGTCTGCCAATGAAACTTGAATGCCTAAGGACCATTTCTTGTGTAAACAGCTAAGCGCTTAAATTGGGTTGCACTTTACGCCCTTCTACTTCACTCGAGTGTTTTGGTACATATTGAATATCCAACGATTTGAAATTAGGGCAGACTTTTACGTTAGAACGTTGGTGTAACAAATTATATACCGATTAATATGACAAATAGTTGCAAAACAACCCATTTTCAAATGGTCGAACCAGTAGCAAAAACTTCGCTTTTAGAGAAATTTACATTTAAACATCATTACATAACGTACATTCACGCCTTTTTCCCGAAGGGGTAGGCAGAGGTGTATCTAGGACTCAGTCCCATAGTAGATACACCCACATTTCGCCAGTATGTTAATGGTCCCATGTAATAGGGGGCGAGCCTATTGCCATCTACCGGGCACAGTTCCAGACTCCAGGCAGTTATTGAGATAATTCCTAACGGAAAAATCCAATATTTAACCCGACCTGGGGATCGAACCCATGACCTCTTGATTGGCAATCGAGCATGCGCCCTCTACGCCACCGAGGCAGTCCATTTCCATTTACTGGACGTGTATTATGTGCCGTACTATATTTCCAGACTTTATAAATTCTAGGCTTGTATTTATCCGGAAGGACGTGTGTTCTTTCCCTTGATGCAAAAGCATTTAGTGAAACCGCAGGTCTAAAAATTAAAAAATACAAAACTGTATTTTTTTAATTTATGAACGCAGGAAAAATCTTATGAACACTAAAAACAGATATAAATTACTTGTTTTTTTATTCATGATATAAAAACAAATTATATGAAAGTTAATACACATCAAAAAAAGTGTTTGAGACAAATCCTACGTCCTTCCGGTAGTTTTCAAAATTGTACTTAAAACTCCTTCCTAATTTTAAAGTTGTTTGAAACCTAAAACTCCGAAAACAATAACTTCTGACCTCAAACCATTATTCTCTCAGTTCATTTATAACTATCATTAGTTGCCAGGTTCTAGTCGTGACGTCACTACTCTAGTTACACTCCTCAGGGACTCTGAGTGATTGCTCTGGAGCTTTTAAGAGGATTACTCTGTCCGGGATTCATTTTTGGAATTATTTGGAGGTCGTGTGTGAGGGGTAGTTTGAGATT
Source organism: Hemistola chrysoprasaria (assembly GCA_947063395.1). Taxonomy (NCBI): domain Eukaryota; kingdom Metazoa; phylum Arthropoda; class Insecta; order Lepidoptera; family Geometridae; genus Hemistola; species Hemistola chrysoprasaria. The sequence goes on from OX346725.1 coordinate 1,009,916, forward strand.
TGTGTTACATATGTTATTACATTTTAATCCCTACTTTAAAATTGTGATAAAAAATAAGTTCTACAAGTTTTTTGTACTTTCTTCTTGTAGAGGTATATTTCCGAACGCACAGTAGATTCATTAAGTACTCATTAGCTTCAATGACTTGCAAAAATTCCTTTTTAAGTAAACATAATAAAAAAAAAGATTTTGACTTTGTTTTTTAATTTGACTACATAAAAAAATCGCAAAATTCAACTTAATATTTCCTCCTATATCTTATATTGTAATACAGAGGTACTAGTAATCAGCTAAAACTATTCAACTAAAATAAAATAATATCATTGGGTATCTCGGCTTGTTACTCATAATTTTGAAGAAAAAAACCTAAAGAAATTAATCGTAAAAACATTATTTATATACATAAAATTTACCAGTGATATTCCCGTGAGTGCCAAAAGGAGAGCAACGTACAAATTACAAACCCGCGTTTTGGGAGAGTTTAGTTAAACTTTTCACGGCCACTAGAAAATTAACGTTTGTAGAGTAAGCTTTACGTACACGTTTGGAGTTTTAATAGTTCTATGTCGGTTTTGCTCAATATTTTAACTTCACTTTGCCAGGTTAGCAACATAATATCATAATTAAATTAAAATCTACCTTTTTTATGATAGTGATTGACAAAACGAGCAAATCAGGTGCCTGATGATAAGCATCATGATTGCCCATATCAGACACAGAGTTTTATATCATAAATTGTTCAAGGCAAAGAAACTTAGGTTAAAATAAATTTAGGCTTTGAAAGTTGTTCAGTTTGACGGCCTTTAAGAATTACCACAGAACAATAATACACATACTAAAAAGACAGAAGGGACCCTCCTTAAAATCATTCAAATAATTAGCGACTCTAGCTCCGACGCTATTAAGTGCAACTCAGGTCGGACGGCGCCTAACTTTCGTTATATTAACCAACAAGCTGCCTCTCTTTCTATCGCGTAACTCTCTATCTGTTCTCTCTGTCTAGCCCCAGGTACTTGTAGCTTCATACATTTATTGTGGAGTGTCCCACGGCTGGTATTACTCTTTTTGTAAAACGTTAAATAACATCTGGTTGATATAAAACACACAGCACAAAAGTATAATATTTTTGATAAACAAGTGGGTACGTGTAATATTGATAATGTCTCCCAAGAGGCTTACCGCACGAATTCGAGGATTATGAGGCTTCGAGAATGACGGGCAATAATCGCGTTAGAATTCGTGTTGAAATGTTTTTGCTTAGCAAATACAATATTTGGATTCATTTGATTTGGATTAAATAAGTAAATTATCTACCCATCTGTATAATGCCATATTTTAGTCATTGTTTTTTGGCCAGATTGCTTTTTCTGCCTTTAAAAACAGGAATTTAAAGTCAAAACATTATATTTTATTTTTTTAATGGCACAGTGCCTTTTATAAAAATATATATATATATTTTAATATTCAGTTAAATCAAAATATGACACATATGCAAGTCAATGAAAATAAACAGTACTGAGTCTACCGTGCGTTCGGAGAGATACCTCTGCAAGAAGAACGCACAAGAAACTTGTAGGGCAAATTTTTTTTAAATGATAGTTTTAAAATAATCGGTTTAGTTACATTCGTTAGCCTAATTTTAGTTTAAATTCGTTAGTTAAAACTTGTTAATTTCTCACTGACACTCTGAATTTAATTCAATCTGAACACATAAAGTTAAATAATTATGAAACATTTTTATGTAGAGACTTCTAGAGCTAGCTCTACCTAACATAAAATATACCCCTAGAGTCAGGAACTGTAGAGTTCATAAGTTATTGCTCGTTTCTCTACAGTTGCTCTACCTAGTTGCTATTAAATAAATAAACCTTGCTCCGACCTCATAGCTTTTGTTAAATAAAACTTGGAATGTAGAGCTGAAATTATGTTTGAGTACGTTCATAGTAGAGTCATTGAAAATATGAATAAATTGTATTCTTAACTTTTTACTGCCTCGGTACGATGTGGTCGCAAACTCTACTGCCGATTCTTAGGTCCCGGGTTCGATCCCCGGATCATGCAATGTATTATTGGACAACGTGTTATTGGATTTTTTCATTAGGAATTTACTTAATGACAACCTAGAGTCTAGAACTGTGCCCGGTAGATGGCAATGCTTTACCCCCTATTATTTGAGACTTAAAAAACATAACTGAGTACGTGTACCTAATATGGGTATCCTGTGTACAACTCCGCCTATTCCTTTTGGGAAAAAAGTATGATGGTATGTTATGTTACTATAATAAAAATGAATAAAACTGTAGGTAGTTTTCAAAATCGTCGAAAGAGTATTTACGGGAGTATAAGAGTATTTAAATGTATTTATTATAATTATATAATATATAGGTATATATTTTTCACACACACAATGTATTGTACGTGCCAGATTTAATTAATCAACCAGTAGAGTCAACAAGATCTGAGAATCGAATCGGATCCTCCGGCCGTCAGTTCACCCCGATGAGAAAGTCAAGAAGAACTATTAATTACCACTTACTTGTGTTCTCAGTAAATTGTTAGCGCCGTAACAATGGCTGACAGTTTTAATGTTAAGGTGACGCAGTGTTAAATAATAAATCTAAAATCGTGCGCTGAGTCCCGCAACCCGCTCACAGTCCTGTATATTACGCCAAAACAGTACTTCTCGAATAAAATAAAAACTATTGCTAATTTAATAAAATCAAATTAACACAATGAAGTCTGTGCATAGATTAATCTATACAAAAAATTTACGGGCATAAATCAGTCTCATTTCCCTGTAGAATGAGAATCTCTATTTTTATAGAGCAGTTTTTGATATTTTTTTCTCTGCTGTAAAAGTAAACCAATCATGTAAACCAATTACCAAAATGATGTCAATATCATGGTAAATGTAAAAACATAAACATTAGTTCTAAATGTTTTGTAGTTGCTGAGAAATATTGAGATCCCTACCGCCAATATTTTCAATTCGTCGTCTTAATCAAGCTTTTGTACCTGAAACAAAGTAACACTCGTTAAATAACAATATTATGTATTTTACGAGTACGTTGTACAATTCATAAAATATGTGTTTCTGTACATTTAAAAACAGTAGATCAAGTTACGCTACAGATAATATGGACAGATTTACGTGACCTTTTTTATTCTACTATCCTAATTTTCTACTATTATAAATGCGAAAGTTGGTGAGGATGGACGGATGGATGGATGTTTGTTACTCGTTCATGCAAAAACTACTGAATGGATTGGATTGAAATTTGGTTTTGGCACAGCTAATTTGTATATAAACACCAAGCGTGTCACTATTTATGTTCCATATTTATGGAAAAACAGTAATTATTACAAGGCGAACGTTTAATCCGCACACTTTTGACGAAGACTTTTTCACGACAATTATGGATGCACTATGGGAGAGATTTATAAAATAATCAAACCCGGACGAGTTTTCGTGACATCTTGCTTTATCTTGTCATCCTTGTCCTTCCAACGATCGCTCATACTACGGGATATATTTATCTCTCGCTCTATCTCTATCTCAGTTGTCAAGTTTATTCGTCCGGTTTGTACATTTACAGTAAATATTAAAAAAACTTTATTTCTTTAGCGCGCATTAATAATGAGAGGTCTCTGAGTAGATGTTTTGTACAACTGTATAGAGGTTTTGTACAAGTATTTTCGATTGGATTCAAATTCAAACTCAAACAGATTTATTCAAATAGGTCATAATCTGACACTTTTGCACGTCAATAAAGATAAACAGTACTGAGTCTACCGTGCGTTCGAAAAGATACCTCTTTATATTAAGCAGATTATCGACAAATTGTGGGTTTCGGATGCCTAATTCTGTGTATAGAGGTAGAAAGTTGCAATACCTTTTCATTATATTTTCAATAAATCAATTCAAGTTTAAGGTAATGGTGCATGACTTGTCGATGCCAACCTCAACAAATGCCTACACAAGCTTTTACTTAAGTTGTTATACTGTAGACTGAATGTAAGGCAATGTTGTTAGTAGAAATTAATTAATGTATACATGTTGTTGTTTAATTAGTTATTGCTTTGTTATAGCCTGTTATAAGGGGTGTGTCAGCGTATTTGAATTACATGTGTGACGACGAGAGCTTCTGTTTGTAATTAAATTGTCATTATTATATTATGTTTGAAATAATTAGATTTACGAGTTTAGTTTTTAAAGTCTTTTTCGATAAAATTAAATTTACACAGTACAAAAAATCTACTACAAAAATGTCGTCCATATTTTGAATTTTATTTACTTGTTGTAATCTTAGCTTTGCGATAATATTATCTTGTCTGACGCCTATTTGAAAATTACTCTGAAATTAACATAATTTAATTTATTCAATAGATAAATAGAAAGCTAACAGTACTAACATTAAAACGTTTACTATCCTATGTTTAATTTAGGTATTATGACTAAAGTCTATCCTAAAATCTGTAAAACTCAAACAGATTTATTCAAATAGGTCATAATCTGACACTTTTATACGTCAATGAACATAAACAGTACTGAGTCTACCGTGCGTTCGGAAAGATAACAAGTAACATAACATACATTCACGCCTTTTTTCCCGAAGGCAGGTAGGCAGAGGTGTACCCAGGACTCAGTCCCACAGTAGATACACCCACATTTCGCCAGTATGTTATTGGTCCCATGTAATAGGGGGCGAGCCTATTGCCATCTACCGGGCACAGTTCCAGACTCCAGGCAGTTATTGAGATAATTCCTAAAATTGGAAAAATCCAATATTTAACACTTTGCTTGACTTGGGGATCGAACCCTGAAAGAGCATGCGCCCTCTACGCCACCGAGGCAATCTGTTACAATAGTACCTATAAAGTCAGTGAGTAGGTCGACATGCTGGAGTTCATGCGCGAACGAGTTAAATAGTAGCAGCGCGCGCTGCGTGGGTGTGTTTCTAGCGTGGCGGGTCTGTGTCATAGGACGGTAGAACAACTGGTGCTGGCGACGCCTGCTACGACCATAATACTTAATAATAATAATAATAATTAAAGCACACCTCTGGGTACACCTCTGCCTACCCCTTCGGGAAAAAGGCGTGAATGTATGTTATGTTATGTTTATAATTAAAGCCTTTATTACCAATTTTTTTTATGATTGTCAGTGAGATGAGCAAATCAGGTGCCTGATGGTAAGCATCATGATTGCCCATAACAGACACAGTGCCACCCAGTGTTTTAACATTCAAAATTCTGCGCGGCACTGCACTGCGCCTGTCACCCTGAGCAATTTCGCTGGTAACATTGTCCTTCTTCGCTGGTAACATTGTCCTTCAGACCGGAACACAGTAATGTTTGCACATTGAACTGAAGGGTTAAGTACTACCATGTTAAAATTTTAATGCCCAATGAGTAATGCGAGTAGTATGCGATGATATCGTCGCTCTGAAATTGAATAAAACTGTACAATTGATATTTCCTGCTCTAATTTTGGCATCTCTTGACTCATGACTTACACATAGGAACTTATTGCTTGGGCAATAAGTTTGAGGATCAAGGGTACAATTAACAAAACATTTCTCCTCAAAAATCTGGGGATAAGACGGGATAGGACGGAACAATCCCGTGGTTTTAGGTGTGGTTGCGCTATTTGTGCCGGACTATTAAGTATTTAATTACGTTTTTATGTTAATATTGGTTAATAATCTTGTAGTGGTAGGCCTCTTTTGCAGGGGGCCGCCTGGGGAAGTACCACACCTTTGCCAATTATTCATCCGCCAAGCAGTAATATGCAAAAATTACTGTGTTCCGGTCTGAAGGGAAATGTTACCAGCGAAATTACTGGGCATGACGAGTTTCAACAACTAATATCTCAGGGTGACAGGCGCAGTGCGTCGCCACGCAGAATTTAGAATTTTTAAACACTGGGTGGCACTGTGTCTAATATGGGCAATCATGATGCTTATACCATCAGGCACCTGATTTGCTCGTCTTGTCACTCACTACATAAAAAAAAAATGCAACATCAATAACCAAAATTAAAACAGTGCTCACACAAGCTAAATTCACGTAATTTTATCGCTCGATTCTCAAATAAACGAAACCACTGGAGAGATAAGCACAAAGACATCGCAATGCGCAATAAGTTGCCGACACTGGCTGGAGTGAAATAAAAATAAGAGTGGAACTGAAATAAAACAAAAGAACAGCGAGGCAACGCCCCAATCCCCGCGAGCATTGTGCCGTGATAAAAAATAGCTGGATTTGTAACGAATAAAATTATATAACACGTTGTTTAAAATAACTAACCAAAATTTGCCCTTAACAAGAAGGGGACCTCTTAGCAGTTGGACACAATCCTATGGAAAACTTACCAAATCGATGTTTAGTATTCCCCTGTTTCCTTTTTTTTATGATAGTGAGTGACAAGACGAGCAAATCAGGTGCCTGATGGTAAGCATCATGATTGCCCATATCAGGCACAGTGCCACCCAGTGTTTTAAAATTCAAAGTTCTGCGCGGCACTGCACTGCGCCTGTTACCCTGAGATATGATGAAGATAAAGATAAATTTATTGCCAGCATAGAAAAAAATTGAAAAAAATGAGTTGTTGAATCTCATCATGCCCAGTAATGTCAAAAAAAAACTGTTAATATTGCCCTTCACACCGGAACACAATAATGTTTGCACATTACTGCTTGGCGGATGAATAACTGACAAATAAAGGAAGCTAGATATATCAAATAAATATATTTATATCTTGATCTTTTTAAAAATGAAGTATACTATGTCCCTATCATTGTTTTTTTTAATTAATTTAAATTTCTTTTGTAGGGAACGTCTAATCACGCGAGTCAAACTGTGTTTTATAGAAGTTCACTATAAAATAAAACAAGAATTTATAAGAGAAATTAAAATGACAGGGACATCGATTACTTCACTGTTAAAATATCAGGATAATAATATTTATAGAATGAGTCGATAATATTTGGAGGAAACAGGAAAATACAAAACATCGATTTAATAAGTTTTTCATAGGATTGTGTCAAATTCCTAAAAGGCCGCGTACGCTCTTAATTTTACAAGTAATATTTTTTGTTTTAAATATCTGCGTAGCAGCTTAAATTAGAAATGAAAAAAATAAGCTAAAGTAGGCTAGATTGTAATAAGACGTTATAATAACTTAGGATATACATAATAACGAAAAAAAAATTGCCGGTCCCGGGGTCCATTCCTAGTCGGGCAAAAAATGTTAGTGTGTGTGAATTTTTCCATTAGCAACTATCTCAACGACAGCCCGGAGCCTGGAACTGTGCCCAGTAGATGGTAATATGCTCGCCCCTTATTAGGTACATAGGGCCAAATGGTGAAGTGTGAGTGTACTATGGGACCGAGTCCTGAATACACCTTTGCCTACCTCTTTAGGAAAAAGGCATAATTTTATGTTATGTTAAAATTTGATATTGTTTCGAGTTAAATGAGACACAATTTTTTTTTTTCATAGAGCAAAGTGACTTTATTGAAAATAGACTAAACAATACAGCTACCTACTTACTATCTACCCTAACTAAATACACTATACCATAAAACGCTTCGATAATCCACAGGCCGACATATCAGCCTACAGATAATCCAAGTGCTCTACACCACTGTCAGATGGCAGCGTACCCAAGATACTGGTGGCATTACCTACAACTCAACTCAACTCAAAACAGCTTTATTCAAATAGATCATAATCTGACACTTTTGTACGTCAATGAAGATAAACAGTACTGAGTCTACCGTGCGTTCGGAAAGATACCACAACAAACAAATCTACGACAAATATCACGAAAATCACTTAGCACCTGCACACAAAACTGTACTCGTATATTTCCACGACCAGTAATTTCCCCAGGAGTCTCTTACGAGAGCTGAAGCCTGTCAGATCCGTCGACTAGCTCAGAAGTGTCGGGTTTCACGACACCTACTCGTGACGCAATTTGCTATGAGTGTCTGGCGGTGACGCGCGATTTGACATTATAACACCTTAAGGCGCTGTCCAAAGCAAACTCGTCGCCCTCTCGCTCACACGTACCTACATTATTGAACATATAAAAAATACTACATGTAATTAGGTAAAATAAAGGCAGCTAGGTTCTAGAAAATAACAATACAAAGATTCAATAAAAAATCTAATTTAATCCAAACTAGTTTTCATGTATAAAAACCTGCAAAAAATCTTAGTAAAATAAATAGGCACTGAAAACTTGGCTTAAATTGGATATTCACTGAATCTTTGTATTGTTATTTTCTAGAAACTAGTTGTCTTTATTTTACGTAATTACATGTCGTAGTATTTTTTTAGATCTTCCAAAATGTGGTTATGTGTGAGCGAGAGAGCGAATTTGCTTTGGACAGTGCTACTACTCATACTCATATCACATTAATTTTTTTAGTCACACAAAAGGGAACCAGTAACCTATTATTTCAAACGTCCAAACTACTGCCACTAACGCAAATTGGCAATAAAAACAGACAATTTTTAGGCTAAACCAGACAATATAAAACAGAATGAGGCGATACACCCATCCTAGACAAATAAATTGTCCGGGTTACCTAACTATTCGGTTAAATTACTATTTCATGGACAAATAGCATCTAAGCTATCGTACCTATTTACTATAGGTACTTCTAATTTAGCCATTTTAATTCAGAATGTGAGATTATGTAAATGAGTGCCCTCGAAATATTATGTAAATATTTTCCTCCAATTTGGGAGCGAAAGCGTGCAATTTACGAACAAAGTGCCGCTTTAATTTTTTTAATATCACAAGCTTTTTGTAACTTCAAATACTTTTCGCTTTTAAGAACTTGGAGAATACGGACCGGCAAGCGCAGCCACGGACGTCCACGCACAAGGTGAACCGACAGATGCAGGCCGATTACAACCGAACTGGATGGAAATCTATGGGGGAGGTCTAGAATCAGCCATGGATGTCCTATGGCTGAGATCTAGACTCCATTTTCCATTAGGAATTATCTCAAAAACTGCCTGGAGTCTGGTACTGTGCCCGGTAGATGGCAATAGGTTCGCCCCCTATTACACGGGACCAAAATACCATTCTGGTGAAATGTGGGCGTGTAGGCACGCCCACATTTATGAGGTCATTCCCAATGGTCTCCACACGTCTTGGGTAGACCTCTGACTACCCCTTCGGAAAAGAGGCGTGATTGTATGATTTTCAGTGATAATATAGCCCATATCTAGGACTAACAAACATTGTTTTGCCCCCTGCAGGTTTTAGAATGCTTAGAGATGGATACCTTGTTCATTTTAATAAATTCAATCAGCCAAATAAAAATTCTATACAACAGAAGAACAGCAAGGCAAGCTCCCAAACCTCGCGCTCGCTGTAGTATTTCTTTTTCCAATAAATGCACTGGTTCAATAAATATTAACTATAATATATATATTACTATACATATTATACTTTTTGTAGTGGTAGGCCTCTTTCGCAGAGCCGCCTGGGGAAGTACCACACCTTTGCCAGTTATTCATCCGCCAAGCAGTAATGTGCAAACATTACTGTATTCCGGTCACAAGGGCAATGTTACCAATTAAATTACTGGGCATGACGAGTTTCAAAAACTAATATCTCAGGGTGACAGGCGCAGTGCAGTGCCGCGCAGAATTTTGAATTTTAAACACTGGGAGGCACTGCGTCTGTTATGGGCAATCATGATGCTTACCATCAGGCACCTGATTAAATTTGCTCGTCTTGTTACTCACTTTCATAAAAAGAGGCGTGATTGTATGATTTTCAGTGATAATATAGCCCATATCTAGGACTAACAAACATTGTTTTGCCCCCTGCAGGTTTTAGAATGCTTAGAGATGGATACCTTGTTCATTTTAATAAATTCAATCAGCCAAATAAAAATTCTATACAACAGAAGAACAGCAAGGCAAGCTCCCAAACCTCGCGCTCGCTGTAGTATTTCTTTTTCCAATAAATGCACTGGTTCAATAAATATTAACTATAATATATATATTACTATACATATTATACTTTTTGTAGTGGTAGGCCTCTTTCGCAGAGCCGCCTGGGGAAGTACCACACCTTTGCCAGTTATTCATCCGCCAAGCAGTAATGTGCAAACATTACTGTATTCCGGTCACAAGGGCAATGTTACCAATTAAATTACTGGGCATGACGAGTTTCAAAAACTAATATCTCAGGGTGACAGGCGCAGTGCAGTGCCGCGCAGAATTTTGAATTTTAAACACTGGGAGGCACTGCGTCTGTTATGGGCAATCATGATGCTTACCATCAGGCACCTGATTAAATTTGCTCGTCTTGTTACTCACTTTCATAAAAAGAGGCGTGATTGTATGATTTTCAGTGATAATATAGCCCATATCTAGGACTAACAAACATTGTTTTGCCCCCTGCAGGTTTTAGAATGCTTAGAGATGGATACCTTGTTCATTTTAATAAATTCAATCAGCCAAATAAAAATTCTATACAACAGAAGAACAGCAAGGCAAGCTCCCAAACCTCGCGCTCGCTGTAGTATTTCTTTTTCCAATAAATGCACTGGTTCAATAAATATTAACTATAATATATATATTACTATACATATTATACTTTTTGTAGTGGTAGGCCTCTTTCGCAGAGCCGCCTGGGGAAGTACCACACCTTTGCCAGTTATTCATCCGCCAAGCAGTAATGTGCAAACATTACTGTATTCCGGTCACAAGGGCAATGTTACCAATTAAATTACTGGGCATGACGAGTTTCAAAAACTAATATCTCAGGGTGACAGGCGCAGTGCAGTGCCGCGCAGAATTTTGAATTTTAAACACTGGGAGGCACTGCGTCTGTTATGGGCAATCATGATGCTTACCATCAGGCACCTGATTAAATTTGCTCGTCTTGTTACTCACTTTCATAAAAAGAGGCGTGATTGTATGATTTTCAGTTGTCAGCTCGTAGCTGAGCGCATCGCACGCACGATGCCTTTGGTTCGATCGCCTTCTAAAGATCCGCGCACTCGCGAAAATAACGATGTGGATACGGAACAATGTGGACAATGTAAAGTTACGATAAATGAATTATTGGCATTTATTAGTAACAAAGTTGATGTGCTGCCGGAGACCGGCATACTGCAAATCTGTCAGAGTGCATATTCTTTTAATGATATTGAAAATGCTAGAAACATAGTGTATAAGCTGTTGGCACCGAATAAAAAAGTTACGAGGCGTAAAGAAGGTTCCGAGCAAAAGAGTTTGTTGGAGATCATAAAACTCATTAAGGAATTTGAACCCGATTGTTTACCTATTTTTGTTGCAAAGGATCTGAACAGACTACCCCCAATTACATTTGACCATATTGACGTGACGGCTTTTCTTAAAGAAATTGCTGTTTTAAGAAATGACGTAGCTTCCATAAAAGCTGATAAGAAACCCACTATGTCGAACTCGGAAAGTTCTTCCGAGGTGGAATGTATAAAAAAGGAACTGGAGGAGGTGAAGGCTATTCTGAAGGATATTCAAACGCAACAAATAGTCGAGATCAATCGCAATACAACACCAGCTCGCGGCAACTCTTATCCTGATAGCTCATTAATTATGCAGCCTAGCATACAGCATACCACACAACCGTCCATTCAATCTATCATACATCCTAACACGCAAACTAATAATCTAACGACGAGCAGTTTAGATAACACAGCAGCGCATGGGCAATCGCATTCACGGTCAAGGTCACCTATTCACCGGCCGATACATGCTGTAACTAGGCACACACCGTTATATAGGGATATGGTAATTAGTAATAATAACCCTACCCATACCACAATGAAGTCTACGCAAGGAGAAAGTAAAAATGATAACAGCTTTACTATCGTTCAACATAAGAAACGTAAACAGATGAATAATCTAATAGGAACCGCACAAAGTTCTACTAAATTGCAAGTAGCTGAGTTGACGTCAGCTGTTTACGTATCTCGTTTAAGTAAGACGACGAACGCGGATGGGGTCCGAGAATACATTCGTGAACGAGGTGAAGAATGCCTAAAAGTTGAACTACTTACACAGAAAAATGAAATGGAATTTAATTCCTTTAAGATTTCAATACTACGGCGGAAGTTAGAAATATTCTTAAGCAATGACTTTTGGCCACAAGGTATTAGATTCAGACGCTTCCGTGAATACACGGCGAGAGTAGGCAAAGATACATTACAAAACCAGTATGGATAGTACAACTAATAGAATAACATTGGTATCTTATAACTGTAAATCTATTAAAAGATCAATACAGTGTGTACGTGAGCTTTGTAAGTCTACCGACATTATATTATTGCAAGAAACGTGGCTCTTACCACACGATCTAAATTATGTCTCCCAGATAAACAATAACTTTGAATATGTGGCCAAGTCTTCTGTGGACACCTCGGCAGGCACTTTGCGGGGAAGACCATACGGAGGGCTCGCAATCATGTGGAACAAACTGAAATGTCTTACTGTGTCGCCTATACTGTGCTCAAGTGATAGGATCGCAGCTGTGCGAATAACTGTTGGTTGTAGTGCTATATTGGTCATTAATGTGTATATGCCAGTGGATAATCACGATAATATAACAGAGTTTACGGACTGTTTGGGAAATATTAGTGCCATTGTTGAAGAATGTGACGTTCAAGCTGCTTTTATAATGGGGGACTTTAATGCCCATCCCCAGGCAAACTTTGGTTATGAACTATTAAAATTTTGTGACGATATGATTTGGAAATGTGCAGATATTAATATATTAGGCTTAAACTCGGACACTTACACATTTCAAAGTGAAGCTCATGGCAGTCGAAGATGGCTCGACCACTGTCTTACGACGGAGGCAGCTTGGAATACAGTGGTAAGCGCTGACATCATCTATGACGTGCACTGGTCCGACCACTATCCATTACGTATTACCTGCGAGATAGCGGACGGGACTAGTGGACGGGCCATCTCCGACACCAATGACCCACTAAAGTCTATTAAATGGGGCGAAAGGGACACCGATCAGATTAATAAGTATGGGCAATATTGTTATGAAAATTTAAAGAATTTTTATGATAATATTATTGAGTGTTCTTGTGAGAATGTTTTGTGTTGTAAGCATATAACGGATTATTATAGACGAATTGACTCTTATTATAATCATATCGTAAGTGTTATGCAAAAGGCGGCTACTTTAAGCTCCCGCTCATGTGAACATAAACAGCGTAAGAGGATAACCGGCTGGAACTACCATGTCAGAGATAGTCATCAGAATGCCAGGCTTCACTTCAACTGTTGGGTGGTGGCGGGCAGGCCGTCGAGTGGAGATATCTACAACATGATGCGCGATAGTCGCTCTAGGTTTAAAAATAAATTACGTTGGTGTCAAAAAAATGAGGAAAATATAAAAATGAATATTTTGGCTTTAAAAAGAAAAGAGAAGAATTTTGTAAAATTTTGGAAAGCTACAAAGAGTTTTAACGGTAAAAGTAATCGGCCTATCTCCATGGACGGTCTGCACCAACCCTCGGAAATTTCAGAGTTATTTTCAAGTAAATTCAAAATTAACCCTCTGCCTACCGAGTATATGATCGACACTGAGACACATGTTATTAAGAACCCTATAGGAGAAGTTGAGAACTTGGAAAGTGGCTTAGAATTTACACGAGAGGATGTGAAGAAGGTTATTAAGAGCATAAAAGGTGGCAAGTCACCCGGTCATGACGGTCTCAGTGTCGAGCATCTACTCTGGGCTGGTGATAATATTTTTGGTCAGTTGAGTGTTTTTTTTAATCAATGTATTAAATTCAGCTACTTACCATATGAATTAATGAAAACGGTGGTGGTTCCCATCGTCAAAAACAAAACGGGAGATCACAGCTCCTCTTCCAATTACCGCCCCATATCTCTGGGCACGGTGATTGGGAAGGTGCTGGAACGTTTGATTCACCCGGAATTGCAGAGAAATAGAAGAATAGATGACGCGCAGTTTGGTTTTCGTAACGGTCTCTCAACTGATTCCGCAATTATGAGTCTAAAAAGTACAGTCAGGTACTACACTAGTCGCAAGACGCACGTGTATGCGTGCTTTTTAGACTTAAGTCGTGCGTTTGACCTGGTCAATTATGATATTCTCTGGGCCAAACTGAAGAAACTGCAAGTACCTAGTTCAGTAATCAATCTCTTGAGATACTGGTACGAAAACCAAACTAACTTAGTGAAATGGGGCGACGCGACATCTAGCGAGTATAGGCTAGAATGCGGCGTGCGTCAAGGTGGGTTGACTTCTCCGGACCTCTTTAACGTATATGTTAATGGGTTGATCGAAGAACTGAGGAGCACGGGAATTGGCTGTCACTTGGGCACAATTTGTGTCAATAGTTTAAGTTACGCGGACGACATGGTGCTCCTCAGTCCTTCGACCAAAGGAATGCGGAAACTCCTTTCAATTTGTGAGCATTATGCCAATGCTCACGGGCTGAAGTATAATGTGGGTAAGACGGAAGTGCTTGTTTTTACTTCTAGTCGTAAAGGTCCTGAGAAAATGTGCGATCTGTTTTTGTATGGCTCTGCAATTAAGAGGGTGAAAAAGTTCAAATATCTAGGTCACGTTTTGACGGAGGAATTACTGGACGATTTGGACATGGAGCGTGAACGGCGAGCCATCTCAGTCAGGAGCAACATGCTCGCTCGAAGATTTTCCAGCTGCAGCACCGATGTGAAGCTCACCCTGTTCAAGGCGTACTGCCTCTGCATGTACACTTGCCAGTTATGGGTGAATTACACGCAGAGAGCTTATCACTCCATAAGAGTTCAGTATAATAACGCATACCGAGCTCTTATGAAGCTGCCCTGGTGCTGCAGCGCATCGAGCATGTTTGCAGAAGCGAGGGTTCCCGACTTCTTTGCAACTATCAGATCCAGGATAGCCTCGTTCTGGATCCGTCTGCAGAGGTCGAAGAACGGCATTCTGAGGGCTGTCTACGACGACATGACGAATCCCATATTTAATAAATGGATATCCGTTCACATGAACGGCAACAAGAAATAAAAAAACATGACAATTTATTTAAATTAATGATAGTTCTTTTTTTTTTTATATTTGTGTTTTTAAGTGTGTTTTTTAAAGTATTTTATGGGTTTTTATTATGCCTGAAATAAAGCAATTTTATTTATTATTATTTATTAAAAACTTAATCTTATCTACTTGTCTACAAGTCAAATTACCCTCAGATTTAACAAGCGCCCTTATTCCTAACCCTAGAATCCCTGATGTGGGTCTATGCGACCGCAGCTCGCTACACTCGACATTGTAAAGCTTAATTAACTCAAATCTTAATAAAGTTACTTGGAAATCTATTTCGGGAATTTAGTGGTAAGCCCACAATGTAATATTTGTGTTATAAGCTACTTTGGGTCTATGAGATTTATGATAAAGTCTTAATGGTTACCAACGAATCATGTTTATAAGTACCTATTTATGACATAACTTATTATCTGCATTAGCGCTTTCATTCGAGACAGTCAAAGCCATCAATAAATAAAATCATATATCTATGGAATATTCCATAGATATATAATTTTTATATATCTATGGATATTTAAAACATATTTTATTTTATTTATATTCGTCTTTTCCTATAAAGCGTAAAATGGCCTTCTAGGAATTTGACACAATCCTAAGAAAAAATTACCAAATCGATGTTTTGTATTCCCGTGTCTCCTCCGAATATAATAAACCCATTTTATAATTTTATATCCTTTAATTTTTATAGAGTGAAGTACCTATGTCCCGTCATTTTATTTTTTCTTATAAACCGTTGGTTTTTCATAGTGAACTTCCAATAATCCCAGTTTTACTCGCGTTATGAGGTTTCTAAACAACAATAAAATAATAGTGACATACTTTACTTCATCTTTAAAATATCAGCATTAAAAATATATCAAATAGGTTCACAATATTCGGAGGAAACAGGGGAATGGTAACAAAAAAGTTTTAAACATGGGTTGTTAATTTTTTTGCTAGTTGTAGCAATTTAAAACTGATTCAGTCGTCGATTAAAGAAACTGAAAACTGTTGTCGATTAGCGAAACTAGCAAGTGAATTAGCTTATGGGCTATATCTGCAAAGTTTCTTTATGATACATGGAAACAGCTTGTTGCCTGTTGCCGCAACTGACTCAAAGTTGCCTTGTATGCGGAACGCCTAAGTTACACGGTAAAGCCAAGTTTCAAAAGCCATTGAAGCCAAGTTCACAATCGCGAGCCTTTGTGGTAACTTTGACTCATCTTTTATAGCGGGATAAAATTGCCCCTGAGTGATGCCAATGAATGGAGGATGGAGTAATGAGGTTGAATATTAAAGTAATAATTCTACTTTTAATGTTAGATTACGGAATACTGAAGCGTTGAAAAGACTATATTTTTTATAAATTGAAATGGCTTTGGATAAATTATACTTTAGCTGCTTTTATATAATTTGGCCGACATAATCATTGATATAAAGAAAAGGGGAGATGAGGTATACTGACTTCTCGAAAATGGCAAGCTCAAATTAGGTCCTGTTATGTCCACGTACGTCCATAAAGTTAATTGTTGTCTCGTTCGCACTTCGGTCTTAGGTACGTCTTTCTATCTTTGTTGTTTCAAATTTCACATGCCAGTTGTTGAGTAAGCGCTGAGAGAACGTATCCCATCTCCCTTTAATTAGGATAGGATCAGGGGAGACCTATATCCTATCCTCCAAGCAACCGTGCAAGAAGAGGTAACCAATATCAATAATTTTGTGTCTACTTAAAAAAAATCATATGTTATTAATGTTATAACATTATAAAGGCAAATACTGCGTTTAAGGATTTATTTTCATTGACTTAATTTGAAGGAAACAAGGTCAAACTAAATAAAACCGTTTAATTAAAACTAGAAAGCGGTAATAATTGGCGGCCTTATCGCTCAGAGCGATCTTCCATATATGCGAACGACATCGTATAATCGTATACACTGAAATACCGCTGTCATATTACCGTATATACGGTATAACCGACGCGTATAACGTATAAAGCAATTTGGGTGCGATCTCGTTCGATACAAACACTGATTCAATTTTGTTGTACCCATATCGTAACTGGTGATCGACAATTTCAAGTACATACTAACGTCAATATTTATGTATGTTATTCGATTATTGTACAGATTGAAAAATCCAAACGGAAAATTACAGTGGTTAATGGTACGTCGAAGCCCTTGTTTAAGACCTATTTTCCACGAGGAAGCTGACACACTCAGTTTTGATAATTATTACTATTAAATGCTATTATCATCATCATCATCTCAGCCATAGGACGTCCACTGCTGAACGTAGGCATCACCCATAGATTTCCATCCAGTCAGGTTGTAAGCGGCCCGCCTTCAGTTTGTTCTTGCCGTCCTTTATCAGATCGTCTATCTACCCTGTGGGTGGACGTCCTACGCTGCGCTTGCCAGTCCGTGGTCTCCATTCAAGAACTTTACAGCCCCATCGGCCATCAGTTCTACGTGCTATGTATTCCCTGATTGTCACTTCAACTTGCTAATCCGCTGAGCTATGTCGTTAACTTTCGTTCGTCTACGGATCTCCTCATTTCTGATTCGATCTCGCAGAAAAATCCCAAGCACAGCCTTATGGTGACATGCTTTATGGATTTTAATCTAATTTTATTATTTTCTGTATTGCGGTATCAATAAACCTTTGCATCTTATAAATACTATGTTCGCAGAAAATGGGTGGATAGAAATGGTTGGTTACAACGAGCACGGAACATAGCACGACATATTATTGCCGACATTGTCTTTTATGAGTGCGCTTGGAACCGTCGACAGTATCATTCTATCAGTTTCTAGTGAGTTATCGGTATTATTAGCTCATCTACATAATATCATCAGTGCCTCAAATAGCAATAAACTTTCATAATCCTAAGCAGACTCTTTCAATCACATAAAATATACCGCACCTTATAACACATAGGTTGAAAAAATGAACAGGACAAAAGAAAAGATGGTCAAAGAACTATCAAAACTGCCTGTGTTTTTCAAGTCTTACATATAATATTAAACGTCATTCACTAATCCAACATTTTAATATTTTATGGATGATAATATCCTACAAAAAGATGTAGTAATTCTTAAAGGGGTGCATCTACCTCTCAACCAAAATAGCGTCCAAAAGAAAGAATTGCGAAATTAGCAAAAAAAAAATTTATTTCCTATCGTTAAATATCTGCTGTCTCCTTTTAACTCCCCTGGGACTTCGTTTTTCCTGGTTACTGTCCTACCGGAGCTGGTAGATACCTTACTCCATTTGTAAATTGGACTCGTAATTATTGTTTTATGTTTTGTACCTAAATATAACATTAACGACAAATGAAAGCTTTTTACTGACTGTACCTAAAATTTGCTTGGTATTCAATAAATAAATCGGTACTCGTTAGGAATATAAACAAAGGAGCGTTAAAAAATATAACCATCGGTATTAGAATTTCTGTACTGGACCCTACGAATAATAATAATACTTATTATTATTCGTAGACTGGACCGGAACAAATCAGAAAATGGATCAGCAGACCATACTATGAGAAGTCGAATTTTTTTTTTCAAATTTTACAAATTTTTTTTTGGATGTTGTTAAGTTTAACCGGTAGACGATCCCTTTATAGTTAAGCGGATTACTACACCTTTTTCAAACACATTGTATATAATATTATTTAATCTTTTCGCTCACTTTAACACGTTATCATAATATAGTACTAAACAAGCTCACAGAGGATAAAACCCTTGAAATTGCCTCTATAAATAGATTTATGTGTCCGTTTTCGGTGTGTTGGCTAAATCAAATTTAGTTCGGAGTTCGATCACGGACTCATGTACCTATCTACACCTATATACGTACCTTATTATAAGTAAATGGGTATTTATGTCTGTCTTTCTTCCATCCAATAATGTATTGATTCTCATACGGAATTAACAAAGAGGAATTTACTGTTAGCTGAAAAATGTTATTCCGTCATGAAACTCTTTGAAACCAATGACGTTGAATTGCTTTCTTACTACTGAAACTCTCATTATTTGTATGTAGGTACACTCAGGAAAGCATAAGTAGTTTTGAAACTTTTTTTAGTTTACCCTTTTATGGCAAACCAAAAAGGTTTTTTTTTATTTATAGTAACATAAAATTTCAATTTTTTTCTATTAAAGGGGTTGGTTACAAAATTCTTGGTAGACCTATGACTTGTAGACATCCAAGATTCCAAGGTCGGCAACATTGTATCTGAGACATTTTTCTCCAAATGAATTACCTCTCTTCCTTCAAGAAGCACGTAATCCCGTCATTCCGTGTCAAAGCACGCGCGTAACATTTTAACGACATAGTCTACACCAAGAGCCTCTCAGATCTCTGTGCGACTCAATTATACAGTGTACAATTGACGGCACGAAAGGTTGAACATACCTTGTCTATATTATTAAATAACATAACATAACCCCTTATTATTATTTCACGCCTTTACGCCAAACACGCCTTTATCCCAAAGGAGTAGGCAGAGGTGTACCCAGGACTCAGTCCCATAGTAGATACACCCACGTTTCGCCAGTATGTTATTGGTCCCATGTAATAGGGGGCGAGCCTATTGCCATCTACCGGGCACAGTTCCAGACTCCAGGCAGTTATTGAGATAATTCCTAATGGAAAAATCCAATATTTAACACTGCCTGACCTGGGGATCGAACCCGGGACCTCTTGATTGGCAGTCGAGCATGCGCCCTCTACGCCACCGAGGCAGTCTCATCAATCAATTTAATGTATTTAGAGGTTATCGCAAGACTCAGCTGTATCTATTTTTTAAAACACAGTGTAAAAAGATTTATTCAAATAGGTCACAATTTGACACTTTTGTACGTCAATGAAGATAAACAGTAATGAGTCTACCGTGCGTTCATCTTCAGTGATCTTTAGTGATCTTTAAAGAAGTTTTCCTCTTTAGTGCCAGCATCTGTATGCGCAGTAGGTCAGTGGGTGAGAGTGAGGGGACGCCAGGGGTCTCGGCGACTTTAATATTAAGCCGTGTTGTGGTTTATGTTTCACTACAAATACTGATTGTGGCCTACCCTTTAGGGATTGGTGACATGTTGCCGATTAATCTCTTTTGATTGGAAAATTGGGACAAAGAGCCGGATTTTTTTTTATTTGCCTTATGTTAAGTTCATTAAACTGATTTTAGTCAAAATCCTAATTCTAACATAACATAACATACATTCACGCCTTTTTCCCGAAGGGGTAGGCAGAGGTGTACCCAGGACTCAGTCCCATAGTAGATACACCCACATTTCGCCAGTATGTTATTGGTCCCATGTAATAGGGGGCGAGCCTATTGCCATCCTAATTCTAACCGTTGGTTAACTCATCTTACCTAAATACCTTTTTTATTAAGTATTATTGTTATATCTAATGGTATTTTATGAATGTTTTGGTTTTGTATCTTGCGTGCAATGTTGTCCAAATAACTGTACTTCATTCTTTCATATATTCAGTCATTCATTCATCTTGAAAAAAAATATCTTATCATCTCTGTTTCTGGAAGTATGAAAAATCTAATTTCGACGTAATTTAAATTTAAAATCTTGCTCAAATCTATACCATTAATCGACTTAATCATGGGTCCTAATGGTAAGTTTAATTCAATTCTGTTTATTTTTGTTTTTCATTATAATTAACCATGACATAATTATGACCATGTCGCAGCCGCATACACCCTGAACCCTAGACATGATCACCATACAATAGCTTTGGTAACAAATAAAAAGACCCCACCACAATGAAGAAAAATCGCCATTGCCTAGGCAGGGTCAGAAAAAGGTGGTGAGATGACCAGCATGCTTACCAGAGTAGCTGGGCTCAGGTGGTGCAGGAAATATATAAGCGAATTCATTGGGACACTTACTGCAAGGCTTTTTGTGAATGAATTATAGAAATAATTCCGTTAGGGACTTTGCCGAACACTATAATATGATGTCGAAATATCATAATTTTATGCAAAAGAATAGGAAAAAGTGCGGAAGAAACATTCTATAATAACAACAAATTATGGTTATTTGCCTTATTTCTAGGCCACGACACAAATAATGGGTCACATGCCCCAAAAAATACGAACTTTTTATTGACATAAAAACGCTTTGTCTAACGAAATAGGTCATCGATTTCATTCCGGGGTCGGTTATTAATTCAGTTTGAATATAACCAAGCTAACAAAAGTTCCTACCAATTTGTTCACCGTAGACAACGGAAAAGATTGATACAGAAGATATTCCTTATCTTAGAGAGAGAAAGAGAGAGAGAGACCGGGGGCACACACATAATAGATGGACAACTTTACAGGGAATTCACCAAAAACCAATGGGCAACTACGACCGCAATACTAAGTCGTATAATTCTTGTATTTCCACTAATATTATAAAAGTGTGTGTGTGTGTGTGTTTGCCTTTGATACCGCTTGACAGCAAAAGTATTGAGCCGATTGGACTGAAATGTATGCGCAAATAGCCCAGAAAAAAAAGAAAGAACTTAGTGAAAAACAAAGGGCATTTATCAGCGGATAAAAGTGGGGACATAAATAGAAATACATATATATGTAATGCAATTTTCATATAATTTCGAGTAGCCAAGAAGGCTAGGCATTTAGGAATTATCGAAAATTGATAGAGTCGACCTTCTTATACTGTATTACGTTGTGGCAAAAGGCAATAACTCGATTCTGGGACGATAATGGAGTGTATTTATTAGGTCGAGATTACCGCAGGGTTTCCGTTTAGGATTCAGATTACAATTCGAGACGATGCTTAATGGTAACTTTAATGGTTTGTTTCTTTACTTTCTTGCCTCTGCTAGACAATAAAATACTTTATTACAATGATACTACGGTCTCGTCTTTCTAAATCGCTATGCATTCAAGCTAAAACTCTGGTGCCTGCAGCGTCCCCTTAAATTTTATCGAAAGCTTGAGTACAGTTGTCGACTTCAGACAGTGGAAACTTGGAGAATCCCTAAATCCTCACCCGATGAGCTCTTCACAAATCAAATAACAATATAGTATATTTTTTGCGATAGTACAAAAGAAATCGTACCCAATTAACTAGGCGCTTTATTTTTATGCCATAGAAAGCTGCACAAGATTTACAAGACGGTTACCGCCGCCTATGGATGGTATCCATCACCAGGGGTATTGCCAGTTTGTTTCCGACCCTTGAACATTCTTTACATTCTCCTATCCAAGAGCACCTACTATTCTTATTCTTCTTAGTCGTGACCTCATGACTGAGGGACGTGATTACGGTGCGTCAACACCTTTGCCACCATCTCCTTCCAGACATTCCTGTCCTGCGCCATCTGTATAAATGCTTGCAGGGTGGCCCCCGTAGCGTCTTGAGTCGTGTGTGTCCATCTTGTAGGAGAGCGCCCTCTGCCTCTCTTAAAGCCTACCTTAAAACCTACTATTAAAGCCACCAATATAATATGAAACCTTACCCGTAACAATAAATATTACACAATAAGAACTACTCTATTTCTAGTACCCGAGATTAAACCTAGCCTGAAATACGACAATACATACTTCACGCCAACTTCAACTGAGTCTCGGAAATAAAGCTCAACTCTTAGCTGGGACAAATTAATATAGTGGCAACTATTCCAGTCGTGAGTCCTGATTGGATTCTTCAATAATAAAGGCGGTTACATATTGGACTCAACTTGGGTCTAAGCTTGTCTGAAATGGCCAATATTCAATGCAGCTACTGAATTATAACTGGAAAGCCGATGCTTACAACAATTTCCCATAGCGGCAAGTGCGTCTATTTATAAAATACTTAAGAAACTACCTAAAATTACGGAAATTGCATTAGTGTGATTGCTGTTAACGAGCTAGTTTTTTGTAAATCAACCGGTATTGAATATTAGATGGTAATATTAACATTGATTTCAAAGACTGATCCACACATTGAGGTTTGACATTAGTGCAAATACGACCAATGTGAGGACTGCATTAAGTTAGAGCACAGAATAAATAATAGTAGTAACGGTTTGAGTAAAGAGTCTTATTAAGTTATCCCTTTTGGATTAATTTTGAGGTAGGGAATAAGGGGCTTAGGGATTAAGAGACTGCGAGAAACTATCAGCGGTTACATTTTGATAAAACTTACCTACGTTATATTATAACTATTCCCATGGGTGGAAGTAAAGATAGAAAGACAAAGGAAGATTCTTGGAATCTTTTGCATAACCTTATAAGTACTTTCCATACAAACGAATGTAACCAAACCAAATATTGTAAAACTGGGATCAGTAAGTTAAACCCCAAAAGTTTCTTGTGCGTTCTTCTTGAAGAGACCTTTCCGAATGCTCGGTGTTTTAGTAACACCCCTGTCAAAGATTTTTAATTGCACCAAATTTAAGTGTTTCAGATGGCACGTTACACTGTAGGTCCCTATAGTTTCATAAGATGTAGAGGTTGTCGTTAGGTCTTGTCAAAAGGCTTTGTATGGGTTTTAAATGAGTTGTCCACATAACCCATATGAATTGACTCGAGCAGTGTAATTGGGGTAACCCGTTCTGTTAGAGTATTACATTCAAATTATATTTATCATAAAAAACTACATGCCAAAGTTTGGATAGATTGACGTACGATATAATGTGTGTCTGTCAGTTTAATGTGTGATTAGATTTATAACGATAATTGATTGGCCTGAAAATTGTTATAACGTGACTCAAATCCTGAAATTTACAAGCTTTATTATGTGTTTGAATCTAGGAAGAACAGTTGTTACATAAACCTATGGATATTATACCTACCCAACGATAGAAAAAATGTCATTTCGCAAGTTCGAATATTCTAAAATCCGAGTTGAACCGACACGAGGCATGAGAGTTTCAATATTTTGGTCATCCAATGCACCGCTCGGTTCAAAATGAAAAAGGGAGAAAATTCCGGGCCATTTCACTTTTCAAATTCCATACGAGCGTTATATTGAGGAAACTGCAACAAAGCTTCAGATAATGAAACACTGAATAGAATGTCTGAGTAGAGACCGAACTCATTTATTGCTGGCATGGAAACCAGATATTGTGCGGTTTAAAGTAAGCTGTAAAGTTGGAAGTTTTTTTTTTATGATCTATTGAGTGACAAAACGAGCAAATCAGGTGCCTGATGGTAAGCATCATGATTGCCCATATCAGACACAGTGCCACCCAGTGCTTTAAAATTTAAAATTCTGCACGGCTCTGCACTGCGCCTGTCACCCTGAGATATTAGCTGTTGAATCACGTCATGCCCAGTAATTTTGCTGGTAACATTGCCCTTCATACCGGAACACAGTAATGTTTGCACATTACTGCTTGGCGGATGAATAACTGGCAAAGGTGTGGTACTTCCCCAGGCGGCCCCCTGCTAAAGAGGCCTACCACTACAACACTACAAGTTTGTCGGGTAGTTTAAACTTATCGAAGATTTTCATCTCTAAAAGAATATGTGCCCTGGTCGATGAATCCGCAGAGCGGTGAGTCCCGCGACGCCGCTTCACACAACGGTGACTCTCCTATTTTGACAATAATATTATACAGGGGGCGCCAATCTTCTTGTACGATTCAAACAAAGACACTCAAACTATTTCTTGTTCCTTTTCCTGAGTTAGAGGTATGAAAGTTTATGACCAATCGATTTTTACGTTGCCTTTTGAATAGGAATTTTATCCCAACGTGATAAGGTACAGTTTGCTCTATATTCCATTCACTTGGTGCTGAAAGCTAGGCTTTGCTCTGCTAGGTTTTATGTTTTGTTCAATAAAAACGTTCGAAGTCGATCAAAACTAAAACTAAGGTATTTTGACGCAATGCGACTACTTATACCTACTGACTTTATTACAAAATCCTTCGTTTTTAAGTGACTTCCAAAAAGATTCTCAGTTCGACTGTACTTACCCTTGGTTTTTTGTGGTAGACTATACTATAATACGTAATTATATACGTAGGTTTTTTTTTATTTTAATGCATAACATGACAGATCATTTCAATTATGATCTAATAAATAAGCGACTTTTTATAAATTATAATTCAATTTCTTTAAAAATAAACCTTTTATGTCTAAAAATAAAAATGAGAGTATAAAATAGGTAGGTACGTATATATATCAAATAGATCAAAATAGTTGAATAGCCATACTTGTCATCTACTACTCAGGACTTACGCACACTAGCGAACGTGCGCATGTGTGCTTGAGATTTCGAAATAACGTTTAGACTTCGTACACGGCCTCTTAATCCTTACTCATAATATATTATTATCTCGAACGCCTTTCTGAAGATATTTGTTACATTGCTGATGTAATTTTGTCAGGCGCACAATAAATGGGCGCCGGGCGTACATGCCCAATATTAGTAAAAAAATCCCACGACAAGTGAGATTGTGGGAATGTCCAGTCAATGGCTCACCACCTCTGCAGTGTTCTAACTGTCCCTAAACAGCTACGATAAAACCAAAATGCCGTAGATCTGGCACAATAGGGAAATCACAGAAAATTCACCCTACTTCTTGCTCAATAAACCCCCAAATTACAAACTCGATCTGACAATAAAAAAAACTTACAAAGGAAGAAAGTTTAACTATTTAAGATCTTCACTTGGACTAGGATTTGAAATCACGATCACGACATATCATAACATTTCGCCTTTTTCCATAGGGATGTACCCAATAACTAGTCCCATTGTAGGTATATTATAGGTAGGTACACTTCGCCAGTTATTAAGGCGAAGTGGGATCATGGTTGCGTGACTGATGGCCAGTGATGGCCGGTCCGCGCGCAACTTCACTTGATGTTAAAAAATGTATTTTTTGCTACAAAATAATACCTTTTTGCAATAAAATAAAACCGTAATCGTCTAAAATATTTATTATGGAACACGTAAACGAAATATAATTGAAATATGTTAAATAACTAGCAAATGAAACTGCTTTTCCGTACAAGTATCTCTCTAAAAATGAAGATACAGAGGAAACTTCGCGATTTTTTTGTATCGAGTCAAAATTAGTCAATCGTGTTTCAACTCCCATAACTTACTGAATATAATCCTAAACTTATAATTGTTTTAAAAAAAATTAAAATTCAATGTTTTGTTGCCTTAAAATTGATTTACCAAACAGTCAAAGCGTGGGTTTTGGGACTCAATTCATCTTAAAGGGAAATGTAATAATGTAATAAAATAAGGGTCGAGTGATTGCCATCAACCGGGAATAATTCTACTTCTTCTCTATTCTCGACCTTGTGCGTACAAAAATGGATTCAATTGGCTCATCCGCCCCTCCCTTCCTTCCTTCCCTGCCTTCTGAGCCGCAGGACACGCGTTCGATCCCCGGGCAGGTCAAACATTTTGTGCGCACGGGCATGTTTGTTGATCTGTGTCTGGGTGTTATAAGCGTATATAAGTATGTATATCAGTCCTCTGGTTACCATAGTACAGGCTTCTAGCCTAGTTTGGGACCAGATGACCGTGTGTGGAAGTTGTCCAGTATTATTAATTTAATTAAAGATTAAAAAATGTCCCTTATTATTAAAAAATAAGAAATAAAAAGAAGTATGCTCGTTTCTCAGTTATAAGTTATAATATAGCCTTACCAAAAATAGTAGAGAACATTAGTTTTTCATTAAACTCTCTGTAAACCTATCTGCTTTCAAAACAAACAGCAATAAAGTGAGTACTGCACGGAACAAAACAAACTCGACGTGAGAGCTATTTCAGGAAGTATTCCAGCGGGGGACACTTTATTTGTTCCTGACGATATTAAAGTACTATATTTGTGTTCCCTTTGTCGGTCACTTTGAACTTGGCTATTAAAATTAATATTATAGTCATATTCGCACATATGTTGTGCCTATTGTTTAGTGGTTGCAAGTGTTTTTGCTGAGAAGCAAAGCCCTGGGTTCATTTCCCAGGCAAAGGGCTTCTAGAAATTTGACACAATCCTATGAAAAATTTACCAAATCGATGTTTTGTATTCCCGTGTTTCCTCAGAATATGATTAATCTATTCTATAAATTTATATCCTGATATTTTATGAGTGAAGTAACCTATGTCCCTGTCATTTTAATTTTTCTTTTAAAACCTTGGTTTTTTCATAGTGAACTTACAAAAATCGCAGTTTTACTCGCGTGATTGGACGTTCACTGCAAAAATATGTTGAGTTTATATACAAAAACAATATAGTAGGGACATACTATATTTCAACTTTAAAATATCAGAATATAAATATATTAAATAGGTTTACTGTATTCGGAAGAAACAGGGGAATACAAAACATCGATTTAGTAAATTTCCCATAGGATTGTTTTAAACTGCTAAGAGGTCCTGTATCCTGTTAAGTAACCACTTAAGCCTCAAGTACCGTATCAAAGATGAATAAATGGTCCTGTTGTCCAAAAAGATAGATAAACTCTTAATTATTTACACTACAAACAAGAAACCTTAAATTTAAAATACAATTATAACAAATAATGTAACAAGTGGCGGTCTCAGTGATTCTCTTCCAGACAACCGTGCAGGGAGAGGAGAGTACAGTAAATCACATTCACACTCTCCGGCACCAAGTATTACAACTACTGTAATCACCAAGCTGCACTAGTTACTGTGGTGATTACGGCGAAAACCCCTAATATAAAAACGAGATTATGGCGTTATTTGGGGGTTCTATGGGGTATGGCCTATGTTCATCATCTTAGCCATAGGACGTCCACTACTAAACATAGGTCGCCCCCATAGATTCCCATCCAGTTCAATTGTAAACGGCCTGCATCCAGCGTGATCCTACTGTCTTTATAAGATCGTCTGTCCACCTTGTGGGTGGACGTCCTACGCTGCGCTTGCCGTAGTCTCCATTCGAGAATTTTACAGCCCCATCGGCCATCAGTTCTATGTGCTATGTGCCGCCCATTGCCACTTCAACTTGCTAATCCTCTGCGCTATGTCGGTTACTTTCGTTCGTCTACGGATCTCCTCATTTCTAGTTCGATCTCGCAAATAAATCCCGAGCATAGCCCTCTCCATATCTCGTTGCGCTTTTTTGAGCTTACGTGTAACAACAACAATTACACAGAGTGTAATTGTTATAATTTTATAAAATTATGAAATTACAAAACCCAGCTGACGATAGCCCAGTTCAACAACATCTAGCGTTTCATTAGCGCTCAGATCTAACAAACTTTACAATCTAACTGCAACTATCGTCTACGAGAAAGCACTCAAACTAAAATTTACCAAAGGATTGCAGCCCCCCGCCACCCTATCTAACCCCCATGGGGTTGCATTTGAAGTATTGATTTCTCCCGACTGCTACTGCACTATTGAAATTTAGATTTCAACGCTTTTGAAAGCTGTAAATAGCTTTTCTGAGTTTAACAGAAATAGGTTGGAAAATAATTCAGATGTGGATTGTGGACGTAATTTCAATGAAATAACTGAAAATCAATTCTTTGAAGGATTGGAAAATCCTACTGATATTATAAATGCGAGAGTTTGTGAGGATGGATGGATGTTTGTTACTCTTTCACGCCAAAACTACTGATACGATTCACACGTAGCCAACCACATTTTGGAAGATCAAAAAAAATACTACATGTAATTACGTAAAATAAGGACAACTAGGTTCTAGAAAATAACAATACAAAGATTCAGTAAAAAATCCAATTGAATCCAAACAGTTTTCAGTGCCTTTTAATTTTTCTAAGTGTTTTTTTCTTTGTGCAGTTTTTATAAATTATGAAAATTCATTTGGATTAAATTAGATTTGTTACTGAATCTATGTATGTGGGTACGTGTGAACAAAAGGGCCAATTTGGTTTGAACAGCGCCTTAAAGTTGTTTCTAATGATGAGTTCAATGACCTTTTCATCATCATCATTATCATAATCTCAGCTGTTGGAAATCCACTGCTGGACATAGGCATCCCCTATTATATATAGGTATATATGGACAACTTCCACACACGGTCATCTGGTCCCAAACTAGGCTAGAAGCCTGTACTATGGTAACCAGATGACTGATATACATACTTATATAAGCTTACTATATATATAAAGGAATAACACGCAGACACAGATCAAACAGACATGTTCATGCACACAAATGTTCGACCTGGCCGGATCGAACCCGGGGCCTGCTAGGAATTAGGGGCGGTTTTGCCAATTACATTAAAGAAGATGATTATGATTACTATTAAACTACCCCTATAATATTTTCCAGCTCTATTAATCACAAGAAAGAAAATTAATATAATATTATACACAGTTAATAAGATACAAACGACCACGCAAAACAGGTTTATTTTATATTCTCGCCACAAACCCTGAAAGAGGCTTAGGTACTCGTAAGTCTAGATTTACTCTTAATAGCACTTAAATGTTAATGCCGAGGTTTTTACATTTGCATGGAAACGTATTCAGATTTTATGCTGAATTTCATCTCGGATGGGAAGATGAGAATAAATATTTCATAAAGGCATTTTAGTACACCATATACTTTCAATTCAATATTGTGTATAAATGAAACATATTGTTTTTGAACGGGCCATGAATCATGAATGTAATATGGGTAATTGATTGTTCGGTATAAAAGGTACATTCAAATTATACATATTCCGTGGAAACAATGCTATCAATGTCTGAATATTTATTCAATTTGGTTAAAATCTGACGAAAGAAAGTGTGCAAAGGCATGTCAATGCAAATAAACAGTAATGTATCTACCGTGCGTTAGAAAATATACTATTTTGTAACGAGTGGAAATTATAAAATCTTATAATAAGCCTCGTACACCTCCTTTTACTATATTTTTCTCATAATTCACTCCATATTCCATTACCACCACTTTGCCGCCATATTTTCGCTTATCTGCCTATTCCATAGAGTATATCACGTCTCAGTACTTCTATTATCAAACCAGTAACCTTGTCATTGTCAATATTCTTGTTGACAGCGACAAAGCCACAGACTAAATCCACAAATCCTAACATTTGCCAAAAATACTTATAACAATTTACATTAGGGACGCACAAGAGCTTAATTTTTCAACTGATTGTTTTACAATATTTGATTTGTTTACATTCGTTTGTTTGGAATGTGCCGCGTGGTGGCTATGTAGAAGTTTCCAGGCATCTTTGTCCTCTATGTACCGATTGACATTATAATAAATAAGCCATCTTGCTATTATATTATACTTATTATCGTTTTTATATAAAAACAGAATATTTTCTTAAATTGCATTACTAGAATAAAACCATTGTGGGTTCACACTATAGCCAAAGCCCAAATGTTAGAGTTTTAGGTCGCCAAGATTCCTACGAGGCTACTACATGACCTAATAGACTCTCAGATACATAATTTAAAGGAAAAAAAACCGTGATCTACAGTTAAACGTCTCTTTCGAAAGACGTAATGGCAATAAGAATTTGAATGAAAACTTCATAGGGTAATTTTGGTTTGGAAGTTTTTCTTGCTTCGAAAGTATGATCTCTATGGAAGTCTAATTCATCATTATCAGTTGAAAGACGTCCACTGCACTGAACATAGGCCTCCCTATAGAACGCCATAAACTATTCATATCGTTAATATGATAATGTATGCTAGATATGATTGATCTTCTATTTTTTTGATAGCTGCATAACAAAAACACATGATGGCCATTTTGGGCAAGTATTTCTATCATAAGGCATCGGGAGGCAGCCTTCTAAGCAGGGTGGAACTGCCTACGGTAGCAGGATTAGCTGAAATTCAATCTGGAGACGGATAATGTGGAATTGATGCAGTGGGGTGGTTGGTTTATTGAACTGATACATACCTACTTATTTGTATAGGGTATTATTACCAGACTGATGGCGTTGGTCGATGGTGGAGTAGATTTGTCGACGTCGATCGATAAACATTGTAATTTTACAAAAAAAAATCTATTGTTGTCTTGTCTATTCTAACATCAAACACTAACTAAAAAAAATAATAAGTCATAAAAAGACATTTTTAAACGTTAGTAAATAACATCAATAACTAGTAATAAATCTATCGTGCGTTCGGAAATATACCTCGACAAGAAACTGTTTTTTTTTTATGATAGTGAATGACAAGACGAGCAGATCAGGTGCTTGATGGAAAACATCAAGATTGCCCATATCAGACACAGCGCCACCCAGTGTTTTAAAATTCAAAATTCTGCGCGGCACCGCACTGCGCCTGTCACCCTAAGTTGTTAAATCTCATCATGCCCAGCAATTTCGCTGGAAACATTGCCCTTCAGACCGGAACACAGTTATGTTTGTACATTACTGCTTGGCGGATGAATAACTGCTGGCAAAGGTGTGGTACTTCCCCAGGCGGCCCCTGCAAAAGAGGCCTACCACTACAAAGATTGGTTAACTTAATAATAAGCCTCTCCTAATAAAGTCAATTTTATACAGGTTTTGAATTTACCCTGAGCACCCAGTTATCTCTTTTGGGATTTTATTATAGAAACGTACACAGTCACCTAAGAAATACTTTTTATTAGTTTTAGATAGTCTAAAGCTAGGTGCAGCTAATTTATCTTAATTCCTAGTATTAAAAGTGTGGAAATTATTCGATGACATCTATAGATGTCAATCGATTAGTCTGGTAACACCCTAAGTCTAACGATGCGATGACTCAATCAATGAAAGTTAGCGAGAATTTTAGTCGAATCCACAATCAAAGTTACTGATCCTCCTCTTGATGCCCTAATTGCACGCGAGTGCATCGCGCAAATGCCATTTATAATACATCTATAATCTCTTACGCTCCTATAATATAACTTTTGGTAGGTAATATAGAAGGTACACGGATCGCCCAGCTACGAGAGTGTGACGTAAAATTCAATTGAACACGTAAGCAGTACACACAGCTCGGTTATGTAAAGGTTACGTAGAAATTACTGATGGTAATCAACTCATAGAAACATTGACTTATCCATAGTATTATGACCAATGTTTTCAGTTGGTTTAATACTTCACCCATGAAAGATAAGAGTAAGACAAAAGAAATAAGAGTCGTTTGTTTGCTATCCATACGGGAATATAATGTTTTTTATGATAATTTGTGCCAGGACGAGCAAATCAGGTGCCTGATGATTGCCCACATCAGACACAGTGCCACCCAGTGTTTTAAATTCAAAATTCTACGCGGCACTGCACTGCGCCTGTCACCCTAAGTTATTAGTTGGTGAAACTCGTCATGCCCAGTAATTTCGCTGGTGACATTGCCCTTCATACCGAAACACAGTAATGTTTGCACATTACTGCTTGGCGGCCTACTGCTGCAAGGGATGACTCAAGAATATTAAAGATAAAGTTAAGGAAAAACCAAAGAGAGCATCTGCCGCTGCAACCAATCTGCATAAGATAATAATTGCAAAAGGAAAATTGCAAGACACGAGATAATAAATATTTTAACTTTCCATACAGAGTATACAAAGCATACAAAGTAACCAAACAAAGTAAAAATTAAACCTTACATGTTTTTTTGTGGGTTATTTTTGTTGAGGTATATTTCCGAACATACGGTAGATTCATTACTAGATATTGACATTATTTATTGACGTTTGAATGTCTTTTTAACTTATTTAAGATTTTTTTAGTTTAAGTTTGGACTAAATATTAAAAAATAGCAGTATGGACCACTATAACTTCTGAGGTTGACACAGACCTGACACTCCATTGACTCTTTATCGACAATCAATAGAATTACTATAATTTTAACTAAGTTATAGTTAGAGAATCGAGCCAATGCTGGTCGTTGACATTGATATTCGCGCTGCGCGTACGTTGCACCCGCGCCGAAATAGCGCGCGCGCAGACTATTACGGTAGTTGCTAACTTTATGCCCTAACATCAGAATAGATTCACTGTCTAGTGTTTATTTATTCCCAAAAATAGTGAATTTCATTAGATTTTCTAATGGTTACGCGGTGGTTGTCAATTTTGCTGGCGAAAATTTACTAAAATGTGAATCTTCGTAATTATAAAATACATACAGATACTATTTCTCTCCACTTGCTACGATCCTGACGTACAACTTTCGCTTCTTCCACTTTCATCACATTCTTCAAACATGCTCGTCTGTTGAAGGTAGGCACTTAATTTGTTTCATAAAAATTAGGTAGGTACGCTTAGGTTGACCTCTGCCGAGTTGACCATTCAAACTCTCCTTATAAATCTCTTTTGTTAATTTATTTATTTATAATTCAGCATAGCGCTAGGACTAACTTAATGCTAAAATAGCATTTTCTGCCAGTTAACCTGGAAACTGGAGAGAATTTTATATAATTATTATTATATTAATTTCTCCTTTCTTCCGTCTTCTCCACTTGTGTTAACCACTTAAGCATTCATCTCTCTCTGTCTTTCGTCATCTTCTAACACGCCACAGCGTTCCAACATCACACTAGTCCTCAAATTAATAATAATAATAATAATAATATGGGACAATTTCCACACACGGTCATCTGGTCCCAAACTAAGCTAGAAGCCTGTACTATGGTAACCAGATGACTGATATACATGCTTATATAAGCTTATAACACCCAGACACAGATCAAACGGACGTGTTCATGCACACAAATGTTTGACCTGGTCGGGAATCGAACCCGGGGCCTGCAGCTCGGAAAGCAGAGTTACTACCATCTGAGCCAACGAGGCTGTCAATTATAGTCATAATACTTATATTTATTAGTCCATCTATTTTGTACGCGTAATGTGTACTATGTATGTTGACTGCCTCGATCCTGGGTTCGATCCCCAGGTCAGGTTAAGTTTTATTGGGGATTTTCCATGAGAAATTATCTCTATGACAGTCTGGAGTCTGGAATTATGCCAGGTAGATAGGCTCGCCCCTTATTACATGGGACCCAATGACATACAAGAAAAATGTGGGTGTACCTACTAAAGTACTGAGTCCTGGGTACACCTCTGTCTACCCCTTCGGGAAAAGGCGTGATTGTATGTTATGTAATATGTACTTTATATGTTGACAATTGATCATTAAGCCAAGATTACACTAGATCCTAGATTGTAGTGGTAGGCCTCTTTTGCAGGGGGCTGCCTGGGGAAGTACCACACCTTTGCCAGTTATTCATCCGCCAAGCAGTAATGTGCAAACATTACTGTGTTCCGGTATGAAGGGCAATGTTACCAGCGAAATTACTGGGCATGATGAGATTCAACAACTCATATCTCAGGGTGACAGGCGCAGTGCAGTGCCGCGCAGAATTTTGAATTTTAAAACACTGGGTGTCACTGTGTCTGATATGGGCAATCATGATGCTTACCATCAGGCATCTGATTTGCTGCTCGTCTTGTCACTCACTACCATAAAAAAAAAAAATTAGAACGCTTGTTGTACGGCTTGGTGATCGCAGTAGTTGAAATACTTGGTGCCGGAGAGCGCTGCTGCCTACTCTCCGAATAGAGTCTCACAGCTCCTACCAGATAAGAATGGGGTAGCCCTATTATAAAGCCGAGAACCACACGGCAATTCAAAGTAGTCAAATCCAGTATAATATTAATCAACGCTAGTTTTAACCACGCAAGGTAGTCCAACTAGCAATAATAGTTGTTCATTAATTCTGGACAAAAAGTTTAAACGTTAATGATTATTTTTATCACGCAATATAATAGCAAATTACAGTATTTCAACACTGTTTAATTTGCACCTGCCAATACAATATGACTGTTATTGATTATCGAATTGGTACTGTCAGATTATTTGTTGGGCGCTGGTGCGAAAAGCTTTTTAATTACCACAATTTAACGAAGACTCAAATATTACCTCAACTGCCTCAGCGACGTAGTGAGCACAAGCTCGACTGCCGATCATGAGGTCCCGGGTTTGATCCCCAGGTCAGGTAGTGTTAAGTTACGTTCTCCCAGCGCTGACACAACTGGCACGTGCAATTTGCTCAGTGTGCAGTTTGCACAGTGCAATATAAGAAAGATGTACCTACGACCAAAACGTCCTAAGTACAAAATGCGACCGAGACAATATTGTTGTCTCGGTCGCTCGGTCGCTTGGTCGGTGTATACGCTAGTAAGACCCCACTTTATGACGTACGTGGACCTAATGGGACCTAATTTAAGCTTTATTGTAGTGGTAGGCCTCTTTTGCAGGGAGCCGCCTGGGAAAGTACCACACCTTTACCGCCAAGCAGTCATGTGCAAACATTACTGCGATCTGGTCTGAAGGGCAATTTTACCAGCGAAATTACTGGGCATGATGAGATTCAACAACTCATATCTCAGGGTAACAGGCACAGCGCAGTGCCGCGCTGAATTTTTAATTTTAAACACTGGGTGGCACTGTGTTTGATATGGGCAATCGTGATATGCTTACCATCAGGCACCTGATTTGCTCGTCTTGTCACACTCACTATCTAAAAAAAACTATTTTTGAGAAGCCAGTACCTCAAACATTTCCCTTTTTCTTTAAACCAATAATTTATATATAAGAAAGTTTGTGGTAAGTATCCTTAGAATAACTATCAAATTATTACCATGGTACATACGAGTACGTGTTTGTAAACATAATGCATATAAAATAACAAATCCATATGCCTCATTAACTCACCATAAAACAAGAAAACAATTCGGAACAAGCTGGTACATACCTGAAAAGATAAAGACAAATAAATTAGCAACTCACGTTAACATAATTAACCTTACTATTTAAATATTAATTATGCCGATAAGATCAAAGATTTTTCAATAATAAAGTCAATATGAACACGCACGATTAAGGTTGATATACACACAGCAGGCGGGCGCGGGACGGGTCTATACAGCGTGTTTGTTACAAAAGAGTGAAGTAATAACGAGGGGGGTGCATCTACCCTTCAATCTTAACAATTTGCAAAATTTAGAATTGCGAAATTCGGACAAAAAAAATTACTTTTCATACAATCTGCCGATAAATTGATCCATTTTGTATGAAAAGTCGAATCTTGTTTTGCTTATTTCACAATTCTTTTTTGTTTAACGAATAGATTCACCCTCTTCAGAATAACTTACATATTTTTTAACAAGTTCTACTCGTATAGATAGATAGATCATACTTATAGCTAGATTTTGCCCCGCGGTTTCACCCGCGTAGTCTTCGTTCCCGTGGGAATATCGGGATATAAGGTACTTTTTATGTTATTCCAGGGTCTAAACTATCTATATACCGAATTTCAGCTCAATCGGTTTAGTAGTTTTGGCGTGAAAAAGTTACAAACATCCATCCATCCAATCATCCATCTATCCATCCACCATCCAAACTTTCGCATTTATAACAATAGTAGGATTAATTAATATAATTAAATAATTATAATAATGTGTGTTATACTCACGACAGAACTATAATTTAATGTACATGCGCTGGTCTTATAACTAAAAAACCTTTTTCTTCCAGACAAACAATCGAAGGATCCTGGGTACACCTCTGCCTACCCTTTCGGGAAAAAAGGCGTGAATGTATGTTATGTTTTTATGTATGTTCAGACAATCGATGGAAAGTATTTATAAAACAGAAGGAGACGGTGTCAGATTCAAGGAAACGTGCCATTCACGATGCACGATGATGTGTGTTTTGTTTTCTATCAATGACGTTGAATTGCTTTATAGTCTTCCAAACAATAAAAACAATGCAAAAGGCAAAAGGTGCCCGATTTATAGCAGTAGGCTCACCCCTTATTTATAGAAATTAAAATATATAACTGGGGGAATGTAGGTGTACCTACTGTGGGAACATCTCTGCTTACCTCTTTGGAAAAAAGACGTGAAGTTATGTTATGAATTTGAACAGCCATGCTCCGGACCAGACAAGCGCCCGCGTTGATGTTTGAATTAACCTTTAAAATGTCGTGTATGAATTGAAGCGTAAAAAAATGTCGTGTGTCGAACTAAGTAGAGTTATTATTATTATATATTATTAATTGGTTGTCTTGTAATCGTTAGTTAAAGTGTAATGCAAAAGTATTGGGGAAGCTGCAACAGTGAAAATAATCATCGGTGTTTATTCTGTGACTAAACTGGTTTCCCCAACATTAAGGTTAAACGTCACCCATAAAAAACACAGATATAAAGAAATAGGGAATAATTTCCACTCAATTGTTTGTGGTCAGCTCTGGATCTGGCCTTTATTTGCGCGAAAACATATTTTGTTAAAGAAAACCGTATGTTTTTTTGCCATTTAAAAAAACATTAATTTAACCTAAAACTACTTTTTTACAATTTTCATAAATACGAAGAAACTGTAAGGTTTTCTTTAACGAAATATGTTTTCGCGCAAACAAAGGCCAGATCCAGAGCCAGCCACAAACAATAGAGTGGAAAATTATTCCCTTTTTTTTCATATCCTGTGTATTTTCATTTTGAATAGGTGACTTTTAACCTTAAATCTATATATCTTCATTATTTATCTATAAATTCGGTGAATTAAGCTGATATCATCATAGCATCACTTGATATCAGCTGGATCGATTTGTTTACGATAATCTAAACATTCGCGAAACACTATCTTCTTTCTATAAATAATATTAACAGTCATAATTATTAGGGTAAATTCAGAACCTATACAAAATTTACTTTACATAGAAGGAGTATTATAAAGTCAACCAGTACATAGAGGACAAAGATGCCTGGAAACTTCTGCATAGCCGCCTCGCGGCACCGTCACAAACAAACGAATGTAACCAAATCTAACATTGTAAAACTATCAGTTGAAAAAATTAAGTCTTACAAGAAAGTTTCTTGTGCGTTATTCTTGTCGACGTGCAAAAGTGACATACCTGTCAGATTGTGTGTGAATATTTTTGAGTTATAGTTTTCTTTTTCATGATAGTGAGTGACAAGTCGAGCAAATCAGGTGCCTGATGGTAAGCATCATGATTGCCCACATCAGACACAGTGTTAGTTGTTGAAACTCGTCATGCCCAGTAATTTCGCTGGTAACATTGCCCTTCAGACCGTTTAGACCGTTAGTTTTCACATTACTGCTTGGCGGATGAATAACTGGCAAAGGTGTGGTACTTCCCCAGGCACGGCCCCCTGCAATAGAGGCCTACCACTACAAAAAGTTATTTTCAACACAATAAATAAAGTGTGATCCCCATAATATAACTGTAGAAAGTTAATTGATTGAATTTGGCGTTACTTTTCGGAACTCCATTGTAAACTCCTAGAACAAGAATATTTAGTTTTTAGTTCCGATTTTTAGTGTCAAAAACAACATGCACAGTGCACCGCCCTCCCGCCCG
This sequence comes from Hemistola chrysoprasaria, assembly GCA_947063395.1. Classification (NCBI taxonomy): domain Eukaryota; kingdom Metazoa; phylum Arthropoda; class Insecta; order Lepidoptera; family Geometridae; genus Hemistola; species Hemistola chrysoprasaria. The sequence continues at coordinate 1,048,287 of OX346725.1, forward strand.
CAAAATTGCATGCAAAGAGGAAATGCTATTACGTATTATTGTTGTTAGTGACACCATTCATATATCGACACGTGTTTCGCGTCTACACGACGCATCATCAGGAAATAGACTCTGACTCCGCTGTAACGGCGACAAATGTTAGTACGACGCCGCTCCTCGAGATGTTACCTCAATGAATGGTGTCACTAACAACAATAATACGTATTAGCATTTCCTCTTTGCATGCAATTTTGCGGGCGGGAGGGCGGTGCACTGTGCATGTTGTTTTTGAAACTAAAAATCGGAACTAAAAACTAAATATTCTTGTTCTAGGAGTTTGTAGAAAGTTAGACAATAGTATCTGCGCATAGTTTCAGAGAACAGCTTCAGAGAACCCGTTGAAAGAACCAATACGATTGTGTGACTATATCTGACGGTGGAATCTAGAACTATCGGGAAACTTTGACGTTAGCGGACAGCTGAGGACTAGCAGCTGCACGATCGATACTGTCACCCTTAGACTATAGAGCTCGGGAACCTTCAAGTGATAGATATATAACTTTATTGTACACCACACACAATTAAATCACATTTCTTCCCGACTTAAAATACAACTACTTACAAGACTAACTCGTTAGCTCAGAATATAATAATACCAATATATAATATAGTAATATATATCAGTTGATAGTAACTGCCTACCAGACCTTTTGTACCACACCTTTGCCAGTTATTCATCCGCCAAGCAGTTATGTGCAAACATTACTGTGTTCCGGTCTGAAGGGCAATGTTACCAGCGAAATTAATGGGCATGTCGAGATTCAAATTTATATCTCAGGGTGACAGGCGCAGTGCAGTGCCACGCAGAATTTTGAATTTTAAAACACTGGGTGGCACTGTGTCTGATATGGGCAATCATGACGCTTACCATCAGGCACCTGATTTGGTCGTCTAGTTATTCAATATGATAAAAAAACTTGGTTTTTAGCGAATAGACAGACATGACGAGGAGGCGTTAATAACTACTACGTCTAAAAGAACCAAATTTAAGGGCCATTTGACCTATAATAATACTTCCAGAAATCATCATTAGAACTATTTAAGGTCACTATAATGTATTATAAAATCCTATAATGCAAAGTAGAGCCCAAACCACTGATCCTAGAGACTAGAAACTTGAAATGTAGGTCCTTTTTATTGTCTGGTAGTAGCACACTTCAGAAAGGATTTTTGAAAATTCACATTCTAAGAGGTCTAAAAAGATCGTCAAAGTTTGAGTATAAAACTCTAATCGTATTGCGAGCGGGCAAAGCCGCTGTGCTTAGACTAATATCATAAAAAATGGTAATAAGCAATTTCTGATGACTATGAAATGTAGAGAGATAAACAAATGGTTACTCAACATATCATTAATTTTTTTTTGTTTCATTGCGTCATAATATTATTTTTATACGTAAAAAGTGATTTCATAAAATGTTAGTCAGTGACGTATGATACAGTTTTCAGGAATGTAATTTGACTCACGTTTTTTTAAATAAAATTGTTTTACATAAAATTGCGCACTAACTTCTGTATCGAATTTCGGACAGAAACTCAACATCAAATAAGTTTGTTAATTTGTTGGTAAGTATAGTAAGAATCAGTTAGGTTCCATTAAAAATTAAAAGGTGCGAGTAAAAGTTATAAGTTAATTTAAAAACATCATTATCTAGTAAAATATTCTAATTTTGTGACTTAATCCTAATAATAATAATAATATAATAATATATGGGACAACTTCCACACACGGTCATCTGGTCCCAAATAATATTATTAATGCAAAAATATGTCATTGTGTGTTGTGATCTTCTCGCCGAAAGTACTCAAATAAATGGGCTGTTTGATAAATCACAATAGATTTTTTCAAATTTCTTTTCAGCGGGAAAAACCGCGGGGCACAGATAGTCTATTTCTATATGATCAATAATTATAAATTAAAACCGCCGTGAAACACCCCTACTATTTACGACCTATTCTAAACCCGCTCGATATATCCAACATATCGCGGTCGATATAATATCTCGACATTAATTTACGAAGAGAAACAAAACACCGCGGAGAAACAAAACGTTTGGACAATAGACGGTCGCCATGGAACTCGAATGGAGTGACTCACTGAGAGGGCTTTTAATACACCCCGTTTTGCACCGCGCTGATATCATGTGAAAATGATTTTTTTATTTAATCGTTGGCAAATGGTGAATGTTGAATAGAGCCGCCATACTCATAACAAATAAGAAAAATAGGAGTCTCTATACAAGAAACATCCATCTCCAGCTCAACTCCACAGTGTCAAAACTTCAAATAAATCCAAGAGTTTTGCTATAAATTGAATCTTCTGCATGAATATTCGAAGAGATCTATCACCGAGTCACAATTTCCCGAACACCTTTATTTGAATTTCACACTCGGAACGAATAGAGTACGTACTCGTATTTCAATAAAGATAAAGAAAGGAATCATTGTTGAAAAGAATAGGTTTAGAGATGATCCTCGGAACTCTGAAGTGACAAACGAGTTCTTTGAGTCTTTTTAGGCATTATGAATCGACTTCCAATTTCCTGTTAAAAAAAGCTGATTTAACTATCGAGCGACCTACAATGCCTATAGTGCAATGCATATTAATGCTTGCCGGTTAACAACGTGACACTTGAATAACAATATTATATACATATCTTTTTAGGAAATAAATAAAAAATGAAAATAAATTTCTTGGTAGCCAAATCAGTTTGGAATAAAATGTAAAGTCAAGTTCTATATACTGGTTGACTTTATAATAAGTTCTTCTTCTTCTCTATTAAGAAAGTAGATTTCTTAATATAAGGTCTTGAATTTACATCCTAACTTCTGAGAGCCCAAACCGCGGAGAGAGTCCAGCAAAATTACACCAATTTTCTAGATGACTCGGAAGGCAATCAAAAGCAATACAATAGGTGTATTGAATGTAAAATCACAGACACTTTATAATTACCTATAGTTGAGTAAATAAAGCAATTAACAATTAGCTGCCGTCTAAGGCTGGCGTTATTCAAATGATTGCACTTTTTATCGAACAAGATTATTCACTGTTCAAGAATTAACATTAATTTTAATAAACACGCATAAAACACGGTTATTATCTCCAAAATATTTTATTGCAATTGTAAAAATAGCGGACAAGAGCAGAATTTGTATTACAACTTTAGGTTATTATTAAGTCTCCCGCGCCGACTAGATACCGCGCTACCTAAAACAATGGTTTCGAAAATGCGGCAACTTTCAAATTGTAGTTTGCGGAAAACGGAAGGAGTGCTAGTGAAAATTGTGTTGAACAGGCTCGGGTACGCCAATTTTGGTGTAGTTATAATTGATGAATTTTACAAGTATGGCAGCGGAATCTAGTCTAAATTCACGCAGAGACCTGTCAAGTCTCTAAGATTACAATACAAAATAGTCAATTGACCGACAAAAACAGTCCAACAAATCCTATAAGATGAGTCATCAATCAAGATCAAGGTTGGTTCGATCCTAGGTTCGATCGGACAAGGCGGCACGCGCGTTGAAGCTAGATAGATTACGTTTAAACCCTTTCACAATAATTAAATACCCAGTATTCGGTGAATCGAGGAAACGTGTTCGGACTAATTGACATTCGCGTAATCGTTTACGAATGGGTATACAATTTTCATACACAAATCATCAACAATCAAACATACTCGTATAGAAGTTTATTATAAAAATGAGACATTACATTACCTAAAATTGATTTTTCTACAAATAGTCAAAATCGAATCAAATCAAAATGCTTTATTGCCTGATATACATGTACAATATTGGTGTTGATTATAGTATGTGTCACAATGTCCTCTGTTATTGTAATAATAATAATATATATGGTATATATAGTAGAATGCCTCGGTGGCGTAGAGGGCGCATGCTCGACTGCCAATCAAGAGGTCCCGGGTTCGATCCCCAGGTCAGGCAAAGTGTTAAATATTAGATTTTTCCATTAGGAATTATCTCAATAACTGCGCCTGGAGTCTGGAACTGTGTCCGGTAGATGGCAATAGGCTCGCCCCCTATTACATGGGACCAATAACATACTGGCGAAATGTGGTGTATCTACTATGGGACTGAGTCCTGGGTACACCTCTGCCTACCCCTTCGGGAAAAAGGCGTGAATGTATGTTATGTTATGTTATATATAGTATAATATATAATATAGTAATATAATATAGTAATAAAATATAGTACAAGTTACAAGGGATGGAAAGTATGACTGTGATATTGAACGAAGAGTTTTGGCAGGAAATCAAGTGAATGGGGCGTTGCATACCTTTATGAACAGTCAGAAAGTGTCTAAAAAGGCACGGCTGGCTGTCCATAGAGGGGTACTGATCCCTACACTTACGTATGGTAGTGAATGTTGGGTCTGGCTGAAGAAGCATGAAAGTAAGATTAATGCTGTGGAGATGAGAAGCCTGCGAAGCATGACTGGAGTGACCTTGATGGACGAAATGAGGAATAGTGCGATAAGGGAACGCTGTGGCGTGGTAGAAGATGTAGTGACTAAGATAGACAAAAGGAATGCTGAGGTGGTTCGGACATGTGGAGAGGATGGATGAAAGGAGATTAACAAAAGAGATTTATAAGGCTAGTGTGAATGGTCAAGTCGGTAGCGGTCGACCTAGGCGTACTTTTCATGACCAAGTTGACGTTGTTCTTAGGAAAGGCCAAGTCAAAAGTACCTGCAACCGACGGGCATGTATGAAAAATGTCATGAAAGTGAGCGAAGCGAAAGTTGTATGTCAGGATCGTAGCAAGTGGAGGGAAATAGTCTCTGCCTACCCCACCGGGAACAAGGCGTGACTGTATGTATGTATGTAAATATAGTATAGTTTTATAGTAATAAATTACCAGCCTCTGAAAGGAAATGGGCTTGGATTCTAAAGGATCTTACACTGTCTATCCTACACTATATTGCCAGATAGACAATGTTATTCGCAATAATATTCCCAAACATAGAAGTCATCTTATTTCATAGAGGACAGAAGAATAGAATATAATAATTTATATTTACCCTTATTAAATACATTATGCCATATGCAGCCTATAGAAAATCCAAGTGCTCTAAACCACTGTCAGATGACAGCGTACCCATGAATAATGGCGATACTAAAAATTATTATTTATGCACAGTTGAAAATTATTAGGCCTGTCAAATAAAATATAATTAGCGTATTAGCTAACAGACCTGACTGTTCCTTAGGAAAACACTGGGTTGGTGTTCATATGGAAGAGTCGGGTAATAAAATAATTAGAATTTTGTATTATTGTGATTTGTCTGAATAATTTTAGTAACATTCGTTTTTAAGATTTCATATATACTAACAATCATTGGATCATTTGGTCTGAATAAATAATTTTATTATTATTATTATTGTAATGAAAAGTCAACGTGGCCCAATAACCAACAACTACTTTAAAGGGTCATTGTACTCATAGTTTATTGGAAATACTTTCACTATAGCTGTGAAATTGCAAAACAAGAGCAGCTGTTCCATTCATTTTGTTAAAGATCAAAGAGCCTCTTATATAAAAATAAACATAACATACATTCACGCCTTTTTCCCGAGGGGGTAGGCAGAGGTGTACACAGGACTCAGTCCCATAGTAGATACACCCACATTTCGCCAGTATGTTATTGGTCCCATGTAATGGGGGGCGAGCCTATTGCTATCTACCGGGCACAGTTCCAGACTCCAGGCAGTTATTGAAACATGTTATTGAGTTTATATAAAACGATTTCAGAGAAGGCTCTAAACAATAGTACAATATTAGAAGGAAGTGGAAACTAGCATGAATGTACTTGCTATCTGATTATATTAAAAATATTTTTTTAAAGAAACGTTACCATAATATAAGTATCACACCACAAGCGTCAGAAAGTCACAAGAGAATATAGAATTCAGGCCAAAATGGGGCAATTTACGTCGCGACGTGGTAGGGACGCGTACGAAATTAGATCCGCGGTTTATTCGCGCGTCACTGGCATGCGTCACACGTCACGTCACCCGGGGGTACGTAAGGGTACCGCGGAGTAACACTGACAACTGCAGGGAGGTTATAAAACGTACGGGAAAGTTAAATATGGAAGCCATAAATAGATTGATCGATTACAATGTTTAGGTTACTTGTTAAAAAATAAAAGTCGTAAGGGAAACCATTATAATGAAATACGGTGATCAGTGGTTGTCAAGCCACCGCGAAGTTTTAGGCCAAAGATTTAAAATAAACTTTAACTCAAGGTTTACTCAACTAACCCTTTTCCTAAGAAATACTTGGGAAAAGATGTTGGATGGTGGTTAAAACATCCAATATTCTCTTCTAGAAATCTTCTTGTAAAACTGCAAAAACACTTCTGACACACCTAAATACATAATGGTGGTTTGGAAGAGATAGTTCTGAGCGATAAGACCGCCAAATGTTACACGTTTCTCTAGTTTTAATGTAAATTTTACTATTACCTGTATTGTGGTGTCAATAAAGTGTTATCTAATCTAATCTTATCTAATACACAAAACGTATATTTTTTTAAATTGAAACGAACAGTAACAATGCACATATAAAAACAAGCAGAATATTAAAAATTCATTACGAGTAGAACTCGAGGGTGGCCACGTAACCCTAACATCCCCTAAGGGCTTGTACTTAGAGCTAGGTGACTCATAACCAATGGTTCCTGGAAAGGGGGAGCCCTAATATTAATAAGGAGGGTTGAAATGCTTTGTTAAAATAACATTTACTTCATTTGAACCAGAAGTTGCGAATATAATTTGGCACAAGTAGAACCGCAATGCGCCATTTCTATAAAATAAGTAAATGAGGTATCCTGGCAAAATTGTTATGTTCTTTGCGGATAATATTCTACCAAGCTGTGATTGTAAAAGCAGCCCGTTGCGATTAGCAATCTAATATTTGCCAAACATTATCTTAACAGCTGTCAATAAGTAAGGATACTTTTTGACAGCAGTTATGATACTATTGGGACTATTTCTTAGAAAAAATAAGAATTACAATGTGTTAAAAAGATGTAGTAAAACAACTGAACTACATTCAAAAGAAAGAATTTCTAAATTCGCAAAAAATCGATATCCCATACAAAATTGATCAGCTGATCGACTAATTGTAAAGGTTATTTGTTTTTCCTTTTTTGCAAGATGTACCTAAACAACTTGCAAAAACGCGTACTTTCACCCTTTACAATAATAAATTTAATTTTATAATGGCAGCGTGCATGCTGGTTTTTAGATTTTAAAACCTCTTAGAAATGTTGAAATATAAATAATAAATGAAGCAAAGTAGGCTATAAAAGAGAGATCGCCTAGAGAAATAGCACAGAGTTGTTACTCTTTCTAGTTTTAAGTTTTCTTTTTGTTATTTTCTGTATTATTAATTGTGGTACCAATAAAGTATTGTAGAGTTGATGTTATTTTGTGACGCGCATGCTACGGATTCTGTGAACGTTTTGGTGGTTTTATGGAAAGTATTAATGGCAACGTGTGGTTTCACGGAGATCTATGGCATGTGCGAGGGCGCGATGGCAACACAGGGAGGTGGATGCCAGCGCTACAGATGATTGTAGAGCGGGATTGAAGATGGTGGGCTTGGAATAAATCATGTAAAATATGCTGAAGTGTTCGAGTATTATTTAATGGAAAAGGCACGCTTACAGTATTATATCATTCATTCATTCATTTATTCACAGAATTATACTTCATCAATTCAATTCTGAAATTGTTTATCAAGGCAGCAACGGCCTCTTAGAACAAAAACTTCATTTTAAAATTCTTTTTTCTTTTCTATTAAATGTTTTTGAATTTCTTAGAGAAGGTTTTCTCTAAGAATTCAATTCAATTCAGATTTATTTTCTCAAATCTGCTTATTTTTTTTTGATTCATGTGATCAATTATAATGAAGCGATGTCTAGATTATCTAATTGACCATCATTGCATCAAGTTAGGCGCCAATCAAGCCATTATAGCATTACGACTTCAGTTATCTTCAAATTGGACTACTTGTCCTTGTTGCTGGGTAACTAAAGTGATTCATTTCAGTTTAGATCGCTATAAATAGATTCATTGTCACTCTTATCGAATTGAGCCGTTGGACTTATTTTTGATATACGAGTACTAGTGTCTGGAAAGGAATTTTGGAGAAAAAAAAACAAAATTAATAGTTTATTTTCTTAATCATTATTTCTCTCCAGATTGATTTGTATTTATATTGTTACAGTCGCGTCAGTCATTGCTTAGTTTAGAAAATTGATGGCAATAATTTTCTTTTATGAATATAATCTTTTTTGCTTCTTCTTTGCTCTTATGATTTATGCTTTTGTAGAGTTAGTGGCTTGATATTTTACTTTGTTGAGTAACAAAAAATCTATTTAAATTACTAACATTTTCTTTATCATTTAGCAAAAAAAAACAATGGCAATAATTTTCTTTTATGAATATAATCTTTTTTGCTTCTTCTTTGCTCTTATGATTTATGCTTTTGTAGAGTTAGTGGCTTGATTTTTTACTTTGTTGAGTAACAAAAAATCTATTTAAATTACTAACATTTTCTTTATCATTTAGCAAAAAAAAACAAGCTACGCGATTATCCAGGACAAAGTTCCTATAGCGTCCTACAGGAAAAATATTACTAACTTTCCCTTCCGGTATTCAATATGCACACGACGACGTAACAAATTGGAATTGGAAAACTCGTATCCGGATAAAGTTGTATCCGAGTAGGCTACGATCGGAAGCTCTTGGTCATTGGAGTTGCGGTCGAGAGTTTGGAATATTGGTCGTTGAATAGCGAGAGCCAGATATAATATTATAATAGTTTGGTTTTGCTAAAGTACTGTATTATAAAGCTTTGTGACGGAATAAGTTTCAAGTTGTATGTAGGTAATGTTACTCTTAAGTTATACATTCTATTGTAATCTTTCAGGATACGTGATACGAGTTACTTCATTTTCGTTTTACCTGGTATTATTGTTTGGTAAATTGCAATGATCTCTATCCTCAAAACAATAGTATTATTTTCTATAAAATGGAAATGTGTCTGCGTAAGTGTTTTCTTTATCTTAATCTGTTTACGACACTTTACCACTTATGTATTCTGTATTAGAGTTTAAATATTTAATAGAAAACTAAATTACCTATATAAAGTAAAAATCTTAATTCATAGTAAATTTATAAGTATGGACCCCTCAACGACATCAACTTGTTTTTGGGCATCAGCAGTAACCAATTATTTTCAACCAATTAATATCACGTTAAAACCTAATGGTTCATTCATATTAAAAGTACAAAAGCATTGCCCCTTTATACCCACCGCATTGCAGTCTATTTCTTGAAATAATTAAATCCGACACGAACCGTGTCAACGAGACAACAAACATCATTATACGAGTACCATCGGAAGGTCAGACAGCGAGACGTGCGTGAGACTTGACCATTACACCCAGACCCCTGACATTCAATTCACATCAGTCTCTACTAAGGAAACATTCCGTTTTAAAGGGGCAGGGTGTGTCTGACTATACTGGTCGTTACGGGTGACTCAGTTATCGTGAGTCATTGCTAAGTGTTGAAGTTTGGGCATTCCTCTGTTCATTTTTGGTAGATATTTTATGTAATTGGCGTTGGAAGGGTCTATTTATCTGGAGAAAGTTTGGCGCAGTGATCGAGTTGGCTACAAAATAATGACTGCAATGCAATTTTATGAGTGATAAAGAGAAAATAATTAACATCTCATTCAATAAAGTTTTTATGTGTCATCAAAAATAATAACGAAAAGCATTGTAGGTAGTTTTGATGACTTTTTGCGTTATGTTCGCGTTAAGTTCAAATTAATCCTTCCTCAATTCACTAATCATTTATTAACTTAACACGAAATTAACTTATTAGTCAAATCCAATTAAGTATTTGTTTTTAATGTTTATACCTGCTTGCGTTACTGTAACTTGTTAGATATTAGATACAGAAAATTCATAAAGCAGAACTTAATTTTACTTTTAAAGTGGCATGAAGGTCTCAAATATATTATTCTGCATCTAAAACTTCCGGAACTACTGCATAACTATTACGTACGTGCTTATGCTAAGTATCAGATGCTATTTGTAGAAACATTAAGATAAATATATTACTCCAGTGTATAAATTATTATCTTGGGTAGTGACACGAAATATCCATTAAAAGAATCATTGTAAGATTCTTTGTAAGTATTAAAATATTTCGATTTGATCGTGTCATTCCAGACAAAATAGAATTTGCATTGTGACTATAATATTCGATGTCTTTCCAAGCGGGATATGAAGGATTAAATACTAATTTAATATCACAAAATTCTACAATTTAAAGCGACAAAATACGTCGTTGAATTTGGTGAATGATTTAGCAATTCGAGTAAGACCTATTGGCAAAATCGTGCGAACATCGAAACCGTACTTTCGTGAGTCACTAAGTGACGCTAATTTTACTTTTTCTAGTAATCTAAAACAGGTACGAAATGAGCAACAATTTAAGATCTAATTCAATTTGCATCACACTGCAAATAAATTCCTAAATGCACTTACATAAAACTGCATCGACCAATTGGTTTTGCAAACATTTACTTCGCTTGGTTCGAAATCTATTTTTGGAAGGAATTCAGTTGATCACGAAGATACTTTGTGATTCGTTATTATTGCTCTCACATTTTGTGACAATTAGCAGTCTGTAGAGACACAATTAGCAGTTTGTGACAATTAGCAGTCCGACACATAGGTCCAAACTGGCTCCAATGAAATAGCCAATTTAAACCCAACTTCTTACTGCACTAATCATTGGTTGACTCGGTGCGCGTCTGTTTTGTCCATTGGAAGATGCTTGGATCCAAGGTTAATATTGGTGCAAATATGCCCAATGCGTACTGCCTCGTTGGCGTAGTGGTTCGCAAGTTCTACTGTCGATCATGAGGTCCTGGGTTCGATCCACAGGTCGGGCAAAAAGTGTTTTTGGTTGTTTCCATTTTAGGGTGGAGTTGCCCGGCGTCTGTACGCTTAGATCTCACGGATCATCAACAGATTCTAATACGATTTTCATAGTCTGTACTCTGAGAGACTCAATACAAAGCGAATAAGTATAATAATGTAACTATAATCTCTATCTCTATTTATATTATAAAATCATAAATGACTCACTGACTGACATGATGCAACGCCGAGCCCTAACCACTGATCATAGACACTCATGAAACTTGGAATGTAGGTTCTTTTCGTTATCTGGACGATAATAAGATCATAAGATAATAAGAAGTATGATAAGAAAGTATTTTTAAAAATTCACTTTTTGAGTGGTCCAAAAAGGGGGCAAAGTTTTGGTATAAAACTCCCATATTTCTTACTTGCGAGCGGGTGAATCCGCTGGGCTAACACTATTTAATAATATAATGGAACTATCTTTGCGTCATGGATCGGATCAAAATAATTCCAATATTCTCCAAAATTGTGTTTTTGCACAGACTAGATGACCCCTTTTCTTCCTTACATTATGTACCTATATCAGACCGCAACCCATATCCTTTAGAATTTCCAACTACCCTCAATATCGGAGGGTAATCAATACAGAACTGACACTCACGGATGATGGATGACGAGGATACGAACTCTTTTTATACAACTTTTACTAGTTTATGATAAGCTCGCTCCAAGGACTTATCTGTAATGTAGAGGGCGTTCCTTGAGAAATTCGTAACGAGAAAGATGCTAGATATATAATATTATTTCAATAGTTTTCACCGACTTCAAAAAAGAGGAGGTTTTCAATTCGACTGCATGGTTGATGCTGGTTTTTGTATGTCTGTTTCGAGATTACTCCGTCAATCATAAACGGATTTTTTTGTTATTTCATGCTGGGCAACTATTGCGACTACTAAACCAGAGCCAGTCACGTATAATACAAAGTTAAAAGTAATAAGGTCCCACCATGGGGTGCCGGCTATAGAATAGTGTCCCACCCTTTCTATCCGTGGTTGCTGTAAGAGCCAGGGTTGTCAGATCCAGAGGACGGGCAGCAGCGTACTCTGCGTAAAATTTACTAAACTACCAAGCCTGCCAAGCGTGGCGAGTATTGGCAAACCCCCCCTTTATGGGGGAGGCCTATTTTCAGCAGTGGCCTTGCTACGGCTGAGAAGACGAAGAAGAAGAATTCTTAAGGGAGTGCATCTACTCATCAAACTTAATAACTTGCACATTCTTCTGTTATTGTTGATGTTGTTAGTTATAATATTGCTGTGACTTTGTTGTTATTATAATGATGTAGGTACTCCTAATTATTGATTTAGTGATTTTGTTATATACCTTTCGGATATGATGTTTATTTAGTTATACATAAGTATGTAAGTTATAATTAAGCTTAAATAATAAACACCCGGATTGAGTCTGGGGACTTTATGGAAACTCAATAAAAAAAAATAAAAAAAATAAAAAAAAATAACTTGCACAACTTGATCGGCAAATTTGTATCGAAAGTAGATTTTTTTTTTGCTAATAATTTGAAATTCTTTCTTTGTCTCTTGTGTTCTTGTTTAGGTTGATGAGTCGATGCATCCCCTAAAGTACACCTACACCTTTTATAACTTGTTGTATAGAAGATAGATATAATAATGACGAGATTCAACAACTCATATCTTAGGGTGACAGGCGCAGTGCAGTGCCGCGCAGAATTTTGAATTTTAAAACACTGTGTCTGTTATGGGCAACCATGATGCTTACCATCAGGCACCTGATTAACTCGTCTTGTCACTCCCTATCATAAAAAAAGATAAATATAAACATTAAAATTTTACTTTTATTAACGTAATTCGATGAAATCAACTGAAGAAAGTGCGCGGTTATCCCAAACGCGGTGAAAGTGGTTTTGTACAATTGTGAGACCACGCGATCTGATAAATAACACTAGAGATAAATAAGTTAAATTCTTTCAATAAAAGTCTAATAAGCCTGTTGAACAAATCAATACTGAAAAGTAACAAACTCTAGTAGACCCAGAGTAACATAGAAACATTTAAAACAAAGGGACATGAGAGAGTGCGAGGTCTCCGAAAGCGATGTCAACGGTAGAGCAAAGTGGAGAAGAAAAGTAAGGAAGGCTGACCACAACACCATGTGGGATTAATAGCGAGGAAGAGAGAGAGAGAGAAAGAGAGAGTGAGTCATAGAGAGCGAGTCTATATTGCCATCAACTAGAAATTCTTTTTAGTATTGATGATATTGTATTGTTTTGTATTGTAGTTAAAGTTATTTTTATATGTAGAGTCAGATAGTAGGTACGTGATTCTAAGCGCCATCCTTATCCATAATAGTTCAGACTGAATAAAATTAACGCGTAAGTGCCTGACATTCCAGTACAAAGTTATTTATTATGTCATCAGTAAACCTGCGGACTCAATTGGAAAATAGTTTTGCATCAACTAGCTAATATCAACTGCCAATTATTCACAAAAACCAGCGAATATCGAAAAATTATTTAATCCACCTCGCATTGGTTAAGTGTCTATTAAATTTGCATAGGTATACTTTACTTAGTATACTTGTCGAAATTTTTTTACCAAATGGGTCCACACCCTAAGACGCTCATGTTCACAAGTGATTCATCATTTTAATTGCCGATTGTCAATTGTTAAGGAAAGTTTGCCACAGTGTCGAACGAGACTGGTTACATTGGCCTTGGCCAACTTTAGCCGCCAGACGCATAAAATTGCGAATTTGCGTGCACTTTCGAGCTCCATTGTACATTGCATACTTTCAATTTGACTCGAAATTCTGTGCCCAAAAAAAAACTGTATCATTTTATATAACCATTTATAGTTATAATAATTTATTGAAGATTATTTGCGGATATGAGCAAAATATTTGGCGCATCATAAAAACTTCGACGATACGTCATTTCCATTCGCATTATTACCTTGGATGTTTGCCAAAAAGTATTGGTGTGATGCATCATTATACGATGAAACTTTGGTGAATACTGCAAGCTTTTTAAATCCTGTATACATTATTTAAGGGAATTACGAAAAGCACTTAGATAAGAAACTTTGTTGAACAAAATGTTCAAAGTCAGAGCAAAAATCCGCAGCTCATTGGCATTATAACATGGTTGGCCACGGACATCATCATCATCAGCCTACATTCGCCATTATTATATGTAGGCGTCCTATCATAGGCCTTTTCTTGAATGGCCACTCTGGAATATAAAAGCAGCATATCGACCAACGGTTGACTTTCGAAAGTCTAATTGTATATAATTGGATATTATTGTTTATTGTAATAAAATTTATTATGCCTATCTTGAAATCCAATTTAATTCTCGGCACTATAATAAATATTACCTTTACATAATTAGGTATACAAAACGCAGCGTCACAAACTTTGAAGGGAAACGCTACTTGAATTTCAATAACCGATGTTCTTTACATAATAATAACGTGCCTTTCATTCAAGGATAGGCCTAACTATGTAAAGAAAATTGTAATTGGTTTTTGCACAATAATATTACACAAGTAGAAAAAATATAATAATAATATGGGACAACTGCCACACACGGTCACCTGGTCCCAAACTAGTCTAGAAGCCTGTACTATGGTAACCAGATGTCTGATATACATACTTATATACGCTTATAACACCCAGACACAAATCAAACAGACATGTCATGACATGTCATGTGTGATCATGCACACAAATATTTGACCTGGCCGGAGATCGAACCCGGGACCTGCGGCTTAGAAGTTACTACCATCTGAGCCAACGAGGCTGTCATATGTGTTTATTCAATATTTTCAAAAAAAATTTTTAAACTGAGATCTTTGAAATGCTTAATTAGAAATGTGATGGAAAACTTTTAATTTCCCCTATACGAACACCTTGATTTATTGAAATGTATTTGCCACATAAACATACATTCACGCCTTTTTTCCCGAAGGGGTAGGCAGAGGTGTACCCAGGACTCAGTCCCATAGTAGATACACCCACATTTCGCCAGTATGTTATTGGTCCCATGTAATAGGGGGCGAGCCTATTGCCATTTACCGGGCACAGTTCCAGACTCCAGGCAGTTATTGAGATAATTCCTAATGGAAAAATCCGATATTTAACATTTTGCCTGACCTGGGGATCAAACCCGGGACCTCTTGATTGGCAGTCGAGCATGCGCCCTCTTCGCCACCGAGGCAGTCAATAATGGAATAAGGCAGTAATGTATTTGAACGTCTCATATTATTTCAATTGAGTATTATTTTGCAGAAAAAAGTAATTATCAAGTACATCCTAACTACAGACCTAAATTTTACGAAATGGTTTTTCTTAACGCCGCTAAGGTATTACAGAGAGGTGTGAGCTAACAATAGCCTACCGTGATGGCTTAACTTATATTTTTTGTGCTTGTGGCAAAATAACTGAATGCATGGAAAAATCAAATGTTGTGAGATAACTATATGGCGAGGTAACAACAACCCTCATGGCGGCCGAAAGGACAAAACCGATCATCTGATCCTTTTCGGAAAGTAAAAATTTATCTCAAGGCTTTTGCAATCTTTTCTTTTCCAAATTGTTTGGTTTGACAGGTAGATCTACTCTCATAATATTATGTATAATACTCTTTTTGTTACACGTCTATAGAGAGAAAGTTTGTAAAAAGGAGAATATTTCTATATGGAATAATGTCCTGTTATAGGCTATGTCTCATTTCTATTTGGATCTCTGCAGTATTTCCCATTGAAATACACCATGCTGCGTCTAAAGCAGTATAAATGCGAAGAGATCGTACATTTTATGGCGTCTTGCCCACGTCTGGCGCCGACGCGTCCCGATCGATCGCCTAATATACTGCCTAGACATTTGGATTATATTAACTGTCTTATAACTACTGATATTTAGTCTATAGGTATTAAACAAGTTCCTTTATAATTAGGTAGGGTCATGTGGAGAGAACATATTATTATGTACATATGATGACTGTATAAGGGTAGACGTAGACAGAGATTATTTCTCTCCACTTGCTAAAATCCTGACACGACTTTCGCTTCTTCCAATTTCATCATTCCGAAGAAGATTGCGGTTAGTGTAAATAGGTGGATATAATAAGCCCAAGACTAAAGCGTAATGGAAATCCATTTGACTCCATCTATAATTCTACACCATTTCAACCAGTGTTTATTAGCAGAAATTATTGTCACGTTCTATTGTAATTGTAATTATTATACCTAATATGAATGTAACCAAACCAAATATTGTGTAACTATCTGTTGAAAAAATTAAGCCCTACAAGTTTCTTGTGAAATTTTCTTGTAGAGGTATCTTTCCGAACGCACGGTAGACTCAGTACTGTTTATCTTCATTGACGTGCAAAAGTATCAGATTATGACCTATTAAATTTGAATAAATCTTTTTGAGTTTAAGTTTGATAATTTCCCCATCCTCAGACTTAACCTATCTGACCCTACCTTTTTATTTTCAATTTTATTTCTATTATGCTGATTAGCTTAATTTGCCATTCACATTTATTTATTATTAACTAAGATGATTCCAGGACATGGCACATAATGTGGGCTCGTCTGAAAGTTCAAGTGTCCTTTCTTTCACATAATAAAACGTAACGCCGGCAACCGCCACGATCGCTATGAACCCAAAACAGACTTTGGTTTAAGTAGGGAGAAGTTGTATCTAAGAAACCTGGAAAAACTCATTCTTAGCGGATGAAACCAGAACGTATCTAGTAAATTAATTAAAAACGCCGCTTTACAAGCTTAATTTTTACATGCGTGTTTGAAACCCGGGTAATATTTTACGGAATTCCGCGCGCTAAGAGCCATGTTATAGAATTAATCCATTACGTATTATCTCAGGAACTACCTGAAGTCTGGAACCGTGCCCGGTAGATGGTAATAGCCTCACCCTCTACTACATGGTACCAATAACGTACTGGCGAAATGTGGGTGTGCCTACTATGGGACTGACTTCTGGGTACACCTCTAACCCTTCGAGAAAAAGGCGTGAATGTAGGTTATGTTTATGTAAAGAGCCTTCTAGTAACCACGGCTGATGCAACTCTGCGAAAGCGTCGAGGTAAATAAAAGTTTATGAGGATGGATGAATGGATGTTTGTTACTCTTTCACGCCGAAACTACTGAACCGATTAGGCTGAAATTTGGTATGTAGGTAGCTTAAACCCTGAAATAACACATGCAGTACTTTTGTTCCCGATATTCCCAGGAGAACGATGACAACGAGGGTGAAACCGCGAGGCATAGCTAGTAATTAATATTTTAGCATATTCAGGCCCGGATTTTACCATGAAATAATTTCCACTTTTCCTTCCAAAAAGCCTACAATGTAGGCATCATAAAGTTCTCATCACTCATCACTCGACCTTTAGATTAAAGCCCTGTATGGCCCATAAACAATGGTTTCAGCATATTCAAGGCATTCTCGCCCTTAATAGCCTTTTTAGGGGCTATTAAACATGATCCAGTGTGTGTAAGGGATTTTAGGGACCGATAATGATTTATGTTTGAGATTTTACGGTCCCTTAACTTACCTTAGGTTAGTTACGGGTTTTCTTGTAGGCAGATTGCTATTGATTTATAACTTAAACTGACCTGAATTTCCGGAGATTTTATTTATTTATTAGAACTACCAACAGGGGATACAAAAAAAAAACATACATTCACGCCTCTTTCCCCAGAGGTGTACCCAGGACTCAGTCCCATAGTAGTACACCCACATTTCGCCAGTATGTTATTGGTCCCATGTAATAGGGGGCGAGCCTATTGCCATCTACCGGGCACAGTTCCAGACTCCAGGCAGTTATTGAGATAATTCCTAATGGAAAAACCCAATATTTAACACTTTGCCTGACCTGGGGATCGAACCCGGGACCTCTTGATTAGCAGTCGAGCATGCGCCCACTACGCCACCATATTGTTATTATTATTATATTATTATTCCAGTCCCATATTGTTATTATTATTATATTATTATTTGCCTATCAGCTGAGATGAACTTGAATGGGCAGTGTAAAGTTAATTTTAGCGGTTTTCGTAATTTTTGTTGCGAGTTGTTTAATTTGACAAGTAGCACCGCCTTAAGTATCACTACAACTTTTTGTAAAATATATTGTTTCATCTCATGAAAGTACTCTATATGTGTTATTCTAAGGTCTAATCTTTATACCACCGACTTTCTTCATCTGCGCTTTACGCACACATAAACTGTAGTACGTTAAAACTTGAATTTGTTGTTTATGCATTACCTGTGTAATATCATAAGTATATGTTATGTACAGTAATGCTATTAAACATAATATAGGTACAATGGCCACAGTAGATATAGCGAGGTGTAAGATCGTAAACGTGTAGAGAACATGTCCACGACGCTTGCGTCACTGTTGTCTCGACCACTCGTTACTGTGTGGTGCAAGTGAAAGATTATAGCGTTATAACTTTTTTTATGATAGTGAGTAACAAGACAACAAGTAAGCATCATGATTGTCCATATCAGACACAGTGCCACCCAGTGTTTTAAAATTCGAAATTCTGCGCGGCACTGCACTGCGCCTGTCACCCGGAGATTTTAGTTGTTGAAACTCGTCATGCCCAGTGATTTCGGTGGTAACATTGCCCTTAGGACCGGAACACAGCAATGTTTGCACATTACTGCTTTGCGGATGAATAACTGGCAAAGGTGTGGTACTACCCCAAGCTGCCCCCTGCAAAAGAGGCCAACCACTACAAAAATCTTACAAAATTTATTAATTTACAGAATTGGATCTGCCGAGGTAAAAAGTAGATAAATATTTTATCATGTAATCGATTTTAAGTTGCAAGTTAAGTGTTAAGTTGTAAGTTAAAAAATGGGGCGAAATGCTTCTTGTAATATTATATTTTACGAACTTGGCTGATATAAGACATCTTAGACACTTAGACAGGCAACTGCCTAAGTGTCTAAGATGTCTATGAATTATTTTGTATTTTTATAGACTAAGCGGTCTATTCGATTAAAATACAATAAAATGTGACTATGGTAAAAAATATTTCACCGAAGAGAGAGAATTGAACCCGCACCTTCCACAACAATCCACGTGGTGGGTACTCTACCATTTTACCACCTAAGCATTATCTTGTGTACGATTAATCCCAACGTTGACTTGTATAACATCTACTATGATCTTATCTCACTTCTCTTTAATCCGAATTTAAAATTTGTGAGTCTGTAAAGTTCTCTCTTCTCTCTGTAAAGTCTGTAAACCTCGTCACGCCAAAACTACTAAACTGATTAGACTGTAGTTTCGCTTAAAGGTAGGTACCTACCTAGCTAAGATCCTGGAATATCACATACTTATAGCGGGAAAACGATAAGCCTAGGCCATAGGCCGCAGGGCCCGGGTTCGATCCCCGGCCAGGTCAAACATTTGTGTGCATGAACATGTCTGTTTGATCTGAATCTGGGTGTTATAAGCATATATACGTAACTATGTATATCAGTCATCTGGTTACCTTAGTACAGGCTTCTAGCCTAGTTTGGGACCAGATGACCGTGTGTGGAAGTTGTCCCATATTATTATTATTTTTAATTGAAATTCAGCAAAATCTTATCACTTGCACTAACAGTTTCAGCCTTTGATATGAATCACAGTGAATTTAGGCACCGACCGTTCGCCAAGGTCTTTTAACTCGCTAAAGACAGGTCACTCGGGTTATTCTGTTAAAACGATGCAATCACGATATTAAGTCGAATACAGAATCGGAACTCATCATCATCATCTCAGCCAGAGGACGTCCACTGCTGAACATAGGCCTCCCCCATAGATTTCCATCCAGTCCGGTTGTAAGTGGCTCGCACCCAGCGTGTTCCTGCCGTCCTTATCAGATCTTCTGTCCACCTTAGGGGTCGACGTCCTACGCTGCGCTTGCCGGTCCGTTGTCTCCATTCAGACTTTACAGCCCCATCAGCTCTTCGTGCTATGTGCCCTGCCCATTGCCACTTCAACTTGCTAATCCTTCGGGCTATATCGGTAACTTTCGTTCGTCTACGGATCTCCTCATATCTGATTCGATCTCGCAGAGAAATTCCGAGCATAGGCCTCTCCATAACTCGTTGCGCTAATTTGAGCCTGCTGATAAGGCCCACAGTCAGAGACCACGTTTCAGATCCGTAAGTCATCACTGGTAACACACACTGGTCGAAGACCTTCGACTTGAGGCACTGAGGTATTTTGGACGAGAAGACATTGCGTAGGTTTCCGAACGCTGCCCAGCCTAGATTGTAGGTGTAGAAATGTTTATTCTTTTTTCGATATTTATTTAAAATCGTCATATTTTGATTAGTAGCATTAACTGGGTCCGGGAGTTGCAGTTTTGCAAAGATCTTTCTAAACGAGTCTAAGCTGTAAAATAAATAAATATTTAAACATAGTTTATTTAAATGACCTTCAATAGGTCGATCAAATCTAATTTCGCGCTAACATTTGCTATTCTGCAGTAATTGCTGTAATAAAATAAAAAAAACCTAGCAGTTTCCTTTATCAACAAACAAGCCGTAACATAACAAGATCTGCGTAAGAGTGACGCAACGCTATCTCTGTCTTGTTCTTTTATTAGATAGTATTAAAAATATCGCTGTAAGGTTTTAGCTTGAACATAAAAAAAAGAAATCGATTAGGCGTTGCTCAGACGTGGCACACACCTCTTTGTTAAGCATAATAAAATACAAACCATCACGCCTTTTTCTCAAAGGGGTAGGCAGAGGTGTACCCACGACTCAGTCCCATAGTAGGCACGGCACACCCACATTTCGCTAATATGTTATTGGTTTCATATAATAGGGGGCGAGTCTATTGCCCTCGGCTGGATACAGTTCCAGACTCCAGGCTGTCAATTTGATAATTCCTATAAAACTGCGTGACCTGGGGATCGAACTCGGGACCTCATGATTAGGCAGTCGAGCTTGCGCCCTATATGCCACCGAAGCAGTATTTGTTAAGCATATAATATTTATCAAACTCATAATGCCCGTATATCCACAAGAGGATGTCTCAGGCCAATCGGCTGCCTCAGGTTGATAGATACACGGTTTATGAGAAAATTGGTCGTAATTAGAGTTATAGTTAATCGAATTAGATAAACTTGGAAAGAAAAAAATGGTTGTGGATTCGGCCTAGATTTAGGGTTCAACCCAATATGTGATTTTCAAGTTGTTTTACGACAAAAATTTAAAACGAACTTGACACTGACAAATGCAAAACCATGCGACACCACACTGAATTAAAAATTTGTAGTCAGCACTTAGCATGTTATAAAATTTGAATGCCGTGTTATTACGTCGCACAAAAGTTTATTGTAAGTACTAAAATGAAATACAATGTAGAACTTTACGCTGTCATCTCCAAAGCCTTATTCTTAAGGATCTGTGCCGAAACGATGCCAACGACTTACAAATAGGGTTCCAATTACTAATTCTTCCTTGTTCACCATTACAGGATTGTATTTTTTGAACCATTATAGGTATCTTAACAAGAAACGTGTCTTTTTACTAAGTGGCTACTTTGTAAAAGACATTTTTTTATGTGTTTGGTTGGAGACTAGATAAGAAATCTGAATTCTCTGTAGGTACTTGAAGAATTCCATCAAAATTGATTTAATTAGATTATTGTGCTGTAACACATTTACCCTTAATTTACTAAATTATAACATCCGCGTGGTATTCGTTACAGTGGGAATATTGAAATAAAAAAATACCTTATAATGTGTTATTCCTGGATTTAAAAGCTATCTAAATACTAAATTTCTACTCAATCGATAAAAAAAAAAAAAAAAAAACTCAAACAGATTTATTCAAATAGGTCATAATCTGACACTTTTGTACGTCAATGAAGATACAGTACTGAGTCTACCGTGCGTTCGGAAAGATACCTCTACAAGAAGAACGCACAAGAAACTTGTAGGGCTTAATTTTTTCAACAGATAGTTTCACAATATTTGGTTTGCTTACATTCGTTTTCTTTGAAGGTGCCGCGAGGCGACTATGCAGAAGTTTCCAGGCATCTTTGTCCTCTATGTACTGGTTGACTTTATAATATGCCTTCTTTAGTAAAGTAGATTTTATATAGGTTTTGAATTTACCCTCTGAGAGCCCAGTTATCTCTTTTGGGATTTTATTATAGAAACGTACACTATTTCCTATGAATGTCTTTTTATTTGTTTTAGATAATCTAAAGCTAGGTACAGCTATTTTGTCTTTATTCCTAGTATTAAAATTATGAAGGTCACTATTTAATTTTAATTTATGTAAATTTTTATGCACATACATGATGTTCTCATAAATGTATAAGGATGGTAGGGTCAGTATGTTTATTTCTTTAAATAATTCCCTCAGGGATTCGCGTGGACGCATCTCATAGATGGCACGAATCGCACGTTTTTGTAGTATAAAGATAGTTTCTATATCTGCAGCTGACCCCCACAACAGAATCCCATAAGACATCAAGCTATGGAAATATGCAAAGTACACTAATCTCGCCGTGGCTACATCTGTTAGTTGCCTAATTTTATAAACCGCGTAAGCTGCAGAGCTTAGTTTCCCTGAGAGCTCGGTGATATGAGTGCTCCATTGCAGTTTAGAGTCTATATTTATGCCAAGGAACAAAGTTGCATTGTCAATATTGAGTCTTTCACCGTCAAGAACTATGATTGGTTCTATACTTCTGACGTTAGGCAACGAAAATTTCAAACATTTAGTCTTTTTCGCATTCAATAACAGATTGTTTGCTGTGAACCATCTGGATATACTTGCTAAAGTATTATTAACATGTACTAGTGAAGTATCCTTCCTATCAACTTTAAAAATCAATGACGATTCAGTAGTTTTAGAATGAAAACGAAACAAAACACACAAAAGACAGCGCTCGCGGTTTTTTTGTGCCATCTAGATGGCGCTGGAGTCGAGTTAGAACTTCTGAGAAAATCTGAGTTTCAGAATATACCTAAGTAGGATTAGATTTACACAATAAATGTAAATCTAGCTTGGGGCAGGATTTTTAACTATTATTTACTAAATAAAATTGAACATAGGTTCAACCGATCCCCCATAGGAGATACTTCTCCTTCTAAAATTCATTGTCTGGAGCCAAATATTGTATTACGGAACCCTGAATGCCAATGCCGTCTCGCACTTGATCACTTTTTGTTTTATTTCCCGCAAACAGTATATTTGAATAGACAGAATAATCTGCATCAGCCTTGAGGCTTGCACAAACACGATGAGCTCATACTCGTGAATATATTCCGAGCCTTGGAGGAAGTAACGAGACAGGAGACTAAATGAAATGTCGTTTGACGATAATGTTTAGGACAAGACGCCTATATGGCTGTTTTGGCAAAATATGGGTATTTTATTGGACCAATCTTACTAACACTATTAAATAAATCTCAAATGAACAAAAAGCTAGCGAGTTCTAACTTAACTGCAGCGCCATCTAGATAACACAAACAAAAATAGCGCTAGCACTGTTTTTTGTGTGTATGTTGGTTCCGTTTTTATACGCTAAAACTACTGAACCGATTGGACTGAAATTCGGTATATAAATAGTTTAGACACTGGAATAACATAAAAAGTACTTTTTATCCGGATATTCTCACGGTAACGACGCAAGCACGGGTGAAACCGCGGGACACATCTAGTATAATATAAAACTAATGTAAATGTATTTTTAATTTTACTTTATAAAGAATGTATTCTCTTCATAATTTGAAAAACGGTATTCATGTAATAGGTTATGATAATTTTTATTTTATTGTCAGTTATTAATATATTTAATTAACTTTTTAGTAGCACTAAGTTTGGCGGTTTGGTTTTACGCTGTTATGTCAACTTAGTAGTAATAAATAAATAAAAATAAAAAAAAACATCCTTTTTTTAGACTGCCTCCGTGGCGTAGTGGGCGCAAGCTCGACAGCCGATCAGGAGGTCCCGGGTTCGATCCCCAGGTCAGGCAGTGTTATTGGACTTTTACCATTATTTCAATAACAGGCTGGAGTCTGGAACTACGCCCGGTAGATGGCAATAGGCTCACCCCCTATTACATAGGACCAACCAAAACACGTAACTAGCGCATCGAGGGTGTACCTACTAAGGTACTGAGTCCTGGGTACTCTACCTACCCCTTCGGGAAAAGGCGTGTTGTATGCTATGTTATGTAGGTCATCATCGCACATGCAAGCAGCTGGTGTAAGCATAATATTTGCTTTGACATCAAACTGTTGAGATGAGATCATATCAACAAGGTCACTCGCAAATTTACCCAAGCATCTGGCGGAATCGCGTAATTTGTTACTTTGTAATAAGTCTTTACAGTTTTAGCATAGCTTGGAAAAATCATACATCTTGAAATGCAATGAAAAAGATTTATTTATTCCGAAAACTGTTTCAGAAAATGTCGCAGTTTTACTCGCATGATTGGACGTTCACTGCAAAAAAATTTAGAGTTTATAAACAAAAGTAAAATGATAGGCGGACGCAACAGAAGTGTGGAAAGCGTTTAATTGCTTAATGTCTGCTGTCAAAAGGTATACAAAAAATGACGTTTGACAGCAGACATTTAGCAATTTAAACGCTTTCCACACTTCTGTTGCATCCGTAATAAGGGGGAGGGGCATACTTTACTTCAATTTTAAAATATCAGGATATAAATATAAAAAATAGGTTTACTGTATTCTGAAAAAACACGGGAATACAAAACATTGATTAAGTACATTTTCTATAGATTGTGTCAAACTGCTAAGAGGTCCTGTATCCTGTTAAGGATGGATTTTGGTGCGTGCCCAAGTCACAACCAAACTCCGAATTACCGTGCTAAGACTTATTACCGTGACGGCAGAGGTGGAAGACCGCGTTGCTCGAAACAACCGAACAAGTAACACTGTGTTTTATAATATTCAGTTAACTAATTTTAATTAAATTATTTTAACTTAATTATTCAGTTAACTGAATAATAGTCCGATTTTCCTGAAGTTTCAAGCATACATTTTCCTTTTCTGGTAGATTAACCACCAAAGCGAGCATTATCCGTCTTGAACGCGTTCACAAGCGAGCTCCAACATTTCGATATTTTTGATGATAGTATGTCTATATCAATTTATTTAAGACATTTGTTACTAAGACAGTAAGCGCTTTGGTATCTTTCTTTTATTATTTTTATTTATTTATTTTCAAAATCCGCAGCCCTTAATTAACAAAGTTCCACATCATAACTTAAACATCGAGGCCAAGAACGGATTTTCATTTTATAATACTGTATAACTTATATATAAGACAGTCTTGAAAAAAAAAATCTAAATAATGCTAAACTTAATAACTAAATAATATTAAGATATCTAAATTTATTAAATTACGAGTATATTGTTTACTATGTTCTGAATATACCTAATTATGTTATTTTAAATAAATAAATAAAACTGAAACAACCTGGTATAAAAATATCCTGAACATTTATTTTCGAATCACAAAAGCTGTCTAAAGAAGATACGTATACCTAACATTGTCAGTTGAGTCATCTTAGCTGAATCTGAATACAGGTGTAGAATAGGCTATTGTTTCTACGTTTCCCACGACGGCCGCTATAATGGTTATATAACATGATATTTATATGACATTCGTAGTTAAATCAGTGAATGCAATCTCACGTCTGAATTTACGATGATTTGTTTTAATGAGGAAATAATTCGATTTATCTAATAAATTTTACTTTCTCTGATACGTTCGGCTTCGAACAGGCCTATTATCTTAAATGGGCTAATTCTGAGATTTATTGCAAAAACCTTTGATTAGACAAAGCAGAAACGAGCATCATGTAATTGTAGGTTGTTTGTTTAGAAAGTACTAGCTGTGCTCAGCGGTTTCACCCGCGTAGATATCGTTCCCGTGGGAATATCGGGAAACCTAGTACCTTATTTGTCATCGCAGGGTCTTAACTATCTACATACCGAATTTCAGCCCAATCGGTTTAGTAGTTTTGGCGTGAAAGAGTAACAAACATCCATCCATCCTCACAAACTTTCGCATTTATAATGTTAGTGGGAAGCGGTCTAATTCGCGTCTTATTTCCCGAAGGGATGTGTTTTGAAGTCATATAAACTTAGAACCCATATATTAAGGGGTTATCTTATCATTAAATATTTAAAAAATCGCAGTTGTTGTGACGGCCATTAAGATTTAATATGGAGATCATCTAGGCCGTAGGAAGTCCACTGCTGGACATAGGCCTCCCCCCTAAGGAGGGTTTTCGCAATACTCGCCACGCTTGGTAGGCGGGTTGGCGAGCCGATGCCTTTACGCAGAAGACACTGCGGCTCGTCCTCTGAATCTTATAATATCTTCGGTGGCCGCCACGGCAACCACGGGTAAATAAAAAAAAAATACATACGCCAATCATGCACCAAAATCGCCGCATTCGACTAAAACATGCAGTTTACAAGTACAGTAATACCATAAAAGGCCGGAAGTTCTGGAAACAACCGCTATTCGTTCCTCTAGGAACCTAACACGGAAATGCTAAACTTGGCGCTCTGCCAACTAAACGATTCGATATTTTATTATGTATGTAAAGGCGCCTTTCCAAAAAATAGGTGAGCGATGCCAAGCTACGAAACTATCCGTAAGCGAAGATATGAAAATATAACGTGCTTGTTGCATTCGTACTCTTAATATTTAGCTATACTATAGTTATAGCTTAGAGGGCGTTCGTTAATATAATTACGTGAGGTGATTTTGGCGATTTTTCGACATACTCGTAGCCCAGCGGATTAGTAAGTTGAAGTGGCAATGGGCAGGGCACATAGCACGTAGAACTGATGGCCGATGGGGCTGCAAAGTTCTCGAATGGAGACCACGGACCGGCAAGCGCAGCGTAGGACGTCCACCCACAAGGTAGACAGACGATCTGATAAAGACGGCAGGAACACGATGGAGGCGGGCTGCTTACAACCGGACTGAATGGAAATCTATGGGGGACGCCTATGTTCAGCAGTGGACGTCCTGTGGCTGAGATGATGATGATGATGATGAGGTGGGACAGAAAAAAATCACCGATGACTAGTCCTTCCACGTTAGCTCAATTGGTAGAGTGCCACCACGCGGATCGGTGCGGAAGGCGCTGGTTCAAATCCCGCTCGTGAGTGAAAATTTTCTTCCCATATTTATAATGTTATTGTTAGTTTCTTGAATGAGAAATCGTCCTATCGCTCAACGCTGGCTGTGGAATTACTGCCCTTAAAGAAACTGTCGATATAATAATGTTACGACCGAGACGAATCGTTTGAGAGAACAGTTTGATTTTTAAGATTAGACTAGCTGGGCCCCGCGGTTTCACCCGCGTAGTCTTCGTTCCCGTGGGAATATCGGAATAAAAAGTACATTTCATGTTATTCCAGGTTATAAACTATCTATATACCGAATTCAGCCCAATCGGTTCAGTAGTTTTAATGTGTAAGTGTAACAAACATACTGAACCGATTGGGCTAAAATTCACTATGTAGATAGTTTAGATCCTGGAATAACGCATAGGGTATTTTTTATCACAATTTTCCTAAGGGAACGATAACTATGCGGGTGAAACTGCGGGACACAGCTAGATTGTATATAAATATGATAAATATATAAGAGATAATTTTGTAGTGGTAGGCCTCTTTTGCAGGGGGCCGCCTGGGGAAGTACCACACCTTTGCCAGTTATTCATCCGCCAAGCAGTAATGTGCAAATGTTACTGTGTTCCGGTCTGAAAGGCAATGTTACCAGCGAAATTACTGGCCATGACGGCGTTCAACAACTCATATCTCAGGGTGACAGGTGCAGTGCAGTGCCGCACAGAATTTTGAATTTTAAAACACTGGGTGGCACTGTGTCTGATATGGGCAATCATGATGCTTACCATCCATCAGGCACCTGATTAGCTCGTTTTGTCATTCCTGTCTTGTCAAAAAAAAAAATATCTTTAGAAACCAATGTTATTATTGAATAGAATCCTCAAAGTTTCCATCCAAACATCTTATAACGCCATAATAGGCTGTCCTCGAGCCTGACAGGGGTCTGTTTTACTGAGGAAACCCTCACAAACACGTAACCTTGAGATCCAGGGATTGTCATATCTTACACCACTAGTCAGGAAAAGCCTTTTATTAATGAACTAGCCGCGCCCTGCAGCTTAACCCGCTGAAATATGAACAACAGATAGTTTATTCTGGTAAACAGGGTGTTAAAAAAGGTGTGGTAATATAAATACTCAAGGGGGTGCGTATAGCCGTGAAGCTTTTAAATGATAGAATTTCAATCACCATAATTTAAACATTTCATACAAAATAAATCGGGCCGTATACAAAAAAAAAACATACATCACGCCTTTTTCCCGAAGGGGTAGGCAGAGGTGTACCCAGGACTCAGTCCCATTGTAGATACACCCACATTCCGCCATTATGTTATCGGGCCGTATAATAGGTATCATAAACAACAATGAATGCATGAAGAATGTGATGAAAGTGGAAGAAGCGAAAGTTGTATGTCAGGATCGTAGCAAGTGGAAATAGTCTCTGCTTTTTTTTTTGTGAGCCAGGGAAATCTGCATACAGATTTTACCGGGTCCGGGTTATGACAGGATGGGAAGTCCCTGAAGGGGATCATCCCGACTGACTAAAACCCTGAGGGTTATCCTGCGGGACGCCATGTGTTGGGGCTGCGGGCACGCCGAAGCACTCATCCGCACCAAATAACCCCAACGGGAACAAGACGTGACTGTATGTATGTATGTATGGAAACAACAAATATGGAGCGTAAGCAAATATTAAATTTTAATAAACGCGCATGCTCTTAATGTTATTACAAGGATTTTACACACATGAGACACACACACATTCACACACATATTCAAATATTGTTATAATTGTATTTTATAATAAGTACAAGCCTGAGGCCTCGCATTTACAAAGAGCTAACATTCCCCTTCTTGCAAAGTATCATTATTCCTTAAGTATCATTTCTTAAGGGTTTTTAAAGGTGCTTAAACACTCAGGTGGTAAACTTAAGCCTGTATAATAGCTTCTATAATTATTTGCCTTTCGTTAATACCTTTTGAAGTATTACGGCCATCTTAATCATTTTTAATTTCGTAAATAACGATCTGGTTTGCTATTATGGTTGTAAAAACATTTTCATAGATAATTATATTATGTAATTTTATATTTTAATGTCTGCTTTATTTTTTTATGTGCTATAAGAGTATTTTTGGTCGGCGGTGTACTCTAATTAAGATTAGTTAAAGTACTTAGATCCTACTTTCCTACTAAGATTTTAAATGTGAAATGTGTATTTCAAAAGTGACTGCCTCGGTGGCGTAGTGGGCGCATGCTCGACTGCCAATCAAGAGGTCCCGGGTTCGATGCCCAGGTCAGGCATAGTGTTAAATATTGGATTTTTCCATTAGGAATTATCTCAATAGCTGCCTGGAGTCTGGAACTGTGCCCGGTAGATGGCAATAGGCTCGCCCCCTATTACATGGGACCAATAACATACTGGCGAAATGTGGGTGTATCTACTATGGGACTGAGTCCTGGGTACACCTCTGCCTACCCCTTCGGGAAAAAGGCGTGAATGTATGTATATGTTTATATGTGAAAGTTTTGAGGATGGAAGGATGTTTGTTACTCTTTCACGCCAAAACTACTGAACCGATTGGGTTGAAATTTGATATATAGATATTTTAGACCCTGGAAAAGCGCATAGAGTACTTTTTATCCTGATATTCCCACGGGAACTATGACTACGGGTGAAACCGCGGGCCACAGCCATTCTTCCCATAATTCTATTTTTTACTAAAAGTAAAAAGTTTTAATTTTTTTTATAAAGTGTTCATTTAACTTTGATAAAATTTATATGAAATCACTTTGTATGACCTTATAAAAAAAAGATTCGTGGAATTCCGTTCCCATTTTTGTTGCAAGTATATGCGATAGTGTTTAAGGTTTTTT
Organism: Hemistola chrysoprasaria; assembly: GCA_947063395.1. Lineage (NCBI taxonomy): Eukaryota > Metazoa > Arthropoda > Insecta > Lepidoptera > Geometridae > Hemistola > Hemistola chrysoprasaria. The sequence goes on from OX346725.1 coordinate 1,078,386, forward strand.
TTGTTACTGAAAAGACTAGCATTTGACCGCAGTCTCACCTGATGGTAAGTGACAACGCGGTTGACGATGGCGCGTATTCGCCTAGAAAATACTGAATAGGTATTTTCTAGGCGAATACGCACTATTTATTGACTTCAAGTCAAAACCTCAAGCCTGTACATTTCAGGAAATGATGGCGCCGGCAAGGTATTCCATTCTTTCGCAGTTCTAATAGTAAAGGTTGACGGATATAGAGTGCATCCCGTTTAAGTATAACAACTTTCTCTAACACGTTATATTATCACTATATATTATAAAATCCTAAATGACTCACTGACTGACATGCAACGCAGAGCCCAAACCACTGATCCTAGAGACTTGAAATTTGGAATGTAATTTCTCTTCGTTGTCTGCACGTGTCCTTAGAAAGGATTTTTAAAAATTCACATTCTTTGGGCTCCATAAAGGGCGTCAAAGTTTTGGTATAAAACTCCCATATTTCATAATTGCGAGCGGGCAAAGCCGCTGTTCTAACACTAGTATTATAATATACCTGTAAAGGTCGTCGTTACGTATATTATATACGTAACGGGCACGGTCACCAAATTTCTTAGAAGCCATACATATATAATTGGATTATCCACCACCTGCCACCGTCCGACATAGGTGCGACTATAATGTAAGGAATTAATCTGCGATTGAACTATGCCCTAGGATTCTTACTTTTGACCGAGTTAATCTTGGTGGCGTAGAGGACGCATGCTCGACTGCCAATCAAGAGGTCCCGGGTTCGATCCCCAGGTCAGACAAAGTGTTAAAAATTGGATTTTTCCATTAGGAATTATCTCAATAACTGCCTGGAGTCTGGAACTGTGCCCGGTAGATGGCAATAGGCTCGCCCCCTATTACATGTAACAATTGGGACCAATAACATACTGGCGAAATGTGGGTGTATCTACTATGGAACTGAATCCTGGGTACACCTCTGCCTACCCCTTCGGGAAAAAGGCGTGAATGTATGTTATGTGATCGAGTGAATAGTGAATACAGTTATTATAGAATAGAATAGGATAGAATTATATTTTATTGCATACCAAAATAAAATAAGAAACAATGTTACAAAACAATCAACAGGTAATACGTTAAACAATCGGCGGTCTTATCGTGTTAAGCAAGTTCTTACAGACAACCTGGGGATGGAAATGGAGAGTTAAAACAATAAACGACGGTGGTGTGCAATAGGGAATATTATGATAATATGGGATTTAGTATTTTACTTATATACATAACATACATACAATATATATTTATTGAGTATACCTATTTATATAATACGTTTTTTTTAACATAAAAACATAAACCTACATTCACGCCTTTTTCCCGAAGGGGTAGGCAGAGGTGTACCCAGGACTCAGTCCCATAGTAGATACACCCACATTTTGTTTTTTTCCTTAAGTATTAACTATTAATACTTAAGGAAAAAAATACACTCCGAATTTACCCGTCGAACTGAACAACTTTCTAAAGAACTGATCAGCAAATTTGCTATTTGTAATAAATAATCTTACTTCTCACTAATGTTATAAATCCAAAATCTCAGTATAATATAAAAAAGTTACGATTATAATAGGTAAACTAAACGCTAGTTCTAACTCGACTCCAGCGCCATCTAGATGGGACAAAAAAGGCAGCGCTAGCGCTGATTTTTGTGTGTATGTTTGTTCCGTTTTCACGCTAAAACTTCTTAACATAGTGATACATTCTAACATAATAATAAATACATACATACTTATAATAATCGTAGCATAGCATACATTCACGCCTTTTTTCCCGAAGGGGTAGGCAGAGGTGTACCCAGGACTCAGTCCCATAGTAGATACACCCACATTTCGCCAGTATGCGTTATTGATCCCATGTAATAGGGGGCGAGCCTATTGCCATCTACCGGGCACAGTTCCAGACTCCAGGCAGTTATTGAGATAATTCCTGATGGAAAAATCCAATATTTAACACTGCCTGACCTGGGGATCGAACCCGGGACCTCTTGATTGGCAGTCGAGCATGCGCCCTCTACGCCACCGAGGCAGTCAATATAATAAATATAATAATCGTATACTTAATAAAACCATACGTGACTTAAAATTGAGAAGAGAAAGAGAAGAAAGACAGCTATCGCGATAGGTAATTGTTAAATATAATACGAGATTTAAAGCTCCGTTAATTATTCAAATTCAAATTCAAATTCAAATAGTTTATTGTTAGACAACAGTGGTCCATATGTGTTAGTAAAAATGATTTTATTGACTAAGGGTTAGTAAAAAACAATTATTAAATTAATTAAATTAATAGATCATGTACCTGAGAGGCACTCCGCGCGGACGGCAGCCGGAGGAATAACTTTCATTATCCACTTCGACCATCGTCCGCACGAAGTGTCTCCCTAAAGGTCCATGCGGATCATCAGCCAAAGTTTGCAGGATGATGTTGCTACTTCCTCGAACCCTTCTCAACAGTGACGCTACTTTTTTCCGAACGACGGCGTGAAAGCCGTCAGTTCGGTTCTGTGCGAACATACCGGAGGCACTACAAAAACGGGGAAGTCTCAACATCATCCTGAAAATGTTGTTATATTGGACGCGTAGGGAGCTGAGCGATTTTTTGGCATATCGAAACCATAGACCGCCCGCATACAGACCCTGACAGTACGTCTTAAAAAGAGTAACTTTGACCTGATCTGAACAGCGGGCGAATCTACGGGCCAACATATTACCACGAACCGCCAGCGCCCTACGCTCCCTCTCTATATCGACATCATCTTTAAGGTCGTCGGTAAGGAAATGTCCGAGATATTTAAATTTATATACCCTATTAAGGGTTAAACCGTTTAAAGTAATCTGTGGAACCAATTCGGGACACTTACCGGCGGCCTTAAACACCATGTACTCACTTTTCTTAACATTGTATATGAGACCATGTGAAGCAGCGTAAGTCTCGCAAACTTTTAACATCTCTCCGATCGCTCTCACAGTAGGAGCCAGCAGCACCATATCATCCGCGTAGCTGATGTTATTGATCTTAACACCGCCTACGCTACATCCGACACGCATGCTGCTGAGTTCGACTATGAGATCGTTGACATACAGGTTGAAGAGGCGGGGAGAGGACAACCCCCCCTGCCTCACCCCGCACTCCAACCCGTATGGCTCGGAGAGTTTATTGGACCATCTGACATGGTTGGTCTGGTTCATATACCAATACCTGAAGATACCAGTAATTTCTGCCGGTATACGCCTGTCCACCATCTTTCTCCAGAGCACATCATATGCTACGAGATCGAAAGCCTTGGAGAGATCAAGGAAACAGGCGTAAACTGGTGTCTTGCGGTCAATATAATATTGGACAGTATGCTTGACACTCATGATTGCGGTCTCTGTTGATAGTCCGGGCTGAAACCCGAACTGCGCGTCATGCAGTTCTAAATATTTCTGCAACTGAGTATCAAGCAGACTGTCCAACACCTAATTATGAATAGATTATATTTTTATTGTTTGTTGTTGTAGCGGCAAAAAGTATATTCATATTTTGAGAGAATTACAAGTGTCTAGCTATTACAGTTTATGAAATAGAGCCTGACGGACAGCGGAGGCTTAGTCCCTTCGGCACCCTTTGGGCAACCCTAAGTTATCTTTTTTTTATGATAATGAGTGACAAGACGAGCAAATCACGTGCCTGATGGTAAGCATCATGATTGCCCATATCAGACACGCGGCACTGCACTTCGCCTGTCACCCTGAGATGTGAGTTGTTGAATCTCATCATGCCCAGTAATTTCGCTGGTTACATTGCCCTTCATATCGGAACACAGTAATGTTTGCACATTACTGCTTGGCGGCTGAATAACTGGCAAAGGTGTGGTACTTCCCCAGGCGGCCCCCTGCAAAAGAGGCCTACCACTACACTAAAATCTTGTCACAAAAGATCGAAAGCTCTACATTGTACGGTATGCGTTTTTTCAAATAATTACTAGCTGTCAATTAAAACACCCCATTCAGCAAATACTTAGTTAATAAGCAAAAATACTTATGATTAACTTCTATAAGGTGGTGGCACACTGCATAAGCGATGCGAAAAACTTTAATTACATAGATAGCATACATACATTATTTCATTACTGAACTGATTAGAAAAAAAACGGTCTCTCTTTTATTAAACATAACATAACATACATTCACGCCTTTTTTCCCGAAGGGGTAGGCAGAGGTGTACCCAGGACTCAGTCCCATAGTAGATACACCCACATCTTTTATTGATATAAAGAAAAGGGGAGGGCGCTGGGAGAACGTACCCTACGTTCTCCCAGCGCTTACTCAAGAAACGGCACTTTGCTCAGTGTGAAGTTTGGACAGTGACATATAATAAACAACAAAGATAGACGTACCTAAGACCGAAGTTCGACCAAGATAACAATATTATTCGCTCGTAGAATCTTAATTTAATGACATACGTGGACCTAATGGGACCTAATTTGAGGTTGCCATGCGAAAAGCCAGTACCTCATCTCCCCTTTTCTTTACATCAATGCTCTCTTTACGGTTTTGGCGTTTGTCTATGATTTTGAAAAGAGGCTGATTAATAAATTAATGTGAATAATACCAATATTCTGTTTGATATTCGAATTGAATCCAAATTTTCGAATATTACTACTTAATTTTTTTGTTTCTTGACTTGAAAAATATGACTGATTTTTAGCTAAACTAATTATGGTTCTGCAAGTTAGTTTCATAATTAAAGTTGATGCAAATGATAAGTACGATGATCCTGTCCAAAACACTGAATATTATTTATTACTGGCTGTGCCCCGCGGTTTCACTCGCGTAGACTCGTTCCCGTCGGAATATCGGAAGATCGGCATAACAAATTTCAGCCCAATCTGTTCGGTAGTTTTTACGTTAAAGAGTAACAAACATCCATCCATCAATCTAAGAAAAACCACGCTAGATGGCGCTGAAGGTGAGTTAGAACTCGCAAGCGTTTTGTTCACCTGTTAAAATACAATGGGTAAATGTGGTCCTAGGTACAACTCTACCACCCCCCGATGGGTTCCCGCCTTCTCGCGGCGGTGGGGGTCAGTAACCGTGGTAGGGGCCCACGGTGAAGCGAAGAGGAGCCCGAGGTGGTCGGCTGCTCCACTTAGTTCTCCAGGCTGAGTGTGAGTAGCCGAGTAGGTTGCGGTTCGGTCGACGAACCGCAACTGAGGCGGGCCGCGATGCGGTAGTGGACGTATCGCGGCCGAATGGTGGGGCCGCGGCGGGAGAGAAGTGCCGGTATTGCGGTGCGCCGCTCTTTCTGCCTTCCGCGGCCCAAACGGGGTCGCCACCGTTAGATGGCGAAGGCGGTGGGGTCGCAGGGGAAGAGGAGTGTCGGTATTACGATGCGCCGCTCTCCCTATCCTCTGCGACCGAATTGGGGCGGAAAGCCGACAGCTTGCCGCAGTGTGGATTGCGCCTCCGCGTGTCCCTATGAAGGCAGCATAGGGCACAGTGGATGGCGCAGGCGGGGCTCACTTGAGCCCTGCGGTGGTGGTGGGCGGGAATGGGTCTTCCGTGTCCTCTCGCACGTTCGGTAGGCGTTCGAGAGGGCACGGAACACCCTTCCAAGCCCAAGATGTGGGGCCCGGGCGACGGATGCGGGGGTATCCGTTGCCCACCTAAAGGGCCCGTGAGGAGGCGCGCGCGTGTTTCCGCGCGCCCCTTGGGAGGGTTGGGGTGAGGGATTACCCTCGCCCCACCGTGGCGGGGTCCTCCACGGAGGACCAAACGCCGTCGGGGCCGCGGATGAGTGCTTCGGTGTGCCCGCAGCCCCGACACATGGCGGCGCGAAGGAACACCCCGGGGTTTTTTAGTGGGTATACCCGCCGGCACAGCAACGTACCGACGTACAGTGCCGTGCCGGCGGGGAGTCTCACATAACCACCCTGCGCTCCCCCGGGTGCGGGTGGTATGCGTCACGCATTTTTCCCCGGGCACCAAAAAAAAACAAAAAAAAAAAAAAAAAAAAAAAAGTACAACTCTACCTACCCCTTCAGTGAAAACGGCGTGATGTTATGTTAAATTAAACCTTAAAAACCTACTATAATATTCACTAATATCGCACTATCGCCTCGTGGATTCACACCTTACTCAATGAATATTTAATAAATATTAAAACAGAGCAGTCGACCGTTCTACAAGGCTGGTCAGCAATTGCCTTTTTGTTCGCCTATCTACATCAGAGTTATGGTCTACATACTAAATGAAGTAACAAAAAGACAATGGATTACATAGTAACATTTAAGACCTATCTGCAATATATTTGCATGGAGAAGATAAGTTGCATAACTTTTTTTTTAATCATCTATAGATGTATAGATCTATAGACAGCATGTACCTGTTATTTAAGGTTTTTAAATAATTCCAGGCTTAGGCCTGGAATATATTCCCCTGTTTCTTCCAAATATAATAAACCCATTCTATAAATTTATATCCTGATATTTTTTTAATGAAGTAGCCTATGTCCCTGTCATTTTATTTTTTCTTATAAACCCATAGCTTTTTCATAGTGAACTTCTAAAAATCCCAGTTTTACTCGCGTGTGACGTTCATTAAAAAAATGTAGAGTTTATGTACAAAAATAAAATTATAAGGACATACTTTACTTGAACTTTAAGATATCAGGATATAAATATATCAAAAAGATTTACTGTATTCGGAGGAAACAGGGAATTACAAAACATTGACTTAGTAAATTCTCCATAGGATTTTGTCAAACTGCTAGGAGGTCCTGCATCCTGTTAAAAGCTTATACTCAATGATATTTTATATAAACTGTGGTAGATGCGTTTTACCGAAAGATTTTTCCGACTAAGGGTGGTTTCGGTGAACCGTGCTATCGGAGAATAATGGTATCGTCAATTTTTTTTTAGGTAAAGAATACTTTCGAGAGTCAGTGGCGTCGATGGATGATGATTCGATGAATCGTACTTAGCTCATTACAGCGGAATACAAAACATCGATTTTATACATTTTTTACAGGATTTCTCGAAAGTTAGGATTCGCGATCGTTCTAATTTCAATTTTTTTCTACTTTCTACTAATTCTACCTATTTTAAACTTGGTATACAACATAACCGCGCGGCTTTGCTTCCAATTACTGAATAATTTATAAATTACTACAATATTGTTATAATAAGAAAGAATTGTACATATTATTTAGGTCATACATTCCGGATACAGCTGTTAGTACATTTATACGCGCAGAGTGTCGAGTAATCTGCTATTGAACAATAACTGATGTCCGGTTCTGGATGGGTAACCTTACTATACTATACTTACTATATCGTATACTATGCACGTGGATTAGTTAATACCTAGAGAGCGCAGTGAAAAATATACTGTCTATGGTTGAAATAGGATATTCTCATCCTAGCTTCAAAAAATTTGACACCATCGTATGATAAAATTACCAAATCGTTGTTTCCTATTTCCCTGGAAGAGGTTCGAACCCGGGACGTGCGGCTCAGAAGGCAGTGGTTTTTCCGGCTGAGCTAACGAGCCAGTCACCTGCTCCCAATTACACTGCTCGAGTCAATTCATATGGGTAATAATATCATATGGGTTATGTGGACAACTCATATTGTCAGAGTTTCAGGTCGCCAAGATTCCGACGTGGAGTTACCGGCTTTAGAATAGTGCTTCACCCTCTCTACCCATGGTTGCCGTAAGAGCTGGCTAAGGGTTAACAGATCCAGAGAACGGGCAGCATCCTCTGCAAAATACCATCGAACTGCGCTCGACAACCCGTCTGCCAAGCGTGTCGAGTATTGGCAAAACCACCCTATATGAGGGAGGCCTTTGTTCAGTAGTGGATTACCAACGGCTGAGAAGATGAAGATAAGGATTCACAGAACAGAAGAAGACAAGACCTCCGACATGACCTAAGACTGCCCCCTACATATCTTATATTAAAGGAAACAACCGGAACCAACAGTTTAACGTGTCATCCGAAAGACATTATTTTAAATTTTATATAGATAGATAGATAAACTCTTTATTCCGACAACCGTGAACTGTGAAGATGAAGTATGTCACTATCACTTTATTTTATAGTAAACGACTAATCGGAGTAAAACTCAGATTTTTAGACGTTCACTGCAAAAAACTGAAAAATTTATAAAAATAGGAGTTCATAGTTTAATTTATTTATTTGTACATATAGAATAGAATTATTTGAATAATATTATTGTCGTGCGTTCTTAATCGGCGGCATCAGACATAATAACTAAAATGTTAATTTCAACATGTCCTTTTAAAGGAATTTAGGCTTAAAGGGTGCATAGGATGTCCACTCCTCACTCTCTAATCGAATGAGGCTCTCAGAGCTCCGCCGATCAGGAAGATTGCCTGACTCGACTCTAGAGCTGTAAGACTCCTCGACTCAACGTTATAATATCAAACCGTTAAAGAATAGCACAATAATTAGTAGCTTGCTGTGAAACGCCGCGTTAGATGCACAAGGACGTATTACTTTAAATCATTATTTCAATAAGGGGACGATTTAAATGCAAGTATTTGAGGAAATGAACTGGAATATTAAAATTTCGCATTACTTACATAATAATTATTATGATAATTTTGATCGAGGAATTTATTTTAATTTAAAAGAATGTTTAATCTGGGTTAATTTATTTATCTTATTGGAATTCATTTTGTAGTATTTTTGATGGAGACATAATATATAACTTTTTTTTTGGAATTGGAAACTTAATACATCTATTAAAAAATATATAAAATAAATAAAAAAATATTATAAAAAGAAAATTAAGTTAATTTAGTATTCCGGGAGAGAAAATGCAAATGTGAAGAGAAATGATTAATTATTTAAAAGGTCTTTCATGGATCCCATATGAAACTTTTAAACCAGTTTTAAAAATACAAAAGTCGAACAGTATGGATGCTGAAAACAAATTGTATCACATAAATTGTGTTTTAAAGATATAAAATAAATAAATAAAAATAGCCTTTATTTCACTGACCTTATCGTTAACAAGGTTAATAATATCTATTATTATATTTAAATTATACTTATCTAATATATTAATTTATGATATTTTGTGTGTATGTACGTTTTCCAGTTGATTACCATTATTATTATTATTATTATTATTAATCAGCAACTTGGTCAGGCTGCCTTCCGATATAGGCCTCCTCTAGGTCCCTCCATGTTTGTCTCTCTCGAGCTAAGGTTCTCCATCTATCTGGTAAATCGTCTTCCCACCTTTTTATCTGTCTTCCTCTTTGTCTTTTTCCATTTCGGGGGTACCATTCTGTTATGTCCTTTGTCCATCTGTCATTCATTCGCATCATATGTCCTGTCCATTTCCACTTTAATTTCCTTATTTTTCTTGTGGCATCTTCAACTTTCGTTATGTTCCTTATTTTTGTAGCTCTCCATTTATCTTTCAGTCTAATGTTCATCATGCTTCGCTCCATTGCTCTTTGGCAGGTTTGAATGGTGTTGTGTATTTTTAGAGTAGAAGGCCACGTTTGACATCCGTAAGTAAGGCAAGGTAGGATACATGTATTGTACAGCTTTGTTTTATTTGATATTGGTATATTCTTATTTTTCATTATCTCTTTTAGCGACCAGTAACGTTTCCATGTATTTGTTGTTCTTCTTTCTACTTCTTTTTGAGCCATATTTGTAGGTGTAATTAGTTGGCCTAGATATATATATTCGTCCACATACTCAATTTCGTCCTGTTCTACCTTAATTTTTATTCTAGCTCTGTTTGTCATGATCTTTGTTTTACTGGGATTCATTGAGAGACCTGCCCTTTTGCTTTCATGGGCCAGTTGTTGTAGCATTGTTTGGATCGTCTCAGGTTCTTCTGCAAACAAGACTAGATCATCGGCGAATCTAAGATGATTAAGTTTGGATCCGTTTATATTTATTCCCCAGTTCCAGTCTAGATTCCTGAAAATATTTTCTAGGACTGCGGTGAACAGCTTTGGAGATAAGGGATCTCCTTGTCTTACTCCCTTCTGAATATGAAATTCTTCTCCTGTACTTTCTAATTGTACTCTGGCCATATTATGTTTATATATTTGTTTAATAATTCTTATATATTTGTCTTCTATGTTTTGATTTTTGAGGGTATCCCATAAGTAGTTGTGGTTTAGTGAATCGAAAGCTTTGTTGTAGTCAACGAAGGATAAATAGTATGGTTGGTGGTATTCATTGCATTTTTCAATTAATTGTTTTACTACATGTATGTGGTCTATTGTAGAGAAGTTTGAGCGGAACCCCGCCTGCTCCCTTGGCTGGTTTTCATCTAGTTGTTTGGTTAGTCGACCCAATAAGACTTTTGAGAAGACTTTGTATATATTAGACATGAGGCTTATGGGTCTATAATTATTTATCAAATTTTTGTCGCCCTTTTTATGAATCAATATAATTGTTGATTTTGTCCATTGAGATGGGATTTGTTCTGATACTATGATCTTGTTAAATATTTTAGTGAGTGGTTCTATAATTACCTCTTCTGTCGCTTTTAATAGTTCATTAGATATTCTATCATCACCTGATGCCTTCCCTACTTTCTGCGTTTGTATTGCTCTTCTTACTTCGCTGTATAATATGTGGGGTATTTTGTCTTGATCCGTATTCTGTTCTTCATTATGTGTTGTATTAATATTTGAATCTTTTTCTGAATATAGAATTTTATAAAAGTCTGTAGCTGCTTTCAATATGTCTGGTCTTTTTCTTGTCAGTATGGGCTCTTTTTGATTAAATTTCTTGTGTTTTATATTAGGGATCCATGTTGTATATTCTTTCAGTTTTTTCATAGCTTTTTTAATACCTCCTGTTTTTTCTATTTCGTGTTTTATTGTATTTAGTCTTAGATTTTTTCTGTGCTTTCTAATAGATGATGAAATTTGTTTACTGACTTCGGCAATTTCTTTCCGATGTGTTTTTCTATTTTCGTACAATATCCTCCTTTCATTCATCAGAAATCTTGCTTCTTTTCCTAAAATGTCCCTTTTTTCACTTATTGTACATTTTTTGTTGATTTGCAATAATTCCTTTTCCAACGTATTATATTTGTCATGTGTTGTTTCACAGTTATCAATTTCTTTTAAAGTGTTCCTTAAACTGTCCAGGGTGCTCTCAGGTAATGGCAGAATAATGTTACGATTTTCGCTTGTTTTGATATTCTTTCTTGACTTTTTCCACTTTTTAATAAACATAGCTCCTCTCACCATTCTGTGATCCGTGGTAAAGTTCAGTTGTTTCACTGTGTTTATGTCACTAAACGATTTTGGCTTATTTGTCAAGATGAAATCGATCTCGTTTTTATCTCTTGAATTTGGGGAGATCCATGTCCATTTTTTTTGTTTTTTCTTATTAAAGAAGGTGTTCATTATTTTTAAGTTATGTTCCAGTGAGAAATTAATAAGTTGTTGTCCGTTTTCATTTCTTTTTCCTGTGCTGTAATTACCCACTGTGATTTCATCGTTGTTACTTTTCTGTCCTACTTGTGCATTAAAGTCTCCCATTACTATTATATTTTTGTGAGCTTTTTTAATAGTTTCTGTTAGTCTTTGGTAAAATATTTCCTTGTCCTTTTTAGAAGCTCGCTCCGTTGGAGAATAGACTTGTATTATTGACCATGTTTGATTGTTTTCTGGTATTGTTATGTTAAGCATAGCTATTCTTCCTGAAATTCCAACAAATTCTTGTATAAGTTTTTTCCACTGTTTTTTTACCAAAAACCCGACACCGTATGATCCTTTTTTCTCTCCTATATAGTAGAATATGTGTTCCTTATATTCCCTAATTTCTTCGCCTTCTTTTCTTATTTCACAAAGCCCTATTATGTCCCAATTTATGTGCTTTATTGATTGTTTTAGCTCGAATAATCTATTCTCTTCCATTAAAGTTCTGACATTTAGTGTTGCTATATAAAAAGTATTTTCTAATTCATTGTCCTTATTTTTTGAGAGGGTTCCACTAGAGGGTGTTGGTCCGTCGGCCCCACGGTGACCAGCCGGCTTGGGGTCGTTCCGTTTCCGGTTGCTGATGTCTAATTGCTACTCTTTGTTACTAGAAGATGATGGGAGGGAGTTAGTTCTTGCCCTTAAGTACTCAAAAGCATTTGTCTTGGTTATTTTTGTTACGGGTGTGGTGGTGGTATTTATTTGCTTCCTTGGTTGCTGCTTAGTTTCTGGTGAAGTAGACTGTTCTCTTTTCCTTTTTTCTATGATACTGTTCGCTCTTTTGATGATTAGTTTGTCATATTTTATGAAAGCCAAGTTCCCGTTCTCCCTTTCCTCTCTAACTTTAGCCTGTAATGATCTTCTTATTTCTAAAACTTCCTTCGGGTAGTCTTCTTTGACATATACATCTTGAAAATTTGTTTTATTTTTTAGTATTTCCGCTTTCTTCCAATAATTAGTGAAAGATATTAAGATAGGTCGAGTTTTTCCAGCCGTTTTTTTTCCAATTCTGTATGTATTTATAAAGTCACTAGTTTCTATGGAAATTTTTAAGTCTTTGTTTATTAAATCTTTGACTATTCCTGGCAGATCGTGTTGGTTTTCATCATTTTCCCTCACTCCAAAAAGTAGGAGATTGTTTCTTTTCTTATCTTTTTCGAAAGAATCGATTTTTTTTTCTAAATTTATTATTTTTTCTTTCAATATTTTATTTTCCTCCAGTATCGGATTTAATTTCTCATCCATTTTTGCCATCACAGTGTTTGTTATGGATTCGGTTTGTTTATCCATCTCCATTTTCATTTTCCTAAAGAGCTTCTCAAACTGATCTTCCATTTTTCCACTTTCTACCATTTTCTTCTATGTGCACTTTTTTCTTTTTGAATGGCAACTCTATCCGGTGATTGCTTTGTCTATGACTGAGTTTGATGTTGACACTTGACAGTAGAGGTTCCCAAGTTCTTTATAATGTCACTGTCACTCTGCCTTGAATTTTTAGGTTAACTTGAATGGAATTATAAACTCGTAATTATTTCGCAATTTGTCCGCGAATAGCAATATTTATTATTTTAACACGGTTAATCACACTCGTTTTCTTGGTTTCACAGTTATTTTGTGGATTTCGTGAGGTTTAACTATTTTTCTTTCAATATTAAACTGAGACGTGAACTTTTAACGTGTCGGCCTTTTGACAGCCGGAAACGGAAAAAAAGATATATTAATAAGTTAATATACCGTCTTAAATAGATGATAATGTAATGTGTCAAAGAAATCTGAGTTGATTTTTTGATACAAAAAATTAAAGTGAATAAAATTAATAAATTATTTTATTTGATCAAAATGACACATCCACTTAATAGTTAAGGGTAATAAAATGAGTAATGTCATTAAAATGAACTCTACGTTAATTAATTAAATCTAGAATCATTAACTTTATATGCATTTTATGCCTTGTTTATTATGTTAAAGATTTTGATGTATCTAGTAACTTTAACTTTGACTGCCTCGGTGGCGTAGAGGGCGCATGCTCGACTGCCAATCAAGAGGTCCCGGGTTCGATCCCCAGGTCAGGCAGTGTTAAATATTGGATTTTTCCATTAGGAATGATCTCAATAACTGCCTGGAGTCTGGAACTGTGCCCGATAGATGGCAATAGGCTCGCCCCCTATTACATGGGACCAATAACATACTGGCGAAATGTGGGTGTATCTACCATGGGACTGAGTCCTGGGTACACCTCTGCCTAGGCGTGAATGTATGTTATGTTATGTTTAGTAACTTTAAAACTTCGCGATTCGATTTAAAACACATATTATTCAACAGCAAAACGTTAAGTTAGCGCGTTTAAGTTAGTACATAAAGTTACTGAAGTCCTTTAAGGCTTTAAGTACTTAAAAGCGTTTAAGTCCCGCATTGCTGTAATATTTGGTATTATTATTAGTGCTAGCGATGCTTCGGAAGGCACGTCCAGCCGTTGATTCAGCTGTTGTCTTTAAAGATAGTTGTTTGGTCATGTCAGAAGCCTTTGGGAGACATGAGACATCATGATCGACCACAGTCTGATTCGACAAAAAGAAGAAGTGATAAAGGTGACTTAAGAGTTTAGAGCAACAGTTTATAATATATGTTGAGGGACCAAAGTTGCTGTCCTGCAATGGACCAGAGTGTAACTTCTGAATCCCTGGTTTACTGTTATTCATAATCAAACACGCGTTGGGTTTAGCATCCAACTGATATCATACATAAAATAATATCGCGCCTTTTTTCCGAAGGGGTAGGCAGAAACCGGCCCTTCGGGAAATTTCCAGACTCCAGGTTGTTTGCTTGACCTGGGGATTGAACTCGGGACCTACGCCACCGAGCCACAGTTGCCTGGGTGGCCTAGGTTCCTGATATCCTTGATATCCATTATATGCGATTTTGAAAACTACCGTGAGTGGTATTCATATTTATTATGTTATATAACGACTTAACTCACGTTTAAAGTCGAAATCGCTCGACCTAGGTGAAGCTATAAATATTATATCTGACCTAATACGGGATTCCGACTTACCTGCTGAATACATTGAGTGGACGGCGTTTTGTCTCAAGAGTGGGTATTTCGTTTGGCGGGGGGAATATTACATGCAGACTGATTGTGTGGCTATGGGCTCTCCAATGGCTCCAGTGGTTGCCAATGTTTTCATGGAATGGTTTGAGAGCGGGATGTTGGAGAATACCCCGGTGAAACCACGGTACTGGTGGCGCTATGTGGATGACGTGTTTGCTATTATAGCGAGGGAAGATTTGGAGGGTTTCTTGTCATACTTAAATACAGTACATAGCAAAATCCAGTTTACAGCTGAGGAAGAAAAGGATGGTAGCCTTCCATTTCTGGATGTCAGGGTCATAAGGGAGCCAGATGGTAAGCTGTCACAAACTGTGTATCGCAAACCTACCCACACGGACAGATATCTCCGAGCAGATTCACACCATCATTTGTCGCACTTGGCATCTGTACCCAGGACCCTGACAGGCCGAGCTCTTGGTTTGTGTGACCCACAATACGTATGTGAGGAGCTTGAACACGTCAGGCAAGTGTTGGAACGCCATGGTTATAGCTGGAGACAGTGCCGCCGTTGGGCAAACCAGGGAAGGGCCAAACGACCAGACACACCGGGGCGGTCACCGATTTATCTGCCCTTTGTCAAAGGGGTGACGGATAGAGTGGGTCGTCTTCTGGACCGCAAATATGGGATTCGGACCAGGTTTAGACCACCGGGGAAATTACGCCAGTTATTGCGTACACCAAAGGATAGGGAGCCGCTAAGTGGACCGGGTGTGTATAAGATACCATGTGACTGTGGAAGTAGCTACATTGGTGAGACCCAGCGGAATATATCAACAAGAATATCGGAACACATCAGGTCAGTGAAGAACGTAGATATCATTCGGTCGGCGGTAGCGGAACATGCGCACATCTCAGATTCCAGGCACTATCTACGTTTCGATAAGGTTTCTGTGTTGGCAAAGGATAAGTTTTTTGTGCCACGGAAGTTTAAGGAAGCTATCGAAATTAGCCGGAATCCCAATTTTAACCGAGATCGAGGGTGGGCCATATCGTCGGCATGGGCACCAGTCCTGAAAACATCCAGCAACCAGCAGTGCATAACATGGGACCGCGAATCGGATACAACAAGCGCAGTGTGCCTACAGCCTTATACAGCGAACATTAGTAGTGACTCGAGTGACGACACGACCGAGGCCCCGCCACCGCGATCGCAGCGAGCGATGCGGGCGGAGGCTCGCGCGCGGGCCGCGGGCCGGCAGTCCGTCGCGAGCTGCGATCCCGCACACGCGTGAGCTCCTGATGCAGGACACCGGAGTTGTCCGAAACCTAGGTCGAGCGATTTCGACTTTAAACGTGAGTTAAGTCGTTATATAACATAATAAATATCCATTATATGTTTTATGCTCTTAAAGTCATTATTTTTATATTACCTATGTTATAAATATTATGTCTATTAAAAATGTTAGGTAATTTTTAGGCATAGCAATTAAGTACGCCAAACTTTGAGAAATATTTTAATAGTTTTTTGATGGCTGATGCCTTTGCGGAACACTTCGGGTGCTTCCAATGACCAACAGTGGTCCACGAATCTCAATTAAGAAACCCTGCTTTAGAGGTATCGTTACCGACTCTCGTGACCACGGCTGATGCAAATCAGTCGAAACGTCGAGTTAAATAAAAATATTTTCAGCGCGATTAAGTCCCAGTTCTTTCATTAAATATGTGACCGAATCGTGAAAGTTTAAAAGTTAGTACTTATCCTTACTGTTCATACACGATATTTCAAATGATAACATTATGAATTCTATCAACGATTGCGGTCAGCGTGTCGCAAAATCCGTATGAATCGTTGAAAAGCTGACGTTTTCGGAGTTCAGAGTAGGCAAACATACCTACTTTGGGATAAATGGCAGATGGTTTATTCATCATCTGAAACGTTGGTTTAAGCCTATCATGGACTCGAGCGCTCTGAATACAAAATGTTTGCTTTTTTAATATACGAGACAACAGTAACTTTCATGATAAATGGTCTTATAGGTCCCAAACCAGGCTAGAAGCCTGTACTACGAACCAGAAGACTAATATAACCATCGACTTAAATCAAAAAACATGTGACTCGCTCTGATTGGTCAGTCCTTCTAAATGTTGTTTGCTTAGCAACATTTATATTTTTGACTTCAGTCGCGAATTATATATGTTTTAGGTGCACGTATCTGCATGATTTGTGTATTTCAAAAGTGTTTTAATCACTCCAGGAAAAAAAATTGACCCACAGGATATGGAGGGCGGCCTTTATGGGGGCCTTTACGAGCGACAACGTCAGTTACCTATTAACGCCTCTATAAGGAAAGGCTTCCGGTTCACTCGATCGATCAAACATGGATCATCGCGTAAGGTTTCGGTCATTGGGGCTTTAGGATATTACAAATAACGAGTAACTTTGGCTTAAAGACTGCTTCATTGGCGTTGTGATTATCTGTTCTTTGGTTGTGATCCAAGCGAAAGGACGACTGTCGAACACCTGTGTTCGATTCCCAGATCACAGAAAAGTTTTATTAGTTCGGAGAGAACTAGTTATCATCATCATACACTAAAATACTTAATAAATACTTTTAGCTGTAGAAAAATTATAACATAATTATTTACAGACCCTATCTCACAAACAGACAGAATATTTACCGTGGTAAACAATACAATAGAATCATAATTTTAAAAGCCACTTTTTTTATTTAACCTATTGTGCCCCACTGCTAGGCAAAGTTCTCCCTTTCTTGCCACTAACAGTATAAAAAATTCAGCCCTACAAGTTTCTTGTGCGTTCTTCTTACAGAAGTATCTTTCCGAACGTTCCGGTGCGATTTTGATTTACAAAAGTGTCTTCTGAAGATCAAATTAATTTTTATATTTAACTTTGACTTTAAATACTTTGCTGCATTAAAAATGTTAAAAAATATACAAATTCATAGATCGCGGTAAACAACAGGCAGTCTTATTGCGTGGCATTTTACCATAAAGTCGTTCTATATCATAAATTCATTAGGTTGATTGACAGCACATGTGCAAGCGCCGCTACACCATAAATTGTTCTATTAACCACGCTGATCGATACCGAACATTCATTCACCGTACGATTTGCTGCCTGTTTCCATTATACCACGTCCGGTTATCCGGTTGGCGATGACCTTGACCTTTACCCTTACTTTTACCTTAACTTATGGCCTTACGTTTATGCCTTCATAAGGCAGAACAGACCGTTTGATTAACGGAGTGGATTGGGAAAGGAGTATTGATTTTTATTTGTACGTAAGATTACGTATACCGAATTTACCTAAATGCCTCGATAGTATGTTTTTCAAGTGCTAATGCTGACTGTGAGGTCCCGGGTTCGATTCCTAGGTCAGGCCAAAGGTGTTAATGGATTTTACATTAGAAATTTTCTCAATGACAGCCTAGAGTCTGGAACTGTGCCCGGTAGATGGCATTAAGCTCGCCTCATACATCATGTAACTTAAAATCATATCGTCTGGCGAAGTGTCCAATTATTACAATTATTAGTAATTGTTTTGAAAATTGTGGGCAAATTCTTTTTTAAAATAATTTTTATTATTTATTTAGCAAACGCACTTAACAAATTACAATCTATTTAAACTTCATTATTACGAGTAGTTACAATTATTTGTTCTAGATTGCAACTCAAAAGATGAACACTAAGATCAGAGAATTTATTTATACTTAGTTTTCTCCGTTCTATCATTTCTATTCACCTTTCATAATAAATAAAATAATTAGGTAGCTGTAGTATTATTTGTTTTATCATTAAAGGCACTTCCCCTGGAACAATATCACGGCTCAGAAGGTCACGTCATAACAACCATGAGACAATGCAACCGCGCACGTCTCCCGATGTAAGTCAGTGCTCCGGCATGCGACGCGGTAATTATAGAGTTGTGTCTTACTTTCCTTTTGCTGTCTCGTTGCTAACTTAACGATAACACATGTAGATTAGCAAATATGAGTTTATTGCTCTGAAGTCTGCACAAGTCTTTATAAGTTCTTTTTTAACCGACTTCGTAAAGAACTTCAAAGAAGAGGTTGTATTTTACTATGGGACTGAGTCCAGTGCACACTTCTGCCTAACCCTTTGGGAAAAAGGCGTGATGTTATTAAAAATGAAGGAGTTCCTCGATTCGACTGAATGTGGTTTTTTGTCACTATTTTTTTTGAAGATGTTTTGGGAAAATGAACAATAAAATATTACATACGGTTTACTTAATCTTAAAAAAATAAAACCTCAAACAAAATCGAATGGTTGATTTATCCTATCCTCCTTCAGGGGGACAAAGCGCATAACATCATATACAATCACGACTTTTCGGAAGGGGTAGGCAGAGGCGTAGCCAGGACTCAGTCCCATAGTCACACCCACATTTCGCCAATATACTATTTGGTCCAATGTTATAGGGGCTGAGCCTATTGCCATCTACCGGGCACAGTTCCAGACTCCAGGCTGTTATTGAGAAAAATCTAACAACACATTGCCTGACCTATGGATCAAACTCGAGACTCGAACTTGGCCACTACGCTATAAATAGAATAAATACCTTTTTTCGTAATGTGTATTCGTCTAAGTGTTCAGCCTATTGATATTTACTGTCAATATAATTTTATGTTTTGTAATATATTATTGTTTAACTATTAACTAGTGTTAGAACAGCGGCTTTGCCCGCTCGCTATTATGAAATATGGGAGTTTTATAACAAAACTTTGACACCCTTTTTGGACCCCTTACATTTCAAAGCCTTTCTTAGCACACGTCCAGACAACGAAAAGAACTTACATTCCAAGATTCAAGTCTCTAGGATCAGTGGTTTGGGCTCTGCGTTGCATGTCGGTCAGGGAGTAATTTAAGGATTTTATAATACAATAGTGTTTTTTTCTTCGTGATGAAATAAGTGTCTTGATCGATAAATATTAACGTGATCTCGTATTCAAGATTTTGTTAAAATTACAACGTGTGTTAACACACGTTGCGTACGTATTTTGATTGAAGTGCTAAGTTTGTTCAATTCAAATCATATTGTGCAAAGCTACGATGAGGTATGTACTATGTTTTCGTTATTATATATATATGTCCTTTTTATACCATCTAGTAAGTATAACAAATAAAAAAACAGGTCAGGCAAAGTGTTTAATATTGGATTTTCCCATTAGGAACTATCTCAATAACTGCCTGCAGTCTGGAACAGTGCCCGGTAGATGGGAAAAGGCTCGCACCTTATTACATGGGACCAATAACATACTGGCAAAATGTGATTGTACCTGCTATGGGACCTGGGTACACCTCTACCTAACCCTTCGGGAAAAAGGCGTGATTGTATGGTATGTTTTTATGTTTAAATTTTTCAAAAATATTATTTCTCTTTATCTGAATATTGGTGCTTCGATATGAACCCTGGTGTTAATGCCTTGCATTTATTGACCTTTTTTACAACCCGAGATTTTTTTGAATGAAACAGGCAGATAATTATTTTAGGATTTAACCCATACACACATTCATCCCACATTCGCAAGTAATAATTAAGTGGAAAGTAGCACTAGTAAAAATGCCAAACAAAGCAGAGTAAAATATATAGAGTTTTCTATAATAGAACTACGCATAGAAGTGTATCCCATAAATGTTGTTTTAAAATTCTAAGCCCCATACAGTCTTGTCTCGTCTATATTTATCAGGCAATGAAATCCATGCAAACAATACCCGTTGTAACACTTAATTATGGTCTGGTGAATCATCATTATCGGTTTATGTCATCTTCACGGTGTGCCAATGAGAACTGTACCAGAATACTGACAAGATAAATAGATAAATAGATTCTTCTTTATTGTACACCACACTTATAGATATAACACAAAAAATACAGAAAAACTATCCTTAAATGTCTAAGCGACGGTCTTATCCCAAATAAACGATTTCTTCCAGACAACAGATGGATGGAGATTATTCAGTTGCAGCAAAAAGACGATAGCGCATCTTTATAAATCAAACATATCAATAGTGTAAAAAATATATTGTATTATGTATATAATATTCGGAAAGGTATCTTTCCGAACGCACGGTAGACTCATTACTGTTTATTTTCATTGACGTACAAAAGTGTCATTTTGTGACCTATTTGAATAAATCTTTTTGACTTTTGACTTTGACTTTGAATAAACATAATATAAAAACTTTTGTGACTTATTTCCAGTAGAAAATTTGGTAAACCTATATTAGGATTGATTGAATTGGGCGTTACTTTTTGAAACTCCATTGTAGACCAAGAATAAGGATAAGGAAGAATAAGGTAGGAACAAGAATCTTTAGTTTTGAGTTCCTATAAACCTACGAGTATATACCAATAAACCTATATTATTCTTTGTCTTCATTCTATGGAAAAGCTATTTGCTAAATTTTAGATAAAAGCGTATCCTAACTATGAGAAATCCTACGAAAAATTAAAAAAATGGACACTTTTTAGCGAAGTAAAAATATGTAGTATGTGTGTTGTAGTGGTAGGCTCTCTTTGCAAGGGCCCGCCTGGGGAAGTACCACACCTTTGCCAGTTATTCATCCGCCAAGCAGTAATGTGCAAACATTACTGTATTCCGGTATGAAGGGTAATTTTACCCGCGAAATTACTGGGCATGATGAAATTCAACAACTCATATCTCAGAGTGACAGGCGCATTGCAGTGCCGCGCAGAATTTTGAATTTCAAAACACTGGGTGGCACTGTGTCTAATATGGGCAATCATGATGCTTACCATCAGGCACCTGATTAGCTCTTCTTGTCACACTCACTATCATAAAAATAAAAAAAATCCTGTCATTTTAGTTTCTCTTATTAACTCTCGGTTTTTTCATAGTGAACATCTAAAAATCCCAGTTTTACTCGCGTGATCAGACTTTCACTACAATAAAATGAAAGAGACACAGTTTACTTCATCTTCAAAATGTCAGGATATAATATATGATTTAAAACTATCATGGTTAACGTCGAATCATGGTAAATATTCCGTAATAAATGATCCTAATATCGGAGGAAACAGGGAAATACAAAACATCGATTTGGTAAATTTATCATAGGATTGTATCAAATTTAAGGGCTGGGCGTTTATAAGTGAGTGCGTCAGTCAGTCAAGACTTTTGGAATTTTGTGTTATAAATATTACATATTTAGATAAAATAATATATCGCTAGATGTACCACTAAGTTAAAATAATATGTAGCAATCACAACATTATTTAAATTAAATAATGCAATTTATTACATCAGAACGAATTCACTTAAATAATCTCAAAATAAAATAGTTGATGATAAATAAATAAAGCAAGAGTTCATATATTCATTTATTTATGACTTTATATTATTATTTATTAATAATATTGATGCAATTTTTACGTTAAGAATGTAAGCGTTTTTTTTTCTGTTTTCTTATCTTTGTTTCAATATTATACTATGTACTTGAAAACACGGGATATATCCGGCATTTCGATAGGCGTACACGGAGACCATTTTTAGTCCAATGTGCTAGCTCTTGATTGAGATTTTAATCTAAATAGCACCTATCGGGGTTGATGTCTGAAACTATCTACATTATATGAGCTCAGAGAAGCCCCCGCTAGGTACTAGGACTATTGTGAGTGAATGGAAACTACTTGATTGGTCTATAGGTGTGATTTCTAAATGGATGGTGACCGAGCTATTGCTAGAGACTCCGGCACCTGCCACTTCAGTCTCATGTTGAAATTATTATTAACAACGCTTATTTCTAAGTGGAAGTATGTATAAGTATAATATATTATTCGGCATTTTTATTATCACTGATACGCAATTTAAACGCAAACCGAACGCAGTCTACTGCGTCTCTACTATAGTTTTGATATGCGTCCCTAATACTAGTTTTGATATGTAGACTCTAGACTTCGGTCATGACAGAGGCCTTTGTTTGACCTAAAAACTCCAAAGCTACGATTGGCCACAATTTATCGAAAAGAAGTGCTCTATTATAAATATCGCAATGACGTAATAATACACACAGTTTTAGATGGAGGTAATTTCACTGCATCGGCATTTCCGTTGCGTTATAAAGATAAAGTTTTGGTCAACTTATAATAAAATGTTTTCTAATAACTGCTCCTGACCCTTGTACGATGTACAAGCTACAGTTTCCACTAAAACCTAAACTTTTTGTTAAAAAATCGACATGTACAATGAAATAGAAACGAAGAAAGAAGAGCCGAAAATTTGAGCCGGAAAAATCAATTGACTTCACATCGGAAATATATTAATTGAGGGATCGAGATGAACTGCTAACATATGCCTTATAACCTTTATATTGTGTTTGCTAAACAAATAACTGCCTAAGGATATTTACATTCGGTAAAAGGTATAGTTTTATTACTCTTGCCGCAACTTGTATTGATTTTTTTGCCCCGAGTTTTTTGGCGTATAATATTAGGTACCTATGTTCGTAACGGGTTACGCAACTGTTATTAAACGCTGATTCTTATGTTTTGATGTTTCCGTCTTCGATGCAATAGATTATATACCTAATATTATCTAGAGTTTAGTTTTGAAATATAACAATTTAAATTTCAAAGATGCATAAAAATTTTTAGTTTGACCAAGACTTAGCCTCACTTAAACTTCTTGTTGGAATTACTGAGCGTAAAATGATCACAAAAACTGTCATGCGCTACCACTACCGCTGCGGCTTCATTGAATTATTCAATCAGGCTAATGATGTTGAGCCTAACTCGTCATCGGTGACGTAACAGGAAAGCAGCCCAAGCAGCGGATCACCGCAACAGCGGCGTTACCACACTGCGACACTTACTTATATAAGATACTTTTCAGCGAGAAAAAACAACTACAAAATGCTCTCCATCGCGGAGAAAGTGCGCGTACGGACGCTAATAAAGAATCGTTTCTAATTCCACAATAGAACCACGCCGGCCGGCGGATTGATGTCATTTGACAGATGTCCGGACGTCCGACTCACCTTTGACGAGGCGCTGCAGGATGATCTCCTTGTGCTCGTGAGTGTGGGGTTCGCCGATGACGGCGAGCAGATAGCATCCGGTGAGAGGGCTCGGCGGAGGCACCGAGGCGGATACCTCCGTCCCGAGGGACAGCGACCGCTCCTCGTCGTGGTCCATCGCCGACGGCGGCGCCGGCGCGACTGCCGACGGTTCGCCCAGTGCGCTGCTTCGAACCGACCGCTCGGCGCGACTACTCCGATCGGAATGGCTCCAGTGGAGCGGCGAGGCAGCGGGTGCGCGCGCACTCCCGCATCGACCGCCGGCCGCCGGCACGCAGACGCCACGCCGCCGCTTCGTCTCCTCCTTCCTTCCTCACGGGCTCACCTCGAGCCCGAACAGGACGGAACCACTCAGGGCGTATACAGAAGGCTCTGTAAGTTTTTCAGCGCACACGTGATCTGCATTGCGTCTAAACAACCCGGCTGAATAACCTCGGGCCGGTGCCTCAGCTGTTTAACAGAATGCCACGGTTGTACAATCGATAGCGGAGTGATGGGGGTTACTCGACGCCTGCCGCCACCGGCCGCTCGACCGTCTCGGACTCTACACGAGGTCTCGGGACCATTTATAGTACCTTCCCTATTAGTAGCGATCATGACTACACTTCGAATATTTAACCAACTTTAACGTTATTGAAATATTATCTGAACACAACCCTTGCTTGCCTCCTTCAATCAGCTGTTGTAGAGGTAATTTCTGCAGAAGTCTTTAGAACCGAATCAAAGGGACACCCAATGACGGATGTGCATCCTACATTCTCCATCAGAGAGCGCGCTACATTTCTTATTCACATTTTCTGGAACAGAATTCCTAGTCCTGAAGATATCTCCAATTTTTTTTAACACAAGTTTATAAAGCAGATGGTTTATTGCTGACGATAATAGAATTAATAAGATTGAAGCCAAATATTGTTAACTGAAAAGTGCATCCATGTTAAACACTAAACACGGAAGGGCTTGGTTTGATAAACGAAAACGTGACGTGAAAGATAAGCAATGATGAAAAAAAACCTGTTTCATAGAAAAGGTTGCATGACCTATATTAAAATAAGTACCTATCCTACTTCCTACTAATATTATAAAATATAATATGCGAAAATTTGTGAGGATGGATGGATGTTAGTTACTCTTTCACGCCAAAACTACAGAACCGATTGGGCTGACATTCGGAATATAGATAGTTTAGAGCCTGGAAAAACATAAAAAGTATAATACTTTTATTCCGATATTCCCACGGGAACAAAAACTACGCAAGTGAAACCGCGGGGCATAGCTAGTAATATTATAAATACGAAAGTGTGTGAGGATGGATGGATGTTAGTTACTCTTTCACGCCAAAACTACAGAACCGATAAAGCTGAAATAAGGTAGGTAAATAGTTTAGACCCGGGAATAACATAGGTAATATCGTACTTTTTATCCTTCCCACGGGAACGAAGACTACGCGGGTGAAACCGCAGGGCGCAGCTAGTATTCTATATGTGACAACTTTTTTGCCCATATTTTTTTTTATTTTTGGGTGACAAGCCGAGCAAATCAGGTGCCTGATGGTAAGCATCATGATTGCCCATATCAGGCACAGTGCCACTCAGTGTTTTAAAATTCAAAATTCTGCGCGGCACTGCACTGCGCCTGTCACCCTGAGAAATGAGTTGTTGAATCTCGTCAGTCCCAGTAATTTCGCTGGTAACATTGCCCTTCATACCGGAACACAGTAATATTTGCACAATACTACTTGGCGGATGAATAACTGGCAAAGGTGAAACTTCCCCAGGCGGCCTCCTGCACCATTTTAGAATAGGGTCCATAATGAAAGTAGTTCAAATGATATCAAGACATTACAGTAAGGAATTGTTAACCGATTACCCGCCCTATAAGTGTAAGGTATCTCATCACGCTTGGCAGGCGGGCTGGCGGGTTGGAACAATTGAAAACTATCCTAATAACATTATCTTAGGTTCATGCCCGTGGCGATTGCAGAAAGTTTGTCAAGAAGTTAATCAACATAGTTTAAAATTCACAAAAAAATTATTGAAAATTGCCTGTTCAAACAATTGGTTAAACACTGCAGAATGTCCTAGATTCTAGATTTTTATTGATTGAATGTAAGTACTTACATACATCATACAATCACGCCTTTTTACCGAAGGGGTAGGCAGAGGTGTACCCAGGGCTCAATCCCGTAGTAGATAAAACCCACATTTCGACAGTAAGTATGTTGTTGGACCCATGTAATAGGGGGCGAGCCTATTACCATTTACCGGGCACAGTTCCAGTACTTACTGCATTATTATGTTAGTGGTAGGATATAGATTGTGCAACTATTACTAGTCGGCTAGTAATACCACTTTATTAATAATACCACTTTGTCGTATTATTAAGTCAATCAGCACATTGAGGACAAAGATGCCTCGAAACTTCTGTATAGCCACCACGCGGCACCGACACAAACAAACGAATGTAACCAAACCAAATATTGTAAAACAATCAGTTGAAAAAAACGCCTTACATGATTTATTCAAATAGGTCATGATGAGACACTTTTGCACGTCAATTAAGATAAACAGTACTGAGTCTACCGTGCGTTCGGAGAGATACCTCTACAAGAAGGACGCACAAGAAACTTGTAGTGCTTCATTTTTTCAACAGATAGTTTCACTATATTTGGTTTGGTTTCATTCGTTTTCTTTGAAGGTGCCGCGAGGCGGCTACGCAGTTTCCAGGCATCTTTGTCCTCTATGTACTGGTAAGTAAGCTTCTTGTGCATTCTCCTTGTAGAGAAGAGAACGCACGGTAGACTCATTACTGTTTATTTTCATTAACTTGCATACTTAAGTGTAAGATAGTCAACAAATTTAATAAAATTATCTGACTTTGAATTTGGGCCGTATCGCCCAAAGTCAAAGTCAGTAAGTCAAGATAAGATAAGATAAGAAGATCCTTTATTGCCTCCAAATACAAAAAGAAAAACAAAATTACAATAAGTACATATGACCTACATATTTGACAGCTTTGTTGGCTCAGATGGTAATAACTCTGCTTTCTGTGCCGCATGCCCCGGGTTCGATCCCCGGCCAGGTCAAACATTTGTGTGCATCTAAACATGTCTGTTTGATCTGTGTCTGGGTGTTATAAGCGTATATAAGTATGTATATCAGACATCTGGTTAACATAATACAGGCTTCTAGCCTAGTTTGGGACCAGATGACCGTGTGTGGAAGTTGTCCCATATTATTATTATTATATTATAATATTAGTGTTTGTACAATAACCAAGTAGTGTGGAAGTCAAGGTGAGTAATTATTTATTTTAGCAAAATAATGCAATTAGTACGTCAAAGATAAAATGTACCTGCTTATAATAATAAGGATGATTATTGCCGCTAGCATAGTGACCAAGGACAATGGGAAACTAGTCTAAGGGTATATAGTTAGATAGATTTATTCTGTTACCTCCAGAAATTAAAAACCACAACAGTAAACCCGCTAAACCTATTAGTATTCGAGTATAGTATCTAAGTTTCAATTATTCCGTATTGAGGGGTGAGAAGAATAAAGGTCAAGCAAGGGTCAAGCAAGGTTATTAACCCGCTGACACTGCAACACGGTTGAAGGGCTGTGTCATCTGACATCTGCAATTATGGCTGTGGTGTGGTGTGTGGTGTTCTGTCTTGAGTTGGTAAGTCTGCAGTCTGCAGTGTGTGTTACCAGTGATGACTTACGGATCTCAAACGTGGTCTCTGACTGTGGGCCTTATCAAAATAGCGCAACGAGCTATGGAGAGGGCTATGCTCGGAATCTACGATCTCGGAATCTCGAGATCGCATCAGGAGAGTATAGCATAGCATATATTATAGCACTATTCTAAAGCCGGTAACTCCACGGCGAATAACTGTTACTCAATAGTAAACTTATGATTATTTTAAGAGCTGAAAATAAAAGAGTTGAATTAATAATTTATTAATATTTTAATGTATAGTTATAACGTATACCTATACTTTTTGTATCTGTAATAACGTGGTAGTCGTGTGGTAGTGGTGCTGGTGGTGCTGGTGGTACTGCTGGTTGTAGAAGTGCTGCTGGTTGTAGTGGTACTGCTGGTTGTGGTGGTTTTTTTTTTTTTTTTCTCCGGGCGCTATCGGCCCAGCCCGCGAGCTGGCCTATCTCCAACATAATCGGAGTTTCAACGACTTCTTTCTTTCTTCTTCTTTCATTTTGCATACTTTTCTTTCTAATATCCATCTTCTTGCATGCTTAGGGAGTTTAATTTTTCTGCTACTCGATGTCTTTATTTTATTTTCATCTTAAATTACGTTACAGTTCTTTTCTTATACCTATATATTATATCTTATTCTAGTTTATTATAAAACAAAAACAAAATTTAATTTACACATTTTCAATCTTACATGTATACTATACATTTAAAATTCTTAAGCATGATCTATTACAATTCTTATTTGATATCAATAATAATAATAATAATTATAACCCATGTGGTGGGCGGCCTTTATGGGGGGTCCGTTTAGTGAGCGGCGAGTCATCGCCTGCCGTCATATTTCACCATGAGACGGAAGTGGCAGGTGCCGGAGTCTCTAGCAATAGACCGGTTACCATCCATCTAGAAATCACACCTATAGCCAAATCAAGTAGTTTCCATCCATTCACAATAGTCTTTGTACCTAGCGGAGGCTGTCTTTGAGCTCATCTTAAAAAAAAAAAACTGTAGATGGTTTCAGAGATGGACCCCGATAGGTGCTATACATTACCTTTAGATTAAAAGCTCAAAGGGGCCTCTGCACGTTAGACTTAAAAAAAAATGGTCTCCGTGCACGCCTTTCAAAAGACCGGGTATATCCCGTGTTTTCGAGCGACATAATAATAATAATAATATGGGACAACTTCCACACACGGTCATTCGGTCCCAAACTAGGCTAGAAGCCTGTACTATGGTAACCAGATGACTGATATACATACTTATATACGCTTATAACACCCAGACACAGATCAAACAGACATGTTCATGCACACAAATGTTTGACCTGGCCGGGGATCGAACCCGGGGCCTGCGGCACAGAAAGCAGAGTTACTACCATCTGAGCCAACGAGGCTGTCAAATCATAAATGAGAATCATAAATATACAATTATATTTGGTCTCATTGTTTATCTATTCCAGGTTGTGGTGGTTATTGGGTCATCCCTTATTTTAATTTCGTAAATATAGTAATCATAATCATTAAGAGCATATAAAAATGCTCTTTCATTAATGATAAATGCAAAATACTTTTTACAGTCACTATAGGGTTCTAGTTCGTTGTATATGGAATTTCTATCAGGTAGCAAGTTTTGAAAGTACGCTTTTTTTTCATTATCAGAATAAACGTGATAATAAAAAAAATATTTACTTTGCAGGTAAAACACATTACTATGCTTATGGTAAACATCGTTGGTGTTATCATTCCAAGCACTATTACCCATTGTACCATTGGGGAAGAGGTTAAAAGCTATCACATACTTTTGATAGTTACTATATTCGTTATAGCAAAAAAAAACGTTTGGTCATCGAGGTCGTACGCGAATCCCCGTTTACAATAATGCTCCCAGGAGTCGTCATGAGTGACGTCACGGACTTTGACACGGCGCTACTTGTCTCGCGATCAAAGTGTTGTATAAAATAAATAAAGTTGAAAAATTGTCTTAAATTAATGGCTAACTTATAGCTATAAGTTAGCTGAATTCGTGGAAGTGAAGTCGTACACAAGTGATTATTATATTTAGTGAAATCAACCATAAACTTACAAGTATCTGTGTTTTTTTCTACATATACCCTCAATTGCGATAAGTATAATAAACATTATCTGTTTTGTCTCGATCGAAGTTATTTCTTATAAATAAGTGCACGATAGACTGTGAGCCTAGCACAATGGTCCAGTGCGCTGCGTGTGGGAAGTTTATGGCGACAAAGGACGGCGTTAGTTGTCCCCAATGCAACTCAAAAAGCCATAACGAATGTGTGAGAATCCCGGCCGGCGTATCCGTTGGTAGTAACTGGCGCTGTGGAGATTGCCAAGCAAAGACCCCTAAAGGCCGAGATCCTTCAACCCCTGTTAGAGGATTGGAAGATTCTTATTCAACTCATGTTTTTCAAGACAATTCCAAGGCTCATGAGCCTATGCTCCTTGATGATACTGCACATGACATTACGACAGAAATTGGCGAAATGGACCATCAGTTGGATATGAAATCTCTTAAAGACGAGATGAAGTCAGGATTCGAAAGGTTCGAGCAGCTATTTCTCTCTGAGTTTAGATCTATGAAAGATGAAGTGGTCTCGATGAGGTCTGATATGCGGGATATAAAAAATGAGATTGCAGATGTCCGGCTTTCTGTCAGCGGGTGTACGGATCGGGCAGACCGATTGGACGAACGAGTTCAAGTGTTTTCTAATAGAGCTGACCAGCTAGCGGAGCGCATGACTACACTGGAGGAGCTTGTAGGTGGCGCCACTGGCGAGCCTGTGGCTGTCCGCGGTCTCGAGCAGACGATCATCGATTTAAAAGAGCAATTAAATGATCGAGACCAAGAGTTGCTATCTAACGATGTGGAGCTCACAGGAGTCCCTGAGGTTAAGGGAGAAATCCCCATGCAAATGGTGTTGATCTTGGCTGTGACATTGGGTGTAAAAATAGATGAGTGTGATATCGTACATGCAGAAAGAGCGGGAGCTCCTAGGCGAGCACAGGGTACGTCTCAAGTCGATGGGCGACCTCGCCGGATCATAATACGATTCTCCCGCCGGGTGGTCCGGGACGAGTACCTTCATGCAGCCCGAGTTCGACGCGGCCTCACTAGTGCGGACCTAGGTCTGGAAGGGACCACAACGCGGATTTTTGTTAATGAGCGACTAACGATTACTAACAAGCAACTCTTCTACAAAGCCCGAGAAGCCTGTCGTTCGCAACAATGGAGATACTGCTGGACTAAGGGAGGTCGTATCTTCATCCGCCGAGAACAAGGCTCTCAGTCCTTCAGGGTTCGCTCTGAGAATAATTTGGACCGGTGTTTTGGCAAGCCGTCTGTTTGTACTACATAATAATATATTGTGTACTTAATACCGATATCATGTTGATCTGTTCACCAACAATAGTGAGCATAATTGACGATATGTATGTCAGGTCATATTTATTATTTTATACCTACGACTTATCAGTATTTGTTTCCTTGTTACATATTTATACTATGGCCTGTTTAAAAAGTGCTCGTACCCATTTT
The DNA here is from genome assembly GCA_947063395.1 of Hemistola chrysoprasaria. Lineage (NCBI taxonomy): Eukaryota > Metazoa > Arthropoda > Insecta > Lepidoptera > Geometridae > Hemistola > Hemistola chrysoprasaria. Next base: position 1,109,296 of record OX346725.1, read on the forward strand.
AAAAAACATAAACTTTTATATAGATGTTATAGAAATATTGTGATAGGATATGTAAAGTGTATTATGTATATAATCGTATTACTATTATCTAATGAGGAATGTAGAAAAATCATACAAAAATCGGATAGTTACATTGTTATTTTAATTCGTTATGACTCATTCTTGTCGTACCATTTAGAGAAACAGCTGACTAATAAGTGTAAAACAACCATCTCTCGTGCTGATATTTTTATTATTACCGATAACTGTCTTTATTTTATTAGGCCACTTACATATTATATTGTGCTGTATTTCTGTAACTTGCTTATACTAAGTTGTCACGCCTATTTTTTGTGTTCTTGTAAACTTTATAATATTATGTATTGGGGCTTGGATAAAAAAGGTTATGTTATACTAATATACCTCTTTGTGTTCACGTACTCTCATATTATATTAAATCCCTGCACTCCTAATCTGTGTCGTTCATTCTTTTTAATATTTATACTATGTATATTATTTTGCCTGTGTCATTTGCAATATTTTATTATGAACAAATGTATGTCTATATTATTAATTATATATAATGGCTAACTCAAAGTATATGAAAATTGGTCTCTGGAATGCAGGCTCTCTGGGAACAAACCATGATGACTTTATTGCGACAGTCGAGAGTAAATCTTACGACATTTTAGCTATTAATGAAACTTGGTTACGACCGGGTGAGGACGGACGAGCGCCAGTCGTGCCGAACTACAGACTGAGGCATACGCCGCGACCGAGCGCCGTGCGCGGAGGCCGCGGTGGTGGTGTAGGCTTTTATATTAGAAAAGGTATAAGGGCACGTTCCGCCGCTCACCCGGTTCACACTACGGTGGAACAGATGTGGATTAGGATTAGCTCAAACTCTAATAGTATTGCAATCGGTACTGCTTATAGACCCCCCTGGCTGGATGTCAATACATTTATTGATGCATTAACTGACTCTGTTACTAGTTTCTCGGATTGTGATTATATTATATTGCTAGGCGACTTCAATGTAAATATTTTAAATAGCTCTGACAACAAACTCAGCATCCTTAACAATTTTCTTCATTGCACTGGCTTGAAGCAAATAGTTAACTCACCTACCCACTATACCGACAACAGTCAAACATTAATAGACCTAGTGTGTACAAATGCACGAGTGCGAAATGTCACAGTTAATTTGGTTGGATCCCATATTGGACATGCATATATACTGTGTGAATTTCAGTTTAAAAAACAAAAAATCCCGCCAAGAATCATAACGTTTAGATCTTTTAAAGATATTTGCGTCGAGTTATTTAATAGGGACCTTGATTCCATTCAGTGGAATGCAATTAAAGCCTTGGAGTCCGTTGATGACATGGTATATTACCTTAACAATGTTATTATCATGTTGTATGACTTGCATGCGCCAGTGAAATCACGTACGGTCAGGGACTTACCTAAACCGTGGATTACTGATGGAGTGAAGTTTGTTATGAACCTTCGTGACCAGGCTTTAAGCAAGTTTCAGGTTACCAAAAGTGATATTGATAAAAAATATTATAAAGATCTGAAAAACCAGGTGTATATTGCGCTAGAAAATGAAAAGAGGGCATTTTTTAAATATCATATTAATTATTATAAGAATGATTCTAAAACCTTATGGAAACATTTGAAAACTAAAGTTCTTCCATCCGTTCGCTCTGATCTCCCTACTCACTTTGATAGTCCTGATGATATTAATAAACATTTTTTAGCAGTTCCGGGCAGGTCTGAAGTTAATCTATCTCAACTCACTTATTTTGAATTCCATAGTGTCTCCACAAACATATTTTCCCTCAGTACTGTGAGTTCCTCCATAGTCACAAAGTATATTAATGAGATTAAATCTAATGCTATAGGCTCGGACCAGATTTCAATTGAAATGATCCGGCTGACGATGCCACAAAGCATTGATGTTCTGACTGCCCTGGTTAATAAATCTATTGCGACCTCCACCTTCCCCGCACTGTGGAAAACTGCAATAGTGCGCCCCATTCCCAAAGTCTCCAACCCTGAGGACATGAAAGACCTCCGTCCCATCAGTATATTACCGTGCCTCTCTAAAGTCGTGGAAAGGGTTGTTTGTCACCAGATGACGGAATTCATAGAAAGACACAGTTTGTTGCCGGATGCTCAGTCAGGCTTTAGGAAGGGACGTGGTACACATACAGCTCTCTTAGATGTTACTGATAATATACTTTCTGCACAGGACAAAGGTATGGCTACAATTCTAGTTCTACTGGACTTTTCGAGGGCGTTTGACTGTATTAATACATCTTTGCTTTTATCCAAACTAAGGTTTTATGGTTTCAGTAGTGAAACTGTAAGATGGTTCAATTCGTACTTGGATGGACGTACGCAATACGTAGAACTAAAAAAAAACAATGGTGAGGCGACGTCGTCTGTCTGTATGGAAGTAACTAGGGGTGTACCACAGGGGTCTATCCTTGGACCCGTACTATTTTCTCTTTATTGTGCTGACATTGTTGATAGTGTTCATCATTGCCAGTATCATATTTATGCAGATGATATACAGATTTATATCTCTGTTAGACCTGAATTCATAGACGCTGCTATACAAAAGATTCACGAGGACCTAAACAGAATCCAGGAGTGGTCGAACCGTAACTCATTACAGCTAAATGCGAATAAAACTAAATTTATGATTTTAGGATCTAAAATGCAAATAAGTAAAATTATTTTAAGGAATCCACAAATTTACATGAGCGGAGTTATGCTGGAACGTGTCACAGTGGTAAAAAACCTAGGGCTGTTACTCGACGAGAAACTAAGGTTTGAAAATCATATATCTGAAGCCGCTCGTAATTGTTTTTACAGACTCAAGGTACTTTACAAAATAAGAAACTACCTAAGCATAGATTTGCGTATCAGACTAGTAGACTCACTTGTTCTCTCTAAGTTTAACTATCTTGACACTGTTTATGGTCCTAGGCTCCTAGCTAAAACAGCCGACTTAATTCAGAGAGTCCAAAATGCTTGTGCGCGATTTTGTTTTGACATACCGCCGCGTAGCCATGTTACTCCGTTCTTAAATAAATATAATATATTAAAAATGAAATTCAGACGTGAGTCACATCTGGCTAACCTAATGTTTGGAGTTGTCAAAACCTCTAAACCTGCATTTCTTTACTCGAAGTTAGAATGGCAGAGAGAACTTAACCAAACTCACGGCACGCGAGCATCTAAATTTATGCTTGCGATTCCTCGACATGGTACACGTGCATTTCGTGGTAGTTTTAGATACTCTGCCACGAAATGCTGGAATAATCTTCCTCCGCCGATGCGCAACCTTTACGGTGTTTATAGCTTTAAAAATAAATTTAAAGCTCACCTTTTGGCATTACAAAAGTCTCTGCCGTAATCACGTAATGTACAACGCATGAGATTTTTGTTTGCCTTATTTTTTATCATTTGTCTTAGTGTCATTAACTATTTAAATGGGTTACTTCATTATAAGTCAATGATAACAAATATTATTATACCACTCAATTTGTGAATTATGTTGGCGTGCTAAGTTCTATAGTTTATTTATGTCTCATCATCCCTTTATTATTTCTGTAAGTGTTCTCACCTATTCTTATATTATGTCTTCCTCCTACCCACCTACCTCATCACTGTTTCCTCTTCACCCTATTACAATATGCTTATGTGTTTTATTTATTTATGGTATGTTTTTGCATGTTTATCAAGATTATTTATTAAAATAATGAAATTATTTTTAAAAATAATGGGTACTTACCACTTATTATGTATCAAAATATCTTAGTATCAAAATACGAATTATTTTTTATCTTAAATATTATTTAGTACTTATCTCATAAGTTATTATTAATTTAGATGATAGACAAGTAGTTTCTGCTGTGATCATAGTCCGGGCATCACCCAAGGTACATGCCGAAAACCAGCGTCACAGTTCTACTGTGACTTATGCTGAGCATGTACCATATTCAGGTTATTATACTCGTACATAATTTGAAGTTTTATTATTATTATTTAGCTTAAGTTCAAAAACTGTAACTGCCTCTATTTATTTATTTATTTACCTGAATAAAAACGTTTTCTATTCTATTCTATTCTATTCATCTGTTCACCGGCCTATTTTTCCACTAGGCAAGAATTCTCTTATAATGTATTCACTCCCTTTTTCATTCAGGATTAGTACATAAACCATAGCACGATGCCCGACATATGACGTCACTATTGCAGGTTTTGAATTTAAACATCCACTGTGAGTCACCTTACTCTGTTCTTGCGGGCGTCGTGTTGGGTATATTTCTTCAATTGTATATAAACTTTTTTCAAAGACACAAAATACAAAAAATCTATCAGGATAGCCGGTTATCGCGAATATATTATCACAGTCATACTTCAACGAACCTTTGTTGAAGTCTCCGTCAGCCGCTGTACCGTTTCCATATAATTGCGAGACAAACCAAGTGCGGTCTTCTCTTGAGCCAAACCAAAATTTTTCTTCGTTATACTTGAATGGAAAGTAATATTAATGTATTGTTGTCCAATTTCCTCTTATGATTAAGGTCGTATTTATATCAAAGTCATTACAGTAAATACATTATATTATTGCTATAAAAGCCAAAATGCTGAACAAACAGAACATTTTATAAAACAGTTGTCACAGTTCTGATCCGATTAAACTTTGAGCTATAATAATTTTCCGCAAGTATGTAATCTAGCCTCATAAAATTAAACTTTATACCGCAATCGAGATCCGCCGCGGTTTAACGGTTTCGCGGGCTTCCTGAAAAGTGGCCTATATTTCTAGTATGTTTTTAAGTATATATAACATTATTATACTGTAACGCGCGCACAAAAACCGACTGCCAACTATTTTCTTATTTCTTTATTTCTTAATTGCTAACACACAGTAACTTACAGACTTACAAATCAAAGCGTTACAGGGTTAATAAAAATATCATACTTTACTTAAATATATTAAAATTATGGACTTAAATTTATTAATATTGTCAAAAAATATGTCAAACTTTGGATGTTGAGTTAGCATCTCGTTCATTACCGAAATAACTTGGTGCGGGAGCATTATGAGCGCGAATGGTGTGCAGACTTGACACACAGGACAGCAGACGGGGCCCGTGCTCGGCGTCGGCGCCTCGCATATAGCGCGGCGGCACACACAGCTATAGCTCCGCAAGCGCAGAGGGCTTGTTTACCTTATTGTGCAGCAGAAGGTAATAATGGAGCATGAGGTGCATCTTACGCCTCAGTTTTAAGGTGTACATACCGGACATCTCCGTCACGAATAGTGATGGGAACATATATGGATAATATCCGTACATTTTGACTGACAGCCTCGTGAGCTCAGATGGTAGTGACTCTGCCTTGCGACCAGTTTGGGACCTCCGCCACGCTGCCGGCGGCAATCTAAGTTTAGGTTTTTCACAATGTTTTTATATGGATTTATTTTATAGTATAAGAAAATTGAAATAGATTTGATTTTAAGATAGTAAATAAATAAAGGGAATAATAATAATGTATTTTTATGTTTATTTTTTCTTCGCTCAAAACTATGAAAAAATGTGTCATTTTCATAGAATTTTTATGTATATGACAATAATTCAATTTATTTCATGTAATGCGATTGAACCATACTTTGACCAGATGACCGATTCCGGTAATTGGTCTACAATACATAAATATCATTTTCCATTTAAGTATGACGAAGAACAATATTGGTTTGGCTCAAGAGAAGATAGCACCTGGTTTGTCTCCAGAATCAGAATCAGAATCCTGGTTTGAATCAGAATCGATGAAAATGGTAAAACCGCCGAAATAGACATAAATAAAGGTTCATTGAAATATGACTGTGATAATATATTCCCGATAACCGGCTATCCTGATAGATTTTTTGTATTTTGTGTCTTTGAAAAAAGTTTATATACAATTGAAGAAATATACCCAACACGACGCCCGCAAGAACAGAGTAAGGTGACTCACAGTGGATGTTTAAATTCAAAACCTGCAATAGTGACGTCATATGTAGGGCATCGTGCTATGGTTTATGTATTAATCCTGAATGAAAAAGGTAGTGAATACATTATCAGAGAATTATTGCCGAACGGGAAAATAGGCCGGAGAACAGATGGCAACTCCTGGGAGAATAATTGTACAATGGGATTCGCGTACGATGTTGAGGACCAAACATATTTTCTATGTCATAGAAATAATAACGTTTGCTCAACTTATAAACTTTTACGTAATGGTATTATGTCGTATGAACATTATGTATATGGAGTTGAACACTCAGATACAGAAGAGATCATTAATTATAGTAATGTGTTTAAGCTGAAAAATTTATATATTGTCATTACCAAAACGTGCTCGAAGGATTCTTGTGCTATATTTATAGACGAAATGGAACGGGATGGGAAAATGCGCGAAATGACGGTTGATTTGAATTTAACCATAACAATGTATCCAAAATTGAGTTTTGGATATCAAATAAATGAAAGAACTTTTATGTATTGTCTTAGAGATTACAAATTCAGCATCTCTAATACAGCAGACTCTATTGTTCCTCTTGAAACCAATCTTCACACAATTGTTTGTCCATTTTTTTCTGTCCATTGAAGTGCCACTTGACGATGAACTATTTGTCCCAGACTCAATCTTAATGACCAGCTTCCAAAAAAAAACAAAGAGCAGATGTTGTAGTATTTTACTAAATTCATGATTTTATTATTCTTACTTATTTTTGTTTTTAAGAGGTAACTGATCGTTTTACAAAAATACCAATATGTGGCTTAGATGTAATATTATGTTATGTATTCTTTATCTATTTATTTAACGGTTCCTAAACAGGTTAACCTCACTGCTGCTGTTCAATAGGTACTTTGTTTATCTATGATTTTTACGTATTGAAAATATTTAGAGATATGATATTTTAAGGGTTGTTAGTTAAGAGAACGTAGGTGGCAATGATTTTTGTTAAAACTTCAAATAATAAGGAAGACTGTAAGTAACCGGCAGTCTCATCACATTAAGGAGTTTTTATACAGATAACCTGATGATGGTATGCAATAGATATCTAGATTATAAATATTACACAGGATACGGTATCTTACTCGTATAATATAAGGAAAATCATGATAATGTTATATGTGTATTGCCAAATATTGTTTGAAATCTTCTTCGAAAACTCTAGTCAGAATTAGTCTTATTTGATTTTAATAAGTCGGAAAAGTGTCTTGTATGGGAAAGTCCTTGAATTTTTGAATTTATTTAATTTTTAGTATTTGTTGTTATAGCTATTATAGTTACCCATATTGTATAAGATTTTCAAGTAGATAACTATTGCCATTATGGTGTTACAGCGTGAAACGTTGAAAAAAAATCGTGATTTGTATGAACGCTCCAGTTATTTATTAATTTTATTTAGTCATAATTATTTCATATTATAATAATCTTAATCATAAACGTTCCGTGAAAAAACGGACGGACAGCGGAGGCTTAGTAATAGGGCTCCTTCGGCACCTTGTTAGGGTTCGGAGCCCTAAACATACCTACCAATTGTTCTTCTCCAATAATAATAATATGGGGCAACTTCCACACACGGTCATCTAGTCCCAAACTAGGCTAGAAGCCTGTACTATGGTAACCAGATGACTGATATACATACTTATATAAGCTTATAACACCCAGACAGACATGTTCATGCACACAAATGTTTGACCTGGCCGAGGATCGAACCCGGGGCCTGCGGCTAAATATAGTGTTTGGAGCCTAATTCATCTAAACAACTATTATATTTGGGATGATTTAATGACAATAAAACGACGACTATAATATTACTAAACCATTTTTTTTCGCGAAATTGAAATCCCAACCGGTCACACTGTAACTCGTTGGGATCCTTTTAAAAAAAATGTTGCAACGGGTAACAGTGTGACACGATGGGACAAAAAAATGTTGCAACGAGTTAACACTGTTACTCGATGGGCACTTATTTTTAAAAAAAGGTTGTTTCGGGTAACACTGTTACTCGATGGGAAAAAAAAATCCCAACATGTCACAGTGTGACTCGTTAAGTGTGACTCGATGGGAACCCACCATCACCTTTGGCAAGGTATATTACTGACCGCCCTGCCCAAAGCCAAAATTCTAAGAGTTTTTAGCTAGAATAGCACAAATTCTTAAGATGCCTGGCCGACTCCACCTGTCACGGTTCACAAACTTTACTGCCTAGGTTTCGGGTTCGATACCCATTCCAGACAAAGACTTTTATTGGATTTTTCCCAGGGACTGCTTTTTTAGGAATTTGCCCAGGGACAGCCTTGAGTCTGGAACTGTGGCCGGTAGATTTCAATAAAATCTTTCCGAAAAAGGTAACTAGGTCAGACCGTCCACAGCACTAGAGTACTAGAGTGCAGAAACCAACCCTTTCATATATCGAGTCCAAGGCTTCGTTCGTGGGCTTCTGCAGATTGAAAGATTGAAGAGGCCTGATCGTAATAGTTACAATTCTTTGACTGTGTTAACGAGGTATATATTCAGTCCCGGCCCCTAGAAATATTTGAAAAAACACACGGCGCGGCTGCCGCAGCCACATGACGGCGGGCAGCAAATCAGTGCGGACGATATGAAGCGGTTTTATGTGAGTGAAAACGTACGCTTACTATCCCAACAACACTAGTTCACAGTCAGTGGTGCGAGCACGTGGTCGCGGTAGTTTATCGATCGACGTCGCAATGCGGTGCCACACGATTTCCTAGCCAGCTGATTATCGAATGTGATCTAATAGAGTTACTTCTTTGGAATCAATCAGTATTTTATCAGTATTTGGAATCAATCAGTATCTAAGTATTTTTAGGCCATATTTTTAACCTTCGACCGAAAAAGAAAGGGTTATTCTCAAGGTCGTAGCCAGGAATTCATTTCGGGGGGGGTCAATCTTTACACCAGAACAAACCCAGCCCAAGGCTGCGCAAGCACCTTGCTGCGAGCGTGACGAAAAATTTAACGGTTATAATAATGAAGGCGAAAACAGCTTGCTGCGAGCGCACCAAAAATTAAAAGGTTTTAACCAAGGCGCGAGCAGCCACTCGTACCTGCAAGCGCGACGAAAAATTTATTGGTTACAACAATTAATGCTGGAAATTTTATGATTTTTCACACAGCTCCTAGGAATTTCGGAGGGGTTTGAACCCCCAAAACCACCCCCTGCCTACGGCCATGGTCATTTTATCAGCTCATCAGTTTTTCTTCGTCGATTGTTAGAGCATACCTTGGTAAGTATGCTTAGTAGGGTTCCATACATTATAGATACCGCAAACATTAATATTAGTAATCACAATTGTTGTTGTAAAATTTTACAGTTTTGGGATGTTTTACATTTTGAACAGAATGTGGTTCCCCAATTACACTGTGCGAACCAATTCAGGGGATAACAACATATTATTACGGAAAATATTATGAGGACAACCGATATTTGGATAACCAAGAAAAAAGAAGTGTTTATCAATTTCGATATGAATTCTAATAGTAACATTAGACTTGTCAGTATGTAGAATGCTAAAATCATCACATAAACACACACGCCCCTATAGTGCGTTAGGTAGATGGGATAAAAAAAATTCACCGATGACTAGTACCATAAGCTAGTAAGTACTTCCAAGGTAGCTCAAGTGATAGAGTCCCACCACTCTGGTGCGGAGGGTTCGTGGTTCAAATCCCGCCCGTAGGTGAAATTTTTCTTCTCATTTTCAGATTGTAAAGGTGTACAGATTGTGATTGTAAAGGTGATTGTAAGGTGCGGGTTTAAGTCCCGCTTGTGGGTGAAATGTTCCTTCTCATATTCATTTTGTATTGTAAGCGAAGAAGTCTATTAAATATTTTGTATATAAGTCGTGTAATTTAATTAATAAATTAGGATGCTTAGGCCGACTATCTGATTCAGCTAAGTTATTTATAAGCCTGTATCATCGTAGAAAAAAACTGGGGTTGAAGCCAAATACCACGCCTCGAATATAAGTCAATACTGAGACCTTGAACTGTCTGCGTAATGTGTTACGATGCCGTTTATGTAAATAGCTAAACTTTACACAACGGTCTGCCTCAGTGGGTTTGATCACCAGGACAGGAAAGAGTTATTGTATTTTTCCATTAAATTTTTCTTTATTCTTTCATTAGATTCAGCCTGGAACTAAAACCAAAGTCAATGTCAACAAGATTTATTCAAATAGTTCATAATCTGACACTCTTGTACGGCAATGAAGATAAACAGTAATGAGTCTACCGTGCATTCAGAAAGATACCTTTACTCAAAGAAATTTAACTCTCCTTTACAAGAAAAACGAACAAATATTAAGAAAAAAGGAAGTGTTTATCAATTTCGATATGAATCCTGCTTGCGAGTGAAATTTTTCTTTCCATGTTCGTATTATATTTCAAGCGAGTTAAAGGTTTCAATTATCCGATCCAACGATTTATGATGGTAACATCAACTATTTTTACCATAGAGGTTTTACATTTAACGGGTAACTTCTTTTTAATGGCTACTCTGTGGGAACAGTGATGAGACTTGTCAATTGGCAGAGCGATGGCGGGAAAAACCAAGCATTCTGGTCGATTGAAGTCTGCGGAAAAACTAGGAGTCTAAATAAGAAGCCGAGATTGTATCTTTGAATTAAATGTATTTAAATATTCTGACAGATCGTTGTGTTTGATATAAAATGTCCGTCGGTGCGAGCAGTAATTAAAGGATCGTTTACACTAGTAGACCGTCTTTATAGACTATATGTATTTTATATATATTAATATATATAAAATACATATATTATGTTATATTACCCAAGGTTTTATTTACCCTCAGAAAAGGCCTCACAACATTGCAGGATCTAAAGTATACCTTGAGCCCTCAGAGTAGTATAGTAAGAAAGCAATTCAACGTCATTCCTTAAGCCATTTTGATTGGCATATTTCATTGACAACTACAGACTATGAGGGGGAATAGGCACTTATCATAATTTATTAAAACTCAAGAAAATTTTTAGGATAGGTATTTGTTGGATAGGTATCCTAAGCACCCGGCATAGCGTTCTTCGTAGCTAGTTAAGCTTACTGATAAGGCCCACAGTAAAAGACCACGTTTCACAGCCATTAGTCATCACTTGTAACACACACGAAGAACTTACTTTATATAGCCCATAGACATATTATACTGCTAAAAATTTAGGTAACTAACTAACTTTTTCTTCACAGGACTTTAGAATATTAGTAAATCAAAGAAGCAAGGTAAAATCTAAAAGAAAATCCGTCCACAAAGGTTTTAAATAAACACTTGAAGATTTTGTTCCGAGATTTCACCGCAAGTTTTACTGAAGCAAGCAAAAAATGTACGCTCAAAATGGTAATTAACCTACCGCCGACCCTTTTAATTCGACGACATTTCCTTTTGCGAATTACTTACGATTTGCCGGGTTTGGTCCAAGTCACATAATCTAAACTAGGTACGCCACTGACTGCCACGGCAAAGAATAATAACTATTACTACGTAGCCACGGTGGCCACCTCGCGCTCGACGCCAAACCGGTTTGAAGTCAGCGAAGCTCAACGGAATATGAGCGCTCGTGCTACGCGATAAGGTTAAATTTCGTAAGCTAGCAGGAGTAGGTATAATCTTGTACTTAAACAGGTATTTTCGTCGAGAGTGGGGTTGCTGAACGTTAGTACTATTATTTATTCTGTGGTATAGGCACCGTGCAACCGCAGTTTAGCGCAATCGTGGTAACTTACGGTAAGGAGACCCTGTGGGCAATAGTCACTACAGAATGTGAGCCAAAAGGTGGCCAACGACGCCGGCCCAGAAAGAGATGGTGATTTAGATGCATATTAGGCGGGCTAGCCAGAGGTGGCCCATATCGTGCAATATGGAAGGACTTGGCGGAAGCCTTTCCCCGCACTGAGGCAGCATTCGCTAAACAATTTTTTTTTAATGAGTCAATTTCCATTCGTTTGCCACATAATGTAAAATACCAGACAATTATGTAACATTTATATATTTTTTATTTATCTGAGCGCATGGCGTTTATCTGGCCCAACGTATTAAGTATTGCTATTCAGCGTGGCAATGCCGCCACTATCTTGGGTACGCTGCTTCTGACAGTGGTTTAGAGCACTTGGATTTTCTATAGGCTGACATGTCGGCCTGTGGATTTTTGAAGTGTTCTATGGCATAGTGTATTTAGTTAGGGTAGATAGTAAGTAGGTAGCTCTATTGTTCTGTTTTTTTTTTTTTTTTTCAATAAAGCCACGCTGCCCTATAAAAAAAGTAAAATAAAATAAAAAAGACATTCTTATTAGCGACACTATATTAAATGATAGGTACAATATGTGATGTTAGGTACAGTGTGAATTATTTTTCATAATCATCTTCATTTCCGACGAGAGTAATAATTATTTTTTCTAAAATACAACCATATATCAAAAATAAAATACAATCATAGAAAAACTACACCTTAGTTAAAATAGCTCAAAATTAGCCGTAGTTTTGGAAATGGCCCTGAAGAACCTTTGAAAAAGGTCACCTTACACCACATCATAGAAAACTTACAACTAAAGAGTTACAATACTTATGATCTAGCGTAACAATCTTGTATAAGGGTACACATGTACCACCCATATAATTGTAAATGAAAAAATATTTTCCAAATTGCCTTAATCGCTTAACTCTCGTAACATAGACCGCAATATTTAGCCCGAGGAGAATTTAGCACTCAACGACCCTACTAGGTACTGGTGGCAAACATGCCATATTAATTTTTTTATCCCGACCGTGAAATAGGGTTGTTATAATTTGGGCGTGTGTGTGAATTTGTGTGTCTGCCTTCTGACTTTTGGACTAAACTATCAAAACTTTTTTACCAACTTATTACTCAAAAATTTCATGAAAATTAGATGCGCCTACGCGATCGTACGCGTCACCTGTTCGAGGTTCCATTCGTTCGTTCGCTCACGGCGATGTATGCGCCAACTACTCGAGCACTCGCTCTGCTCAATGCTTTGATTGCTCACGAACCAAATATTGACATCTTCTATATGAATTTCAATAAATTCATCAGGAGCTGTATTATCTTTTTAAGTAGTTATTAAGTACTTTAATTTGTTTTATATCTGAGTGCAATAAGTACCATGTATACTTGTTACGTATAATTGGCCCACTACGCGTTTTGGTCAAATACTGTAAGCGTAGTGGGCATTTGATGAAAAATAAATAAATAAATAAATAAATGGGGTATGCCTATATAGATTCCTTTTCTTTGTATATTTTTTTTGTAAAATTTTTCGGTTTTTGGTGATGATTTTTAGTTTTTTGACATGATACTTCAACGCGTTCACAAGAAAGAGGGTCTTGACAGACAGACAGATGAACAACGAAGTGATCCTATAAGGGTTCTTTATTTTTATTTGAGTTACGAAACCCTAAAAAAACGTTACACGAGTAAATAGTAACGTTACTGTTACTTCCTTTTGTTCTGTCGGTACAAGGCTTCAACAAAACATCAACGTTTGTTAGCATAATAGTCTTAAAATGCACGTTTTAAGGGATTTTAACCTGTGCCGTGTGACAGCGCTCCCTAGCGGAACACTCATGTAAATCCTCTAAAGGTCATGTATCCTAGCTATAGTCCATTGAAATGTTACATTTTTTAGGCCTTACCTTGCGTTTTTTAGAGGACGCAATTTTATTTTTTTGATGTGTAGGGGGGTCAGTGTAAAGCTAAAACCAAGTTTGTGGGGTCGCAACCCTTGTCCCACGGCCGCCATCTTGAAAATAGGGGTTGAAATGGTTTTTACGGTATATCTCTTAAACTATTTATTTGATAAAAAAAATGTTTTAACATTTTTTGTTGCAAATTAAATTCTCTACAACTTTGGTCCAGTAATTTTTTGTCGTAGCACTATAAATTAAAAAGTTATAAGCGAAAATCTTCAGAAATTCGAGAAAAAAATTTATATTTTTCGATGTAACTTTTTTTTTATCATTTTACGAAAAAATGATATCTGACCATTTTTGTAGATCGTTTTTTGAGGAACAACTTTTATTCGCATCATTTTTTCATTAAGTCAATACCTAAGGTTTTACAGCGCTCCGAAGTGAGTAATATTTTTCAGTACTCTTAACTATACCTATATTATACGTGTACTAATAATATGTCATCAGTTTTTGTTTATTTTTTTTTTACTATATAATTTTTTTAATTATAAATTTTGCAATATTATTAAAAAATAATTATTGACTCTTTTTCACTCCATAACAGAATTTGACAATTATTGATTTTTAAAATTATTTTAAATCTGATAGCCGTTACCGAGAATACTGTTCAGGTAGAAAATACCCAAGTGAGCATGAGGGAATAAAAGAACAGCTGCCTGCTATTGTTATTATTATTCCTAACCTCTGTTGATGATGAACCGCCAACATTAACACCCCTTCCTTCGCCAGTTCTCCCACTGGTATTTAATTCAGAAAGCCGATCAGATGCTGAGCCGCAGCCTGGTCCATCGATACGACTGAGGACGGAGTAGTTCTAATTTAGAAAATCACCGTGGATTATGCCTATTGGGGATACCACGTAAAAAAAAACGCGCCTCTAGACTCTACCTCGTGGGTGGTGGGGAAAAGAGTCAATAATTAACTAGTAGTTCGCCGCGAACTGAGACCTCGCTACTGAGACTTTAATAATAAAATCGTTATGGCAACTTTATCTTTAATATTCGATAAAGCCTGCGGATGACTATAGTCCATCTAATATACGAAGTACAGTTTGACAGTTTTGGTTATTCCTGGTTTTAAACTCCTGGTCTAGAATGATTAGTTACCGAGATAATGCCTTTTTTCTTTAGATAGCTGTCATCAGAAACTAAGATCTTGATAAGATCTGTCACTTCCGTAAAGAAAGTACTGGCCTAAAATGAGTAGTTTCCGAGGTGATGCTATTTTTAGTTTGGCAGCTTTCGTCTTAAATAAAGATAATTGCACGCGCGCGGGGCGTCTCGGACTGCTCGATAGTTGACTATAACTTAAAAATGGCTATAGCCAACAGAGACGAAGCCGTGGTGTTATCACTGCTGGGGATCATTAAAGACCTAAGCTTTATCCGACCCTTATCATTATTTTATTTATCTTTCTTCTCATATAAAATTATGTAATATTATGTACTTAAAGTATTGTATAAGTGTTATTTTATTTATATAGTATATTAATATTATAATATTTTCTCAGAGCGGTGTGGCAATCCTGTTGCACCCACTGTTACAATAAGCTAAAATATAATCATAATTTTGTTAACTTAAAAAATGGCATGGAGCAGTGTCCATGGTGTGTAATAAATAAATAAAAAAAAAAAAGATCTTGATGAGATCTATCACATCTGTGAAGAAACTCTTAGTCTAAGATAAATAGTAATACCGCGATAAAAATCATGTTAAATATCCCGAAATAAGTGATCCTAAAGGTAAAATCATTTTAATATTTAACAGCTGTCATCTGAAACAAAGATCTTGATGAAATCACTTCTGTAAAGAAAATGCTGGTCTAAGATGAATAGTTTCCGAGGTAATGCCATTTTTAGTTTGGCAGCTGTCATCTGATATAAAGATCTTGATGAGACACTATCACTTCTGTGAAGAAACTCCTGGTCTAGGATGAGTATTTGAGTATTCAAGCTGTGGATCCAAATTAAAGGAGCCAATCAATAGTAGATACTTACTCATAAAGCTGTATAACTATAGCCCATCAAATCTAAGAAATCCCGTTTGACATTTCATACACTATCATACTTTTAATAACTTTGCATAGGCGTAACTCACACAATTTCATTGACCTTTGCCGTAAAACCATGGAATTACGAAATTTATCCCAAGATGTACAATATTCTTAATCACTAAATTTAAATTCAAACCCTAAGGCAATACCAAAAAAACGATACTTTTTAGATTTGATGGACTATAGTCACCCGCAGGCAAACACAGATTAGATAATAGTTACTTCGCAGGTATGTACTAGGCCTTTCGCGCTCCTACTTGAAATCTTGTAATCCCTATATCTCTAGAACCCCAAAACCGATTTAGCTCATGTTCGAACTTGAAAATTCTTTTTTTTTATACTACCTGTCTGCAAAGTTTCATCAAGATCGGATCATCGGCTTTCGAGTAATCGCAAGACAAACATACATACATACATACAAACTTTCGCTAATATTTTTATGCAAGTCCTAAACTATGTGTCTAAATTTGAAAAAAAAAAATCGGACCATCGGTTTCGAAATTATCGTCAGACCTTTCATAAATACTTCGTTACTCTTATATATACGGAACCCCTCGGCCGATTTTGCTCATTATCTAAAGTAAAAAAAATTATCACTTTAAACTACATGTCTGCAAAGTTTCATCAAGATCGGACCAACAGTTCTCAATTTATCGTCGATCAAACTTACATGCCAGAGGTCAACCCTTAAGCTGGTACAAGCGCAGGTTTTTCCCACTTGTCGACTCTAAGACCTCGCTTCGCTCGGTCGATTATTAATAATATTGCAAAATTTGTAATTAAGTTATAAAAAAAAAAAATTAAAAAAAAAAACTGATGACATATTATTAGTACACACGTATGATATAGGTATAGTTAAGAGTACTAAAAAATATTACTCACTTCGGAGCGCTGTAAAACCTTAGCTATTGACTTAATGAAAAAATGATGCGAATAAAAGTTGTTCCTCAAAAAACGATCTACAAAAATGGTCAGATATCATTTTTTCGTAAATTGATAAAAAAAAAGACATCGAAAAATATAATTTTTTTTCTCGAATTTCTGAAGATTTTCGCTTATAACTTTTTAATTTATAGTTCTACGACAAAAAATTACTGGACCAAAGTTGTAGAGAATTTAATTTGCAACAAAAAATGTTAAAACATTTTTTTTATCAAATAAATAGTTTAAGAGATATACCGTAAAAACCATTTCAACCCCTATTTTCAAGATGGCGGCCGTGGGACAAGGGTGGCGACCCCACAAACTTGGTTTTAGCTTTACTCTGACCCCCCCTACACATCAAAAAAATAAAATTGCGTCCTCTAAAAAACGCAACCCCAAATGTAACTTTTCAATGGACTACTACGAAAAAGAGACAATCCTATGCAAAATGTACAATCCATGTTTTGTATGCCCTTGTCTCCCCCAAGTTTATTTAGCCCGTTCTATAAATTTAAATAAAAAGAAAGCAAGAGAAATAGAGATAGACAGACACTATTTTGTAGTGGTGGTAGGCCTCTTTTGGGGAAGTACCACACCTTTGCCAGTTATTCATCCGCCAAGCAGTAATGTGCAAACATTACCGTGTTCCGGTCTGAAGGGCAATGTTACCAGCGAAATTACTGGGCATGATGAGATTCAACAACTAATATCTCTGGGTGACAGACGCAGTTCAGTGCCGTGCAGAATTTTGAATTTTATAACACTGGGTGGCACTGTGTCTGATATGGGCAATCATGATGCTTACCATCAGGCACCTGATTTGCTCATCTTGTCACTCACTATTATAAAAAATAAAAAAAAAACTTACAATATTTGGTTTGGTTACATTAGCGGACGCAACATGGACCTGTACAGCCAAGGACAGAATAGAATGGAAATCTTTAGAGGAGGCCTATGTCGCGAGATAAGCTGTACCTAATTAAGTACGTTTGCCGTTGATAAAAATATTTATTTTAGGCACATCAAATGTAAATTATAAACAGCAATAAAAGCTTTTTATTTATTTTATTTTTTTCTATAAATTTTAATCTCGAAAATATCGGAATAACAAGTGTGTCCAAACCTATGTGTTCTTCCAGGGTCTAAGCAACTTACATACCAAATTTCAGCCCGATCGGTTTTGGCGTGAAAGAGTAAAGCTACAACATGGGGCTGTTCAAAAGAAAAATAAATAGTGTTGCTCGGGTCGGCAACATGCTGGCAATACCCCTGATGTTGCAGGTATCCATAGGCGGCGGTAACCGCGAGCCATCAGGCATACCGTCTGCTTGTTTGCCACCAATGGCATAAAAAGAAAGCCAAACATCCATCCATCCATCCTTCCATCCATCCATCCTCACATACGTTCACATTTATTATAGTAATATTAATAGAATTATTAGTAGGACAGTAGAAAGGAAGGGACGACCTACAAATACGACGGTTTTCAAATGGAACATTTCGTAAATAGGACGTTTTTCCGATGGAACATATCGTAAATAGGACGTTATGCAAATGGAACATAACGTAAATAGGACGTTTTTCCAATGGAACGCAACGTAAATAGGACATTTTTCAAATGGAACATAACGTAAATAGGACGTTTTGCAAATGGGACCTACAGCAAAAGTGGCGTGTTTGAGACTGTGAACTCATTTGTGAATGGGACATTTTGCGACTATACCGATAAGTTCTAGAGCCGCGAGCATTACGTCGAGCATTCGCAGAAACGTTACATTACATGGAAATGCTTTTGGATACTGAGCTTTTCTCTATATTGTACCATGTTGTGTATTGCCCATTGTTGAATAATAAGAATAATTTAATCTGTAAGTTGATTGTATTTGGTGTACCTTGGTCATAATAAAGAGTATTCTATTCTATTCTATTCATATGCAAGAAAGTTACATTACTTGGAAAGCTTAAGTGTATCATCACGTTAACAACATAATATTATAATCGTCGCGTCGCGTCGTAGTGCTCTAAGTATTACATTTGTTACGAAATAAGCGTAATCTACGAGCGTTGGAGATACATCTCCAACGGATTACAATTACAATCCAGGTGAACTTTGGCAGATTTAGATATATTTACATTTCTAGGTCGGAATACTTACTCTTTAACTGACGATAATAATAAATATGATAAGTGCCGCAGGGCAGTTTATGGCGAGCTCTTGGGGAGTAGCTATTTTACGGACATATTTACTCCCAGGGGAAGGCTCTGTTAGTCGTTTGTATTAACAGGCCGGAGTGAAAACTGACGAGAAACAGTCCCCCACCGCCCACCTCTGTCTTGCCTTCATTGGCCGGCCAGAGTGGAGTCACGAGAGCCTGGCTAGCTAGGAGAGGTGTCCCCGGACGTTAAACAGCTCACACATGCGTTACCCTCGGGTCGCATCACGCTCACCCACTCGCCACTTATGCTCCACATCCTCCCTCGAATACGAGGCTTTCGGGACTCCACTCTGGCCGGCCAATGAAGGCAAGGCAGAAGTGGGGAATTGTTCCCCGTCAGTGATCACTCCGATCGCCCGGTGAAGGCAAGCCGGAAATGCGTTCATAAACTGTCTGCCCCCTGAAGTATGTTTAAAATGTCCTTTTTTATGTATAAATAAATAGGTCAATATTATATTAGGATTAAGATCAATTTAGTTTCTTTGATCACGGTGTCTTTGTTACTTCATTAAATGTAAGTAAGTTTGCGTCACTAATGTTCAGGCTCGAATTTCAACAGATGGTTTGTTCTCACCGTTATTTGAGGACCTTGTCGTTGGTCGTATACAGCAGATTCTACATAAATTATAATAATACTTCACTTACCTTTCTAAGGCCCTACTGTCTGTCTGTATGCCATAGGACTATATATTATTAACCGTAATAACATTACTTTGTCTTTATGTACCTATCTATTAAGCCCATGTTAATTTTTCAGTTTACCCTTCCTTTGGGAGTTGACACGACAGCTGCCGTACCTAATTTACTCTCGTTGGCTCAGATGGTAGTAACTCTGCTTTCTGTGCCGCAGGCCCCGGGCCAGGTCAAACATTTGTGTGCATGAACATGTCTGTTTGATCTGTGTCTGGGTGTTATAAGCTTATATAAGTATGTATATCAGTCATCTGGTTACCATAGTACAGGCTTCTAAGCCCAGTTTGGGACTAGGTGAACGGGTGCGGAAGTTGTCCCATATTATTAGTATAAAATAGGAACTTGTTCGCGGCTCACGCAATGCTAGTTGACTAATATTTTTGTGTGCCATAGGCCCATAACGATCTACCTAAGAATAACAACATTGTATATATAGATACATATGTACGTATAGTTACGTAACACCAGACGGATCGACGAGACTGGCTGGCGGGGCGCTGAGCCAAGTCCAACCCTCGTGTTGTAGACAATTAACAAATATTAGTCATCTGATCAAATGGCCATGTGTACATATACAAAAAGTATAATACCAAAGAAAAGATATTTTATACCACGTATAAAATGGACACTGTCATCCGCCCACCAATCGGGCTTTCCTCACCCCGCGATAAGACCTAATCAAGACCCCATGAGCACACCCTGGACACTCGATTCCCATATAAAAGGCGCGCTATAACTACCTACCACACAGACAGCACACACATGAAGTTTTTTACACGTGCAAGAGTGTAGATCGTAGACATAGAGTATGGTCAATGAATGATAAACATCATCATCATCATCATCATCATCTCAGCCATAGGAGGTCCACTGATGAACATAAGCCTCCCCTTTAGATTTCCATCCAGTCCGGTTGTAAGCGAACTGCATCCAGCGTGTTCCTGCGGTCCATATCAGATCGTCTGTCCACCTTGTGGGTGGAAATCCTACGCTGCGCTTCCCGGTCCCGGTAGTCTCCATTCTCCAACTTTACAGATCCATCGGCCATCACAGTTCTACGTTTTTTTTTTATGGTAGTGAGTAACAAGACGAGCAAATCAGGTGTCTGATGGTAAGCATCATGATTGCCCATATCAGACACAGTGCCACCCAGTGTTTTAAAATTCTAAATTCTGCGCGGCACTGCACTGCGCCTGTCACCCTGTGTTATTAGTTGTTGAAACTCGTCATGCTAGCGAAATTACTGGGCATGATGAAATTCAAAAACTCATATCTCAGGGTGACAGGCGCAGTGCAGTGCCGCGCAGAATATTAAAACACTGCACATTACTGCTTGGCGGATGAATAACTGACAAAGGTGTGGTACTTCCCCAGGCGGGCCCCTGGAAAAGAGGAGTACCACTACAAAAACGTGCTATGTGCCCTGCCTATTGCCACTTCAACTTGCACAGAATGAAAACATGAACTCGATGATGCACTTGAATGTTTGATAGTGATTATTCAAAAAGCCCCAAGTTCCACTCATAGCTGTAACATAAGTTTCCAGTGCACGGTCTGATTTCCCAAAAAATACATTTGGAAGACGCTCCTCTGGCCAATATTTTCCTTCATTCTCGTATTATTTCCACTTGTATAATCATATCGTTTGATTTATAACTTGTTAATCTAGAAAAAACTGTCTTTTTCTTTGAAGATTAACAAAAATATATGTATTCCCTTTTGGCTGTAATGGGCTGTAATCAAGTAAAATTAATATTTGATATAATATGTACCTACTTGTTATGTATATAAATTTTAAAACCGTTTCAATTATTTCAAGATTTCCATCATAAAATCGTTCGAAAATACGGGCTATACACGGTCTTCTAATAGGTATTTTTTGTAGTGGTTGGCCTCACAAGGGAAGTACCACATCTTTGCCAGTAATTCATCCGCCAAGCAGTAATGTGCAAATATTACTGTGTTCCGGTCTGAAGGGCAATGGTACCAGCGAAATTACTGGCCATGACGAGTTTCAACAACTTATAACTCAGGGTGACAGGCGCAGTACAGTGCCGCGCAGAATTTTGAATTTTAAAACACTGGTTGGCACTGTGTCTGATATGGGCAATCATGATGCTTACCATCAGGCACCTGATTTGCTCGTCTTGTCACTCACTATCATAAAAAAAGTAGGATTTGTTTAAATTGGTTCATTGACAAATATATCCGTAATAACATTTCGGAACAACGTAACCTCCTTAACGTAGTTGGTTAAAAAAATATTTTGCTAAGTTAAGTCCTAGGCATAATAGATTCACCAAAAGGTCTCGGACACTTTCATTTCGTAGAACCCTTCTACGAGCAGCTACGAGCTACGCCGTAGCGGTCTACAATTTATCTACGCCGCGTAGCGCCAGACCTTGCCAACTTTATTCTAGGCACTAACTGAAAAGTAATTAGACATTGCAGACTTCAGCTTACACTAAGGGCCGGTTTTTTGATCGCGGGTTAAGTCGACTAATTGTTAAATTTCTTGACAATTTGTTAAATTTCGAAAAAATTCGTCTTTTGATCCCTGGTTAGCTTGACAGATAGTCAAATAAGTAACCATTAGTCGGAATATTAACCACTGCTCCGTCGACTGGTTGGCGCCAAAAACAGATGGTTATTAATCTTATCGTATCTACCTACTGCTGCTTCTGATTTTATTCGAGTGTTTTGGAAAGTATTTAATACTAAAGATATGGATTTACATAATTTATCAACATACTGGAAATTGAAATAGCTCCTCGGACGAAGGAATTATGTTCAGATGATAAACCAAATTATCAAGAAGACCGGCCACGTAATTTACAGCTCCGCTAAAGTATTCGGACGATTAAAATTTTCGTAAGCGGTATCGTCTATTCTATATTGTGCGTCTATCAAAAGAAATCGTGTTGTGAAACCTACTAATATTATAAATGCGAAAGTTGGTGAATATGGACACCTAAAACTACTGAAGCGATTGGGCTGAAATTCAGTAGGTACCTATGTAGATAGTTTAGACCCTAGAAAAACACATATGTTACTTATTATCCCAATATTCCGACGGGAACGAAGACTATGCGGGTGAAACCGCGGGGTACAGCATGATATAGGTAACAAACCAGAACTATGACTCCTTATAAGTAATCGTCAAGAACTAATTGATACCTACATATTATATATATATATATACTGTTGGTTTCAAATGTACCTACCTAACTAATAATAACACGTTTACCTATATTTCAAGCTATATACTATATAACACTAGCTGTGCCCCGCCGCGGTTTCACCCGCGTAGTCTTAGTTCCCTTGGGAATATCAGACTAAAAAGTATACTTGTGTTATTACAGGGTTTAAACTATCTTAATAGGTACAGAATTTCAGCCTAATCGGTTCAGTATTTTGGCGTGAAATAGTATCAAACATCCATCCAACATCTATCCTCACAAACTTTCGTATTTAATAGTGTAGTTGGGATTTATAGTATGAAGTAGGATAGGATAATAATAACCAATGTAGTGATTAAAATATGACAAATTTATTTTAGTTTTATTGGCTGTTTATTTCTAATATATAATGCTTTTTATTTTTATTTATGATACACCTTCCTGACTTTCTTAAATTTAAATTCACGCTTCTTCAATTCTATATCAAGCTCCTTTAATTCCATTTCAAGCATGTGGAGGCCTTTTTGAGTACATCATTAATTCTTCTTCTTTTCGAGTCAATATGGCTAGTTTTCTCCTTATAAAATTTTGGTCCAGTATTTTGCCAGGTCTACGGTGTTTTGGTTTGCTTCAAGAAGGTCCGTCATTGTAGCTAACATCATTTATTAAGAACTTTCTTCTATGCTAAAATTATTAGAAGTATTACATTCCCTGAAACAAAATAAGTAGGTGTATTTACATGAAATGAATTTATATAATAGATTTATTAGCAGGCACACATGACCCATTAAACAGTTTAATATGACACACTCACACAATGTAGAAAAACACATATGTTATTTTTTATCCCAATATTCCGACGGGAACGAAGACTATGCGGGTGAAACCGCGGGGTACAGCATGATAAAGGTAACAAAACAGAACTATGACTCCACATAAGTAATCGTCAAGAACTAATTGATACCTACATATTATATAGGTACCTACTGTTGGTTTCAAATGTACCTACCTCACTAATAATAATACTTTTATCTATATTTCAAGCTATATACTATATAACACTAGCTGTGCCCCGCCGCGGTTTCACCCGCGTAGTCTTAGTTCCCTTGGGAATATCGGAATAAAAAGTATACTTGTGTATATTCCAGGGTTTAAACTATCTTAATAGGTACAGAATTTCAGCCTAATCGGTTCAGTATTTTGGCGTGAAATAGTAACAAACATCCATCCATAATCCATCCTCACAAACTTTCGCATTTAATAATAAAGTAGGGATTTATAGTAGAAAGTAGGATAGGATAATAATAATCTACCGATTAATTAAAATATGACAAATTTATTTTAGTTTTATTGGCTGTTTATTTCTAACATAATATGATGCTTTTTCTATAAACTATAACACCTTCCTGACTTTTCTTATATTTCAATTCATGCTTCTTCGATTCTATATCAAGCTCCTTTGATTCCATTTTAAGCATGTGGAGGTCTTTTTGAGTACATCATTTATTAAGAACTTTCTTCGATGCCAAAATTATTAGAAGTATTACGATCCCTGAAACACAATAGGTATATTTACATGAAATGAATTTATAAAATAGATTTATTAGCAGGCACACATGACCCATTATATAGTTTGATATGACACACTCACACAATGTATGTCACTTTGTTAAGTATTATCTAAATTAATTTTTTTTTTTTTTTTTTTTTTTTTTTTATGATAGTGAGTGACAAGACGAGCAAATCAGGTGCCTGATGGTAAGCATCATGATTGCCCATATCAGACACAGTGCTACCCAGTGTTCAAAAATTCAAAATTCTGCGCGGCACTGCACTGCGCCTGTCACCCTGAGATATGAGTTGTTGAATCTCATCATGCCCAGTAATTTCGCTGGTAACATTGCCCTTCATACCGGAACACAGTAATGTTTGCACATTACTGCTTGGCGGATGAATAACTGGCAAATATTAAATTATATAAAAAACTACTTTGTGCGGGTGTTTTATACCCAAAGTAATAAATGATATTGTTTGTGTTGGTCTTTATCCTATTCCTCTCCATGTGAACCAATATCCAGTGCTTAAACATGAGACTCTGGAGATTATCAGCAACTGCCTTTACAATTGCGTTACCTGAGGCATTGACACTACTCGAGATTTTAATATTGCGAAGAAGTCAGGTATTCCCGCGTAAGAAAGCATTGTCAATGCGCTGCAAAATCTGGGATAACACATAAGAGCCCGGTATGCGTCATTATACTGGACTCTTATGGTGTCAAAGTACTTTCTGGTATAAATTAACCCATAGTTGTCAGGTGTACATGCTGAGACAGAAAGTTTTGAACAGAACGTCCTTGACGTCCCCACTGCAGCGCGCGAACTTCCTCGCTAACATAATATTATTACTTCGTACCAATAGAAATCGTCATTCTCTCTCCATGCCGAGGTCGTCCTTCAGATCATCAGTCAGTCAGAATTTAGGACAACAGTGTTGAGAATATGAGATTAATTCATATATTCATTGTTTCAAGTTCAGAATTAAAAATAGTACCAAGGTACTTACTTATTTTCTGTGTTTGATTCCATTATATCACAATAATTTTAGAATTTTGCTGAACTGCCGAACTGTATACATACAATAGAAAATAATCTTCAACTCAATTTATTCAATTCTTAATTTGTGGCTTGATGGTATAATGTGAAATTGGTTTTAGTAGGTTAGGTAATAATAAATTTTGCAAATTGTAAAATACCGCGAAATCGCAAGAACTCACACAAAACACGGAAAGGTTTTGACATTAATGACATCGTTGACGTTTAAATCTATCAAAATTACAAGAGTTGCCATATAAAATAAAATCTCCCGACTCCAAAATGGGTAAATCAGTAGTTCATTGCAATGGCAACATAATTAACCATGGTTAAATCTAGCCAAGGCTAAAAAAGGTATCAAAAAACGAAAACATGAGTTGACCATTGGTTAGGGACTTAACCATTGTCAGTTTAACAAATTGTTAACTTGACAATTACCCGCGATCAAAAAACCGGCCCTAAGTAACTAAGGGCCGGTTTTTTGATCGCTGGTTAAGTCGACTAATTGTTAAATTTCTTGACAATTTGTTAAATTTCGAAAAAATTCGTTTTTTGATCCCTAGTTAGCTTGACAGATAGTCAAATAAGTAACCATTAGTCGGAATATTTAACCACTGCTCCGTCGACTGGTTGGCGCCAAAAACAGATGGTTATTTATTCTTATCGTATCTACCTACTGCTGCTTCTGATTTTATTCGAGTGTTTTGGAAAGTATTTAATACTAAAGATATGGATTTACATAATTTATCAACATACTGGAAATCGAAATAGCTCCTCAGACGAAGGAATTATGTTCAGACGTTAAACCTTATCAAGAAGACCGGCCACGTAATTTACAGCTCCGCTAACGTATTCGGACGATGAAAATTTTCGTAAGCGGTATCGTCTATTCTATATTGTGCGTCTATCAAAAGAAATCGTGTTGTGAAACCTACTAATATTATAAATGCGAAAGTTGGTGAATATAGACACCTAAAACTACTGAAGCGATTGGGCTGAAATTCAGTAGGTATGTAGATAGTTTAGACCCTAGAAAAACACATATATGTTACTTATTATCCCAATATTCCGACGGGAACGAAGACTATGCGGGTGAAACCGCGGGGTACAGCATGATATAGGTAACAAACCAGAACTATGACTCCACATAAGTAATCGTCAAGAACTAATTGATACCTACATATTATAATATATATACTGTTGGTTTCAAATGTACCTACCTAACTAATAATAACACTTTTACCTATATTTCAAGCTATATACTATATAACACTAGCTGTGCCCCGCCGCGGTTTCACCCGCATAGTCTTCGTTCCCGTCGGAATATTGGGATAATAAGTAACATATATGTGTTTTTCTAGGGTCTAAACTATCTACATACCTACTGAATTTCAGCCCAATCGGTTCAGTATTTTGGCGTGAAATAGTATCAAACATCCATCCAACATCTTTCCTGACAAACTTTCGTATTTAATAGTGTAGTAGGGATTTATAGTAGGAAGTAGGATAGGATAATAATAATGTAGTGATTAATTAAAATATGACAAATTTATTTTAGTTTTATTGGCTGTTTATTTCCTTTTTGAGTACATCATTAATTCTTCTTCTTTTCGAGTCAATATGGCTAGTGTTTTCTACTTATAAAATTTTGGTCCAGTATTTTGCCAGGTCTACAGTGTCTTGGTTTGCTTCAAGAAGGTCCGTCATTGTAGCTAACATCATTTATTAAGAACTTTCTTCGATGCTAATATTATTAGAAGTATTACGTTCCCTGAAACACAATAAGTAGGTGTATTTACATGAAATGGATTTATAAAATAGATTTATTAGCAGGCACACATGACCCATTAAACAGTTTGATATGACACACACACAATGTATGTCACTTTGTGAAGTATTATCTAAATTAAAATTACACATACATAACATACATACATTCACGCCTTTTTCCCGAAGGGGTAGGCAGAGGTGTACCCAGGACTCAGTCCCATAGTAGATACACCCACATTTCGCCAGTATGTTATCGGTCCCATGTAATAGGGGGCAAGCCTATTGCCATCTACTGGGCACAGTTCCAGACTCCAGGCAATTATTGAGATAATTCCTAATGGAAAAATCCAATATTTAACACTGCCTGACCTGGGGATCGAACCCAGGACCTCTTGATTGGCAGTCGAGCATGCGCCCTCTACGCCACCGAGGCAGTCAACTAAAATTAAATTATATAAAAAACTACTTTGTGCAGCTGTTTTATACCCAGTCATAAATTAAATTGTTCGTGTTGGTCTTTATCCTATTCCTCTCCATGTGAACCGATATCCAGTGTTTAAACATGGGACTCTGGAGATATCAGCAACTGCCTTAACAATTGCGTTACCTGAGGCATTGACACAATTTCAGAACAACACTACTCGAGATCTTAATATTGCGAAGAAGACAGGTATTCACATGTGAGAGAAACATTGTCGATGCACTGCAAAATCTGGGATAACACATAAGAGCCCGGTATGCGTCATTATACTAGAGTCTTATGGTGTCAAAGGACTTTCTGGTATAATTAACCTATAGTTGGCAGGTGTACATGTTGAGACAGAACTTCCTTGACGTCCCCACTGATAGAGATCGTCGTTCTCTCTCCATGCCGAGGTCGTCAGTCAGAATTCAGGACAACAGAGTGTTGAATAAGATATTAATTAATATATTCATTGTATCATGTTCAGAATTAAAATATAATACCTAGGTACTTACATAAGTTTGTTTGATTCCATTATTCACAATAATTTTAGACTTTTGCTGAACGGCCGAACCGTATACATACGACATACAATAGAAAATAATCTTCAATTCAATTCTTAATTTATGGCTTGATGGCTTATTATTGTGAGTCGTGTTTTTTTAATAGAATATGTCGTAATTATAAATCGTAAAACACAGAACAGAACTTGTAAAATACCGCGAAATCGCAGGAACCTACACAAAACACGGAAAGGTTTTCTGTGGTTTTGACTTTATTGACATCGTTGACGTTTAAATCTATCAAAATTACAAGAGTTGCCATATAAAATAAAATCTCCCGACTCCAAAATGGGTAAATCAGTAGTTCATTGCAATGGCAACATAGTTAACAATGGTTAATTCTAGCCAAGGTTAAAAAAGGTATCAAAAAACGAAAACACGAGTTGACCATTGGTTAGGGACTTAACCATTGTCAGTTTAACAAATTGTTAACTTGACAGTTACCAGCGATCAAAAAACCGGCCCTAAGCAATTTACCAAGATATGCTTTAACAATTAATTTTATATTAAGTTTATGACTGCCTCGGTGGCGTAGAGGGCGCATGCCCGACTGCCAATCAAGAGGTCCCGTTTTAGCCGGTTAGCCCTTAGGGCCGGTTTTTTGATCGCGGGTAATTGTCAAGTTAACAATTTGTTAAACTGACAATGGTTAAGTCCCTAACCAATGGTCAACTCGTGTTTTCGTTTTTTGATACCTTTTTTAACCTTGGCTAGAATTAACAATGGTTAATTATGTTGCCATTGCAATGAACTACTGATTTACCCATTTTGGAGTCGGGAGATTTTATTTTATATGGCAACTCTTGTAATTTTGATAGATTTAAACGTCAACGATGTCAATAAAGTCAAAACCACAGAAAACCTTTCCGTGTTTTGTGTAGGTTCCTGCGATTTCGCGGTATTTTACAAGTTCTGTTCTGTGTTTTACAATAATTTATAATTACGACACAATCTATTTAAAAAACACGACTTTCACATTAATAAGCCATCAAGCCATAAATTAAGAATTGAATTGAAGATTATTTTCTATTGTATGTCGTATGTAACGGTTCGGCAGTTCAGCAAAAGTCTAAAATTATTGTGAATAATGGAATCAAACAAACATAAGTAAGTACCTAGGTATTATATTTTAATTCTGAACATGATACAATGAATATATTAATTAATCTCTTATTCAACACTCTGTTGTCCTGAATTCTGACTGATAACCTGAAGAACGACCTCGGCATGGAGAGAGAACGACGAACTCTATCAGTGGGGACGTCAAGGACGTTCTGTCTCAGCATGTACACCTGCCAACTATGGGTTAATTATACCAGAAAGTCCTTTTACACCATAAGAGTCCAGTATAATGACGCATACCGGGCTCTTATGTGTTATCCCAGATTTTGCAGTGCATCAACAATATTTCTCTCACATGTGAATACCTGACTTCTTCGCAATATTAAGATCTCGAGTAGCGTTGTTCTGGAATTGTGTCAATGCCTCAGGTAACGCAATTGTTAAGGCAGTTGGTGATATCTCCAGAGTCCCATGTTTAAACACTGGATATCGGTTCACATGGAGAGGAATAGGATAAAGACCAACATGAATAATTTATGACTGGGTATAAAACACCTGCACAAAGTAGTTTTTTATATAATTTAATTTTAGTTGACTGCCTCGGTGGCGTAGAGGGCGCATGCTCGACTGCCAATCAAGAGGTCCCGGGTTCGATCCCCAGGTCAGGCAGTGTTAAATATTGGATTTTTCCATTAGGAATTATCTCAATAATTGTCTGGAGTCTGGAACTGTGCCCAGTAGATGGCAATAGGCTTGCCCCCTATTACATGGGATCAATAACATACTGGCGAAATGTGGGTGTATCTACTATGGGACTGAGTCCTGGGTACACCTCTGCCTACCCCTTCGGGAAAAAGGCGTGAATGTATGTATGTATGTTATGTATATGTAATTTTAATTTAGATAATACTTCACAAAGTGACATACATTGTGTGAGTGTGTCATATTAAACTGTTTAATGGGTCATGTGTGCCTGCTAATAAATCTATTATATAAATTCATTTCATGTAAATACACCTACTTATAGTGTTTCAGGGAACGTAATACTTCTAATAATTTTAGCATAGAAGAAAGTTCTTAATAAATGATGTTAGCTACAATGACGGACCTTTTTGAAGCAAACCAAAACACCGTAGACCTGGCAAAATACTGGACCAAAATTTTATAAGGAGTAAACTAGCCATATTGACTCGAAAAGAAGAAGAATTAATGATGTACTCAAAAAGGCCTCCACATGCTTGAAATGGAATTAAAGGAGCTTGATATAGAATCGAAGAAGCGTGAATTGAAATTTAAGAAAGTCAGGAAGGTGTATCATAAATAAAAATAAAAAGCATTATATATTAGAAATAAACAGCCAATAAAACTAAAATAAATTTGTCATATTTTAATCACTACATTATTATTATCCTATCCTACTTCATACTATAAATCCCTACTACACTATTAAATACGAAAGTTTGTGAGGATAGATGTTGGATGGATGTTTGATACTATTTCACGCCAAAATACTGAACCGATTAGGCTGAAATTCTGTACCTATTAAGATAGTTTAAACCCTGTAACAAGTATACTTTTTAGTCTGATATTCCCAAGGGAACTAAGACTACGCGGGTGAAACCGCGGCGGGGCACAGCTAGTGTTGTAAACGTGTTATTATTAGTTAGGTAGGTACATTTGAAACCAACAGTATATATATAATATGTAGGTATCAATTAGTTCTTGACGATTACTTATGTGGAGTCATAGTTCTGGTTTGTTACCTATATCATGCTGTACCCCACGGTTTCACCCGCATAGTCTTCGTTCCCGTCGGAATATTGGGATAATAAGTAACATAGGTGTTTTTCTAGGGTCTAAACTATCTACATACCTACTGAATTTCAGCCCAATCGCTTCAGTAGTTTTAGGTGTCCATATTCACCAACTTTCGCATTTATAATATTAGTAGGTTTCACAACACGATTTCTTTTGATAGACGCACAATATAGAATAGACGATACCGCTTACGAAAATTTTCATCGTCCGAATACTTTAGCGGAGCTGTAAATTACGTGGCCGGTCTTCTTGATAAGGTATAACATCTGAACATAATTCCTTCGTCTGAGGAGCTATTTCAATTTCCAGTATGTTGATAAATTATGTAAATCCATATCTTTAGTATTAAATACTTTCCAAAACACTCGAATAAAATCAGAAGCAGCAGTAGGTAGATACGATAAGATTAATAACCATCTGTTTTTGGCGCCAACCAGTCGACGGAGCAGTGGTTAAATATTCCGACTAATGGTTACTTATTTGACTATCTGTCAAGCTAACTAGGGATCAAAAAACGAATTTTTTCGAAATTTAACAAATTGTCAAGAAATTTAACAACTAGTTGACTTAACCCGCGATCAAAAAACCGGCCCTTAGTCTAATGAACATTCTACTAGAATTGTCCACCACCTGGTTACTGGCACATAAACAATGTAATGTAATGGCTACCAGATAGGTAAATATTTTTTCTCAAACATACATTGAAATATTGTAATTATTTTCGAAAAAAGAACACGTAAAGTATTGAATTTACTGGCAAAGAAAAATATCCATTGCTGGTGCGTTTTTTGAATTTGGAACATTACAACGCTCCAGCAATGTTTTATAAAACGGCGTGCTGGAGTTATTAAATACTCTTTGATTGGATCTCTTTTATCAATCTTGACATACCAAAGTAAGTCTCTTTGCTTAGTACAAATTGCGTTCACGTGGCTGTATAGCCATAAATGCGTTTGTCTTTCGGCACAGATGATAAATAAAAAATTGGCGGCAAAGCTGAAAATTCGTCTTGATTTATTATTTACACACTTATTTTATATATTTATTTATTTATTTATTAAGGTACAATTGTGAACTTACAGCTAAGCCAAAACGCTCACAATGCTACATACTAACCTAGGTACTCAAATTTAATATAACATACTTATATATACATTTGATGGGGTCAACATGTAAGCTTTAATAATTAAAATTATTTCGGACGATTCAGAGAGTGAAATGGAAATTGATTGTACTACAGCAGATTTAAGATTAGAAGCCAAATTGGCAAATGGAAAACCTGCTTCCAGCGAAGTCAAAAGAAAGTATATTTTATTACCTTGCATTCTTTTGAGAAAAGCACTATATAGGTATATGCCTCGGCGGAAATGGCAATTGCCTGTCTCATATTAGTGAAGAAGACATATATAATATCTTGCTATACAAGATCTTGCTTCTTGCTAAACATGATCATGATATATGTGTCCATGAGATGCGTCCACGCGAATCCCTGAGGGAATTATTTAAAGAAATAAACATTCTGACCCTACCATCCTTATACATTTATGAGAACATCATGTATGTGCGTAAAAATTTACATAAATTAAAATTAAATAGTGACCTTCATAATTTTAATACTAGGAATAAAGACAAAATAGCTGTACCTAGCTTTAGATTATCTAAAACAAATAAAAAGACATTCTTAGGAAATAGTGTACGTTTCTATAATAAAATTCCAAAAGAGATAACTGGGCTCTCAGAGGGTAAATTCAAAACCTATATAAAATCTACTTTACTTAAGAAAGCTTATTATAAAGTCAACCAGTACATAGAGGACAAAGATGCCTGGAAACTTCTGCATAGCCGCCTCGCGGCACCTTCAAAGAAAACTAATGTAACCAAACCAAATATTGTGAAACTATCTGTTGAAAAATTAAGCCCTACAAGTTTCTTGTGCGTTCTTCTTGTAGAGGTATCTTTCCGAACGCACGGTAGACTCAGTACTGTTTATCTTCATTGACGTGCAAAAGTGTCAGATTATGACCTAATTGAATAAATCTGTTTGAGTTTGAGTTTGATTAAGCCGCGTGACTTCATCGTATCCGACAAGTCTGTCGGATTCTTTCTCTCACTGACTAGTGAAAGACGTCACGCCGCGGCTTGCGGGCGCATTGTGACTGTCACGAAAACAATAGCGCCCGCTCATTTTTACAAATCTTTAAAAATTCATTGTGAAGAATTTTGAAGGGCTACAGAAAAAAAAAGTCATATTTTAAGTATATATTTCCAAACTATATTTATGTATAAGGTATTCCAAACTTTAAATATAAATATTAATAGCTACAATGAACGGTCCCACGCTTCTTCCAATAATATTTTTTCTGCCAATTTTAGTGGTGGGTGAGGTTAACAGGGAAAGCAAACATTAACATTGGCTTCATAATAGATGCTTCATCATCATCATCTCAGCCATTGGTAATCCAGTACTGGGAAATACAAAATGGGTTAAATTATATGCGGAGGTAACAGGGGGGAATACAAAACATCGATTTGGGAAAATTTTCATAGGATTGTATCAAATTTCTCGTAGCTAGGATACCATCCATTGATATAAAAAAGGGGAGATAGGGTACTTTCTCTCAGCGCTTACTCAACAAATGGCACGTGCATTTTGCTCAGTGTGCAGTTTGCAGTTTGCACAGTGACATATAATGAACAACAAAAATAGAAAGGCGTACCTAAGACCGAAGTGCAACCGGGACAACAATATTATTAGCTCGTACGCCCTTACTTTACTGCCGTACGTGGACCTAATGGGATCTAATTTGAGCTTGCCATTTCCGAGAAGCCAGTACCTCATCTCCCCTTTTCTTAATATCAATGATTACTTCAAAGCAAAAAACAAAGTTAAAAATAAACCTACTCCAAATAATTCACCTAAGCGACTCACATAAATGTACATATCCAACCTATATTATAAATAATAAAAAGGTAGGTAATGTATTCCCCGAATCCGACCCATCGCAGTCCGCTGACCCTCCGCACCCACGCGTAATGGAACGTAAACAATCTAGATTGTATTAGATCTAGGCTATCTAGACAACCTAGGTGCTATCTGTTGGTATAGACACAAAAAGATACCAGAAGGTAATACACAAATAAATATTTATCAGTATGTACATATTTGATTTAATTTTTATTTTATTATTTTAGTAATATTTTACATAATAATTGCGTATATGAAACTTCATCAGTTACATAACTGACAGCCTCGCTGGCTCAGATGGTAGTAACTCTGCTTTCTGTGCCGCAGGGCCCGGGTTCGATCCCCGGCCAGGTCAAACATTTGTGTGCACGAACATGTCTGTTTGATCCAGTCATCTGGTTACCATAGTACAGGCTCTGCCTAGTTTGGGACCAGGTGACCGTGTGTGCAAGTTGAAAAAAAATATAATGAGGCGATTTCTTTAAAAAAAAGGTGTAGCTCGCGAACGAACTATAGGTAGATGGCGTATTAAGTAAATTTGTCAATATTAATTATCGTTATTTTTATGTTGTGTATCACATTAAAAAAAAATGAAAATATCAAATACAAAATCAAGCCTAAATCTGCATACTTTACAGTTTTTATTGTTGAAGCTTCTTTTTCTATATAACAACGCCATCTGTCCTTCCTTTGAGAACTATTTTTTTTTAAGATAACGCCTCAATGTTTTGACGTTGAAACTCTATGTTCAATAATGAAAAAATATAGTGTGTTTATATTTACATAACGAAACGTGTAAAGCACAGAGCAAATATGGAGAGGAGGTGTTGATATTAGATTTCCCCAAGGATTATTGGATAGAAATCCTTTGATTTTTCCTCATCAAACAATGCGTGACATTTTGCGGATTGAAGGGACACAGATCACTATATTAAGTACTTGAAGGGATGTCCGATCCTTCTATATTTTCCATCTACCGGTCAATGGCAAACTACTCGATTCATTCTTTGTCGACCTTACTAAGAAGTTTAACTATATCACTTAAGATGGTGGCATGTTTTCAAAATGATAATAAAAACTACAAAAATTTAATACTTTGGTGACTAAAAGTCTAAACAGGAAAGAGGACCTCTTAGCAGTTTGACACAATCCAATTTACTAAATCGATTTTTTGTATTCCCCTATTTCTTCTGAATACAGTAAACCTATTGGATATATAAAATATTTATATCCAGATATTATATAGATGAAGTAAAGTATGTCCCTATCATTTTATTTTTGTTTATAAACTAAGTTTTTTTGTAGTAAACGTCCAATCACGCGAGTAAAACTGGGATTTTAGAAGTTCACTATGAAAAAACCAAGGGTTTATAAGAAAAATTAAATTGAAAGGGACATAGGTTACTTTGCTATAAAAATATCAGGATATAAATTTATAGAATGAGATTATTTTATTCGTTGGAAACAATCGATTTGGTAAATTTTTCGTAGGATTGTGTCAAATTCCTAAAAGGCTGCGTACGCTCTTAAGAAATTATTGTAGAACAAAATTTAAGCACGTATGATTATTTAAATATATAAATACCTACTGAGCTCTACTTACCTACCCATAATATATTTTTAGTTTCCGTGACACAATATCGCCATCTATTGTCCAGCAGAATAATTTAACGACGCTAACAGTCACTGACTCAGGCCACGCCCACTATTATGACGTCAGGACCTAGTTGAAATCACGGTGCACAGTTGCTTAGGTCGCCTCCTCTCCGTACTTGCTCTGGGGTGTAAAGTATAAAGAGACCACACGGTCTCTTTACACACATTTATCTCTAGCTTCAAAAAAAAAAAATATACTGCATACACCACTAACTAGTCGAGCCGATCTTGACACTCGGAACATTTATTAATTACCTACATTATGTTTAGAAAAATAACTTCAAAATAAAAAAAATATGTGACAACTTCCACACACGGTCATCTGGTTCCAAACTAGGCTCGAAGCCTGTACTATGGTAACCAGATGACTGATATACATCTTATATCTTTAAATGAGCAATTCTTGTATATATATAATTGGAATCTCGGAATCGGCTCCAACGATTTTCATAAAATTTAGTATATAGGGGGTTTCGGGGGCGATAAATCGATCTAGCTAGGAATCATTTTTAGAAAATGTCATTTTATTTAAAAAAAAAAAAAAATACCGAGCAAAGCTCGGTCATCCAGATATTACTTATATAAGCTTATAACACCCAGACACAGATCAAACAGACATGTTCATGCACACAAATGTTTGACCTGGCCGGGGATCGAACCCGGGCCCTGCGGCACAGAAAGCAGAGTTACTACCATCTGAGCCGACGAGGCTGTCAAATAATAAAATTTAAAACTATATAGTTCTAAGTAGGATGCTGTTAAACTAATCTATGCCTACCGGCACCTAATTTTTAACTATACATAGTTCAAATTGTGTTTTCGCGGCGAGAGAATTTTGTAAATTTCAAATATCCACGCGGTAAATCAAATGGTTACTGCAGTTATTTGTATGCGCGATTATGTAAATGGGTGCAGTTACCCGTTTACCTCGCAACCGCAAAAATAACAAAAAAAGAAATAAGACATAACAATAAGAATAATGATGCCTTTGTTTTAGACTGCCTCGGTGGCGTAGAGGGCGAATGCTCGACTGCCAATCAAGAGGTCCCGGGTTCGATCCCCAGGTCAGGCAAAAGTGTTAAATATTGGATTTTTCCATTAGGAATTATCTCAATAACTGCCTGGAGTCTGGAACTGTGCCCGGTAGATGGCAATAGGCTCGCCCCCTATTACATGGGACCAATAACATACGGGCGAAATGTGGGTGTATCTACTATGGGACTGAGTCCTGGGTACACCTCTGCCTACCCCTTCGGGAAAAAGGCGTGAATGTATGTATGTATGTTTTGTTTTAGAACTTTTTGTTGCTTTTGATGTTTTATAAAATATTTCTTAGTTCAGTGTGCCTTTTAGCAAAGGCCTCCTTTCGCAATTTCCATTGTTTTCTGTCTTTGATAACCTTTCTCCAATTTGGGCCAGCTTTTGATTTTATATGGTATTCGCGTATTCTCATTTGAGGAATTGACGGCCTCTACTTCATTTGCTACCTTGAAGTATGTTGCTTCTCAATATACATACTTACGTACAGTCCATAAAATCGAAGAAGTACTGTTGGACGTTTCATCTTTTCAAGCCGAAATGACTTTGTATAGGCATAACTTACACCATTTCAGTAACCTACGCCGTAAAACTTTGAATTATGAATTTTTAACAAGATTATTATAGATTTAAGAATCGTACAATTCGTAATCACTACATTTTAAATCAAATTCTTCAAACCGGGCAAAAAATCTGCCAAACAGTACTTCTTAGATTTAAAGGACTGTAGACGATTCACATAATTCGCCGCATCTGCATGCAGTCGCGTGATTAGGGAATCTTCACGCAGAACACTGACACGAGCCCAATGTTTCCCGCCGAAAGCTCTAGACATTAGACATAACATCTCGCCTTTTTTCCAAAGGTTTACCCAAGATCCAGTCTCATAAATAGTAGGTAAATCATAGATATAATTATACACCAACATTTCGCCTGTTCTATGTATTTTGGTCTCACGGTGTAGGGGGCTCTCTTATTGTCATTTACTGGGCACAATTCCAGATTCCAGGTTTTCATTGAGATAATTCATAATGGAAAAATCCAAAAAAACTGCCTAACCAGGGAATCAAATCCGGGACCTCATGATCGGCTAGTTTGCGACCACTACGCCACCGGGGCAGTCTCTATAGCTACGTCTCAAACCATTTGTGTCGATTCGGCATTTAAGTGACTAGCTACGCTCCACAATTTAATAGTGTTATAATTATATATTTATGTAATAATAATAGAAATTACTGGGCATGATGAGATATCTCAGGGTGACAGGCGCAGTGCAGTGCCGCTCAGAATTTTGGAATTTTGAAACACTGGGTGGCACTGTGTCTGATATGGGCTATCATGATGCTTACCATCAGGCACCTGATTTGCTCGTCTTGTTACTCACTATCATAAAAAAAAGGTAAATAAAATAAAAATATGACGCTATGGACTCCCTCAAGATAGTTTAAGTTAGTCCAATAAAAACGCCTAATAATGCAATTAATTATGTAAAAAAAGGTCCAAACGCTTTTGTTTGGAGATGTATGAAGTACGAATAAAAAAAATGTGGGTGTACCTACTATGGGACTGAGTCCTGGGTACACCTCTGCCAATCCTTCGGGAAAAAGGCGGATTTGTAGGTCATGTCATGTTTTTCTCTTTTGTGACGTACGCCACTACACATAGGATCCAGAATAAATCTGGTCCGTGAAAAATCTGGATACAATCGAGTGAACACTAGGTACGTTGTGAATTAATAATTGAACCTATCAATTCACATGTAATAATTAATACGTCATTGCTGACAGATCTTATCTATTTACGGTTTGCTGACAATGCTGAATTAATTTATAATTAATAACCTGAATTATTTGTTGAAATAAAGTGCCAAGCGAGTCGAGTACATTATATGGGAAAATAAAATAAATAATGTTAAGACATTGGCAAATACCTTAGCTGAGACGTCACACAAAAATATGCAGGGAACTGTCAAAACATACTTGAACAATTGTCGTCCAGAGTTTTGGCGGGAGATCGAAGAATACAGTTTGGCTCCCGTATCTTTATCAATTATCGGTGCATTTTCGAGTGTTTAACGAGTAATAATGGTGGAATATTGCGTGTTGAGTGTTTTCGAAGATACACAAGTCTCTTGGCAAGTGATACGAGAGTTGAAATGTGATTTTTCGTGTTCCCGCCAAAATTCCGGCAGCTTCTTGTAAAGACCACCACTTTACTAGAGCTGTGACTTGTGACTTGACTGACTCTGAATTGATTAATTGACCATATTAACTTGAAAATTTATATAACTTGACACTGGCAATACATTCGTGTGGGTCCATAAAAGAAAAAAAAATAAATTGTCGTCCGACATAACCTAGATCTTTTACAAAATAAAACTACGCATTATCGAGTTGCGAGTCACATTCCAATAAATACAATACACGAGTGTTTTTCCATTAATTAATTAAAATATACAACAATAATGAAAAATAAAAAAAACTTTCTTGTTACACCTTGATTACAAAGACTATTAAAATCGGTGAGCCTAATTAGGTCGGTGATTAATGAAAGCGCGCTCTTAACACCAAAAAATAGGTACGAATTCCTCTTATATTGTCGATTCTATCCAATCGGAAAGCAATTTCGGTCCTATCGCGTCATTAAAACCGCCATATTGGCGGTACTTAAATGAATTATCGCCATTCTGGGCCGTGTCGGGAATTCTTAGCCATCAATTTTAGTCTGACTATAATCTAAAAGTACGTTTCGAAATATGGAACTAGCCTTTCGTTATATCGTGCCGTTTCTAATACACGCACTAGGGGATAGTCACTAGCGACATCGTCACCTCCATTAAAACCCTGGTCAAACACACTAAGGGCTCGTAAAGGCTGCCCTTGACATTTGGGTGCGTTGCCGCTTTGTCTGCCCACTTCTTGATACCTATTAACATGTATTATATAATCTATACATAATATTATGAAATTACATAAAAGAAAAACCTCATCTGGTCATAGATTTGCTGGATGGAGCATCGTCATAGATCTGTAAGAAAAAAAGAGTCAAACCTCATTTGTGCGTGTGTGCGTGCCGACTACTTGGTGCATGTCAAATTTCAATCGGTTTACACAGAAGACGTTTCTGCCCATCTGATAAATTTTAGTCAACTCTTACACTAGCGCCCTCATACATATAATTCATAATGAACATACTTTCACGCCTTTTTCCCGAAGGGGTAGGCAGAGGTGTACCCAGGACTCGGTCCCATAGTAGATACACTCACATTTCGCCAGTATGTTAATGGTCCCATGTAATAGGGGGCGAGCCTATTGCCATCTACCGGGCACAGTTCCAGACTCCAGGCAGTTATTGAGATAATTCCTAATGGAAAAAACCAATATTTAACACTGCCTGACCTGGGGATCGAACCCGGGAACTCTAGATTGGCAGTCGAGCATGCGCCCTCTACGTCACCGAGGCAGTCATAATGAACTTTGGCAGTTAAACAAGTTTAAAGAATTCTCCGCACTCTGCAGGTTTTAGGACAAAGTGCTTAGAATATTCACAATGGGAAGTGTCAAACGTACTCCCCTCTTTGACGATCTATTTCTATGCGTATGCTGTTTTAACCACAGACTGAAGGACCGAAATAACAGGTATTTATAAGTTTGACAAGTCTGTGGATCTGTGTGTCAGTCTGTGTATCGACATCGTAGGTCCTTAACGAATTTACGATTTTGATACGATATTTATTTTATTTGAAAACTAACGTGATCCAGAGGTCTTGGCTAAGTTTCATGAAATTCAGTTCAGCTGTCGACGATTATTTGCTCTCTTCCAGAGGCTGAAGGGATATGAGCAACTTCCAGTGGTCTGATCGATTCGAAATTTGGTATGCTGTTACTTCATCAATATTGCAACGACTTTGACAACCTTGACCTGATGCTGCAGCATCAGGTTCCGAGGGGCCAGTAGTCAAATTGTCGTGTTTGGGCTTATTAAAATCGTCTCAATGAATATGTTACAGATAGATGGTGACCAGGGTCTGATGATGGAGCAGGAAGAAGAAGAGTAGGGTTTTTTTAATTTATTTTTTTAAAGTTGTGTGTTGATTTCATATTATTATGTTATTTATATACTACTAGCGACCCGCCCCGGCTTCGCACGGGTAGCAGAAGTAGGTATAGTGGACGTTTATCAGGAGTAAATTCGTGATACATTGTATTTTAATAAATATAACCCTAATGGTTTACGCAGCGCACGCAAATTAATGACTATTTCTGTTACAATGACCAAACCTTAACACATGTTATAATTTATCGTGGGCTATTTTGAAGATATTGATGAGTACTACAAACCCCTAGTACATTACTTTATTCTACCACCAATACTTTTCACACCACATGAAAAATAATCACTGCTTCTATTATTGTGACTAAACCAGAAAAGATGGATATAATCTATGTATACTGTTTGGTAGGTATTGATAATTAATACAATCCCCTAGTACATTACTTTAATCTACCACCGATAGTTTTCACACCGCATGAAAAATAATCACTGCTTCGATTATTGTGACTAAACCAAAAAAGATGGATATAATCTATGTATACTGTTTTGTAGGTATTAATAAGTACTACAAACCCCTAGTACATTATTTTACTCTACCACCAATAGTTTTCACACCGCATGAAAAATAATCACTGCTTCAATTATTGTGACTAAACCAAAATAGATGGATATAATCTATGTATACTGTTTTGTAGGTATTGATAAGTACTACAAACCCCTAGTACATTACTTTACTCTACCACCAATAGTTTTCACACCGCATGAAAAATAATCACTTTTTCGATTATTGTGACTAAACCAAAAAAGATGGATATAATCTATGTATACTGTTTTGTAGGTATTGATAAGTACTACAAACCCCAAGTACATTACTTTACTCTACCACCAATAGTTTTCACACCGCATGAAAAATAATCATTTTTTCGATTATTGTGACTAAACCAAAAAAGATGGATATAATCTATGTATACTGTTTTGTAGGTATTGATAAGTACTACAAACCCCTAGTACATTACTTTACTCTACCACCAATAGTTTTCACACCGCATGAAAAATAATCACTTTTTCGATTATTGTGACTAAACCAAAAAAGATGGATATAATCTATGTATACTGTTTTGTAGGTATTGATAAGTACTACAAACCCCTAGTACATTACTTTACTCTACCACCAATAGTTTTCACACCGCATGAAAAATAATCACTTTTTCGATTATTGTGACTAAACCAAAAAAGATGGATATAATCTATGTATACTGTTTTGTAGGTATTGATAAGTACTACAAACCCCAAGTACATTACTTTACTCTACCACCAATAGTTTTCACACCGCATGAAAAATAATCATTTTTTCGATTATTGTGACTAAACCAAAAAAGATGGATATAATCTATGTATACTGTTTTGTAGGTATTGATAAGTACTACAAACCCCTAGTACATTACTTTACTCTACCACCAATAGTTTTCACACCGCATGAAAAATAATCACTTTTTCGATTATTGTGACTAAACCAAAAAAGATGGATATAATCTATGTATACTGTTTTGTAGGTATTGATAAGTACTACAAACCCCTAGTACATTACTTTACTCTACCACCAATAGTTTTCACACCGCATGAAAAATAATCACTTTTTCGATTATTGTGACTAAACCAAAAAAGATGGATATAATCTATGTATACTGTTTTGTAGGTATTGATAAGTACTACAAACCCCTAGTACATTACTTTACTCTACCACCAATAGTTTTCACACCGCATGAAAAATAATCACTTTTTCGATTATTGTGACTGAACCAAAAAAGATGGATATAATCTATGTATACTGTTTTGTAGGTATTGATAAGTACTACAAACCCCTAGTACATTATATTATTCTACCATCAATGCATTTCACAGCGCACGCAAATTTATGAATATGGTAATTATATTATGTAACACCTTGGTTCACAATATTGCAGTTTTCTTACGGATCCCCATTTTTTTTCAAAATCTCATATAGCCTATGGCACTCACACTGAATTAAGCTATCCATAAGTGAAAGAATTTTTAAAATCGGTCCAGTAGTTTCGGAGCCTATTCGTTACAAACAAAAAAACAAAAAAACAAAAAAACAAAGTTTCTCTCTTTATAATATTAGTATAGATATAACTGTGCGCTGCAGTTTCACCCGCATAGTCATCGTTCCCAAGCAAAGATCCTATGTTATTTCAGGGTCTAAACTATCTACATACCGAATTTCAGTCCAATTGGTTCAGTATTTTGGAATGAAAGAGTAACAAACATCCATCCATTTATCCATCCATCCATCTTCACAAACTTTCACATTTATATTATTAGTAGGAATTAGGGTAGGGGTTAATAATTAACATACAATCACGCATTTTTTCCTAAGGGGTAGGCAGAGATGTCAGACTTGAGTCACATTGTAAGTACACCCACATTTTGCCAGTATATTATTGGTCCCATGTTATATGGGGCGAGCTAATTGCCATCTGCTGGGCACAGCTCTACGGGACCTCACGATCGGCAGTCAAGCCCACTAAATAAATAAATGATAATAAATAAAATTTTATTTCCAAAATTAACATTACACTTAACTTATTAAATTAACATTAACATTAACATTGCCTTTAACATTAACCTTTGATGCATTTTTTACAACTCATTGCTAGCACTTATGAATTACGCCGACGCCAGGAATATAAAAATGTGCTGTTCTCGTTTATCTCACCTTCGCAAAACTAGCAAAAAATATTATATAGGTTGTACTAAACGTAGCGTTTGACACTTCCATGGTCTCATACTCAAAGGGAGGCAACCCAAATGTTTCCACTTCATTATAAAACACGCCTCCAGAACTTTCCCTAATAGACTTGAATGTCTACGAGTCTGACCTAATTGTTACACAGAATACCTATTCCTACAGGAATACTATTAATTACGCTTTTGTACCTAATGTGTATTAATTGTTCTCGTGAATTCTATGGGTTAACGCGATACCGTCACGTGTGTGAAGGGCAATATTACCAGCGAAATTACTGGGCATGCCGAGATTCAACAACTCATATCTCAGGGTGACAGGCGCATTGCAGTGCCGCGCAGACATTGAACTTTAAAACACTGGGTTGCACTGTGTCTGATATGGGCAATCATGATGCTTACCATCAGGCACCTGATTTGCTCGTCTTGTCACTTACTATTATAAAAAAAATCCAAAAACAACATGCACAGTGCTCCGCCCTCCCGCAAAATTGCATGCAAAGAGGAAAGCTATTACTCACATAACATACTCACAAATTTTATCATTTATAATATTAATAAGAATTACGATATAATATAAGTAGGATACTTCTTTGACTATAAAGAAAAAGGGAAAAGATTAAAGGTAATACGAGGTTACCCTGAATTGCAGAAATAAATCTCAAGTGGACGAAATTAGCCGCCGGCTATCGGGTGTCGACTGGAGCTGAGATTTATCGTAAGGTTCCTTTACTGTGTTCTGTGATACATGGAAACATTAAAACTAACTTCTATCTGTGTCGTGGTTTCACCCGTTACATAATGAATTGATTTTAATGCGGTTATTTGTTTGAAACTCGACGAGATCGAGGATGTTCTTGTATATCGGCTCAGCCGTTTTGAGATTATCAGCTCTTTCAAGATTATTCTAGCGGCTGTTGGGATATAAATATGAGCCACTTTTAGTGGTGGACTCTTAAGGTATCTTATCATCTTATCATAATATTGCAATGATTCAAAATTGCTGGGCCAGTAGTCAAATGTATCGCGTTTGGACTCTTTGGAATGGTCTCAATGAATAATAATATGTTACATAAGATGGTCTGATGATGGGGCAGAAAAATGAGAAGAGGGTTTTTTAATGGTTTGTTCCCGTTTGTTCACCTGGGTGAATTCACCTGGGTGAACAAGTGGGAAAAAAATTCTTAATTAACAGTTTTATTTATTAAATGCTCGCTTCTCTCTGCCTAGGTAGCATAGTAGGCGCAAGATCATAACGTCCCGGATTCGATCCCCCAGTTCAGGTAAGGTGTTAAATATAGAATTTTCCCATTACTATTTCAATAACTGCCTGGAGACTGGAACTGTGCCCGATATATGGCTATAAACTCGC
Source organism: Hemistola chrysoprasaria (assembly GCA_947063395.1). NCBI lineage: Eukaryota > Metazoa > Arthropoda > Insecta > Lepidoptera > Geometridae > Hemistola > Hemistola chrysoprasaria. Next base: position 1,154,273 of record OX346725.1, read on the forward strand.
CCCCTATTACATGGGACCAATAACATACTGGCGAAATGTGGGTGCACCTACAGTTACTATGGGTCTACTATGAGTCCTGGGTACACCTCTGCCTACCCCTTCGGGAAAAAGGCGTGTTCGTATGTTATGTCATGCATTTATTTATTAAATACTATGATACCTACATTGCCCGAATCGGCGCTGCTTTTCCACCAGAGATGCGCGAGGATTCGTAGCGAGGAATGGAACCAATAGAATCAGTTCATTAACCTACCCTCGCTCAGCGCAGTTCTAGAGTAAACGGCTCAGTGGAGCGAGGTTTTTGTACATACAAAACAAGGAGAGATATGTGCGAGGGATGTGTACTAGGGCACTCGGCTCAATTCCCATACAAAAGCCGCGATATAACTACCTACTACACAGACACTGCACACATGGAATTTATACACACGCAAGAGTGTGCGTGAGGTGCGTTCCGAGCTCACGGAGGCTCGATTAGGTCTCAATTTTGCTCGCGGGGTGAGGAAGGCCCGATTGGTGGGCGATTGAGAGTATCCATTCTATACGTAGTATTATTATCTGCTCTGTGACTAGGGACGGACGCGATAGCGAGCTCCGCTCCCACCACAACTCTCCGCGCTCGCATATTATATGAAATGAGCCCGCTACACGTGCTCACACAGCTCGCCCGCGCCACGGCAAAGATATTTTCCACAGTATTGTGACTTCATAGAAACGTTCGGAACGCGAGTCATAACTACGCGCTCGAGTTCTACATACACTCAACATACGCACAGTCGCGAATGCGCCGCAGTGTGACGAACACTTCAACGAAACTTCAATCACAGAATCTGTGATCAAAGTTCGTAGGATCAAAGTTTGTACGACATCGGATGGGTGACCACAATATCGAGTTGTGAAAATTATTTCGAGTTGCTCCGTGCTGTAGATAATAACTGATTTTATTCTAAATTCTAATTAAAATCAGAGATTTATTATAATAAGGTAATTTCTATATTAATACTCGTCAGCTGATTCTTGCATTTTCGTTGAGTTGGTAGGTGTTGAAGGATTGGAAGGATTGGAGTACAATCACGTAGGTAATTAAACCTCACATTAACAAATAAACGCAACATTCCATGTTCACATTTCATATAGATATGTAATAATAATTTTTGAATCAAATATGATGACAATTGATGTTCTGGTAACCATCATGAATAAGTGTACCGCGTCTGAAACAAAAATATAGCCGTCTCACTCTCGCTGAATCGTCGCGTCTTCGCTGAGGCAGCCCTATCACGTGTCTACGTACCGCGAGGCTGTAGGTATATATTACAAGGATAGAGCCGAGTCACAATACTGTAGATATCTTTACTGTGCTTTCACAGCCTCGCTACTTTGAAAAAATACTTGATTTGAGAAAATAGATTAGTAACAATATATAATAAAATATTACTTAAAACAAATAAAAAATGCCAGAAAACGTTTATTAATGTCAAAACCGTGTCTATATATTCTATATACTAATATATATTCTATACTGTACATTGTCACTAAACATGAATTAAAATGGTACAAAATACTGTAGTGTATAGGTTTTTAAAGTATGGTGGGTAACCTAACTTCTCTACGCGTGGTTGCCGTAAGAGCCGGCTAAGGGTTATCAGATCCAGAGGACGGGTGGCAGCGTCTTCTGCGTGGAAACTTCGAACTACACACGCCAACCCGCCAGCCAAGCGTGGCGAGTAATGGCAATACTGTCACAATGAGGAAGGCTTATGCCCAGAAGTGAGCTTCCTATGACTGAAATTATGATGATGAATATGTAGATATCAAACGAGTCCTCTCATTCTTCATTCATCTACAAGACCTGCAGCTCCTGGGCGTCGCCTCTGTAACAAAACATTATCTATTCTAATCACATGCACATTTTGTAGTGGTAGGCCTCTTTTGCAGGGGGCCGCCTGGGGAAGTACTACACCTTTGCCAGTTATTCATCCGCCAAACAGTTATGTACAAACATTACTGTCTGAAGGGTAATGTTACCAGCGAAATTACTGGGCATGACGAGTTTCAATAGGTAACTAATATCTCAGGGTGACAGTCGCAGTGCAGTGCCGCGCAGAATTTTACATTTTAAAACACTAGGTGGCACTGTGTCTGATATGGGCAATCATGATGCTTACCATCAGGCACCTGATTTGCTTGTCTTGTCACTCACAATCATAAAAAATGCACTTTATATTAAAAGCCGCGAAAGTTTGTTGAAAGATGAACGGATGTTTGTTACTTTTTCACGCAAAAACTACTGAATGGCTTGGATTCAAAATTGACTTTACGGAATGATCATTACGCGGGTGAAACGGCGGGGCACAGATAGTATTATAATCTCTGTCTCGACTGCCTCGTTGTTCTAGTGGTTGCATGCGCTTCTGGATTCGAGTCCTAGATCTGGCAAGCAGTGACATTGGACTTTATAATTAGGAATTTTCTCAATAACAAGCCTGGATCACTAAATAAATAAGTATGTAATAGTACTAACATACTGCCTGCCTGGCACGCCGCGGAGAGTACGTGTTCTTCCCGTTTTTTTTCTCTTTCGCACTCGAATGTTGCATATCTGCTGTCTTGTTCTAACCCCCTGGGACTTCGTTTTCCCTGGTCATTATGCTACCGGGGCTGGAGTCTGCACTTATGCCCGGTTGATGGCAATAGGCTCGCTCCCTGTTACATAGGACCTCAACAATAAACATACTTGAGTATTTGAATATTTTTTTTTTGCATTGATGGTAAGATCATATATAAAATTCGTAAGAAAACTATTTTTAGTTTTTTATTGCAAATTTATATCAAATTAAAAAATATTTTTTAATCCAGTACCGAAAACACGCCGACAGTACCCGAACGAGCTCGTGACCTGTAGTGACGTCACAATGTGATAAAGTACCATAATATATAACTATAACATTACTACGTCACAAAAATGGCGATCAATCGTGGCGCGTTCGTAATCAAGTGAATCGCTTATAATTAATTAAAAAATATATATTTAAAGTGATTTTTAATTATATGATAAATCTTTCAAATTTTTTTTTTTTTTTCAAATACTTAGCATAATGCGATACCAAACCAATGTACTTATCTATTTGGTGATGACTTAAATACACCACTGCCTAAACCTTCGGGGGAAAGCCGCGATGTTATATTATGTATCACTAGCTGTGCCCCGCGGTTTCACCCGCTTAGTCTTCGTTCTCGTGGGACTATCTGCATAAAAAGCACCTTTTGTGTTATTGGTCTAAGCTGTATGTGTACAAGGTCTAAGCTATCAACAAACCAAAGGACAATAAGTGCAAACCTACCCAGCTTTTGACAACTTGACACCATCACATATCGTTAAAAAGGTCTTCAAAAATGGGGAATTTCAGTTCAAGCCGCACAGAAAGTCTAGCGTGAAAACGAAACAAACATATACACGCAAAACGGCGCTAGATGGCGCTGGGATAGAGTTAGAACACGCTAGCGTTTTGTTTACCTGTTACAAGAGTAACTTTTTACATTGTAATGAATTTATAAGAATGAATTTTTAATTTGAGATTTATAAAATTAATAGGAAATAGGATAGGATTAGTCGGATAAGTATAATAGTTTTTTTTTTTTATGATAGTGAATGACAAGACGAGCTAATCAGGTGCCTGATGGTAAGCATCATGATTGCCCATATCAGACACAGTGCCACCCAGTGTTTTAAAATTCAAAATTCCGTGCGGCACTGCACTGCGCCTGTCACCCTGAGATATGAGTTGTTGAATCTCATCATGCCCAGTAACTTCGCTGGTAACATTGGCTTTCTTAACGGAACACAGTAATGTTTGCACATTACTGCTTGGCGGATGAATAACTGGCCAAGGTGTGGGTGGTACTTCCCCAGGCGGCCTCCTGCAAAAGAGGCCTACCACTACAACAGTTTGACCATCCGTTTTAGTTTCTTGCTTTATAAGACCGATTTTGATTTTTTGTTGTTACATAGTTACACTTATATGTAATATTATATACTGTTATTGTCACTCCACATATCTAACTAACGTCACTAACGGGGCTCTCAGAGGATAAATTCAAAACCTATATAAAATCTACTTTACTAAAGAGGGCTTTTTATAAAGTCAATCAGTACAATGAGGACAAAGATGCTTAGAAAATTCCGCATAGCCACCACGCGACACCTTCCAAACAAACGATTGTAACCAAACCAAATATTGTAAAACAATCAGTTGGAAAAATTAAGCCCTACAAGTTTCTTGTGCGTTTTCCTTGTAAATGTATCTTTCCGAACGCACGATAGACACGATACTGTTTATCTTCATTCACGTACAAAAGTGTCGCATTGTGACCTATTTGAATGACTTGACTTGACTAGATCTTTTTTTTTTTTTTTTTGGTGCCCGGGGAAAAATGCGTGACGCATACCACCCGCACCCGGGGGAGCGCAGGATGGTTATGTGGGACTCCCCGACGGCACAGCACCGTACGTCGGTACGTTGCTGTGCCGGCCCGGCGGGTATACCTACTAAAAAACCCCAGGGTGTTCCTTCGCGACGCCATGTGTCGGGGCTGCGGGCACGCCGAAGCACTCATCCGCGGCCCCGACGGCGTTTGGTCCTCCATGGACCCCGCCACGGTGGGGTGAGGGTAATCCTAAAACCCCAACCCTTCCAAGGGGCGCGCGGAAACACGCGCGCGCCTCCTCGCGGGCCCTTTAGGTGGGCAACGGATACCCCCGCATCCGTTGCTCGGGCCCCACATCTTGGGCTTGGAAGGGTGTTCCGTGCCCTCTCGAACGCCTACCGAACGTGCGAGAGGACACGGAAGACCCATTCCCGCCCACCACCACCGCAGGGCTCAAGTGAGCCCCGCCTGTGCCATCCACTGTGCCCTATGCTGACTTCATAGGGACACGCGGAGGCGCAACCCACACCGCGGCAAGCCGTCGGCTTTCCGCCCCAATTCGGTCGCAGAGGATAGGGAGAGCGGCGCATCGTAATACCGACACTCCTCTTCTTTGCGACCCCACCGCCTTCGCCATCTAACGGTGGCGACCCCGTTTGGGCCGCGGAAGGCAGGAAGAGCGGCGCACCGCAATACCGGCACTTCTCTCCCGCCACGGCCGACTTGACTAGATCTATCTCAACCGTGATCTCAATGTTCGCTTCTCTGTTGCATGCATTCTCCTCCACTATCTTACCCTAGCACTCTAATCCATACAATACGACAGGTTACACTCAGGTTAGGTTGACAGCCTCGTTGGCTCAGATAACTCTGGTTTCTGTGCCGCAGGCCCCTGGTTCGATCCCTGGCCAGGTCGCACATTTGTGTGCATGAACATGTCTGTTTGATCTGTGTCTGGGTGTTATAAGCTTATATAAGTATGTATATCAGTCATCTGGTTACCATAGTACAGGCTTCTAGCCTAGTTTGGGACTAGATGACCGTTTGTGGAAGTTGTCCCATATTATTATTATCTAGGTAGGTACGATAATATGTGCCGTGTGATCTTACATCAGTCTGCGTCGCTGTCTCCAGGAGAATGTGTCTCGCAGTGCTTCCCTGAAGTTGGACCCCGTTAAGCAGTACACGTAGAAGTTTATGCCGAAGTTAAGGGCTTGTAGCATAATAAAGATGTTATTATAGATGTTGTACCGATAGATGAAGAATCTCTGTGAACCAAAATGAATTGTTGCTTATAGGTTTATTCATATAGAATAGAACTATCAAACCGCTTCGGCTGCGCAAAGGAAATAGGAGATAATAGTTTGATCGTTTTAAAGAAGAATAATACCTCACTCAATACATTGTTTGAATTTTGCATAATAATACTCTTTTGATTTACGAAGCGCGGCCCAATAGTTCTTTGTTATACAAGAGTGCAAAGTTGCTTTTTAACCGCGTGCTCATAACTTTTTCCAATCTTGATAAACACTGGCGTTGCGGGAGACGGAGAGGGAGTGAAATCGCTCGACGTCTTGCGATGGCAACTGGGGAATCCAGCAACTTGACACCACATAGGTGTAGTGTTCAAATTAAATTAAACAAATTGTAACGGATTTTCACTCAGTGCCTCAAGTTGAAGGTCTTCGTCTTCGACCAGTGTGTGTTACCAGTGATGACTTATGGATCTGAAACGTGGTCCCTGACGGTGGGCCATATCAGTAAGCTCAAAATAGCGCAACGAGCTATGAAGAGGGCTATGCTCGGGATATCTTTGCGAGATCGAGTCAGAAATGAGGAGATCCGTAAACAAATGAAAGTTACCGACATAGCCCTAGATAGCGCTAGATAGCCTAGATTAGCAAGTTGAAGTGGCAATACTCAGGGCACAAAGCACGTAGAACTGATGGCCGATGGGGCCGGAAAGTTCTCGAATGGAGACCACAGACTGGTAAGCGCAGCGTAAGACGTCCTCCCACAAGGTGGACGGACGATGTGACAAGTACGGCTATATAATAATTAGTAGTTAAGTTATATATATAGTATTTTTGGTATTTTTGGCAAATGTAAGGATTTGTGGATTTAGTCTGTGGCTTTGTCGCTGTCAACAAGAATATTGACAATGACAAGGTAACTGGTTTGATATTAGAAGTACTGAGAGGTGATATACTCTATTGAATAGGCAGATATGCAGGAAATATGGCGGCAAAGCAGTGATAATGGAATATGGAGTGAATTATGAGAAAAATATAGTAAAAGGAGGTGTACGAGGCTTATTATAAGATTTAATAATTTCCATTCGTCACATTAGGCTGCTTACAACCGGACTGGATGCAAATCTAAGAGGGAGGTTCAGCAGTGGACGTCCTATGTAGCTGAGATGATGATGATGATAATTATACCACGGAACTGTACATTTGCGTCTAGTTTCGGAAATAGCAGTTTCAATTAACAGAATCATTATATTATAATATGCCTCTATATAATAAACTAAGTATAATTATTATGAGCAATGAAATATAAAACATAGCATAGGTTATATTTACAGTTTATTTGAATAAATTATTTGTTTATTTTATTTGCAGAAATGTAATTCCGATGCCCTCCGAGACCTTTAGAGGAGTGTAATATATAAAATAATGTTTTGAAATTACTTACTATATTGGTTTTGATACACAACAAGATCTGAATAATGTAAGCTGGTAAAGTGAGGATCACATATAGGCTGGAGACAGTGAGCAGCATGATGGTGACTCGACGGTGTGCCTGTTCCCTGTTCAGATGTCTACGATCCGATCTATACACTGATACTATTATACAGGAATTCAACAACTCTATTGCTATCAGAGGAGGCGTCAATGTTATTGTGACTATGAATAATTTAAAATGAATGTAATCATTTACAATCCTTCTAGGTAAATACTCTAATACAGCAATAACAGACTGAATGTTCCATATGAGTATGGGTATATTTATAATGATCGCCGCTACAGTCAAGAAGTAGACGATATACCGCGCGCGTCTCACTGTACACAACGCCTTCATACGCAGCGGGTACACTACCGCGATGAAACGCTCGAATGTGAATGCTACCACAAGCCACGAGTTCAGGGTTACACAAACATCCGCCAGGTATAATATTATAAAATTTAAAAAAGTAATAAAATAATAACTACAATATCTAAACATAAAGGTAGAAAGTAGAGGTATGCCCAATACTTCTAACCACAAGGGGCACATTACAGACAAATAAATCGTGTCTACTAACGCTAGAGCACAAAGATATTGGCTCGTACTTTGAAGCCGCAATTTGCTTTTAATGAACACAACCATTGATATTACATTTCCCGAGCATCCCAGAATTAGCAAAGGGATAAAATAGCAATAAATTAAGATAGTCTCTAAAACCATCTTTGGACACAAAATTCACGAGTCGTTTAATGGAGGTATTAGAAATTACTAATAATACATAACGACATACCTACGAATAATTATTATTATTCGTAGCGACATACCCAACTAGCATATCGATAACGGCTTATTATTTTTAATGAACTCATTATTGTTTTAGGACATAAAAATTTTTCAATTTATTAAATTTATTATCAGAGACTATGATGGAAGTATTCTGAATAGAGAGGAACGGGTGCTAAACAGATGGAGGAATATTTTGAAAGTTTATTTGAGAAGGAGAATTTGTAAGTACAGGCCCAATTCGGGGATACGAATGATAACATAACATACATAACATACATTCACGCCTTTCTCCCGAAGGGGTAGGCAGAGGTGTACCCAGGACTCAGTCCCATAGTAGATACACCCACATTTCGCCAGTATGTTATTGGTCCCACGTAATTGGGGGCGAGCCTATTGCCATATACCGGGCACAGTTCCAGACTCCAGGCAGCTAATTCCTAATGGAAAAATCCAATATTTAACAATACGAATGATAGTCATAATGAAAATGGTATAAGCATGAAAGAGTTCGTAGAAGTTTTTGTAGTGGTAGGCCTCTTTTGCAGGGGGCCGCCTGGGGAAGTACCACACCTTTGCCAGTTATTCATCCGCCAAGCAGTAATGTGCAAACATTACTGTGTTCCGGTCTGAAGGGCAATGTTACCAGCGAAATTACTGGGCATGATGAGATTCAACAACTCATATCTCAGGGTGACAGGCGCAGTGCAGTGCCGCGCAGAATTTTGAATTTCAAAACACTGGGTGGCACTGTGTCTGATATGGGCAATCATGATGCTTACCATCAGGCACCTGATTTGCTCGTCGTGTCACTCACTATCATAAAAAAAAAAAAAAGCGTTGAAAAGTATGAAAACGGCTAAGGCTGCAGGGTATGATAGAGTTCATCATCATCATCATCTCAGCCACAGGACGTCCACTTCTGAACATAGGCCTCCCCCATAGATTTCCATTCAGTCCGGTCGTAAGCGGCCCGCCTCCATCGTGTTCCTGCCGCCTTTATCAGATCGTCTGTCCACCTTGTGGGTGGACGTCCTACGCTGCGCTTGCCGGTTCGTGGTCTCCATTCGAGAACTTTGCAGCCCCATCGGCCATCGGTTCTACGTGCTATGTGCCCTGCCCATTGCCACTTCAACTTACTAATCCGCTGGGCTATGTCGATAACTTTCGTTCGTCTACGGATCTCCTCATTTCTGATTCGATCTCGCAGAGAAATTCCGAGCATAGCCCTCTCCATAGCTCGTTGCGCTATTTTGAGCCTGCTGATAAGGCCCACAGTCAGAGACCACGTTTCAGATCCGTAAGTCATCACTGGTAACACACACTGGTCAAAGACCTTCGACTTGAGGCACTGAGGTATTTTGGACGAGAAGACATTGCGTAGGTTTCCGAACGCTGCCCAGCCTAGTTGGATTCGACGATTGACCTCTTTCTCGAAGTTGGACTTACCGAGTTGGACTGCTTGTCCTAGGTAGACGTATGAGTCAACAACTTCTAGAATCGAGTTCCCAACCGATACTGGGGTCGGCACAACATGGGCATTACACATCACCTTCGTCTTCTCCATGTTCATTTTAAGACCGACCCGTTGAGAAACTCGATTGAGGTCTTCGAGCATCGTGCCGAGATCTTCCATCGAATCTGCCATGACTACGATGTCGTCGGCAAACCGAAGGTGAGTGATGTATTCGCCATTAATATTGATGCCGTGTCTTTGCCATTCCAGAAGCTTGAAGGCGTCCTCCATTGCGGCAGTAAACAGTTTCGGAGATATGACGTCTCCCTGTCTTACGCCTCTTTCCAACGGGATCGCCTTCGAACTCTGGTCCTGTACTCGAACCGACATAGTGGCGTTACTATACAAGCACTTCAACACTTCGATATACCGATAGTCAATATGGCATCGTTGGAGAGACTCGAGCACCGCCCATGTCTCGATCGAATCAAAGGCCTTCTCATAGTCCACGAACGCTAAACATAGTGGCAAGTTATACTCTTCGGTCTTCTGTATAACTTGACGCAGCGTGTGGATGTGATCTATGGTACTGTAGCCTTTTCGGAAACCGGCTTGCTCGGATGGCTGGAAGTCATCGAACTTGCGACTGAGACGATTCGTAATGACCCTTGAAAACAACTTATAAACATGGCTCAGAAGCGAGATGGGTCTGTAATTCTTCAACAAGGTGTTATCACCTTTTTTGAAGAATAGGACCACCACGCTTCTGTTCCATGCTTCTGGGGTCACACCTTTGAATATGACAGAGTTAAAGAGCCTCTGGAGGACTTTAAGTACCGGTGTTCCACCCGCTCTCAGAAGCTCTGTTGTAATTCCGTCGTCACCCGACGCCTTGTTGTTTTTAAGTGGTTTCAGGGCCATTCTTATCTCGTACAGGCTGATGTCCGGAATATCTTCGGTATAGTGTCGGGTCAGCTTGGCTCTTGGATCTTTGGCCGTGCTGCTAACAGGCTTTGCGACCGAAGCGTATAGCTGCCCATAGAACTTCTCGATCTCCTCTAAGACCTCTGCTTTTGTCGACGCTATGCTGCCATCTTCTCTCTTCAGCTTTGTCAGCTGGCTTTGCCCAATAGACATATCTCTTGCGAACACTTTGGAGCCCTTTTTCCGCTCTATTGTCTCTTTAATATTATTAGTATTAAAGAGACGGATGTCGTGCCGCAAGGATTTGGAAATTCGTCTATTGAGCTGCCTATATGACTTAGCATCATCGGGAGATTGCAGCCGTAGCGAGCGTCGCTCAGCCATGAGGTTAAGGGTGTGATCAGATAATTTTTGAGGTCTATTTGTACGGCGGGGTTTATAGAACTTAGAGCCCACCGTTTGGACAGTTTCTACAAGCCTGTTATTAATTTCGTCCACAGACGCATCAATATCCTCCAGGCAATCGAAGCGATTAGAGAGTTCGAGTTGAAAGCTTTCGGGGTTTTGTATATGGGCGCGAGTAGGTCGGAGCGTGGACTTCATCAGGCGTGACCTCTCATGTTTGACGTCAATATTCAATGTGCCTCTTACCAGTCTGTGATCACTACCGGTTTTCACCCTGTGAATCACAGAGACATCATTGAATATTTGCCTCTTGTTGGTCATGATGAAATCTATCTCGTTTCTCGTGGAACCATCGGCACTCAACCAGGTCCATTTCCTGTGAGGCGGCTTCTGAAAGGAAGAATTCATCATAAAGAGTCCCTCTTTCTCCAGGAAATCGGCCAGCCTCTGTCCCCTTGGGTTCCGTTGCCCATATCCAAATTGCCCCACTCTCAGCTCGTCATCGCTTTTCTTGCCTAGCTTTGCGTTAAAGTCCCCCATAACAACAGTGAAGTGGGTCTCGGACGTATGTATGGCCCTACTGACGTCCTCATACATAGTATCCACCTCATCATCTGGGTGTGACGAGGTCGGCGCATATACCTGAATGACCTTCAGCGAATATCTTTTAGATATTCTGAGTATTAGGTATACGACCCTGCTCGATACACTTTCGATGGTAATAATGTTGTTAGTGAGGGACTTGTGGACGAGAAAGCCGACACCACCTTGGGACTGTTGGTCGCCCTCCCGGTAGTAGAGTAGGTTACCTGATCTTAAGGTTATCGTGTCCTCGCCCTCTCTACGGACTTCAGACAACCCCACGATATCCCAACGTAACCTATCTAATTCCTCTTCCAGCTCAATGATCTTCTCGTCGGTCCTCAAAGTGCGTATGTTGTGTGTTACCAGGGCCAGTCGTCGTTGTTGGGGTGGGTAGCCGGAAAACTTCCGGGGATTCTTAGCACCCCCTGCTCCGCCGTTACCGTGACCGCTACCGGAGTCAGGAATAACGGAGCTGCCGGGTACTGGGGGCCTGGTCTGTATGGTGCTGATCATTGGGGGGGTTTTGCCAATACTCGCCACGCTTAGCAGGCGGGTTGGCGAGAGCAGTATGGTGGTCTTTACGCAGAGGACGCCGCTACTCGTCCTCTGGATATTTACCTATCAGCCGGTTCCTACGGCAACCCAGGTAGAGAGGGTGAGGTACTATTCTAATGCCGGTACCCCACGGCAAATAATAATATGATAATAATATGATGAAATAATATGATAGAGTTGTACCCGAGATAATAATAATAATATGGGACAACTTCCGCACACGGTCTTATCTTTGTATGGTTATTTTCTAGAACCTATATGTCTTTATTTTACGTAATTACATGTAGTGTTTTTTACACACATACATACAGTCACGCCTTGTTCCCGGTGGGGTAGGCAGAGACTATTTCCCTCCACTTGCTACGATCCTGACATATAACTCTCGCTTCGTTCACTTTCATGACATTTTTCATACATGCTCGTCGGTTGTAGGTGCTCTTGACTTGGCCTTTCCTAAGAACAACATCAATTTGTTCATGAAAAATACGCCTAGGTCGACCCCTACCGACTTGACCATACAAACTAGCCTTATAAATCTCTTTTGTTAATCTTCTTTCATCCATCCTCTTCACATGCCCGAACCTTCCTTTCTCTTCAGCATTCCTTCTTCCTCCTTCTTCTTTCCTTCTTCAGCATTCCTTTCTCTATCTTTGTCACTACATCGTCTAACACGCCACAGCGTTCCCTTATCGTACTATTCCTCATTTAAAATTTTGCATTCATAGGTAGTCACAATATGGCGCGCTGTTTTTTTTTTTACGTGCCGCGCAAATGCACTGGCAAATACGTAGTAAGGTAATAAACACAAAATAATGTTTTCAATACACAAATTAAGTTTTTTTTTTTTTTTTTTTTTTATGATAGTGAGTGACAAGACGAGCTCATCAGATGCCTGATGGTAAGCATCATGATTGCCCATATCAGACACAGTGCCACCCAGTATTTTAAAATTCAAAATTCTTCGCGGCACTGCACTGCGCCTATCACCCTGAGATATGAGTTGTTGAATCTCATCATGCCCAGTAATTTCGCTGGTAACATTGCCCTTCATACCGGAACACAGTAATGTTTGGACATTACTGCTTGGCGGATGAATAACTGGCAAAGGTGTGGTACTTCCCCAGGGGGCCCCCTGCAAAAGAGGCCTACCACTACAAAACAAGTTTTATTTGTTTTAAAAATATATAATTAAATGAAATTATAATAAAATATTTTGTTAGTGAGTTTAATATATTAATAATTCATTCAACAAAATATGTATTGTTTTTTGGCATATAAACTCTTTGTGGCAATTTCAAAAAAAATATGTAAAGTAAAAAGCACTAGCGCGTAATATTCAGTATAATAAACCTAAATGCGTTGAGATAACGGTCACATTACAAGTAAGGGTGTTGAAAATAATATTATGTGTGTATGTATATGTATGTTTGTTCCTTGTTCACGACAAAGCTACTGAACCGATTGGGCTGGTATGTAGATAGTTTAGACCCTGGCATAACACATCAGGTTCTTTTTATCCCGATATTCCCATGGGAACGAAGTCCACGGGGTTGAAACCGCGGGGCACAACTAGTAGTAATTAATTACGTTTATTGATAACAAACACCCGATAATTTAATTAATAGTTATATAAGTTATATTATTTCCGTAACAGCTTATTATTTTTAATGAAATTAAAATATTTTTTTCGTTAGGTACAAATAATTATTACACTTACAAATACCGTGGATTCACCCGCTAGCGGTGTCGTTTCTATGGTTCCCGTAGTTTTATTATTATATGCATTAAGTAAGTACTAGTATTTTGTGGTCTTCCTTTTTTAAGAAAGATGTTTTTGTAGTGGTAGGCCTCTTTTGCAGGGAGCCGCCTGGGGAAGTACCACACCTTTGCCAGTTATTCATCCGCCAAGCAGTAATGTCCAAACATTAATGTGTTCCGGTATGAGGGGCAATGTTACCAGCGAAATTACTGGGCATGACGAGATTCAACAACTCACATCTCAGGGTGACAGGCGCAGTGCAGTGCCGCACAGAATTTTGAATTTTAAAACAACGGGTGGCACTGTGTCTGATATGGGCAATCATGATGCTTACCATCAGGCATCTGTCTTGTCACTCACTATCATAAAAAAAAGAAGGAATTCTTTTATTATTCAAGTACCTCCTTTATGAGTACTTCTATTTCATGGTACAAAGCAATGAGAACACACTCTCGTAACAATCTTTTTTTACGACTTCCAAACACTGTCATCTGGTCCCAAACTAGGCTAGCAGCCTGTACTATGGTGACTGATATACATACTTAAATAAGCTTATAACACACAGACACAGATAAAACAGACATGTTCATGCACACAAATGTTTGACCTGGCACGGATCGAACCCGTGCCCTGCGGCACAGAAAGCAGAGTTACTACCGTCTGAGCCGACGAGGCTGTCAGATCTTTATATCTACATAATATAAACATGAAACTAATGTGCCTTGTCTTTCTGTCAGTTAGTCACTGGAGGCAAAATAATATATGTAATATTACGTTGAACACTAATTAACACAAGTTATTGTTTGAGTCACTGTTGACAATATAAGACGTTGACACTATTGTGAATTTTGTATTTAAAAATGGATATACGCATGATTGTAATAATTTGTTATTATATGATTTTGTTGATTGCGGGATGCTCGGGAAATGTAATATCAATGGTTGTGTTCATTAGAAGCAAATTACGTCTTCAAAGTACGAGCCAATATCTTTGGGCTCTAGCGTTAGTAGACACGATTTTTTTGTCTATAGTTTGTTTCTATTGGTTTGCATCATTTATTTACTTTTTTCCGGATGACGTATTTGAAATAATTTTTATTCATGTTTTAATGCTAGTGAAGTGTGCTTGTCTAACACTAAGTTCGTGGCTTGTGGTAGCATTCACATTCGAGCGGTTCATCGCGGTAGTGTACCCGCTGCGTATGAAGACGTTGTGTACAGTGAAACGCGCGCGGTACATCGTCTGCTTCTTGACTATAGCGGCGATCATTGTATCATTACCCGCCATCGTGTTGTCCAGTGGGTATATTACTATCTTATGGAAAGATTTAAGTCTTTATGTATTCGTCATAAACACTATAACATTGATGCCTCCTCTGATAGCTATAGTGGTGTTGAACTTATGTATAATAGTATCAGTGTATAAATCAGATCGTAGACATCAGAACAGAGAACAGGCACACCGTCGAGTCACCATCATGCTGCTCACTGTCTCCAGCCTATATGTAATCTTCACCGCACCAGCCTACGTTACTGAGATGTTTTTAACCAATCTTAGTCTTGAGGATATGGTAAAGTATATTAATTTATTCCCGTCAAAAACAAAACAAACATGAAAAATTGAAGCCGAGTTAATCATAAGAAAATCATAAAAACTGTTTTGTTTTTATTGCAAGTAATAAAAACATGCAATCACATCAAAACAAAAGCAGCGCGCCATTTTCATTAAGGGGCCCTAATTAACAACTAACTAATTATTATTATTATTAATAATGTCAAGCTCACATTGTTATTATGGAAAAAGGGCAGTTCGGGGATTTGACCCCGGCCACAGAATACCAAATGTCAAGCTCACATTGTTATTATGGAAAAAGGGCAGTTCGGGGATTTGACCCCGGCCACAGAATACCAATCGATACACTTTAAACGAGTGATAGCTTGTTGCCTACAAAATCTATCCTGCCCAGAGTGACGGAACTTTCGAATAATTGTGTTTGAATTGTGTTGACGGCTTTTTGCATAATTATTAATAAGTAATCCCACTTAGTACTTAGTACCACTTTGTACTCTAAAAACGAAGATTTGATTAATAATGAATGCGTGTAACGTGTTTGGTGTTTGTGTAACCGTTTGGGATTAAATTTGGTATAAGTACAGGTATAGCCAAGATACTGAAACCTACGACCTATGATCTACTCCTATGCTATCAGGCACCTAATTAGCTCGTCTTGTCACTCACCATCACAAAAAAAATCAATATATATTTGTATAGATTTAGATCGACTTGTGATACTCGAAGTACTAAGTACCTACTATTGTTATAACCAAGACCTTTATTATCTTTCACAGCTATTATGGGAAAATGAGCACAAATTATACTATGGCATCATACAACATCTACGAGCACTTAACTTCGGTATAAATTTCTTCGTGTACTGTATAACCGGGTCCAACTTCAGGGAAGCACTGCGAGAGACATTCTCCTGGAGACAACGTCGAGGACTGACGTAAGGACATACATCATAAATACGCACAATTAAGGACATACAGTGGCGGATTTACCAGCAGGCTGAGTAGGCTGGAGCCTAGGGCGGCAGATTCAAGGGGGCGGCAATTTTTTATTATAAAGATTATATTAGTACCATCTACGTAGGATAAAGTATTAGGGCTAGCTTCATACCGCCTGTATAGTAGTGTATCTAATATTTTTCACCGAGCTTGCAGCAAGTTTCTCGCACATTTAGTATCAAAATTCTACAAAATTTTACCGCGCTCGCAACAAGCTGTTCGAGCCTTCATGGTTAATATTCTAATATTTTTCTACTGGTGCATTCATTGTTAACGTACAAAATTATTTCACCGCTCTCGCAGCAAGATCACAAGTCAATTTTTGGCCCATTTGCAGACCGAGGTACGCTTTTGAATTTTCGGTAGCGCAAACGGTAAGGGGCGCCAAAATATGAATAGCCTACTGGCGGCAAATGTGTAAATCCGCCACTGGACATAAACCAAATTATTGCAATAAACCTAGACCGATTCGAATCTATAAAAGATTTTCTCGAACTTTCTAGCTGGTTTAGGAGCTTTGCGAAAATCCAATGGGCACTAGGATTATCGAGAATTATAATCACTTTATAAGCATCGCACATTATCATCATTACTGGCCTTTTACATCTATAGAAGATTATTCAATCAGCGCGAGCGTCCATGTTCGAGGATCGCCACTTACGCACATTATAAGACTTATAATGTAGGTAATCCGCGGGAGCAAATCAGTTATTCTGTGTGGGTAAAAATAAACCTAATAATTAAGACCAAATGCAATAAAATACCTAGTTATAAGACAGTAACAATGAATTACATCGTAAACCATGTAGAATTTTAAAATTATGACCTCAGTACATTATCATCATCATCAACCGGATGGCGTCCACTGCTGAACATAGACCTCTCCCATAGAACGCCATAAACTATTTATATGGGGGGATTTTGCCGTAATCACCACGCTTGTGCGGCTTGGTGGTCGCAGTAGTTCCGGGTCTAACGGCTCCCACGAGATGACAAAGATGTGACCCTATTATATAAATAAATAAATAAATAATAATATGGGGTCGCCGTGATATTACCGGCTTTAGTATTGTCCTCCATTCTCTCTACCTGTGGTTGCCGTAAGAGCCGGCTAAGGGTTAACGGATCCAGAGAACGGGCAGCAGCGTCCTCTGCAACAAACCATCGAACTGTGCTCGACAACCCGCCTGCCAAGCGTGTCGAGTATTGGCAAAACCTCCCTTTATGGGGCAGGCCTATGTTCAGTAAGTGGACTACCAATGGCTGAGATGATGATGATGATGATGAATATGGGACAACTTCCACACACGGTCATCTGGTCCCAAACTAGGCTAGAAGCTTGTACTATGGTAACCAGATGACTGATATACATACTTATATAAGCTTATAACACCTTATATAGCCTGGAACCACACGGCGTCACATTCTCGTCACGATCGCAGTACATTTTGCCGAAAAATTAGCGCCGAATATCTTGTTAAAATATAGCTAACAAAACATTAAATTGCTAATACCCTTTACCACCACCTTTAAGTGTTTTTCAACATAGGTTACATTGAAAACAAGGGCCAAAAACCGTCTGCTTTAAGTGAAATTGGCGCAGATGACCACAGTTGAGATAAAATCAGTTTTCCAATAGGTCATTTAGGTAACAAGGAACGAGTTGGGCGGCAGCTCGAACGCAATAAACTTGACTGTGCAGTCGACTCGCCACCTTTAATATTTTTATTGGGGATTTCTTTCTGCGTTTGTCAGACTACATCATGAATTGGCCCAGTAGCTGGGATCTGTAAAAAAACTCGTACATGAAAATAATTCAGATATATTATTATGTTATAGGTAGGTCAGGCCTTTGTACTTTTTTGAGTTACTTTTCATATGGTACAGAGAGAATATTTATTTAAACTTAATGTCACTTATAGTGACGGTTGTCTGGAAGAACCTGTTTATTAGCGATAAGACCGCTGCTTGTACATTTAACTTTAGTTTCTTTGTCCTGTTAGTATCTTTGTTGTCCTGTTAGTTTAGTTTCTTTGTAGTGGTAGGCCCCATTTGCAAGGCGTAAGCAAGGCGCAAGTGGTAGGCCTCTTTGGCAAAGATGTGGTACTTCCCCTGGCGGCCGCCAGGGGAAGTACCACCTTTGCCAGTTATTTATCCGCGAAGCAGTAATGTGCAAACATTACTGTGTTCCGATCTGAAGGGCAATGTTACCAGCGAAATTACACATAGGGTACTTTGTTTCTCGATATTCCCACGGGAACGAAGATTACGCGAGTGAAACCGCGGAGCACCGCTAGAAAATATAAGTGCGGAGGTAGGTATACATATAACTGTGTACATAATATACCTACTAATACTACAAATTCAATTATTAACAATCCCGATAACCGACTCTTTACAAGTATGTACTTAGTAGGTAGTAAGTAGATGGGGTACTTTAATCTTGGATTAATTGAGTTTATTTTTAATTATTATTTACCACGACGTTTCGACTGAGTTACATTTTTTGTAGTGGTAAGCCTCTTTTGCAGGGGGCCGCCTGGGGAAGTACCACACCTTTGGCAGTTATTCATCCGCCAAGCAGTAATGTGCAAACATTACTGTGTTCTGGTCTGGAGGGCAATGTTACCAGCGTAATTACTGGGCATGACGAGATTCAACAACTCATATCTCAGGGTGACAGGCGCAGTGCAGTGCCACGCAGAATTTTATATTTAATTTTATAACACTGGGTGGCACTGTGTCTGATATGGGCAATCATGATGCTTACCATCAGGCACTTGATTTGCTCGTCTTGTCACTCACTATCATAAAAATAAAAAATAAAAAAAAATCAGCCTTGGTCACGAGAAGACTCTCTGTGTCCCTGTGACCTGTGTATATATGTTTAAAAATTAAAAAAATACTATAATATTACCTATTATTATAAAAAAAAATAATGGGGCAGGGTGCCTTTATCGAAAAAACTAAACAATACAACTACTTACTGTCTACCCTAACAAAATACACTATGCCATAGAACACCACATGTCATGTCAGCATATAGAACATCCAAGTGTTCTAAATGTCAGGAGAATGATCATATGCGCGCCCAAGATGCTGGCGGCATTGCCACGTTGAATAGCAATACTTATACGTTGGGCCAGATAAACGCCAGCATTTTGACACGATAAAAATATTTTTGCCGTGATTTTGATCACGCGTCGTCTCGACCAAGCGATCAGATAGATTTTTGAAAATGCAGGTAAATAAATGCTCAGTGTAGGATTAATGGCGACGCACATCCTAATTTTAGTAGAACATTCTTGCACATACAAACATGCTTAATTCATAATAATTAATGGCAATACTAAAAATATGATCTATGCATTTGAGAGTCTTATTATATTAGGCATATTAAATAAAAAATCAAAATTATAATGTAAGGTCGTCGTGGCCCAGACCACAACAACTAACAACTCTTTTCAGTAAAATCGGACCACAAAATTAATGATAGGTATAGAAGTTAAAGCGTGACAAATAGATATACCCAAATAGAGTTACTTTTGTTATACCTAAAAGCTATCTAACAATCTAGATCTGTTAAACCCTTGGTGGGGGGGGGGGAATGTGGCCAGAATGCTGGCGGCATTGCCCCGTTGGATGCAGATGCTAATCCTGTGGGCAAAATTCAGGCCAGCATTCTGATCACTTGACGCGTACTTATTATAAGTAAGAAGGTACCTATTATAATCTTCTAAGCCTATAGATTTTAGATAATGCTTAAAAGGAAAATGTTTTGTTACAGAGGTGACGCGCAGCAGCTGCATGCCATAGTACATGATGTAGGTACGAGAGGACTCGATTGATACCTACATTGGAGCACTTTAATAATATCCTACCACAGAACAGATAATGCTACGTATAGAATGGACACTGTCATCCGCCCACCAATCGGGCCTTCCTCACCCCGCGGCTCTCGACGAGCCCCGCTTCGCTGGGAAATAACCTCACACACACTCTAGCGCGTGTACAAAACTCTATGTGTGCAATTACTGTTTAAAAGATAGTTATATCGCGACCTTTGTATGGAATTGAGTCGAGTTTCCGGGGTGTGACCCTACTTTAATATTATGTGTAGTTATTAAAAATTAAGAATACTTAATCTATCTAATTTTTTCTTTTTAATCAAAGAACCTGAGTACCAAAAAATCAACTGAGTGTGTCACCCACAACTATGGTGTACCTAAATTCCCACGAATTAACAGATTTGTGACGTTTATAAATAATATTAATAATTAAATTAAACTTTTAAACTGGTATAACATAAGTAGTAATAGAAAACAACTTTTAATTAAGTGTACTTAAAACGACATTACCAAAGTTACTATCGAAAATGTTCCGCCATTCCAGCATACTTCACTTTTTACCTTTCTAATAAGACTGTGGACTGTCGAATTTGGAGGAGAGAAAAGGAAAAGGATAGACACTGCGAGTGGTTCTCACTCGGGACCTACACAGTGCACAGTCTACATATTTAAGTTTATCATAATGTCTGGTTGGTAACCTGACTTTAACATTAGTAGTTAATGTCAAATCAAGACGATAGTCACTAAAGAGATAGTCACCGAGAACGCCAATAGCCCCACAGGTGGCGTTCCTTAATCAATGGTCATATCCTGCCTGGAAAGGTTCACAACCCTCAGTAATAGGGAATAAAAATCAAGGACTAGAACCTTGGATAAAATACCGTTTTCTAACGATTAGCGATTGACCTTTGACCTGTAATCCAAGCGATAGACAAATTATGCTGGGAAGTTTCGATAATCCGCTAAACGTAGGCGACGCGACCTGTGAAGCCATAATACCTTTACAACATGAGACAAAAAGATGTATATATATAACTTTCAAAAGTAACGCATAATAATAAGTACTTAGCTCACAAAAGTGTCAATAACATTATACTTACATAATGGTGGCGCCACTGTATCTTTCAACAATATAAATAATTGCATCAACACTTTTGCACTTAACTTCGTTCCGTTTCTACTCTTCTCTGTTGAGTTACACACTATCGCCTCTCCCCATTGCCTCCTAATTTTAATTATAAGCTAATAAGCGAGGGTCGAGAGCCCTTTTGGGAATTTTCTGCGCTATAATTTAGGCGCAACAATATCTACATAATACTGGTGGCGCCATCTAGTAGGTGGCATAACAAACTCCAACAAAAACAAAAATTAACCAGGCCATAATAATAGGTAAATTTTGATGATTTGAAACATCGAAATATTAAAGGCAAGATGCTAAGTTCGATATAACATATTTTCATTGATATTGACCTACCTATGGAAAAAACAAAAGAGGGTTGATAGGTGTCACACGTTTAAGAGAAATTATTTTCGGAAAAAATATTTTTTAATATCTTGTGATACAACAAATCAACATTCAATAGCGGTAAAAATTGTACTTAGGCCCTAGGCAGTGTATTATAGTAAGTCTGTAGTTGTACATATTTTAGTTAGTTATTTTTATTGTATCATAGTATAGGGACTAGTTTAAGTAAAAAAGCCCAGGATCCGTTACCAATGGAATCGATTCCTCCTGACCGGCCGCCGGATCCGCCGGACATTCCTATGGGTTCGGGCCTAAAAAGACGGTCTGAGGACCCTCTTAATGACGATGCGGCTAAAAAAGCCGTATATAATAAGGATTTGTTAGGTGCCTCCACACAAAACTTATATACCCATCCCTGCTACATTTTGGGAATTAAGGCTTATACAGATAACGATAATGGACCCTTCATTGTGCATGTGTCTCACTCTGATCCAGACCCCTCCTCTGGAGTGGTCATAAAACCACTTAAATTTGGCCAGTTTCTTTATTCGAATAAAGTTCCTAATATTTGCCCAGATGGTATCAAAAAGGTGGGAAGAAACAAAATATCTGTAGAGTTTAGAACTGGCACAGACGCGAATAAGTTTTTGGATAATCCAATTTTAAGTGCACACAAGTATGTAGCTAATATTCCTTCTTACAACATCACCAAAATGGGAATCGTCCGTAATGTGCCAACTGACTTGGCGATGGAGGACTTTGTGGCATCTGTTGTTCTACCCAAGGGGGTAGGTGACGTTATGAAAGCAAGAAGACTAAATCGAAAGGTGAATATAGCAAACAATACATCATGGATCCCAACGCAAACCGTTGTAATCACTTTTCATGGTCAGGTTTTGCCTCAGAGGATATTCTGTTTTTATTCTTCGCTGCCTGTGGAGCCATATAAATATCCTACTATTCAGTGTTTACAATGTTGCAGATTTGGACATGTCAAAGCGCAATGTAGATCAAAACCTCGCTGTTTCCGCTGTGCGCAGCCTCATACGGGAGACTCCTGCGGCGTGGAGGAATCGGTGGCGTCTTGTCTCCACTGTTCGGGTAGCCACTTTGCTAATAGCAAAGACTGCCCCGAGCGGGGGAGACAAGAGGCTATCAAAATCTTGATGTCGCAGGATAGCCTCTCCTATGAGGATGCGGCAGCGCGTTACCCCAGGGTAAGGAAACCATATTCTGAAGTGTCCCAAGCTAGCTGTTCCTCTTCTTCCTTTTCTCCCTCTCAACCTAGCCAATCCTATTCCCAACAGCAGTCTACCAGTTACTCAAAAACTGTAATTTCAACCCCTCGCCCTAGAGTTCCCCTAGGAAAATCTTACAATAGACAGGCTCATCAATCTATAGTGGCTGAAGTGCCATCCACCTCCCCAAATGGCGTTGCCTTATTGGCTGCCAATCCATCTTCTTCTCTGGCTATTTCTTCTGATTCTGTTCAAAATGGCAAACTTCTCGACTTATTACTATCCGAAACCATTTCCATTGTTTCCCACAATAACACCAACCTACCGTCCAACGTTGCCAGCAAACTTTCAGAAATTTTTTCAATTCTTAATCATGGGTCTGGTTCTGATTCAATGGAACACAAAAAGCATTCGACGCAGGAAGCCTGAGCTCCTGTATCTCATTAATCAACACAAACCGTCAGTCATTGCCATTGCGGAGACATGGCTTGTGCCTGGGTCCCGTTTTCGGGTTCCAGGCTTCGCCTGCCTCCGGGATGACAGGGCTGACGGTTATGCAGGCTGCGCTTTACTTGTGAGGCGTTGTCTTCCTTTTTCTCAAATTTCCTTACCTCCTTTTCCTCCGGAACTTAATATCGTAGCAATAAGAGCTTTTGACATATCTTTTATATCTGCCTATATTCCCCATCCTCATTCAAGATTCATCCCGGATATCCTGCATGTAATATTTTCTGTTCCTCCCCCTATCATAATTATGGGCGATTTTAATGCCCACCATTTTCTTTGGGGTTCCAACCATAACGATTTATTCGCTCTTTCTCTTCTTGAAATATTTGATGAAGCAAATCTTTGCGTCATAAATAATGGCTCCCCTACCCGCAGGGTTCTTCCCTCCCAAAACCCTCAAAGCGCTGTAGACATTACCATATGTTCTCCTACTCTTTCCTCTGTCCTGTCCTGGAATGTCCTTCCCTTCACGTATGGGAGTGATCACTTTCCTATTCTCATCACCATTTCTAATAGGGTAACTCCTTCAGTGAGTTTTTGTCCCACCCTTAAATATAGGTTATCTAATGTTGACTGGTCTTCATATTCTTCTTCTGTTGATAACAAGATAGATAATTTGCCAGTATCTGACCCAATGAACATCGATCAGTGTTATGCTAATTTTGTGGACGCCATTATTTCTAGTGCAGATGAGTATTTCCCCTTGAAAAAGCCTTTTCAATTTAGAGTTTCAACTCCTTGGTGGGATTCTGAATGCACTGCTGCTGTTAAAGCAAGGAAAAAAGCTGAGGAGGATTACAATTTGGCCATGACTAGGGCTAACTTTATAACCTATAAGAAGGTAGCTGCGAAGACAAGGCGAATTTTGTCCAAAGAAAAGAGGGATGGTTGGAAAAAATTCTGTTCGCTGCTGTCTCCTAGAACTCCACCCTCTCTGGTCTGGAAAATGATAAAACGATTCAGAGGCTCATGTACTGTCCCTAACATATATATGCATGACCCCTCATCGTGGGTTGGAGGATTTGCTGATAAAATGACCCCCCCTTCTGTTCCAAATATAGACTGCCTTGTACCGGCTCCCCGTTTCCTTCCTAGCCTCAATACCTTTGACTCTCCTTTCTCATTTATAGAACTTCAGTTGGCTCTCGATGGTTTGGTGGATTCTTCCCCAGGCATAGATGGTATTCCGTATTCATTCTTAAAGAATTCTTCCAAAAAGTGTAAAGAGTATTATTTGGGTCTCATTAATGGTGTTTTTGAATATGGTGAGATTCCACAACCTTGGAAAACCCAGGTAATTATTCCCATTGTAAAGCCAGGTAAAAATGCCTCAGATCCAAATAGTTATAGGCCAATCGCGTTATCTTCTT
Source organism: Hemistola chrysoprasaria (assembly GCA_947063395.1). NCBI lineage: Eukaryota > Metazoa > Arthropoda > Insecta > Lepidoptera > Geometridae > Hemistola > Hemistola chrysoprasaria. The sequence goes on from OX346725.1 coordinate 1,178,894, forward strand.
GTTTAGCCAAGGTTGCAGAACATATGATTAAACATCGTCTTGAGTGGTTTGTTGAAAACAGAAGCTTGTTGGCTAAAACTCAATTTGGTTTTAGAAAAGGCATGAGCACTATGGACAGTTTAAGTATTCTTACTTCCGATATCCGGATATCATACCTTAAAAAGGAATTTCTTGTGGGCGCTTTTCTAGATGTTTCTTCTGCTTACGATAATGTCTTACTTCCCTTACTGAGAAATAAACTTACTCGGTTAGAAGTTCCAGAGAAAGTAATCCGTTTCGTATGTAATTTATTAATGGAAAGATCAATTATTATAAAAAATCAAAATACTTTTCTTCCTTCTCGAACTTGCTGGAAAGGTTTGCCGCAAGGGTCAGTGCTAAGCCCTTTACTTTATGCACTTTATACGTTCGACCTAGAACTGACCGTTCTTCCCTTTTGCAACATTTTGCAATATGCGGATGACTTGGTTCTTTATGTATCCGACAAGTCCATAGAAGAAGCCGAAAAAAGTTTGAACACAGCCCTCAGCTATCTTCATGACTGGCTCCTAGATCATGGTCTATCCCTTTCAGCTTCTAAAAGCAGTGTAGTTACATTCTGAACAAAACGATTTATTCCTCCTGCATTGATCAAAGTTAATAATCAGTTAATCCCACTACAGAATGAAGTTAGTTAAATTCCTAGGTATATGGCTTGATCGCAAATTGTCAGGATCCACTCATTCCAATTATGTAGTTAAGAAATGTGAGAGCAATATAAACATTCTTAGATCTCTTTCTGGTGTATGGTGGGGTGCTCATCCATATACACAAAAGCTTCTATACAATGCGATTGTCCGTAGCCACATAGATTATGGATCATTTATTCTAAGCAATAAGTCTGCCTGCCGAGAGATTGAGAAGGTGCAATCCAAGTCCTTGCGGATAATTCTGGGGGCGATGAAGTCGTCCCCAATCAATGCAATGCAAGTGGAGTGTGTGGAACCTCCTCTATCCCTCCGCAGGCAGTATCTATGCAATAGATTCGTATGCAAACTATTGCAAAATTCTAACCATATCCTTATTCAAAAATTGGATTTGTTGTCAGATTTATATGGACCCCGTTCACCTCAATTACTTCCTGATCTTCTTCGCAGCTATCTTCATCTAACTCGTCTACCAAATCCATTACACCAGTGCTCTAAAATGCCATTATATTCTACGCCGTTTGAAGCACTTACGTTCAAGCCTAATATAATACTGAATTTTGGTATTAATAAGAACACGGTAGAGGCTAATAGTGTATTTATTAATAATATTCAATCGGAGTATAAGGATTGGGTTTTATTTTTTACGGATGCCTCCAAGTCCCCTGATGAGCCAGTTGGTGCGGCGGTTTGGATTCCATCATCTAGGATCATTCTAAGCTACAAATGCCCTCCTCTTACTTCTGTTTTCACGGGAGAAGCTATTGCTATCCTGGAAGCTATACTGTTTATAAAGTCACACAATTTAAATCATTGCATAATTTTCTCGGACTCCGCAAGCTGCTTGCAAGCTATTCTCTCCAATCAATTCCGTTCTAAGTCCAGATTTCCCATAATTCTCAGAATAAGAGACTCCCTTCTTCAGTGTCATATTCTTGGAATTAGTATTATCCTCGCATGGATTCCTGGCCACATGGGTATCCTGGGGAATGAGTCAGCGGACTCATGTGCTAGGAACGCTGCTCTTACTGGTTCTCTGGTTCATCCTCATGTTTATTCTCATGACATCTGTGCCACTTTTAGTCCCAAATTATATGAAGCCTGGTCAAAACAGTGGCAAATTTCAAAGTGCATAAAAGGCAAATTTTATGGTGATATTCAGCCAGATATCCCTCATAAACCCTGGTTTTCAAAATTCCAAGGGGCAGATAAAGTTACTACTTCAACGATCTGCCGGTTACGCTTGAATCACTCGTGTACACCTGTCTTTTTGGCTAAACTAAGAATAAGAGACCATTCCATATGCGAGTGTGGTTTAGATTATGGAAATGTGGACCATATCTTTTTTTCTTGTCCAAAGCAACAGTTTTCTCTATATGATATTATTCCTTCTGATATCCCTCGTCCTGTCTCCTTTAAATTCCTCTTATCCTTGGTTTTTTCACCGTTTATTAGACTATTGTGTAGATATATTAAAGTTAATATAAGATAAAATTATAAGTTTAATATTAAAACATATTGTATAAATATATTTATGTGTATTCGTAATTATGTTATATAGGTTTGTGTATGTATAGATTGTAATTATTAGTTGTATATACTTAGTAAATAGTATAACAAAGGAGGTATGAGTTTTTTTTAAATATTTATTGTAGTGTAGATTATAGTATATTATCAAGCTGTAGAATATGATTGCTGATTGTGTTCAAAATTCAAAAGCACTTGTTGGTTAATTTCCATCGTTTGATGTCCAATCTCCCAACGTGTTATTGGCAAAGTTGTGGTGTTAAAAACTATGTCGTAAAGAAATAGCTTTCTTTTTTTTTTTCATTAAAAGCTTTTAATTTTTTTTTATTTTTTTTTTTTATTTATTCAACACATAATACAGACTACAATCAAAAAGAGACTATACAATAACGATCTACAAAGATCATTATAAAATTAAGATCAGGGCGTCGATTCCGTACGGACCCCTTAATTTTTCGACCATTCCGATACGACTGAGAGGCCGACACGATTAGAACGCCAGAGTGGCCTAAATGTCGATTCCGGAACATCAAATTACCAGTGTCACAAAGATCGCATTGGCCAGTTGTCGGAGTCGCGGCTCCTCGGAATGAACAGTGCTGCCAGTCAAAATCAATCATGTAAAAAATGTTGCCTGCAAAAAAACGGTAAAAGAAAAGACGCTATAATTAATTCAAAAATGCAAATATTTATGATAGCCTGTGAAAATTTCATTATTTTACTGTCAAAGCACAGAACATGTCAAAGTCAGTAATACTGTCAGTCGAGTCGAGTGTAAATATTTACGAATTTAATAAATTAAAAATACACACAATCACTAGAAAGTTTTAGAAAAACGTAGTTTCTCGTCTCAACCTTCTAGCAATAGTATTCTGTGTATTCAACTCCCTAAGTAAAAGTGAAATACATAAACAGTTAATTCAGTAGAAAAATGTACTCAAATATTTATCTTCATATTAAATATATCTCGCCAACCTGCCTGCCAAGCGTGGTGAGTATAGGCCAAGGCCCCCCAATGGGACCTATGTCTAAGTAAACTTCTACGTCTGAGATGATGGTGATGATGATAATCAAGTCTTGACCCGAGATTCCTACCAGAACGAAATCCCGGGAATAATAACGCTTGTCATTAAATTGTATTATTGTTATTCTTTCAGAGAAGGTGCTGCGCCAGAGTACAGATAGAAATAGTTTTCACAAAAATCTTACAATGGGCATCCGCTTTGTATCCAAGAAATAGTCTATCGTTAATAGAAGTAGGTACCTTGCAGATTAACAAGCTTACCTGGTGTAAGTCAAAACTGGATATTACAAATGATCAACAAAATGTTTAAAAGTGAGTATAAGTACCTACCCTTTTGTCTTGATTACTTATTAAGTCAAACAGTCAGATCTTGGAATTCTATGAAAAGAGATTAGTGTAAGATTCTGTTGTGGAAACTAATTATTGCCAGATTACCAGGCATGGGTACCAGATTTAGAATATTTTAGCATTGGACTGTGCTCTTCAACCCGCCTGCCTAATCAAATTTTATTTTATAAGTTCAAGTTCTTTATTTATAACAGAAAATGTTACAAGTCAACACGCAAATAAATTTAAAATTCTTAACTTAAACTTTTACATTTAAAATATATATTATTCTGTTATATTTCCAGCGGATCCTTAAACTAAGAAAGAGCCTGTATCTTAGGGCCCAGAGATGTGATTTACAACTTTGTTAATTATGCTATACATACATACAGCATACAGTTACACTTTGTTCCCGATGGAGTAAGCAGACTATTTCTCTCCACTTGCTACAATCCTGACATTCGGCTTTAAACATACATTCACGCCTTTCCCCGAAGGGGTAGGCAGAGGTGTACCCAGGACTCAGTGCCATAGTAGATACACCCACATTTCGCCAGTATGTTTTTGGTCCCATGTAACAGGGGGTGGTGAGCCTATTGCCCTCTACTGGGCACAGTTCCAGACTCCAGGCAGTTATTGAGATAATACCTAATGGAAAAATCCTTATTTAACACTTTGCCTGACCTGGGGAATCGAACCCATGACCTCTTGATTGGCATTTGAGCATGCACCCTCTACGCCACTGAGGCAGTATAAGTTAAATGCTGTAAGTCACAAGATATTTTATAGCGGTGTGTAACATAGATTGATTAGGTAAAATAACATAGAAAAAAAAACGGATTGATGATACAATAGTAAATTTTTGAAATTAGATTAGGTACATAACACAATGAATTATCGCTTTAGATCAGATGATAAATTTCATCATAAGTAATATTGGTTGAAGGGTTAGGTGTATAGTAGGCATGAAATAACACCATTAAACAATTCTGTCTTTATTCTCCGCAGATCAAGCTTGCAGTGTGGGACTGAATTCTAGTGCTCAAGGTTGACAACATACTCATAACACCTTTCTACTTTAAATTTCTCTATGTAATATCAAGTTGATTAATGAATGATGTGGGGTCTGTAAATAATAATCTATGTAACAAGATAGAAATGAAATTCTCATAAATTATAATTTTTAATGTTCTGATTGAAGTTACATTCACAATAATTATAACATATAACATTTTATGTATATTCCTATATATTATATGGTACCTATGGTTTTATAGCTGAATAAGGCTTGTTTTATTGTTCGACTGGTTGTTGTATTTTGTAACCCATGCTGTAACAAATAAACGAATTTTTACTTGTAATAAATGTGCCTATATTTATTTGAAGAACTTTTACCACATTTCTAAAAGAAAAGTGATGAAGAATCCCAACTTATATAATAAATTGTATGCTTGTTACCTTTTCACGCTAAAACGACGGCACAAATTAGGATGAAATGTTATACATACATACATTCACGCCTTGTTCACGTTGGGGTATGCAGACTATTTTCCTCCACTTGCTACGACCCGGACATACAGCTCTCGCTTTGTCCACTTTTATGACATTCTTCATACATGCTCGTCTTAGAACAACATCAATTTGTTCATGAAATGTACGCCTAGGTGTGAAATGTACAGCTCTTTTGTTAATCTCCTTTCATCCATCCTCTCCAAATGTCTGAACCACCTGAAAAAAAATTATAAGAAATATTATTTAGGCTAGCTATGTTTAGGTGAGTGATGTACAACTGTGGTCAGAATTGAAAAATCCAGGGCGCGATTTATCGATAGCATCAAAAGAGTGGCATAAAACCAAAGGCCATATGCACAGCAGTCATGGTTTTTGGTTGTTGATGTTTGGTTATAAAATTGTAAGTCTGATTTTCGTGTTTCCCATTTCATATTCACTATCCGGAAGGTCTTAGAAAGCGTCGACGCGGGCATTTTTTCCCTATTTCATGATAATTTACTCGTATTTGTATAGTAAATTTATTTTCAGCGCCTCATAAACGGCCATTTTAAGAGTAATTTGAAGGTTTCATCGAACTACCATTGAGCAACTGCTACTCAAAAGGTTCGGCTGCAAAATGGTCAGTCAATGGTAGTTTACGATAGAATCTATCATTGAAAAGCCGAAGTACTTAATGTCAAAATGGTTACAGAATTCGGTTAAAGTCAACTATCAATACGACATTGATCACCAGAGTCTTAGTGAATTGGGTTTAATATTATGCGATCAATGACAGATCAAACGTGTTCATTCTGATTTCATCGGTTTTCCATTGGAGTTTTTTAAATGACATATAGACTCGCGTATTTCAAAAAAAGTACCGATGATACACGATCGGAACACCATTCCGCTTATAGTACACTTTCAGAATTGGGCCCCTGGGCTGGATTGTAATCCAAGACTTATGTGACTAATGATAGCAAAATATAAATTCAAGCTTCAAACAAACAAATAATTATACAAGCAAATCGAAGTAAATTTAGAGCAACTTATTTTTAATTAATACTAAAATAGGTAAAGTAGATAGGTAGATATATGTGAACCCCGAGTGCAACACTCAGAGATTAAAGCGACCGGCCTTAACACAAGGGTTAAGCCCGGTACGAGCATGAAAATTAGGATATAGGATATCTTTTACGGTTTTTACATAAAACGTAAATTTGGGAGAGAAAATATCAATAAGTGAGTTTGTTTTAGCCACCTCATTATACTGACGAGCCATTCTTACTAAGGGATTGTAAATAGAGATGTTATTTTTATATGTATGCAATGCGAAAAGATATGTACGATTAGATCTACGCGCGCTATATTTGGTGTTAAAATTAAATTGAGAGAGTAGCTCAGGAGTGTCTACAATTGAGTGGATTATTTTAAAAAGATAAATGAAATCAAAGTATTTCCGACGTGTTTCAAGCTTTTGCACATTAAATTTAGCCAAACGTGATTCATAATTGAGATCAGATCGACCCAACCTTTGACGATAGCACAGCATACTTAAACACTTCTTTTGTACCCGTTCTATATTGTCAATATGCACATTGTAGTGTGGAGACCAGATGGGACTTCCATATTCCAATACAGATCGAACCAGAGAGAAGAATAAGTAAAGAAGGGAGTTGGGGTTTTTGAAACCTTTAGTAGATCTAAAAACAAAACCGAGGAGCTGATTGGCTTTGGTTATAATATACTGATAATGTGCTCGAAAAGAGAGTTGTTCATCAAATAATATGCCCAAGTCTTTAGCAACACTTGACCTTGAGAGAAACTGGTTTTCTAAAGTATAATTATGAGTGAATTTGTGACGCTTATTGGTGAAAGTAATGACAAAACATTTATTTATATTTAGATACGGTTGGATTTACACCAGTCTGAAATGAGGTTCAAATCGTTTTGTAAGCAATCGCAATCTTTAGAGGAAGAGATTGTGTTATATAATTTTAAATCGTCTGCGTAGAGAAGACACTGGCAGGACAACCGCTCAATGAGATCATTTATAAATATAACGAATAATAGTGGCCCTAAATGTGACCCCTGTGGGACTCCTGAAGAGACTAGCATAGCAGAGGAAAGGAACCCTTTCAATGCAACTAACTGACTTCTGTTAGTGAGATAGGAGCTAATCCACCGGAACAAGCTGCCATGAACGCCGTACGAAGCTAGTTTTTTACAGAGTATCCCATGACTGACTTTATCAAACGCCTTTGAGAAATCCGTATAAATCGAGTCCACTTGACCCCCAATGGCAAAACTCTTGCATAGATAATTCTTGGATTATCTATGCAAGAGTTTGCAATGCAAGAATTGGAGTATATCCAAGAGGTTAGTTACTGTGGATCTATGTTTGACAAAACCGTGCTGCTTGTTCGATAAGTGTGGCTTAAAATGATTGTATAGGTGACTGTAGACAACGGATTCAAAGAGCTTTGCGAAACACGATAAAATACTAATTGGTCTATAGTTTTCACAATTTGATTTATCTCCACTTTTATAAATGGGAATAATATGCGCTGTTTTCCATTGCTTAGGAAAAATTCCACTAGAGAGAGATCTGTTAAAAATTATACATAATGGTACACTCAGCTCTTTATAACAAAGTTTAACAAACGAAGGAGGCAGTTTATCCGGTCCAGCACCTTTATTTTTATCTAGCTGTTTAATTTTAACAATAATTTCGTCTACGGTTATAAAAATTATTGATAAAGAATTCGCACATTTGTTTTCAGATAGTGATTGCATTTGGTCATAATATTGTAAGGGGGACACTGTGACGCTATTCGTATTGTCTTCGAAAACGGACCCAAAGTAGCTAGAAAATAGTTCACAGATACCCTGTCCAGTGGAAGAAGACAAATTACCAAAATTCATGATGTGAGGCATTGCAACATGACCTTTCCTATTGTTAACATATCTCCAAAACTGTTTGATATCGTCCTTCATGGAATTCTCAGTAGATATAATATAATTACTATAGCACTCTTCAGCCATGGTTTTAAACCGATGTCTTAATAAGGAAAATGTGTCGTAATCTCGGGGATTATTAAATTTTTTAAATAATTTGTGATATTTATTTTTTTCTTCGTTACATTTAATCAAGGGTTTACTGTACCAGATAGGATAATTTTGAGATTTTATATTTAAGAGCGGGGTATGTTTATTTATAATTTCAAAAAGTTTTTCATAAAAAATATCAGGACACTGATCAACATCAGTGCTTGACAAGATTTCGTGCCAGTCCAATAAGGAAAGTTCAAGGCGCAGATCTGAGTAACGACACTTTGAGAAATTAAATCTCTTTTTACTGAGTTTTTGCAGATTTTTTATTTTATTCAATTTTAGGGGAAATTTAAACTCAAGCGCAGGATGATGACGATCTTGTACAGATAGAAGATTAGCTTCATTAATACTGAGATATTCCACTGTAGAAAGTATCAAATCTAGAGTACGTCCATTATCATTGACAATGTTGTTGCATTGAAATAAATGACATAATGTTGTCAGCGCAGTTAAAAAGGAAAGTTTTTTGTTATTATGTGAAGTATTGTGTGAAGGCTCATCAGAATGACAGGCATTAAATTCAGGAATATTGAAGTCACCAATTATGAGGGAATTTTCATCAATGCAATTATTCAACAAAACTGTCTGGCAATTACAATAAAATTCATCTAGCTTTTTAAGTGACAAATCAGGTGGAAGGTAACATAGGCAAATATTGAGATTAGGGGTATGATTCTTTTCCGGCACAATAGTGATCCAGATATCTTCAACTCCACATTCCCATGATGCCTGACGGATAACTTGAAAGGATTTCTTAATTGCAATCAAAATACCACCGCCCTCGGATTTTGTAGAAGAAGAGTCATCACGATCGCGCCTGAAGACATTATAGCGGTTGTCAATGACCTCTCCATCGAATACACTTCTATTCAAGTTGGTTTCCGTCAAACATACTACGTCATATTCTGAGTTTAATAAATTTAAATAAAATTGTGTTAATTTGCTTCGAATTCTATTAACATTTTGATAGTAAAACTTAACCATAGTGATCTAAAATGAGAAACTTAATACTTAAATAATGTTTAGCAAGTAAGAAAAGAAAAAATACATTAAACAAGCTTATTAAGACTATCAGTTGTTTTTATGTGTATGGCGGGGAACTTCTCATTTTTGCGGACATATATTTGACCAAAACGAACCCACACGAACTTATAATTCCGGTCCCTGGAAAACTTTCTGGCCGCACTATAGATTTCTTTCGCTTCTGGAGCTAGATGCTCCGCCAAGTAAATCCTGCGGGTCTCACCAGAAAATCCAATATGTGTTGTGGCTAGTTTGTCGTTGGGATGAGATTTATTAAATCGGGTTACCGCAGACAGCACAGTATCACGGAGATGCTGGGATGAGAGCGTGATTAAGATGTTGCGGGGTCTCTTAGAAGATGCATCCATCTTAGCGACGCGACGGCATGCTCGCACGTCGCTCTCGGTGATTACAACCTGCAGACACTCACACAGACTTTTAAATAATCCCATTAAGTTTTCATTTTTGCTCTCAGGCACTTCGTGGATTTCGAAATTTAGATCGCGGGAAATCTTTTCCACTATTGACACTCTACTCTGAAGTTTAGTGAGAGAAGTCTGGGTTTTATTAAGCTCAAACTGCAGTCTTCGTATTTCTATGTCCTTATCTTTGATTTCGGATTTCATGTCATTCTGTTCCGCTGTTAAGTAGTCTGTTGTGCTAGTGAACTCTCCTTTTAAGTTGTCAATGGCGCGAGAGACGTGAGCCTCTATCATTTTCTCAATATCCTTATTGAGAGCAGATCTGAGATTAGTCATGATAACCGAGTTAGGCGCCAACTTTTGATCAAAGAGTCTGCTAATGCTCTCCATCGTGACCGGCTCTTGGACGTTGGCACCTGAAGGAATGGTCATAGCAAAACTTGTGCTAGCCTCGTGAGTTGACATCTTGAACGAAGACATATTACCGCAAGTCGTATTCGTAGATTCATTGAGAGAATGCGGCTTGCGTCTCGATCGACATGGAGTGTCATCATTATATTTGCGCCTGGTGTCATTTTCACAATTAGGGCAATTTAGAGACTTTATTTGCTCATTTGTGAGTTGCTTCGATGATTCCCTCGTTAAGTTAAGGCATAAAAAACAGTATTCCGATGAACACGTATTGCATTTTAAAAAGTTCTTATCCTGTAATACAGAATTGCAACCATGGCAAAGCATATTGGAATCAAAAATAAGTGTGATCACAATACTATAATAATTATGGAGTAAGCAAAAGCGTTCGCATTAGTAGGCTAATTTTGAGCGTCCGATCCCTGTTTCCGTGGCTCAGCCGTACAAGCGATAGTCAACTCACGCCTTGAACGAATTAACCACTGGACGCGCCTTCATTCCGTTCTCGCCTAATACCCCGCAGGTTAATACCATGAAACATCGGACATCGTTGTAGTTTTACTGTCACAGTCGTTCGTACACCATCGGGAGAAAAACATATTTAAAAAAATGACGAAACGTGCAGTTAAATGGTGTAAAAGTTATAGTGGTCGAGCAACTAATGTTTCTTTTCACTTGTAAGTTTAATTTTTCTTTATTTACAGCTATTTATACCAAAAATTAATATTAATTGAAAAAATATATCCAACTTAATCCGACTATATTTAATAAACGGTCATGAAGTATTATACACCACGAACAAAAAACACCTATCTAAATTACCTGGATTATTTACGTCAAAGTCAAATTTACTAGGGCTTGACAATGTTTTAGGTAGGTATAATAATATCGATAAAAATAAATGACATATATCGATAAAACTGTATTAATACACTTGAAGCAAATCGGGAAAATAAAAAAAATTAACGATGTGTACCTCATAAATTGAGCATAAATTGAGCTCAACGGACACAATAATGAAGGGATTTTAAATCGAATCATTACTTGTGATGAAAAGTGGATACTGTACGATAATCAGAAGCGCTTGTCGCAATGGCTGAACCCTGGAGTCCCAGCCGAATCTTCCCCTAAACGAAAATTGACTCAGAAAAAGATACTTGTGCGTGTTTGGTCGTTCACTACAGCTTTCTAAAATCTGGCCAAACGATTACGGCAGATATCTATTATCAGCAACTGCAAACCATGAAGGAAGAACTAGCTGCTAAACAACCGAGATTAGTCAAACGCTCTAGGCCACTGCTGCTTCACGACAACGCAAGACCACACACTGCACAACAAACAACCACTAAGTTAGATGAGCTACAATTGGAATGTCTGCGACATCCACCGTACTCTCCGGACCTCGCTACAACAGATTACCATTTTTTCCGGTATTTGTACAACTTCTTACAAGGAAAACAATTCAACTCCGATGTGGCAGTCCAAACCGCCTTCAAAGATTTTATTGATACTCGCCCCCATGGTTTTTTTACTAAAGGGATTCATGAACTACCCATGAGATGGCCAAAATGCATAGATAACAACGGTGCACACTTTGATTAATTAAATATAATTTACAAAAAAAAAATTTACTATAATATAATATTCCTCCCGTACAAAATGCCAATTTCCTATGTAAGGACCTAATATTAACTAAAAGGCAAAATCAAGCCTACTGAATGGCGGGGATAAGCTTATCAGCAACTTAATAGTAGCACTAAATAGTAATAGTATCCGCGTCTGACAAGCTATCATCTGGTTTCATCAACAGCTCGGCCAACCCATATAAAAAAAAACCGTATTTTCAAAATCGTATTTGAATATTTATTGTCAAACTATCATAAACTCGTTGTTCTTTCATTCGTCCTCGATAGCAATTTATCGACTATGTCAAGCACTAGTGTAGGTGACATAATTTTACGGGTACTTCTCGCTGTCCACACCTTTTTGGTCAACACTGGGACTTTTTTCTAGGTCACTAATGGTGGCAAGTAGGACAAAATAAAAAAATATTTTTAGAATATGTTTCATAAATCACATAATATTATACGTTATAAATTCATAATATTATTATAACGTCATTAATTGCATCATTATAATATTTTGTCAAGTACGTATATATATGTATATATACGTATATATTATATGCTACGGTAAATGTGTTTTATTGAAAATAATTATTGATAATTTTCAATTAATCACATCTACCGTAATATGTACATTACACATACTACCTACCTATTATTATAATATCGTAATCAGAATGAATGGATGCACCAGCAGGCCCCGTCTAGTATTCTTTTCTATGGCTAGCGTAAATTACTTATAATTATTCTAACGGTAGCTGGAAGTTCAACATTTATATAAGGTGAGGGTTGAATTGAGGATGTAAGAATCAATATATGTATGATAGGCAATTCCCACATGTCACGAGTGGAATACATATTCTGAAATAAAAATTGCAGTTGTCACTAGTGGTGGGCAAGGAGATGGGGATCAAGTGGGAAGTACCCAATTTTTCTCTCTGTCATTTTAATCGAAATTGTCAGTTGTTTTGCTCTTAGACAGTGACAATGCTACATGCGAGAAAAGTGCAACAATATAATACACAAAGGTAAATCTTTGTGTGCGCGCAATTATGGATACGAATATTACGGTAGTGTGTTATATCTTCGTAAAAGTCAGCAATGTGTGAAATCCTCCTCCCCCCGCAAAAATCGGTTGAACGTGTTTTCATACTTCATTATGTACAATTCGCGTCCAGGGGCCCAATTCTGAAAGTGTACTATAAGCGCAATGGTGTTTCGATCGTGTATCATCGGCACTTTTTTTGAAATACGCGAGTCTATATGTCATTTAAAAAACTCCAATAGAAAACCGATGAAATCAGAATGAACACGTTTGATCTGTCATTGCTCGCATAATTATAAACCCAATTCACTAAGACTCTGGTGATCAATGTCGTATTGATGGTTGACTTTAACCGAATTCTGTAACCATTTTGACATCAAGTACTTCGGCTTTTCAATGATAGATTCTATCGTAAACTACCATTGACTGACCATTTTGCAGCCGAACCTTTTGAGTAGCAGTTGCTCAATGGTAGTTCGATGAAACCTTGAAATTACTCTTAAAATGGCCGTTTATGAGGCGCTGAAAATAAATTTACTATACAAATACGAGTAAATTATCATGAAATAGAGAAAAAATGCCCGCGTCGACGCTTTCTAAGACCTTCCGGATAGTGAATATGAAATGGGAAACACGAAAATCAGACTTATAATTTTATAACCAAACATCCCTATCGTCAATATCTTCGGGACATAGTCAGTGTGGTCTGAGAGTAATAGGGTAAGTAAAAAATAATAATAATAAGTTATTACCTAGTCTAATATATCCATTTATAAAAATATTTTTTATAAGCGCCATGCAAGGAATTTCTACCCATAGCGCCATGACTGCTGTGCATATGGCCTTTGGTTTTATGCCACTCTTTTGATGCTATCGATAAATCGCGCCCTGGATTTTTCAATTCTGACCACAGCAGTTGTACATCACTCACCTAAACAAAGCTAGCCTAAATAATATTTCTTATAATTTTTTTTCAGGTGGTTCAGACATTTGGAGAGGATGGATGAAAGGAGATTAACAAAAGAGCTGTAATTAAGACTGGTGTGAATGGTAAAATTGGTAGGGGTCGACCTAGGCGTACATTTCATGAACAAATTGATGTTGTTCTAAGACGAGCATGTATGAAGAATGTCATAAAAGTGGACAAAGCGAGAGCTGTATGTCCGGGTCGTAGCAAGTGGAGGAAAATAGTCTGCATACCCCAACGTGAACAAGGCGTGAATGTATGTATGTATAACATTTCATCCTAATTTGTGCCGTCGTTTTAGCGTGAAAAGGTAACAAGCATACAATTTATTATATAAGTTGGGATTCTTCATCACTTTTCTATTAGAAATGTGGTAAAAGTTCTTCAAATAAATATAGGCACATTTATTACAAGTAAAAATTCGTTTATTTGTTACAGCATGGGTTACAAAATACAACAACCAGTCGAACAATAAAACAAGCCTTATTCAGCTATAAAACCATAGGTACCATACATATAAGAATATACATAAAATGTTATAATATGTTATAATTATTGTGAATGTAACTTCAATCAGAACATTAAAAATTATAATTTATGAGAATTTCATTTCTATCTTGTTACATAGATTATTATTTACAGACCCCACATCATTCATTAATCAACTTGATATTATATAAGTAGTTTCTTTTGACAAAACATGAAGGAGAAATTTAAAGTAGAAAGGTGTTATGAGTATGTTGTCAACCTTGAGCACTAAAATTCAGTCCCACACTGCAAGCTTGATCTGCGGAGAATAAAGACAGAATTGTTTAATGGTGTTATTTCATGCCTACTATACACCTAACCCTTCAACCAATATTACTTATGATGAAATTTATCATCTGATCTAAAGCGATAATTCATTGTGTTACCTAATCTAATTTCAAAAATTTACTATAGTATCATCAATCCGTTTTTTTTTCTATGTTATTTTACCTAATCAATCTATGTTACACACCGCTATAAAATATCTTGTGACTTACAGCATTTAACTTAGACTGCCTCAGTGGCGTAGAGGGTGCATGCTCAAATGCCAATCAAGAGGTCATGGGTTCGATTCCCAGGTCAGGCAAAGTGTTAAATAAGGATTTTTCCATTAGGTATTATCTCAATAACTGCCTGGAGTCTGGAACTGTGCCCAGTAGAGGGCAATAGGCTCACCCCCTGTTACATGGGACCAAAAACATACTGGCGAAATGTGGGTGTATCTACTATGGGACTGAGTCCTGGGTACACCTCTGCCTACCCCTTCGGGGAAAGGCGTGAATGTATGTTTAAAGCCGAATGTCAGGATTGTAGCAAGTGGAGAGAAATAGTCTGCTTACTCCATCGGGAACAAAGTGTAACTGTATGCTGTATGTATGTATAGCATAATTAACAAAGTTGTAAATCACATCTCTGGGCCCTAAGATACAGGCTCTTTCTTAGTTTAAGGATCCGCTGGAAATATAACAGAATAATATATGTTTTAAATGTAAAAGTTTAAGTTAAGAATTTTAAATTTATTTGCAGGTTGACTTGTAACATTTTCTATTATAAATAAAGAACTTGAACTTATAAAATAAAATTTGATTAGGCAGGCGGGTTGAAGAGCACAGTCTAATGCTAAAAAATAATCTAAATCTGGTACCCATGCCTGGTAATCTGGCAATAATTAGTTTCCACAACAGAATCTTACACTAATCTCTTTTCATAGAATTCCAAGATCTGACTGTTTGACTTAATAAGTAATCAAGACAAAAGGGTAGGTACTTATACTCACTTTTAAACATTTTGTTGATCATTTGTAATATTCAGTTTTGACTTACAACAGGTAAGCTTGTTAATCTGCAAGGTACCTACTTCTATTATAACGATAGACTATTTCTTGGATACAAAGCGGACGCCCATTGTAAGATTTTTGTGAAAACTAGTTCTATCTGTACTCTGGCGCAGCACCTTCTCTGAAAGAATAACAATAATACAATTTAATGACAAGCGTTATTATTCCCGGGATTTCGTTCTGGTAGGAATCTCGGGTCAAGACTTGATTATCATCATCACCATCATCTCAGACGTAGAAGTTTACTAGACATAGGTCCCATTGGGGGGCCTTGGCCTATACTTACCACGCTTGGCAGGCAGGTTGGCGAGATATATATATATTATGAAGATAAATATTTGAGTACATTTTTCTACTGAATTAACTGTTTATGTATTTCACTTTTACTTAGGGAGTTGAATACACAGAATACTATTGCTAGGAGGTTGAGACGAGAAACTACGTTTTTCTAAAACTTTCTAGTGATTGTGTGTATTTTTAATTTATTAAATTCGTAAATATTTACACTCGACTCGACTGACAGTATTACTGACTTTGACATGTTCTGTGCTTTGACAGTAAAATAATGAAATTTTCACAGGCTATCCTAAATAT
Source organism: Hemistola chrysoprasaria (assembly GCA_947063395.1). Classification (NCBI taxonomy): domain Eukaryota; kingdom Metazoa; phylum Arthropoda; class Insecta; order Lepidoptera; family Geometridae; genus Hemistola; species Hemistola chrysoprasaria. The sequence continues at coordinate 1,195,014 of OX346725.1, forward strand.
TTGCATTTTTGAATTAATTATAGCGTCTTTTCTTTTACCGTTTTTTTGCAGGCAACATTTTTTACATGATTGATTTTGACTGGCAGCACTGTTCATTCCGAGAAGACGCGACTCCGACGACAGGCCAATGCGATCTTTGTGACACTGGTAATTTGATGTCCCGGAATTGACACTTAGGCCACTCTGGCGTTATAATCGTATCGGCCTCTCAGTCGTGTCGGAATGGTCGAAAAATTAAGGTGTCCGTACGGAATCGAGGCCCTGGTAATTTGATGTTCCGGAATTGACACTTAGGCCACTCTGGCGTTATAATCGTATCGGCCTCTCAGTCGTGTCGGAATGGTCGAAAAATTAAGGTGTCCGTACGGAATCGAGGCCCAGTGGTTAAATCGTCCTAGACTCACGCAATACGCGACGCAGGCTGGCTCGAATCTCAGCGCCAGCAGAGCAGATTTTGTCCAATTCATTGGGTTGGCGGCGCACAGCAGCGACAGATGGCAGCACAGAGCAGCAAGCAACAGGTCCAAAGAAAAGGTGCGGGGCACACCTACTTAGGCTGATCCAGGCGTCAAACAGTCCAGTCCAAGGGGCCACCGCGCGGGCAGGAACGAGAGGTCCGATACAACCAAAGATGGCCGCAGGCTCTTATGGAGAGTCGCCAATGAAAAAACGAGAGGGGCCGATAAAATACACTCTAGCGCAGCTCTCTAGCAATCGCAAAATTAAAATTAAATACAAAAATTCAAATAAGAAGCTCCGCGACACGTCCGTTCAGCTTGAGAGAACACGGCCGAAAAAAGAAAGAATTAACTTGCAATGCACATACTTATTATACCTATGTAGGTATGTGTACTTATGTGAATGTAATAATGTCCGGTACAAATCTTGCAACCAAATTTTGAAGCAGGACCCGAAAGATTGGAACTAATTTACGAAAAGAGCTAAGAGAGTTTGGGCCCGTTTGTTTGGCCCGTTTTCTTTTGGGGACCTTTCATTCCACATTATGATGACGAGGATCTAATGATGCAGCCGAAAGACTGCCATTGGATCTTCCTTATACGAAATGTGCTGAGATGTAGTCGAGATTGGGCGCGTTTGCTTTGATGTTTTGAGGACCCTTTATTTCATATGATTATGAGGATCCGATGATGGAGTCGAAAGATTTAGGTAACATTGGCACTGCTTCATGAAAAGTGATAAAATAGTCAAGTTTGGGCGCGTTTGCTATATTGTTTTTGAGACCTTTTATTTTTTATTCCACATGATAACGAGGGTTTGAAGATGGAGCCACGCCAAGTAAGTATAGTAAGTTTAATTAAAAAATAACAAGATTTTATTTAAATGCTCTAAAATGTAGAAAATAAATAAATTAAACAGAACCATTCATATTTACTTATTAAATATTACGCAAATTTTATATAATTATAAATTTTATATAGAAAGTTTGCCACATTTTATTGCATTGAATAATGTTCGGTCTTTGCAAGCATGATTGAGGGTATTTGGAAAAATCTCCAATCAATTCTTTAAATTTACATCTGTCGGAAAGCGTAATGTCAATGCAAAAGTCAGTGTGCCTTAGCGAGACGCGCCGAGTGTACGTTGCGCTTTAACTTGCCGAGTTCTTTGTCACCCTCTTTTGTGCGTGTGTGAACTCTTGGGACTGCTTTCGTTCGTAACGGAAATATTCGTAAGCCTGGACGTTTAGTTTGGAGTGGTTAGCTAACACGCAGGGCCTCGATTCCGTACGGACACCTTAATTTTTCGACCATTCCGACACTACTGAGAGGCCGATACGATTATAACGCCAGAGTGGCCTAAGTGTCAATTCCGGAACATCAAATTACCAGTGTCACAAAGATCGCATTGGCCTGTCGTCGGAGTCGCGTCTTCTCGGAATGAACAGTGCTGCCAGTCAAAATCAATCATGTAAAAAATGTTGCCTGCAAAAAAACGGTAAAAGAAAAGACGCTATAATTAATTCAAAAATGCAAATATTTAGGATAGCCTGTGAAAATTTCATTATTTTACTGTCAAAGCACAGAACATGTCAAAGTCAGTAATACTGTCAGTCGTGTCGAGTGTAAATATTTACGAATTTAATAAATTAAAAATACACACAATCACTAGAAAGTTTTAGAAAAACGTAGTTTCTCGTCTCAACCTCCTAGCAATAGTATTCTGTGTATTCAACTCCCTAAGTAAAAGTGAAATACATAAACAGTTAATTCAGTAGAAAAATGTACTCAAATATTTATCTTCATAAAATATAATATATCTCGCCAACCTGCCTGCCAAGCGTGGTGAGTATAGGCCAAGGCCCCCCAATGGGACCTATGTCTAGTAAACTTCTACGTCTGAGATGATGGTGATGATGATAATCAAGTCTTGACCCGAGATTCCTACCAGAACGAAATCCCGGGAATAATAACGCTTTTCATTAAATTGTATTATTGTTATTCTTTCAGAGAAGGTGCTGCGCCAGAGTACAGATAGAACTAGTTTTCACAAAAATCTTACAATGGGCGTCCGCTTTGTATCCAAGAAATAGTCTATCGTTAATAGAAGTAGGTACCTTGCAGATTAACAAGCTTACCTGGTGTAAGTCAAAACTGGATATTACAAATGATCAACAAAATGTTTAAAAGTGAGTATAAGTGCCTACCCTTTTGTCTTGATTACTTATTAAGTCAAACAGTCAGATCTTGGAATTCTATGAAAAGAGATTAGTGTAAGATTCTGTTGTGGAAACTAATTATTGCCAGATTACCAGGCATGGGTACCAGATTTAGAATATTTTAGCATTGGACTGTGCTCTTCAACCCGCCTGCCTAATCAAATTTTATTTTATAAGTTCAAGTTCTTTATTTATAACAGAAAATGTTACAAGTCAACACGCAAATAAATTTAAAATTCTTAACTTAAACTTTTACATTTAAAATATATATTATTCTGTTATATTTCCAGCGGATCCATTCCAGAGCCTGTATCTTAGGGCCCAGAGATGTGATTTACAACTTTGTTAATTATGCTATACATACATACAGCATACAGTTACACTTTGTTCCCGATGGAGTAAGCAGACTATTTCTCTCCACTTGCTACAATCCTGACATTCGGCTTTAAACATACATTCACGCCTTTCCCCGAAGGGGTAGGCAGAGGTGTACCCAGGACTCAGTCCCATAGTAGATACACCCACATTTCGCCAGTATGTTTTTGGTCCCATGTAACAGGGGGTGAGCCTATTGCCCTCTACTGGGCACAGTTCCAGACTCCAGGCAGTTATTGAGATAATACCTAATGGAAAAATCCTTATTTAACACTTTGCCTGACCTGGGAATCGAACCCATGACCTCTTGATTGGCATTTCAGCATGCACCCTCTACGCCACTGAGGCAGTCTAAGTTAAATGCTGTAAGTCACAAGATATTTTATAGCGGTGTGTAACATAGATTGATTAGGTAAAATAACATAGAAAAAAAAACGGATTGATGATACTATAGTAAATTTTTTAAATTAGATTAGGTAACACAATGAATTATCGCTTTAGATCAGATGATAAATTTCATCATAAGTAATATTGGTTGAAGGGTTAGGTGTATAGTAGGCATGAAATAACACCATTAAACAATTCTGTCTTTATTCTCCGCAGATCAAGCTTGCAGTGTGGGACTGAATTCTAGTGCTCAAGGTTGACAACATACTCATAACACCTTTCTACTTCAAATTTCTCCTTCATGTTTTGTCAAAAGAAACTATTTATATCATATCAAGTTGATTAATGAATGATGTGGGGTCTGTAAATAATAATCTATGTAACAAGATAGAAATGAAATTCTCATAAATTATAATTTTTAATGTTCTGATTGAAGTTACATTCACAATAATTATAACATATAACATTTTATGTATATTCTTATATGTATGGTACCTATGGTTTTATAGCTGAATAAGGCTTGTTTTATTGTTCGACTGGTTGTTGTATTTTGTAACCCATGCTGTAACAAATAAACGAATTTTTACTTGTAATAAATGTGCCTATATTTATTTGAAGAACTTTTACCACATTTCTAAAAGAAAAGTGATGAAGAATCCCAACTTATATAATAAATTGTATGCTTGTTACCTTTTCACGCTAAAACGACGGCACAAATTAGGATGAAATGTTATACATACATACATTCACGCCTTGTTCACGTTGGGGTATGCAGACTATTTTCCTCCACTTGCTACGACCCGGACATACAGCTCTCGCTTTGTCCACTTTTATGACATTCTTCATACATGCTCGTCTTAGAACAACATCAATTTGTTCATGAAATGTACGCCTAGGTCGACCCCTACCAATTTTACCATTCACACCAGTCTTATTTACAGCTCTTTTGTTAATCTCCTTTCATCCATCCTCTCCAAATGTCTGAACCACTTGAAAAAAAATTATAAGAAATATTATTTAGGCTAGCTTTGTTTAGGTGAGTGATGTACAACTGTGGTCAGAATTGAAAAATCCAGGGCGCGATTTATCGATAGCATCAAAAGAGTGGCATAAAACCAAAGGCTATGGGTAGAAATTCCTTGCATGGCGCTTATAAAAAATATTTTTATAAATGGATATATTAGACTAGGTAATAACTTATTATTATTATTTTTTACTTACCCTATTACTCTCAGACCACACTGACTATGTCCCGAAGATATTGACGATAGGGATGTTTGGTTATAAAATTATAAGTCTGATTTTCGTGTTTCCCATTTCATATTCACTATCCGGAAGGTCTTAGAAAGCGTCGAAGCTGGCATTTTTTCTCTATTTCATGATAATTTACTCGTATTTGTATAGTAAATTTATATTCAGCGCCGCTTATACGGCCATTTTATGAGTAATTTGAAGGTTTCATCGAACTACCATTGAGCAACTGCTACTCAAAAGGTTCGGCTGCAAAATGGTCAGTCAATGGTAGTTTACGATAGAATCTATCATTGAAAAGCCGAAGTACTTGATGTCAAAATGGTTACAGAATTCGGTTAAAATCAACTATCAATACGACATTGATCACCAGAGTCTTAGTGAATTGGGTTTAATATTATGCGAGCAATGACAGATCAAACGTGTTCATTCTGATTTCATCGGTTTTCCATTGGAGTTTTTTAAATGACATATAGACTCGCGTATTTCAAAAAAAGTACCGATGATACACGATCGAAACACCATTGCGCTTATAGTGCACTTTCAGAATTGGGCCCCAGGACTGCCGTGCCGTTTTGCCGCCGCTGCTGTCGCCCATGGCAGTGTGGATGTAAAGGTTGGTGGAGTGCCCCTTTTATTCTTTCAGTCACTTGCAAAGACCTGCGTAGTCGTCCCTCACCTCTCATCCATACACAAAATAACACACCTCATACAGTCCACTATATATATCACCCCGAGCTGTGTGTAGATCGCACAAATAAAATAGGTAAATAACAAGCTTGTAAGATATAAAAATTATGGTTTTATTAATATAATATTATGTAAACTATTTATTTTTCTAAAACATTAAATGCTCTAAAATGAAGAAATAAATCAAATCAAGTTTTTGAAAATATTTTCAGTATACTTTATTTACACTAAACTTCATAGTAAAACAACTGGGGCCCAATTCTGAAATTGTACTATAAGCGCAATGGTGTTTCGATCGTGTATCATCGGCACTTTTTTTGAAATACGCGAGTCTATATGTCATTTAAAAAACTCCAATGGAAAACCGATGAAATCAGAATGAACACGTTTGATCTGTCATTGCTCGCATAATTATAAACCCAATTCACTAAGACTCTGGTGATCAATGTCGTATTGATGGTTGACTTTAACCGAATTCTGTAACCATTTTGACATCAAGTACTTCGGCTTTTCAATGATAGATTCTATCGTAAACTACCATTGACTGACCATTTTGCAGCCGAACCTTTTGAGTAGCAGTTGCTCAATGGTAGTTCGATGAAACCTTCAAATTACTCATAAAATGGCCGTATAAGCGGCGCTGAATATAAATTTACTATACAAATACGAGTAAATTATCATGAAATAGAGAAAAAATGCCAGCTTCGACGCTTTCTAAGACCTTCCGGATAGTGAATATGAAATGGGAAACACGAAAATCAGACTTATAATTTTATAACCAAACATCCCTATCGTCAATATCTTCGGGACATAGTCAGTGTGGTCTGAGAGTAATAGGGTAAGTAAAAAATAATAATAATAAGTTATTACCTAGTCTAATATATCCATTTATAAAAATATTTTTTATAAGCGCCATGCAAGGAATTTCTACCCATAGCGCCATGACTGCTGTGCATATGGCCTTTGGTTTTATGCCACTCTTTTGATGCTATCGATAAATCACGCCCTGGATTTTTCAATTCTGACCACAGTTGTACATCACTCACCTAAACAAAGCTAGCCTAAATAATATTTCTTATAATTTTTTTTCAGGTGGTTCAGACATTTGGAGAGGATGGATGAAAGGAGATTAACAAAAGAGCTGTAAATAAGACTGGTGTGAATGGTAAAATTGGTAGGGGTCGACCTAGGCGTACATTTCATGAACAAATTGATGTTGTTCTAAGACGAGCATGTATGAAGAATGTCATAAAAGTGGACAAAGCGAGAGCTGTATGTCCGGGTCGTAGCAAGTGGAGGAAAATAGTCTGCATACCCCAACGTGAACAAGGCGTGAATGTATGTATGTATAACATTTCATCCTAATTTGTGCCGTCGTTTTAGCGTGAAAAGGTAACAAGCATACAATTTATTATATAAGTTGGGATTCTTCATCACTTTTCTATTAGAAATGTGGTAAAAGTTCTTCAAATAAATATAGGCACATTTATTACAACTAAAAATTCGTTTATTTGTTACAGCATGGGTTACAAAATACAACAACCAGTCGAACAATAAAACAAGCCTTATTCAGCTATAAAAACATAGGTACCATACATACAAGAATATACATAAAATGTTATATGTTATAATTATTGTGAATGTAACTTCAATCAGAACATTAAAAATTATAATTTATGAGAATTTCATTTCTATCTTGTTACATAGATTATTATTTACAGACCCCACATCATTCATTAATCAACTTGATATGATATAAGTAGTTTCTTTTGACAAAACATGAAGGAGAAATTTAAAGTAGAAAGGTGTTATGAGTATGTTGTCAACCTTGAGCACTAGAATTCAGTCCCACACTGCAAGCTTGATCTGCGGAGAATAAAGACAGAATTGTTTAATGGTGTTATTTCATGCCTACTATACACCTAACCCTTCAACCAATATTACTTTCTGATCTAAAGCGATAATTCATTGTGTTACCTAATCTAATTTCAAAAATTTACTATAGTATCATCAATCCGTTTTTTTTTCTATGTTATTTTACCTAATCAATCTATGTTACACACCGCTATAAAATATCTTGTGACTTACAGCATTTAACTTAGACTGCCTCAGTGACGTAGAGGGTGCATGCTCAAATGCCAATCAAGAGGTCATGGGTTCGATTCCCAGGTCAGGCAAAGTGTTAAATAAGGATTTTTCCATTAGGTATTATCTCAATAACTGCCTGGAGTCTGGAACTGTGCCCAGTAGAGGGCAATAGGCTCACCCCCTGTTACATGGGACCAAAAACATACTGGCGAAATGTGGGTGTATCTACTATGGGACTGAGTCCTGGGTACACCTCTGCCTACCCCTTCGGGGAAAGGCGTGAATGTATGTTTAAAGCCGAATGTCAGGATTGTAGCAAGTGGAGAGAAATAGTCTGCTTACTCCATCGGGAACAAAGTGTAACTGTATGCTGTATGTATGTATAGCATAATTAACAAAGTTGTAAATCACATCTCTGGGCCCTAAGATACAGGCTCTTTCTTAGTTTAAGGATCCGCTGGAAATATAACAGAATAATATATGTTTTAAATGTAAAAGTTTAAGTTAAGAATTTTAAATTTATTTGCAGGTTGACTTGTAACATTTTCTATTATAAATAAAGAACTTGAACTTATAAAATAAAATTTGATTAGGCAGGCGGGTTGAAGAGCACAGTCTAATGCTAAAAAATAATCTAAATCTGGTACCTATGCCTGGTAATCTGGCAATAATTAGTTTCCACAACAGAATCTTACACTAATCTCTTTTCATAGAATTCCAAGATCTGACTGTTTGACTTAATAAGTAATCAAGACAAAAGGGTAGGTACTTATACTCACTTTTAAACATTTTGTTGATCATTTGTAATATCCAGTTTTGACTTACACCAGGTAAGCTTGTTAATCTGCAAGGTAGGTACCTACTTCTATTATAACGATAGACTATTTCTTGGATACAAAGCGGACGCCCATTGTAAGATTTTTGTGAAAACTAGTTCTATCTGTACTCTGGCGCAGCACCTTCTCTGAAAGAATAACAATAATACAATTTAATGACAAGCGTTATTATTCCCGGGATTTCGTTCTGGTAGGAATCTCGGGTCAAGACTTGATTATCATCATCACCATCATCTCAGACGTAGAAGTTTACTAGACATAGGTCCCATTGGGGGGCCTTGGCCTATACTTACCACGCTTGGCAGGCAGGTTGGCGAGATATATATATTATGAAGATAAATATTTGAGTACATTTTTCTACTGAATTAACTGTTTATGTATTTCACTTTTACTTAGGGAGTTGAATACACAGAATACTATTGCTAGGAGGTTGAGAAACTACGTTTTTCTAAAACTTTCTAGTGATTGTGTGTATTTTTAATTTATTAAATTCGTAAATATTTACACTCGACTCGACTGACAGTATTACTGACTTTGACATGTTCTGTGCTTTGACAGTAAAATAATGAAATTTTCACAGGCTATCCTAAATATTTGCATTTTTGAATTAATTATAGCGTCTTTTCTTTTACCGTTTTTTTGCAGGCAACATTTTTTACATGATTGATTTTGACTGGCAGCACTGTTCATTCCGAGAAGACGCGACTCCGACGACAGGCCAATGCGATCTTTGTGACACTGGTAATTTGATGTTCCGGAATTGACACTTAGGCCACTCTGGCGTTATAATCGTATCGGCCTCTCAGTCGTGTCGGAATGGTCGAAAAATTAAGGTGTCCGTACGGAATCGAGGCCCTGTACTTCATAGCTAAAATGTACAATACGCGCGACGCCATTGTCGTCTGTTGTATAAAAATTACAAATGACAAAATGTACTGACAGCAGCGACACAGGTTCTAAATGTCAAATGTCAGATATTATCAACTGTCATGTTATTTTTTTTTTTAGACATAGACTGGCGTGATGATCTGTCATGTTAATTATATCGTGGTGTTGCCAATTTAAAAGACGTCCCCTCCCACACTTATATTTTGTAACTGTATTTCAAAGTTTACTAATATTAATATTTATAGTTTTTTCTAAATTCGGAACATGAGTATATTTATTTATTAAAACTTCTGATTGCCCAGACTTAGGTATAATATTTCAGTATTTATTGATAGCAAGTTGAAGTGGCAATAGGCAAGGCACATATCACAACCGGATACTTAGGTATCGTATCGGAATGACCTTTTAGCTGAAAGACACTTAGTCAGATTGACATAAAAGCAGTTTCCCTAAATAGTCAAAAGGTCATAATATTAGAGTATATAGCAAGAAATGATATGAAAGCAAAATGCCAAGTCAACAGATAGTTATCCTAGCTGATGGCTGATGGGGCTGTAAAGTTCTCGTATGGAAATCACGGACTGGCAAACGCAGCGTAGGACGTCCACCCACAAGTTGGACAGAAGATCTGATTAGAACGGCAGGAACACGCTGGATGCTGGATACAGGCTGCCTAAAACCAGAACGGATGGTAATTTAATGGGGAGGCCTATGTTCCGAGTAGAGAACGTACTATGGCTGAGATAATGAGATGATGATGATACATAAATAATAGGCAAGTTGACTAAATTTGAAAAATTGGTTAATACATTATCTTACTATCTATTTTACCCTAAAAACTTATTATTTTTGAAAAATTCGATCATTTATATTGTGTATTTTTTGGTTTTAAAAAATCAATTTGAATTTACCGCAAAAACACTCCAGACTGTCATGGCGTTTTGAATGACGTCACACCGTGACAAACACAACAAAGGAATCGTGTGTTTTTCTGGGAGTTGTTAGTTTTCTCTAATTAAAAATGAATTCCTCTTATTACAAGAACTGTGTAGTGCCCCAGTGTAAAAGTACGACTATAAAAACGCCAAACAAATTATTCATTTATGTTCCAAACAATAAACATATACGAAAAAAGTGGCTAAACCTTGCGAGGAGAGATGATGCTAATAGTTTATCTGCAGTTTCGAGAATGTATTTTTGTGAAGATCATTTTGATGTAAGTCACACAATCAACATATTTACAAATTTAAAACAAAAATAATGAATCATTATTTTTCAAGTTTTAATTTACGAGTAAAGGTTATGTTATGTTGTTATCAGGTAGAATTTTAATTTAGTGTTATATTTATTATAATTAACCAACATTATTTTCTTATTCTAGTTGCCAAATGACATGGTTAATTATATGGAGTAATAAATTAAATAATACTTAGCAAATCTAACCTCAAAACCAATGTCCGGCAACTTACATTAAGTATGACAAACTACGAAACAAATAATACTGTTTATGTTTATAATAAGTCAATGAACATGTATTATATAATTTACACATATTCATACTTACACAGAGGTTTTAGCATTGCGGAATTCCGATGAGCAAAAGTCAGTATTTGATGCGAAAAAATTGCCGAGCATGACGGCGTCAATGGGTAAATTCGTACTATTTGCTCTAATAAATCCTGATTCCATAGCGAAATATATCTGTCTTTCAAGAAATAACTGAAAACCACTATGTTAACTTGTCAAAAATAGCTAAAAAACTAAAAACTAATTAAATAACTTGCTCTGTTTTATGGAAACGTCAACAACAACAATGATGTTTGCCGCGGTGTGACGTCACGCTTTCTGATTGGTGTTTAATATCACGTGATCGTACGCCTAGTTTTACGGAATTTATTTATTGAAAATATTATTAATCTTCATTTTGTTTTATAAATCATTTAGTTTTTTAGTATTTCTACATCTTAGTTAATAATCAGAAACAACCGTGCATCCGATTTATTTATAGTGGACACAACCCTATTATTGAGGTGCCTGGGTATTTTCCTAAAAATAATAAATATCTGATACTGGTCACACTCACTGGTGATAAACGCTGATGTAGATTCGTTCCGCACCATTCTTTAATAATAATTCTAAATTTTCTCAAAAAATTTGTTACCTGAAAATATTTGTGTATTTTTGTGATTTTTTCATAGCTATAGGTACTCAAACGACTCATTGTTTTGATAAAATAGTGATAATAATATGTATTCAGTGTGAATGTCGCGTGGCAAGGACTTTAAAACTACGAACGTGATAAATGGGACTTTTGCACGGTGTTGAAAGATGTCGCATTTCGGGTCGGCATACAACAGAACAAAACGAAAGTGACTAGCAGGTGACGGTGCGCTCCGTGATCATTTAGTAAAACAATCATATAAATTAGCATAAAATGGCGCAGACCGTGAGGCGTCCGATCGAAGGACGTTACCCTTCCTGCTATTTAACTAACAGGCTGAAAGAACGACGACTCAAGGCGAAACAATTAAGGTAAACATCTTAACCATCACAATTAAATTAAACTTTCTAGTAAAATTAGGATTTTCGCATATATATTCGCTTTTTTCATTATATTTTCATTGGTAAACAAGTTTGTGTACCAAGACGGAACGCCGTGGTCTTTGTTTATCATGCTTATAATACACCTACTTTGATCAGATTATCACTGGCCTGATTAGGTATTATGTATTTGACTAATTTATTGGTCATATCCTAAAGTAAAAACGAACATGGGTTAGGTTGTAACAAAGGGGGAGCAGGACGGAAAAATTTTAATGACTCCATATTTTGATGATCCTACTTTTTTATAGCTGGTACATGTATAGGATCTTTTCAGGAGCAACGTTTGTATGGACCATTTTGCTAGGAAATGGTTTCCTAACAAGTTATTAAGCAAAATGTGACCCTTTATATAGGCTAAAACACTATAAAGGCACAAACACTTATAGAAAACACATATGTAGGTACATAGGCTAATACAAAAAAATAACATTAATTAATATACTCTCGAACCCGGGACCTCATAATCGACAGTCCAGCTCACGCCTACTACACTACCGAGTCAGTTGATACACTACTTAGTTATTCAAATAATAACAAAATGTGATCTCCCTTACAGACAAGACCAACACAGACGACTAGAGAAACCTGAAGACTTTGTATGCTACTCCGACAGTGACAGCGAAGAGGAAACTCCATCAGAACAGCACAGGATACTGTCCACATCATACAACTTTGTGGATTATATACGCTCCAGGGAAATACAGGCGCCAGAGGTAACTTCTTAACACACTGCATGTTCAGTACAATAATGCAATTAGGGTGCTGTGGGAACTCCTCGCTTCTGTAGTGCATCATGTACGTTCGCAGAGGCGTGCGTAGATGGCTTCTATGCCATCTGACGCAAAGTCAAGTCAAGTCAAATACGCAGGCAGTTCTCCGCAACTCGACGACAATGCGCCTATTTTGCGTGTGGGTGGAGTGTGATTCTTCACTCGAGCCACCCTAGCTCTCCGAAGAATGTCAGCAGCCCTTTCAGGTTGCTGACAATCTCGGTGAGCGACCTCGGGGTTCCGAGGTACTGTGCCCGGTATGACGATCTGACGCAAAAGAACTGCGTCATTATTGAGCAAATTGCGGGTAGTTCCAAATAGTATCCTAGAAGTCACAGTGAAATATGGTTCCAATCCTTTCCTCAGGTACTCACTGATTAATTTAGTTTTATAAGTGAGTGCTCGAGCAAATTGTTGTACTGCTTTTATTTGTGCTGTTTTGTACCTACCTACTAACATATTTAGAATATAGATTTAAGTCTACTAACATCATTGAGCCTTGTGCCCTTCTTTTCTAACTTAGTTTGCATGTTTGTTGATTTGTGTCTGGGTGTTATAATCCTATGGAAAATTTACCAAATCTATGTTTTGTATTCCCCTGTTATTATATATATTATTAACCCATGCTATAAATTTATATCCTAATAATATTTTTATAGTGAAGTAACCTATGTCTCTGTCATTTTAGTTTCTGTTTTAAACACTGGGTTTTTTCAAAGTTATCTTCTAAAAATCTGTTTTACTCACGTGATTAGACATTCACTACAAAAAATTAAGAGTTTATAAACAAATATAAAACGACAGGGACATAGTTTACTTTATCTTCAAAATATCAAGATATAAATATACCAAATAGGTATACTATATTCGGAGTAAACAGAGGAATACAAAACATCGATTTGGTAAATTTTCTATACAATTATGTCAACTGCCTCGGTGGCGTAGAGGGCACATGCTCGACTGCCAATCAAGAGGTCCTGGGTTCGATCCCCAGGTCAGGCAAAGTGTTAAATATTGGATTTTTCCATTAGGAATTATCTCAATAACTGCCTGGAGTCTGGAACTGTGCCCGGTAGATGGCAATAGGCTCGCCCCCTATTACATGGGACCAATAACATACTGGCGAAATGTGGCGAAATCTACTATGGGACTGAGTACTGGGTACACCTCTGCCTACCCCTTCGGGAAAAAGGCGTGAATGTATGTTTTATGATTATGTCAAATTGCTAATATGTTCCCTTTCCTGTTAAGGAAAACAAACACCAATGCACTTGCAAAAATGCATGTTATTATAATTTGTTATGTATTGCATTATAGATTGCAATTTTTCCAGCGATTATATTAATCTTATCAATTGCAAATTTATTAAGATAGATGCCCTTGGCCTAGTATACAATGTAATGGTATATTGAGGAAAATATAATATTATAATGCTTTGAGGTCAATTGTAAAGTTTTCATATATGATAAATAGCTGATAATAATAAGATGGGACAACATTCCACACACGGTCATCTGGTCCCAAACTAGGCTAGAAGCCTGTACTAACCAGAGGATATACATACTTATATAAGCTTATAACACCCAGACACAGATCGAACAGACATGTTCATGCACAGAAATGTTTGACCTGGCCGGGGATCGCACCCGGGGCCTGCGGCACAGAAAGCAGAGTTACTACCTCAGATCATTCAAATAAGGGAGATTTGGCGAGGGGGCGTGGCCCTTGGGAACGCATCAGGCACAAAACGGGCTTGATGCCAAAATTGCGCCTCAGTAGTCGAATGTTATGTCGCGCGGCATCATCTCCAACGAATTTAACAAAATACCGAGTTGTTCAGTAGTTGTACGTAATAATACCAGCAGCAAAGTGAACTACGTGAATAATGGCATCTCTTTTCATACGTAAGTACTAAAATAATATTGTATTTTCAATAAATTTAAGCAAAAATATATAAATTGAAGATGAATTACCAAGTTCATTATATTAACTAACTAGTAGGATAAGCCATTGCTTGCTTAGTACTACTCGATAAAAAATCAGTCGGTTGTAATGGCGCAATGGATAATATATTTTACAGTTACTCTCTCTAACAAAATAATTTCGTAGTGCGGCCGCTGCACTGGCTTGCGTAAAATAGAGATGAGATGTGATTTCTTTTAGTTGTCGATTATTTTACTGTACTGGGTGATTTTACTTTGGTTACTAATATTAGTATTTTTTAAACAATTTGTACCCATTTCATGTTTGTTTGATATAAATAGTTCATAAAACGATTAAAAATAGGAAAGTTATATAAGGTTGTCTCCTAAAGTGTGATTACTTTGTAATAATGTTATGTAATATAATAGCTGTGCCCCGCGGTTTCTCTCGCGATGGTCACGAAAAAGGGAAATGTGTTTTTTATGTATGTATCGAGACTGATAACTTTTGTAATAAAATAATATATATAATATTTCAAAAAGTAGATTGCATTGTATGATTTACTCAATCCGTGTCTATTAAATATTATGACATTATGAGGAGACGAACCCATTGTTGTGTTGTCAATTATTTATGTTGATATGTCGTGTACTATTCATTAATATCTTGCGAGTTTTTTTTATTGTAGCTATCCGAAGGATCCAAACTTAAAAGAAGAGTGGATAAATGCAACAGGAAGAGGTACAACAAGGTTTCCAACCAAAAACCGCACATTATGCTTTTCTCACTTTGGGACAAAGTGCTTTCAACAGTTGAAGAAAGTTCATCGACTCTTCGAATGGTCGGTGCCCATATTGAAAATACGTATGGCAAATACGTTATGGTGGCAAATATTTACATTTTACGGACCAGTAATAAAATACTTAAAAATCTTATTATAATGTTTTATTTCACTGTAAATAATGTATCCTAAGGGAAAGAGCAGATAATAATTGAAAAGTATCGATTTTACTTATATCGATTGCCAGTTTCTATCTCTAGTTACATATGTGTGTTTATGCAGAGTCCGTAGCTACTGGGTTGATGCACCACCCTTTTATGCATGTGTACAATCAATAAGGTCTTTGGTGTGCCTGCAAGTTTCTTAGCGTGCGTGAGAAATATGGGCATGTGCGTCGTACTCATTGTTTTTGTTTTTGTGTTAGTGTTATTGGAGGGAGAAATGTGGAGACATCGGGACCCGAACAATTTTGCGTAATAGCCAAATCTCCCGTGATCTGTGGTTACTACCGTCTGAGCCAACTAGGCTGTCAATATAAGTAGTTTTGTACACAATAGTTTTGTAGTGGTAGGCCTCTTTTGCAGGGGGCCGCCTGAGGAAGTACCACACCTTTGCCAGTTATTCATCCGCCAAGCAGTAATGTGCAAACATTACTGTGTTCCGGTCTAAAGGGTAATGTTACTAGCGAAATTACTGAGCATGACGAGTTTAAACAACTAATATCTCAGTAACAGACGCAGTGCAGTGCCGCGCAGAATTTTGAATTTTAAAACACTGGGTGGCACTGTGTCTGATATGAGCAATCATGGCGCTTAAATAACACTTATCAGTGCTTAAATTGTAGAGCATAGCTAGTCAATATGCCGAATCTATATCACCGATATGGAAAATAACAACAATAAAATTAAAAGTAGAAAGCGTATAACCATTGGTGGCCTTACCGTTCAGATGTATTTCTTGCAGAAAACCATACCGAGAGAGGTCATGCTGACTGAGAGCTATGTATAACGTACCCTGTATAAACCAATTGTGTCTGGGACTCTCCTCTTAAAAAGATCCATTTAACTCTGGGGGCGTTCAAGTATTACTTAGCGCAATTTTTGAAAATATTTGACTACCTTCCCCCACATAACGCGATGTAACGTTTTCCTGTATCACCCCTCCTCCCCCCTCCCCCTTCGTTACGTCACACCCAAGTGACCATTTTAACTAAAAGTCACAATTTATGTTGCGCAAAGAACAGCAAAATCGCTAAAATACCGTTCTTTTTGTTTTAATCGCATTTGCGTGAATAAAACAAAAGTTTGTGTTGCAATGTTACGTAACGCGTTGTACGAACCTCCCCTCCCGCCCCTGTAACGTTTCATAGGATCCCCCTACCTTCAAATTGCGCTCCACAAGAGTCCACTTTAAAATTCAGCAGCCGTCCGCTCTGCTGCTACTTGAATTTTAGAGTGAACTCTGACTTTGATAGCTTAGTTCTTATGTTGTGTTTTTATAAGTTTATTTTTGTGCCCTATTAAAAATATTTAAAACAATATATATTTCCAGGCTAGATCAGTGGACGAATCCTACGCGACCCGTCACATGCTCACCCACGATATGTTCCGTGAAACTCCTATCAATCTCGGCAATATGAACAAGGTGTTCTGCTCCCAGTGGCTCTCAGATAGGCAGGTGGTCTTTGGAACTAAATGCAATAAGGTCAGTGCAAAAGACTAAATACGCTATGGACTATGGAGACAGGAGAGTTAAAAATATACAAAGAAATATTATTGTATTTTGTTGTTAAACTATTTTCTTACTAACAGTGCCTCGCGGTTTCACTCGCTGACAAGTAGCCAAACTATCATTCCAAGGTCTAAGTTCTAAGCTATCAACATAACGTCCATATCCAAATTGGTCCAGTAGTATCAAACACACACTCACGTAAATATAGTATATATTTACTTTTAAACTCAAAACTCAAAAAAAATATTCAATTAGGTCACAATCTGACAGTAATGAGTCTACCGTGCGTTCTGAAAGATGAATACACAAGGAACTTCTTTTTTTATGATAGTGAGTGACAAGATATTTTATTTATTTTATTTACTTTTTTTTACTCTTTTATTTACTCCGTGCACACGCATATCTTCATTCACACAGTTCACCGAGGAACTTGGTGATATTTTGAGTCTCCTGCCCTCGCTATAGCAGGGCAGTGTCCCAGCGTCCCCGGCGCAGAGGTAGTGGTAGGTACACAGGCCACGGTACAAGAGAGTGCTCTGGTTGCAGTTGTTAGTGTACGACGTGCGCACGCGCGCGCTGGACTCCATCCCCACGCTGCGCGCGCGCGCCGCGTGGGGCGCCGAGCACCAGACCGGGATACATGCGCTGCAGATCAACCCGTCCAGGTAACACCGACCTCATCCTCCGCAGGTCACATGGACAGCTTTTTTTTAAATGAATGAATGAATGAATGAATGAAAACTCTTTATTGCTACCGGTCAGTGAGTCATTTAGGATTTTATAATACACTAGCTGCACCCCGCGGTTTCACCCGCGCAGACATCGTTCCCGTGGGAATATCGAGACAAAAAAGTACCCCATGTGTTATTCCAGGGTCTAACCTACCTACATATCAAATTTAAGCTCAATCGGTTCTGTAGTTTTGGCGTGAAAGAGTAACAAACATCCATCAATACATCCATCCTCACAAACGTACGGATTTATAATATTAATGTTTATTATATTTCAGGACATTGTTAGCGACGGGCGCGCGGAACTCGTGCGAGTTGGCCATATACAGCCTGCCCACGCTCGACCCCGTCTGTGTGGGGGAGGCTCATAAAGACTGGGTGAGTCCTCATCATCATCATCATCATCACCATCATCCCAACATCTCAGAACTATGTAAATAAAGAGAATGTAAGTGATATTATAAAAGAGCGTAAAAGAGAAGAGTTTTTGAAGTATGCTGAGCGATTGATGAAGGTAGTGATAGAACGGAATAGGACAAATGAGCGACAGCGCAAAATGGTGGAGGGAGGGGTCTGAGTGAAAGGATGAATGCAAAAACTATCCCTGATACTGTTGGGGGTCAGGAGCCTACAGAAAAAATATTAATAAAAAAAAACATCCCAGAACTTCACTGCTAGACATAGGCCTTTCCCATAAGGGAGAGTTTTGCCAATGGTTTCCAAAAGTTAGATGTTTTATACAGCCCATCCTCTTGATCTCATAACTCTTACCCGATAACTGACTGCTAATAACTGTGATTCTTTTTAGTTTCGTTAGATTCGTTTTAGTTTAGATCCATTGGAGTGTTTTGTGACCTTTCCAAAGCATTCGACTGTGTAGAACACTGCACGTTACTGCGCAAGTTAGAAGTATATGGAATTCATGGGAATGCCCTGAACCTGGTGGAATCATACTTGTCTAGTAGGCAGCAGAAGGTTAGCGTCAATGGTATCACATCTGCTAGTTCTCCTGTCAAGATGGGAGTCCCACAGGGATCTATTTTGGGTCCTTTCCTGTTTTTGGCATATATTAACGATTTGCCTTACATGGTCCACGGTCTAGCAGATATAGTTCTATTTGCCGATGATACGTCATTGATTTTTAAAGTTGATAGGAAGGATACTTCACTAGTACATGTTAATAATACTTTAGCAAGTATATCCAGATGGTTCACAGCAAACAATCTGTTATTGAATGCGAAAAAGACTAAATGTTTGAAATTTTCGTTGCCTAACGTCAGAAGTATAGAACCAATTATAGTTCTTGACGGTGAAAGACTCAATATTGACAATGCAACTTTGTTCCTTGGCATAAATATAGACTCTAAACTGCAATGGAGCACTCATATCACCGAGCTCTCAGGGAAACTAAGCTCTGCAGCTTACGCGGTTTATAAAATTAGGCAACTAACAGATGTAGCCACGGCGAGATTAGTGTACTTTGCATATTTCCATAGCTTGATGTCTTATGGGATTCTGTTGTGGGGGTCAGCTGCAGATATAGAAACTATCTTTATACTACAAAAACGTGCGATTCGTGCCATCTATGAGATGCGTCCACGCGAATCCCTGAGGGAATTATTTAAAGAAATAAACATACTGACCCTACCATCCTTATACATTTATGAGAACATCATGTATGTGCGTAAAAATTTACATAAATTTAAATTAAATAGTGACCTTCATAATTTTAATACTAGGAATAAAGACAAAATAGCTGTACCTAGCTTTAGATTATCTAAAACAAATAAAAAGACATTCTTAGGAAATAGTGTACGTTTCTATAATAAAATCCCAAAAGAGATAACTGGGCTCTCAGAGGGTAAATTCAAAACCTATATAAAATCTACTTTACTAAAGAAGGCATACTATAAAGTCAACGAGTACATAGAGGACAAAGATGCCTGGAAACTTCTGCATAGTCGCCTCGCGGCACCTTCAAAGAAAATGAATGTAAGCAAACCAAATATTGTGAAACTATCTGTTGAAAAAATTAAGCCCTACAAGTTTCTTGTGCGTTCTTCTTGTAGAGGTATCTTTCCGAACGCACGGTAGACTCAGTACTGTATCTTCATTGACGTACAAAAGTGTCAGATTATGACCTATTTGAATAAATCTGTTTGAGTTTGAGTTTGAGTTTGAGTACATACATACATTCACGCCTTGCTTCCGATGGGGTAGGCTGAGGCTATTTCCCTCCACTTGCTACGATCCTGACATACAGCTTTCGCTTTGTTCACTTTCATGACATTCTTCATCCTGGTCAATTGTAGGTACTTTTGACTTGGCCTTTCCTTAGACTTGTAGCGTCCGTGGTCCAGCGGGAATATGCCCGGCTTTGAATCCGGAGTCCCTGGATCGAATCTCACCTTGTGGATTTTCGCCTGGACGCTACCGTGTTTCGAATGTCACGTTAAACTACAGGTCCCTATAGTTTCCTATAAGATATGTAGGAGGCAGTCGTTAGGTCATGTTGGAGGCTGCGTAGGAATCTTGCCGACACATGAAACTATGACAATATGGGTTGTCCACATAACACATATGAATTGACTCGAGCAGTGTAATTGGGATAACCCGTTCTGCTAAGAGTATACATTCAAATTATTATTATTAGAGCAATTTAAATTTGTTCATGAAAAGTATGCCTAAGTCGACCCCTACCAAATTCACACCAGCGTTATAAATCTCTTTGTTAATCTCCTTTCATCCATCCTCTAAACTCTCCTACCTAATATAATACCTTACCTATAATACCCTACCTTACTGTACCTTGTACCCATTGATATCCCAGCGCTTACTCAACAACTGGCACGTGCAATTTGCTCAGTGTGAAGTTTGCACAGTGACATATAATGAACAACAAAGATAGAAAGACGTACCTAATACCGAAGTGCGATCGAGACAACTATATTATTCGCTCGTACGACATTACTTTACTAACGTATGTGGACTTAATGGGACCTAATTTGAACTTGCCATTTTCGAGAAGCCAGTACCTCATCTCCCCTTTTCTTTATATCAATGCTTGTACCTAATAAATTGTAACGTTTCAGATCCTAGACATGTGTTGGTTAGACGATGAGTTCCTAGTAACAGGATCAAGAGACTCCAAACTAGCGTTATGGAGAGCCCCACAACCGCCGTTAGCTCCACACTCCTATATAGAACCCGTCGATATCAAAGAGTGCAAGTCTGGTTCGTATCCTTATTATACGTACAACGTGTTACTAGACTTTTTTTTATGATAGTGTGACAAGATCAGCAAATCAGATGCCTAATGGTAAGCATCATGATTGCCCATATCACACACAGTGCCACCCATTGTTTTAAAATTCAAAATTCTGCGCGGCACTGCACTGCGCCTGTCACCCCGAGATATTAGTTGTTGAAACTCGTCATTAATTTCGCTGGTAACATTGCCCTTCAGACCGGAACACAGTGATGTTTGCACTTTACTGCTTGGCGGATGAATAACTGGCAAGGGTATCGTACTTCCCCAGGCGGCCCCCTGCAAAAGAAGCCTACCACTACAAAACAGACAGACTACAGACTAAAACGTTATGCGTGCCATAATACGCTTTAAATTATTGTTCTTTGATTATAGTTTATTAAGTAATTTAAAAATCTTCTCTTCTTCCTGCTCCATCATCAGACCCTGATTCCAAACCCCACACTATTATATATTTGACTACTAACCCATCTGAACCTGATGCTGCAACATCAGGAAGTAATTGAAAAAAAAAATGGTATTTTTTAAATTTATTTTGAAATTTTAATGAAAATTATTTATCATCTGATTCAAAAATCACATTAAAAATATATTTTTTTATTAATTATAAACGATTCGATTTTTTTTTTATGATATTGAGTGACAAGACGGTAAAATCAGGTGCCTGATGGTAAGCATCTTGATTGCCCATATCAGACACAGTGCCACCCAGTGTTTTAAAATTCAAAATTCGGCGCGGCACTGCACTGCGCCTGTCACCCTGAGATATGAGTTGTTGAATCTCATCATGCCCAGTAATTTCGCTGGTAACGATTCGAAATTAATAAAATTCCATTATGAGACACTTGATTGCAAACGCGCCACGATTGGTCACCATTTTTGTGACGAAGTAATATTGTAGTTATGTATGGTACTTTATTACATTGTGACGTCACTACAGTCACGATCTCGTTACGGTACTATCGGCGTGTTTTCGGTACTGGATTAAAAATGAGTTTTTAATTTAACTTTGTAATTATAGAAATAAAAAAAAACTAAAAATAGTTTTCTTACGAATCTTATATAATATAATCTTTCCATTTATGCAAAGAAAAAAAATTCAAATACTCAATTGCAATGTTGATGAAGTAACTGGATGCCAAATATCGAATCGATTGGATCACTAGAAGTTGTTCATATGCCTTCAGCCGCTAGGCAAGTGCTGATTATGTTCAAACTACTGGACCGGTTTTCACGAGACATAACTTGAACACTCTTGATCATATCAGCTTTCATCCAAAAAAAACCTTATTTCAATTGTCCAACTTACAGACACCCCATCTGGTCCTTCTTCTCCGGTCAAGTGTTAAGACACTTACTTGTTTTAAGACAAAAAAAAATAAAATTAGAGATCGCTTTGTTACGCTGAGACTAATTCAAATTCATTTATTCATCAATCAGGTCACAACATTACACCTTTGCATGTCAATGAAGATAAACAGTAATGAGTCTGCAGTGCATTCGGAATGATACCTTTACACGAACGCACAAGAAACTTGTAGGGCGTAATGTTTTCAACAGATTTTCTTACAATATTAGGTTTGGTTAAATTCGTTTGTTAGTGTCGGTGCCGCGTGGTGGCTATGCAGAAGTTTCCAGGCATCTTTGTCCTCAATGTACTGATTGACTTTATATAAGTCTTTTGGGATTTTACTATAGAAAACTTTCACAGTTTCCTAAGAATGTCTTCTATATCTTGTCTCCCAGGTTTAAAAGTGCGTGCCCTAACGTTCAATCCCAAATGGCGCGAGATCGCCGCGTT
This sequence comes from Hemistola chrysoprasaria, assembly GCA_947063395.1. NCBI lineage: Eukaryota > Metazoa > Arthropoda > Insecta > Lepidoptera > Geometridae > Hemistola > Hemistola chrysoprasaria. The sequence continues at coordinate 1,217,815 of OX346725.1, forward strand.
AACGTTGAACGGTTACATCCACGTGTTCAACGCGGAGACATTCAAACAGACGCTCAGCAGGAAACTGCCCTCGTGTCAGGATCTCGTCTGTTTGGCTACACAGGTACGTTATTTATGTACGGGTTTTTTTTTTTCAGAGCTATCTCTGAAACTGGCAATGCAAATCAACAAAAGCCTGTACTATAGTAACCAGATGACTGATATACATACTTATATAGGCTTATAATATAACACCCAGATACAGATCAAACAGACATGTTCAGGCACACAAATGTTTGACCTGGCTGGGGATCGAACCCGGAGCCTGCGGCTCAGAAAGCAGACTTCTGATCTGAGCCAACAAGGCTGTCTAATTAAAAAATATATAGTTTCATAGATGTGTAACTTAATTTAATGAGCTTGGTATTTGAGTTTGATCTATTTTATTATGCGTGTAACACTATGGACAAAGTCTGCAATAAATGATGTTTTATTTTATTTATAGAATTTCTAAGAAATCTCTTGGATGTGCTACACTAAAGACGTACTCTATTCAAAAGGAGTCGCCTTTAGTTTGGCACCTAATGTTACTTCCCAGAAACTGATCCTTGTTAAAAACATTTTCTTTTTCTTATGATTGTGAATGACAAGACGAGCAAATGGGTGCATCATGATTGCCCATATCAGACACAGTGCCACCCAGTGTTTTAAAATTCAAAATTCTGCGCGGCATTGCACTGCGCCTGTCACCCTGAGATATTAGTTGTTTTTCATGCCCAGTAATTTCGCTGGTAACTGGCAAAGGTGTGGTACTTCCCCAGGCGGCCTGCAAAAGAGGCCTACCACTATAAAACATGTATACTACATGTATACATACATACATCCATCCATCCATACAAACCACCTTTTTAATATTAATGATTTGTTGTACAGGAAAGCGGTATATACGCGATAGGTTGCAAGTCCTACACATTACTATTGGACAGCAGAACATTACAGTCTGTGAAGAAAGTGACCTCGAGGTACAATGGCTGCGGGGTCAGGTCAGCTTCCTTCAGAGGAAATATGCTTACTATTGGAACTGGACTCGGTAAGATGTTGTCTCGTTATTTAATGTTAGTTAGTGAAGATAGTGACCTTCAGGTCAAAGGTACCGGGGTTAAGACACCTTCCTTAGGAAATATTGGCACTGGACTCTATAAGATATTGTCCTGTTACGTAACATTGGAGTTGATCGAGAAAGTGACATAAAGATCAGGTCAGCTTTAAATAAACAAACAATAAATGGATCTATTATTGTTCACAAAACTGAGATAGAATATTGATTGTTTTTTTTTTGGTTACATTTTCAAACGCGACCTTGTCGTAGAAGATATTCTACCGAGGAATTTAACACAATCCCATGGAAGTTTTCACTGAATCAATGTTTCGTAAAATTAATATTAATCGTGATATTTTGAGGATGAAGTAGACCATGTCTAAAGGATGAAGGCCAGGTCAAAAGTAATCAGTACTGACGATCATGTATGAAATATGTCATGAAAGTAGAAGAAGGCAAAGTCGTATCATAACAAGTGGAGAGAAAAAGCCTCTGCTTACTGCGTGTATGATTGGTTTTCTCTTGAAATTTCCTTTTTTTTTTTTCCAAGTATAGGTACATCGAAATATCCCAATTTCACTTTGATGATCAAAATAAAAGGTGTTTATTGTAATTTCAGGTTTATTAATGTTCTACGACCTGCGAGCGGGCAGATATCTAGAGAGCAACATTCATTCTACCAAAACTGTCACGTTGAAAGCTTCCAAAGGTTACGTGGTGAGTATGTTATCCCACACATTCATATTCTTACTAGGGTCATTTGATCAATCAAAATGTCTGTCTCGGTCACAGAATACGGATCTAAAGGTACAGAAAGGACGCTAACCCAAATTCGTACCACAAAAAGGTGGCAAAGAGGCGCAATCTACTCGTCAAAACTGAACAACTTTCAAAAGAAAGAATTGCGGAAAACAATGGATCAGCTGCAAGGTTTTGTATGGGAAGTCACGCGATCGACGGCGAAAGCATACAAGCGCATTTTATCCGTGTTTCTGAGTGTCTCCTCGATTCCGCCTTGTTCAGTCGCATTCCCGCTCTCAATTCAATTAAATTCTTATTTTGTGGCTTGTGAAAGTGCTTAAGAACACCACAACTTTGCCAATGACACGTAGGGAGATTGAACATCAAACGAAGGAAATTAATATAATAATATAATTTGAATTTATACTCTAACCCCAATTTACCCCAATTACACTGCTCGAGTCAATTCATATGGATTATGTGGACAACCCATAATTGTCAGAGTTTCAGGTCGCCAAGATTCCTACGCAGCCTCCAACATGACCTAACGACTGCCTCCTACATATCTTATAGGAAACTATAGGGACCTACAGTTTAACGTGCCATCCGAAACACGAATTGACCAATAAGTGCTTTTGAATTTTGAACACAATCAGCAATCATATTCTACAGCTTGATACTAAACTATAATAATAAGCAACACTACAATAAATATTAAAATACAACAAGTATCTCCTTTGATAAACTATTTACTAAGTATTTACAACTAATTACAATCTTTCTCGCTCTAGTAAATGACAAAGTGTCAGAAAAAGATAGAAGCATAGGAAAGTGTAATTTGTTCAGCTCAGATATATAAATATGAATTTTATTTTATTTACAGTGTAAACTCTTTATAACGTTATCCTTTATAACGATAAACTCCCTATAACGTTGAAGTGAGCCCAACTTGGTTGGTTTGCGTTAAAACCCACATATTGAAACACTCTTTATAGCGATACGCCATTCTCTATTACGAAGAATTACGAAGAAATGTGTTCATAATATTTAAGACAGTAAATATTTATTATCGGTATTATTGTTTATGTTATGTTATCAGGTAACAAAAGACTTAATGCCTTAATTGCCTTGAACACGTGCAGTATGACGCATTGTTTTCTCGGAAGTGATGGTCTTCGACCAAGCATACTGGGTACCTATCGTTTTATCAGTCGTAAACCTACTTTGAAACTGTTAACATGGCCAGTAAACGCAAAGCGATTAGTGTTGACGAAAAACGTTGACGTTTTTTTGTTCACTCCATATAACGATAACTCTCTATAACGACAAAAAATGCTCAGTCCCTTGAGTTTCGTTATAAAGAGTTTAGACTGTATTTATCATCCAAATCTTAGACTATCATTACAGCAAGATACTAATGCGACAGTTTATACCTATATAATGCTATTTTCACATTATTTCCTTTTAGTATAACATAAGATGTACAAAGTGACTCTAGTAAACTCGTTCATAGTACAAATAAATATATCTACTCGCTGTCGTCAATCATCTCATTAGACGATGCGGCCAGATGTAGTTCAATCCTTAATATTGTTTCAGTTCCCGGACGAGGAGGGCGAGGGCTACAACCACGTGAAGCACGTGCCCGCCATATACACGCACTGCTACGACTCCAGCGGCACCAGAGTGTTCGCCGCCGGCGGCCCGCTGCCCGCGCCGCTCGTCGGGAACTACGCCGGACTCTGGCAGTGAACACTATGTGAAGCCCGCGATAATGAATATTATGTGAACTGCGCGGGCCTCTAGCAGTGAATATTATGTCAACTGCGCGGGACTCTGGCAGTGAACGCTGTGTGGTGCCTGCGGGACTCTGGCAGTGAACACTATGTGAAGCCCGCGGGACTCTTGCAGTGAACATTATGTGATGCTCGCAGGACTCTGGCAGTGAATATTATGTGAACTGCGCGGGACTCTGGCAGTGAGTATTATGTGAACTGTGTGGCACACTGGCAGTGACCATTATGTCAACTATGCGGGACACTGGCAGTGAACATTATGTGATCCCTGCAGGACTCTGGCAGTGTAAATTATGTGGGCTACATGGGACTCAAGTGAACATTATGTGGGCTACACCGGACTCCAGTGAACATTATGTGACCTACGCGGGACCGTTCCCCCGGAAATCACGTTTTGCCCTTAAATATTTGGCAATGTCTTCTAATAATACACTATAAAAATTTATTTTCAACTTTTTTTGTTAGGTAATTATTTATTGTCTTATCATAGCAAAGCCTTACATCCTATTTGAAGGATTAGTTGAAATTATTCATTATTTAACATAAAGTCTAATAAATATATAGATTTTGTATGGATTTTAACTAGCAATATAAATGCAAAAGTTTCGTGTTAATCTTCGTTAACGCTTCATGCCAAAACAATTAATCGAATGGGCAGATAATAAGATACACCCTGAGACACCTTGAATGAATTTTGGTGAAACCAGGGAATGCAATAATATTTGCCAATAAATATTTCAATAAATTAAACTTGATCTCCATAAAGCCCGTCACACACGTAGCTATAATTATATCAATATAAATTATAGAAAGGCATATTACGATATATTTTCTATACAAATATTCGACTGACCGCACACGCAGCTAGGTATAATATATATTTCTATGACGTCACCAACATATACCGTAATATATATTATTGCATATTAATATAAACTACTGTATCAATGAAATGAAGGTTAAAATATATATTATAGCATCGTCTCAGTGTGTGGTAGCTTGCTATAATATATATTATAGGACGGTATATTAATATATATTATAGCTACGTGTGTGACGGGCTTAATGATTAAAACAGTGTAAATATTTAGATCTACTAGTAATTTTCCTCACCCCGTAAATTTGTTTTAATTAATTATAGTATATATATGATTTGGTCTAGATTTTAGATCTAATGGGCTTTAGGAAATATCTGACACTGCCAATATATACCTTAAAATCATAATAGTACATAAAACAAATTATTGTGATCAAATAATAGAAGAATGATAGAAGTTAGGTTAAGGTTATTAACTTAGCATCTGTTAAAGATGAACATACATTTATCCAACCCAAACGAAACTTGTTTTAGAATTCATAATCATTTATTTGCATTCAAACATGGTATTTAAGATGATACATAGTTATTTTAGTACATAAAACATGTTGAGCCAATTATATATTTTATATAGCATGCAACATTGAAAAATCGATTCTACATATGAGCGATAGCACATCATAGCAGTCTTAAGACTAGCACCATTCTTGATTTGACTAAGAGCAAATGTAAACTTATTCACCCTCATACTTGTTTTTGAATAATTGGACTTATTGAATTGAATATAATTGCATTTAATTAAATTGATTTTCAAATTATTTAATTTTAGCCATTCAATAATTTTGACAATTGTAATATTGATGTCCATTTGATGATTCCTAATTGTATTGTTCTTTTTACATGACACTATAATAGAAATGTCTCTGCGAAAAGCACGCATTCATGGGATGTCACATTAATAATGTCATTAATATAAATTATAAACAATATCGGGCCTAGCACTGTTCCCTGGGGAACACTTTGCCCATTTTCTCTATAACCCGAAGAAAAAGTAAAAATTTAGTCTTAAACCATTCTTTCAATAGAGAGACATTGTTTCCTGCCAGTTAAGTACGGGGCAATTCATATGAAATCCGATGAAAACTCAAAATCACACACGGAATCGGCCGAATGGTTGCGGTGTCTGAGGTTTCATAGGACTGCAGTAGAGTTTCATACAAAGAATAATGAGAATTATATGACGGTGACCCTTTCAGAATTGATTAGTGTGCTACGGTCCTTAAGAGATGTATTACTAAGAACTGGTTACTAAGTCACCATGTCTAACACCCATATTCAAGAACAATACTATGATGACCCGAACACAGGACCAGTGAATCTGACGTGATGAATGCGGTGAGAAATTCCTTACTTAGCACAGTTCCTCACATAAGAATTGTTCTTGAATATGGGTGTAAATTAACTTGGATATACAAAATTATTTTAAATAAGACCTAAAAACATCTAAGTATGGGTAATTAAAATTTAAAATAAATTTAGAAAAATGAACAATAATAATTGTTTTATGTGGCAGTTTTATTGTATTGTCCATTGCGGTGTTATATTAATATATCGTGTTATATTAATATAAATACTACAAATAGGTACTTACTTACACCTTTTTAAGAACACCTCTATAAGATGAAAAAGATTTTAAAATATGTAATATACTTAACAAAAAATAGAAATGTACTACTAAATTATAAATGTTTACCCATGTTGACAATTAACATCGCCGAGCAACTTCGGCTAGTTTGGTTTGGACATGGCTATATATAATAATAATTTGAAGATTGCATAGATCATAGATAATTAAATGTGTTAATTTGTAAAAAGATTGGATAAACCTTAATTTTAATGAGACATTGTTATGAATATTTATTATAATTTTGCATTTGGATGTAAACCTAATTATATGGTTCCTTTTTATTAAATAATTAGACAAATTAATTAGTATATAGTGTATAATACGCGCTATGAAAATTGTGAGGTGATATTGGTGTGTTTGTACGGTTTCATACTAAATGCCTACCTATCTATAAATTACATGAAATATCTGAATAAGACCAACAATATTTGTTTTTTTTTCATAACACAAAACAAAACACAAAAGAAATTAAGACATTTTTCTTTTCCTTGGTCACAGAATAAATAATGGTAATTTTCAATTTAGTTCTTATTTTGTGGCTTGTGTGAGTGTTTTTCTATTTTAAATCCATGCTTTTAGACACCACAGCTTTGCGAATGTCATATAAGGAGATAAACTTTAAAACGAAGGAAATTAACCAATAAGTGCTTTAGAGTTTTGAACACAAGCAGCAATCACATTCTACAGGTTGATACTAAATTCATTATAATTTAGTATCAATCTGTAGGCGACTGAAAAGGCGGGTGCCTAATCATAAGTTAGTTAAGAACCTACTAGCTGTAAAGTCCCTAAGCCTACCTAACTTCCCTATCGCCCTAGCTCTAACCATACCATAAGATATAATATACTTATATAGATAGTGCGGGATGTCTGTTGCAGAGTTACAAATTACAATACAGTATTTTTTACAATCTTACTTTTTAAGCCCAGTGTTGGCATCTCAGCTGTCTTTATCTTCAATCAATTTAAAACTATTAAGTAACATTTTGAAATTTAAATATAATTACACTTTTATATATATATATATATATATATATAACATAACATAACATACATTCACGCCTTTTTCCCGAAGGGGTAGGCAGAGGTGTACCCAGGACTCAGTCCCATAGTAGATATACCCACATTTCGCCAGTATGTTATTGGTCCCATGTAATAGGGGGCGAGCCTATTGCCATCTAACGGGCACAGTTCCAGACTCCAGGCAGTTATTGAGATAATTCCTAATGGAAAAATCCAATATTTAACACTTGCCTGACCTGGGGATCGAACCCGGGACCTCTTGATTGGCAGTCGAGCATGCGCCCTCTACGCCAGTCTATATATATATATTATTTATTTATAGGGTGCACCACACGGTTTCAGCAAGTGTAAACTCTTAGTGTTAAGGAATATCCGTACCAACGGAAGACCAGTGCAGGTTGTAAAGCAACCTGCTTATGCTGAGAAGACTAATATTTTCGTGTGTTGGAATAAGGCACGGCGATAACTCATTTTCCTCGTTTTTTGTCTCTTTCGCGCCCGGACATTGCATATCTGCTGTCACGGTCTAACCCCCTGGGACTTCGTTTACCCTGGTCACTGTGCTACCGGGGCAGGAGAACGAAATTCACATGAACAATAATAAAGTAGGTATCAAAACATTTATTCAAAAGCTTACATAAAAGCATACTCAAATTATATTTTTTCAAAGCGTTTTGCAAATAAGCCCTCGTGCTATAATTTAAAAAAAGAATTACCAAAATATGTTGTCATACAACTTCTACATAAATTAGATATGGCAACTCTGACTGCGAGAACATTTTACTCCATATTCAATTTATATATTGTCTGCGATTAATTATATGATGGCCAAAAACCAAACCAAAGTTCGATCAATAATACTCGTAAGTCGCTACCAAAAACCTCTATCGCCCTCCACAATTCGTAAAAATCGTAAACAGATCCAAAAAAAACTCATCAAAATTAAAAAATGTTGGTTCAAAATTGACTTGGAAAATGTTGCCACATCTAAATTTAGTCGAATATTAGGTGTTTGTTGGTGGTACCCAACCAATAGGTAGCGAAGTTCCTTCCGTATTGAGGTACTGGTCCCATTGAGATCTAGAAATAAAACATATTTATTAATTAAAAACCTTTCAATGCAAGCTTTTATCAGCTAAGCAATAAAACATGTATGAAAAATGTCGGCCCAATCTGTTAGTTTTGGTATGAAAACAAAATCTAAAATATTTAGCAGTGAGTGAGATGGGAGGTCGGATAACTGTTTATAAATTCAGGTTTTTGACAAAAACTGAATTTAGCTCATCATTATTTCAGCAGTTGGAAGGCCACTACTGGATATATAGGCCTCCCCCATAAGGGTGGGTTTTACCAATACTTGACACGATGGCAGGCGGGTTGGCGAACGCATTTCAATGGCTTAAGGCGCCTGGACCCTCCTGGAACTTCCATATTGCTTGAACAATTTACATATAGGAAGTATAAGTTTCACATGTCAGTCTGTAGCATTGTAACGCCTAAACGAATGGACCAATTTCGATGCAGTTTTTTTGTTTGTATCATAAGCTAACATGATTGAGATGGTTTTTAATTTTCTTTTTGGGGTTTTACTTAATTTTCTTAAAACAATAAATATAACATACCTGATTCCAACAAATCTCCCAACATCATTGGCAAAATCCACTTGCGGCAACACCCCACCAAACAATACCTCTTTCCACTTGTCTATGTTTTCACGTATCTGTCTTTCTTTATCTTTCGCATTTGATGACAACTCTAATGCGTCTTGCGTTAATTTCGCTCGAAGTTCTTGCTCTTCCTTTTCGTATATTGCTAATCTTTGTGCCCATAAGCCATTCAATTTATCTGCAAAATATAAAAAAATATTTGTACCAACATTCCCAGCGCCATCTTGTTTTAAAAACATACAACCAATAATTCCTTTTCTCAGGTAAAGGCCGAACAAGATGAGTAAAAATCTGTTCCTAATGTTAGCATAGTTAACTAAATAATAGTATTTTGCATCTGCTTGTTATAAATACTTGTTATTGTCACCCATAGAGGGTAGAGATGCGTCATACTTTCTTACCTTACCCTGTACCCTGTACTTCTTGCTGTGTGTATTTGATAAGACTTAGAAATACTGAAATGGAAATGGGCGGGGGCATACAAGATATGTTTGGAGAGAAAGTTTGGAAATTGATTAGAATAATATTACAACCTAGGGATGGCATAAGGGGTAAAGAAAAATGCTAAGGAAGTAGGAACTGCAAAGGACAGAGAAAAATGGAAATCATTCAAAGAAGCCTTTGTTGGAAGACAGGCAGTAATTAACAATCGCTAGTGAAGGATAAAATTTAACAGTAATAAACAATGATCTTTTATATAAATTGAAATAGATGCATTTTCGTGAACACAAGTCAAGCTAATTGGCTGGAAGCCCTGCCTTGCATCGATGTTACACATTTAAAGTTTGCTGCTCACATAGCTGGGCACCTTTGTTTATCTCTTTCTGACAACAGAGTTTTAAATTATATCTCTGCTATCTTTCACTTTAACGAGTGATGGAAAAAAGCTGCACATATTCTACTTAAGACAACAGAATTTTGCCATGATTTATTATGCTGTTTTTAATGAGTATAACATCTTTATTTGAATGAAAACTCACAGATAATAAAGTTTTATTTTGATTTATAGAGATGCTTACCAATATTGGTCTCAAAAAGTACTCCTTCTTTCTCCGAGACATTCTCACCCCTTCCCTTAGCAGTGTTGTATCGTGCCTTACGTAACTTCACGAGGGCATCTAATTTCACAATATACTTCTTAGCATCTTGCTTTTTCCTAATTGTTTCTCTTAGAACAACATCTGCCTTGAGTTTCGCCTCTTCTTCCTGCATGTAAAGTTATAGAGTTACATGTAATCAATGACATACCATAACATCACACCTTTCCTTGAAGCGTTAGGCACTGTACCCATACCCATAATAGGTACATCCACACTTCACCATTTCTGTTTTTAAGTAACATACAATGACGCCTTTTACCCAAAGGGATAAGCAGAAGTGTAACCAGGACTATGTCCCATAGTAGGTACACCCATATTTCGCCAGTATGTTATTGGTCCCATGTAATAGGTAGCGAGCCTATTGCCATCTACCAGGCAGTTATTGAGATAATTCGTAATGGAAAAATCCAATATATTTAAACCTTTGCCTGACTTGGGGATCAAACCCGGGACCACATGTTAGCAGTGAAGCTTGCGCCACCGAGGCAGTCACATTTCTGTTTAGTCTCATCTGATAGGGGGCGAGCCTATTGCCAACAACTGGGCACTAACTCGGGCACTTATGAAGAAATTTAATAAAAATATCTAATAACATTTTTTTGTTGTGGAATCAAACCTAGTACCTCATACTCAGCAGTGGCCCTTGCGACCGCTAGACCATTTAGTGAAGTTGTGAAACAGCTGATTTCAGTATTATTCCATAGAGATTATTCTCTATGTTCCTTATGGAACAGTGAAAAAATAAAGAACTCATTGATATAAAGAAAAGGAGGGATGAGGTACTGGCTTCTCGTAAATGGCAAGCTCAAATTAGGTCCCATTACCTTCACATACATCGGTAAAGTAAGGTTGTACGAGCGAATAATATTGTTTACTCGGTTGCACTTCAGTTTTAGGTATGTCTTTCTATCTATGTTGTTCATTATAATATGTCACTGTGCAAACTTCACACTGACCAAATGGCACGTGCCATTTGTTGAGTAAGCGCTTGGAGAATGTAACCTATCTCCCCTTTTCTTAATAGTATATTAATGTAAAATGAATAAGTAAAAATAAGTAACCTGTTTGGCTTTATTGATGTCATCATGAATCTTCTGCAAGTGTTCATCAATTTTCCTCGAGTTTTCTTGATTCTGCCTAATCCATTCTTCTTTGGCTTTTTTCCTTTCAATGCGCTGCCTCTTTTGTCGCAACCTCTTTGCTGATCTCTTTAGCAACAATTTTCTCAACACTTCCATATTCAAATTGTTGATATCACCAAGAAGTTTGGTTATAACAGTTTTATTTTTTTCTACTTCCTGCAGTTTTGAAGTCCATTCTTCATCGGAAAAATCATTAACATTTGCAGCCAGATGCTTCTCTTGGGTTTTTATTTTGTTTAAAGTCAAAACCAGATTACAAATAAGTTCTCTTACTTCTGATATGGATGTTACCTTTTGTTTTAAAGGTTTATTGGATGGTTTATCAAATTCTCTGAGGAATTCTTGATCAGAATTTTCCACTTGCCATTCTGGCATAGGGGTTATAAAAAATGGTGGGGGGGTAGGGGGAGGAGGGACAAATGCATTTTGATGTTGGAATGTAGACTTTCCATGAAAATTACGATGATAATAACTATAATTAGACATGATTATAATTAAATTAAAGTTAATAATAATATTATTAAGCAGGGTTTTCAAGGAGTTGTATTTCAGCCTCTTTAAGGACTTGTTCTGCTGCCGAGTACTCTGCTGTTTCCTTCAGATCCTGTTCTGTTTCTAGAACACTTTTGAGGTCTGTAAATGCCTTTTGCAAGCTGAAAAGGAAATTAATCACTTGTAATGAGAAAGTTCAAATGTGTTACGGAAGTATTTTACTTCTTTACAATTAGTTTTATCATTCAAAATAGGTAATCTATGCATGAACAGTGTTGTTATTGTCAAGTTTTAAGTTCGTTCACGGCTCACGGCAATTAGTTTTAGCTTTTTTTTTTCCAGGAAACCTGGACCTGGATTGTCGTATTTTATGATACGGCAATCGTAATCCTGCCGTATGCCGTATTTTAAAATAATCATCCGTGTATTGCCGTATCAATAATAACACTGGTGTGCCCTTATAATACATTGGCTTGTCACAAAGTATTTTAAGATTAAGTGATTCATAGCGCTCCACTTCGATAGAAAACAACTTTGTCATTGAATGAAGCCGCACCTGCGATTGAGAACATAATTTTTCAACAAAAATACATTAAAAATATATATGAAACCTACTGAATTCGTAAAATAGAATGTAAAATTAATTAAAAAGTGGTAGTTTACCGTCTCTGACAGTCAGGGACCATCATCAGAGACTCCTGAAGCACCTCCTCCTGCTTACGAATGTTGTGCTCGTCCTGACCTTCGTCTTTTATCTTTTGTACTCTATTCTTCTGCTGCTCCGCTTCCTTCTCATAAACCACTTTCTCTTTGGCTATGCGCTTTACGACGCCGGTCTTTATTTTTATTTGGCGAATTCGTGGATCTGCCATTGTATTTGTTGGTTGAAAGTGAAAAACACAGATCACTATAATTAGTACTACGTACAGATGCGACAGTGGAACGGCGCCGGAAAGTTTTGCAATATGTGCGTTTGTCGCTGTTGTAGCACATCTACTTTTTTTTAATTTTTTCTAACTCCATAGAGTTCTTATTCTCCTTCGGTGGAGTTTTGCACATTTTATTAATGGCATTGACATTTTATAATTCATTGCAATGTGACAACTAGTGATGTGAAAATATTACACTAGGTATCGACTAAATTAGTGATGTCCCTTTTATCGATACATAATTAGTGACGTCACTCTTTTGGTCCTGTATTACTTGAAAACTTAATTTTAAAGTAAAAAATAAAACAAACATACATAGATCGACCGGATAAGTATGGAGTTCCGGCTACAGTTAAACAGTTAACAGTAACTGAATTAGAGGTCCTAAAAGTTGTAGCCGTCATGACTTGCTGACCATCTGTATTTCCCTATGACTGAAATAAAATTAGCTTTTTTACTATTTAAAAGAGTTTAATCACTTATAATCCAAATAAATCTTACTATAATAAATAATATTATAAACATAACATACATTCACGCCTTTTTTTCCTGAAGGGGTAGGCAGAGGTGTACCCAGGATTCAGTCCCATAGTAGATAAATAAATTATAATAATATTATGTATAATATTATAAACTTTGTTTTTTTTGTTTGTAACGAATAGGCTCCGAAACTTCTGGACGATTTAAAAAAAACTTTCACTTATAAACAGCTCAATTCGGTGTGAGTGATATAGGCTATATGAGATTTTGAAAAAAATAGGGATCCGTAAGGTAACTGCAATATGTTGAACCAAGGTGTCACATTATTACCAAATACATATATTCATTAATTTGCGTGCGCTGAATGAAATCCATTGATGATAGGGTAAAATAATGTACTAGGGGTTTTTAGTACTTACCAATATGTACAATATAGTGAACGAACATTATATACATCTATTTTGAAGGAGTTATTATTTTTCATGCGGTGTGAAAACTATCGATGGTAGATTAAAATAATAATAAACAAAAAAATAATAGTTTGTAGAACTTATCAATTATCAATATCTACAAAATAGTGAACGAACATTGTATTCATCTATTTTGGTTTAGTCACAATAATTTTTGGCTTTTGGCTAGTATAGTTTTTGGCTTCTCCTGCGTCCTGCATCCTCAGGCCCCAGCATATATAACTGATGCATGTTATTTTTTAATAATAAACCCATATTAGCAAATAGCAATAATAAGCATGCTTAAAAATTAATGCTAAATTACATTAATTACCATCACTATCACTATAGGTCTCCCAATATTTTTTTCAAAACTGAAAAATAAAGTTACGTTAGTTATTAATGTTATAATTTTATAAAAACAACACTTTTTGGTTTGCCAAGGTATAAAAATTATGAGTTTCATATCTCATTTTTACTCAATTAGTGGTCAACCTATACCTTCTGAACTTAGGGGCATGCCATATTCTATTTCTTTAGCTGTAAACAAGCAGGGGTATGAATAGCGTGTCCTTCGTCCTTCTCAATCTAACTGGCGTATTTCTAAGTGTCTGTGACACACACTCTTTCTTATCAGCTGCTCCTTGGAAAGTCCGACGAGAAGGGGATTAGTTGGCACTAAGAACTGCAACCACAAGCTTCTAAATTTATCGTCCTTTGGAATGTTAAATAAGCGGTGAGTAGCGCTTGTTGCATCTCAACCACTAACACAGCACTTAAGCGTCGCCATGGCAAAAGAGGCGTAAAAAATCTGGCTAAACTCGAGTATTCAAACAATTAGGAAAAATTCTGATCAGGATTCTACAACTCAACGAGAAAATCACAGGATTCTTGCAGACATGACATGACTCATGACAGTGCATTACGTGCTCAGTGACAGTACAGTCAAGATGACGTGTTGTTTTTTTTATTATTCGTGCACAGTAGCGACAAACGGGACATTGGGAAACACCTTTGCCAGTTATTCATCCGCCAAGCAGTAATGTGCAAACATTACTGTGTTCCGGTATGAAGGGCAATGTTACCAGCGAAATTACTGGGCATGATGAGATTCAACAACTCATATCTCAGGGTGACAGGCGCAGTGCAGTGCCGCGCAGAATTTTGAATTTTAAAGACTGGGTGGCACTGTGTCTGATATGGGCAATCATGATGCTTACCATTAGGCACCTGATTTGCTCGTCTTGCCACTCGCTTTCATAAAAAAAAAAAAAAAAAAAAAAAGCTGTCTCAGCCGTGGTGAAAAATGTTATTTTACACAGATTAAAAAGAACAGTATTACGTTGTGACTTATACTTTTCAGTATCTTTTGACTGACAAACTGACAACTGACACTTAAAGGCCCTACTCACGGTGTAATCAGACTCGCGATTTGTTGCAGCAATTAGCAATTTGTTGCAATCGCGGTTGCCAGTGCTCTACTCAACTTGCAACTTCGATTTTGTGTTCCCATCTTTGTGTTTAACTTTATACGTGCTTTAGTATTTCAAAGTTAGCTCATTCATTGTTTCTGAATAAATAAATATATAAATATTTGCCATTTCTTTCCGCGAACGAGCGCCATAACGTGTACAAACCTACTTACAGTACAAATAATGGCACCAACGCTAAACTAAATTTAAAAAGTGGCATTTGCACTTGCAATTAGGTACTGCTTAAATTGAAACATCTACTAGGAGAAAGAAAAGATGTGAATACTTTATTAATAAATAGTCACCCATCTAAGAAGTGATGAATAAAGTGATAAAGCCTAAAGACGATGCTTAATTCAGGCAATCTCACTCAAAAACACATAGGTCAGCTACGCTGAGGGTGCTACATACTGTTACATACATAAACACGCATATTTTATCAATTTATACTAAATAAAAAACTAATATTGATGATTTATATGGCTTTGAGTCCATATGAATCAGAGACACAGAATACAGATTTTTTTGAAAATTCGTCGATTGCTCTTTTCCCATGCTGAACTTTAAATATTTTTGTGGTACAGGAAACATAAAAAAGTAAACAGAGTAATCAGAACACATCGGAACCAAAGCCAGAGTTATCAAATATTTCCATTCGTAATGCCCGATCTAAAGCAAACCTGCCGTATGTGTGGTCCTCATCGTCTTCTATGCATGACCAAATGCCGCCTTAGAAAAGAAGAAAAGTGTTAAGACTTCTTTTGAGTGGTACACTCGATGAAAGCGCGCGCCATAGCAATCAGAATTTAGTGCCGGACATTAATTTTTCTGTTGGAGATTTTGTAAAAAGTAACGCAGGTAATATGAGCTACTTTCTATCAAGACATCAAGTATTCTTCTTTCGATAAAATCCCATAAGATGTATGTAAGTATTATGGTAAATAAAAAATATATTTTCAGATACATTATGGTCAAAAAAGTCATGCGAACGCGTCAGATGAATCAGAAGAATTGACTGAAAATTTGAAATATATATTCTGTTATTATTTTAGTAAAAATAACACATTATGTCCTAGGTGCCTATGAATGTCTAGTTTCCATAAAAAATACTTTGTAACAATATATTGTAGGTATTGTTATATGAAAAACCGCCTGGACATCAATAAATCAGGGCCCGTAAAATGTCTTAATGTCATAACGTTTCAAAAATGATTTAATAATTGAATACAGGGAATAAAGTCGAGTAAACATTACGGTATAGGCTCAGAGTAAGGATACCAAAGAGAACCAGTCGTGCAAAAATCTGTTCCAAGCCGCGAGTCTGGTACTAAATCAATATTTTACCAGACTATGTGGTCAGTTGCATGGCAACCGTAGGCCGACCGCGTGATGCCAGCGTTAGGTAAAAAGCTAACCGAATAACAACAGATACGTGCGTGAAAGCGATAGCTTTTCATAATTTAGGCATGTATTTACAATAATTTTAGGAATTTATGTATCCACATTGCGTGTTTCTATTTTATTTTAATTTTTTTAACTCAATAAAATGGCCAACAGCGCTTTGTTCGAATGAAAAACTATGAAGTCGATTATATTTTAAATATTTTTGCATAATATTATCCGAACTTAAATATTATTTTTTTTACATATATTAAGGTTTGGCATTCATTACCTAGTGAAATGAAAACATTTTAAACATTGAATTATATATTTGTTTATTTTATCTCAATTACGTACTGTGCATTATGATGTTATACTTTTTGTTTTTAAGCATAGTCCTCGTTAATTTTACATTTATGATAACATTTTAATATTTTTGTGACTTTCGACTATTTATAAAGAGTATAAAAGTAATCATATCACGTAACAATTTAAAATAATATCGTCAAAGGCCCTTTCTACGTGCTAGAATCAGGCCCACGAACCTGTACTCACTATTAAACCCAGATTCTATCATGTATCTTAATTATCTTCACAAACATAAATACATTTTAATTTAAAAAATTTTTGACCTTTTTCAATTTTAATTCTTGTAATATATATTTATAAAAGTTAAAAATTATAAGTGTGATTAACTTATTTAAAAAAATTATATATTTAAATCACTAAATATTTTAGTGCATATAAGTCTACTCCAATGCTCCTATGTTCGCCCGCGTCGCTTAGTGTCAAATTTAACATTGAACTTCATAGGGTGAAAAATCGCTCAATATCAAATTAGGCTTTAAAACAATTACATGATTGATTAGAGATAGATTGAATAGAGTTTAAATTCAAATAATAGAAATTCAGTAGATGTCAAAGCGCGTAATTGTCAGTGATGGACACCTTTTTGTGAAGCTTGTTCAGGGATTGTTCGTCTGTAGAAGGAAGCAATTCAACGTCATTGGGTATAGGTCAAATATTATAACGAATAAATAATTTTTAAATACCTACGTTTGTAAATACGTATTCTAGGTTGACTGAGAACTAGAAAATTCGGCTAAAAATTATGTAATATAACGTGACACAGGAAAATGCAGTGATGTGTGACACTTTATCTCTAGCCAATTTTAAAAACGTAGCAAGTTAGTTTGGGCTATGTAGGAAACGGAAGTAGAAAATTAAATTAAAAGCGGGAGTGGAAAGTTTAAAACGTGTAAAAGACGATTTCCTTGATCCTTGATTTCTCTTTCTCAGTTTTTTATTTCTTCGGTCTTTAGGGTCGGAAAAGATAATTTACAGGTACTTATTAAAATATCATTATTTCATTATTAGGTTTACTGATACCATTATATTATATAACATAAACATACATTCTCGCCTTTTTCCCGAAGGGGTAGGCAGAGATGTACCCAGGACTCAGTCCCATAGTAGATACACCCACATTTCGCCAGTATGTTATTGGTCCCATGTAATAGGGGGCGAGCCTTTTGCCATCTACCGGGCACAGTTCCAGACTCCAGGCAGTTATTGAGATAATTCCTAATGGAAAAATCCAAAATATAACACTGCCTGACCTGGGGATCGAACCCGGGATCTCTTGATTGGCAGTCGAGCATGCGCCCTCTACGCCACCGAGGCAGTCTATATTATCTATATATTATACTATACGGGTATACTATATTATATTATACTATACGGTCTATATAGTATTATACGGTTTATATTGATCGCCTAAGTCAAGCAATAAACAAACTACTCGATAGGTATGTAATAACGGTATGTACCCATTTTTACAACATCTTATCAATTACTATATTGGAATCGATGTACGTGTACTTAACTACTTAAGTTTTTTGGATAGGGATTTCTATGCAAAAAGTACTTAAGTGGCTAGGCTATTTGTTCAACGTTATCTTTGAAAACCGCAGATACAGATAAAAACGGAGATGAATAACATAATCTGAAAAATACATGCTGTATTTACCCGAAAGGAACCTGAGTATACAATTTTAATAAAACATCCAGTCCTGAAGTAAGTAAGTACCTACTTTTATAATAATTTATAACAATAGCTTATTCATACTCCTATTCAGAACTGCCTCGGTGGCGTAGTGGGCGCAAACTCGACTGCAGATCAGGAGGTCCCGAGTTCGATCCCCAAGTCAGGCAGTGTTAAATAATGGTGTTTTCCATTAGGAATTATCACAATAACTGCCTGGAGCCTGGAACTGTGCCCGGTAGATGGCAATAGGCTCGCGCCATCAACGGTTAGTACAGGTCGCGTCACGGTTTAAAAACGCTCGGCAATAGTGCAAAAGAACAGGGCTTGTGGTCGCAGGTGTATTGGTCTAAAAAGTCCTAACAGATCTAAAAATGGATTTCTGCGAATTCAAGGTCAGCGCTATTATACCTTTTTACGGGGTTGTACTATGATTCAACGTTTTATGAGTTTCCCGATATTTCGACGTAAGGTTATATGTAAAAATCAGGAAAATGCATTCGAGTTACTTTCGGGGAGTGAAACCGATGGTAGGTTCATTTGTCGGAGTAAAAGCCTAAAAAAGAGGGTAGATCGATTTATCTGCCAATAAAAATCAACTCGCCGATGCCTTTCAGTTCTCCCGTGATCATGGCGCATGCAACTGCACGTGAAACTCGTAAGACGTAATGTCACTATCCCGTAAAAAGTGATCCTATTGTTTACAACACAGAATAGGTAAACCACTGAATAGGGAATAACTTTATATTCCCTACAACCATGATACTTAGTTTCAAATCACATTATTGAAATACTTATTTATTACCGAGTTAATAAACTAAACATTTATTTATTTCATCATAATTTTCGTGCAAGTGTGCCTCAGCATGTTTTTTTATGCTAGCGAGTGACAAGACGAGCAAATCAGGTGCCTGATGTTAAGCATCTTGATTGCCCATTTCAGACACAGTGCCACCCAGTTTTTTAAAATTCAAAACTCTGCGCGGCATTGCACTGCGCCTGTCACCCTGAGATATTAGTTGTTGAAACTCGTCATGCCCAGTAATTTCGCTGATAACATTGCCCTTCAGACCGGAACGCAATTTGTTTGCACAATACTGCTTGGCGGATGAATAACTGGCAAACGTGTAGTACTTCCCCAGGCGACCCCCTGCAAAAGAGAGTTCGCGGAATTTAATAAAAGTAACTCCCTGTACATATTTTAACTAGCAGGGGATTTGTTTACAAGAGATTTATCTGACACTCTGACACATACAGAGAGGTAGGGAGGCACATGAGTGTAAGATAAGTTGATATATGAAATGATAAATGTTGCTAACAGATAAACGTATCCGCAGTGTTATTGTGGGTAGCCGGGATGAAGTGGCTCGTACTATTGGCAGGTAGAACTCATTATTAACTATTTCAAATAGACTACAGCTGTAGAAAACTTCGCAAACCCACATGCCGAAATGACAGCCTGTAGAAAATCCAAGTGGTCTCCAACCACTATCAGCTATCACATGGCAACGTAAACCCCATATAAATGACAATGGGAATTGGGATTATTCGAAATATGAGCATTACATCTAGCTTAAAGTAGGTAAGGTACCCCAATTTCCTCTACTTCAGCAGGTTGGTACCTACCTAATATAGTCCTATTGGGCTATTATTACTTGTTCATATCTGGGATATTTCCCAGGCATATCGTTGGTGAGCGCGGTGCCGCGCGCGAGCCCCCGGGATTTCCAGCTGGATGACCATGAAGATGGAGGGTTCCTGCTGACTGCCACGGGACGTGAGTATACTAATTTTAAGGCTTACTGCTGCTGATTCTTTAAAATAGGTCTTTAGTATTGTTCTAGGCCAACTATGTCACTAAGGCCATGAACCTGGAGAAAATGACGGTCGGAGTTCTAAAACAAAAAAGTGAAGCACCATAGTAAGCCAAGTCGCACAATTTGTTCGGAGAGGTCTACCTTCAGTGGACGGAAAGGATTTTTGTTCTAAAAGCTCGATCAGTAACCATTACCACTTAAACTGACCCCTAACTGCTGGTGTGCACGCAAACTAGCATATTTTTTTCTAAGTTCATGGGTGTGATGTGAATGTGCCGTCATATTTGTATTAGCAAGCTGGCTTATACTATGGTGCTTCATTTTTTGTTTTAAAAGACTCCGGCCGCCGCTTATCCTAGGTTCATGACAACGACGACAAAAATTGTTGATGATCCTAAAGATTTATTTGTAGTTAGTAGTCTTTAGCGAAAAAATTCATAAGTCTATTTTTTTCCCATCTACCATAGCGTCAGGCTCGGAGATCAGCGGCCACATAGGTCGTAAGATCCAGGCTGATGATGGAGACGTAGATCTCCAGGTCTCGTCCACGTATGATGAAGCTAGCGGTGGCTTCCGACTCAGCATCAGCTGGGATGGCCCAAGTGATCGGGTGTTTGAAGACTGCTTTGATTTTGGTAAGAACTTCGTTTAATCTCGGAAATTCAATTTTTTTCTTCATAACATATATACCTACCTACCTATTCCTATAGTAAGTAAACTTACATTTCGTCAATTGCTGTAAGTTCCATGAAAGAGGGGGCGAACCTATTGCCATTATCCTGGCACAAATCCAGACTCTTAATGGATAAATCCAATAACACCTTGCCACCTGGTCCGACCTGGGACTCTAACCCAGAACCTCAGCTCAGCAGTACAGCGACTTCTAGACCAACTGACTGAACTGACTGAATTGAATACAGTCTCGAACGTTCTAAGTATCCCTGTGCTTATTTTACAGGTAGTAAGCAATGGTATGGAGGCCCAGAGCAAAAGCAACAATACTGGCCTATCCAAACCGGAAACCTTAACAAATACTCCATCATCTCCAAAGAAGACGATAACGCCGCAGTTTCTGAACGATATTGGCTTAATTCTGCTGGACAGTATATTTATATCCAGCCTGAGGCTCCTTTGTTTGTCGACCATCATAATATTGAGAATAATCATATTTGCTTCGTGGCTGAAGTAACAGCTCCATATTCCACCAAACGCACTCACAATGTCCTAAAATACGATATCTGGTTCTTTGAAAATGCTAAAGTAGCTCACCAACACGCAGTAGATACTTATCTAGGGAAGCCATCAGGTGTACCAGATTTTAGAATGATTCAGTATCCAGTTTGGTCAACCTGGGCGAGGTATTCTCGTGAAATCGACCAGGAAAGTCTCTGGGCTTTCGCCAATGAGATAAAAAATCATGATTTTCCTAACGCTCAGTTTGAAATTGATGATCTTTGGGAGATCTGCTATGGATCCTTGACTGTGGATGTGAGGAAATTGCCTGATTTTAAGCAGCTGATCCAGGATATTAAGGGGCTGGGCTTCAGAGTCACAATTTGGGCGCATCCATTTATTAATAAGGATTGCGAGCCGTGGTATTCTGAGGCATTAGGGAAAGGGTAAGTGACTTCCTTATTACCTCTTGATAAAGGTCTCTAAATTTTCCAAGAAGGCTTCGAATACCAATTTCCAAGGCAGACTTCGCTAATTAAGTACTCGCACTTTTTTACTTATTAATTTACTTACTATTTTATTTACTTATTAAATTTGTATATTAATAAAATTATACTGGACAAATTGAGTAAGCCAAAATATTGGGCATAGAAGTTGTGCCTTATCAAACCCTCCTTTTGAAAATCTGGCTCTTTTTAGCTACCTGGTCCTCAATGAAGAGGGTAGCCCAGATACCACATGGTGGAACAACAATGGTTCCGTGCCAGGCTACATTGACTTCACTAACCCTGAAGCAGCTGATTGGTTCAGCGATCGGATCAGGAGCTTAATTGACACATATGACATTGATAGCGTGAAGTTTGATGCTGGAGAATCCAGCTGGTCACCTCAGGTAAGAACAAGAGGATTTATTTTTATAGAATACTCTTTATTAAGATCAATATAATAAATAATATATGCATAGGCAGGCACATCTTCATATTGAAGTTGTTCTCACTGGGCTGCCGTATCCCTTAAACAATCTCTTCCATTATCTAATTTTATCTCCAGGAAATTGGTTGAGCTGTTGGGAGATCGAGTCTTTTTTTAGCTGATGAAAGAATATATGTAAACGAATTTTACCAGTCGTATTCAAAGATACTTCATTGATATTTCAATAACATGGGAACCTCGACCTAATACTGCAGCATCTCCTGAAATCAACAAGACCAAATAGACCCAAAGCTTCTCACCAACTTACACTTAACCTGTTATATTAGAAGCTGTTAGTAAATTTCACATAAGTACTTTATTTTAGATTCCAGTACAAAATGGAGACATAGATCTGCATCCGGGGAACATAGTCCAGGCTTACGTGAGAACCATCGCCAAGTTTGGTCCAATGATCGAACTCAGATCTGGAATGAGGTATGTAACAACTCCATCATTCTTGATAGGTTTTATTTATCTTCTATTTCTTCTTTGATCTACTTTATTCGCTATGAATGTTAGGTATTAACTTTCTTGACCTTGTTTATTTCATTCTCAAAATTTAAGGTAATGCTCATTCCTTTATGATGAACCATCCATCTTCAGTTCATCATGACCATTCTTTCTAGTTAGGTAGTACTTATCTAATAAACTCACCTTATGTAATGAAGTTTTATCTATGAGGCTTCTTTGGGAATTATGGATAGTCCGCGGTTTCAGCCGCTGAAAAGTAGGCACTCTGTGTGTTATTAAAGTTCTACGCTACAAACAGTTCAATCGACAAACTTTCGCATTTAAAATCCACCGATATTCACCAAAAATGTTGTCCTTCTGCATGAAATATCAAAACTGATCAAAACTGACACCAAGCATTTCAAAAAGATCCAAATTGTTATAGAACCCAAGACCTTCCAGTCTTCATCAGAATGGTAGACAAGGACACCCTCTGGGACTTTAACAACGGTCTGGCAACACTGGTCACAACTCTCCTACAAATGAACCTTCAAGGTTACACCCTGGTGTTGCCAGATATGATCGGTGGGAACGGATACAATGAGTCTCCGAGCAAGGAGTTGTTCATTAGATGGCTTCAGGCTAATGTGTTCATGCCCACGTTGCAGTACTCGTTCGTACCTTGGGATCATGATGACGAGGTAAGTGTTGGAAGACTAATTTGCTGACTACAACAGTTTACAATTTGCTACAGCGATTTGCTAACAGAAATCTACAGGGTTGAAGATTGAATGCCTTATCAAAAGTTTTTGGTCAAGTTTGAAGATGCTTTGCAGTAGAGTCATAACAGATTTGAGAAGACTACGAATGGATTTTTTTTGTATGGTAGTGAGACGAGCAAATCAGGTGCCTAAAGGTAAGCATCATGATTGCCCATATCAGACACTGCCACCCAGTGTTTTAAAATTCAAAATTCTGCGCGGCACTGCGCTGCGCCTGTCACTCTGAGATATTAGTTGTTGAAACTTGTCATGCCCAGTAATTTAGCTGGTAACATTGCCCTGCAGACCGAAATACAGTAATGTTCGCACATTACTGCTTGGCAGATCAATAACTGGCAAAGGTGTGGTACTTACCCAGGTGGCCCCCTGCAAAAGAGGGGACTACATTCCTTAGAATCTTTTAGCATTTCTAAGTAACTTGCTGCAAAACTACCTCATCCATGAAGTTAGTGTAAAACTAACTTCAACAACTTTGTCATCGATAGATTTTGATTTTCTGTCTAGGGATCTCCCTAGTTACTGACTTACACTGTTACAGTTTAGCTGATAGCTTCTTGGATTGTTAACAGTAAATTAAAAAATGCCTTTCCTCCATCTAGACAGTAGAAATCTGTCGTCGTTACACAGACCTACACGCACAATATGCAGATGAGATAGCCGCAGCAATGCAAGCTTCAGTAGAAAGAGGAACTCCAGTCAACCCTCCCGTGTGGTGGATACAACCTGACGATGAAACTGCACAAGCTGTATGGGATGGTATGTATTTATATGCTATGCGGGGGATTTATCGCGAAATCTAATCACAAATGAGGAGATCCGTAGACGAACGAAAGGATACATAGCACGAAGAACTGATGGCCGATGGAGCTGTAAAGTTCTCGAATGGAGACCACGGACCGGCAAGCGCAGCGTAGGACGTCCACTCACAAGGTGGACAGATGATCTGATATAGACTGGATGCAGGCCGCTTACAACCGGACAAGAAGGATATCTATAGGGGAGGCCTATGTTCAGTATATAGTGTTCAGCGAATTTTAGAGCCAAACTCGTGAACAAAACTGTTATTCCCAGATAAACAAATATACGAACAAATAAATAATAGTCATAATTTGAATATATACTTCATCTTTTGGATCTTGATGACATTTGACCACAAGGCTCACTAATTGGTTTGTCTCAAAAGAAGCATAAAAATAAGAGAAACCAGTTCTGTTACAATGAATAAT
This sequence comes from Hemistola chrysoprasaria, assembly GCA_947063395.1. Lineage (NCBI taxonomy): Eukaryota > Metazoa > Arthropoda > Insecta > Lepidoptera > Geometridae > Hemistola > Hemistola chrysoprasaria. The sequence continues at coordinate 1,242,532 of OX346725.1, forward strand.
ATTAAGACTTAGTTTAAGAGTAATATTATGATTTGTACCCATTCCCACCCCCTGCTCATCCTATCATTCCCCTATCCATCCAAAGGCTGGTTGCCTGGAAGAGATCGCTTAAAGCGATAAGGCCGCCCATTGTCGACCAATTAGAATTAAGTTCTCTTTTTATGTTTAATCTATATAAAGCTTGGTCTCAATGAGGAGTATTGTATTGTATTGTAATATTAATTATAATACCTAATTGTCTGTATATTAATCTTCCCCAACAGAGTTCCTCCTAGGCGAGAAGATCCTGGTAGCTCCAATATTGGAACAGGGCGCAGTATCTCGAGACATCTACTTGCCTGAAGGCCGGTGGGCTGACTCCTCCGGCGCGGAGTATTCTGGCCCTACTTGGCTGTGGGACTATCCCGCCCCATTGGACACTTTGCCATATTTTACCTTACAGGATTAGACTTATTATATGATGTTTTTTTGTGTTAATAAATTATTTTTGCGTTTGTTGTATTTTTGTTTGAAATACCCAAAGAACTATTACCTACCGACCCTTTTGGACACTGGTGTATTTTACCTTATATACGATAAGGTTTTTTAGGCTTTTATTATGACATTATGGCGTGTTTTTGTTGTGTAAATAAATTTTTGGTTTTAATGATGATTATTTTGTAAAAAATAATAATAATAAATACTAGCACCTATAGGACTAGTAAGTACCTTTTTAGACCCTTATCGGGTATCCAGGTGACCTTGGCAATTTATCAATTCCCAAGACTGACGCTATATCAGTACCTACTATTTAATTTTAATTGGCTATGCTTACGACGATTAGTTCCTGATCATATTTGCGAGCAAGGAGCCTACGAGGAAGAATACTTCTTCTCGTACTAGTTCTTACTTTTTACGTGACACTTGTATTAAAAATCCAAGGTCAAACCATGTCATTGGGTTTTTCATAGAAATGTGTTCGTTTTTTATAAAATTTGAGATAGTTGTTCTATAGCTAGCACAGTTTTCTTGATCTTTTATTTGTTGCTATCAGTAGCAGAATAATAAAGTTCCAAACATAAATACTATTGGCACCAACTCAAGAAGTCGTTTTCCGCATATGCTCGTTGCTCGCAAATATGATCAGGCACTAATCGTTGGTCGCGAGTATATTCTCAGAATATTATAATATAACGTCAGGCAATGCTGTATACTCGTGCCCATCCGCCTTGATATATGTTCAAGGTCACCTGTTTACCTGTCACCTTTACTACCATGATACTTAGAATAAATTTATCTAAGAATAAGTAGGTACTACGACCATTGTATAAAACTACTTCCTTGCAAAGTTTAATAAAGATGGGGTTAACGGTTTCTGAGTTATCATTTATCATCCTGCAAATCGCCAATCCGCTAATTTTTTCGAGATAACTCACTCAACACTAAGCCGCGCTTAGCTTGAACAATCAAAACCTAGAACTTCGATGTAAATTGGGGCGATAGCAACGCTTATAGACTTATGTAACTACCACAGACAACTAACATAAAGATAGTTATTTAGGGGAGTATGCTTTCGACAAGGATATGCAGTGATACTGTATATTAGTCTTCCATCATCCCGCCACGTAAATATTGGAGATTTTGTTTTCATATGAGTATTTTAGTTAGTATGTATGTCTTTTACATCTATATTCAAGAACAATTATCAAAGACCTTTATATATTGTGTATTCTAGCAAATAAATATTTTAATTTGATTTGATTTGATTTGATTCAATACCAAGTGTGCCCGAACTCATAATATGCCGGTAAATTCCATTCGAAAAAATTGTCTGCGATGCCGAACGCGGGGAGAAATTCCTTACTTAGCACACCACCTTACATAAGTATTGTTCTTAATACAGAATAGGTAGTCTTTTAAATTGAGTTGGTTATTACTTCTGGACGGTAGCACCACCAAAGCTTATCATATAATCTTATCTAAGCTGTGAAGATGCTGACAAGATAATTTAAAAGTAAAACTGATTAGAAGTCAAGTGGATGTGACCTGTTCCTAAAGTTACAACTGTAAAAAGATATTCTAGAGATTTCTCTTTCATTTCCCTTGAGAAAGCATCGAAGAAGCGAAGATCGAGAAGCGAAGGCTGAGGAGCTTCTGGGTCCCGCATTTTATAAAAACACTCTAGAGTGTGAGTCACAAGACCACGTGGAGTCGGGGTGCTCTGTGTCGGATTTGTAACTCTACTCGACCTAACCGATCTAACACAAATTCATCAATAACTAATTAAACTAAATGACTAGGTACCCGACATTCCGCCGTTAAATTGGTTAAACGTTTTGTTCAGTGACATGGCTATTTGTTCTTCAGCCATTTGATAGGGTGCCGGCGCTTAATGAACAGCCTAGGCGTCCAATTAACTGGCTATCTTATACCAGCTTTTCGATTTTTCTAATTAGACGCTCTCCAAGGTTTGAAGCTGGGGGTTGATGAGTGTGTCAGTCAGTCAGGACTTTGATTTTTATAATAATGAGATACAAGAAGATAATGGTATCCGGAGCGAAGCCAGGGCGAGTCGCTAGTAAAATATATAACTGTTTGGTCATAATCAGAAATAAGTAGGAGCCATAGATATATATCGAAGGCTTAATCAATCAAGGTCTGATCAGATAACGTAGGTACCGAACGAGAGGATTTTATCTGAGTTTATCTCGCGGTTGAATTGAGAACTGGCCAATCTTGAGGGTTTGTCAGTGTTTGGTGACAGGTTGACAACGATGGCGGCACTCGGCGCGTTTCTAAGTAAGTTTCATTAGATAACACTTGGATTAGAAGTGACCAGGTTTAGTGAAACTGTGGAACACGTGACTGATCTTCTCTTCATCACCGGTAGTCGTTAGTCCGTTTCAGACGGGCACAGGCTCGCTGGCCCGTCTCTCTCCTCTGTTGCGTTTCATATGCAGCTAGACGTCAAAGCCTTCGACCTGGGTTTCGGACTTATTCGATACTTCCTCCAACCCCGGACACTCAACTCAATTCCTATACAAAAGCCACGATATAACTACCTACTACACAGACACTGCACACTGCACACATGGTGTTTTGTACACGCACAAGTGCGCGTGTGAGGTGCGTTCCGAGCTCACGGAATCTCGATCAGGTCTCAATGTTGCTCGCAGGGTGAGTAAGGCCTGATTGGTGGGCGGATAACAGTGTCCATTCTATACGCAGTATTATTATCTGTTCTGTGCTTCCTCGTCGCGTCTTAGCCGTTAAAGACTCTAAACCTATACGGCTGCGCATGCTGTGCACGGGCACGCGGCGCATGCTGCGTGGGTTCATTTGTTTGACAACGTGGGTCAAGCTCATACTCAAAAAAAAAAAAATTATTTAAATAGGTCACAATCTGACACTTTTGCACGTCAATGAATATAAACAGTAATGATTCTACCGTGCGTTCGGAAAGATACCTCTACAAGAAGAACAACAAGATACTTCAACTATCAGTTGAAGTTTCATGTGTGTTCCTGTACTTAGTCTTAGTTTGGTTACATTCGTTTGTTTGGAAGGTGCCGCGTGGTGGCTATGCAGGCATATTTCCAGGCATCTTTGTACTCAATATTGTACTGATTGACTTCATAATACGCCTTCTTTAGTAGATTTTATATAGGTTTTGAATTTGCCCTCTGAGAGCGCCGTTATCTCTTTTGGGATTTTATTATAGAAACGTACACTATTTCTTAAGAATGACTCTTCATTTGTTTTAGATAATATAAAGTTAGGTACAGCTATTTTAACAAAATCCCATATGACATAAATCTGTGGAAATATGCAAAGTAGACTAGTCTCGCCGTGGCTATATCTGTTAGTTGCCTATTTCGTAAACCGCGTAAGCTGCACTTTAGTTTCCCTTAGAGTACAGTGATATAAGTGCTCCAATGTAGATTAGAGTCTATATTTATGCCAAGGAATAAAGTTGCATTGTCAATATTGAGTCTTTCTCCGTCAAGAACTATGGATGGTTCTATATATATATGATGTTATCCAGTTCAAATACAATATTACGTTTCTACTTCAGGTACAGCGTGCCTATACAATACGAGTAGACCGCTTTGTCTAAAAATTTAAAATATTAAGCGTGCCTATATTTCTCAACGCTGTCAACGCAATCGATGACAGCGTTGAGCAACGCGAGCGCGACATTCAAGCAAGCCACGCGTGTACTGTGTACCAACGTGTACTGCGGTACCGCGTACACAGCACCATATTCGAGCAAGCCACGCGTGTACCAATGACGTCAATTCATGCATAACGTATCCGTCGTTTGCATGTGTGGACACAATTCCAAACATTTTATTGCAAAGCGAAGCTTCGCGTGTGCGTAGTTCGCGGTGGGTTTCAGCCACAGGTAGATTTTAAAATTGTATATTACTGAATATATACCCCACTTCTCTAGGAGTTATCTTGTTTGTGTTTCAGCACTCCTGACCATGGCTGGGCGTGCACATTCAGCGTCAGTGTCGGTGCGGGCCAATGATGGCGTCACCCTCAACTTGGAACCTCAACTCACGGGCGGGTTCCAGATGGTACTCGTTGAAGGTAGAGAATTTTGAAAAAGTTATTTTAGGGTTGACTGGATTGGTTTTCAGTCACCCATACTAAGAGATTTGGGGCAACACTATGGGGAGTGGGCTGAGGGATAGATAGAGTTCAGCTCCCTACGCGGATAGTTATTGCTGACGGGTCGCAGTTGCGTCTTCGATCCCATGACCCCGTCCCTTACAGCGATTGAAAAAGATTCCAGGTTTTTTAGTCCATCGGGAAGATCCCTTTCAGGGGCTTCCCATCCCGACATGACCATGGCACCGTTCCCGCAGTATCCGTATGCGGATTTCTCCTATAGGTACCTAACCATAAAAAAGGGGAAATGGGAAATAATGCTAACTAACCACTTTATTTATCTGGCTGCGAACTGGATCACAAATAAAAGTCAATTATAATCTAAATCAATAAAATACAATACGGAATTTTTTTACATAAAATTATGTCTTATCTTTTTTGCAGATGACGAACGCACAGTATTTGGTCAAATCGGGCGGACGTTAATAAACACATACACCATAGAGGAAATAGATGGAGGTATAGAAGTACAGATGGGGGGCGCTAACTTGACTCTACTCACTTTGATGGACGAAGCGAACGAGGCTCGAGGGATCAAGGTTAGGTGGAATGCTGGACCACAGATGAGACTGGAAGACTGCTTTAGTTTTGGTAAGTACCTAACCTAGTAAAAATAGGTAGCACGGTTTCGGACCATTTCTATGTCTGGGTCATCTCGAGATAGACGTGGTATTTTTTTCTACATAGAATAGGCAAGTCGAAGCGGCAATGGCTTGGTTACTTCGTGTGTAAAACTGCGGTAGGCAGTAACCAAAATGTTAGGTAGGTTCCCGAGCGGAAATTAGGCTAGCGCGGCTAGCGTAGCCAGGGACACCTAGCTAAAGACATCTCGTGGAAATTGGAGGGAGACTGTGACACGCACTAGGAGAGTTTTAAGTCCAAAATTGGACAGTCATACTTTAAGATTTCTTCTCGTCCAAGGCAAACCACGGTTGAACATAGTTCTACATTACGTACACCGATTGTAATGATGATTGTTTTCTAGGTAGTAAGCACTGGTATGGAGGGCCAATGCAAGTCAATCAGATCTACCCAATCGAATTGGCCGAACAACGCTACTCCCCGTGCTACTCCAAGGAATCTGACAACGGAGCTATAGTCGAACGATACTGGCTCAATTCCGCTGGAGAGTACATCTATGTCCACCCAGAGGTCCCCTTGTTTTTGGACTACAATAATTTACTGAGCAATCATATCTGTTTTGGAGCTCAAATCGCGGATCCATACTCTTCAAGAAGAACTCACACTGAGCTAGCGTACGACATCTGGTTCTTGTCAGATGCTAAGCAAGCTCATAAACATGCAGTAGAGGACTACTTGGGGAAGCCTTCGGGAGTTCCTGATTTCAGGATGGTCCAACATCCAATTTGGTCTACTTGGGCTCAGTATTCAAAAGATATCAACGACACGAACCTTTTAGACTTCGCTCAGGAAATTAGAGATCACGATTTCAGTGATTCTCAGTTCGAGATTGATGACCTATGGGAGATTTGCTATGGTTCTTTAACAGTGGATGAGCAGAAATTTCCTAATTTCACACAGACTGTTGAGGACATTAAAGCGTTGGGCTACAGGGTTACAATTTGGGTACATCCGTTTATTAATCAAAATTGCGATCCTTGGTACACGGAAGCTTTGCAAAATGGGTAAGTTGATTTATTCATGTTAATATCCTTAGTTAGTGAAAGACCACCGTTTACATCTCTGAGGCATTTACTCTAAATAGCTAAATAGAAAGGCGCAGCGATATGAACTGAATCGGACCTCAAGGAGACAGTATTCTTGCTCTTAATACTAAAGTGATGAATTATCAAAAATCAAAATCAAAAAAGGGGCCCTGGCTTCTTTTTCCAAGGGCAGCAGGTTAGGCAATGTATGCATATTTCTAACAGAAAAAAATCTTCATAGGAGCTTGGAGACTGGATGTGTGCCCGATTGATGGCAATCGGCATCGGCTCGCCTCCTTTTTCATGGGACGTAAAACATAACCCGTGCACGTGTACTTTGAGAATAGGCACATCACAAGCCCATGGAAACAAGGCGTGAAATTTAGTTTTATTATTCCAGTTACCTAGTCCTGGACGAGTCAGGCAGTCCAGATGCTAGTTGGTGGAATAATAACGGTTCAGTGCCAGGTTACATAGACTTCACCAACCCAGAAGCTGCTGAGTGGTTCTACCAGCGCGTGAAGAATCTCATCGACACTTATGATATCGACAGCTTGAAGTTTGATGCTGGAGAAAGCAGTTTTACTCCCCAGGTAAGCTGATATAGCTTTAGAGAAGGTTATAGAGAATGCGATAATGAAAAAAGCGATAGTCGTACACGTTGTAGCGTCTGCGGCCCAGGGGAAGTATGCTCGGATTTATTTCCGGAGACCCTGATTGATTCAAATTTTACATGTGGATTTGGGGCAACCTGTTCTGATAGTATATTATACATACTTCAAATTATTATTAACTTGTTAAGAAAATTAATTTATTCCTAAATGATTTATTTCAGATAGCTGTCCAACATGGTGACATTGACTACCAGCCTCATCACATAGTGGACAGCTACGTACGGACTTGCGCTAGGTTTGGAGATATGATTGAAGTACGAGCTGCGTTTAGGTAACTCGATAGACTATTCTTTAAAAGTTTTTTAAAGTAAATGTGGACCTGTAGCTTATTCGTCCTAATGTCGAAAAAGCTTTTATTGCCACTAGTAGGTGTATAAATAATAAATCTACATAAACAAGTCTAGTGTAAATTGCGAAATTAAGGCGCTGTCCAAAGCAAATTCACACTCTCGCTCACACGTACCCACATTTTTGAAGATATAAAAAATACTAATAAAATAATGACAACTAGGTTCTAGAAAATAACAATACAAAGATTCAGTGAAAAATCCAATTCAATCCAAACAAGTTTTCAGTGCCTTTTAAGTTTTATACATAAAAAATCGTTTGGAATAAATTATATTTTTTACTGAATCTTGTTATTGTTATTTTCTAGAACCTAGTTGTCTTTATTTTACGTAATTGATGTGAGAGGGCGAATTTGCTTTGGACAGCGCCTTATGAAAAATCCCTACTCCTCCTCCTCCTGTATTTCATTATCCGAGCCTGGTCATCTATATGTAACATATATTAATTGAGGAATTCCAATGAGCGCAAATACGATATATTAATAATAACATTATTATATTATACTAGTTGTTCCCCGCGGTTTCACCCGCGTAGTCTTCGTTCCCGCGGGAATATCGGGATAAAAAGTACCCTATGTGTTATTCCAGGGTCTAAACTATCTACATACGGAATTTAAGACCAATCGGTTCAGTAGTGTTGGCGTGAAGGAGTAACAAACATCCATGCATCCATCCTCACAAACTTTCTCATTTATATTATTAGTACTAATCACCTAAATCTGAAGCAGCATCAGATCACTGGTCAAAGCTGAAGTAACAGTATACATATACCAAATTTCGCCACTGAAAGTTGCTCATTTCCCTTCAGCAGCTAGAAAAGAGCTGATAATTATCAAACGGCTTAACCGATTTTCATGAAACATAAAACAGTCGATCATGTCAGCTTCTAATAAAAAAACCGCATTAAAATCGGTCCATTCTCGTCGTTCAGAGCTACGATGTTTCAGACGTTAAACTTATAACACGTAACACCCTATACTTTCGGTTGGGGTTACAAGTGGAATCACATCAAACTCTTAAAAAACAAGTTGAACTACAGAGTTCATCAAAACTGGTCATTTTGAATAAAACCTCCCATTTTAACCTCGTCAGAACCCAAGACCTCCCAATATTCGTCCGCATGGTAGACCGCGACTCCATCTGGGGCCTCAACAATGGCCTCTCCACCATCATCACCACAACTCTACAAATGAACCTCAACGGTTATACCTTCGTGTTGCCAGACATGATTGGAGGTAATTGGATATTTTACATTTAGTGAGGCATATTCTACTGCAAAATATGTTGCACTCCACTTTGTCCCACCAGTGGGCGACTTGGTGACTTGGTGGGGCAGGGTGGAACAATCCTATTTTACAAGCTTTTTCTAAGTATAGCCTGAAACAGCTTCTGTCAAGGTTTATTTAAAATTTGTTTGTAGAAAAAAGTACCTTAAAGCATGGACTAACAATTGTATTTGTTAGTCTCTGCTAAAAGTACTCATGTATGTAAGTACATAGGGTGCGTCCAGATCTGGAGAATGAACGAGCGGCTAGCAAACATGAAATACTAAATGCAAAAAATGGTTATGCGCGAGCAGCGCATTCGCAAGATCTGAACTAAGGTAATATAACAGGGACATGTTAACTACAGCCCTAGATTTTATGGGATGAAAATGATTGCTAACGTCAATAATATCTAGGCAGGAAACCGAGGAAGATTCTTCAATTTCAAATAGTCCTAAAAGACTCATAATAGACCTCAGATGTTTGACCCCTGTATTTAGGTAACGGATACAACCTGGACCACGCTCAAGCAGACCTGCCAACCAAGGAGCTCTTCATCAGATGGGTGCAAGCCAATACATTCCTGCCGGCCATGCAGTATTCATTCGCACCTTGGAACTTTGATAATGAGGTTAGTAACGGCTCATGAAAGAGAAAAGAGGCGAAAGAAATATATATGTCCGTGCCATGCTAGGCCTTATACCCACTGGTTTCCCTAGGTGAAGCAGTGGCATTCGGGCTCATTTAAATTGTATCAATGAGTATGTTACAGATAGATGGTGACTAGGGTCTGATGATGGAGCAGGAAGAAGTTCCTGTGCCCCCTGGTCATCATTCAGATAGATGGTGACCCTGGTCACCATCTCTGTATCTTCCAGATACAGAGTGGGTTTCTTTAAATTGTTTAAATTTATACTTGTTCACTATATTCAAGATTCAAGACACAGACAGACATGCTTATTGACCTGCTTGGGATTTAAACCTGGGACCTGCAACTTAGATAATCCGAATCAACGCGCCATTCAATTACAGTATATACAGAAAGATAATGGATTTAGATTCTAGAAGTTTCATAAGTAATAAAAACTATACTGCGTCATCTATGGTCGCCTTTATGTCTTCATAATTTTAATTGACGAGGCTACAATAGAATACTAATTACTATACAATTAATCGGTGACGATTATAATAATCGATGCAAATGTAATCGATTATGAACCTAATAGGTATTCCTTTCGTATTGTGTGGGAAACCGCTTAGATAACATTTGACGTAGTTACCATTCGGTTGGCACGTTAGACTGTAGGTCTCGGTTGTCTCCTATATATTTATTATACTAGCTTTGCCTGCGGTTTCACACACGTTGTCTTCGTTCCCGTGGGAATGCTGGGATAAAAAGTATATATACTCTATGTGTTATTCCAGGATCTAAGCTATCACAACCAAATTACAGCTTAATCGCTTCAGTGGTTATTGATTCCCCATACAACATTCCACCCCCCGTTTCACTCCTTTAAAGGATGATATCTGGGATAAAAACTATCCTATGACCATCCCCGGGACTCAAACTATCTCATCCTAACCCAACCCTTATTCAATATTTACAGACAGTAACAATTTCCAAGAAGTACACAGACCTTCACGCACTATACGCTGAGCACATATACGCAGCGATGCAGGCGTCTGTCAGTGAAGGCTCGCCGGTCAACGCGCCTCTTTGGTGGATCGCTCCTGATGACGAGGAAGCTTTGGCTATTTGGGATGGTAAGAAATTATAGAATTAGAGCCTTGCATGAAATAAGGCCCGTCGTTAGTTCCTTATCTGGAATAGAAAATGGCCAGTTAAGCCAGTGAGCCTACTTTTTGAGCCGGAAGGCCTGCGGGTTCGATCCCCGGGCAGGTCTCAAACATTTATTGTGCGCATGACCATGTCCGATTGATCTGTGTCTGGTGATATGCTAGTATATGTAAGTATAATCAGTCGTCTGGTTACCATAGTACGGCTTCTAGCCAGATCTAGTAGTTTGGGACAATCAACATCATCATCGACTGCCTCGGTGGCGTAGAGGGCGCATGCTCGACTGCCAATCAAGAGGTCCCGGGTTCGATCCCCAGGTCAGGCAAGTGTTAAATATTGGATTTTTCCATTAGGAATTATCTCAATAAATGCCTGGAGTCTGGAACTGTGCCCGGTAGATGGCAATAGGCTCGCCCCCTATTACATGGGACCAATAACATACTGGCGAAATGTGGGTGTATCTACTATAGGACTGAGTCCTGGGTACACCTCTGCCTACCCCTTCGGGAAAAAGGCGTGAATGTATGTATGTAACATCATCATCAGCCGGAAGACGTCCCCTGCTGAACATAGGCCTCTACCATAGACAATTCATATGGAGGGATTTTGCCGTAATCAGCATGCTTGTTGTGTGGCTTGATGATGGCAGCAGAATACTTGGTGCTGGAGAGTGCTGCTATCCACTCTTTGAATATATGTGTCTCTGTCGGGTCTCACGGCTCCTAGAAGATGAGGAAGGGTGGTCCTATTATATAGCCGGGAACCACATGGCCAATGGCTAACTTGGGACAATACTATGGTCCAAAAAAAAAGACTAGTTATTTTTTAAGAACCTACATAATGTTATGGGTATCAAATGAAAGGGTTTGCTGAAAAGAATACGCAAATGCATGTTCTTAAAAAGATTTTTAATTTTAATTTTAGAATACCTCCTTGGCGAAAACATCCTAGTGGCCCCTATTCTCTCAGAGGGCGCAGTTTCCCGCGATATTTACCTACCAGAAGGAATTTGGTTCGAAGAAGGGGACCCTAACAAGGTGCATATAGGACCTATTTGGATCAGAGGGTTCTCCGCGCCTTTAGACGTCCTGCCTTATTTCGTGAGGGAGGTTGAAAAAGCTCCCGATGCCGCGGTAGCTCCTTGCGTTTCTGTGAGCCTGGTACTTTGGGCACTGGTCACTCATTTCGTTAAGACTTTGTAATTAATTATTATAAGTCAGTTTTAGAGTATCTATTAATGTTATTTAAGTGATTATGAATCAGTACGTATTAAATTATCTTGAAAATGTGTTGTTATAATTTATTTAGAAAATAAGTTTTCACCTCAGATCATGCTAAATGCAAGCATCTACATCGGGTCTAAATGGAACTCTGAGGCGGAGGCCTATGTCAAGCAGTGCATTTCCTGTGGTTGAAATAATGATGATTATGAATAATCATTAAGCATTGCTTAAATAAATCACCTACAAAAAATGCAGCTATAGCTTAAAATGCTCTGCGAGCCGTAAACCTCTCGAGTATGTCTCTGCATATTTTTATATTATGTTCACCCTACCTTACAATTTCTAGCCCCAATCGCCTTTCGTCAAAATGGCGATTTTGCATAAACTGAATTGTCAAACAAATCTAAGTGCATAATCCAATCTTTTCACGAGAATCGGTTGATAAATACAACCTGTAGGATAGAGGAAAAATCGAAAGACATGATATTTGACTAAGAGCCGGGAGGAATAAACTACAAACGGAGACGCTTCGCTTGTGATTCGCGCTCGCTCGATCAACAATAATATTATGATTTTCTATAGATCTAGTAACTTGAAACATATAGTTAATCACAAAGGCACAAAAACTGAAGTTTCCGCTCCGTGATGAATGTTAGGTACGGTACACCTAATAAGGTACTAATTGACTCATTTACCTATAACAAAGTACCTATTTAGCGACTGTGATTATTGTTAGATCAGAAAGATATTGTTTACTGGGCCCTTCACACAAGAACTTGTGAATTCAAGAGGCGCCACTTAAAACTTGTGTACTAGGTAATGTTGTAAGCACTAGGTGGGAACTAGAGTACTACCTATACCTACGTCACTTTTACTTGATCACTTTTTATGTAATTGTTCGATAGCTATAAGCTATAAGGAGTCTTTCACACTTATCTAGATAAATATATCTTCGTTTATAGTTTGACAGGTGCCGTGCGTGTAAATTATGAAATTTGTAAACCATCCCCTCTTTTTATGCTCTGTCATCAGACCCTGTTCACTATCGCCATCGGCGGCTGTTTCCTATAAGATATGTAGGAAGCAATCGTTAGCTTATGTCGGAGGCTGCGTAGGAATCTTGGCGTCCTGAAACTCTGACAATATGGGTTGTCCACATAACCCTTCTGAATTGACTCGAGCAGTGTAATTGGGGTAACCGGCCCTCTTATTACGAACAGCAGTACAAGTGTGGAAAGCGTTTAATTGCTTAATGGCTGCTGTCAAACGGCATACAAAAAATGACGTTTGATAGCAAAATTTACTGCTGTTGTTACGCGATTGCAAGTTCGTAATACCACCCCGGCGGGTAATTCAGAAAATTCAGCCTTAGCAGCAATTTCTGCCACAGACCACAAAGATTTCTTCACTAGCGACCAATTTTTGGTTCCTTTCCCGATGGTCAGAGGGCGTCTTGAATCGAGCTAGCAATCAATTGCAAGTTTTTTTGGGTAATTCGAAACATGCCGTTCGACAGCAGAAATTGAGCAATCTAATCGCTTTCCACACTTCTGTTGCGTCCGTAATACTCGTAAGCCCACCGTTCTGTTAGAGTATACATTCAAATTATTTATTTATTTATCTATCTGTATCATACACACATAAAATGTAACCGTAGAGTACGATTGCAACAAGCCCAATCAAGATTTAATTTGAATTAGAAGATTTTATTAGACCACTGGCCCATATAAACCTGACTGCAGCACCAGGTTAAGGTCACCAAATGGTTGCAGTAATGATGAAGTGGGTAGATCCTAGGATACCAAATTATTTCGAATCGATCATACGCTATGAGCTTTCATACAAATAGAGACGTTATACTCATTGAAACGGCACCTAAAACGTGACAAAATTCAGTTGTAAAATTATGTCAAATATACGTGTTACAATATGGTGAAGTAACTAATACTTAAAGCTTGTTCAGTTGTTCAAACTGAACGACTTTCAAAAGAAAGAATTTCGAAATTCGCGATGATAAATTTCGACTTCTTGTACAAAATGGATCAGCTGATCGGCTGAATATTTTTCATGCATTACGCATTTGAAGTTTGAAGTCACCCTCTTAAGTAACACTACAGGAACTTTTAGTTAATTTGTGATACTAGTCAAAAAATCCGCAAGTATTGTGTGCAGGGTCTATAATATTATAATCATGTAATTGCTATTTATGTGACCGATACAACGATAGTATGTTAATTATATGAGACACGGTTGATTCCGGAAGCGGTCACTCGGTTCTGGAGCGTAGCAGAGGATGGTACTGTTCTTTGGTGAGTACCTACATAGAAATTTTTCTATTATTTACTCGTACATAAAAATATATCACCTATTTACATACTACCTGTGCCCCGCGGTTTCGTTCGCGTAGTCTTCGGTCCCGTGAAATATCGGGGGAATAGTACCCTATATGTTTTATTCCAGGGTTTAAACTATTTACGTACCGAATTTCAGCCTATCCGGTTTAGTAGTTTTGGCGTCAATAAAAATAATAACAAACATCCATCCATCCTCACAAACTTTCGCATTTATATCATAAGTAGGATATAGGTCCTATATAAGCACCTGTATTATAAGTGTATAGATATGCATTTAACTATATATTTTGACGGAAAAAAACGTTATGTTCGCATGTATTAATACAAATATTAATAATTAATATGGGACAACATCCACCCACGGTTATCTGGTCCCAAACTGGGCTAGAAGCCTGTAATATGGTAACCAGATGACTAACCAGATGATATATATTCATACTCTGACATATTTAACTCTTTTTTTATTTAATTTGTATTATTTTAATGTTCTTTTTTTATATTTTTTGTATGTTTTAAATTATTTCTGTATACCGGTAAGGTGGGACATACGAGTATATGGGAAAACACTGCATCTTAAAACACCTGTCTTATTATGTACCTATGTTCACAGAACTAATAAATCATTGTATCATTGTACCCATCTGAGCCAAGGAGGCTGTCAGATTAATGTAAAATCCAGGCTCATGTATTTATATAGAAAAGTCCTAAGTATGTAGGTCTGTACAGTTTCGTAAATTAGTAAAATTATTTTGGATCAATAGATAAGTCAAAACAATATTTAACAACTTCCTCATCATATTTTAATCATCAACACACATGATATCAGATGATCATTCAGAGAAATCGAGGAAAACCCTATTTTTTTTAATAATTTTCTTTCAATTTAGTGCTTTCGACATTATTTTTATCCCTTAATATAATTTTTTTTATACGTTGCGTAGCGTCTGTGACCCAATGGAAACACTTGCTACGAATCTAGCGCACCTGGGTTCGAATCTCATAACATGGCGTAATACCTGGACACTACGCTTCGGAAGAACGTTATGCCGTTGGTCTTGTCGTCATAGACGATACCTAGTAGTAAGAGGGTAGTTAGACACCTCTGCCTAACTACATCTGGTGACCCAAAACTCAGATAGACTCGACATGAAGTGAAGAAGTAATTTGATTATAGTCACTACAGGTCGCGTCACGGTTTAATAGCGCTCGGCAAAAGTGCAGGGGGACTTTGCGCAGGTGTATTGGTGTAAAAAGTCCTAACAGATCTAAAAATCGATTTCTGCGCATTCAAGGTCAGGGCTATTAAACTGTGACGCGACCTCTTTGTGGTCCTTTGAGCCGGAATTTCCCAGTCATAGAAATTATTTTCATACTTTATCTAATTATTTGTAATATATACGTCGATCCTACCTACTTACCTACTGCGTCGGTTCCCTTTCTGAACAAATTCATTTCTTTAATCCCACACGCGTGGGAAAATTTTCCCACAGTTTAGGCTAAAATAGCCCTTCACTAGCATCAGGATAAATTACAACTACTTAAATTATACATAGCGTATAATTAAGCATATTATAAACTAGTTCTAGACATAGGACAATGGACTTAACACTAAACATGCGAACTTAATGCCTAGGACATAAACATGCTAAGGTTCCTAGATTTTATATAATAACTAGGTATTAGGTATTTAATTGGTGTATTGTCTCGTTTAAATTGTAATTATCTCGTCTGATTCATAATATTATCGTAATATGAGATATGTACTTAGGTACTCGTATTAAAAAAACAAAAAGATTGTTTTGCATATACTTAAGCAGTTATAATTAATTTATCTTATTGGTTTAGTTGATGTTTGGTAAATTATAAATACCACATAAATGTGATAACATGAATGTTTGGTATGTAGTAGAATGCTGGTATTTTAGATTATAGCACACGGGTCATTAATCCCGCGCATGAAACCGCGGAGCATAGAGTAGTGAATATTAAGACACTGAAAAAAATCGCGCTCTCCCCTAGCCTTGCAATGAAAGGAAGGGCGATTTGCCCCGAAAAGCTGGTATATCAGGAGTCTCAATCATAATTTTCAGTTCATTAAAAAAAAAGATTTATAAAACTAGATGGATTCTAAATTTCTCAAATAGCTTCTTGCTACGACCATTTCTACAAAAAACACACTACACAAAATCTATTCTACTTGCCAACTATTACCTAATCCTTTAAAACTATGTCTCCTTAGTGTTATTGGCAGCGCTGGCAAGCGTGCACGCCACAGACATATGCATCCTGGACGCGCAGAATGTCAAAATGAGTCTGCAGGATAACCCTTACGGAGGGCTTAACATTTTGTTGGAAAGGCGTAAGTATTTCTTTCATATATTTCATTATAAAACTGGGTATCCATTTGAGTAGCGTAGAACCATGAACCAATGCTGCGTCATAACGAGCATCCGAGGGCTGTAACTCATCGGAAACTCATCGGTCTCTACGAACCGCTAAATATAATAACGAGGCAGCTCGTATTTGCTTGATCAATCGGTTACTAGTTTTTTGGTAGTCATAGGCGACGCAATGCAAAGGATGCGGCTCACACCGAGGCGCCTTAGAGCATTGCCGTTTACAGACAACTGATGATTCTTCTAGATTCTAGAGGCTGGCATGTTTAGTTCGAGTCGCAGGAAGCCTCCACGCAGTATGCTGAGTGGCGCTCTATCAGAGAGACTTACCTAGGAATGGACTAAAGCTGATGATGAAATCTAAAACTTAACTGAAAACTTCCCAGGTGGTCTCGTCGAAGTGATAGCAGTCATCGGACGCCGCACCACCGCCATCAAAGACGTAGTCCAGAATGGAGACGTGGTGGTCCAGTTTGCGAACGACACCAGCCTCAGGATCAACGTGGAAGAAGTGGCGGGGGCACGAAGCGGTCTAGTAGTAACCTTGACTTGGGAGGCTCCTAAGAAGGTTAAGCTTGAAGATTGTGTCAATTTGGGTAAGCGAACTTTTTGATTAGTTTAAAAGGTAGAATAGACGACCGATCCGATTAGCTCACTTTTTTTCATCTAGATGTTTTTAATAAGTTATTTAATCTTTATTTGGTTTCTCCAAATAGGAACAGCTCATTGGTACGGAGGTCCTCAACAAAAGCGTCAATACTGGCCGATAGAGAAGCTCGTCCTCCCCAAATACTCCTACATCACGAAGGAGGCTGACAACTGCGGAGTAGCCGAGCCCTACTGGCTCAACTCGGAAGGCATTTTCTACTACTTCGACAAAAAAGTCCCACTATTCGTCGACCAAAACGATTTAGAGCGAAATGCAGCTTGCTTCATCGCCCAAGTCAGACCACCTTACTCCAACAAGAGAAACAAAAACGATTTGATTTACGCCATTGGAATTTTCGATGATGTTCGCAAGGCCCACGAATACGCAGTCGAGAGATACCTAGGCAAGCCAAGTGGGTACCCTGATGAGAGAATGATCACCCATCCTATTTGGTCTACTTGGGCACGGTATAAGACAGACGTAGACCATGACGTTGTGTTGAAGTTCGCAGATGAGATCAACAGCTATGGTTTCAACAATAGTCAGCTAGAAATTGATGATCTTTGGGAAGTGTGCTACGGTTCCCAAACTGTGGATAAAAAAAGATTCCCGGATATGAAGAAGACAGTGGATAAATTGAAAAGCAAAGGATTCAGAGTGACGATTTGGACGCATCCGTTCGTGAATAAGGGTTGTGAGCCTTGGTATTCTGAAGCTAAGGGCAAGGGGTAAGGAATAAATAATTTACTAGTTCGGCATTAACCGAAAATTAAATTACATATATTAAAAAAAAACTATTTCAATCGGTCAAGGCATGAGTGATATACGCCGAAATTACAAGGGTACAAATTTTTGCTTCCGACTTCAGATTTGTCATAAGACAAGTCGAAAATTTGATTATGGGTGGATTAAAAATAAGTGGATATTTGTTTTTGTCACCAACACCCACCATCATGTTTAAACTATACCTAGTTTATAATAAGTATTATAATTGGATTTTCCTTTAGATATCTGGTATCATCAGAATATGGCTCAGTAGAAACAAGCTGGTGGAATGACAACGAGACAACTACTGCATACATCGACTATACAAAACCAGACGCAAGGAAATGGTATTCAGAGAGAATACAGAAGCTAAAAGATGACTATGGAATCGATAGCTTCAAGTTTGACGGAGGTGAATCTAGCTGGTCTCCGCAGGTAAGACCTTAAAAGATTGGCATATCTATTATTATGTTATGCTTATTGCAAGTTCTTACAACAGCCCAAGAGACGGTAGCTAGATGAAATGCTAAAGGACATGACGAAGAGACTTAAGATTTTTGACGTTATTCTTTCTTTCAGATCCCGGTACTGCAAGGTGAAATAAGAGATCAACCAGGAGTGATAACGGCTGATTACGTCAGATCAGTGGCTCTTTTTGGACCCATGGTTGAAGTCAGGGCTGGATATAGGTTGGTAGTCTAAGGCTCTTCTACTCGACATTTTCCTGAGTGTTAGTAGACAGGGTCATTACCACGACCTTTCAATAGATATCATTGTTTCATCGTCGATTGATACCAGACATATCATTCAAAAGATGTTGGTTTTAGTGGAGCAGGAGTCCCAAGCTTCTATTTAATTGTAATATCCATGTTGAATCCTGATGGTTGTTTTCAGTTTCTTTTTCTTTCGCGCAAGAACAGAATGCTTTTGCTATATGCTGGCATGCTACTACCTATGTGAAATCCTTTCTACCTTTCTTTTATATTGGCTACCACACATAGTACAGGTTTAGCTTAGTTTTGGTCTATTCTGTGCCATAAAACCGTATAAAAAAGCAGTCCCATATTTTATCATCTTATCCAGGACGCAGGACCTACCAATCTTCGTCCGCATGATAGACAAGGACACCTACTGGACGTTCGAGAACGGTCTTCCGACGCTGGTCACCACTCTCCTCCAGATGAACCTGAACGGCTACCCGCTAGTGTTGCCAGATATGATCGGTGGGAACGGATACAATGAAGCTCCTAATAAGGAGCTGTTTATACGGTGGATGCAAGCCAATGTGTTCATGCCGAGCATGCAGTTCTCTTACGTGCCGTGGGATTTTGATAATGAGGTGAGGAACGACAACATATCAAATTAAAACTCACCAACTAATATAAACATAATGTCCAAGTATAAAAAGCGTGTACTCATTGTAAGCGCGATTAGAAAAACGTAGCGCAGGAGACCTTCCGATAGACGGCCGCCAGCAACCTGATGAGTAGAGGCTTATGTCTGGCAGTAGACTAACACACGGGCTGATGATGATGACATATAGTACCTAAATCAATTTTCTGGTTACCATGGTACAGGTCGCGTCACGGTTTAATAGCGTTGACCTTGAATGCGCAGAAATTGATTTTTAGATCTGTTAGGACTTTAGACCAATACACCCGCGCAAAGTCCCCCTGCACTTTTGCCGACCGCTATTAAACCGCGACGCGACCAGCACAGACTACAAATTTTGCCTGCTTTGGAATCATGTCAATACACACTTATTTTGATTGTTTTTCAGTTGTCTGATATTGTTCCCAACGTTTTCAGCCATTGTAATAGCTAAATCTTTCTGCAGACCATATCTATAAGCAAGCAGTGTACCTCCTTGCACGCGCGCTACGCCCCGGACATTATCTCAGCGTGCAGCCGCGCGGTGTCGGAGGGCGCGCCGGTCAACGCTCCGCTGTGGTGGATCGCACCTAACGATACCACCACCTATGATATATGGGATGGTAAGGAATCAATACATAAATCAAGAAGACTTTTAATTGATAAAAATGCTTGGCCATTATGACACATTGAAACTCTAATAAGTGACTAATTTAATGTAATATTGTTTCGGAGAATGTTGTATGGTTGTATTTTGTGGACGTGCAAAAGTGCTATATTATGTAGCCTGTAGCCTATTTGAATAATACCTTTTTGACTTTCACAATTCTTCAAAGTTTTTATTTCTGTCTCTTTTATCACGATATCTCCTTTGCACTATCTATAAGCATCGGTAGAAGATTATCGCAGCGGGTTTTGGAATAAGGTACTCGCGAGATACATAGGGTCTAGCTTACTTTGCTGGCGGGGCCTGAAGATAATTTGAAGCTGTGTGAGGCCAAACGAGCGTAATTTTTTGAGCTGTTAATCGCGTAAAATGAGTCGCGGAATTTCCGCTGCTACGACACGGAAAAAACCAACTTATTTTAGGAACTAAGTGTGGAATATACCTATATTAAAATTAAATATTGAGTTTAGAATGAGAGTCTACGACATACTAAGACAATTACGAATTGTGACTACGTAAATAATATAGACAGGGGGGGAGTAGTACTGACTTGTAATAAATTTCAACGTCAAAAATGTTTTGTTTCAGAGTTCATGCTAGGCGAGAACATCCTAGTAGCGCCGGTACTAGAGCGAGGAGCAAGACAGAGAGATATCTACCTCCCCGCGGGGAAGTGGCGCGCGCGGGGAGAGGGGGAGATAGTTCACGGGGGAGAGTGGCTGAGAAACTACCCCGCGCCACTTGATACACTACCTTACTTTATTAAACAATAGGACGTAGGCACTTATTATAAGAAAAAACCTGTATGTCCATTAACGGTGTGCCCTGACAACTATACGTTTTACAGGTTCTATAGATGTAGTACTTAAAGTAGTGTATATTCCCTTGAAAAAATCACAAGTTTCGTACAACATTTGACAGCCTCGTTGGCTCAGATGGTAGTAACTTTGCATTCTGTACCGCAGGCCCCGTGTTCGATCCCCGGCCAGGTCAAACATTTGTGTGCATGAACATGTCTGTTTGATCTGTGTCTGGGTGTTATGAGCTTATATAAGTATGTATATCAGCCATCTGGTTACCATAGTACAGGCTTCTAGCCTAGTTTGGGACCAGATGACCGTGTGTGGAAGTTGTCCCATATATAAAAAAAACTTTTTTACGAAAATTACAATTCTTTTTTTGTTATTTGTTTTAGTTTGATGTGTAGATCCACCTCTTTTCGTATTATTACACCTTTGTGTAACACTCGTTGTTCTCGTTTTGATTAAGAAAATCATTGTTGACGGAACGCTAACGGTCCGTGCACGGCACGCGACGGTCTAGTGGACATCTTGTCAACTGGGCCCATAACCTGTGTGAATTTAATTAGTTAGTTTAAAATTACTATTTGTATTACTACTATTAACTATTTGTATACATAATATTTATTATTATAACGGCTTAGGTTATTAAAGTCGAAAACGCTTCGATGTCCTACGTCAGGAGCTCACGCAAAGAGACCGCGACGTAGACGGATATTTGTTATGTAACAGGTAGTTTTCAATATTACATAGTATTGTTTGATTTATTGAGTTTTGTAATGTTTTATAATTTTAATTTTTATCTAAGTTAATTAAGTGATTATTAATAAAAGCAAACAATATAGTCAATCATTATTTTATTAACATTAATTAAACACTAATACATTCTTATATTATTTTTAAACAATCCATTTTATTTGCTAATTATTAACCGTGATCTTTTCAACGAGACCTTCCCCTAATATCCTGAAATCTTCAAGTAAAGCCGCAGTATTCACCTTGTATTTAGTTTCTCCTTTAAATGCTACTGGCATTAACGCATTCGCTTCCAGCAACTGGAAATTAATCAAGTTAGTTTAATTAAGACTCATGTAGTAATTTTTGAGTATATTTAATTGCGCTAAAAAGCAAAACAACTTTTCAAATCATAGTATTCTGTCATAAATGTCACATATTTTAATTGTTAGTGTCATATATAGGTATATTTTTTTATAATAAATTTTTTTATCGAAAAGCGATATAGGCACATTTTTTTCTCATGGGTAATATTACTTAATACTATTTTGCCTTTTTAATACTATTTATTCAAAATAATTATATTAACTTACTAATATAATTATTTTGATTTGTTAGAAATTATTAAAGTAGGTACGATATGTAATAATAATACTATAAGCTCGATTGTCGACCATGAGGTCCCGGGTTCGATCCCCAGGTCAGGCAAAGTGTTTTAAATTGTTTAATATTTTTCCCATTAGGAATTATTTTAATAACTGCCCGGAGTCTAGAACTGTGCCCGGTAGATGGCAATAAGCTCGCCCCCTATTACATGGGACCAACATACTGGCGAAATGTGTGTGTACCTACTACGGGACTGAGTCCTGGGTACACCTTTGTAAAACCTCTTTTCGGGAAAAAGGCGTCAATGTATGTCATGTTTATGATAAGCAAAGACAAATTACCTGGAATTCCTTATATTCTCCGATGTCAGGTTTCCACAGAACAGCGATAATATCGCCTCCATACAAGTCGTGGAAAAATAATGCGAACTCACTGTACGCACTCTGTGAACATACAATAAACCAATGAGTTCATGTTTTATAATATATACTATTGTAAGAATAGAGGCTTTGCCGCAATTATGAAATATCGGAGTTGTATACCAAAACTTTGACGCCCTTTTTGGACCCCTTAGAATGTTTTTTTTTTCATGATAGTGAGTAACAAGACGAGCAAATCAGGTACCTGATGGTAAGCATCATGATTGCCCATATCAGACACAGTGCCACCGTGTTTTAATATTCAAAATTCTGCGCGGCACTGCACTGCGCCTGTCACCATGAGATAGCAGTTGTTGAAACTCGTTATGCCCAGTAATTTCGCTGGTAACATTGCCCTTCAGACCGGAACACAGTAATGTTTGCACATTACTGCTTGGCGGATGAATAATTGGCAAAGGTGTGGTACTTCCCCAGGCGGCCCCCTGCAAAAGAGGCCTACCACTACAATGTACACGTCCAGACAACGAAAACAACTTAAATTTTTTATATTGTTTAATTTTTTTTTCCATTAGGAATTATTTCAATAACTGCCCGGAATCTGGAACTGTGCCCGGTAGATGGCAATAGGCTCGCCCCCTATTACATGGGACCAATAACATACTGGCGAAATGTGGGTGTATCTACTATGGGACCGAGTCCTGGGTACACCTCTGCCTACCCCTTCGGGAAAATGGCGTGAATGTATATATGTTTAAATGAACCTACCATCGGTTACCCTCCCGAACGTAACTCATCGTGAACGTCGAATCATTATACCATGATGGTTTTAAATCAAGATAATGATGTAACATAATCAACTTACCCTCAGTTCGTCCAAATATTTCCTAACAGGATGAAACTCCACGACAGGTATAACGTTACATTCCTTCTCCACAACATTGTGTTGAAGAGTTTGGTCCAACCGTTCCTTATAGTGAGGCACCAGATCTCGGTGGAGGTGGATTATGGCGTCATACCCGGACAGGGATGGGATGAAAGCGCCCTATAACATAAATAATATTATTATATAATATATAAAGGCTTCTGTCTTTTTTCTTTGAACGAAGGCTCAAAGAAAGAGGACAGAACGAATGAACAGACTTGTGACGTATGAATATTAGTAATTAAATAAAATAACTTTTTAATAGGTACTTTATGTTAAATGTAAAATTACATTATTAGAGTTACTATTCGAAAATGTTGCGCCATTCCAACATACTTCACTTCAACCAAAAAGTTTTTATTCGCTTGTAAATTTTCAATTGAGTACTATATTATGACCAACCTCTTTTCACCAAACTCCATAGGTGCTATTGAGAAATAAAAACTGTCATGGTGGCTCATTATCGTAGGCAAAAACGGATATTACTGAATAACTTTTTATTAAATCACTTTTTTATGTTTTGGCTGGCTACAAAAATATTAAATGAAAAATAGTTTGTTGAAAAGACAGACTTTTTGGTATTTTTTTTCAGCATGCTGCTTATTTGTGACCAGAGGTGGACATTGAGCATTATATTTATATATCACTATTAAATTAATGGAGATGCTTACGGTATAAACTAAACGGAGAATATGTTAGATACATCTTATAAATAGCCTTAAATTTGTTACTAGAGTAATTAAACTATCACCAAATATAACGTGTATACATAAGCGTACATATGGCCAGCAGAGGGTAATTCTTTGCGATGATATTTCCATGAATTATATGTTTATATGTTCTACTATATTTTAATAATATGTCTAAATTCTAAATAATAATTTTAAAATTGATTCAATTGAATTATAGCGATTTCAAAGAGTTCTTGCTCTAAAGACGTCATAATATGTACACTCACCAACAAATGATCGTTCATATCAGTAAGACAAGTGTGTACATAGTGGAGAGTGGTGTCCGCTAAGAGTCTCGCGCGCGACAGTACTTGTGTGGTGACGTCACGGGTCCACACACACGGAGCCGAGCCGTCGTATCCTGTGGCTATACACAGCGCGGGTCGGGTCGGGTGCGTTGAGATACGTTGCTCTAGAGACGTTATATCTTCACCTGCAAAATAATAATTGGGACCAATAACATACTGGCGAAATGTGTGCCTACTATGGGACTGAGTCCTGGGTACACCTCTGCCTACCCCTTCGGGAAAAAGGCGTGAATGTATGTTTATGTTGTGCCTTATGTTGAACTTAAATTTAAAAACTTATATAAAAGCGGTGCTCGTGGAGAGCTCAATCTCGCTCGTGTTCGCGGGGTGAGGGCCCGATTGGTGGGCGGATGACAGTGTCCATTCTATACGTAGTATTATTATCTGTGCTGTGCTATTGGTTAAATTTCGATAAAATTCGTTTTCTGATTCCTAGTTAGCTTGACCAATAGTCAAATAAGTAACCATTAGTCGGAATATTAACCCATTGCTCCGTCGACCGTTTAGGGCCAAAACAGTTAGTTTATTATCTTTCGTACCTACCTACTGCTGCTTTGTGATATTTTATTCGAGTGTTTTGAAAAGTATTTCGTGCTAGATACGTACGTATATGGATTTACATTTATCAAGATACTGGAAATCGTCAAATTATGTTCACACATTATACCTTATCGAGAAGACAGAATGTATTCAGGTCACGTATTGAATGTATTTAGGCCACGTATTGAATGTATTCAGGCCACGTATTGAATGTATTCTGGCCACGTATTGAATGTATTCAGGCCACGTATTGAATGTATTCTGGCCACGTATTGAATGTATTCAGGCCACGTATTGAATGTATTCAGGCCACGTATTGAATGTATTCAGGCCACGTATTGAATGTATTCAGGCCACGTATTGAATGTATTCAGGCCACGTATTGAATGTATTCAGGCCACGTATTGAATGTATTCAGGCCACGTATTGAATGTATTCTGGCCACGTATTGAATGTATTCAGGCCACGTATTGAATGTATTCAGGCCACGTATCGAATGAATTTAGGCAAAGTATTGGGACGAAGCGGTATCGTCTATTCTAGTATTAGGTGCGTCTATCAAAAGAAATCGCGATGTGAATCCTACTATCCTGCTAATATTATAAATGCGAAAGTTTGTAAGGATTTTGTTATTGGGTCTAGGGTAGGTAAGCTACCTACATATCACATAATAATTCAAAATAATAATTACTGGGCATGATGAGATTCATCAACTCATATCTCAGAGTGACAGGCGCAAAACAAAAAAGTTTCAGCCCAATTTGTTCAGTAGTTTTGGCGTGAAAGAGTAACACACATCCATCCATCAATCTAACCAAAACCGCGCTAGATGGCGCTGGAGTCTAGTTAGAACTCGCTAGCATTTTGTTCACCTGTTAACAACGTAAGTTTTTTACATTGTACTGAAATTTGATATTAGTACGATTGGATATAAAAAATTGATATCAACTTACGTGTCATATCATCATTAAAGTCCAGCACAAAGACCTCCCCCGCCCAGTCAGTGTAAGCCAACTTCTCAAGCACTCGTATAAGCCCAACGGTGGGCATATTGGGCGCGTGTAAAGGGGCCGAGTGGACGTATATCAATGCGGTTAGTAGTTCAGCTGTGGGCGAGGGGAAATGGTGGGAGAGGAGATGGGAGGAAATCCAACGTTTGAAGAGACAAGTTGTGGGCCCGTATGAGGGGTATTTTGTGTGGAGACTGAAATAAAGAAAAAATACATTTTTAGTTAATCAATGTATTAAATATTATTAATAATATGGGACAACTTCCACACATGGTCATCTGGTCCCAAACTAGGCTAGAAGCCTGTACTACCTTTTTTTTTTCTTTTATAGCCTGCTTACACGGGACATTCATGGACTCACACGTTAGTGTATTTGCCAGTGTCAAGTTATATAAATTTTAAAGTTAATATGGTCAATTAGTCAATTCAGAGTCCGGGCAAGCCCAGTCAAGTCACAGCTCTAGTAAACTTCTTTACAAGAAGCTGCCGGAATTTCGGTGGGAACACGAAAAATCACATTTCAACTCTCGCATCACTTGCCAAGAGACTTGTGTATCTTCGAAAACACTCAACACGTAATATTCCACCATTATTACACGTTAAACACTCGAAAATGCACCGATAATTGATAAAGATACGGGAGCCAAACTGTACTCTTCGGCTTCCCCCCAAAACTCCCACCTTTATTGTTTATTATTAACTTTAAAAACGAATACTTACCCATGCAAAGCGCCCCTCAGTCTCGGCATAAGCACAGTATCACACTCCAACCTCAGACTTTCATCCGTCGCCCTAAACTTAGCGACACCGTTCTCTACTTCCTTCTTAACCAACGTTATTTCTTTCGGATGTGCTATTTTCAGTCGAAAAACTATATTGTTTTTGAGCACATCTATGTGTGTGGGGTAAGGTTTGGTCGGTATAGAATATTGTTTGTGTAACTGGTCGGATATTTGTAGGTGGAAGGCCGCTTTGAGGCAGCGGAATGCTTCGATATCTCCCGGCCATTTGCCACTGTGACCTAGGGTTGGTGAACTTTGATTAGTTAGAAAATGCTTCAATTTTGAAAGGAGTCATGTAAAAGTAAGTCCCTTTAGTAGTTTGCGAAATTCAAGGCAGAGATGGGCCTGAAAACCTTTTTAAACAAGTGTAAATGAAGAAATAAGAAGAATCTCTTCCATTTCTGCTCAATCAGACCACATATTCAATGATTCCAATGCCCCCAAATACAATATATTTGACTTCTATCCCTATCTGAAAGTTACCAAGTCTCTGCAATATTCATAATGTGACAGTATACCAAATTTCGAATCGAGCAGACCACTGGAAGCTGTTCACATCCCTTCAGCCGCTATAAAAGAGCCGATAATCTTCAAACGGCTGAACCGATTTTCATGAAACATAGCTAAAAACATTTTCACGTCACAATCACGTCAGCCTTCAAACAAAAAATCGCATCAAAATAGATCCATTTGTTTAGGAGTTACGATGCCACAGACACGTCAAACTTATAACACCCATTTCCACCGGTCTCCCCGGTCGCGGGGTGAAAATCCTACTAATATTATAAATGTGAAAGTTTGTGTGGATGGATGGATGGATGTTTGTTACTCTTTCACGCCAAAACTACTGAACCGATTGGGCTGAAATTCAGTATGTAGGTAGCTTAGACTTTTTTGCCGATATTCCCACGGGAACGATGACAACGCGGGTGAAACCGCGGGGCACAGCTAGTAAATAATACTATAAACACATACCTAATTCAAGTATAGCTTCACAGACCGGCGTATATTGTGGCACGGAGTCTACAGACAGTCTCATAGTGTTGGATATAAGTGTGGGAGGCACCGGACTGCTGTAGCTCAGTACTGGAGATACTCCTGGAAATACATTACATTACATAACACCACGGCTTGTCCCCTGAAGGGTTAGGCGGGTTTATCCAGTCCACAGAAAATTTAACCTCAACTACGCCCTTTTATAAATTTTTGTATGCAAACAATGAGATATGTAAAGAAAAGACAGCAGAACGTCGGTAGTTACGCAGAGATGGGGGTATCTCTGCATAACTACCGACCTTGCGCAAGCGTCATTTTAGGGTCTGTGACCCTCACTGCGAATCTAACGCTTACATTTTCGCTAGTTTATAAACTGACCATGTCCAGCCTTTAAATTGTTATTTGGCGTGTGACATAACCCGAGACGAGCGCTGATTTGTCGAAACGAATCACCTGTTTTGCTCCCGCTCTCTCGCTGCCACTGTTGTCTTGACAGGTAGAATCGTTCGACCAATCAAATCAAAGAGCGTAGTCTCTTTTGAATGCGTTCACAAGCGAGATCCAGCACGTCGACATCTTTTACGATAGCATGCGAGCCATCGTAGTAAATTTTAGAGTGTATGTGTCATTAATATGTAGTTAAGTTATATGTTATTAAGATAGTTAGCGCTTTGGCATAACTGTAAGCTTTCTATCATTGTGTATAATAAATAAATAAATAAATCAGTGCGCGGCTCGCATTTTACCACACGCAAGATCACAATTCGACGGCTGGACATGGTCAGTTTATAAACTAACCAGCGAAAATGTAAGCGCTAGATTGTAAATTTCATTTTTCGTTCACAATCTATCGATAGTAACAGTTTATAATCTAACAAGATTAATCAGAAATTAACGGTTCGTGAAATTTTCACTGACTACACTATTATTATTGTCACTGACAGTAGAAACAATTACGATATACAAAATTCTTGCGCGTTATCGTAGACGTATCTTTCCGAACACGCGGTTCATTACTTATAAACTACTTATAAACTATATATTATTTCAATTTATTTCAATGTCCTTTGCCTATTTATTGCATAAAAAATGAGATTAAGTTTGAATAAATACTGGTATTATGAAATGTCTTACCATAAACCCCAGTGATAGCCAAAGGCAAATTCTTCAACTGCCGCAAATCCCGCCGGAGATCATCGAACGCGTGTAATGTTCTAACGGAAGCTTCTTCCACGTGCGTGCCGGAGACGCGACTGATCGTTAGCGAGGACAGCTGGTCCATACTGTGGTGCACGCATGTGGGGGGGAGGCCTAAGGATATACAACTTTAGTAGAGGAGACGCCACTGATCGTTAGCGAGGACAGCTGGTCCATACTGTGGTGCACGCATGTGGGGGGGAGGCCTAAGGATATACAACTTTAGTAGAGGAGACGCCACTGATCGTTAGCGAGGACAGCTGGTCCATACTGTGGTGCACGCATGTGGGGGGGAGGCCTAAGGATATACAACTTTAGTAGAGGAGACGCCACTGATCGTTAGCGAGGACAGCTGGTCCATACTGTGGTGCACGCATGTGGGGGGGAGGCCTAAGGATATACAACTTTAGTAGAGGAGACGCCACTGATCGTTAGCGAGGACAGCTGGTCCATACTGTGGTGCACGCATGTGGGGGGGAGGCCTAAGGATATACAACTTTAGTAGAGGAGACGCCACTGATCGTTAGCGAGGACAGCTGGTCCATACTGTGGTGCACGCATGTGGGGGGGAGGCCTAAGGATATACAACTTTAGTAGAGGAGACGCGACTGATCGTTAGCGAGGACAGCTGGTCCATACTGTGGTGCACGCATGTGGGGGGGAGGCCTAAGGATATACAACTTTAGTAGAGGAGACGCCACTGATCGTTAGCGAGGACAGCTGGTCCATACTGTGGTGCACGCATGTGGGGGGGAGGCCTAAGGATATACAACTTTAGTAGAGGAGACGCCACTGATCGTTAGCGAGGACAGCTGGTCCATACTGTGGTGCACGCATGTGGGGGGGAGGCCTAAGGATATACAACTTTAGTAGAGGAGACGCCACTGATCGTTAGCGAGGACAGCTGGTCCATACTGTGGTGCACGCATGTGGGGGGGAGGCCTAAGGATATACAACTTTAGTAGAGGAGACGCGACTGATCGTTAGCGAGGACAGCTGGTCCATACTGTGGTGCACGCATGTGGGGGGGAGGCCTAAGGATATACAACTTTAGTAGAGGAGACGCCACTGATCGTTAGCGAGGACAGCTGGTCCATACTGTGGTGCACGCATGTGGGGGGGAGGCCTAAGGATATACAACTTTAGTAGAGGAGACGCCACTGATCGTTAGCGAGGACAGCTGGTCCATACTGTGGTGCACGCATGTGGGGGGGAGGCCTAAGGATATACAACTTTAGTAGAGGAGACGCGACTGATCGTTAGCGAGGACAGCTGGTCCATACTGTGGTGCACGCATGTGGGGGGGAGGCCTAAGGATATACAACTTTAGTAGAGGAGACGCCACTGATCGTTAGCGAGGACAGCTGGTCCATACTGTGGTGCACGCATGTGGGGGGGAGGCCTAAGGATATACAACTTTAGTAGAGATCATAATAATCAGCATCTAAGTAGAACTCCTGTCACCGCATGGTTACCTGAAAGAGATCGCTCTGAGCTGTTTTAATTTTGTTGTTTTCTGTACTAATTGTGATACCAATAAAAAGTTTTCTTTTCCATTCTATTATAGTCTGCTACGAGTTATCAGAACCAGAGGAGGCAGAAGCGTCCTCTGCGTAAAAAAGGCCAGGCCAACCCGCCTGCCAAGCGTGCCAAACCCCCCCCTTATGGGGAAGGCATATGTTCAGCAGTGAACTACCTGCGGCTGAGTTTATCATGAGGAAAGGGCTTACCATACTTGGTCTCCATGAGATAGTCAACAATCTGCGCGGATATAGTCCGGGCGTCAGCGGCGCAGTGTCCGCGCCACACGCACGCCTCCGTGATGGACCCGTCCTGGAACCGACGCAGCTCCGACTTGTCGCCCCAGAATGCACTGAAATATGGAGTTAGTAGTAGTTTAGATTTACTACATGGCTCGTGAAGCAGCAAACATGTAGAAAAAATCCATCTAACAGTGAGATGCAGTTTCCTATAACATATGTAGGGACAGTCGTTAGGTCATGTCGGACGCTGCGGATTTGTTAGGGTTGTCCACATAATCCATATGAATTGACTCGAGCAGTGTAATGGGGATAACACGTTCTGTTAGAGTAAGTATAAATTGAAATATAATAGATACTTTATAATAGAGATTCTAGATACAGACCGGAATTGTTCTGCTTCTGGCAAATTAGCAGGTGGACCCTTTTCAACAATGTTGAATGCAGTTTCCGGGTTCAATATCAAACCAAACGATAGTTTCTCTTCATATCTGCAAAATTATATTCAATTTCATCAAACTATAGGTAATATAAACTATAATTTTTTCATCTACAAAATAATCATTGCACACGGCGTTTTTTTTCAGCGCCAACGACGCGCAAATGCAAAGCGAATGCGCGATTAAATCAAGAGCCTGCCAGGATTAGGAACTAATTTTTGATAATCTACGGCGCCGTAAGCATGCTTTTGGCAAAGCAGAGTTATTGATGACAAAAAAGATGTGTGCAAAATCTTATATCAATTTGAGGTTTTGGCAAATGGGTAAAAAAAAAACTATTTAGCTCAAAAATTAAAATCCAATTCAAAGCAAATGTATAAAAATTTAAAACATATTTTTAGAACTACCTATAGGTGAAATTTAGTAATCCCGTCAGAGAAATCCTGAAATTAAAAAAATACACACTCACCCGTCCTTAGCCTTTTCAACCTTTTTCTTAACGGGCCACGAGAAGTCAGCCTCAACAAGTTGCAGTATCAAATGCGCCCTATTCCCTAATCCTTTACTCAGCATAGCATGTAATGTGTCGGTGACAAGGGCTAGCTGGTCTATGCCATAGTTTATTTTGGTCTCATTGGGTACTTTGGAGAGGATGGCCTCTTTGGTGGAGTCAACGTTTTTGAACCTGGAAGGAACATTTAAGACATTTCAACTTCCTTAGATCTGCCATCAGTCTTGAGACTTTTACCAGATTTGTTTCTGTCTGGTATGTGATATTTGAAACATGAGAATAAGAAGTATGAATAGAACTAGAATAAGGACTTCTGCCACGACGGACAGGATTTGGGCGAAAATTACGTGCAAACATGGCATGATTTCCCTGCTGCGGTCTTCCCATTGATCTACATGGGACTCTTCAAAAGGGGAGTGAATAGAGTGTTGGTCGGGTCGGCAACATACTGGCAATACCTCTGGTGTTGCAGGTATTTATAGACGGCGGTAACTGCAAGTCATCAGGCACACCATCTGATTTTGCCACCTACTTATGGCATAAAAAAACCTCGCTACTGAGTGGCGCACACATAGCGTTAGATGACAGGCCCAGGAGATAGTGAGACAAGCTAGATTGCTACTGGGAGGATAGTCAAAATAGTGCACTGGATCCCAAGGAAAATTTGCAAAAACAGCTTTTTGCATGTTAGAATGAAGGCATTAAAACCTTGACTCAACCTTCATAGGTAGAGACTAGAGACTCGACGACGGTGGAGCAGCCTAGTGGTTGCAATCTCTACTGCCTATCATAAGGTCCCCATCATTGGATTATTCCATTGAGAACTATCTCAATGACTGGCTGTAGTCTGGAAGTGGGCCTGGCATTAGGGGCGACCTTATTGGGAAATATTGGTGTACCTACTATGGGATTGGGCACTGGGTACCTCTGCCTACCCCTTCGGGAAAAGGTGTGATATTATGTTAAGTTTATTGTACCATACCTTATGATATGATCAAATTGCATCAATGGCTTCACAGGTGTCATAAACAATGGTATAAAGCTGTTAATCTTCCCATTATCAAGCATTTCTACAGCCAACTCAGATTCTCTTCGTAAAGCATGGTATGTACCCTTGCACATTTGCCATAGAATGTTGTAGTAGCCAGTACGGTCTATGAACACTATAGGAAAGTGCTGGTGGAACTCTTCTAAGGAGGGTGTGTCTGAGCCTTTGTGCAGGGTTATGCCTTTTGTGTCAAATTCTGAAGATTCTGAAAACAGAATTATAGATTGCTCATTGAATTAGAGTTTTAGATTGTTTATTGAAACAGAATTATAGATTGTTTAATGAAACAGAGTTATAGATTATGTTTTTAAATAGGGTTATAGAATATTTATTGAAATAGGTTTATAGATTCTTTATAGAAATAGAATAATAGATTGTATATTTGGATGTATTTAGTATTACAATATTCGCCTTCATCATAGGCATTTTTGATAAATGCTTGTACGACGCTTGTGCTTGTATTAATGATAATTGCAAGTGATATATTTTATTCATTATGATGTAGTACAACTACTACCTACTACTTTCTTCTAATATGCCTTAATGTAGACCTAAAATGTCTTAATTTTTTTTAACAAAAACCCCCCTGAACTGATTCTGATATAATTTGCTACAGAGAGAGCTTGTAGTGCAAATAAGATTAAAGTTTACATCCTATGTTAAAATAGCTGCCAAAACCCAGCAAGTCTAGACTTTTAATTATAAGCAACAGGCATTTGATTGATTCTCCTCTTGAATTGGTAATAGGACTAATACAATTGACAAAGGAGTATAATGAATATTTTTTGAAAGAAATAGGACTTAATCCCACTAAAAACATTTTTTATTTACCTCATGACCACAGCTGATGCAACTCAGTTGAGACATCAAGGTAAATAAAAAATGTTTTTAGCACAATTAAGTCCCTTTCTTAAAATATTATGTGTTAGAATGGCAAAAGTTTAAAAATGACTATATTTAACTTACTCAAAGCAATCCATACATTTCTCACAATCTGATAACTGCTCATGATGTTATTAATTCTTTTGTTCTGAACATAATAAGCCACCAGCAAACTGACAATATGTCCTGACACCTGCAGATTCCTTTGACGCAGCCAGATCTTTAGCAAAACTATTGCTTGCTTTAAATTCTCGCTTTTTGATAGCAATTCCTTCAAAAATTCTTGATTTTCTTGTACTGTCAAGTCACATAATATACTGCTGTTGTAATATGGGGAAGGTGGTCCCATGTCATTGTTATTTTCCTTTTCCAAAGACAAAAGCCATGATTCTCGTAAATTGTTTCGTGTCGGGCTGAATCTATGGAATTTGTATGCCTCCGATTCGCATGTCAGATTAATTCGGACTGTCAAGTGATTGCCCAGTTTCCCCGCTGGTTTTATATCTAGTACAGGTTTGCTTTGTGCACCGTTTATTAATGAATATTTCAATTCCTCAACTAATTCAGTTTTTTTTATATGAGAGGCAACGCAAGCTAAATATGCAGCCCTTTTCTTGTGATATCTATAGTTGATAGAGTCGTTCTTTGTGTATGTCTCAGCTGGAACTGTTATTTGTAGGTCTACTCTTAGTTTTGAGTTAATCGGACATCCTAAAGCATATGACCCAACAATTTCTACGTCTTTAAACTTATTAAACCTGAACATGCATTTTGTCTTGCTTAATTCGTTGCTCACGGAAATTTTAACTTTTAGCTGCTTAAATAATGTCTTTTCAGTCAAATCATACTCGTTTTCATCCTCAGGTATGTTTAAGAGATGTGTTTTAAACTGCGTAAACCATTCAGTAAACTTTTTCTCCGTTTTCTCTTTAATTTTCACTTCTTGAAGTATTTCGTCTACTTGTAGTCGGAATAAGTTTGAGTTGAATAAGTTTTCAGTCTCTTGCAGTCGGTTTAGTTCCTGGACGGTGGGTTGCCGGTACAAACCGAAGGTTTTCTGCTTCTTCTTACCATCTTGGTTTTCGTCATCTTTAGCGCGTTTGGTGTTCTGATTGTGGGACAGGGATTCACCATCTTCCTCAGATAAAGATGATTTGGCCGGCTGAAAGTTCTTTCAAAAGTTAAAACGCGAACTATTGTGAATAGTTTTGAAAGTGTACAATTATGTTCAAACTTGACTAGGAATTATAATTACCACTTACCCGTTTCACCATGATTACAATTTAATTCACAAACCACAAAAGAACATTCAATTTAGAAATCACGGGATTCTAATATAATTTATAATGCATTTAATATTTCTTTAACTTTTGAGGTTATTAAAATATAAACAACGTGAGACAGAGACGTGCACCATACATATGTCAGCTGTCAGATAATGGCAGTAGCAAAAGTT
Organism: Hemistola chrysoprasaria; assembly: GCA_947063395.1. NCBI lineage: Eukaryota > Metazoa > Arthropoda > Insecta > Lepidoptera > Geometridae > Hemistola > Hemistola chrysoprasaria. Next base: position 1,277,468 of record OX346725.1, read on the forward strand.
GAAGTCTGACATTGACAGCAACTTGAGGATATTGAGTATTTTTCTATTGATTTTTGGTGTTGCATGTTTACAGATATGCCAGTATCTAAAAGAATATCTTTTTATATGGCATGTTCCATTGCATTAGTTACGTAGCTTGGAAAGGTTACATCTGCTGAATTAAATTAGCGGCATTATAAACACTAAAGCATTCCTTTAAGCATGGTAAATATTAAATATACATAATAAAGAAAACTACAACTTTAATAATACTTATTTATTACAGTCAATGGGCAACATTAGTTTGTTTTAGGCTTGAAAAAACAAAATAATAAAGAGATAAATGTAATATTATTATAATATTATCAATAAATAATGTATATGCAACAAAATTTAATTCGATACCACATATTGTATCTATCACATAACGACGAATATTTCAATACAGTGGGTTAACAAATGTATAACAATTTAGAAACTTTATAAAATTCGCCATCCGCAAACATAATCTCCTTATAAGTGGTTCATTCCACTTCAGCTGGGTGAAATAACAGAATACTGACTACAAATCATTATAATAAATAGAGTTCGAACCACTACTCAAGTCCGATATATTATTACTTAAGTAGTAGGTACTTACTAAATATGGTACCTAATAAGAAAAATTGCTGCACCGTAGGAAAAGAAATCTTAATTCCACAGGAGACTTCAACTGTTCAGTGATGACGAGGCGCAGATTCGGTTAAGTTTTTTTGGTTTTAGTCAACTACTTACTAAACCATCTATCTAGCTTTGGTCGGTCTTCACAATCCGATAAATGCATTACGTTTCTTAACGTCAATGCTAATAATTTATTCGAGGTTTTGGCTCATGACTACAACTACTTCCACATTCAGCCAGAATAAAATATATTTATTTTTTTAAAGTTTCGAGATAATGGCGTTGGTATATCCGCTGCATGTGCCTTTCCCGCCTAAATCTCCGGTGAGTGCAGTTCCCTCGGCTAGGACGGCGTAGCAAGCCTTTTGGACCCTGTCGGCATGATCATTTAGCTGCAGATGCCTTAGCATCATGATTGCTGAGAGAAGGAGAGCGGTGGGGTTCGCCATGTCCTTGCCGGCGATGTCTGGGGCTGTGCCGTGAACCTGGCGGGGAAAAAAAGTGTTGCTACAATTTCATAGGAAGGAAAATAACATGCAAAACTACAAAAAGGTAGCGTAGGACTTCCTATCTACTAAACTACTAGACTACCCTATCAAAAAAGGGTCGCAGCACGCTGGATGCAAGCTGCTTACAATCGGACTAGATGGAAATCTATGGGGAGGCCTATGTTCAGCAGTGGACGTTCTACGGCTGAGATGAGCGCGATGTGTCAATAGCACAGGGCAATAATTATAGTATCAAATAAATTGTAAGCACAGAATTGGTTGCTAATATTTTACAAAACAAAAATTACCTATGTAAGAGTAAAAACTAGGCTAACAAAAATCAAATATTAGATAAATCGGAGAGGATTACCATAAATATAAATAATAGAAAGGAAAGTAATAAGAGAAGTTTTTAGAGATAATATTTCTTAATGAACCAACCTTGATATCCAAAAACGTCATCTGACAAAAAAATCACAAATTAGATTAAAATGAATACTACGATATCCGTTAACGCACAAATTTATTAGGCTATTGTCATTAAATATTACACTATTTATACTTAGTAATAATTTATTTATAAATGCATGTTTTGTCAGCATATTATGAATGGTGTACTTCCAACAACAGTGACATAGTCAGAAACAGTTAAACCTTAAATTATTTAATACAAACATATTGTACGGTGGATTGTTTAACTACATAAGTAATGCATAAACACTTTGCAATACAAACGACGTCTCAGCAAAGTTATTGTAAACAGAACACAACTTGAGTACGCGCAAGATACCTCTGCGCGCGGTCGACTTTAAAAAAAGCGTTCATATTAATATAGAGTCCATTGAATCTTTCAAGTATCGTTTGTTAATTCCTATTATGCCTTGTCTGAAGGATTTTAATTTATGTGATTAAGAATTGTATATCTTGTGATAAAATTCATAATTCCATGGTTTTACGGCGAAGGTTATCGAAATTGTGTAAGTTACGTCTATGCAAAGTTATTTCTTCTCTCTCAAAGCTTGAAAAGATGAAACATCAAACAGTTTGCTGGGCTATAGTGTTTAAACCTTGTCTAATCTCTCTAAGAACTCGTTAAAGAAACACATGATTTTCATTTTTAATTATTTTTCTAGTTCAGACGAGCGCAGAGTAACAGCGCGCGCATTCTATATAAAGCTATTTTTAATAAGTACCCTAGCACAGCACTGTTTACAAATAAATAAAAATACCTTGTATTACATGGCTATTCTGATCAAATACTGCATTGAAATTAACTATCACACAAAAGGAACTATTTTCAAAAAACAAATTCATAAAAAATATGAATATACCAATAATAATACTTAAAAACAATTAAAAATACTTGTTAAATAAATAATTAGGTATTACAATTATTATAAGTACCTGTAGGTATTTGTATCTAAAGAAATTACAATCTGAAATCGGAATGATTCTCAATATAAGTAAACTAAAATTATATCAATAAAAATCACAATGTGAAATCACTTTAACGTAGAAGGCCCATTTGCACATAAATCAGGGTTAAATAAATAAATGTAGCGTTAAATAAAAAAATGTAGTTTAACACAGGGTTACGCATCAGGACACGGCTTGCACAGGACAAGTCAACCACAACCACCGAAATTGTTTTGGTTGAACCAAAACCATTTTAACCATTTTGCAACAGGACAAGTCAAGTAGCATGTTATGAAGGAGCCCTGTGCCCAGCACTGGGATGAAGTGGGCTAAGGATGATGATGATAATACACAGTTAAAATGTTAAGGGTTTCCTAAATGTTGCTGGTGCAAGACAAATTATTTATTTAACTCTGTGTTAGTTAACACGGGCTTAATCACGTTAGCCCACGAACGTATTGATAGGCCTAAGCATATAATAAACGTAGAAGGCACTTGCATCGAGGGTTAGCGTTAACCTCGGGTTAAATCCATAAGTTTACCATTCTTAACAGTCCAGTTATAGAATTAACTCCAAGATAAAATGAGCTCTACGCAAGTGGCATGTATTTCAATGCTACGCATTAAATTAAACTGAATATTTAAAAACAAACTAAATTGGTAACTTAAATAAATTACTAACCTAATAAGCTTACTTCGAATTGTGGCTTCATGAGAATGTAATGTATGAATGTTACAAATAATTTACTTTTTATGTGTCTAGAAAAAACCGCTATGGTACAGTCGAGAATGAAATTGGAGGTAAAATTTGGAAAAACTTTAAAGTACATTTCTATATTTGACTTCCTTCAAACGCACAAACGTCAAAATTGGTCAATACCTAAAACAACTATGATGAATTTTGACGTTTTATGTTCTTACTGAATTTGTTATGACCTTATATTGTTGTAAATGTACCTTTTCTATGAAAGAGTAAATTATTCCAACTGTTAAGATGTTACGCCACCTTTTGGCAATTTGACACAATCCTATGGACATTCTTAGTTCATACAAACGTATATACGCTATATTATCGGCTACATAGTACAAAGTAACATAACATAGTTACGCCTCCAATTTCAAAGCCGACTGTACATAAATATGATTACAGATCTATGTGTTTACATGGCGAATATATTTGTCCAATCTTTGGCAGTACTTGTTAATACAACATTTCACGAATTTAATTCGGGATCAGAATAAATAAGCTTATGATTGACCTATGGCTTGGTTCGACCAAACTCACAGGAGTTTTTATCCTGCGGATAAAATCAATATTTACTCCAGAGGAACATGAATAACTTTGCATAAATGATAAAAAAATAAATTAAATACAAATCTGTTAACAGGAAAGAGAACCTCTTAGCAGTTTGACACATCCTATGGAAAATTTACTAAATCGATGTTTTGTATTCCCCTGTTTCCTCCGAATACAGTAAACTTATTTGATATATTTATATCCTGATATTTTAAAGATGAAGTAAAGTATGTCATCATCAGCCCTATCATTTTATTTTTGATATAAACTTTACATTTTTTTGTAGTGAACGTCCAATCACGCGAGTAAAACTGGTATTTTTGGAAGTTCACTATAAAAAATCCAAGGGTTTATAAGAGAAACTAAAATGACAGGGACATAGGTTACTTCACTATAAAAATATCAGGATATACATTTATAGGACGGGTTAATAATATTCGAAGGAAACAGGGGAATTTTGGTAGGGCATGTTATTCTAGAGTAAATTTGAGTTTGATCAAACCAAGACCAATTAATACAAGTACAAATGCCAACACAAGTGATGAGAACACTGTAGAACAGTGCGCGCCAGCTTTCATAGGCCGACCTGAACCAGGTTTTACAAAAAGTATAATATTACCAACTCTGGGACACTCCGCTGTAGCTATAAGAAGCCTGGGCGTCCGTCTAGACGGTACAATTTCTATGGGCTAGACAGAGAGCACAGATCGAGAGATACGCGATAGAAAGAGAGGCAGCTTGCATGTTAATATAACGATAACGAGGTGCGCCGTGCGACCTGAATTGCACTTTATTGCGTCGGAACTAGAGTCGCTGTTTATTTAAATGATTTTAAGGAGTGTCCCTTCTGTCCGTTTAGTATTCTATGATAATTCATACTTAAGTTTAACTTTTTTTCGATTTTTTTTTTTTTGCGACTATCCGCCTAGCACCAGCGGTATTGCCAGTATGTAGCCAACCCTTCAACACTCTATTTCTCCTTTTGAAGAGCCTTTTAAAAGTTTTCCAATTTCACGGGTAAACTAACTTTTTGTAAGACCTAGTTCATACCTATTTGTTCTTAAGAACATTGTACTGTATTTTAAAATATAAATGTTGACGCTATTCTTTAAAGTCAACAATTGGATCTCTAATATAACAATAATAATTGAACTAAAGTTACGGTTATTACGGGTTTTGGTCAAGGAAGCCATTTTGGAATTCACTTACAAAATCGTCTTTATTTTTATAGAAAAAGTAAGTTAGGTAAATTCCATCGAATTTGTTAAATTTTAGGCAAATAATTTTCATACATCGTCTCGTCTAGCCATCTTGAATTTATTATGATTTTTGGTTTTGATTAATACCTACATAATCATTTATCAATAAGTGTGCAATCTGTAATCGGTTACGATTTACGATACTTGACAGATTTTGATAAGATTTAGCACGTGTTTTGGCAATACATTTTATCTTAAATCAGAATAATCATTAAATTACTGTGTTATTCGTTGTAAATTATTTATCGATGTGATTTTGCATTGATAAAAAGAATGCATTTTGCTGATAAGGAAGCATTTTATCAACAATAATGTTATGATGACTTTGATATAGTCTATCAAAATATGCAATGAATTTTTGTGTATGTTTATCTCAACAGAAAATTGAAGTAACGGAAATGATTTAAAGAGTACAAGGCCTATTATTACACTACACGGAATTAGACTTGTAATAAGGACCCTTATTTACGGCTATGGAATTTTTACGGCCTGACACCAGATTAAGATTTTATTTTGTTAAAAATAGAGTGGCGCCACCATTTATTACTGTTTTTACTGTTACTGTCAAGCTATATAATGCTGATTTTATTACTATTCAAAAGGGACTCTACTATATAATGTCCGTCATTTGATGGACTATCTATGCGACATTAGTGACATATTTGGGTTTACCTATAAGAGGACATTTCTCTTAATTCACGGATGATTTCAAATTACCGGATGCGTAGGACGTCCACCCACAAGGTGGTTAGATGATCTAATAAATGAAGCAGGAACTCGCTGGATGCAGGCCGCTTACAACCGAACTAGATTGAAATCTATGGGGACCTTAGTCCAGTAGTGTTCAGATGTATTACGGCTGTGCTTACAAATTAAAACCTGGTATTTCATCTTTAACCTGCTTCGAGTCCTAAAAACATAATACTTTGACCAAAACCCTTCAAAAACCACAAATCCTTTACAAATTCTTAATAATCTCTTCAGTATACTGCGTACAACCACTGTTTCCTCCCAGATCTTCAGTCAACACCTGTCCCTCCTTCAGAACTTTGAAGCAGGCACTCTCGATCCTATCGGCATAGTCTTTTAGTTGCATATACCGTAGCATCATTACACTGGATAGAAGTAAAGCCGTAGGGTTCGCCTTGTCTTGGCCCGCGATCGCCGGTGCCGTGCCGTGAACCTGCAATTCGTTTATCAATTAGACGGCGAAAAAGAAAGAGGTCTTGTATGTGTTAGGTCTGGACCACAGATAACATAAAAGACAACACTTGCAGCGGGTTTACTCGATTCGATTTTAGTTGATCAACTTTTGTTGTTCAACAAAAAATTGATAACGAATTTGATTGTTGTTTGTGGAATTGAAAGAAAAATTTTTCTAAAAACTAATGCGACTTAGCATTTGATCAACTAAATCGCATTCGTTTCAAACCGTCTGACTAGACTTTCCGACGTCTGGCCGTGTGGTTCCCGGCTATATAATAGGGCCACCCCTTTCTCATCGGAAGGGAACCGTGAGACTCAGCAGAGGGACATATTCAGAGAGCCCTCTCATGCACCAAGTATTCCAACTACTGCAATGAACAAGCCGCACAACAAGCGTGGTGATGACGGCAAAATCCCCCCATACGAATAGTTAAAGGCGTTCTATGGGGGAGGCCTATGTTCAGCAGTGGACGTCTTCCGGATGATGATGAGATGTGTGATGTGACAAGACTTTCAATATTTTTTATTTCAATTCCACGTTGGACTAAAAATGATTAGAGATTTACCAGTTGATCGACTGAAATCGAACTGTGTAAACCAGATTTTAAGGAGAGGTATGTTTTCGCCAAAGTTATGCACGGCATAACAGTCAGCTCCGCCCCTTTTCGTTTTCATTATATACAAGTGCCTGATCGACCATCTTATGCGACAAGTATTAAAAAAGTTGAACTGTCAAATGATTCGTTTGACAGTTCAACTCAGCGGCATTATGAGTTGTAGGTTTTTTATAGGTATTTCGGGACCATATATCTGTCTATATGCTTATAGGCGACATTTTTTCATAATAAGCGGGGTCTTTTAGGTTGAGTTCTGTGGTTTAGATGCAATGAGGTTAGGTTTGAAATCTCATGCATGCTTTTTTTGTGGATGGCCAGTTACCTCGATTTATTAGACGCGCAAATACTATGATAATTAGTTACATTATGTAAAATGAGTGTTTAATCTCACACAACATTGAGGATGCTTATTATGCATCGTGGATAGCACACTAGATGGCGCTGATGAATCTGAACCAAGCAAACCAATTGTTTTCAAGGTACCATACCTCAATAAGGTAAAATTGATCCTTAGGGAGGATCATTTCATTGTCTGTCTGTTCTTTATTTGTTCTCTTTAGTCAGATAATAATAGATATAATTGTTATTATAATACCATTAATTAATGCAGTGTGTTTCTCTGTCAAAATGTCTTGGTTTAAATTAAAAAAAAAAAACAGTCTACTTTGATAAAAGATGTGGGTACCATGGTGCCAATCCTTAATAATATTATTTAATAATTTTCGGAATTACGATTGAAATACAAGGAATAGTTAGTATACAGATAAAATATCTATTTCTATAGAACAAGTACAATTGCATACAACACAGAATTAGTGTACAATCATAAACAAAACGCATTATACCTTTAATTATTTCGTCATGCTATTTGATTATAATTCCCAAACAAAAGTGTTTAGCGAACAAACGAACCGACACCTGCGAAGTGAGTATTTGCAATATAAAGGGTAACTGGTTTAATCAGTTAGCATCTTCAAAACCTAAATCCAAAAAACGTGGCGAAATTCTATTATACCTACTTAGGTAGAATGTATGCAGCTGTGTTTCCATCACTCATTAAAGTTAAAGATAGCAGAGATATATTAAATCCGGTTGTCAGAAAGAGATAAACACAGGTTCGCAGCTACGTGAGCAGCAAACCTTATACGTGTAACATCGGCGCAAGAGAAGGTGCAACTGACTTGACTCAAGCCAATTAGCTTGATTTGAGTTCGCCACGCAAAGCAGGGTAAAATTTACCTCAGTTTATATAAAAGATCATTGTGTTTTATACAAAAAAAATATTATCACCTGTAACAAAATTTATGAAAGAACTGTTTTTTGGGCATTTCAGAGATGTTTCCAAAGACAAAGTTGTTCCATTTGATTTTTTAAGAAAATGCTAACTGATAGATAACAGTTTTCTGTCAAATTTTTAACTTATAAAGTGCTGATAGATTTCAAATTGAAAGCGGCTAATACTCACTCCGATGTTAGTCAAACTTATATTTGTGATAGACTTACATATCTCATTGGCTAAGATATTTTCAACTGTCACTGCACAACAAACTTTCCGAGTTTTGATAATAAATACATACACACAAAATGTGTCACTTACATAAAAAATAGTTTTTAGTTATAATTAACTCTAGTTATAACTTTGTGTTGTTTTAATTAATTATGTTTTTATAGTACCTAAGAAACTCAGCAAAGGAACAATAATAATTAAGAGATAACTATATATTAGTATTTATAGTAGTGGTAGACCTCATTTTCAAGGGGCCGCCTGGAGAAGTACCACACCTTTGCCAGTTATTCATCCGCCAAGCAATAATGTCCAAATATTACTATGTTCCGGTCTGAAGGGCAATGTTAAAAAAAAAAAACTAGATATTTGACATTAATTTTTAAATGTGTTTTGTCAGAAAAAATCTGGCAAAGTCTGACACACATTTAAACACATTTAAATACTAATAATACTACATATATATATATATCATAAGATAATCATAATATATCATAAGATATCCAATCCAAATCATTGTAACTTAGATGGAAAGAAACTCTTTTGCTGGTAGATATATTATTTTAATTGGTTAATTATTTCCACATATCAATGTATCTTTACTAATGACTAGAAATATTATTTAGCGTCTGTGGCTCTGTGGAAATAATCTGGCCTTGAATCCGGAGCCCTAGGTTCAATCATAGCATGCGGTATTACCGTGATGTAAAGAGCACAAAACATAATCACGCAACCAAATGCAGTAATCCTTATGTCAGCGGTTGCAAGTGGAATAGAGTTATTGATAAGTAAACCAATAGGTTTACTTATGAAACTCATAATATGAATTGTCATAATATACTTTGGCATAACAACATTCAGCATAATGATGACTACGCATTATATTATTAGGCACAAATATTTTTCCATAAATTTTATTGTCATAAATACTATTATTATCATAACAGTAATGAAGCATAGTTTTATAATGCATAAGATTATAAACTTCTTCTTCTGTCATAAAAGCCTTAATAAATAATATTAAAACTACCCTAACCTCACCATCTGATTCGGATTTCGCAATATATTTTCATGCCATATGATTATTATACGAATTATTAATATGCCTCAAAAAAATATGGGACAATCAATTATGCCTAAAAATGTTAGAGCAAATACTACTTATGCTAAACTTTCTATTATGCTACAGTATAATTACGCCAAAGGTAATACTTAGTACGACAAAGTAATGCTAATAAAAGTTTTGGGAAAAAATTATGCCATACAATTTTATGTCTAAATAATTTATGCCAAACGGAGGAATCCCCTATATATTTAGTGCCAGAGAGCGACCTGGAAACTAAGTCTACCGTCGACCAACGCCACACTCAACACAAAAAAGATACTTATAATAAAACTTACAGATTCAAAGAGCGCTCCATTCTTGCCGATGTTTCCTGAAGGCGTGAGACCGAGACCGCCGATCAATCCTGAGCACATGTCCGACATAATATCACCATAGAGATTGGGCATCACCTGTAATACAAACGGATAAGGTTTACAATCGTTTGGTTTAAAATAAATAGTGGAAGTTACCTTTTAGTTTAATCACAAACACCAGTCTTCCACAAAACATATTCAATAAATCTAGCCCTAAGATCGCAATGTAACAATTTTGTGGAAGAGAAATAAAAGAGTATTCTATTCTATTCTATTCTAATATGGAGAGAGAGAAGAAAATCATCTTGATGGCTTCGCAGATATATATGATATACAAGTGTAAGCCCAGCGGCTTTGCCCGCTTGCAATTACAAATTATGGGAGTTGTATACCAAACTTTGACGCCCTTTTTGGACCACTTAGAATATGAATTTTCAAAAATGCTTTCTTAACACACATTCAGACAGCGAAAAGAACCTACATTCCAGTTTCAAGGCTCTTCCAGTTTCTAGGATCAGTGGTTTGGGCTCTGCGTTGTATTTTAGTCAGTGAGTCATTTATGATTTTATAACATAATATAGTGATTCGGCTTTGTCAGTGGGTTTGTCAGCGCCTTCTCTAATCAAAATCGTCTCTCACATAGGCCCTTCACTCCGAAATATATTATGAATATCACAATAATGAATACTCACGAGTACATCGAACTTGGACGGATCCTGCACCATGTTGAGACAGACGGTGTCGAGGTAGCGTTCCTCGAACTTGATGTCGGGGTACTTGGTGGCGAGATCGCGACAACAACGCAGGAACAGACCGTCCGACATGCGCCTACACAACAATAATACTACTATACCAATATTATAAATCTCTATTACAATCACAGAATCAGTGGCGGATTTACCAGTAGGCTGAGTAGGCTCTAGACTGCCTCGGTGGCGTAGTGGGCGCATGCTGGACTGCCAATCAAGAGGTCCCGGGTTCGATCCCCAGGTCAGGCAAAGTGTTAAATATTGAATTTTTCCATTAGGAATTATCTCAATAACTGCCTGGAGTCTGGAACTGTGCCCGGTAGACGGCAATAGGCTCGCCCCCTATTACATGGGACCAATAACATACTGGCGAAATGTGGGTGCATGTGCAATTGGACTGAGTCCTGGGTACACCTATGCCTACCTCTTCGGGAAAAAGGCGTGAATGTATGTATGTATGTGAGTAGGCTAGAGCCTAAGGGGCGGCAGATTCTAGGGGGTGGCATTTTTTTAACGAATACAGTCTTACAGCAATTATAAATAGTTACATTAATACCATCTACGTAGGATAAAGTATTAAGGCTAGTATTTATAAAAGCCTCACACCGCCTGTATAGTAGTGCAAGTGCCTACCTAATATTTTTTTCACTGCGCAAGCAAGTTTCTCGCGCATTTATTATAAAATTCTACAAAATTTTGCCGCGCTCGCAACAAGCTGTTCGCGCCTTCATGGTTAATTTAAGGTTATTATTTATTTAAGGTTTATTCAAGGTTATTCTAATAATTTTCTACTCGCGCATTTATTGTCAACATACAATTTTTTTTCACCGCTCTCGCAGCGAGCTTCTCGGTACCTATCTGAAACGCTGGATAAACTAAGGGGAATATTTAACGTTCGTAAAATCGTAGATCCACTGACTATTTTTGGCCTCACTTGCAGACCTGGGCACCCTATTGAATTTTCGGTAGCGCAAACGGTAAGAGGCCGCAAAATATGAATAGCCTTCTGGTGGCAAATGTGTAAATCCGCCACTGCACAGATTACCTATAACACACCCCGGACACTCGACTCAATACAATACAAAAGCCACGCTATAACAGTAAGTACTTTTAAACATAACATAACATACATTCACGCCCCCTTACCGAAGGGGTAGGCAGAGGTGTACTCAGGACTCAGTCCCATAGCAGATACACCCACACTTCGCCAGTATGTTATTGGTCCAATGTAATAGGGGGCGAGCCTATTGCCATCTACCGGGCACGGTTCCATACTCCAGGCAGTTATTGAGATAATTCCTAATGGAAAAATTCAATATTTAACACTTTGCCTGACCTGGGGATCGAACCCGGGACCTCTTGATTGGCAGTCGAGCATGCACCCTCTACGCCACCGAGGCAGTCTGTAAGTACTGTGTCTGTGTCTGTAAGTAGTGTGTCAGTAAGTACTTTTAGCTTCTAGAAACTTCGTTCTTAGTAGAACTTGATACCTCACATCAACAAGGTGTAATGAATATTATATCAATGAGGACAACGAAGAGGTTATCCGAGATACATTACGTTTGCATGTGACCTACATGCATCTGTAATAACAAGACCTTTTGCTTTGCAATTTTGCTAATGTTTATTTATGAATCCTTTAGGAATAATAATATGGGACAACTTCCACACACGTTCACCTGATCCCAAACTAGGCTAGAAGCCTGTACTATGGTAACCAAATGACTGATATACATACTTATATATGCTTATAACACCCAGACACAGATCAAACAGACATGTTCAGGCACACAAATGTTTGATCTGGCCGGGGATCGAACCCGGGGCCTGCGGCACAGAAAGCAGAGTTACTACCGTCTGCGCTAACGAGGCTGTCATAATAACGTCTGGAATATTCTCAATGCCAGACTGGAGTCTTAAATATAAAGAATATCGGGATATAAAACTATGTGTTTTATTCCAGGGTCTAAAAACTATCTACAAACAGAATTTCAGCCCAATCGGCTCAGTGGGTGTACCTTCTATTGGACTGTCCTGGGTACACTGCTGCTTACCCATACCGCTTACCCATTCGAGGAAAAGATGTGATGGTATGTTATGTTTATGTTTAGTACAGTTATGGCGTGAAAGAGTAACAAAAATCCATACAAACTATTTCGCCTTTATAATAATAATAATAGAATAGCATAATACTTTATTGCAAACCAAAAAAAAGAAACAATTTTACAAAAGACACAGCTTAGACACGGTAAACAACCGGCGGACTCATCACGTAAAGCAATTTCTTACGGACAACCTAGGGATGGAAAAGGACAGTAAACCATTTAACGACGCTAATATTATTAGGAAGTTTTTTTTTTCAATACTCCACGCGTTTGACACAAATCACCAGATGGGGAGTAGGAAATAACTTACATGATATTAGCCTTATGCACAGCGGTGACCTTCTTCCTCTTGTTCTCCGTTGCGAACTGGAAGGCAAACTCGGCGACCCTCTTACTGGCCTCTTCGGTGATCAACTTGATGGACTGCACCACGCCGTCCACTATCTCATGCTCTATGCCAGAGTACTCTCCTTCCGTGTTCTCTCTGATTGTTACTACGTCTACGTTGTCGTATAGGGTTTTGATTCTGTGGACAATATATAGATAGATATTTAAACACTTAATAGAACACCTTACAGAGGACATTACAAAAACAAAACAGGAACAGTTAATCTTAGGCTAGTAAAAATGGCGGTATTATCGCCTAAAGCTTAATTTTTTTTCCATATTAGTTATATAGGTAGGCAGAGGTGTGAGGAGTACCCAGGACTCAGTCCCATAGTAGGCACACCCGCATTTCGCCAGTATGTTATTGGTCCCATGTAATAGGGCCGAGCCTTACCGGGCACAGTTCTATACTCCAGGAAGTTAATGTGATAATTCCTACTACTCCCTGCCTGACCTGGGGATGGAACTCGGGACCTCCTGATCGGTAGTCGAGCTTATGCTCACTACGCTACCGTGGCAGCCGCACTAAGCGGCTGGAAAATCAAGATTTTTGGGTAATTTTATCGACTGTTTGTGGTTAATGTTTTTAATATATTGGATGTAGTGAGAGTTAAAATGCATACACCTTACAGCCTTAGATGCCTTAAAGAGTTATTTTAATATATGGGAATAAGCGAGCGCAACGAACGGATCCGTGGCAAATCATGAAAAAAAGCGATCTAATTAATATCCAATAAAAAGTTAAAAAGTCTATATAGGCTAGGATGGAGACAGGCCGATGGACAAGACGAGATCTCGAATGGAGGGCAAATACTGAGGAAGAGACTGACCACCAGATCGACGCGACGCGATGGGTATATGACATCCAAACACACGGAAGCTACCATTGGATGAGAAGAAGTGAAGGTATACGAAAGAGGCCTATATTCAAGACTGCTGTAAATAGAGGCCCCCAAAATGATGATCATTATTCTGACAGAGAAAATAGGGAATATGGGGCCCAAGCTAGGTAGTAAAGTAAAGAGTATAGGTAGTAAATTATAAAGAGAAGAAGATTACAGACAAGGGAACCCCGAGATAACCTTGTCTGCGATTTATACTGATAAGGATTACAAATCTCTGCGAACGATCTGCCATCCACACACATACCCAGAACTCTTTTATCATTCAATGCCAAAGTCTATTGTAAAACCAATACATTGTTCGTATTGGTATTGGACTGAAAATCTGAAAACTATTATAATTATCCGTCAAGCCGAGCACAGCCGTAGTATCTTTTTTTCGAAGAAACTCGCGGCGTTTTCGACCCCCACGTTGTGGATAAAGGTATTATAAAAGCCTAAATTTTCTGTGACTAAGAGAACATACCATAGCTAGCTGTATTCATAAATTATTTGACAATAATATAATGTTACAGTTTAAGAATTATTATTGCTAAACAAAAAATATTTTAAGTATAAAGTTTAATATCAATAAATGCAAATATTTTATATCAATAAAACTTGGCACATCTTATGATCTCAATTTTTTTTATGTTAGGAAGCGTGGCGAGACTTGCCTTTTTTACATTTATGTTTTTAATGGTATAATAATATTCCTCTTCTACATTAGAATCAATTGCCTTAGACTCTGTACAGATAGAAAGGTAGTTTAGTCTATTCATAAGCTAACATTGATTCCGATAAGACATTCGTGGTACCGTGTCATTGACATTGATACCGCCGCCCATGGTTATCACAATCAGACACGTAGTCGTATCAACCGTTGGGTATATTGAAATGATAAGTTTTGCTCACGTATAGAGATAATGTTTGAGGCGCCGCGCTACGCCGTACGCGTGTTTTATAGTTTTACAGCTAGATTTTAAATATCAATCACTGATCTTTGCGTCATTGTAGGCACACGGAAAAAAAGGAATTGTTAAATTAAAGCAAGTTGCTTTAGTTCAAAGCAAATCCTGTCTTCCTATAGAGGAAGACTATATTTACTTAAATATACAATGTGATATTGATAAGAATATTGTATTCACACAATACAACCGTTTTATTAGTCCAAAAACATTTGGTTTTGTTATTATAACAATATAGTTTATTTATCCCAAGCAACCTAATTGATTTGATGTAATACTTTGGTTTATTTGGATAAACAAATCAAATTTTTGTTTTAACACATCATAATTCCTGTTTCAACAATACGTATATCGTTTTTGCAAGAATATACATCAGATTGTTTAGACAATATGTTTTTTTTTTTGTAGCAACAACACATTGTTTTGATTTGACACTAGTAGTTCACTTATTTTAACAATATAATATTGTTTTTATAACAATACGAGTTAAATTAGTTTGAAAATTATGTTTTAGTTAGTTTGAGAGTAAATAGATTCTTCGTTTAACAATAAATATCATTGTAGTTATGAGAATACCAGATTGTTGTTGCAAAACTAAGATTTACTTGGTTCTACAAAGATTTTTGTCCTTAATACGCATGGTTTACTAGTTTCAAGAAAACTTATTCTCTTTAGGAGAATACACACTAGCTTGGTTTAAAACTATGATTTATTTGAACCAACAAAACATAGATTTTCGTTCAATACTTTTGCTTTTACTTGTTTCAGTAATTTTTATTGTCTGAATGAAAATACAGGAAATGTTGTTTGAACAATATATTTTCCTTAGACCTACAGTAATATATTGTTGTTTGAACAATATATTTTACTTCGACCTACAGTAATATATTGTTTTTTGAACAATATATTTTACTTAGATCTACAGTAATATATTGTTTTTTTAACAATATATTTTACTTCGACCTACAGTAATATATTGTTATATCAAAAATATAGTTCACTTAGACCTACAATAATATGTTTTGTAATAAAACTACTATTGTTTCATTTTAAGACTTTTATTTATTCCTTCAAAAAAAATATATTACTTCTAAACAATATGTATATTGTCCAGTAAATGACAGATAGCTTGAAATAACAAATCAGTAGTTTTATGAGAATTCATGTGTTTGGCTTAATAAATAATATAATGCTAATAAGGCAAAAAAAAATTGCCCACGTCTCGCTTGCTGTGGGCAACATTTTTGTACAGTAAGCTTTTTCCATATATTCCCAGTAATCCCCATATGAATTGCCCTTGGGTGGAAATCTGGAATAAAATTCCCATTTCCCCCGGTTGACGATTGAAGTTATTGCCCCCACTTCAAATCGCTGTACATTGCTGCGTGGCTCAACCCCCTAGACTCTAGGGGTTGGCGGTCAGATATTCCCAATGTGGTTTTATAAGTAGATAAGTGAGATTATTACGGACATACTTACAAACAAAATGTTCTTCATTATCTGTCGACTGTACACCAGGTTTTTATGATCAACAACAATAAGTTATAACAATATTAAAAGCATCTACGATAAGGAAAATTTTGTTTTTTTGTCTCTAATAATATCACTTATCTACAAATAAAACAATATTGGAAATATCTGACCGTCAATTCCTTCATCGCGGCCGTAAGATAGACAGCGATGAGGGGGTGATGCAAGCAGCAGTGTACAGCGATTTAAGCTGGGAGCAATAACTTCCGCCACCCGGAGATATTTTATTGCCGATTGCCACCTGGGGGCAATCCATGAGGGGACGACTGGGAATATACGGCTTTAATCACAGACACCCACCGTTATTGCGATCAATTACAATTATCTGGCTCATCTACACAATAACGAAAAAAAAGGTTTAAAACAGCCCTTTTGTAGGCTTTTTTTTGCGTAATGAGCGTTTTTATTTTAAAAGCCTCACAATTATAATATATTTTCTGTTCAAATAAAACTATTTTTAATTAGATACTGACAATTCAATACTGTTATATCCAGCTATCTTTCATTTACTGGATAGTTAGTAGGTAAGATAACTTATAACAATTATTATGCCATCCGCTTTAGCAAAAACAATATTTAAAATGTAATCATGTCCATTGAAATAATTCCATTACACAAAAAACTAGTGGAATATTGAGAATAATATGGGTTAGGTCCTGAACGCACTTCCCGATTGGTACACTTACCAAAACGGGCATTTTTCAAAATTAGCACTTCCTTAAATGTAAATAAATTTTTAAAACAACGTAAATACTATCACTATGGTGTTATTATGTTATTTAAATTTTTTATCTAAACATGATGACTAAATTAACATGTTTTACTAAAATCAAAATAATTTACTACCGTAAGATTCATGTTTTCTAAAAAATTGTATAAAATATTAGGATGCGCTCTTTGTGAGAAATGCACTTTTGGGAAGTACACGTTCTGAACCTAACCAGTTTGGATTAGATTAATTTAAATTCGTAAGTAGTTTTAGTCGAAGGAATCACATTTTCACTTAATAACATATTATTCAAAACTTTAAACAAAAGATTATAAATTATGTTAAGTTTATTCCCAGTTGCCATCATTTCCAACACTGGTGGCAGAAGAAAAAACTAAAGTCTAAGGGCATGCAAAATTAACTAGAAAGATTTTAGATTTTGTCACCTGTTTCGCACGCCGCTACAGGTCAATAAATACAGCAATATCAAGAAATAAACGACCCAGCTGCCACCGGTGTTGATATTGAGGCAATCACATTGATAAAAAAATAAAGTTACCCATACCAGACATTTCACTTCACTTCATTTCTGTCAGGTTGTCTTGCACACAAAGTATTTTCTCATCATAATATTATGTGTTCATCCATTTCTGCATTACAATATCCCATGGTTCATGGTTATTTTTCAGCCAAACAATGTCATCATTAATACCTGGAATTTACATACTTTATTATACACATATTATTATACATATACCTATACATCATCATCATCATCTCAGCCATAGGAAGTCCTCTGCTGAAGATAGGCCTTCCTCATAGATTTCCATCCAGTCCGGTTGTAAGCGGCCCGCCTCCAGCGTGTCCCTGCAGTCCTTATCAGATCGTCCACCTTTTGGGTGGACGTCCTACGCTGCGCTTGCCAGTCCGTGGTCTCCATTCGAGAACTTTACAGCCCCATCGGCCATCAGTTCTACGTGCTATGTGCCCTGCCCAGTGCCACATCAATTTGCTATAATTAAAAAATACACTGAACTATGTCTGTAACTTTCGTTCGTCTATACGGATCTCCTTATTTCTGATTCGATCTCACAGAGAAATCCCGAGCATAGCCCTCTCCATAGCTTGTTGAGCTATTTTGAGCCTGCTGATAAGGCCCACAGTCAGAGACCACGTTTCAGATCCATATGTAATCACTGGTAACACACACTGGTCAAAGACATTCAACTTGAGGCACTGAGGTATTTTGGACACATACCTAGACATACTAATTAGCTGTTGCCTGTGGCCTGTTGCCACTTGCATTACGTTGTGTAACTGATTCTTGTCCCCATAGAACTAAAATTACCTACATTATAAAATAAACGAGGTATATGTTAATATAATTATTAACAAATAAATACCTCGTGATTCGTGAAGCAATTAACCTGCTACTGCTGCTATCTTACTACTTATGTTTAAAGCAAAACATTAAAAAAGCCTTCTAAAGGGGTTAGTAGTAATTTTACTTACTTCTGAAACTTCCGAGCATCCGATGGCATTAACCACTTAGACAGCAAATCAAGAGTGGCTTTCTGACCAATATAATATTCTTCTTGAAATGAACACTCAACGGCGCCGGCGTCCATATTTATGCCCGATCTAATCGGAAAAAAGAAGTAGGTAATTAGGCACATTGTAAATAATCCGTATAATGCTGGATGCATTCAAATTTTACAACAATGTATTCATGAATAAAAACTGACCTGCTTTTAGCTTTTAGAGGCTAACCAACATTATCTAGTTATAAAATCAAAAACTCACCAGTACTATTCTCGATTCTCGACTTCTCAATGATGCAGGCTGCCTCAGCACACACTGAAGCAAACAACTAACTCGCATTCCCGTATTGAAAATGTGTATTCTTCGTCATATAATTTGCTGCTTTATGTAAATAATATTCTTGTTTTGAATCAACTTTATCTGACAACTTATTTGAAAATAAAAAGCACTTGGCTCAACAATCGACATTGTTGTTCTAAGAAATAATTAACCTTCTATCAAGACGACTAGTAATTTCCAAGTAACTATTTAACATATTCTCGCATCGAAAATGTTTAATTTTTTTCTTACAATTTGCCGCGTTATTAAAATAATATTCATGTTTTGAAACAACTTTAGGTGGCAACTTATTTAAAAATTTAAGGAATTTTACCTGAACAGTTGATAGTGTTATTCTAATCTTCTATCAAGACGACTAGTAATTCCAAGTAACCATTTAACATATTCTCACATTGAAAATGTTTAATCTTCGTCTTACATTTTGCCGCGTTATTATAATAATATTCATGTTTTGAAACAACTGCATATTATGACAACTTATTTAAAATTTAAGGAATTTTAGCTGAACAATTAATAATGTTATTCTAAGAAATAACCAATCTTTTATCAAGACGACTGGATATTCCAAGTAACTATTTAACGTTTTCTCGCATCGAAAGTGTTTTATCTTCGTCATACATTTGCCACGTTATTATAATAATATTCATGTTTTGAAATAACTATTTATGACAACTTATTCAAAAATTTAAGAATGTTTAGCTAAACAATTGATAAAGTTATTCTAAGATATAACCAATCTTCTATCAAGACGACTGGATATTCCAAGTAACTATTTAACATAATATTTTCGCATCGAAAATGTTTTAATCTTCGTCTTACAATTTGCCGCGTTATTAAAATAATATTCATGTTTTGAACCCACTTTAGGTGACAACTTATTTAAAAATTTGAGGAATTTTACCTGAAAAATTGATATTGTTATTCTTAAAATTAACCAATCATCTATCAAGACGACTAGTAATTCCAAATAACCATTTAACATATTCTCGCATCGAAAATATTTAATCTTCGTTTTACAATTTGCCGAGTTATGCAAATAATATTCTTGTTTCGAAACAATAAAATGTAACAAATTGTTTAAAAATTTAAGGAATTTTACCTGAACAATTGATATTGTTATTCTTAAAATTAACTAATCTTCTATCAAGACGAGTAGTAATTCCGAGTAACCATTTAACATATTCTCGCATCGAAAATGTTCAATCTTCGTCTTACAATTTGCCACGTTATACAAATAATATTCAAGTTTTGAAACAACTATATGTTATAACTTATTTAAAAATTAAAGGATTTCAGCAGAATAATTGATATTGTTGTTTTAAGAAATAATCAATCTTCTATCAAGACGATTAGTAATTCCAAATAACCATTTCACATATTCTCGCAGCGAAAATGTTTAATCTTCGTCTTACAATTTGCCCCGTTATTCAAATAATATTCTGGTTTTGAAACAACAATATGTGACAACTTATTTAAAAATTAAAGGATTTCAGCAGAACAATAGATATTGTTGGTTTAAGAAATAATCAATCTTCTATTAAGACGACTAGTAATTCCAAATAACCATTTAACATATTCTCGCATCGAAAATGTTCAATCTTTGTCTTACAATTTGCCACGTTATACAAATAATATTCAAGTTTTGAAACAACTATATGTAAATAACTTATTTAAAAATTAAAGGATTTCAGCAGAACAATTGATATTGTTATTTTAAGAAATAATCAATCTTCTATCAAGACGATTAGTAATTCCGAGTAACCATTTAACATATTCTCGCATCGAAAATATTCAATCTTCGTCTTACAATTTGCCCCGTTATTCAAATAATATTCTGGTTTTGAAACAACAATATGTGACAACTTATTTAAAAATTAAAGGATTTCAGCAGAACAATAGATATTGTTGGTTTAAGAAATAATCAATCTTCTATTAAGACGACTAGTAATTCCAAATAACCATTTAACATATTCTCGCATCGAAAATGTTTAATCTTCGTCTTACAAATTGCCGCGTTATTCAAATAATATTCTTGTTTTGAAACAACAATAAGTGACAACTTGTTTAAAAATTAAAGAATTTTAGTTCAACAATTTAAATTGTTATTCAAAAAAATAATAATCTTCTATCAAGAATACTTGTCATTTCAAATAAACATTTAACGTATTCTCGCCTTGATAATGTTTAATCTTTGTCGAATAATTTGCTGTGTTATTATTATAATATTGTATATTTTAAAATAAGTAGTTGCAAAATTTTAATTGAATAATTTAGCGTTTCAAAAGAACAACGAAATTGTTAGTCTAATAATTAATTTATCCTAATGTAACAATGTTTATTATTACTACGACATTAATCCTTGTCTTAAAACTAAAATATCAAAATGTTTACGTGACAATATTTACTTGTTTTAAGACAATAAAGCAACAATATTTTTTTGTATTTTGAAGGAAATGGAAATTATTAAAATGACAATATATTGGTAAGTTAAGTAAATATTGTCTTAGAATTGGTAACAATATTTTTTTTGTTGATAGGACAATTCCTTTTTTTCCGTGCAGATATAAAATGTTTTATGTTTTTTTGTATTTATATAATTTAATGAACTATTTCTCGATAGGTAGGAACGAGCAGTTGAGCAGTAACGATAAAGGAATATATGACGTAATTGTAAGAAGATATCTAATTGGAGTAGAGACTAATAATGCAATTCAAAGAAATATGTTTTTCTTTTTTATGCATATGTATCCATAGGTTAGTAGGCAGGGGGCTTGATAACCTTGACCTGATGCTGCAGCATCAGGTTCAGATGGGCCTGTAGTTTCATAGGCAACGGTGCTGCTTATGGATACCTGCTACACCAGGGGTAATGCCAGCCTTCAAGACTTTTTACTCTTCTTTAGAAGAATTTTTTTTTAGTCCACTGATAATAGAAATAATTCAGCTTTTGCTAATAGTAGTTTGAACCGTTTGATAAAATACCGATATGGAACATAAAATGAAGCGTACTTTTATTAAGAAATTAAAAACCCTCTTTTCCTACTCCATCACCAGACTCTGGTTACTATCTATCTGTATCCTATTTATTGAGACGATTCCAATAATAATTCATGATATACATTTGACTACAGGCCCATCAGAACCTGATGCTGCAGCATCAAGTCAAGGTTACCAAGCCCCCCAAAACCTCCCCTCCCTGCGAGTTACTGTGCCAGAGACAGACACACACAGATATATAGGCACGTTGCTTTCACTATTTTGATTGAAATCAACTCAAAAGAAACAAAACTTTTAGTTTTTTATATCAGAATATTCTGCCGCTGAATAGATTAGTCCCGCGCGCTCCTTTTGATGTGGGGGCAAAGGCTCCTCTTCGCCCCCCGCGATGGGGTCCTCTTAGGAGAAAACCAAACGCCGTCTGGGCTGGGGATGAGGTCCCGCAGGACAACCCCCAGGTTTTTTTAATGGATATTCCACCGCACTAGCTAGCTCCGGCGGAGAGGCCCACATTACCCTTCCCACTGCCCGAGTGAGAAGGTTATGCTTCAATGCATGTTTCCAGGGTCACAAAAAAAAGGTAACATACTGGATACCCAGCTTAAAACTTAAGAACCGAGGATCACCGAGATACCACATATTATTCATACTTATAAATGGTGTCCATGTACATTATCAATTAACATGTATGTGAGCATTTGCTGATAGTATCGCATATCTAATGCTTATGTAGAGGTAAATAAAATCACAGGTATCTTTATGTACTTGTTAGTAACACTACACAATAGTAACTGGATTGAATTGGCTTCTCTAGGTACAATGTCTAGTGTAGATATCTAGAATCTAGACTAGTCTGGTTACTATTTATTCATGCTATGTCTGACCTACATTACTATACTACAATGAGTGGGGTACTAGCTATGCCCCACGGTTTTATTCGCGCATGCGTTGTTCACTTGCATATATAGATTATTTCATTTTGGTTTATTTAAACTACATTGTTTCACAGGATTCAAATCCCAAGGTGCTGTCTATTTCCTCAGCAATGCTACAGATTTACGTCCAGGGTATAATGATAATCATAGCGTAGGACGTCCACTTACAAGGTGGACATATACTCTAAGGAAGCAGGAACATGCTGGATGCAAGCCACTTACAACTTGACTAGATAGAATTCTATGGGGAGGATTTTGGACTACTTCGGTGGTGTAAGCTCGGCTGCTGATCATGGTCTAAGGTTCGATCCCCAGTTCATCCCATCAGCAGGCAGTGCTACTGAATCTATCTCTATGTCAGCCTGGAGTCTGGAACTGTGCCCATTAGATGGCAATAAGCTCACCCCCTATTACAGTGGACCAATAACATACTGGCGAAATGTGTACCTACTATGAGACTGAGTTCTAGGTACACCTCTGCCTACCACTTCAGGTAACCAGTTCAGTCAGTATATTAATTACAATAAACAATCACTTACCCATCTAAACTCTTGCAGGGCCTCACGTTGGCGTACAAGTCGAACTCTTTACGCAGCGCCAGGTTGAGGGAGCGGTAGCCCTTGCCCACGGGCGTCATGAGGGGACCCTTCAGGCCGATCTTGTTTTCATTCACAGAGTCTATGGCCCTCTGTGGGATGCCGAACTTGCCGTCCGGGCCCTAGATTAGGAGATAGAAGTCATGCAATATTCAATTTATTTATTTATTCAAAAGGCCTTAGAAAGTCATAGAAAATTTTGCAGGTAAAGCTTACATTTAATGAATCTAGGTACTGTGAGTTCAGAAAGTTACCTCTACAAAAATACTTTTAATCTTGTAGGCTTAATTTTTTTCTACACAGTTTTACAATAATATAATATGTAACGGTTTAAATAATTAATTGCTGGATACTAGATAGTTAAACTCTTCATTACATACATACAGTCACTCCTTGTTTAAAATTATGAAGTGCTTAATTTGTGAGACTTAAAGGAAGTAGGACTATCATATTTTTTCACAAAATACATTATTTACACATTTATTGCAAACCATAGACAATGAAATAAATGATCATGAAAATAATTATCAGTAAAATAAACAGATCAACATTTGCTGTTTTTCCTGTTGGATTCAAACAAGAATGTTATTGAATGAGATTATATTTGCACAATTTATTGTCGCGAGCGCTTAATTAGTCATGCCTTCGTAAATATGCCTGATTTATTGCAATGGTATTCACATAATAATGCCACTTATTAATATATAATTTTATGGTTTTGAGAAAATAATTGAACTTTTTGTAATAATGGTATCTTTGTTGTCTTCATATTAAAAATATTTTTATCAGTGATAAAAAGGGACTTACCCTAACAGCTGTGACGTCCACCTCATCCCATTCAATGGGGACCTTTGCAGCTTCGAAAATCTTCTGCACAGCGACCGTGATCTCCGGTCCGATACCATGTCCAGGAATAAGTGTGACCTTCCTCACCCCCGTACTATATTTCGCCGCCCCTGCTCTGCTCACTGGCACCTGACACCAGAAAAATCCGATCACTCATAACCTCTAAACCGAAGAAATAAAAACCAAATAAATAAACCCCAACCTCATTTTTCCCACCCTTAACTGCACCAACACTATCACTAACACCCGGCTCCAGCCATTTCAGCACAGATCCCACCACTTTACTCTCACGAAAAGCATCCAAAAGCGCTTTTATGTAATTCCTCGACATAACTATAACTACATCTATTTTTGGATTGCAGAAAACGGAGAACGTCTTTTCAAGGCACAATTTGTAAGGGATGCATGCAAATACACGCAATTCAAATTATTACATAACCTTGATCTGCGAACTTACAATTTTCCTGATTATTCTTGAAGCCATTTCAATAAAATTTGCAAATTCGTCGACGACAGATATCCCGCGGTGAAGGACGGGGGGCGGGGCAGGGGAAGGAAGTTGCGAGCGCGGCAACTACGCATGACCGGAAATTAAATAAAGGTCGCAATGTGAATTAATTTTAGTCGTACATTATAGATTAATCCCATTTTACGCATATTATAATTCTGGTTTTCAATTAATTTCATGTCTTATGGAACTGTGATATTGAGTATTATTTTTTGAAACCAATTTAGTAAAGTAGAAATTAATGAATGATCCGGATGTTTTCATTATGGCAGCACTGAAGAAATCATCAACTGCCAAGCTACTGTCATTGTCAATTAATCTCTATTGTCAATGTCAATGTCAAAGAACAAAATAATTTTGAATCAGCTGTTCGTGCTTTGTGATTTGTGTTATGTTGTGGTGTATGTCGTACACAATGTCGTATGTTATGTTTCGAGTTTCGTCTCAGTGTTGTTTTTGTAATTTTAATAACTTTAAGTCTGAAACCTTATTACTTTAATACCGAATGTAAAAAAGAAACAGTAAACAGTAAACTGGGTTAACAGTTCTGATAATACTACCGCCATGGAACAGCCGCTGGCGCTGAAATTAGCTTCATTGAGCCAGATATCTCAGTGCAAACTGGAGAGCATACTATCCCAATGCGGAGAAAAAAAGGACCTCATTATTGATCCGTGCCTGATTAAACCTTTGGAAAGGATCTGTGGAGTTAGCTGGCTAAGGTAACATTAGATATTCTCATGAAAATTCTCATATTCTGCTTTCAAAACTCACATTGTCCTACTTCCAACTTCCGATCATTAAGTTTTCAGTTTCCCGCGCCCTTATCATAAATAAATTATTGTGGTATCGTGCTCTAAGTACCTACGTAATGGATATGGCTTATAATAACTTATTACTGTTCATATGTTCGAATATAAGCTTTTAGTCATATTCTAACAGAAACCTGTTTCTATTTCAGGCAGTATGGTATAGACAAAATCTACAAAATGGACCCTCATCTAGGCCCTACAGCAAATACAAACAGAGTGTATTTCATCCCCGCTTGCATCAACAAATACAAATGTGTGCTTGATCAAATTGCATCAGTTCTCAGCCAAAATGCCGCCCTTGCAGAACTAAAGTGCTTCCACATAATTATTGTACCAAAAGTACTGAATCATTATGACTCTATTCTTGAAAGTAGAGGATTGTAT
The DNA here is from genome assembly GCA_947063395.1 of Hemistola chrysoprasaria. Classification (NCBI taxonomy): domain Eukaryota; kingdom Metazoa; phylum Arthropoda; class Insecta; order Lepidoptera; family Geometridae; genus Hemistola; species Hemistola chrysoprasaria. The sequence continues at coordinate 1,303,601 of OX346725.1, forward strand.
GGAGTAGTTCAACTTCATACATTTACATGGGAATTGATGGCTTTAGATGAACAAGTGCTGAGTTTAGAACTACCATTTTTATTCAAGCAGTTGTTTGTTGAGCAGAATCTTTCGTTGCTGTCAAGTGTTGCTATGTCATTATGGAGCCTGTTTCATGTAACTGGACGACCTAAAGCTGTTTTTTCATTAGGAAAATTATCAGCCAGTGTTTTAGATATAATGGAAATTTATAACGAGACATTCTCAAGAGATTTCGTAGATACAAGTGGATCAGAAGAAATCGGAGCATTGATTTTGATAGATAGGAACCAAGATTATGCTTCTAGCTTACTCACACCTGCAACATACAGTGGTTTGCTCAGTGAGATATTCAATATAAACTGTGGACATTTAGATCTTAATGTTAAAGAGACAAAATTGAAGAAAGGAAAACTAGACTTTGGTTTTGATGATGAAGGTGCACCCAGTAAGAATGCAGTCATGACGTTAGATAGCTCAATAGATAGTCTATATGGAGAGATAAAACACAGACACTTCTCCGAAGTCCTAAGTGTGTTAAGTTCTAAAGCAAAACTGCTAAAAAGTGAGGATATAAAAGCACTCGGTATACAGGAAATAAAGCATTTTGTCTCGACAAAACTGCAAAAAGTAACACTATTCAAACAGAATCTAGTCAATCACGTCTTAGCGTGTGAAACAATTATATCAGAGATGAGTAACAAGTTTGAAAATCTCAAAGTGACTGAAACAGAAATGTTAAATAATAAAAATAAGAAATTAAACTATACATTTGTTGATGAGAACTTTGGCACAGACATACATATGTATAACAGTTTACGTCTCATGTGCTTGTTAAGTTTGACCCAAGGATTATCTTATGAAGAATACAATTCGTTAGTTAGCAAGTATCTTTTGGCTTTTGGGTATAAGTTTTTGTACGTATTTCAAAATCTAGTCAATGCTGGCTTGCTTATTCAGCCATCAAGCTTAAAACTGTCTTTGAACATTTCTAATTTGGGAAATCTCAGTGATAGGTTGCCAAAATGGCAAAATGAATTTCAAACCTTGGCAAATAAGTTGAAACAGTTGCCTTCACAGCCAGAAAAAGTTGAAAAGACTTCACCTGGCTACGTTTTCAATGGGGGCTACATTCCTCTGGTCGCTGTTTTATCAAATATCATGCTTACATCAGAGACACTCTATGAAGTATTAACAAAGTTGTCCGCATTACCAGATCTAAAAATAGGTGGAAAGATCAAAGATAAACTAAAAGATGGAATGGAGACTTTGAACGAAAAGTTGGATAACCTAACTCTTCAGGCCGACTTAGAATTTGGCTGCAAAGATGCAAAAAGCCTAATGAAATTGGTTAAAAATGACCCAAATTTAGGAAACCTATTTCCCTTGAAACCGAAGACTGTATTAGTTTATGTTATTGGTGGTGTAAATTATGCTGAAATAGCGGCTTGTGACGTCATACAGACCAATACTGGAAGCAAGATTTATGTAGCAAGTGATTGTATAGCCAGCGGGAGCGATTTATTGGCAGCAAACACTTGAATATTTAAGAATCTCTTTGAATTAAATCAACGCAACTTGACATCAGAAGTGGGACACCACAAACATTATTCTCTAAAATGTGCTCATATTATTTAAGATTGAATATGGGCTGAAAAATTCACGAGTGGGATTTGAACCCGCACTTTGCGCACCAATCCGTGAGGTGGGCACTCTACCGATTGAGCTACCGTGAAGCTACTAGTCATCGGCGAAATTTTCCTATATATAGGGGATTGATGTGGACGGTGCGGGTTCAAACCGTGGGAGAATTTTTTTTTCCCATAATATATATTGTATTTTAAGTGAATAGGCGACATAGTCTTAAAAATATTAAATATTATTTAAGATTGAATTACATACTTATTTGCACTTTTATATTTATTAAACTCGACAAATGCTATAAGGAATATATTTTTTATTTTTTATATGGATTTTCACAGGGTAATAATATTATCACAAGTTTTCTTATTAAAATATTTTATTTTTGAATACAAATTCAAAACATATCACAGTACAAAATTGTTTCATTATTATACATGCAGCCATTTTTCACGAATAAACACGTTTCATATATGTACATCGATTTTAAATACAATATTTCTTAGAATACAATATTATACGGTTATTAAAATACATATACTGTTTATTAAATTGAGAAAAAATACATAAATATTATTTCCATGCATATAAAATTATTATTAAGATTTGTTTTTGGCAAAAGAATAGGATTTGACTCCTATTCTTTTTGTTTTAGAAATGTATTCAGGCGCACATGCAACTTTTCCTCATTAGCTAAAAAGAACAAAATAAAAAAATAATTTTAATTTAATAACAAAATTTTAAGCAGTTTCAACAATAAAATAACAGATGGCGTTACTATTATATTTCCGAGTACCCTCATTTCCGCCAATATTGTGCGAATTTATGGAATTGTTCTACTAGCACCGCCATTACAGCCGTTACTGACATATCTAGAAGGTTCTGTAGGTAATGGACTGCTTCTTCATCGCCTAGATCCAATCTAGAAGAAAAAAGAAACAATGAAAGTATTAATGTTAAATCAGTAGTGCCTCTCGTCTATTTAACCTATATATTTTTTTACCAATTAATTATAATTATTGACTGCCTCTTTGGTCTTGTTATTAGAAATTAGAATCTGTTATATTGAGCATGAGTTCCTTCCCAAGTACAATTCCCAGGTCGGGCAGTGTTAGGATTTTCTCATTGGGAATATTCAACCCCCCTGGGAGGCTGATGTCCATCATTGGACTTTCTACGGCTGAGATTATGATGAATATTCAGGTGCAGTCTGGATCTGTGCCTATTTGATGGCAATAAGCTCGCCTCCTATTACATGGAACTTAAGAGCATATCTGGCGAAGTGTGGGTTGATATGGTACTGGATACTGGGTAGACCTCTGCATTAACCTTGGAGAAGCAAGTGATGTCAGAGAGCTATGAAGCGGGCTATGCTCGGAGTTTCCCTGAAGGATCGTAGAAATGAGGTGATCCGACAGAGAACTAGAGTTATTGACGTTGCCGAGAGGATTAGCAAGCTGAAGTGGAAATGGGGTAAGCTTGATCTAGAGTGGAGACCGCGTCTTGGCAAACATAGTGTGGGACGTCTCTGGGCTAGATGGAGATGGAGCGAGGATATATGCAAGGTCGCTGGAAGTAGTTGGAGAAGAACATAGGATGGAGTTGAGTGACATGCCATAGGAGAGGCCTATTTCCAGCAGTGGACAATCGTGGGCTGATTATGACGAAGCAAGTGATGTTATGTTACCTAAGTTTATCCTGTACTTTCTTGACGGCCTTGTCTGGTTCGAGAGCGATGTCCGGCACTGACGCGTCCACCATTAGAGAGAACAGATTCAACATCAAGTTGGCGTGTCTGAAAATCATTATCTTATTAGAAAAGGTGTAGTAATACTCAAACGTTTGTACATTTTTGCGCTCAGTTTTGCTCAGTTTCTGCGTCATTGATTTTCAAAGTTGATAGGAAGGATACCTCACCTACACGTGTTAATAATACTTTAGCAAGTATATCCAGATCGTTCACAGCAAAAAATCTGTCATTGAATGCAAAAAAGACTAAATGTTTGAAATTTTTGTTGCCCAAAAACGTGGCGAAAACTTTCCTGTAAATCCAAAATACAAATAAGAATATAAAAGCCTCACCTCCGTAGATGCAAGAAGGCCGTATAGCATTGCTTTCTAAACTGATTGTAGAGATCTGAGTGCATCCCGCCCATGGCCTCCACCATCTCTTTGCTGAGCTTCATGGGCGGCGGCAACGGCTTCGGATCCCTTCCTAATATGTAGCCAAAGTCTATGTGGAATAATGCACCTTGCTTCGTTAGGAGGAGATTGTCTAAATGTCGGTCGCCTACACCTGAAAATATTTTTTAATAAAATAAATTGTTAAGGCATATGTATGTGTGCGTAGTGTAGAGTTCCATACCTAGTTGCAAACTACAGCAAACATGTTAGTAATCACTTTTTTTTTTGGTAAAATACGTTTTTAAGGTTTTTTCTACAAATAAAATCTTTTTTTTTTTTTTTTTTTTTATGCCATAGGTGGCAAACAAGCAGACGGGCCGCCTGATGTTAAGCGGTCACCGCCGCCTATGGATACCTGCAACACCAAGGGTATTGCCAGTATGTTGCCGACCCTTCAAGACTTTATTAACTCTCCTTTTGAAGAGCCCCATGTTGTAGCTCAACGGAAAGACTGCAGCAGGGAGATCATTCCACAGTTTGCACGTATGCGGAAGAAAAGAACGAGAAAATCGCGCAGTGTGCGACGTCCACGTATCGATTATGTGCGGATGAGCTCTCAAGCGATGGCGGCTAGTACGGTGATAGAACCGTGACGCCGGTATTAGATTGAAAAGTTCTTCAGAACACTCCCCGTTGTAAATGCGGTAAAAAACACTAAGAGACCCGATGTCTCTACGCATATTGAGTGGTTCTAGGTGTTCGGTAAGCTTGGGGTCGTCGACTATTCTGACAGCTCTGCGCTGTAAAGCATCTAGCGGGTCAAGCTGGTACTTGGGTGCTCCGTTCCAAAGATGGGAGCAGTACTCAACGTGAGGGCGAACTTGCGCTTTGTAAAGCAACAGTCGCTGGCTCGCCGTAAAGTACCGCTTCGCCTTATTCAGCACACCAAGTTTTTTAGATGCTAGCTTGGCCTTGCTTGCAATATGACCACGGAACTGTACATTTACAGAAATATCGACGCCTAAAATTCCGATGCTCTCCGAAACCTTGAGAGGAGTGTTCTGGAACCGAGGGGCTACAAGAAATGGGGCTTTTTTTGCGGTAAACGCACAAACTTGTGTCTTCGTTGGGTTGAATTGGACTAAGTTTAGTACATCCCAATCCGAGACCTGCTGGAGAGAGGCCTCAACTTCAGACACAAGTTTGCTCCTGCACTCTTCCACTTCGGCGCGAGGGGCGTTGGTACGACCAGTATACTGTGCATCGCCTGTGCTATCATCCGCATAGCAGTGCATGCCACTGGTATGTAGCATATCATTAATATGCAGAATGAATAGCGTCGGCGATAACACAGAACCTTGTGGGACACCAGCATTGATACGCTTACTGTCGGAGCAAGAACCGTCGACAACGACCTTGATGCTCCGGTCAGACAAGAAGCTGGTGACCCATTCGCACAACCCTTCAGGTAGGCCGTAAGATGGAAGCTTGGAAAGTAACGCCCTATGCCACACCCGATCAAAGGCCTTGGCAATATCCAGACTAACTGCAAGTGCCTCCCCTCTACTCTCCACGGCTTCAGCCCAGCGGTGAGTGAGGTACACTAGAAGATCACCAGCTGATCGGCCGTGTCGGAAACCGTACTGGCGGTCACTAATGAGCTGGTGCTCCTCCAGGTATCCTAGGAGCTGGTGGTCTTTTTATAAAAATCTATAAGTATAAAATAAAATCCAAAAAGTGATCATAATACACTGAGATTCGAACCTTGCCCTACAGTTCGTGAACCCTCACACTCCTGAGTATGTATATCTATGAGTATGTATACTTATATAAGTATGTATATCAGTCATCCGGTTACTATAGTACAGGCTTTTAGCCTAGTTTAGGACCAGAGGACCGTGTGTGGAACAAGTAAAGCTGACCGAGTAAGTAAGTGATGACGCAGTATCCGGCGCAGCTCCGGATGTAGGTGTCCATGGTGTCGGGCTTGATGCCGTGGGGCGCGCCGTCGCAGGGGTTGTGCTTCCTGAAGAAGTTCTGTATGCTGCCCTCCGCCGCCAGCGCCTCCGCCACCGTCACCGACTCCACGAACTGGAGGAACCCGTGCTTCGAACTCGTCGCCAACACCTTCACATTACAATATAGGGTAACCTATACAATCATTGGCACCTAATGGTGACAGATGTCATTCAATATGGAATATTTTCAATAATGCGTTAATAGTGTTAAATATACTCATGTCATTTGATTTGTTGCTTATTGGTGATAAATTAAATAAATAATTCCAGTTCGAATATTATTAATATGTATTCAAAATCGAAATTTTTAGCAGCAGTGGTCTAAAAGTACAATCATTGGCACTCAAGTACAATCATTGGCACACAAAAAATGTACAATTATTGGCACTAAAAAATTTTTTTTTTTGCTTTATTCTGATTATTTCCTCGTCTCTGATTGGATTTATGTCTGCAGATTTAAGAATTTGTCAATTATAATGGTATACAGAATGATTTTTTTAAATGGGTATTTAGGGCGTTGTCCGAAACTACCGGGAATTTCTAAAAAACAACTTACGTGACCGATTTCAATAGTAACTAAACATCATAATCAAAATTTTAAACGGTTTTATTAAACTTGATCTGTTTGTTGTGGCTTTTTTGTTTGTTTCTTAATAATTAAAATTTACCTCTTTTTACTGTTGACTGATTTATCTGATATTAAGTAGGTACACATTTTTAGTTCTAATTAGAATACAATTGAATATATTTGGTATCATTATATATTCAAGATGGCGGCCGCCACAAAATGGCGGATTACTTACGTATTTCAAAGTCCCCGAAATACAGGTATTAAATGAAAGGCATTGACTAGAAAAATACTGAGTTAATTCACGAAATAAAAATAAACACTTCATTGCAGATTTCAATACAATCATCTAGTCAAAAAATATTTTTTTAACTAGGTAGATAGGTGAATAATGGCTAGAGGTAGAAGTATAATGGGAAACACTGCCCAGACGTAATAATTTACTAATCCGTATCCAAAACAAAAGCTTTTTTTACGGTATGCTTGCAGTAGATAAACTGACCACGACCTATTTCATTGTATGGGGTCAACAGTTTTCGAACGGTATAATTAAAATTTGACCGTAAGGCTTCGCTTAGCTTCGACCGTGTTGACCCTTTTAAAAATCACATTAGATCCTGGCCCCGTTTCATTTTATTACATATAAGGTTCCATACCTCAAAGAAAAAAGGGGTAGGTATGGGTATGGGGTATGGTAAAGGGTATGAAGTGTCAATTAATATCTAATACCTAGGTTGTCTGCAATTGCTGCCGTGTCTGCCTTGGAGCTAAGCAAAAATCTAATTTTGATATGTACGCAAACAAAGGTACGGCGATTAAATATAAAGTATGGGTTCTTCGATACTGAGCTAAATTTACTCATAACTTATTATTTCAGCTCTGTATTGAACCCTACATTAATCATAAATAGGTAGGCATGCCACCCTGACAATTAATAATTTATTTATTTATTATTTACGTATGCATTTGCGGTTTTTTTACCCTGAAATACTTTACATTAGATATCAATAAATCCTATTCCAACGAAAGAAATACAAAAAAATGGCCAACATTATGCCAAGGTACAATCATTGGCACATGCCATGGTATAATCATTGGCACTGCCAATGATTGGATTTGATCGATAATATATGTTAAATCCATGCGATATAAATTCCATTACTATGTAAATGAATTTCAACACCAAATAAGTCGCATTTTAAAAAACATTTAATAAGTACAATGATTGGCATAGGTGCCAATGACTACACCGTCATAGAGTTCATAGTGCAATTATTGGCATATCAAAAACTGGCAAAGTAATCATTGAATTGCAAATCTTACACAAATGTCCCAAATTATGCACCTTCTCTTACGTAAAAATTACAAACATTAAACAAAACTTGCATAAATTTAATTATTTTAACGCAGTTTTCTTTTCTACTTCTCAAACTTTTTTCATATCATCAGCAGCAATGGCGCGCAAATTTATGAAAAAAATAAATCCCGCCAATTTAACTGTCAATGTCACTTACAATTTGGTTTTACCAGACGCTAAATTTAAAATTCTATTTAGGAAAAAATATTAGAAATGGCTACAGTCGTGTTGTGTCATAATATTACGATTAAAAGTTGAAAGTGCCAATGATTGGGGGGGTGCTAACAATACTACCGGTTACCCTATTTCTATTGACAAGTACATACAAATTAATATTTATTGGACGTTCTGGCTTTTGCCGTGTGGTGCCCGGCAACAGAATAGTACCCCAGCCCCACTACTAATTAAATTTATAATAGGTTTTTAATATATATTTAATTTAATATATAATTTATAATATACTAATAGGTATCTTATGAATGACGAGTTCTGTTGAAAATAAAATTTACCATTGAGCGACTAATCCCATTTAAAAAAGTAATTTTTGTATAGTTTTGCGTCTTTTAATAGTCAACATTCTCACACGATATCGATGATGAACAAAAACCACAAAATAAGAATAGAACTAACTGAAATAAAAGCATTACAAAATGAAACAAACCTTGTACGGAGTTAACTTCAAGTCCAAGTTTTCTCTTCGCAGCAACTTGTCCATTAGAGTAATCATCTGCAGTATCAACTGGTCTTGACGAAGGTCGTCTCCGTGCTTGAATATGGCCTCGTACTCCACGCCTGGAATACACACATTTGTCAATATTTTGTTTGATAGGATGAACTAAATCGAATTCAAATATATATCATCATTAGAGCGGTTACGCATTACGTCCAAAACGACATAAACATAACATAAACATACATTCACGCCTTTTTCCCGAAGGGGTAGGTAGAGGTGTACCCAGGACTCAGTCCCATAGTAGATACACCCACATTTCGCCAGTATGTTGTTGGTCCCATGTAATAGGGAGCGAGCCTATTGCCATCTACCAGGCACAGTTCCAGACTCCAGGCAGTTATTGAGATAATTCCCAAAGGAAAATCCAATATTTAACACTGCCTGACCTGGGGATCGAACCCGGGACCTCTTGATTGGCAGTCGAGCATGCGCCCTCTACGCCACCGAGGCAGTCCAAAACGAATCTGATCCGAATCCGTTATTCGAATATTGCTTTTCGCAGTACCTCAGATCTAAATCCGTGATCACGAATTTAGAAGGACTCGGTCCGGACGCAGTGCGCGAGTGTTCATACTAATAAACCTATGGTTACATTGGTCCGTCAATATCGTCTCCGAAATGGAGATTCAATGCAATAACTATGTGCATTTATTGCATTATTATAATGCAATACTATAATAATGCAATAAATGCAATAACTACCACACAAATTTTAATAATAATTGATCTAAAACTTCTTTGGATCGTTTTTCACGGATTCGAATCGGATTCGTTTCGGACGTAGTGCGTAACCGCTTTTATAGCTGACTGACACATTCGTCCTGCCTGTCGTCGGTAGCACAGTGACCAGGGAAAACGAAGTCCCAGGGGGTTAGATCGTGACAGCAGATATCCAATATTCGGGCCCGAAAGAGACAAAAAACTAATACAGAACATGAGTTATCCCTGTGCCATGCTAGACGGGGCTGGAAACCTTGGAACCATAGAGCTGTTTTGCTCATTGGTTTCCATTATGATGAAGACAAGGAATAAGAAAGGAATTCCCGATATTTCCACGGGAACTAAGTCACGGGAATGCATAAACTGAACGCAATATTATACATGAAAAGTGGAATTATTTTTACTCCAACTATCCTCCAGCTTTTTTTCTAAAGAATAAACGGAATATAAGCATTTTCCAGTGATCCAATCGCTTCGAGATTTGACATCTTGTCACTTCAACAATATTCCAACGACTTGGTAACCTTGACCTGATGCTGCAGCATCAGGTTCAGATGGGTTAGTAGTCAAATATATAGTGTTTGGCTCGTTGGAATCATCTCAATAAATGTTACAGATAGATGGAGACCAGGGTCTGATGATGGAGCAGGAAGAAGAGAAGGACCGGGTTTACATTTCTTAATTTACATGCTATTTTACCACGAGTAAACCATTAGTTAGGAATTTAACTATATCCAAACTAACCATTGATTAATTAGGGCTGGATTTTTTTATCACTGGTTAAGTCGACCAATGGTTAAATATTATGACGAATAGTTAAATTTCGGCATGATTCATTTTTTATCCCTAGTTAACTATTATTATTCCATACGATTTAACCATTAAGAATTTAACTATAGGGGCATTTCACGTGAAGCGGACAACGAAAATAAAGTGAAGTTCTGAAATTCGTTCATATTATGCATATTGGTACTTCTAGGCGATGTAAACACGTACACGAAAATAAAAAGTTTTTTGAGCTCTGGTTCTCAAACTGTGGGGCTCTAAAAATTTAGCTAATTGATGGAAGGCTTCTTTTGAAATTATTTTTTCATATTAAAGTTATTGGTAATAAAATACCTTGTGTAGTGATTTGCCTAGAAAAAAATATGTTATTTTTGATTTTTAATTAAGATTCCAAATTTGAAAATTTTTTTGAGTGTTAAACCGGAAGTAAACATTTCAAATGTTTTTTTTTAATGACTTCGACCATTTTAATTTTATTTTTTTTCCTACAAAATAGAGTTTATTCTACGTAGATTCTACCATAACAATGGCATAATGGGATTGAAATAACTTTAGGAGTTATATCAAGTAGAGTACGTACATGTCGCACAGAGCGCCGTACATGGCGCTTGCTAAAGTTGGTTAGTTGATAATTTGGCAATATGTAAACCTGTATTATATATAAATAACTAGTTTAAATGATATACATAGTGATTATTTTTCGTTTTTACAATTAATAAGATATATAATAAGTATTTGTTTAAGCAAAATTATCACGGAAATATAGCGATACCGAAATATGTATAAAACGCTATCTATCTCTTACAACTCTTACTTATAAATGGCGTTAATTAATCAAACGTTTATTTGAATATTACCTATAGAATGATATTATATTATTATGTAAGTACGGTGCCAAACTACGCTTGTTTTCGCGGTTATTTTTGTCTGCTTTCACTTGGACCCTCGGCTGCACATGTGGGGCCATGGACGCCTTTATCTCTCTCCTCTTGAGTCCACAGTGGATCCAAGGATACTTTTTTTCGCTTCGCTCCACAAGCGTCTCAATGGAGACTTATTTTTTCTCTACTACGTTACTTCGCTACGTTTCATACGTGGCGAAGAGAAAAAATAAGTCTAAAAAAATAATAAATCTAAAATAAATCTAGAAATAAGAAAAAATAAGACAAGGACATTTTTATTCCACTTTGATATCAGCAACCTGATCACTTGAGAAAATAATGTTTGTATTTTTATCGATTGTTAATAGTTACATCGCCATAACCTACCATTTCGTACGAGTAATACCAGTGTGGACAATTTATTTTCAAAAAAAATACGGGGTATCATAAATTATGAAGAAGTAAACTCGTGTAATAATGCTACACACCTTCATAATTATTCTTGTCATATATATTAATTTTTCGTAACCCTACTAGAGAATCTAAGGAATTTATATATTCCCTAGCGTAGTAAGCTATCATAAAATATGAAAAGTATAATTTTTTGAAACATTTGTGTAACAGTTGTGTTGAAACAGTTGTGGAGCCGAGGGCCCAAGTGGATATATAGTGGATATAATATAACATCATTCTATAAGTAATATTCAAATAAACGTTTAATTAATTAACGCCATTTACAAGTAATAGCTGTAAGAGATAGATAGCGTTTTATACATATTTCGGTATCGCTATATTTCCGTTGTATAATTTTGCTTAAACAAATACTTATTATATTTCTTATTAATTGTAAAAATGAAAAATAATCACTGTGTATATCATTTAAAGTAGTTATTTATATATAATAAAGGTTTACATATTGCCAAATTATCAACTAACCAACTTTAGCAAGCGCCATGTACGGCGCTCTGTGCGACATGTACGTACTCTACTTGATATAACTCCTAAAGTTATTTCAATCCCATTATGCCATTGTTATGGTAGAATCTACGTAGAATAAACTCTATTCTGTAGAAAAAAAAAACAAAATTAAAATGGTCGAAGTCATTAAAAAAAACATTTGAAATGTTTACTTCCGGTTTAACACTCAAAAAATTTTTCAAATTTGAAATCTAAATTAAAAATCAAAAATAACATCATTTTTTCTAGGCAAATCCCTACACATGTTACTTTATTACCAATTACTTTAATATGAAAAAATAATTCCAAAAGAAGCCTTCCATCAATCAGCTCAATTTTTAGAACCCCACAGTTTGAGAACCAGAGCTCTAAAAACTTTTTATTTTCGTGTACGTGTTTATATCCCCTAGAAGTACCAATATGCATAATATGAACGAATTTCAGAACTTCACTTTATTTTCGCTGTCCGCTTCACGTGAAATGCCCCTATAGTTAGTTTAACAAACGGTTAATTTAACCGTAGCCAACAAACACAAAACCGACCATAAATAATTTATTACATTGTAAACTCACCTTCGGTAGTCAAAAAGGTCAACTTCGACGGCATCAACGCAGACTTGAACAAGCTGGCCTTCTTGGCCACGATCCCTTTGATGGTAACATTGGGGTCCAAAGGGAACGGCATCGGTTCGAAGTTGGTGAAGTTGAATTTAAACGCGTCACTGTCTGCGAGCAACTGTTGCAACCTCTCCGCCTTCTTGTTGCGGTTGCCGCTCTCTCTGGCGACAGTTTTGACTAACTTCACCAGTTTGTCTATGAACACTTGTTGTCGAGCCAGGAATGAGCGGGTTCGTTGGTGGTCCGCGTTGCCTGGGACAATCGAGTTGCTTTTAAGAGTTTAAATTAATAGGGTAACCGGTAGTATTGTTAGCACCCCCCCAATCATTGGCACTTTCAACTTTTAATCGTAATAATAAAACACAACACGACTGCTGTAGCCATTTCTAATATTTTTTCCTAAATAGTACATATTTTATATTTAGAGTCTGCCAAAACAAAATTGTAAGTGACATTGACAGTTAAATTGGCGGGATTTATTTTTTTCATAAATTTGCGCGCCATTGCTGCTGATGATTTGAAAAAAGTTAGAGAAGTAGAAAAGAAAACTGCGTTAAAATAATTATATATACCTAACTTACTTTCTTTTGGTTTAGTCACAATAATCGAAACAGACATATGCATGCGCTGTGAAAAGTATTGGTGGTAGAATAAAGTAATGTATTAGGGGTTTGTAGTACTTATCAATATCTACAAAACAGTCCACGGACATTATATTCATCTATTTTGTATAAGTCACAATAATTGAATCAGTGATTATTTTTCATGGTGTGCAAACTATTGGTGGTAGAATAAAGTAATGTACTAGGGGTTTGTAGTAATTATCAACACCTACAAAATAGTCCACGGACAGGATATCTGTCTGTTTTGGTTTAGTCACAATAATCGTGTCATTATTTTTATGCGGTATGAAAACTATTAGTGGTAGAAATAATGTACTAGGGGTTTGTAGTACTTAACAATATCTTCAAAATAGCCCCGCACGATAAATTTATACACGTGTTAAGGTTTGGTCACTGTAACAGAAATAGTCATTAATTTGCGTGCGCTGCGTAAACCATTAGGGTTATATCTATAAAAATACAATGTATCACGAATTTACTCCTGTTAAAACGTTCACTATACCTACTTCCGCTACTCGTGCGAAGCCGGGGCGGGCCGCAAAAAATCCGTACTAACATACAGCGCCATCTATTAGTTCCTTGCGCAAAGTATGGATATATGCAGTAAAATGGCCATAACTTTTGATCGTGTACATTTGTGTGCATGAACATGTCTGTTTGATCTGTGTCTGGGTGTTATAAGCGTATATAAATATTATGTCTTCTAGCCTAGTTTGGGAGCAGGTGACCGTGTGTGGAAGTTGTCCTATATTATTATAATGTATATTACCTTTAGCCAGTCGATGAGAGAAGGTCCTCATGACAGAGAGATACATGAGCCTGGCGTGAGGGTCCTGCACCGTGTCCTGGTCCTCGCACTCTATGAGCAGGTACCAGTACAGGTAGTTGGCGAGGACACTGTTGCTGCACGCGCGGGAGATCAGGAACGACGCCAGGCTCAGGCGGTCTGACGACGGCTCTGACGCTTCACTGAACGGAACAAACGACCACGGGTTTAGTAGGTCCCTGATGCAGCAAACGTGTGGAAAAGATTGGAGGACCTATCAGCAGTTTGACACAATCCTATGGAAAATTTACTAAATCCATATTTTGTATTCCCCTGTTTCCTCCGAATACAGTGAACCTATTTGATATATTTATATCCTGATATTTTATAGGTGAAGTAAAGTATGTCTCTATCATTTTATTTTTGTTTATAAACTCTGCATTTTTTTGTAGTGAACGTCCAATCACGCGAGTAAAACTGGGATCTTACTGGGGTTATAGTTACTCAAGGACATAAATGTATAGAATGGGTTTATTATAATCGGAGGAAACAGGAGAATACAAAACATCGATTTGGTAAATTTTTCATAGGATTGTGTTAAATTCACGCCACGTACAACAGCCACGTACGCTCTTATGAAATCTTGTGACAAAATTCATAATTCCATAGTTTTTCGGCGAAAGTTACTGAAAATATGTGAGTTACGCTTATGCTTATATTAGAATATACCTAAAGCTACAGAATGGTCATACCCTATACTACAGAGGTAAAGATGATGGAAAACGGGAACACGGAGTTGGCATACTTATAAACAAAAAACTCAGCAATCAGGTGATAAAGATAGGCTCTATATCGGAAAGAGTGCTCTACACAGTAATCAGTATTACAAAAAGGATATCCGTCAAGGTAATAAAGGTATATGCTCCAACTACAAGAGCATCAGATGAACTAGTAGAGGTAACGTATGAAGATATAGAAAAAGCTATGAACGTGTGTAAAACAACCCACACTTTTATTGTTGGAGACTTCAATGCCAAGATAGGGTACCGGCAAGAGACATCCGAGCAATACATTGGGGATTATGGATACGGAGCCCGAAATGTTAGAGGAAATATGCTCATGAACTTCATGCAATGTCACAAACTATTCCACATGAGTTCTTTCTTCAAAAAACGGCCGGAAAGAAAGTGGACCTGGATATCACCAGGAAGTCGATACAAGAACGAAATCGAATACATCCTATGCAACCACAAAAACATAGTTCGAGACGTGAGTGTATTGAATAGTTTTTATACTGGAAGCGATCACCGCCTAATTAGAGCAAAAATCTGTCTAAATGCTGCGCTCGAAAGATACGCCAACATTCGGGCTTTGAAGCCAAACAAAGTAGACCCCATGAAACTTAAAATAAATAGTGATATTTACAGAGACAACATAGGAAGAGAGCTAGAAAACAAAGATATAGATTTTAACAACATCAATGAAGCAAATAGAGCCCTAATTGATATCACTTTAAAAACAGCACTAACAGTGGCGGGGAAACAAAAGAGAAAAAACGGAAAACTCACAGATAGTACCAAAGAGCTACTGGACCGTAGACGAGACATGATAACGAAAGGAGAGAATAGTACAGATAGCTTTCGGAAAATTTGCAAAGAAGTTAGATATAAATTGGAGCAAGATATTAAAAATTACAAACAGAAAATAGTAGAGGAAATAGTTGACAAGAACAAGGGACCTAAAGTCTTCTGCAGAATTCTAGAACCGGGCAAAAAGCTAATAACGAAACTCAAAGATGAAGCAGGTAACTTAGTAAACGACAGAATGAACTTGATTAAGATCACTGAAAAATACTACCGCAAATTGTACTCTCCCACAGTAGAGGAACCTACAGTTGTAAACAAACCCATGATCAAGAATGTAGGCTCTGAAGATATACCGGACATCATATTGACGAAATAGTATACGCACTTTCCAAAGTGAGGAACGGAAAAGCCGGAGGGGAAGACCAAGTCTTGCCAGAAATGCTCAAAGAGGGAGGAACAGCACTCATAGAGAACCTTGCGTCCCTCTTTAATGAATGTTTACGGCAAGGAGAGATTCCCAAGGCATGGGAGAGCGCAATTGTGGTTATATTGTTTAAAAAAGGCTGCAAAACGGACTTGAACAACTATAGACCTATCAGCCTCCTTTCACAAACATACAAATTGTTCTCTAAAATCATTACCAATCGTCTTACCAGAAAGCTAGACTTCTACCAACCGATGGAACAAGCTGGGTTTCGTTGCGGATACAGTACACTAGATCACATACTGGCGGTGAGGGTACTTATAGAAAAGGCTACAGAATATCAGATGCCAATCTGGATGGCACTCATTGATTACAAAAAGGCCTTTGATAGTGTTGAGACATGGGCAGTGCTACAATCACTAAGAAATGCCAGAATTGACCAAAAGTATATCGACCTAATAGCCACTATCTATAAAAATGCCACACTAAAAGTATCCTTGCCGGAACTGACAAATTCAATTCCTATAGGGAAGGGCGTCAGACAAGGAGATACACTCTCGCCAAAACTTTTTACCCTTGTACTGGAAGACGTATTCAAAAAACTCAATTGGGAAAACAGAGGCATTTCAATCTCAGGGGCATATCTGAATAACTTAAGGTTTGCAGATGATATAATTCTTTTTTCCAACACTCCGCAAGAACTACAACTCATGATTCAAGAACTTCATGAAACATCGCAAGCGATTGGTCTAGAGATGAACCTGAATAAAACTGTGAGGGAGTATGTTATGTAGATATATTATGTATAAACTATTATATTATATTATTGTATGTAACACTAGGATTAAGCAGAATACAGAGATCTATAACGTGGACTGGTCGTTTCACTCGCCTCCGATCCCGTCCATCCTTACATGGCGACCCGTGCCATGTTTGGACCGCGTAACGCGACACCGCGCGATCCAAACCAATGATTCGGACTTTGCAATGTAAAATTAACTATAAATATAATCACTAAAATTGGATCTTTAATTAAAATGAACTATAAACAAAAAGATTTTTAAAATGTGTCGAAAAAAAAAAAAAAAAAAAAAAAAAACAAAAACAAATTTCATTAACCAAAATGCAGTCGAAAATAATAATGCTATTATAGAGCAGCTGTAGAGCGCTATAGACCGTGTTGTACTACTATAGACCATCATGTATAAAAAATGCCATCTGCGTTGGGCTCGCCAAGAATTTGAGCTCAGGACCCTTAACCGAGGTTCGTTCCTGCGACGTAGGCAACCACCTAACCCAAGGCAGCAGCAGCAGCTATACCCAGATCTGAAGATTGATGAGAGCGGCCTATAGAGCAGCAGAGCAACGGCGGAGTGACGGCATCCGGCATACGGCAGTGCGAATAAAGTGCGTCCATAAAATTGCGTCTATAAAAGTGCGTATAAAAAAAAAAAAAAAAGTGTTGTGCATAAAACAATTAAAAATAATATAAAGTAGATCATAAGTGCGGTAAAATAATAAAATAGTCGCGAAACGTAAGGTGTTATTGAAGAATGTGCGGAGATAGACAATTAACGGACTTTGGACAGTAGAAAGTAATAAGTTAGTGTTAAAAATATTATTATCATAATGTATTAAAGGTATATTCAGGTATATTCTACATTATTAGGTAAGTGAAATTGTATCACCTTTTTCTTTTTTATTATGCTTTTCTTATATTAATGGCAGAGTATTTAGAAAAATTATATAATGAGCTTTTAGAAATTAGAACATATTTAGTTAAGATAGGACCTTCGCGCAGGCAAGGAAATATTATAGAAAAGAAATCAAGTGAATGTCAGACAGTTGTTAGAGCGTATAATACGTATGTAGAGAATATAACAAGTATTGAAAGAAGTGAAGAAGAAATAGAATTAATTAGAGAGATTAGCGAAAAATTTCATAAGTTATATCAAGAAATACTTAAGTTGACGAAAGAGGAAGTAGTAATTTTAGAAAAAATAGAAGTAGAACAGGAAAAAGATACTTCAATAAAAATGGACTTTGATCTTAAAGTTGCTTTGAACTTATTGCCATGTATGACAGATGACCTTGCTAATACGAAACAATTAATTGATGGAATTGATTATTATAGTTCAGTAATAAAAGAAAATTCACACGAAAATTTAATTAAATTCGTGCTAAAAAGCAGGTTATCTCAGGGTGCTAAATTAAAATTGGCATCTAATTATGCCACAATTGCATCACTTTTAAGTGACATGCGACGACTTTTATTGCCACAAAAATCTGCGAGCGCTTTGCAAAAACAGTTATTTACATGTAGGCAAAATGATTTGACTATTGATGACTTCGGCAAAAAACTTTCTGAGATGTTTGTAGAGTTAACCGTGTCTCAATCTGAAGGAAACTCGAACAAAAATGATGTTTTAAAATCAATCAACGAGAAACAAGCTATTAGACAATTTAGTGAAGGTTTGCGAAATCGTAGAATTGGAACTATCGTTGCAGCTCAAAAGTATGACTGTTTGAAGGATGCAATTCAGGCAGCTATAGACGAAGATACGTCAACATTATCTTCTGGCGATATTTTTTCCATGTCAAGGCAAAATAATAATACGGGCTACCAAAACAATTCCAGGCAGCTGAGATACAACAACCAGCGAGGCTTCACCAGAGGTGCGTACAGAGGTTTTCGTCAGCGAAGCTACTCCCGTGGGCGAGGCGCGCAACCCAATAATAGGGGCTCCACTTCGAACACACAGCAATTTCGAGGTCGAGGAGCATCCACATCTTATAATCGAGGTCAGTCCTATTATAACAGAGGGAAAAATTCAAATCGGGGTCATGTTCGTGCACTAATTGAGAGTGATAATCAACACCCCACAACCTCAACCCAAAACTCATTTCAAATTTGCGACAATAAGTTTTTCGAAACTAAAACCTATAATATTTTGGCTAGCGACAATAGTTATTTCATTAAATTATTATTAGCGCATCATAATGAATCATTCGATTGGCTTATAGATACAGGCGCATCAATATCGGCGATAAAACATAAACATGTATTAGATTTCAACATTCCAATTTGTAAGGAGAACATAATCATAAATGGGATTGGAGGTAAAGTCCAAGCAATTGGATATGTAGATCTGCAGTTGTCAACACATAACCAATTATTTGGTCATAGGTTTTATGTGTTTGATTCATTGCCTTGTAAGGCTCATGGAATTCTAGGACAAGACACAGATATATATCAACATTCGATTCAAGTAAAACAGGGAACCCAACCGATTTATTCTAAACCATATAGACTACCACATGCTTTGAAAAATGAAGTTAAACATCAGATAGATAATTTATTAAAAGAAGGAATAATAGAACCATGTCGTAGTGAGTGGTCCAGCCCTATTTTACTTGTACCGAAAAAATCAGACAGTGAAGGCAATAAAAAATGGCGATTAGTTATTGATTATAGGAAATTAAACAACAGTATTCATGACGATAAATTTCCCCTTCCGAATATTACGGAAATATTAGACTCATTATCGGGATGTGTATACTTTTCGCATTTAGATTTACACCAGGGATATTATAACGTTTCTTTACATCCAAATAGTCGTAAGTATACAGCTTTTGATTCAGGAAAATATCAATTGACTAGACTTCCGCAAGGACTCAAGACCAGTCCTAGTTCATTTTCGAGAATGATGACGATGGCCATGACAGGTCTCACTTATGA
Source organism: Hemistola chrysoprasaria (assembly GCA_947063395.1). NCBI lineage: Eukaryota > Metazoa > Arthropoda > Insecta > Lepidoptera > Geometridae > Hemistola > Hemistola chrysoprasaria. The sequence continues at coordinate 1,323,160 of OX346725.1, forward strand.
AAAATGTCTTGTATACCAAGATGACCTTGTATGTTTCAGTAGAGATTTACCATCACATGTGAAGAATTTGCAGGATATTTTTGAAAGGTTAAGAAAAGTAAACTTGAAATTGAACCCCAATAAATGTAATTTTTTGCAGAAGGAACTATTGTTTTTAGGACATGTTGTGACAGCAGAGGGTGTCATACCAGATCCAAATAAAGTAGAGGTTGTTAAAAATTATCCAGTTCCTATTAATACTGATGAAGTTAAGCGATTTGTTGCTTTCGTGAATTATTACAGGAAGTTCGTTCCAAATTTTGCAGAGAAAGCTTACCCATTAAATAATTTGTGTAGAAAGAATGTGAAATTTGAGTGGAGTAAAGAATGTCAAAATTCGTTTGAGTTACTAAAGCAATCTGTAATTTCCCACCCGGTTTTGCAATATCCAGACTTTTCGGAGCATAATGAATTCATTTTACAGACGGATGCATCTGGATATGCGATAGGTTCAGTATTATGTAATGGAGATGGAATGCCAGTGGCATATGCCAGTAGGAGTTTGAATAAAGCAGAGAAGAGATATGCGACTATAGAGAAGGAGTTATTGGCTATTGTTTGGTCAGTTAAGCATTTTAGACCTTACTTGTACGGAAGAAGGTTCAAGGTCCAGAGCGACCATAAACCTCTAGTTGCTTTATTTTCAATGAAAGACCCTTCTAGTAGGTTAACTAAATTTAGACTAATTTTAGAGGAATATGATTTTATAGTGGAATATGTGAAAGGGAAGAATAATTCAGTAGCAGACGCTTTGTCACGCTTGCGTATTACGTCAGAGGATTTGAAAGAGATGCATGAAAGTGTAATTAATGTTATGACGAGAGGACAAAAAGCAAAGTTAGAGCAACTAGCAGAAGAACAACACAATGGTACTGTCAATTCTGGCGACAATCGGCCTGATCACCCGAAAGTTGTGGAAATGATAAGTAAACCTAAGTATTTTATTGAGTTACGTTTTATAGACGAGAAAGAGTTAGAGCGATACAGAAAATTAAATGAGATAGAATATGAAAATAATGTATTATGTTATGTATCAAAGAGGAATACAATTTATATAAATCCAGCGTCTCGATCGCAACTATCGCCAGGCGAATTTGTGAGAGAGTTGGAAAAATTCTGTAAGAAATGTGGAATAGAAGAAATATATTTTATAAAGAGTAAAAATAATTATATTTTCATAGAAAAAGTAGTTAGTGAAATAAAGAATATAACTACATGGTCCGGACCACGATTATGTATATTGAAAGATGTAGAAAGGATAGAGAATAAAGACGACAAACGAGTTATAATAAATGACTTTCATCTCTTACCCACAAGTGGCCACGCGGGTATCAGACGAATGATAAACAATATTAAGAAATATTACTTCTGGCCAGGACTAGAAGTAGACGTTACAAATTTTGTGAAACGCTGTGAGAAATGTCAAAAACAAAAACATTCTACGCATCACATTAAACAACCAATGGTGATTACGACGACAGCAACGTCAGCATTTGACAAGGTATTTCTAGATTTGGTAGGACCTCTAGACAGAGATAATAACAACTATACCTATATTTTGACCATCCAATGTGAACTGAGTAAGTACATTGAAGCGTATCCATTATCTTCCAAAAATTCAACTGAAGTAGCAAGAAGTTTTGTTAATAATTTTATTCTCAGATACGGCATCCCACGTAGTATTGCAACCGATATGGGCACAGAATTCTTATCAGCAACTATGAAAGAGGTATGTACACTTTTACATATTAATCAGATGCAGTCAACAGCTTACCATCATCAGAGCATAGGAGCATTAGAGAATTCACACAAACATTTAGGTAATTATTTGAGAATCCATACAGAAAATCAGCCTGATTCTTGGAGCACATGGCTACCATTTTGGTGTTTTTCTTTTAATACTTCGGTACATTCGGAAACCAAATTTACACCGTTTGAGTTAGTTTTCGGCAAGAAGTGTAATTTACCATCCAATTTAAATTCAGGAAAATTTGACCCGTTGTATAATTTTGATAGCTATCCATTAGAATTAAAATACAGAATTCAAACATCACAGAAAGAAGCGCGAGAAAATTTAATTTCAAGTAAAATCAATAGAAAAATAAGATATGATCAGAATGCAAATCCTGTTACCTATCAGCCAAATGATTTAATTTTACTAAAGAATGAAACAGGAAATAAGTTCCAAAGCATTTACTCAGGTCCATATACTGTTATTAGAGAATGTTCACCTAATGTAGAAATTTTAAAGAATGATAAATTGTATACTGTACATAAGAACAGGACAAAGAGGTATATACCACCTGATTCTTAAATATAATATAACTATGATATTGTGGTTACTCTTAAATTTATTATAAAGAACTATAATTTAAGTTTATAAAAATGTACAACTTTATTTTAATATAATTAACTTAGTTCTAAATAAAATTAACTTTCATTAATTTTATTTTTTGTTAACGGCGGAGATGTGAGGGAGTATGTTATGTAGATATATGTATAAACTATTATATTATATTATTGTATGTAACACTAGGATTAAGCAGAATACAGAGATCTATAACGTGGACTGGTCGTTTCACTCGCCTCCGATCCCGTCCATCCTTACAAAACCAAGATAATGACATCATACACTAAAACCACGCAAGCCATAAGGGTGGACAGTACTATAATAGAGCGTGTGGACAAATACGTGTACTTGGGACAGGAGATCAAAATTGGTAAAGAAAACCAGGATAACGAAATCGAGAGACGAATCAGACTTGGTTGGGCCGCTTTCTCCAAACTTGAATTCGCTTTTAAAATAAACCTCACCAGACTACAAAAAGCTCACATATTTGACCAGTGCGTCCTACCAGTCCTCACATACGGAGCAGAAACTTGGGTAACCACTAACGCTGTTGTACACAAGTTAAAGGTTGCTCAAAGGGCAATGGAGAGAAAGCTGGTAGGTATAACACTGAGGGACAGAAAAACAAATGAGTGGTTGAGGCAAAAAAGCCAAGTGTATGACATCAGCCGTAGAGTTGGAAGATTAAAGTGGGAGTAGGCAGGTCATATAGCCCGGAAACGAACTACATGGTGCAAGAGACTCTTGGAGTGGAGACCATGGGGGAAACAAAGACCAGTAGGACGGCCACAAATGAGATGGAAGGATGACATCAAAAAGATAGCGGGCAGCAACTGGACTCTAACTGCCCAAAGTAGAGGAAAATGGAGGAGTTTGAAGGAGGCCTACACCAGTCTACTGGTTGAGAAAGGCTGAGAAGAAGAAGAGAAGAAGAAGACGCTTATGCAAAATTACTGAATGTATGGAACGTCACTTCTAAGATTTGATGGACTATAATGTCGTGGTTTCAGCTCGGTATATTCCGAACCTGACCCGTTAGCGCGAACTGCAAAAAATCCAACTCCTCTTTGATGAGTACGAAAGGAGCACGCTGAAAGTAGACCGCTTACAACCGGACCGCATGGAAATCTATGGGGGACGCCTATGTTCAGTAGTGGACGTCCTATGGCTGAGATGATGATGATGAACTAGTAATGTATAATGACTTACTCGTTATTATTATCGACTAGACTCCCTTCCTCCTCGACGGGTATTGTTGACGGAACATTGTCGTCAACTGATCGCCGGCTGACCGTCGATGTTGACATCTCACTTGTTGTTAGCACTAAAAAAATTGTTATCACTTGTGTTAACAGTTGGCAAAATGTCACGTCAAGAAATGGACATGTCAGCTGTCACGTTAACGTCAGACGATGTATCTGTCACTGTCATAGTGTCTAAAAGAGCGGGTAGGGCGGTATAAAAACGAGCGGTTTGTGTGCACAACGGCCTGCCCGGTAAAGCTGTAGTCTGCCCGGTAAAGCTGTTTCTGTCCGGTAAAGCTGTAGAGGCCATCTCAGATGGCAAACAGCATAGGTCATTTAAAAAAAAAAAAATGCACAACGGCTCAGTCTATATCAAGATGTCGTACCGTGTGGACGTTCCTACTTTAAGGCTGTAATAATTAGTGGTTCTTTGTACTACTGATTCTCACGTCGTCATTCTTAGGCCATTAAATTTTATTGTTAAAAAAAGAACTCCTCTTCTGATTTCGAATACTTGTAAATATTTATATAAAATGCACACATATTAAAGAAAACTTAAAAATAAACAAATGTAACCAAACCAAATACTGCAAAAAAATGAATCCCTAACAATTTATTATGCGTTCTTCTTGAAAAGTTATCTTTCCTAACACACGTTAGATTAATTGGTTAATTAAAGTGTAAACGTGTATTTTCTTGGCCAATTTGACTAAACCACAACCCATCGAATGTAAGAAGTACCGTTTGACGTTTCATCTTTCCAAGCAATTTTAAAGCCGAAATAACTTTGCATAGAGGTAACTCACACAATTTCAATAACCTCTGCCGTAAAATCATGAAATTACAAGTTTTATCACAAGATTTACATTTCTTAATAACTGAATTTATTTTCAAATAGTTCAAACAAGACAATGAATAATGTAACTAATGAAATAAGAATTAATGTACACAATGTGGAAGATCTTAAATAAATAAAAATAAGACAAAACAAGAACTGTCAAACGGTACTCCTCAGATTGAATGTGCTGTAGTAGTGTTAGTAATATTACCAGAAGTAGAGAGTAGGCTGGCCTGGCTCCCGCGGGGCCCGCTCTGCATCAACTTCCCCTCGGAATCTGAATACATCGCCACTTCCTTGCCACATGTCCGGGCGTACTCTGAAAATAGATTCATTTAAATAAATTTTGAAGAGCGTACGTATGACCTTCTAGGTATTTGACACAATCCTATGAAAAATGTACCAAATCGATGTTTTGTATTCCCCTGTTTCTTCCGAATATAATTAACCCCTTCTATAAATTTATATTCTGACATTTTTATAGTGAAGTAACCTATGTCCCTGTCATTTTAATTTTTCTTATAAGCCCTTCGTTTTTTCATAGTGAACTTCCAAAAATCCCAGTTTTACTCGCGTGATTGGACGTTCACTACAAAAAAAATGTAGAGTTCATAAACAAAAAATAAAATAATTGGGACATACTTTACTTCAACTTTAAAATATCAGGATATAAATATATAAAAAAAGATTGACTGTATTCGGAGGAAACAGGGGAATACAAAACATCGATTTAGTAAATTTTCCACAGGATTGTGTCAAACTACTAAGAGGTCCTGTATCCTGTTAAGACATACGTATGTACGCATAGTATACAGTTCCATACCTGGATACCTGAACAAAATGCTACCGCCTTCTATGAACATACAGCGCCATCTAGTTGCAAACTACAACAAACATGCTGGGATTGCTTGGGATTTAGTCCTTTACTTGTGATATAAAATTTTGCTTCTTACCATATTTCTTGGTGCAAGGCCAAAGTATGGAAATATGCAGTAAAATGGCCATAACTTTTGATTGCGTTAACTTAGAAGTATGATTTTTTACAACCACCGCAGATCTGAGTAGTTGTTATCAATTTCAACTCGATACCTCCACGCGTTCCTGTTAAAGTGTCTTGAGAGAGGAACATGAAAGTGAGTGAAAAGGCCTTTTTCCTTTTGAGGTACGAAACGAAACTCTAAAATAAACATTGCATAATATCACGCCTTTTTCCGAAGAAGTAGAAAGAGGTGTACCCAGGATCCAGTCCCATAGTAGGTACACGCAAATTTCGCATATGATGTACCATAAGGTTCCATAATATAATAGAGGGCAAGCCTATTGGCATTTACAAATTCAGACAGACTTGATTAAATTCAATTACACTGTTTGCCAGACCTGGGGATCGAACCCGGGACTAATTGATGATCATGATCATGAGGGAAATTAGATATATCACTGTAAAATACTAACCATCGTGTATTTCAGCAAAGTCTTCATATTTCAGAGCCTGTACCAGTTGTAATAAATACAGTAATAGGTCTTCATCTGGTGCTTGCTTAAGTCTAGATATTGCATACCTGAAAAACATAAGACCTACTTTTAACCAACTTCGAAAATAAGGCATTTCTAATTGCCGCATATTATTATTTGAACAATTTCAGATTACACAAACACATACAATCACGCAGTTTTCCCGAAGGGGACGGCAGAGGTTTACCCAGGACTCAGTCCCATAGTAGGTACACCAGTTCGCCAGTATGTTATCGGTCCCAAGTATTAAGGGGCGAGTCTATTGCCATCTACAAATCAAATTACAAATAAATCGGCGATAATAAGAGGGCTACTATGTTTGTGAATATTATTGCGAATAACATTCTCTACCCGGCAATATAGAGTAGATAGTGTAAGGTTTACTGGGGCCAGCTTCCTTGATACCTTTCAATGACAAAGTCCAAATTAACCCTTACAGGACCATAACATATCCAAGACTAAATATGCCAATACATAATATGCCAATTTTTGTAGTGGTAGGCCTCTTTTGCAGGGGCCGCCTGAGGAAGTACCACACTTTTGCCAGTTATTCATCCGCCAAGCAGTAATGTGCAAATATTACTGTGTTCCGGTCTGAAGGGCAATGTTACCAGCGAAATTACTGGGCATGACGAGATTCAACAACTAATATTTCAGGGTGACAGACGCAGTGCAGTGCCGCGCAGAATTTTTAATTTTAAAACACTGGGTGGCACTGTGTCTGTTATGGGCAATCATGATGCTTACCATCAGGCACCTGATTTGCTCGTCTTGTCACTGACTATCATAAAAAAAAAAACAACACAATATTTTAGCTATTGTGGGTGTAAAGTAAGAGAATATTACCAGAAAAACATAGCAGGGTGTATGGGTTTCCTATAATTTCATGGCAAATATTTTTCCCTATGGACCATAAAAGTAAATAAACGAAGAGTTAGGTTACGCCTTGGACGATTCTTCGTCCAAGGGTTACGCGAATGTTTTGGTTTTGGCGCAATAAAGTTTGACAGTTTTTTTTTTATTCGTTCAGAAACACATTTGCCGCCTTGGACATACATTTTAGTTTGACATTCAGTAAAAAACATATCGATTCAATAATAATTGAACAATCGATAACGATTTTTGTACAGGGAAAAATATTTCCCTTGAGCGTGAAAGGGTTTATTTTTATTTTTTATTTGTACATTAGACATCTCCAAACAAGAACGTTTGGACCTTTTTTTACATAATTAATTGCATTATTAGGCGTTTTTATTGGACTAACTTAGACTATCTTGAGGGAGTCCATAGCGTAATATTTTTATTTAATTTACCTATTATTATAACATAAATATATAATTATAATACTTATACATATATACATATAGATCTATTACACCACAGAACAACTGGCACAGACCAACCCCCGCTCGCAGCACCCGTTCACGAGTTGACGCACGTACCAGCGCCGTCCTCCTCAACCATGAAAGGGTTAAACAACAATCAGGTGAAGTTAATCAAAACCGTTGAAGAATGAGTAAAGCTTACTTCCTAACGGCAGGATGCGTGAACTTGGGCGTCAACAGTTCCAAGGCGTCCTCCACGTCCATGGGGACCCATTGCTTCATCATCGACAACGCTTGCCGGACTTCGCCTGGAAAATAATACAAAAATACTACATCTGTTAAGGATCAAACCAGGGCCCTGCCGATTTTGTTTTTTTTTATGATAGTGAGTGACAAGACGAGCAAATCAGGTGCCTGATGGTAAGCATCATGATTGTCCATATCAGACACAGTGCCACCCAGTGTTTTAAAATTCAAAATCCTGCGCGGCACTGCACTGTGCCTGTCACTCTGAGATATTAGTTGTTGAAACTTGTGATGCCCAGTAATTTCGCTGGTAACATTGCCCTTCAGACGGGAACACAGTAATGTTTGCACATTACTGCTTGGCGGATGAATAACTGGCAAAGGTGTGATACTTCCCCAGGCGGGGCCCTGCAGGAGGCCTATCACTACAAAATTCATACATTATATATTAGTTAAAAGTTACTCCGTTATCCTTTTTTAATTCCTTTATTTTACTTAGCAAGTTATTCATATGAAAGTGGTATATTTACCGGGACGATTCCAATTGACGCATTCTAAGAACTTTGTTAGTGCACGTTTGTTTGACGATAAGTAGAATCTGAAATAGAATAATCTTGTTAGACATTCAAAGATATTGTTTTGATACCCAACTTAAAAAAACTTGATTTACGTAAGTGAAGTATCAAAAAGGCATTTTGATACGTCAATAGAGATAACTAATAAATTTAACGTGCGTTCTGAAGTATATTTCTACAAGAAGAATGCACAAGAAACTTTTTGGACTTAATTTTTTCAACTGCGAGTTTTACAATATTACGTTTGGAATATACGTTATTGGACAATAAATGTGCAACATTTGCTATCTTGTAAGGTGTGTACTTGTGCAGAAGTACTGGAGAAAATCAACTGGAATACTGACTTTTTGGATGGTTCCTTTAAATTTGAAGCGGTTTTATCGATAGACCACTCAAACTCTTGGAGGTTTCGTCGATATGCAACTCGAACTAAGATTTTTGATGCTCGGGCGCCCCCAGCACGGCGGCTAGATGGTCTCTCTCAGCGGCGGGGGCTATACTCCCCCTCCCCTCATGTGCCCTATGTCCCCCTCACCTATACTTCCACACGAGGTCCTGGTCGGGCGCGGGCGCCCCCAGCACGGCGGCTAGATGGTCTCTCTCAGCGGAGGGGGCTATACTCCCCCTCCCTTCATGTGCCCTATGTCCCCCTCACCTATACTTCCACACGAGGTCCTGGTCGGGCGCGGGCGCCCCCAGCACGGCGGCTAGATGGTCTCTCTCAGCGGCGGGGGCTATACTCCCCCTCCCCTCATGTGCCCTATGTCCCCCTCACCTATACTTCCACACGAGGTCCTGGTCGGGCGCGGGCGCCCCCAGCACGGCGGCTAGATGGTCTCTCTCGGCGGCGGGGCTATACTCCCCCTCCCCTCATGTGCCCTGTGTCCCCCTCACCTATACTTCCACACGAGGTCCTGGTCGGGCGCGGGCGGGGCGATGAGCACGGGCGCCCCCAGCACGGCGGCTAGATGGTCTCTCTCGGCGGCGGGGGCTATACTCCCCCTCCCCTCATGTGCCCTGTGTCCCCCTCACCTATACTTCCACACGAGGTCCTGGTCGGGCGCGGGCGCCCCCAGCACGGCGGCTAGATGGTCTCTCTCGGCGGCGGGGGCTATACTCCCCCTCCCCTCATGTGCCCTGTGTCCCCCTCACCTATACTTCCACACGAGGTCCTGGTCGGGCGCGGGCGCCCCCAGCACGGCGGCTAGATGGTCTCTCTCGGCGGCGGGGGCTATACTCCCCCTCCCCTCATGTGCCCTGTGTCCCCCTCACCTATACTTCCACACGAGGTCCTGGTCGGGCGCGGGCGCCCCCAGCACGGCGGCTAGATGGTCTCTCTCGGCGGCGGGGGCTATACTCCCCCTCCCCTCATGTGCCCTGTGTCCCCCTCACCTATACTTCCACACGAGGTCCTGGTCGGGCGCGGGCGCCCCCAGCACGGCGGCTAGATGGTCTCTCTCGGCGGCGGGGGCTATACTCCCCCTCCCCTCATGTGCCCTGTGTCCCCCTCACCTATACTTCCACACGAGGTCCTGGTCGGGCGCGGGCGCCCCCAGCACGGCGGCTAGATGGTCTCTCTCGGCGGCGGGGGCTATACTCCCCCTCCCCTCATGTGCCCTGTGTCCCCCTCACCTATACTTCCACACGAGGTCCTGGTCGGGCGCGGGCGCCCCCAGCACGGCGGCTAGATGGTCTCTCTCGGCGGCGGGGGCTATACTCCCCCTCCCCTCATGTGCCCTGTGTCCCCCTCACCTATACTTCCACACGAGGTCCTGGTCGGGCGCGGGCGCCCCCAGCACGGCGGCTAGATGGTCTCTCTCGGCGGCGGGGGCTATACTCCCCCTCCCCTCATGTGCCCTGTGTCCCCCTCACCTATACTTCCACACGAGGTCCTGGTCGGGCGCGGGCGCCCCCAGCACGGCGGCTAGATGGTCTCTCTCGGCGGCGGGGGCTATACTCCCCCTCCCCTCATGTGCCCTGTGTCCCCCTCACCTATACTTCCACACGAGGTCCTGGTCGGGCGCGGGCGGGGCGATGAGCGCGGGCGCCCCCAGCACGGCGGCTAGATGGTCTCTCTCGGCGGCGGTGGGCTTGGCGTCCCTCCCGCGAGCTGGAGACCGCAGGGAACGGGCCAGCCGGTGCTGCTTGCTCTCTACTAGGTTCTCCTAATGAACATTTTATGAATAAATCACCATCATCATGACGGTGGTCAGCATCTGGGCTATAAATATGTCTTCAAATAACAACTTAAACATTTGCAATTGATCCGGAATGTTGGAAGGAACTCGCTACCCGTAGATAATTTTGCCGATCTCATCATCATCATCATCTCAGCTATAGGACGTCCACTGCTTGATAATAGGCCATCCCCTTAGATTTCCATCCAGTCCGGTTTGGCGATATACCGACTACAAAATAGGTTGGTATGGTTGAGGAAAATCGCTTCAGAAGTTAGACAAGAAGCGCCAACTACATAGAGAAACCAAATCCAAAAGTTCAGATAACAATAAAACATTGAACCCAAGGACTCCGGATTTTAGGACGGATATTAATTACCACTCAGACAGAACGAGAACCGGTGGACCGAGATTGTGACAGTTACATACGCGAGAGAAAGAAAGCGAGGTATGAGTGTTTGTTACGTCATCACGTTAAAGTACCGGACCGATTCGGCAGATTGTTATAAAATACCTATAGGCAGCCGGCGGTTCAGCAGGTAAAACGGCAGGGCGTATCTTAATAGGATGTAAATATTAAAGGTGTACAGCGTGTTAAGATAAAGCCTTCGCTATCACCGGTGAAAGGGAGGTAATGAAACCACTTCATAAATTAGTAATAACTGATTCGTTACAGTTTTCTTAACACATCCTTCGACAGCGTTTATTGATCTATGATTATTGAGGATGGAAATGCTCTTGTATCTTTGGCGAACTTGGCGTAGAAGTAGACTGTGTTTAAACTGGTTGGACCCCGGACCCATTAATTAGCACATAATAAAAACAATAACTTATGAAACTAACATAACAAAATAGTCCGATACATAAAAGAATCACAACACACTTACCTGCAAAATCTCATAATCTGGCACAGTAACGATCTCTGCTTGGGCTTTGAACTGATACATTTCATCGCCATCTTGCTCATAGTAAACTACAGCGTGCTGAAAATTAAATGGAAGTTTATAACCACCATCTGGCACTAAACAAATAATCACAAAACTTTATTCAGTTAGAGCCCTTATTCTGAGGAAAAACAGTAAAATTTACTGCAGGAATTTTGATTTTACAAAATCTTCCTTCTGAAACACGATAGCGTTTAGATGTCATAGCATAATATAATTTGATAGTACCCTCTGCTGGGCCAAACCAAAAAAATCCACAACTTAACGCAGCTTTATTACCTATTGAAGTCGAAACTAGGTTTTGTACATCCATCCTATATTCGTTGAATTGGAAAGAGTAGTTAAAGAAATTGCGTCAAATGTGATTGCAAAAGTAGTTTTAAGGGTTTAGCTTGTTAAAAAGATATTAGTTTTGGTGAAGCCTAAATACTCACATTAATGCCTTCCACCTGTACAGTAGGGAACTCGATCATAAGGTACATATAGTCGGAGCTTCTCTTCTCTTTTTCATTGATCATCTCTATTTCTCTGAATGTTAGTCTGTCTAACCAGTCTACCTGTAGAATACATAATATTTTACTAGAAAAATCCTTCTAAAACCTAGGAGATTTCTGAGGCGAGTATGAATGGACAATTCGGTAGGTGTACTTTCATTAACAAATTGACGTTGTCCTAATCCTTGTCAAAAATACCTACAACTGACGGGCGTATATGAAGAATTTGATGAGTATAATAAGAAGCAGATTGTATATCGGAATCGCCGCCAGTAGGAAGTAATAATATAATAATAATAATATGGGACAACTTCCACACACGGTCATCTGGTCCCAAACTAGGCTAGAAGCCTGTACTATGGATACCAGATGACTGATATACATACTTATATAAGCTTATAACACCCAAACACAGATCAAACAGACGTGTTCATGCACACAAATGTTTGACCTGGCCGGGGATCGAACCCGGGCCCTGCGGCACAGAAAGCAGAGTTACTACCATCTGTGCCAACGAGGCTGTCGGTCGCTGCCTACCAAAACGTAAGTTTCAGGAATTCATTTCTTATTTCTTGTCTACGACATAATAAACAATTGTATCAGCAGGTCTGAACGTTGATTTTATTTAAAGCTGCCCCTGCGATTTTACTAAATTTCAGATCAATCGGTTCAATAATTTTTGTGCTTAGCTTACAACACGCGATATCTATTCAAACTTACTACGAGTATCTAATTAAAGTGGGATTGGAAATATTTTAGTATAGGCCTTTCTCTTAAGATACGAATATACTAATAAATCCGATGACAATGTTGCAACGACCCCGATACAATATTATGTCATTTTATAGCCTTGGAAGCAGGGCCAAGTGGGCAAAAGGTGAAACTGAACTTTATTTACTTCGAGTTACAATGACATTCGAATTAGAACCCTTTTCAGGCCTCTCGAATTTCGATTTTTTAACTACAGACTACAGACCAGTTTACTCACTTTTGGCATATGCCCATTCCGATGTTTCTTAGCCAATTTAGCCAATCGCTGCATCTGTTCTTTCCCTCGATCTGGCGCCTTCCCGGGGGTCTTCTCGCTGCCTTCCACTCCAGGCCACACTCGAAGGTCGAACATACCCTTTTTGGGATGAAACACATTCTTCAGTTTCCACAGGAATTTGATGTAGCACTTACGACACGCGCGCAAAGTACTGCTTGATGCACCCATATTTTTAGGAAATTAGAGCCAATTTTGTGTGTGTTAAAAGGAAAGTTTATTTTTATGTTAAAGTTTACAAGGTATTTTTATGAACTTAAAGAAGCCAATAACATAAGGATAGCGAGAGATACTAGTGCACATGATAGGGTTCATGTAGTGTCCTGGACGGAATGTCGACTACCGATAAGCGTCTTGACATTAAATAGCATCTATAAATGCTTTTAATATGAAGCAATGTTTACTATTAAGTATTCTCCTGGAACTGTATGACATTATGTATGGCAGAGTAAAGTTCCATTCATAAATAGAAAACACCTTACATAACATTTATATCAAAGCAAGTTTTAATTAATTTAAATGTAGGTGTTTCGCAAGGCATTGTTTTGGGGCCTTCATTTTATATCACAGACTTACATAAAATATTTATTGATTCGTTTACATACTCTAAATCGCGTTAAAATGCAAAATATTTATTAATAGGACTCGTAAGATTGATTTAGATGACATAAACTGTTCATAAAGAAAAAAATATATAATGACTATAAAATAATATAGAAAATTCTAAGCAAATCCGTGTGACGTTCCGTGCAAACTAAATAAATTACGCTCTTGAGATACGTAATAACTATAAACAAAGATAAATCCAAACGAGAATAGAGGTGATACGCCGAGAAATGGGGCGGGGCAGGCCAGTAAACATATCAATCACGAAGTTATCTTAAAGGTTAGCACGTAATATGAATATGACACATTCAATATAACTGGGACAAAAGGTTAGGGTAGACACAACGCGACTGCGGGATGGAGGCGTGTCGGGTAAGGAGTACATTATAAAAACATCATGCCTTTTTCGCGAAAGGTTAGGTAGAGGTGCTTCATTCCCAGATTAGGTAGGTACAAAGGTAAACCCACACTTCGCCAGTTATGTGTAAGTCTATGTATTAGGGGGCGAGCTTATTGCCAGTCAACTGGACACAAATCCAGACTAAAGGCTGAGAATGCCTAAAAATTCAACTTTTTCCTGACCTGGGAATCGAAGTCAAGAACTCATTCCCAGCAGTAGCGCTTGACTACTACATCAACGAGACTGTAGAGAGTATAATATAAACAATAACAATGTATAATATAAACCTAAAGGAAATAGACCCAGCGGGTCTAATTCCTTGTCATATAAAAATTATATAAAAATATATACAGCATAAGATGTCATAAGAAGGACTTTTCCCTGTTGTACTCCCGACACAAGCGGCCGTCATGCACCCGAGTGTTTTGCATTTCATCATCATGTTTGCTGGATATAGACGTTATCATATTATGGCGATATAAATTATTTCATATTTCATTCATGTGTGTCTGATGTTAAATTTTCCGAAAGTTTAGAGAAGCGAAAAATTGCAGCAAAAGTATGAAGCACCAAAAAATTTATATCATTGTTTACACCAATGTTGTTTTTAACATTATTTGATACTGCAAACTTTGACGTAATTTTTCGCTAAAGACAATCTTGAGACTGCATCGGTGGCGTAGTGGTTGCAGGCTCTACTGCCGATCAAGTGGTCCCGAGTCCCGGGCTCGATCCCAGAGTAAGAAATAAAGTGTTATTGGAATTTTAAATTAGTAATATTTTCAATGATAGCCTGGAGCCTGGAATTGTGCCCGTTGGATGGCAATAGGCTCACTCCCTATTACATCCTTATTACAGGGGCCCAAAAAAAATAACTGGCAAAGTCTGGGTGTACCTGCTATGGCACTCAGCCCTGGGTACACCTCTGCCTACTGCCTACCGCTTTGTGAAAACGTTATATTATGTAAATTTTCTGAAACATGTTATTAGGAAAGATGAACTTCGGAACTATGGAGCAAAATAGATATTAATCAAATCGCCACATCGATCTCTCACGCCCGCTCACTCTCACCTCTCACCTCAACTAAGTAGCTCATTAAAATCTGGGTTGTCCAATATAGTCCGCATTAAAATTCATTAATAAATCTATACAAATTAATAAAATTGAAATGTCTGTTTGTAATATTAAAATTACAAGTTTTTACTAAATGGATATGCTTTCATTATGATAAATACTAGATTTTTTATATACTTATTTTTAAAAAATCTTTTTGTTACCGCTAATCTCCTGAACGAATGGACCGATTTGGATGGGACTATCCCTGGCAGATAATGTTTCAGGGCATATATTTTAGAAAAAGGCTTAGAGTAGTTTAGTTTAGCAGTAATGTGTGTTCCGGTCTAAAGGGCAATGCTACCAGCGAAATTACCGGGGATAACGAGTTTCAACAACTAATAAATATCTCAGGGTGACAAGCGCAGTGCAGTGCTGCACAGAATTTTGAATTTTAATAGACTGGGTGGCACTGTGTCAGATATGGTCAAACATGATGCTTACCATCAGGCGCCTGATTTGCTCGTCTTGTCACTCACTATCATAAAAAAGGGTTCCATGTAAAAACATAAAACCCTTTCATTCAGGCTTGTTTTTTAAACAGCCACCACTTTTAACGGGACTTTTACCGACAGATAGCTGATGTTATAAGTATATAGTAAATAAGTCAAGCACTTTTTTTAATCGTATTAAAAATTAAAACCCTTAAACTCCACGCTGACTAAGTCGCGGGTAACAGCTACTATATTATAATTTTAATTCAAGTTGTATAAGTTATGGGTATCCAAGGTTTTCGACTTAGTTCGCCGATACCTACCAGGTCAACCTTTTAAACATGTGTAAAGCGCGTGTTACTTATTCAAATATGTGTATAGGTTTAATTATAAGACATTTCACTACGTTTCGAAATAGTCTTTAAGTTAATTCGATACATAAGAGTATGTAAACCAGTTTTTTAGTAGTGGGAACAAATTGGCTGCAAAGATTTATTAACAGACTTTGGAAATGTTTTCATTGATTTGATAGCAGGTAGGCGGCAGGCAGGCAGGTAGGCCTATCGATGATTTATGTAGAGGACGCTGCTGCCGTAACTAATGGAATCGAAAAACGTTCCCAAACCTCAAAAACTTATAAAAATGTGTTAAAATATGCAGCTTTTTATTTAATGCAAATGTGAACTAGAACGAGCTCCACTTTAGATTTTGTTCTACTTATAGTTATTTCCACAGGTAAGCGACAAAAGCGGCTAAGCGATACATTACAAATCAGTGCAAATCTTCGCATCAAAGTCTAAATAGGACTTGTACTTCGTACTTCGCAGGCCCAGACAATTCTTGTTTTCTGTGTCTCGTATGAGTATCATCATCAGCCTGAAGACGTCCACTGCTGAACATAGGCCTACCTCATAGAACACCATTAACGTATGAGTATAATGTAGTGATATATAACAATTAATCGCTGTTCGTCAGTGTCGCTAAAACTCATGAACGGAAATGGACTAATTCTGGTTTTGAAATATTTGTGGAAATACAGGGAAGGATTTTATGGTAAGAAAATAATAGATGTAGTTGGTACGAAGTTATTGATATCATCTTGTTGTGTAGTAAAAAAAATATATTTTAATGAAATGTGTAATGTGTAAGCAATGTAGCCCACATTGCTCGCAGAACAGACAACCGATGGAGAAGAAAGTTCTCTCGTTTGGAACCGACGGAGACGATGCTTACTGCTTATAGACCTACGAGGTGGAACGACGCGACGATCTGACCAAAATTGGGGGCTTGCAATGGATGCAAACAGCGAACAATTATCACTGGGCATGACGAGTTTCAACAACTCGCGGCTAGGCAGTGCTGCGCAGAATTTTTAATTTTATAACACTGGGCGGCACTGTGTCTGATATGAACAATCATGATGCTTACCTGATTTGCTCGTCTTGTCACTCACTATCATTAAAAAAAACCACGCGCTGTGGCGTTCTGAGAGGAAGATCTATGTTGAGGAGTGGACGATTACCGAATGATGATGATTTTGTCGTATAAGAGTTTGATTGAACCAAATTTAAAATATAGGTACCTGCAATTACTAGCTTTAAGAAAATACTTATTATAATATTATCCAATGCAAATAATATGGTTATTTTGTTACGTATTATGGGTATGACATTTCATCATTGTAATTATAATATAAATGGAGGTTGTCTGGAGACTGAATTGGAGGTTTAATCATCAATGGATGCCGTATTTAAAGCAAATTATTCATTTTTAAGAACCGGACTCTATAATATGTTAATTTGTTTTATTACAACGAATTTATATAAAGCTTAACCATTTTACTTTGGTAAGTAGGTATGTAGTGATTCCTTTTGGTCTATAGTCACCGTGCCACTCCGGAGTTGGTTTAATTAGCCATCTAAAAAAGTGCTTAACACAACCCACAACCACTGATTAAATCGTCTGTCACAGACGTTAAGGCCGATGATGACGATAGTCTATAATCACACCCACCTCGCCTCGCGATAAATTAAAAATAAATTAAGATAATGAATTATATTCTTAATTAGGTACTCACTTTCTTTAAAGATTTTCGAATTAATGGAATATTTCTGTTGAAGTAGTATAATATATTATATCTAATAATTACTATGGTTGCTTTTATTTAATTTTTTCTGTTTTAACCTATACCTACTTAGGTTTATACAAGACTAGCGCACACCGCCAATGACGCTTTTTGATCACTGGTTAAGTCGACCAATTGTTAAATATTTTGACAAATACCTTGAAATTCGGCAAAATTCGTCTTTTCATCCCTAGTTAACTTTTTTTTTTCAAAAGAATTAACTATTGGTTAGGAATTTAACAATAGTTTTTTTTATGATTACATGACGAGCATTATGATTGCCCATAACAGACACAGTGCCACCCAGTGTTTTGAAGTTCAAAATTCTGCGCGCAGCACTGCACTGCGCCTGTCACCCTGAGATTAGTTTTTGAATTTCGTCATGCCCAGTAATTTCGCTGGGTTAGTTTAACAAATGGTTAACTAAACTCTAACCAAAGAACAAAAAACCGGTCCTTAGTCTACGTGATTTAAAAAAAATTACTTTTGTTATTTCCTATGAAATCAGACTACCTGCCAGGGAATGACCCGTTAAAATCGGTTCAAACGTTTCGGACATGAACCCGAATTAAGGACTATATTTTTTTACACGGAACCCTAAACCTTTTCTAAAAAAAGCTTATATTATGCATTAGTTATCTGGCAGTGAATTTCACTAAAATCTGTCCAGTCGTTTCGGAGATAAGCGGAAACAGACACAGACATAATTATGTATTTTGTTTTTAGCTACGTAGGTTATATTATATACTTTCAAATTATATATTCGTATTTAGTAAAACCTGTAATTTTTATAACAGACGCTTCGGTATTCGGTTGATTTATTTCTGTATAATATATTTTATTACGTCCTCACGAGTTCTTTTTTTGGAACAAAGTTTAATGTGAAATTAATTTTGAATATTGCACTATGCTAAATAAATAGAATTAAAACCTACCATAATAGTACCTAAACACGTTATGTATAAATTAAATGGGTGATTATACCAATGACTTCCAACATTTAAGATAACATTTCAAAAGATCCCTGTAGTTTTAAAATATATTTTTGAAAATGTCAAAGTATTTTTGGAATTATAAATTGCTTAGTTGTTTAACATTTCATTTTAGGGAGGCGAGACCGAAAATATAATATTGCCTGAATTAAATGAATTTATTATTTATATTAATTAACACAAAATATGACTAAAATATTATGTTACAAGATGCCAGATTGTTACAACAAATGGTGTAAAAATTGAAGAAGAAAAATTTAAGAGGTCGGAAAAAACATGCCAACTGGGCTTTCAAAGTCAAAGTCAAAAGATATATTCAAATAGGTCACAATCTAACACTTTTTTACGTCAATGAAGCTAAACAGTAATGAGTCAACCGTGCGTTCGGAGAGATACCTCTACAAGAAGAACGCACAAGAAACTTGTAGGGCTAAATTTTTTCAACTGATTGTTTTAGAATATTTCTAATCTGAAGCCTATGTTTAGCAGTGGTTATCTTCTGGCTGATGATGTAATTATGTTATTTGTGATAAGGCCCAACCTAAATTTAAGTCGATATATTATATTACGACCCAATGTCCTAAAAATAGGTGCAAGTAATTGCGGCCCAGAGTGATTTTTTAATGAACAATTTGTTGATGGCTGATTTAAATTGGCGGGATTATTTAAACCCAAAAATACATTCCATATCATGTCATAATTTTAAGTCGCTGGGCCGAAATTTAATGATTTCAAAAACAGTCTTGGGTCGGAGTGACAAAATATTTTGTCATAAAATTTGGTCGCTGGGCCTTACGAGGATAAGACAAATGCTATGATGGACTGCGTCTGAAAATAAAGTTTATTTTTAATTAATATTTTATAATTTAGTCACCTGTCTCAACATCCCGTGCTTCCCAAACAGCGAGATGGTGGTGCCGCCGACCACCATGACCTTCCCTGGTCCGGCGCAGTCGTAGATGGTCATAGCCAGGGTAGCATTTCGGGGCAAGTCGCTGAATAACACTGGTAAGGTCACCCATTCGTTCCAGCTGAAAAGTTATATTTAGTTCAGTTTACTCTGCATATCTTGTGGTAGGCCTCTTTTGCAGGGGGCCGCCTGGGGAAGTACCACACCTTTGCCAGTTATTCATCCGCCAAGCAGTAATGTGCAAATATTACCGTGTTCCGGTCTGAAGGGCAATTTTACCAGCGAAATTACTGGGCATGACGAGTTTCAACAACTAATATCTCAGGGTGACAGGCGCAGTGCAGTGCGCGCAGAATTTGGAATTTTAAACACTGGGTGGCACAGTGTCTGATATGGGCAATCATGATGCTTACCATCAGGCACTTGATTTGCTCATCTTGTCACTCATTAACATAAAAAAAATCTCGTAACAATACTTACTTACATTTTGTACTTAACTGTAAATTTTGAGTGAAATAAATTGTATTTATTTATTTATTTTTAAAAAAAGATACTTTGTCGAAAACGTACTTCTTTATGTTTACACAATGCACTGCAAATGAAAGTTAATGAGCTTTGGTAATCGGTAAATTATTACGTCCCAGATATTATTTATTACTAGCTGTGCCCCGCGGTTTCACCCGTATAGTCTTCGTTCCCGTTAAAACATCGGGATATAAAGTATCCTATGTGTTTTAACAGGGTCTAAACTATCTACATACTAAATTTCAACCCAATCGGTTCAGTAGTTTTGGCGTGAAAGAGTAACAAACATCCATCAATCTAACCAAAACCGCGCTAGATGGCGCTGGAGTCTAGTTAGAACTCGCTAGCGTTTTGTTCACGTGTTACAAATGTAACTTTTTTACATTGTACTGCGATTTGAGATTTATAATATTAGAAGGATCTTTATTTAGAGATGATTCATTTCCCAACCAAGTTAATATAATATTCATCTATTGACCTCTAACATTTGCGTTTTAAACCTAATATAGTAGGTTTTTTTTTTAGAATTTTGTCTGGTCTATTTTTGTCAATGTGCATGTTGTTTTACACTAAAAATCGGAACTAAAAACTAAAGATTCTTGTTCCAGAAGAATACAATGAAGTTCCGAAAAGTAACGCCAAATTCCATCAATCAAGACAAAAAACCACGAGACTGACTAATTTGAGGCTTTTAGGACCTGACCTGGACCTGGAATCTGTTGTTTAACATTTTAGTTACCTAACTGTTCTTTCATTTAGTTTTGTACAGTCTCGATTGTTTGGAGACTCATACATTGATTTTATCGTTAAGTTATAAATTATAATTATTAGGTACTTAATTGTTTGTTAGTTGTTGAGTACGGGTGCGCGACGCAGAGACGCTTAGTTTAAAAATTAAAGAGCAGTGTGCTCTGATCGACGCCTTTATTGGTACTATTTGTTATAACAAACTTATGGCTAAAGACATCTGTAGAGTTTATGTTAAGTGTAAGTTTAGCGTGCGAACTCAAGTGTTCTGTATGGTGAGCCCATACAAGTTTTTTTTGTTTCATAAAATGGCGGAGTGCCTTTATTGAAAAAAGACTAAACAATAGAGCTACCTAGTGATTGTCTACCCTAACTAAATACATTATGCTATAGAACACTTAGTTTTTTATCAACTAATGCTACCGGTTAAACTAAACTCAAATTAATTTATTGAAAAAAACATTAAAAAGACAATTTTGCTGGTCAATGGTTCTCATCCTACTTTCTAACTGAAATATAAATATTTAAACTATCTACATACCGAATTCCAACCCAATCGGTTCAGTAGTTTTCGTGTGAAAGAGTAACAAACATCCATCCATACATACCTATACATCCATCCATCCATCCAACGTCACAAACTTTCGCATTTATAATAATTAGTAGGAAGGAAGGATAGTAGGATACAAGTAGGAAGTAGCTTAGGCTCTGTACACATAAAATAAGTATTTCATAGTGGAGCACAGTTAATAGCCATTATATTATCTTAAGTGCATTCGGAAAGATAACTCTACAAGAAGAACTAAACAAAGATAAATTAAACCCAAGCCTATTAATAATAGGGTACCAGTTTCTTGTGCGTTCTTCTTGTAGTATATTTGCAGATGCACGGAATATTCATTCGTTTTTTTTATGATAGTGAGTAACAAGACGAGCAAATCAGGTGCCTGATGGTTAGCTTCATGATCGCCCATATCAGACACAGTGGCACCCAGTTTAAAATTAATAATTCTGTGCGGCACTGCACTGCGCCTGCCACCCTGAGATATTAGTTGTTAAAACTCGTCAGCTCAGTAATTTCGCTGGTAACATTGCCCTTAGACTAGACCGAGGCTAGACCGGAACACAGTAATGTTTGCACATTACTGCTTGGCGGATGAATACCTGGCAAAGGTGTGGTATTTCCCCAGGCGGGCCCCTGCTAAATAGGCCTACCACTACACTACTGGTCGTTATTGACATTTAAAAATATCTTTTTGACACAAACTTATAAAGTTTATTTAAATTTTAGTTTGACTTACTTCCACCTATTAGTAAAAGCCTTATAGCTTGTCGTAACAGGTAAAGCCAGTGGTACTCCATCAGTCAGTATCTGACAGGTGACATACAAGTCTGAGCACCCTTCCTGGTACAGGCCGGAGAACTTGAGCATTGGGTCGGACAGCAACTTGTCATACTCCGGCTTTGTTCTTTTACCTTCTAGAGTGCCGCTGTAAGAGAAGAAGATATGTTCTTACACAGACGAAAATATATTTTATAACGCTAATAATTTTACCCCTAATAATTTTTTTAAATTTGTTACCTATAATAATATAATTTACGTAATATTCTAACTCCTGTTCATCTTATGTGGCGTTGTGATCGTTAACGCGCCAAAATCTGCGCCATGTGTTGGTCACGCCACTACCTGATCCATCGGGCGGTCTCGCCCGACCCCACGCTACGCACCCGCGCCCCGCGGCTGTCTGTGGGACGGGTAGTCAGTCAGACAGACGATGCTTATACGCGCGCGCTATTACTGTTATTTTGTTTTATCTTAACTTCCGCATTGTTTTCTTTTATGTATATTAAACGCGTTTTGCTTGTAAACTAAGATTTTACTCATGCAACCATGAAAATTTTGTTTTTTTTTAACTTGGTGAATTTTTTTGAGGTCTGCATGAGGTTTGAAAGGACATGTGACAAATTTTGATAAAAACTACATAACATAACATACAATCACGCATTTTTCCTGAAGGAGTAGGCACAGGTGTCCCCAGGACTCAGTCTTATAGTAGGTACACCCACATTTCACCAGTATGTTTTTGGTCCCATTTAATATCGTTGGGGCGAGCCTATTGCCATCTACCAGGGACAGTTCCAGACTACAGGCAGTTATTGAGATCATTCCTAATAGAAAAATCCAATATTTAACAACTTTGACTTGGGGATCGAACCTGGGACCTCATGAAAGGCAGTCAAGCTTGTGCTCACTACGCCACCAAGGCAGTCCACAATTACTCCAACTGCATGATTACGTTTTGAAAATATAATTTTCTTCTCTTGAAATAGAATGAATTGATTTGGAAAAATTATAACACCTGTACTATTGTACAATTTGATAGTGTTGCTAATAAGTATCAATTTATTTATTAACATACGAGATTAAAGCTAACAGGATTATTACCAAAACGAGAGATAGAATTTACCCAAGTCTGAAGGATTCTAGATTTTACATACATATGTATTATTATTTTATTTGAACCAAACATTAACATAATTTATTTCCTACCTACTTTTAACAGGAAAGTGCATACAACTTGTGGAGTCTATTTAGATAATAATATGTAGGTACATATTAGTAATAAATAATGTGTAAATTTATTTTATTATGGTGCAGGTGACATTATATGTTCTATTGTCTCGCATTTTAGGTTTAGAATGACAAGGTTTGTAAATTATAAATAAACTACTGTTTAATTTTACAATAAAACCTAGATATTTAAAATTATTGGGTAGGTAATTAAAAAAGAAGTCAACTTGAGTTTAATTTCTCCTTATCTGTTAATCTAAAAATATTTACAAGGAGATAACACTTGTTAATGTTTACATTCTTGTGCGTGGTTTCAAATTTCGGTGGTCAAATACATCGACCTAGAATATAATACCACCACAGACCTTGATAAACAATGATAATGAAAACAGTTACGAAAATGCAACAAGTCTCGAATCGTACGGCAAGTGACTGTCGAGGGCGACGAAATCGAACGCAATAGTTATTACTGTAGGTAGCCTCTTACGAAAAATTATCACAAAAAATTAGAGAACAATATTATTGTCTTATACTCACATCTTAATTTCCACTTTATGATCTAAAGAAGAACTGTACACATAATAAAATTTGTCGTCGATCTCATTCATCGTGAATTAATAAAGATTTTTCACTATTTATTTATATAAAATTCAATTCAATTTCAATTCAATTCTAATTTCAACACAAAACACTGGCACACTCCGTACACCTTCCAATTCGCCATTCAGCTGACAGACTGACAGTCTCAGACAGACTGACTGACAGCTGGTTATGACTTTGACAGATTGGCTGAGATTGGCAGTTGGCAGTTACAGTTGGCAGGGCACTCCGAGCAATCTATCAAGCCTGAAGAATTATCAAAAAGTTGAACTATAAAATTATGCAAGAAAGGTCTAGCGAAACACAATGTACTAAAACAGACGGACGCATCTCACCTTAACCATCTTGAAATGCACTGAAGACGTTTTATTTCAACTTCGTCACCAGTCTGGTCACCATCACGTGTGTGATAAACAATATTGTTTTAAAGTGAAAAACGTGTATTTAAGTTTTTAATGCTCGTTTCTGAAAAGACATAATTTAATATTATTGAAAATATTATGTGTATTTTGTACGGAGATAGTGTGCTCACAGCTTATGAATCACAATAGGCTCATTGGTTTAAAGAAAAGGGGGTACGTTCTCTCAACTCTTACTAAATAACTGGCATGTTCACAAGTCACAAAATAAGAATTGGATTGAATTGAATTACAATAATACAGCTAACAGCTGTCAGTAGTGATGGTAATTAATGTGATTTCACATTAATTTCATAAGCATGCGAATTAATGAGTCTTAGCATGCTAATTGCTTTTGATATGCTATTTGCTGAGACGATAATTCGCACTTCGTACTTCACACCACCCTGCTATTAATTTTAACGAATTAAATAATCATACACGTTCTTTCAATATACGACCCTTACAACAAGCTAATAAAGATAATAATTGCTTAACCGTGCCTACCAAATTGCTAATAATATCACTCAAGCGATGAATTCACTTCATTCGCATTCACAGAATTTAGCAACTTTATAATTCACTTAATGCTAATTAAGCATTCGCATGCTAACAATGAATGCGAATGCTAATTAATCCATCACTAGCTGTCAGGGAGTTTTGGCTGGAAGCCGAAGAGTACAGTTTGGCTCCCGAATTTTTTGAATTATCAGTGGATTTTCGAGTGTTTAACGTGTAATAATGGTGGAATATTACGTGTTGAGTGTTTTCGAAGATACACAAGTTGAAATATGATTTTTCGTGTTCCCACCAAAACTCTGGCAGCTTCTTGTAAAGACCAAGACATTTTACTAGAGCTGTGACTTGATTGGGCTTGCCCTGACTCTGAATTGACTAATTGACCCTATTTACTTGAAAATTTATATAACTTGACACTGGCAAATACACTAACGTGTGAGTCCGTGAATGTCCTGTGTAAGCAGGCTATAAATACAAAAATTGACGCTGGCAATAAATTCGTGTGGGTCCATAAAAGAAGAAAAAAACAGCTGTCAGTAATTTGAATTTTGGAAAAATATTTTTGATTATTTTATATTTTATAAAGTTAGAACATATTGTTCTGTGATTTTAGATTAAATTTCGTAATTTTGGCTAAAAAATTTTAGTAAAAAATAATAGACCCACATTCTATACTAATTAGATCCTAAAAATATTAGACAAGGTACGTCCAAGAAAATATTTACGTCCTACGTCCAAGTCGTAAATGTCGTCAATGTTAAAAAACTTTAGCTATTTCACAAGATTATGTTGTTTCAGAGCCATGACGAAGCTTTTGGAATGGATTTCCGTACTTTCCGCTATTTTCGCCGTGTGGTACTCGCTAGTTGGCGGCTACGTGAAGCACCCAGCTATAGAAAATAACATGAATTTGATTCTGATCTCGCCGTTGATTTTCGTGTTATTATTCGGCCTTTACGCCGTTACTGTGGTGTTGTACCGTGTGTTTACGTTTAACAACTGCGAGGAAGCTGCTAAAGAACTGCAGGCTGAGATTCTTGAAGCTAAAAAGGACTTGCATGATAGAGGATTGAGAAGTAACTGAATCCAAATATTTAATTCCAATAATAATGTAATGTTATCGGTTAAGTTTTTTACATGTTGGTAAAATTATAGTGTAAATGATATGACAGTGGTATTTTAATGAGTATAAAGGTGTATGCCTGTAGAACAGATGGTACCAGGCAAGGGCGTCGCCAGCCGATGATCAAGGGGGGAGTTAGTCAAAGAATTTCTACCCAAATTCCCCATTTTGAGTAGACGGTAGATATACAAACAGGTATTTTCCTGTATACAATTTACAATTTTTTGACTGCCTCGGTGGCGTAGAGAGCTCATGCTCAACTGCCAATCAAGAGGTCCCGGGTTCGATCCCCAGGTCAGGCAGTGTTAAATATTGGATTTTTCCATTAGGAATTATCTCAATAACTGCCTGGAGTCTGGAACTGTGCCCGGTAGATGGCAATAGGCTCGCCCCCTATTACATGGGACCAATAACATACCAGCGAAATGTGGGTGTATCTACTATGGGACTGAGTCCTGGGTACACCTCTGCCTACCCCTTCGGGAAAAAGGCGTGAATGTATGTTTTTATGTTGTTTTTACAATTTACAAATTTCTATGAAACAGAGAAGCCCTACAATTCTACAATTTTGTAGATTTTTTACAGTTTTGTAGATTATTTTTTTTATAAATAGGGCCCAGATGGTTCTGTATTTATAAATACGTGTATATCGTATGGCGGCACTTGAATGTCAACATTGACAATAAAGGCAAAATTTTTTCGATTCTCTAGGGGGGGGCAGTAGCCCCCCCCTGCCCCCCCTTGGCGACGTTTACCAGGGGTGGTATTACAAACATGCAATCGCGTAACAACAGCAGTAAATTTAGTTGTCAAATGTCATTGTTTTTATGCCGTTTGACAGCAGACATTAAGCAATTAAACATTTTCCACACTTCTACTGCTGTTTGAACCATTTGAATGTAATACTCTAACAGAACGGGTTACCTCAATTACACTGCTCGAGTCAATTCATATGGGTTATGTGGAAAACCCATATTGTCAGTTTCAGGTCGCCAAGATTCTTACAAGGCCTCCAACATGACCTACCTACTTGCCCCTATATTTCTTTAAATTCGCAGGCAGCTCTCTGCAAATCGATGCAGATCCCATTATTTTCCGTCCATTCTCCTACATATCTTATAGGAAACAGCCGGGACCTACAGTTTAACATGCCATCAGAAACATGATAGTGTCCAGGTGAAAAGTCCACATGGTGAGATTCGATCCAGGGACTTTAGATTTAAGGCCAGGCTCCGGGTATATATATGACAGCCTCGTTGGCTCAGATGGTAGTAACTCTGCTTTATGTGCTGCAGGCCCCGGGTTCGATCCCTGGCCAAGTCAAACATTTGTGTGCATAAACATGTCTGTTTGATCTGTGTCTGCGTGTTATAAGCTTATATAAGAATGTATATCAATCATCCTGTTACCATAGTACAGGCTTTAAGACTAGTTAGGGACCAGATGATCGTGTGTGGAAGTTCTCCCATATTTTTATTATTATTTCCAGTGGGCCACACATAAAATTCTGTTCAACAGGTGTCGTTTGGCAAAGCAATGAGGCAGTATTGTAAACTAATAAAAATGGCTTTAATTGTTTTAAGTGGAATCCTATAAATCTTTCTATTTTGGACTCAATAAAGAGTATATATATGCTATAATTGCTTCAAATTTTATAGCAGCACCCACTCTGCCAAAACTCTTAATTCAGCATGCACAGAATCTATTCCTTATAATAGAGTTTAAAATATATGAAAGGGTAAATAAAACATAATATTATTTCAATTTAGTTGGGTTTATTAAGCTAATTTGCATTAAATATTTACAGTCCACAAAAGTCCACATTTTTAATTTATTGGTCAGCATGTAGAGACAAGAGTTGTTGAATATTTTTCAAATAAGTGTAATTAAATATTTGGGTACATTATAATTAACAAAATACTTTTATGTACCTACATGCCTACTTATATAAAATAAATTCTCAAACAATATTATATTAACAATCTTGCATTGAAACACATAACATCACGCCTTTTTCCCGAAGAGGTAGGCAGAAGTGTACCCAGGATGTAATCCCGTAGTAGGTATGGGTACACCACCATCTCCAGTTATATTTTTTAAGTTCGATGTAATAGTTAGCAAACCCATTGACATCTACCGGGCACAATTCTAGACTCCAGGCACTCAATAAGAAAATTCCAAATGTAAAATTCAATAAGACTTGCCTGACCTGGGGATCGAACCCAGGGCCTCATGATCGGCAGTAGCCCTTGCAAACTTCTACGCCACTGAGGCAGCCGTGTCGAATAATAATTAATAATTACACATTATCATACATTATATCAAGTTCATCAAATCTAAGAAGTACCATTTGACAGTTTTTATTTTGCTTTGTTTGAAGAATTATAATAAATAATAATAATAATATGAGAACTTCCACTTACGGTCATCTGGTCCCAAACTAGTTTAGAAGCATGTAATGTACTATGGTAACCGAATGACTGATATACATACTTATATAAGCTTATAACACCCCCCAAAAAAATTTAAATGTAGTTTTTAAGAATTGTATATCTTGTAAAATTTATAATTCCATGGTTGTACGGCGAAGGTTATTGAAATTGTGTGAGTTACGCCTATACAAAGTTATTTCTTCTCTCTCAAAGCTTGAAAAGATGAAACGTCAAACGGTACTTCTTAGATTTGGTGGACCATAGTATGTATGGGAGGGGATATTTGATATCTCTTAAAGAATTAAATAAACAGATTTTAATAACAAAATTGTTAGACATTTTAAAGGATGATTTCAAATAGCTTATACCTAATTTTAAAGCTGCTTCTTCTTAATAATAAATTGCATTATATTGTTACAACCAGCAAAAATATCACATACCATATTTAGGAGCTGTAGAACAAAACTGGTTAAATCCATTTATTATTTTGGGATAGTAATTAATTGATAGTAAAAAACACATACATTTCATTAAAATGTAAATGTGTGTGTGTCTGTATTGTTATGTAAAATAACTTACAAATTCGAAAATTATTCGAGGAAAATTAACTATGATTGATAACATGTTAATATGGATTCAACTTGTTTTGCTCCATACCTCCTTATAATATTTTTAATTAATTTATATTATTAGTGTTATAATATTATTTTCAAGGTGCTGAAAAAAGTAAGCTTTAGAGAAGATGCTTTTCAGAAATGTGGAAAAGTTAGCTGAGACAGTTAAACTTACAATTCATTTTTAATATTATTGTAACGTTCGTGTAGTCTTAGGTTTTGGCCAAACTGTCTTAAATATTAATAATATAAGTGCACATATTCAGGTATCTTTCATTATTACAATTTCTTATATCGTAATATAAGAATTTATATAATCGATCAGGTATTATACAAATAAATTAGTAAATAAAATTAGAATACCTGACATATTTTATGAAAAAGACGAGACTATTTTTGAGGTAAATAATAAATGTTCTAGCGCGATTAGGTCCCGTCTTTTTCATAAAATATGTTTTCGAATCGCGAAAGTTTAAAAATTACTATAGAATACCTTTCGTTTTGACATATTGATATTTACTTCTAACAACAAATTCTTAATACAAAACTAAAATTAACTTATTATTTTGTTTTGTAACATGTTATTTTCTTTTCGTTTTCATAAAACACTTAGGTAACTAAAACTATATAAACTAAAATATTGAATTTCTCTGTTCATCTCTAATAGGTGTTCGTACAGGAAAAAGTTTCATTCAATCTAATTTTCTAATAATGTTCCCATATTTATTAGATTTAAGATTTACTAAGAACTATCTAAGTGACGCGACGTGAGTTAAGACTAAGAGGTTAATAAACTGAAATAGTTTAATTTTTTATATCTATATTTTAAAACATGCTGTTTTTTTATTGTCTAAATGCCTAATTACGTGTGTTTTACATTTTATATACCTACGAGTAAGAATGTCAATAGTGAGCATCCAAAACGCAGTGGCTAATAAAATTAGATATATTTAACAGTTAATTCAACCATGACGCTGGAGTGTACCTTGACAGGTTTACAAGTTCAACGAACTTTATTGATAAACTGCGTAAGTTACCTTTTCTGGAATTTTTATTATCATAGTAAGTTCGTAGTTTATTGAATTTCGCGTACTCATACCGAGTAAAGGCGTACCACGCATCTATGATATAGGCAGAAACCTATAAAGTAAAGGATGATTATTTAAAAAAGGGTCAGTGGATAGAAAACGGGACGCTACGAAAATAAACCTTGAAATTTTTTTACCAGAACTTCTTCGCCTCATCATAAAATATGTCCCATAAAGTTTGTTAAAATAAATCTATATTATATTTATTTGGCACTGAAATAATCATCCTATACTTACTTATTACCTTGCTAACCGTGCATAAGTAGTTAAACGTAAATTAATAAAAATCTCGTTATTCTAGGCGTGTAATTAAATTACCTACTCTAATACCGCACTATATTACCTCTACATAGCTGATGATATGAAATATGAAGTTTCTTTAAAAGTTAAAGCTACAATTTGAAATGTATCTATCTACGTGAAGATATTTTAAAGTGAGAAATATCTAATTCCTAGAGTTGATTTAATAAAAAAGTTGGTTTAATACAATAACTAACATTGCCTTATACGGAAATCTAGATTTTTAGAATTCTATGATGGTTTGGAAAGGTTTTGATTTTATATTTATTATGTATGGCATTTACTTCGCCAATTATTATCTGTTCTGTGAGATCCCCTCAGTGCTATTGAAAATTTGCCATACTATCTGCGAATTGATATTTTTTTACCATGAATAATAATTATTAGATATAAGGTAACTCGTTGAAAGTATGATTCGTGCGAATTTACTTTATAGCTATGATTTTTTTTTAAATTATAGTATTATCTTGATCTAGTATCAAATTTAAATAAACTAAAATATGTAGGTATAGTCATCAGTGTAACCATTTTAAACAGTAATAAACAGTAATAAACAGTACTATAATATATATATTGCTACATATAATATATATATTGCTACTAAACGAGAAGACGTTAACAACGTCAAAACATACATAGGGTGAGTAGCCAAACTGTCCAAATTCACTTTAACTAGGTGTACTTAATTTAGTAAACAATAGGATTATTTCTGAGTTCAGACAAAACGAGGAAAGCTTGTGGCACCTTATCAGGTCTGGGCGTAAAAATTTGAAAATTGTTTAACTTATTGCAATATATAAAATAAAATTATGAAAATTTACAAAAAATAAAATAAAGTAGGTACCCATCAAAATAAATTGTTAATCGCAATAAATTGCCTAGTATGGCAGTAAGTCCATAATAGGTAATAGAAAAACGTTAAAAGTGAATTTAGGCAGTTCTGTTCCCTTACTCTTCAAGCGGAAAACGTACCTACGGTTATCTAAAATTGGTCCAAATACATCATATGTGAAAACAGAGTTTATAAATCTGGGAAGTGACGACAAAGGAGCGTGGCATATATTAATGGCACCGCCTAAACTTTGTTATCATGCCTCATACATAATACATTATTTTGACAATAGCTACTTTGTTCTCATCGTTTGGTAGTCTTGAGTTTAAAAATGGGTTTAATAATTATTTTCACATTTATTACAATTCAATTTATCTTTCTGATTTTTTTATACCTAGGTAATTAATTTGCCAAATAACCTTTAATTAACACACACCTTTCTCATCAACGGTAGGTACTTTCCATTGTTTTCATAAAGCAACGTATTCACTAAGGGGCAAACGGAGCGACATGTTGCGGAACATGTTGTTAGACAACTACGTGAATGTCCGGGAGAGACAATAACGTGGAACATTGCCACGTGCGCTCGCTCTAGGAGCAGGGTCCCGCGACACGTTAAATGTTGTGGAACTTGTTGCGGGACGCTTTGCAACGTTGCAGCGACATGCGATTAAGTGTTGCGCGTCATGTTGCGGGGCCAAATGTCCCTTAATGAATCCGTGGCTTGAAAAATTAGGAATCTGTGCATAGCGCGATCTCTTGGTAGGTATTTTCGAGGAGAGCGGGCAGAGCGCATAACGTGCCTAATCCAAAAATTATATATTGAGGCAAAAGGAAAAAAGGGGGCCGCCACTGTATAATATTATTCGACAATTTAATCAATGCTTAAAATTACAATAATTGAAATACCTAAGTTTCCATTTCAAAGCTTTCCCAAGCTGTAGCTGTAGTTACCTACCCAAGGTCGCAGAGTAATGCCTTGAAATGCCATTATGACGTGCATAGACCTTGAACACGACAAGCTTGCGTATTTCATACAATTTCATAGAATATTCAATAATCATACTGTGACCTAGGTAGCTAGCATAGACTTTGTTAGGTTTAAACCTATATAAAACAGGGTTACAGTTTTGCATACTCTTGTCATAATATATTAAAGCTAATTTGGAATAAATTAAGTAGGTACATTAAACTACACATTGCATTGCCTACATAATTGATAAAAAAAAATTGTGTAAAAAAAGAGGACTATAAATTAATTGACCTGTTTCACGTGCAATAAATGATAAGTCAAAGAAATTAATGATTTTAAAATCAAACACATTGAATACCTAATTAATAAATATTTTGTTTACTAATTGCTACGCTCAAACGGGTATCATGATTACCACCATCTATTGTACGTACTATGTCATGATTTATGCAATAAAGAAATTGAAGATAAGAACCAGACTGCTCTAAATACATTATTACCTATTTTAAAACCGCAAAATATCTGAATAGACCGATAGGTATATCGATATTATTTTCCTCGAAATATCGAGGTCACTATTGATATTTTAATTATTTTTTTTATGATAGTGAGTAACAAGACGAGCAAATCAGGTGCCTGATGGTAAGCATCATGATCGCCCATATCAGACACAGTGCCACCCAGTGTTTTATTATTCAAAATTCTGCGCGGCACTGCACTGCGCTTGTCAC
This sequence comes from Hemistola chrysoprasaria, assembly GCA_947063395.1. Classification (NCBI taxonomy): domain Eukaryota; kingdom Metazoa; phylum Arthropoda; class Insecta; order Lepidoptera; family Geometridae; genus Hemistola; species Hemistola chrysoprasaria. The sequence continues at coordinate 1,355,984 of OX346725.1, forward strand.
CCCGAGGTATTAGTTGTTAAAACTCCTCATGGTCAGTAATTTTTGCATAATTTCGCGTTAGTAACATACCTATTGCCCTTCAAACCGGAACAGTAATATATACACATTACTGCTTGGCGGATGAATAACTGGCCAAGGTGTGGTACCTACTTCCCCAGACGACCCCCTGCAAAAGAGGCCTACCACTACAACAACTATATATCAACAATATATATCAATATATCGCTACATAGATATACCAATATTTTTTTCACTTTCGACATCCCTAGTCCGCATGCGGGTGCGGGGCTGTGAATCACAAAACTGTAAGGGGAGCTGCTTCTTTGGTGCGTGATTTTAAAAGAGTTGATTCAATAGTGGAAAAAGAACAGTAATGTTAGCCCTTTTATGTTAAGGAGGATACTAAAATACTAATTGATTTCTGGTTACCGTGTACCGTGATAATTATGTAGAATGTAGGTCGCAGGTATAATAAGTCAATAGGTATACGAGTATTATGGCGTATGTTATCGTGGTCGCGTGAAAACATTTTACACAGTTTCATGGAAAAGGAAATTAGGAATTAGAGCGTTGTTTCAGTAGATAATATTATTATTATTATAGGGTGTTACATAAACGTGCAGCTTTATTAAAAGCTGTTTGTTATATGTCTCAATAAATTATTAGCGAAAATAATCACTGCTTCTTTTGATTTTACAAGTCTACTATTTTTATAAGGCAATAATATTTATAAGTTTTTATAGGTCTCATATTATATTTTTTATTTTTTCATAATAAAAAAAAAATGTAGAGCAGTTGTAGAGCCGCATATATACATAAACTTTGAACTAGGTCATAACTACCTATTATTGACTTCGCTTCGCTATACGCATCGAGTCTGAGCCATGCAAGTAGGAAATAATCCTAAGAATTGGCATCCAAAGAGCTTGTGATAATTTGTCACGTTGCTCAACAAATCGCGTTTGGCAAGAGTTCAAGCTCTTTGGCGTAGGGATCTACATTTACACCTGGAAAGTAAGTATATTATTATGTTCTTTATTTTCTGTTAGATCACTTTAATAACATTGACTCGAGATTCTCTTCAAGTGATTTAATAATTATATGGCATGATCTTCTGGTCCTAAACTAAACTGAGCCTGTACTAAGGTATAACCAGACATTATTATGATGTTAAACAGTGGTTCATAACCTTTTAGTGTTGAGGGACAATTTTACTAAGTTGCTGACTTGCACTCCGTGACTGCTGAATCTTTGATTCAGGGCCAAACACACTTCGGATAAGCATTTAACCGATTTCGATTGCATGTTTTATGTTACGGGCATTTAACTAGGAGTCATTATATCAGAACCCGCATGCTCTTATTAGATATTATGCCGATAAAACAATTTTAGGTAATGTTTATATATTACTAAAATTTTGATAATTAGGTACTAATGTTTAGATAATATAGCAATTTCTGGCAACTTTGGGGAATGAAATTAGTATCTTACCTACTCTCCTCGGACCACCCACTGACCACTGGATATGAACCTTCTGAATGTGAACGATTTCTTTTTATTATATCCAGCCGTTTCCCCGAACGGGAATTCTGCCTGCCAACTCTGCGTACCTACTCATGCCTAGTTTACACAGTTCGAGCTAACGTAAGAGTCAGCCTGCCGAGTAACTGACCTGCAGTACCTAACTCGCACCGTTTGGACGTAATGATTAGAATTGTTAAAATGTTCATGCATTCAAAATTTTTCACTTGTCCAAGGATTAAACATCGGACTAGCGGCTCCAAAGGATGTCAACAAATGAAACTTAATGAAAAAAGTAGGTTTAAAGCTTAAAAAAACACAGATACTTAATAATTAAGGATAGTTAAAAATTAAAACCGAAGATTCCCATTGATCACAATCCATGATTGTCAATTGTCTGCAACGACTGCATCAGTCAAATCCTCAAAAGCTCCATCCACACATTGGCAATGGCCTCTCCATGCCATCTGCTCACGAATTTATCAGGACAAAAGTCACTAATTCACCACAGTATCATTGTCTCAATTCACTTATATAGGTACAATCACTAATCAAACGATTTCGATAATTACCGCTAGTATAATCATATTTACTACAAATTACGGCTTCACCCACGTGTCTAAAGCACTCTTCACGGTCTGGTGGTGAATGACACAATCTGACGGAATTTTGTCGCCGACGTGGATGCGTTTGCACGGTTTGCAAACGGTTTGCACATATCCCCAACACGGGTCTATCGTCTGTCGATAGGTATGTAGAGTCATTATTCCATGATTCTTGTAAAATGTCGCTAATGAAACTCAGTTACATTAATAGGCTGCAGACTGTTGCCTGCTTAGGAGTCTTTAAATTGAAGTTTTCCTGAGGAAGGACATCGAGTATCATGTCCAAAACCTAGGTTTCGACATAAATAGGTACTTGGGTAAAGCCGTGACATTTGGTAAACAATCACTCAATCACTTCCCCAGTCTCATACGATCCTAGCCACGGCTACAGCGAGTAGCGATATGCCAGCATTGATCCGGACGGAAGGGCTGATGTGTGTGGCGGAGGAGTTGCCTGCGAGGATGAGAGCTCTCAGCCGGAGACGCTCTCGGTACTTGGTGTCCTTGCCCGGCGGGTCGAGGCATTCGAACTCGCAGCAACGCTCGCCTTTGCGGAAATCTTCGCAGAACTGGAAAGATTGTAATAAAATAACATAAATTAGGTGTGTGTGTGTAAGCGGTTGTAACCGTAGGCTTACACCGGCTTATTCGCTTACTCATCGGATCCACAAAATTATTTTTTGTCAGCCTCGTTGGCTCAGGTGGTAGTAACTACTTTCCGTGCCGCAGGCGCCGGATTCGACCCCCGGCCTGGTCAAACATTTGTGTGCATGAACATGTCTGTTTGATCTTTGTCTGGGTGTTATAAGCTTATATATGTATATCAGTCCTCTGGTTACCATAGGACACAGGCTTCTACCCTAGTTTGGGACAGGACGACCGTGTGTGGAAGTTGTCCCATATTAGTATTATTATTAAGTTATTACGGCGATAAAAATGCGACCACTATTCAACTCAGGCAGTCTATCCATACTAGGTATTATAAAAAGATCTAAGTACCAAAAAATACCTATTCATCAAATTGGTCCAACGGTTTAGATGTGAAAATGTTTATAATATGTGAGTAGGTATGGATAATAAGGAACTAAGTACTTCAAAATAAGCTAGATGCCTGAACTAAGTTGGTAGGTACAAAACAGGTAGTTGCTAATAATAAGCAGTGCGAGAGAGGCCTACAGTATCTTGAGTACGTCACTATGTTAATTCTATTACTTATTCTGTGACCATGTCTTTAAGTGGTTAAGAGCACTTTAATTGGATCTGTGGAGGCCTAAGTATGGCAGCGTGCATAATGCTGATAGAGTGAAACTGATCAAACAGTTACTCACATAAGGTGGGTCGCAGTAAATAGCCTTGCACCACATGGGGTGTGAGTGGTAGCAAACACATATGGAGCACACGCTGGGCCCGGGCACGTACAGCAACCCGTGCTCTATCTTGTTGCCCTCGCGGTCTATGCAGTCATCTGGCGTGCTTGCTGGAACAAACAATAGGTACGTTAATCTCTTGTCTATCTATTCAGTGTTACTGACATTCTTTTGTAGGGGACCGCCTGGTGAATCACCACACCTTTGCCAGTTATTCATCTTCCAAGCAGTAATGTACAAATATTTTTGTGTTCCGGTCTGAAGGGCAATGATACCAGCGAAATTACATGACGAGTTTCATCAACTCATATCTCAGGGTGACAGGTGCAGTGCAGTGTCGCGCAGAATTTTGAAATTTAAAACACTGGGTGGCACTGTGTCTGATATGGGCAATCATGATGCTTACCATCACGTACTTGATTTGCCCGTCTTGTACTCACTATCAAAAAAAAAATCATTTGATGAATGATTGATTACAATGACTCTTCAAGATAATGATAGGTATATTCAGATATTGCGAATTCATCATTTGAAATAGCTTTTACTACCTACGGATCCAACTATGAAATCAGCTTTTCCAGAGACGTAGCGTCCGTGGCCTAGTAGAACTCCGATTGTAATCCGGAGCCCCTGGGTCGAATATGATATGGCTGAAGTAACAAATACAGACGACATTTTCCTACTAAATCCTACTTCCGTTACTATCCTACTAATATTATAAATGCGAAAGTTTGTGAGGATGGATGGACGGATGTATGTTACTCTTGCTCGCCAGAACTACTAAGTTTACACCCTGTTATAACACATAGTTTTTGTCCCGGTATTCCCACGGGAATGAAGACGGGCGGGTTAAACCGCGGGGCACAACTAGTATACCTAACTATAGGTAGACCGCTTAATTGAGTCCTCGCCTGCGGGGTAAAGGTGCGTAGGACCGGAGAGGTGCCTATGCTGCCCGCACCTCTCCCGGCCCTCGTTCCCGTCTACCTCCGTGCTTCCCGCCGCCCCTGTACCCCGCAGGCGAGGACTCAATTAAGCGGTCTAGCTATAATATAGGAACACTATAATAATAATAATAAAAATAATAAAACTTTATTTCGGAAACCAGTTACATACACAAAAAAGGTGAGGAAACGATGATGCCAGCTATAGTAATAAAACTGTGTCGCAGACACCAACGCCCCCCTCCGAAGGGGTTACTTAAAAAAAGATATCCAAAATAAACGTTACAATACTTTTATATACCTAATTTACTTAATATTTTCAATAAGAATTTAGAAATATAGCTTAAATAATATTATATAATTTCTCTCTCTCTCTCTGGCTGTGTATGTAATACTGTGAACTATGTGTGTGTGAGTAGGGGTGTGTGTGTTTGTACGTGTGTAGAGTGTATGTGTATGTGTGTATGTGCCCAATATGTGGGTACCTCCAAGAGACACCAGCCTCGTAAGAGTTGGGCACCGGGATGCACCCACAATATTGTGTGAATGTTATTGAGTGTGAGTGTTATTTAATTAAGTTTTCTGATTCCTCGTAAGTGAGAGTTAGTAGCCAATCAAGGCAAACAGCTTTACATTTGTGAGTTGGTAGGTGATATATCGCCAGTTGTTTATTAAATCTGTTGTATAATTTAGAGCCTAAGAAAAGATTCGAACGGCCTGCAAATACAGTGTTTTTTGGAAGAGTTCGACAAACGATATCTGAACGTCGTTTTGTTTTGGCTAAAGTTGGGTCATATACTAATTCCGAGTGTTTACGTAAAACAGTATTTAATATGAAAATTCGCCTAACACTCAATATCTTACAAAGCGAGTAGAGTTCAGTTGTAGGGAAACGAATCGGTTTGTACAACATCACCTTCAACACTGCTCTTTGAGCTCGTTCCACTCTAATCATAGCAGTTTTTGTAGATCCTCCCCAAGCAGTTATGCAGTAGGAGAGGATCGATTGACCGAGGGCAAAGTATATAGTCTTTAGGGATGTAACACCTGAGGGCTTAACCTCCTTGAAATTCAAGTAATAAAATTAATCCTAATAAATTTTAAAGGTATTCGCCTCACATATTTAGAAGGACCATTGCTATGAACACTAAATTCCAAAAACGAATATAATATTTTGAACATTTTCTAAACATGTAGGTAGGCACTCGATAAATGGAATCACATTCCAATATCTTTACGGCGGTCGGCAACACCTACTTAGAATCAGCTCATTAGGAGCGACACATATCTGTTGGCGGGTGGCGCCAGACGAAAACAGGCCATGCAACAAGTGGCATGACGTAAACTGGTGTTGTCAGTAGCCGATAACTGCACTAAATTTGGAAAGGGTAAAACAAACAAAAAAAATTAACTAACCAGTCCTTTACAAAATACTTCATTTTTTTTTTTATAAATAGTTCTTATTAGGACATAAATTAAATACCTAAAAAATGGGTTATTTTGGATTTGTTGTTATGATATATATATAGGATACCAGTAATTTTAATAGTCGTAGGTCCCTCCATCGATCCTAGTAGGATAGGGGATTGTCTTTTTATTCAGGCTTATTGTTCTGAAATGTAATTAGGGCGTTTTAGCATCTCTTCACGAGGCATGTTATTTCTTCCTGTTGTGGTTTAACGGTTTTTGTGGGAACCCCTCTCGAGGGATGGTATCCCTAATTCCCCCACTTGACGGAAGCTTCTAGAAGGTTCGCTCGTGGTCGATGCCGGTCCTATATATGCTGCAGATCGGAGACCCTCGTTCATTTTCATCTGCTATTTGGGGAGCATCTACAAGGGTCACTTGGTCGGGGAGGGCCATGCCTTCGGGCGTGGTCAACCCCGACATTGTTCTTAAGGGGTTATCGTTAACATGTGCTTAGAAATATTTTTATTTTTCATTCCCAGAGTCGGGACAAGTAGTATATTAAAATCAGTGATCCATCCTTTTCTTCGGTAAGCATCTCATTGGTTTTTTTTTCTTATGTTACCGTCTTCTAACGGCGAGGTTCCCCTCGCCGATCTCGTCATAGGCATTTGTGTATAATGTGTTTCTTAATTGTCGATAGGAACTTATCTACATCAAACCAGGCGTGGACAATCTGGAGGGTGCAGATATTCCCCACGTGAATCGTGGTAAGTTCTCTTTGGATACCTACTCTCTCTCTCTCTCTCTCTCTCTCTCTCTCTCTCTCTCTCTCTCTCTCTCTCTCTCTCGTAATACCTACCTCATGTTCATGCCCCACCTAGATTTTTCTGGAACACGGCTCGAATCTGTGATTGTTCACAGGGTTCAGGGTACGGGCTGTGCATCAAGCCATCTTCAGGGTACGGGCAGTGTATCCAGACATCTTCAGGGTACGGGCTGTGTATCCAGTCATCCTTCCGGGTACGGGTTCATTACCCGTCGAGTACGCGGGTACGGGCTGTGTACCCACTCGAGTTCGAGGGCGCAGGCCGATTTCCTGACGTATCTCGTGGGTACACGCCGATCGCACCGCGCATCGCACGGGTACAGGCTGTTTTCCCAGGCGAGTCCGTGGGAACGGACACGCGGACGCGTCGATTTGTGTGCCGACGCCATTTTGTCGTGTACCACGGCTTGACCCCCCTTTGCCTCATTTATCATTAATTTTTGAACTGCTTCACCGTATATATTTTTAATTTAGCTTATTTAATTTTATTCTGGCCAAAATAGGTAGGAAAGCCTAGTATTTAAGGAGGTCCTAGGATAAGAATATCCCTATACTACTTAGGTTGTATTTAGGACTCTTCTCTCATTTAATAAAGTTGTAACCCTATATTATAATAATTATCTGTGTATTTAGGGTGTTACTTTAAGGTTTTCCATATTAATTTCATTTTTATTTCTGTGATTGCCTAATTTATATTTAATGCTTTGTGACAATATATTGAACTTGTGATCTTATTTTGTGTTCTGTTTTATTTGCATCCAACATCTCATGCTTGTGATGAGAACATCGACTGGCGCTCTTTATAAATATTAGTCGGTATTCTCATCCTCTAGGCCAAACGAACACCCATGCTCTGAGAACCCATTTCTCGTGCTCATTTTATTATTTACCGCTGGCTAGTTCCCGGAGCAAGGGCTTTCTCTAACGATCTCACAGTGGGCTCAGTGCCACACAACACCTATAGGCACACTATAAGAACCCACGCCCATCTGGCCCGAAATCACGCACATTCCAGGGATTCAGGATCAAAAATACTGCGTAGAGATTTAAACACAAATATCAACTTTCTAATCCGAGAGGTGGTCATGGCAATATGTTGCTTCCAGCATAGATTATTGTCTATAGTAATGCCCAAATATCTTGTGGTGGATGTACATTCAATAACAGAACAAATACAAGTCGAGGTGAATGGTTCACATGGTTGACAAGTGTGAGCATGAAGTGAAAAAAGAGATGGGGGTTGTGATGTTCGACTTATAGAAAAGGGCACAAATTTAGTTTTAGAAATATTAAGTGTGAGAAGATTACTGTCTAGCCAAAGCATTACTTGTCTTAGGGCAAATTCAGAGTTACTCTTGGCTTCTTGCCAGTTTGTACCATGTACTAAAATAGCAGTATCGTCGGCATAGGTTAAAATTTTGGTTTTCGGAAGAGACATTTTACATAAATCATTTATATAAATGAGGAAAAGAGTAGGCCCTAGGACGCTACCTTGAGGAACACCAAAATCGATACCGATATCATTACTGGTTACTGAATCTATAACTACACACTGGGTTCGATTTCTCAAGTAGCTTTTAAATATGTCCAGTGCAACCCCTCTGATGCCAATGAGCTCTAGTTTAGTAATTAAAAGAGGAATGGAAACAGTGTCAAAGGCCTTAGAGAGATCTAAAAAGATGCCTATTGTTTTTAATTTCTTATCAAGATTGCTCGTTACGGTGTTAGAAAGTTCGAGAACTGCATCCTCTGTCGACTTTCCTTTTCTAAAGCCGTATTGATTTGAAGCCAAAATGTTGCCATCATTTAAGAATCCCGTCAAGCGTTTATTTAGTAATTTTTCAAAAATTTTGGATAATGCTGAAAGAACGGATATTGGTCTGTAATTTGAGACACTGTTTCCATCACCACTTTTGAATATAGGGTGCACAATGGTTTTCTTAAACACCTGAGGAAAGGTACCAATACTGAAACAAAGATTGAAGACGTATTCCAGAACAGGAATCAGTACGTGACGTGCTGCTTTAATAACTGTGGCTGGAATGTTATCCCAGCCTACAGCACACTTTTCTTTAAGATTTAGAATAATTACTTCAATCTCTGTCGCGTAAACTGGGTATAAAGCCATGGAACTGTAAAGTTAGGTAGGTATAGGAAACAGATGACAAAATCTGGAAGCTCGCCACAAATCTATTTCAGACTTCAGACACTATTTTGACCTAAACAATAAAATCAAAATACATTTCGTTGATTTCAACTTTTTAGTAGGTGCACTCGACTGCCGATTATGAGGTCCCGGATTTGATTCCCAGATCGGGTATTAATTGATATTGAATTTTTCCATTAGGAATGATCTCAATAACTGTCTCGAGGCTGGAAATGTGCCCGGTGGATGGCAATAGGCTCACCACCTACGAATAATAACATACTAGCGAAATGTGGGTGTACCTACTATGGGATCCAGGCCCATTACAAGGCGTTCACATAACGCCTTGTTAGGATTTCAACTCTACAAAGTCAACAGACTAGTATTGATTAGGGTTCCGTGCACATAAACCGTAGATATAAATTAAGTTTCTTCGTCTAAAATAATTTGACATTAACACGCAAACTTATTACATGACGTACCTACTTAGGTAATATAAGAAAGGGCTGCATATAAAAAAAAAATATTTAAAAGTTTATTTTAAGAGCTTTCTAGCCATTGATTTAAAAAAAAGGGAGATAGGGTACGTTCTCCCAGCACTTACTCAAAAACTGGCACGTGCTAATTGCACAGTGTGCAGAACAGTGCAATATAATGATCAACAAAGTTAGAAAGACGTACTTAAGACCGAAGTGCGACCGAGACAACAATATTAGTCGACAACAATATTAACCTAATGGGACCTTACCATTTTCGAGAAGCCAGTACCTTATCTGTCCTTTTCTTTAAATCAATGTTTCTAGTCCAGTTTGCCTAATATTAGGTAAGTCCTAGCATTCCGCCCCTGCCCTGGTAGCCAGTGACCAGGGAAAAAGATGTCCCAGGAGGTTAGAACGAAACAGGATATATGAATTGTTTTGGTATGAAAGAGAGAAAAAACCGGGAAAACCAGTTATCCCCGTGTGATGCTACGCGGTCTGGAGTCGCTTCGGGTACCATTTATTCATAATATAAACCTACATAGATAAAGAAGGTCTCCTTTTGTCTAGAATCCTTCATCACTCAGAATCGCTCTGTCTATTATTAATGAAAATCGCATTAAAATTCGTTGCGTAGGTAGTTTAAAAGATGTAAACGTAGAGATGGCGGGAAGCGACTTTGTTTTATAATTGTGTAAAGATTATTCCCTATTCTTATTTTAAAAGTGAAATTACTTAGTACCTTGCTTAGCACCTAGTACCTAAGAATCTTTATATTTATTTAAAGAATGTTACGGAACCCAATTTTACAAATACATGAGACGATGTAACATACGTGCCTTTATTTCATATCGTATAACGACCTTTCGAAATAGCGCTAACCAGAAAACATAATAAAACGAGCCGGACAGCTGTTTTGTATTCTACACGAATTATCATAATTTACATGAAAAACTGAGACGGAAAAACTAAAGTAAATAGAAAGAGAACGCCGATTTAGCGAACACCTTGCGACAGCATACGAAAAATGTAACGATTCTAACATAACATCGCGCCTTTTTCCCGAAGGGGTAGGCGTAGGACCCAGAACCAAATCAAATTGTAGGTATACTTAAATTTCGCCAGTTATGTCATTGGTATTGGCATCTACCTGGCACAGTGGCACAGTTCTAATGGGAAAATACAGTAACACCTTGACTGGCCTGGTGATCGAATCCGGGACCTCATGTTCGGCAGTAGAGCTTGTGAACCACTACGCTACTCACCACTACCTATGCAGTCATAACAAGTAAGCATTTTCATAGATTTTCTTGTATAGCCTATACTTAGACAGTGTGACAAATTGTATCATTAACATTGATATAAAGAAAAGGGGAGATAGCGTACGTTCTCCCAGCGCTTACTCAATAACTGGCACGTGAAATTTGCTCAGTGACATATAATGAACAACAAAGTTAAAAAGACGTACCTAAGACCGAAGTGCGACCGAGACAACAATATTATTCGCTCATACGACCTTACTTTACTGACGTACGTGGACCTAATGGGACCTAATTTTAGCTTGTCATTTTGGAGAAGCCAGTACCTCATTTCCCCTTTTCTTTATATATATAACCCGGTCTAATAATAATAACCCGGTCTTCTGTGCTTATCTTCTTTGCGGTAAAGAGAAATAGTTCCGCTTGCGACTCGTAGGCTATCACAAGTCGTGAGGGGCCAAAGTGTTTTATTCACAACTAACTGTTGCCATTTGTCTAGCCCTGGACGTTTTGCTATTGTGCTGGTTTTCATTTTGACATATTCTATTTTGTACTGGTCCCTTGAATAATTAATTATTATAGCCATATATTTATAATATCTTATATCAGGGAATAATCGTGGATGATAAATTAATCACGTGAGTCACGAAAGGAGGGAGAGGGGTTTGGAAAAAAATATAAGAATTATATTTAAGACTAGTGTAAGAACAGCGGCTTTGTCCGCTCGCAATTATGAAATATGGGAGTTTTATACCAAAACTTAGACGACCTTTTTGCACAGCTTAGAATTAAAATTTTAAAAAATCATGTCTTAGCACACGTAAAGACAACGAAAAGAACCTACATTCCAAGTGTCAAGTCTCTAGGATCAGTGGTTTGGGTTCTGTAGTGAGGCTTTCTTCCCGTGCTGTACGTAACATGCATGTCTGAACCGATCTGTACTCTCTGTACGATAAATACAGGTCAACTGTTCCAACCCACCATTTACCTATTACACCTAACTATATTGAGTGTCACCTTTTCTTCAAACCAAATAAAATTCTAATTATAAGTATTTATTTTATTGCAGTCATAACTCGTTGATTGTATGGAGGGCACTTTTAACTATGATTTATATTTTTTTGATTTTATCACAATAGTTTTATGCAAAGATTTTACTCACAAAAAAGTAAGTATATATATTTATTTTATTTCAGTAAAGAACCATACATTTTGTTACACTTTACAATAAATAATTAAAAATCGAATTATAATTATAAACAATTGAATGTAAATTAGAATTAAAATCGCATTAAAATAGTAATGAAAATTTATGTAAACTAGGAATTAATTGAAACAACCCACACACCAATTTTCATTTTCATTAAGAGCGAACGCGGCCTTCGATGAAATTTTGACACAATCCTATGAAAAATTTACCAAAACGATGTTTTGTATTCCCCTGTTTCCTCCGAATATTAGAAACTCATTCTATTTTATATCCTGTTTTTTTTATAGTGAAGTAACCTATGTCCCTGTCATTTAAAAAAAGAAATTTTTCTCATAAACCCTTGGTATTTTCATAGTGAACTTCCAAAAATCCCAGTTTTACTCGCGTGATTGGACGTTCACTACAAAACTGTAGAGTTTATAAAAAAAATAAAATGATAGGGACATTCTTCCAAAAATATCAGCCCGCCTAGCATGGCACAGGGATAACTCATTTTCCTCGCTTTTTGTCTCTTTCGCGCCCGAACATTGCATGTCTGCTGTCACGTTCTAACCCCCTGGCACTTCGTTTTCCCTGGTCACTGTGCTACTGGTACAGGATATAAATATATCAAATAGGTTTACTGTATTCGGAGGAAACAGGGGAATACAAAACATCGATTTAGTAAATTTTCCATAGGATTGTGTCAAACTGCTAAGAGATCCTCTTTCCTGTTAAGAACTTAATCAAACCTAAACATACATTCTTGTAACCACATTATACGATAAAGTCGAGGCACATACTACTAACTTATTTATACTCGTAGTTAATTTAACAAGCCCCGAACAAAGTACACGTATCTAAGTAATTGTAGGAACTGAATAAAATGCCATCGATCGCTTCAGACGGGCCGAAGACCTTGAAGTTTAGTACAGAAATATTGAAGACTTTCGTAGCAAAAGTTACAGTATTATGAAAGCAATTCAGTATATACTTAGTATTATATGAATGCTCTAAGAAGGCTTATTATAAAGTCAATCAGTACATACTCGTAGAAGACAAAGATGCCCGGAAACTTCTGCATAGCCACCACGCGGCATGATCCAAACAAATGAATGTAACCAAACCAAATATTGTGAAACTATCAGTTGAAAAAATGAAGCCCTACAAGTTTTTTTGCGTTCTTCTTGTAGAGGTATCTTTCCGAACGCACGGTAGACTCATTACTGTTTATCGTGATTGACGTGCAAAAGTGTCCGGTTGTGACTTGATTGAATAAATCTTTTTGAGATTAAGTAGTTCTGCGGCTTCGCTTGCCAGCGATTTTGTTCCTGTCATATTGAATTTTGAAGAAACACGCACTTCAAGCAATAAATTATTCTCGTTTTCACATTTTTGGATAGATTACCAGGTCTTTGAAATTGAATAAATCATAATGTTAGTATACTTCAAAACAATAATTTCTAATTTAATTAGCTAACTGAATAGTTTATTACAAGGCGATCTAAGTTAATTTCACCCACTTTTGTCGCGCGATTTGGCACGCCTATTTCATACACTCGCAAATTATATTTATATAATTTATATATATGTGAGTCAATCCATTTCGTTTTTAAGGTTCGTCCGTCTGTCAAGACCCTTTTTCTCGGGAACGCGTTGAGGTACTAAGTTGAAACTCATATCAGCAACTCAAGTCATTGGTCCCTTGCTGCTGTTAGAAAATTGAAATTCTAAGGCTGGGTTTTTTTATCACTGGTTAAATCGACCAATGGCTAAATTTTTTGACAAATAGTTAAAATTCGACAAAATTCGTTTTTTCAACCCTGGTGTACTATTTTTTTCCATACAATTTAACCATTGGTTAGATTTTTTTTTTTTTTTTAATAATAATAACATTTATTTAACCAAAAAAAGGCGTACAGTACAATATTAACGACAGGTACAAGCTTATGAACTAATATGAACTTAATACCTATTTTTCTTTATTGTATAAGGGCATCTCTGACCCCTGAACTAAGTCCGTAAGACTTGTATTTCAGGGGTCAGCGTTCCTCCATGATCATAAACAATTATTTTTTCATAATATCATAAACTTAACCACACTACTGAATACACACTAAATAATGTATTTAGGTTTTAGACGGTAATTATAATTTTTTTTATTTTTTATAAATTTTTTATAATTAATTTTTTATATTTAACTATAGTTAGTTTGACAAATGGTTAACTTAACCGTAACTAACGATCAAAAAACCGGCCCTCAAATCAACGCAATTAAAAAAATACGGCCCTTTTACCGCACATATCCATACTTTGCGCAACGGACTACAAACCTCTAGGATACTTCCCGTTGGTCTAGCATCATGAAATTGGGCAAGAAGCAAGATCATTATACCACAAGTAAAAGAATACAAGGGGAACAAGGCGTGACTGTATGTATGTATGTATGTAAAAGAATACATCGCAAAAAACAGTTCCAGACTCCAGGCAGTTATTGAGATAATTCCTAATGGAAAAATCCAATAATTATCACTTTGCCTGACCTGGGGATCGAACCCGGGACCTCTTGATTTGCAGTCGAGCATGCGCCCTCTACGCCACCGAGGCAGTCGAGGTTAGTTCATCAAAGTTGCGTTTATTTATTAAGGTCAAATACGTTAACAAGTGACGCAGTGTTAAATAATGAATCTAAAATCGTGCGCTGAGTCCCGCAACCCGCTCACAGTCCTGTATATTACGCCAAAACAGTATTTCTCGAATAAAATAAAAACTATTGCTAATTTAATAAAATCAAATTAACACATTGAAGTCTGTGCATAGATTAATCTATACAAAAAAATTTCGGGCATAAATCAGTCTCATTTCCCTGTAGGAAAAGAAACTCTATTTTTATAGAGCAGTTTTTGATATTTTTTTCTCTGCTGTAAAAGTAAACAAATCATGTAAACCAATTACCAAAATGATGTCAATATCATGGTAAATGTAAAAACATAAACATTAGTTCCAAATGTTTTGTAGATGCTGAGAAATATTGAGATCCCTACCGCCAATATTTTCAATTCGTCGTCTTAATATTAGCACAGCTCCGTACGCGTTCACACTGCATGGATGTCGAAGCTACACTAAAGTAATGTGTACGGATTGCGATACACTTTAGTCGAGCAAGGTGAGTGTTCGGAACGTGAAATCAAGTACATAGTCAATTAATATATCGTTGTAGGTGACGATGTCCTTAGAACGCGGTAGCGATTTGTTCAGTATTGAACCCAACACTAATCTCAATAATAAATAGCTGAGTCCCGCGGTAACAGCCGATGTCATTAGTTCTCTATGTATTAAGATGTCTACCAAACCATAGATATAGGATAGTATAAAACAGCTCAATCTCTCAAATCGAGTGGTCGTCGTTTCTAGTTCGATGCTCCATCAGGTGGTCGCTCGATCGCTTCTACAACCATACCATAGGCACGATATGACCACTAACATAAATATAGTCTGATGGTCACTGAAGCATTCTTCACAGACCATTGGGCATTCAGAACACTATTGTATTGTACTATTGTAACAACTAAAACACCATGTTGAAAGGAAATAAAGCATTATGTATATGAATTGACCAGCGTACTCCCTCTTGCCTCTGAATATAATAACATAACATAACATACATTCACGCCTTTTTCCCGAAGGGGTAGGCAGATGTGTACCCAGGACTCAGTCCCATAGTAGATACACCCACATTTCGCCGGTATGTTATTGGTCCCATGTAATAGGGGGCGAGCCTATTGCCATCTACCGGGCACTGTTCCAGACTCCAGGCAGTTATTGAGATAATTCCTAATGGAAAAATCCAATATTTAACACTATGCCTGACCTGGGGATCGAACCCGGGACCTCTTAATTGGCAGTCGAGCATGCGCCCACTACGCCACCGAGGCAGTCTGAGGCAGGCTGAATATAATAATAATTATAATAATTTGAATTTATACTCTAACAGAACGGGTTACCCCAATTACACTGCTCGAGTCAATTCATATGGGATTATGTGGATAACCCATATTGTCAGTGCATGAACATGTCTGTTTGATCTGTGTCTGGGTGTTATAAGCTTATATAAGTAAGTATGTATATCAGTCATCTGGTTACCATAGTACAGGCTTCTAGCCTAGTTTGAGACCAGATGATGAGGTGAGACTGAGGTGTGTGGAAGATGTCCCATATTATTATTATTAATTTCCGGTTGCCAAGATTCCTACGCAGCCTTCGACATGACCCAACGCCTGTCCCCTTCATATCATATAGGAAACTATAGGGATCTACAATTTCACGTGACATCCAAAGCACGGTAGTGCCCAAGTGAAAAGTCCACATGGTGAGATTCGCGCCAAGGACTCCGGATTTAAAGCCGATTAGAATCCGTGATAATACGGTCCGAATTAGAATAGAATAGAAGTTTAATGCATACCAAAATAAAACAAATTTACAAAAAGACAATACAAAAGACACGTTAAACAACAGGCGGTCTTATCGCGTAAAGCAATTTCTTACAGACAACCTGGGGATGGAAAAGGAAAAAACATTTACCGACTGCGGTGTGCAATATATAGGTCCAAGTTGTTTTATTTGCATGAACACTCGCGCGCTGCGTCCGGACCAAATCAAAGGTAGTGCGTAGAGAAATATCCAAATTCGATCAATCCCCCGATTAACGGATACGGATCGGATTCGTTTCGGACGTAGTGCGTAACTGCGTTCGTTAGTGTATATGTTCAATTCCCGCGGTTCCCTAGAGTGTCGATAGTCGGACTCATATTGAATGTAACATAATAAAATTACTGCCGTTCCACTAACATACTTGACTGTTTTGGGAGTTCGCAGGTTGTACTCACATTACAGACGAAGCTAGTAATAAATTATTTATTGAACTTATCAGAAACTACTCTGTCGTTTATTTATTACAAGCTGCACAGCTTGTAATAAACCCGTGGTTTCACCCGCGTACCTGTACCTGTACTGACTGCCTCGGTGGCGTAGAAGGCGCATGCTTGACTGCCAATCAAGAGGTCCCGGGTTCGATCTCCAGGTCAGGCAATGTTATATATTGGATTTTTTCATTAGGAATTATCTCAATAACTGCCTGGAGTCTGGAACTGTGCCCGGTAGATGGCAATAGGCTCGCCCCCTATTACATGGGACCAATAACATACTGGCGAAATGTGGGTGTACCTATTATGGGACTGAGTCCTGGGTACACCTCTGCCTACCCCTTCGGGAAAAAGGCGTGAATGTATGTCATGTTATGTTATGTTATATATTTGTTGTTTAGATTTAGTAGTTAGTACCTAATGACTAACGACTTTATAAATATTCGCACGCCAGGTGTGGCAAAATATGTTGAAACCTAAAATTACCAAGATCTTACATAATATTATATACACTTATTTTTGACGAATAAAGAAGTTAAAAAAAATTAAGCCTTACAAGTTTCCTGTGCGTTCTTCTTGTAGAGGTATCTTTCCGAACGCACGGTAGACTCACTGTACTGTTTATCTTCATTGACTTGCTGATATTAATATGATTGTTTTGAATTAGATACATATAAAATAGAGGTTTTGTGTAAATTAGACACAAAATCTTAGTAATTTTGAATTGGGATCATATTGCCCCGAGGTGCGAAATACCCGCAATGCCGTATCTCTATGTTTACAATATAATATTTCAACAGTAACTGTTTACATCATAGTTTATAGTTGGATGGATGCCGCATTTAGCTTTAAAATGCAATATACTAATTCTGCGTATATATTTTAAAGCAGCAAGCCTCATGGGTGCTTTTGAACGAGGGAACACGATATCACAGAACAGATAATAATACCACGTATAGAATGGACACTGTCATCCGCCCACCAATCGGGCCTTCATCACCCCGCGAACGAGATTGAGCTTCGACGATCCCCGCTTCGCTGGGAAATACCTCACGCACATTCTTGCACGGGTACAAAACCATGTGTGCAGCGTCTGTGTAGTAGGTAGTTATATCGTGACTTTTGTATGGGAATTGAGTCGAGTGTCCGGGGTGTGACGATATTATAGGGATGCATTGAAAACCAGCGCTAGATGGAACATCTGTCAATCTAGCATATGCTGAATGCACCCCTTTTGCCTTCATATTATATCGTGTTAGTAATAAGTTTAATTTTATTTATTTATAATTGTCATAATTGTCATAAACGGTGAATCGGGTACATGCGATTTTCTAGTAGGTTATTTATTTAAATTGAGAGAGCAATTATTATTACTTTTATTTAATTACATTTTGCCTGTTTTTTTTTGTAATGTTAGATATTATATTGATTTGATGTTGTAATTTTTGGAGGCAATAAATATTTTTTTATTTTTATATTATTATTATATTATAATTTATTTATTATTCACGGATGTTTCAATAATGTAATTGTATTTTAATTAGGAACATAATACATTTTTAAAAACTACAAATACGAGCAGTAAAAAAATTATCTGTCACATATCTCACTAAACTATTTATTAAATAGATTCACACCATATTCGTACCGAAGGAGTTCGGCCCATATAAGAACATCTGCTTGAACCATGTCTAGGAGTTTTACCCTCTGAACCCTTCTATAAAATAAAATAACCCTTTATGTTATTCTAGTTTAAGCTATCTACCTATACATATTAAAGTTCATCCCAATCGGTTCAGTAGTTTTGGCACAAAGAGCACAAATACACCTACACATAAAGTTTCAAATTTAAATATTAATATCATAATCTATTTAAAACAGCTTTGTTTATTATTAGATTTCATAAATAGTCTCTGTGAAATTGGATTATACCTTTACATAACACAAGTCCACATCTAGACCACGTGCAGACGGCGTGTGTATTAAACCTTGAAAATATTCATAGCATAGACAATACGTAGATAGGTACATGATGTAGATATACCTAACTCTATGTAGGGTTGTCCGAAACTGGAAAAGTTTACTGTATGAGTGAAGCGAAGTTTTAGGGATTTGTTCCTCTATCTAGTACCGTCATTCTTTTACCATTTGTAATTCTATTTATCCTTTTTTTGATTATATTCTTAACAGGTAAGTACCAACACGCACTGCCCCGACCCGACTTTTGCTGCAGAATTACGTGTCTGCATGCGAACGAGGGGCAGTGAGGAAATCTTAAAAGTCTTTAAAATATGTACACTTGTATGTTTGTCATACATGTTTAATAAAAATTGGTCCATCAGTCTAGGCCCTAGACGTTCAAACGTAACAGACGACAGACAGAGCAAAGCCCTGATCGCACGTACCTAGTATATGGGCGAGACAGCGTACTCGGCCGAGTACTCGGTTCATCTCAACATATTAACGATATGTTTACAAGAACCCAGTACTCGCTCAAGCACACTGGCTTGCTCATATACTCGGTACGTGTGATCAAGACTTTACTATCGCATATAGATTATGGATCATAAAATATTATACGTATTATTCAGGATAATGTATAACTCTATTAGGAAATGTAAGAGCAATGAAAATTTAACAAAGTCACATTTTACGATTCTACATTTTGTTCATCAGCAAGACAAACTATTTTATTATCAAGGCGGTTCGAACATGTTTTACAAAGTTGTGGTAACCCTACCTGCGACCCTCAGCGACACAGTGACTAGTAAACTGACCGTTGGGAAATATACGAGAGAATAATAGAACTGTATTTTGTGACAACTATTTATTTTAGAAGTTATGTTGTAGGCTCGTGTGACTTTTGCTCACGATCGATCGTATCAGACGAAACTTGTAGGTGTCTTATTTTTAAGTATGGATTTCTGTAAATTAGCTGAAATGTGACAATGAATTTTGATGAAATCCAAAGAACAGATGAATGAATGAATAAATATAGCTTTATAATCCATATTATGTATACATGTTTTTATATATTATATTATGTTTTATTCCATAGATGATTATTTTAAATTTAAATAATTCTAATTTTTCTTATTTTTTATATTATATAAATTGATATCCTGAATTTCTATATAATTAGTAATTATTTATTACTATGTATATAGGTAAATATTTGGACGACAATTTGGTCGAGTACAGTGGTCTATATACAATAAGCAAGAACATTCTATACCTGTATTCATGCAAATAAAGTATTTCATTATATTTCATTTACATTTTTGAACAGTTATTTTTGGAAACTTATTTAAAATTATTTCTATTTTTAAAACCTGGAGAAGTACCACACCTTTGCCAGTTATTCATCCGCCAAGCAGTAATGTGCAAACATTACTGTGTTCCGGTCCTGTTAGAGTATAAATTCAAACCGGGTAAATCCGTGAGGCACAGCTAGTACGAGTAGTTAACAATATAAAGCAGTGTCGGGACATCAATCAAATTCGTAATTAATAACCGTTCAGCACTATCGCGACTCCACTTCAAGCTAAAAACACGCTTCAAATAAGATGGATGACAGACTGACAGCCTGAGCGGCTGAGATTAGCGTAAGCTTCTGTTCACTACTTGAACCGACGGGGAAATCTACTTATTTGTATAAAAGAGACGAAAGGTCTTAAAAAAAGACACAACTTTAAAAAAAAATACCAAATCTATGTTTATATTCCGCTTTTTTCATATGCCTCGGTGGCGTAGTGGGCGTAAGCTCGATTTCCGATTAGGAAGTCCCAGATTCGATCCCAGGTCAGGCGAAGTGTAAATATTGGATTTTTTCCAATAGTATTTTTTTTTTATGATAGTGAGTGACAAGACGAGCAATTCAGGTGCCTGATGGTAGGTAAGCATCATGATTGCCCATATCAGACACAGTGCCACCCAGTGTTTTAAAATTCAAAAATTCTGCGCGGCACTGCACTGCGCCTGTCACCCTTATATTTTTCACACAACTTATTACCTTATTGGACAACTTATATTTTTTATACTTCAAATAAAGCCATAGTTCATCTTCCCGTACAAAATGAAGTAGTTAGGTAGTTAATTGATAGCGTTCGCTAGAACCAGGTCAACTGAGAGTCGCTCGGAAACTCATTTATTATTCTGCTCAGTTTTATGCTGAAATTGTACATTTTAAATCCATTTTGTGTATTCTATCCGACTTCTTTGTTATATTTATTGACTAGTGGCCCGCCCCGTCTTCGCACGGGTAGCAGAAGTAGGTATAGTAAAGGTTTTACAGGAGTAAATTCGTGATACATTGTATTTTATAGATATAAAACCCTAATGGTTTACGCAGCGCACGCAAATTAAGGACTATTTCTGTTACAATTATTATTATTATTATTAATTCATTTATTTCAGATAATAAAATCCATAAGTAACATTAATCATCATAAGAACATTAAAAACATGTCATATTCCAAAATTAAGGCCAAAAAATAGAATAAAATTAATTTTTAATTAATTTAACAATGACCAAACCTTAACACATGTATAAATTTTCCGCGGGCTATTTTGTAGATATGTAAGTACTACATTATTTCTACCACCAATAGTTTTCATACCGCATAAAAATAATGACTTCGATTAATGTGAATAAACCGAAATAGATGAATATAATGTCCGTGGACTATTTTGTAGATATTATAAGTACTAAAAACCCCTAGCACATTATTTTATTCTACCACCAATAGATTTCACAGCGCACACAAATTAATGAATATATTTGGTAATTATGTGACACCTTGTTTCACAATATTGCAGTTTTCTTACGGATACCTATTTTTTTTCAAAATCTCATATAGTCTATGTCACTCATACTGAATTAAGCAGCTCAGCGTTTTATATGGAAAGTAGATTTTTTTACAAATTTCTCAATCATCATCATCAGCCGGAAGACATCCACTACTGAACGTCCACACCTCCCTCATAGAACGCCATCTATTGATATGGGGACATTTTGTCGTAATCAGCACGCTTGTGCGGCTTGGTGATCGCAGCAGTTGGAATACTTGGTGCCGGAGAGTGCTGCTGCCTACTAGCAGATTATGTCCCTCTGCAGGGTCTCACGGCTCCCACCAGATGACAAAGGGGTGGCCGTATATAAAGCCGGGAACCACACGGCAAATAAACCCAACCAGCTGATTCGTTTTGTCTCAGACGGGTAAATGCGCCTACTTAAGTATTATTACACATTGTTGTAACAAATTGTTTAAGTAACCAATAAAACTAACGACAATACAGATAGTCTGCAACACGCGAACAAGTTTCTCCTAACCTAATCTTGCCTGCCCTAATTTCACCTGACATCGTCTAATCTGGCCTAATCTTGTCAATGTTCCTAACATAAGTGTACTTAAGGATCATTTTAAATGATCAGCATGCAGCACAATCAGCAATTTAAATGGCAACCCTGATCTAAAGGTACACGTTTATGGGTTGCCAGTGAGTTATTGACGATCAATATAGTAATATAGATAGATAGATAGATAATATTTGATTGTACAATACACTTATAGAAATAACAGAGAAGTTAAGAGGGTACGCGGCCTTCTAGGAATTTGACACAATCCTATGAAAAGTCGATTTTGTATTCGCCTGTTTTCTCCGAATATAATAAACCCATTCTATAAATTTATATCCAAATATTTTTTTAGTGAAGTAACCTATGACCTTGTCACTTTAATTATTCTTATAAACTCTTCGTTTTTTCATAGTCATTTTCAATAATCCCAGTTTTACAGTTTTACTCGCGTCATTGGACGTTCACTAAAAAAAATGTAAAGTTTATACACAAAAATTAAATGATAGGGACATACTTTACCTACTTCAACTTTAAAATGTCAGGATATATGTATATATATATATATATATATATATATAAGTATGTACAAGCATATATGTACAAGCGGCGATTATATCGCTTATAATCGATTTGTTCCAGGCAATCGATGGAGAGGTCTAATAATATACCCGCGGTTTTACTCAAAAAAAAACTCAAACAGATTTATTCAAATAGGTCATAATCTGACACTTTTGTACGTCAATGAAGATACAGTACTGAGTCTACCGTGCGTTCGGAAAGATACCTCTACAAGAAGAACGCACAAGAAACTTGTAGGGCTTAATTTTTTCAACAGATAGTTTCACAATATTTGGTTTGGTTACATTCGTTTTCTTTGAAGGTGCCGCGAGGCGGCTATGCAGAAGTTTCCAGGCATCTTTACTCGTTGTAAAGTATCCTTATTATATCTACGAATATACGTGGTTCTTAATTATTAGATTAGACTTAATTATTACTGACTATAACAGAGGTTTTAAATTCGAACGGATGTTTTTTAAATAATTTTCTTTGATTTGATCAATCGATCAATTGACTGAATTAACTTTTTACTATGGCCAAGAATTTTGGTGTAGACGAAAGAGTTCTACGCAAAATAGAGGTCTACGCACGTAGCTGCGCTACGGCGTAGCAAAGGAGTTCGTAGCTTATTGGCGTAGCGGCGTGCTACGAGTTTATTCAAAGTTTAATTTTAATCTATTAATATCGCTCGAAAATACGGTATTGTGTATTATTATCATCAGCATAATAATACATTATATTAATATTTTCTGTAATTTTTGACGCATTTTTAAATTCCATTTTATATAATATTGTCTGTGCCCCGCAGTTTCACCCGCGTGAACATTTTTCCCGGAATATCAGGAAGAAAGTATGTGAAAGTATGTGTTATTTCAAGGTCTTAGCTTATATTCCAAAATTCAACACATCGGTTCAGTAGTTTTGGCGTGGAAGAGTAACAAACATCCATACATCCTCACAAACTTTCACATTTATAATATTACTAGTATTAGTATTTGTAATATTAGTAGTTTTGTAGTGGTAGGCCTCTTTAGCAGGGGCCCGCCTGGGGAAGTACCACACCTGTACCAGATATTCATCCGCCAAGCAGTAATGTGCAAACCATACTGTGTTCCGGCCTGAAGGGCAATGTTACCAGCGAAATTACTGGGCATGATGAGTTTCAACAACTTATATCTCAGGGTGACAGGCGCACTTCAGTGCCGCGCAGAATTTAGAATTTGAAACACTAGGTGGCACTGTGTCTGATATGGGCAATCACGATGCTTACCATCAGGCACCTGATTTGCTAATCTTGTCACTCACTGTCATAAAAAAATGGCTTATAGAAGTCATACAGCATGGCCGACATACCATATGTTTCCCACAATTTATTGTCATTTATATAATAAGAGGTAATTAATGTTCATAATACAAAGAATGTCAGCATTCCATTCTATACTTCAATATATTCTTTCAAGTCAGCTATTATAATAATAATAATAATAATAATAATAATAATAATAATAATAATAATTTTACTTCACCATGCAGAAAGCAGCAATACTAAATACATGCCGAATTGTCCGTAAATTTTCACAGGACGACGTAAAATTCCAACCACCAGTAGAATACGGATAGCACTTGGCTTAAGCCCGTGAGTTTCGTAGTTAGCAACCGGAAGTCTTAAATTTTCGTGAATAAAAAGACACATAATAATAATAATATGGGAAACAGGGCAATACAAAACATCGATTTGGTAATTTTTTTATGGGATCGTGTCATTCACATAGCGAGGATTCAGTGGTTGGAATGCAATCAGTGTGCAGTTGTAATTTGCGAACTAGAGCCGAGTGATTTAATGCAGATGGCGTTGCGGAGGAAACACTTTGTAATATTATCCCACTTTTTAACCGAATGCAAAGTGGAGGTGGTTGCCATGTTTTTGTGCCAAAATAATAAAATTTATATATTTTTTTGTATGACCTTTTCATACAAAAAATAGTTGCATACAAAATGTAGTAGTTTTGTAGGTTTTAACATAAGTATTCCAATAGATAACTACATACAAAACACTATACTAATTTTTTGTAAGACGAAATTATTATAGTAATTTTTATTCAATAGAAAAAAAACTCTACCATGAAGCGAAAACCTCTAAATAATGTTTGGTTACCTGGTTACCTGGAAGAGATCGCTTAAAGCGATTAGACCGCCTACTGTTGATCAATCACTTTGTAGTTATAACTTTATATATAAGTTATCATGTTGTACTGTGTAATTTTATGAAAAAATGGTCGGGATAAAGAGTAATCTAATCTAATCTAATCTAAACCTCTATTTTTTATTTTAATGTGTAAAACTAACAATTCAATTATGACATATTTAAAAACTATAACATTATTTAAAATTCATAAGAAACCTCATTATATGATATGTTTCCGTAATATTTTTTAAAATATAGATTATATATTAATTTAACTTCAAAGAGTTACCGAAGTGCTTTTTAAGATCTAAATGAATAAATGATTTTGAGTTTTATATCACAGAGAGGTAATAAAAAAGTTTTTTTAAGTTATCTATGTATACCTATTTATGTACTTATATTTTAGGTTACTTATGTGTATATATGAATGTATTTGAACTCAGAATTTTTATATACTCGTTTATAGGTATTTAATATTTGTTTTTTAATGTGTATAACTGGTAAAAATCCCAGTGTTTAAGTTTGCAGAGAAAAAACCTATTTTTCTTTAATATAGTTACACGCATAAGCACAATATATAATATTATGTTAAAAACATCAAATCAGAGAAAAAAGCCCGACTATTTAAAGCTACAAAGGCATATAATGTTAAAAAAAAAACAAATCAAGGAATAAAAACACACAGTAGATCCTAATAAACACTTGTGTTACGTACTCACCGCCGATCGCGACAAATATCGCCAAAGAAACGACCACCACATGCGAAGTGGAGCACGCGCGGGCCATGACTGCCGTCAGTGGTCCCGTCGCATGCCCCCACCCCCCCACGCCTCACCCCGCCTCAATGCGGCACTGCGCTCGAATATAAACTTTCAAGATGCGCTTTTGTTTCGATTACTTTTTGGTGTTATGTTTCCTGATTTTCGGGATATCTGAGGTACTACTTTCATGACCAAATTAATTATACATAGTACTAGTTTCGGCCCGCGGTCTTACCCGCGTAGAAACCATTCCCGTGGCTATATCGGAAATTATTAAGTAATTATAATGTTCAAAACCTTTTTTTGTTTTGCAGTGGTAGGCCTCTATTGCAGGGGGCCACACCTTTGCCAGTTATTCATCCGCCAAGCAGTAATGTGCAAACATTACTGTGTTCCGGTCAGAAGGGCAATGTTTCCAGCGAAATTACTGGGCATGACGAGATTCAACAACTAATCTCAGGGTGACAGGCGCAGTGTAGTACCACGCAGAATTTTGAATTTTAAAACACTGGGTGTCACTGTGTCTGATATGGGCAATCGTGACGCTTTCCATCAGGCACCTGATTTGCTCGCCTTGTTACTTACTATCATAAAAAAAAAACAAAGTCAGTCAGGACTTTGATTATTGTAAATATAGACATAACTACGAACACAATCCAGAACAACAACTAACAGATCCAGAGGACGGGCAGCAACGTCTTCTGCAAACAACCATCCAATTGCGCTCGACAACCCGCCTACCAAGCTTGTTGAGTATTAGCAAAACCCCCCTTTATGGGGGAGGCCTATGTTCAGTAGTGGATTACTAACGGCTGAGATGATAATGATGATAAATACGAAAATTTGTGTATAAACTAATTCACTCCATAAATAAAACTCTACCTATTGGCCTAATTGGCTACTCTACCTAGATGGGGTTGAGATAGACCTTGAAATAAGACAAAGAGTACCTTCTTTTCAGCGGGTAAAACTGCGTAATTACAGCAGAGTAATGTCTTAAGAGCGTACATGGTCTTCTAGGAATTTGACACAATCCTATGAAAAAAATACCAAATCGATGTTCTGTATTCCCCTGCTTCCTCCGAATATAATTAACCCATTCTATAAATTTATATCCTGATATTTTAATAGTGAAGGAACCAATATCTCTGTCATTTGAATTTTTCTTATAAACCCTGGGTTTTTTCATAGTGAACTTCCAAAAATCGCAGATTTACTCGCGTGATTGGACGTTCACTACAAAAAAATGTAGGGTTAATAAACAAAAATAAAATGATCGGTACATACTTTACTTCATCTTTAAAATATCAGGATATAAATATATTAAATATGTTTACTATATTCGGAGGAAACAGGGGAATAAAAAACATCGATTTGATAAATTTTCCATATGATTGTGTCAAACTGCTAAAAGGTCCTGTATAGGAAAGGTCAGGTCATACGGCACCCACAAACGATGAGTACCTACCAATGTATAAAGATCGTGGCAAGAGGAGAGAAGCCTCTGTCTTCTATAACGGGCCGGTATTGTATGTAGGTTTTTTTTTTTTTTTTTTTTTATGGTAGTGAGTTACAAGACGAGCAAATCAGGTGCCTGATGGTAAGCATCATGATTGCCCATATCAGACACAGTGACACCCAGTGTTTTAAAATTCAAAATTCTGCGCGGCACTGCACTGCGCCTGTCACCCTGAGATATGAGTTGTTGAATCTCATCATGCCCAGTAATTTCACTGGTAACATTGCCCTTCATACCGGAACACAGTAATGTTTGCACATTACTGCTTGGCGGATGAATAACTGGCAAAGGTGTGGTACTTCCCCAGGCGGCCCCCTGCAAAAGAGGCCTACCACTACAAAAAAATTTAGGTAACATCTTATATACTCATGATAATATGTATCAGGGAATCGGCGGTTCGCTGTTTATATCTTTCTACTTGGCACATCTTGGCGTTGTTATGAGACAATATTTTTGGCTCTCCTTAGCGAATAATATGATAATTATATGATAATAGTGTTTGCCATAATATCTTACATCTTCTTATCTATGACTGCCTCGGTGGCGTAGAGGGCGCATGCTCGACTGCCAATCAAGAGGTCCCGGGTTCGATCCCCAGGTCAGGAAGTTTAAATATTGGATTTTTCCATTAGGAATTATCTCAATAACTGCCTGGAGTCTGGAACTGTGCCCGGTAGATGGCAATAGGCTCGCCCCCTATTACGGGACTGAGTCCTGGGTAGACCTCTGCCTACCCCTGCGGGAAAAAGGCGTGAATTTATGTTTTCTTATCTATATAGATAATAAGCTAAGTAAGTACATGATTGACAGACACGATGACTAGCGACACTGGTCCAACTTGGACCTAGAGTCTAGAGAGCTGAACGGATGGGGTTGGAATTCAATGAACCTGGGCCCACAAAACCTTACACTGTAAAACTCAAACTCAAAAAAAATTATTCACATAGGTCACAATTTGTCACTTTTGCACTTCAATGAAGATAAACAGTACGAGTAAATAGTCTACCACGCGTTCGGAGAGATACAAGAACAAGAAACTTGTCGGGCTTAATTTTTTCAACTGATAGTTTTACAATATTTGGTTTGAATACATTCGTTTGTTTGGAAGGTGCCGCTTCTGTCTATCCTATTCCAAATTATCGGGGATCGAACCCGAGGCCTGTGGCACAAAAAGCCGAGTTACTAGCCAACAAGGCTGTTAAGAGTATAAATTCAAACTATTATTATTATTTATTATGAAATAATTTGTAATGTAAAAATCCAATAACACTTTTTACCTGACTTGGGAATGAAACCAGCAACCTCATGATTGGTAGTAGAGCTAGCGACCACTACGCCACGCAGTCAGTAATACTTTTATGGCATAAAAGCTTAGCGAAATTCAATATCTCCGAAGAAATTAGACAATTACGAGCTACGAGCTAAAAGATAGTAAAACAAATTAACCCTCCAGCCTCCGCCCACTTTAGTTAGGTGCCGCAGAAATTAGCGACATTACTTGTTTTAGGACCCTTAACGCCCTTCGAGAGGGTGGCCCGCGTTGATAGGGTTAATGATGCTATTGTAGGACATAGGATAAATAACTATTGGTATCGCAAAGGTAAAAGTGACGACAATAGGCATACATACCTACCGCTGACCAATAAAATTTTATCTACTACTCTCCATGCACGGTTGTCTGGAAGAGATCTTAGCGATAAGACCGCCAATTGTTATACTTGCTATCAAGATAAGATATAATAAGATAATGTTTGTTGATGCCTACTGACCTTCCTTCTGTGCCGCAGGCCCCGGGTTCGATCCCCGGCCAGGTCAAACATTTGTGCCTTGAACGAATTAGTGGTTAAATAGTCCTAGATTTGTGCGCATGAGCATGTCTGTTTGATCTGTGTCTGGGCGTTATAAGCGTATATAAGTAATCTGGTTACGATAGTACAGGCTTCTAGCCTAGTTTGGGACCGGGAGACCGTGTGTGGAAGTTGTCCCATATTATTATTGATAAAGAAAATACATATACATACATTCACGCCTTTTTCTCGAAGGGGTAGGCAGAGGTGTGCCCAGGACTCAGTCCCATGATAGATACACCCACATTTCGCCAGTATGTTATTGGTCCCATGTAATAGGGGGCGAGCCTATTGCCATATACATAAAGAAAATACAATTTTATCATATAGACAACGGTCCCCATACTAGGTATACTTTTATCTTAGGGGCCTTCTTCGCAAATTGACAATAGTTTTAACCAGTACACATACTACATAATATAATTACAATGTAAAATTATAATGTGTTTGATAAACGTTTTTAATGTTAAGGTCTATAAAGTGGTGTGTCAATACAGTCTATGTATCAACATATAGTCACGTCCTGTTCCCTTTGTGATGGATGGAGACTATTTCTCTCCACTTGCTACGATCCTGACCCTTTTCGGTTTTTCCTTCTGACTTTCGCCTTTTTCATAGGCTTTAGAAACTTGAAAATTAATCATTTCTGCATACGGGAGCAATAAATTGAGGCCATGGACTGGCAAGCACAGTGTGGGTCCTAATAAATACAGCAGGAACACGCTGGATGCAAGCCGCTTAGAATCGGACTAGATGGAGATATGGGGGAGGCCTATGTCCGGCAGTGGACGTCTTACAGCTGAGATTTTTTTTATGATAGTAAGTAACAAGACGAGCAAATCAGGTGGTAAGCATCATGATTGCCCATATCAGACACAGTGCCACCCAGTGTTTTAAAATTCAAAATTCTGCGCGGCTCTGCACTGCGCCTGTCACCCTGATATATGAGTTGTTGAATCTCATCATGCCCAGTAATCGCTGGTTACATTGCCCTTCATACCGGAACACAGTAATGTTTGCATATTACTTCTTGGCGGATGAATAACTGGCAAAGGTGTGGTACTTCCCCAGGCGGCCCCCTGCAAAAGAGGCCTACCACTACAATAATATGTAATATAATATGATAGATAATATGTTGATAATGATGAATATATGCACAATTCGCAATGTAGGGATACCCTACTGGTAAATAATTATTGCACTGTGCCAAAGTCCTTTCCGTAATGCCTATTATTAGCAAAAGCTGAGACATTATCGTATCGCTTTTTGAGTAAGTTGGAAAGCTAAGGGAAAATTATTGAAATTTACATTGGGTTATATTTAGTTTGGCCTTGCAATTAAATTTTATAGGAAATTTGGTGCCAGAGTCAAGATTTTAGCGACTATCTGACCTCAAAACCTATATAAAACTACGTTACTAAAGAAGGCTTATAAAGTCAATCAGTATCAGTCCATAGAGGACAAAGATGACCTTTTAAAAGTTACTACACCCTGTTTCGGTCTGAAGGGCAATGTTACCAGCGAAATTACTAGGCATGACGAGTTTCAACAACTAATATCTCTGGGTGACAGGTGCAGTGCAGTGCCAGAATTTAGAATTTTAAAATACTGGGTGGCACTGTGTCTGTACCTCATTTGCTCGTCTTGTCACTCACTATCTTATAAAATCCTTTTGTAATACGGACCACGTTGTATTTATAACTCCTCTAAGCACTCTAGTACTCGAAGGTTTGTGACATGTCCATCAATCTCTGCATTCAACGAGATTAAAATGGTTTCGCGAAAGTGGTTTATGATAATGTACATTAATGCTATTTGGGTTACAGCCTACGACACGGGTACACCTATAATAAGAAGAAAATGGCATAGATATACAATATACTAAATAATAATAAATAAAACGTTTATTGCCTCTCTTAATATATAAGTAAAGAAGAACACCAGAAAATAAACAACTTGAACAATTAAATATTAAATTACTTAGTATATATAAGTACAAATAGTAAATTATTGCAATGGCCGCGAAATAGGCTATTGTAGGTCGAGTATGTGTTTGAAGGCCGAACCGTAGGCGAGGACTTCACTAATATGAGACAGGCAATTGCCATTTCCGCCGAGGCACATATAGTGCTTTTCTCAAAAGAATGCAGGGAAATAAAACTTATGTAGTTTCTTTTGACTTCGTTGGGAGTTGGGAGCAGGTTTTTCCATTGCCAATTTGGCTTGTAATCTTAAATCTGGTGGAATACCTACAATCAATCTTCAAACACAAGTGCACCATAATATAGTGATGTGTGAAGTGCACGTTAGAAAAGTGGATTTTTGCTATTTCGGTTATATCCTAATTCAAATCTAAAATTTCAGTACAATGTAAAAACTTACGTTATTAACAGGTGAACAAAACGCTAGCGAGTTCTAACTCACCTCCAGCGCCATCTAGCCCGGTTTTGGTTAGATTGATGGATGGATGGATGCAGGGCCGTCTTAAGTCTATTCTGCGCCGGGGTGCGGGACTCAGCCTGCGCCCTCGTTTTGTTTACACTGCAGCGTGGCTCGCGACCGACGACACACTGCAGTATGAAAGGGGTCCTAGTCAACCAAGAAAACACAATACACGTAATTTTTTTTTCCCCATTTCAAATGAATGAACTTACACTTTATTGACTTAGAGATCATTTTGCTTCAAGTGCGGGCGACCGGGCGGCAATGTCAAAGGGCGCAATTAATCGCCTATGACAGACGCACAGGTGCCGCGCCGCGCACCCATTTCAAATGAACTTACACTCTATTGACTTAGAGATCATTTTGCTTCAAGTGCGGGCGACCGGGCGGCAACGTGTCAAACGTACATACATACACTCTCTTTGGATTAGAGATTTTGCTGCGCGCGTGTTGTATTAAATAAAATTGTTATTTGTGTAGTGTAGTATAATGCTGTATGACAAGCGTCGAAAGCGTAATAAAAGTAAAAAAAATATTATTGTTGATGACATATTTTTTTTGCTTGCGCATACATATTTGTCGTAAGCAACAAGTATATAAAACTGTGCAATAGCGTTAAGTTCAATGAAATATCCAAAAATTCACGCTCGACAGGCGCCCCCGGGCGCTCCGCGCCCGGTTGCACCGCACCCCTTGCACCCCCTGGTAAAGACGGCCCTGGATGGATGTTTGTTACTCTTTCACGCCAAAACTATTTAACACATTGGGCTGAAATTTTGTATGTAGGTAGATTAGACCCCGGGAATAACATATGGGGTACTTATATCCCAATATTCCCACGGGAACGATGTCTACGCGGGTGGAACCGCGGGGCACAGCTAGTAATATCTATGATATTAATACCTATACCAATACCTAAACAAATCTACATACAGATACACCAACTTTCGCATTTATTTGATAAAATAAGTAAGAAAAGTGTAAGGCGTTGTATAGGGAAGGCCTACCTATGTTCAGCAGTGGACGTCTTCCGGCTGACGATATTGAAGTAGACAAAAATATTGATTTTAAAAACTTTTTCTAAAGAAAAAAAAATCTTTCTACAAATACGTTTCCTTTAATCTAAGTTTAAATATGTTAATCTATAAATTGTGTGATTGTGTGATTGTACATTGTGTGTTTCACCTATGGTCTTCCTGACTGATTTAAACGATTTTTATTTTTATTTTATATAGTGGGTGGTTCTAAATTGAAATACCTTTTTAACTGAAATATATTCATGCCTTTTTTATATTTTGTATATTATAATAGCGCACTGGCCTGCAATATAAAGGCTACTCTAGGTACTCGTGTACTGTGTGGTCGTGAATAGTGTCTGACCTCTTTAAGAAAAGATCATTCAACCTTTTCATAGGCTCTGTTGCCTAGCAACTAAAACAACAACCCCTAGCAACGGGGTGACTGACATTCTCGACCACAATGACAATCCCTCGGTAAATCTTTGACAATCGCAAATTGGCGAATCGACGAAGTGAAAAGAACATAAATAATTTTCGATATCTTACGTAACTATTTGTAAAAAAAAAGGTGAAGAATGTTAGTGCGTACTGTGGCGGGGAATAAGCCCATGAGCCAAATGCGGAAGATGGAAACGGTAAAACATGTTTTGCGTAATCTCCATGATCATTATGTAAACCTCAGATAATTTATACAATAGCAGCTTAGATTATGTTAGGTCTCCGCGCGCGTTCCGGCTAGCCCATTACTAATATGATATAGTACGCGTATTTTGCGTTTCCGTGGTAAAATCGGGATAAAGTACCCTATGTTATTCCTGTGTCAAAATTATGTACGATACCAAATTTCAGCTTAATCGATTCAGTAGTTTTAGCGTGAAAAGGGAACTACCATACACACACAAAAAAAAACGCTAGCGCATTGTTTAAAGAAAAGGGGAGATGAGGTCTGGCTCAAAGGCTGACTCAACTCAAATTAGGTCCCATTAGGTCCATGTACGTTAGTAAAGTAGGGCTGTACTAGCGACTAATATTGTTGTCTCAGTCGCACTTCGGTCTTAAGAACGTCTTTCTATCTTTGTTGTGCATTATATTGCTGATTACTGAGCAAATTGCACATGCCAGTTGCTGAGTAAGCGCTGAGAACATATTATCCTATCTCCGCTTTTCAAATCAATGAAGTATAAACGTATTTTCAGCTCAGGGAACAAACATACACTCAAAAAAACAACGTTAGCGCTGTTTCTGTGCCGTCTAGATGGCGCTGCAGTCAAGTTAGAGCTCGCTAGCGTTTTGTTTACCTGTTACAAACGTTACTGACTGCCTCGGTGGCGTAGAGGGCGCATGCTCGACTGCCAATCAAGAGGTCCCGGGTTCGATCCCCAGGTTAGGCAAGTGTTAAATATTGGATTTTTCCATTAGGAATTATCTCAATAACTGCCTGGAGTCTGGAACTGTGCCCGGTAGATGGCAATAGGCTCGCCCCTTATTACATGGGATCAATAACATACTGGCGAAATGTGGGTGTATCTTATACTATGGGACTGAGTCCTGGGTACACCTCTGCCTACCCCTTCGGGAAAAAGGCGTGAATGTATGTTATGTTATGTTACAAACGTTACTTTTTTATATTGTACTAAGATTTGAGATTTATAACACTAGTAGCAAATTAGTATAAAAGGAATTAGAGAGCCGTACTTCCGACACTGCACGCGCCCGTCTCGCGTTCACGTTATATCTGTGCCGACCTTTAAAGTTGATTCAGACATAACATAACCTGAGCGCCGGTCGGTTCAGGTTTACCGCAAAGAAAGGCGCCAACTCGCTCACGCTATCAGTGTGTTATCTTCTATATGTTGCATGATATTCGGAAAGCGTGGGTTATTGCAAAAAAGTTAGGACGATCGCGAAATATTGGATAATATCCACGGACTTTCGCGTGTCCATTGTATTTAATAAAATGATCCTAACAATAGCTAGGAAGATCGAGAATATCTTTTTGAAAGTTTGATTTTTATTGTCTTCAAATTGCAATAAAAACTTGATTATCACTGAACATATTTGGTGTTTTATTATTTTTATTGACTGCATAAACTCAAATTCATAAAGATACCTCTTATAGTTCCTTTAAATATAGTTATCAGGTTGCATTGAGCATGTAAAATAAAGTCTTTTTATTTATATAAACCTTAAGACGACCTTGGACGGTACTGTAGGACTCTCCCCTTCAAGTACAAGGAAGACAACTAGAACCGCGCCCGCCGCCGTCTCAATAAATCTTTATCAAAGCACATATATCCTCAGAAAGAAGCAGTGTTCCGCGGCCGGAAGCGCATCCTCAAGTACCTCGTGCTAGGGTACTTGCGCCAGGAGGGGTACACCCACACGGCGGAGACGTTCACATCTGAAGCCGCTGTTACTGCAGACTACGAGTTGTGTGATAACATCGACTTGGATATCATGCTACAGGTAACTTTTCCCTGATTATATTTAGAGTCCTATTTGATAAGCTACACTGAAAGGAGTCGTTGCTTTTGTGTCACGACGACCTTACAATAAAATTTTGATTTTATTTGATAGGCCTGATGATAAGATTTTTAAATGTGCATAAATAATATTTTTTTAGTAACGCCATTAACTATAATAAAATAAGCAAATGTTCTTATGAAATTAGAACGTGCGTAGCCATAAAAAAAATACTTACTTAACCTCACTTTATATAAATCAAATCATAAATTTTATTAAACGGCGATAATAAGATGGCTATTTTGTTTGATAATATTATTCATAATAACATTCTCTACCCGGTAATATAAGATAGACAGTGTAAGATTTTCCAGCTTCCCAGCCCAGCTTCCCACGGATTTCAATGCCGCTTTCTTTGATAAACATAATATACTGAACACTAATATACTGAGTAAAATGTATATGGAAGAATGCTTATCTTCCTAGTGCCCTAGTACATGTACTTCACACCAATTTTATTCTACTCGTAGTTCACCTCAGCTATTTACAATAAGGCCCTCAAACACCTAGATCTGTCATCCCTCTTTGCTTTAACAGACAAATATGTCTAGTTCTAGCTTTGGTCACCTTATACCAGGTAGACTAGCTAGTAGGTCCGAGGTCTCAAGAGCATTCGGTTGGCACAGATGATAGTAACTCTGCTTTCTGTGCCGCAGGCCCCGGGTGCGATCACCGGTCAGGTCAAACATTTGTGTGCATGAACATGTCTGTTTGATTCTGTGTCTGGGTGTTATAAGCGTATAAGTATGTTTATCAGTCATTTGGTTACCATAGCACAGACTTCTAGCCTAGTTTGGAACCAGATGGCCGTGTGTGTAGTTGTCCCAAATTATAAAAAAAGGCTCGCCGCCTATTACAATAATTATACCTTCTCTTATCCCTTAAGCATTATTATCTATTTTAATACTATAAAGAGAGAACCTTTGTATTTTGTTTTTTTGTAACAAATAGGCTCAGAAACTACTGGACAAATTTTAATAATTATTTCACTTATGAAAAAATAAATTTGTAATTGGCGAAATAGATGACAATGATGAAAACTTGAAAACTTCTGCATAGCCACAAACAAACAAATGTAACCAAACCAAATATTGTAAAACTATCCGTTGAAATGAAGCCCTACAATACAATCTACAAGTTTCTTGTGCTTTCCTCTTGTTGAGGTATCTTTCCAACTGCACGGTACGAGTACATTCATTACTGTACAGCATAGAGGAAAGACGTTCTTCTATGCATTACAGTTTATCTTTATTGACTGGCAAAAGTGTCATTTTGGCCAGTTTTGTCTTTGGTGTAGCTACTATCACAGAATAAATAATAGTACTAACGGATATACTATAGCAATGGGAACACCTCTGCGTAGCCAACTATTTCTTAGTTATATTTTTTTTTACCCTTCGGGAAAAAAGGCGTGATGTAACGTTTTTAACCTGTTCCGATAAATAGATACAGTCACGTGTGATTAATTGCAAACACCAACAGATTTTGGAATTCATGTCTAATGCAACACAATCACACTTTTTCTTGACGGGGTAGGTATAAGGCAGAGGTGTACCCAGGGCTCAGTCCCATAGTAGGTAGCACCCACATTTTGCTAGTATGTTATTGGTCCCATGTAATAGGGGGCGAGCGTAATGCTGTGCACAGATCCAGACTCCAGGCAGTTATTAAAATAATCCAATATTAAACACTTTGCCTTACCTGGGGATGTAACCCGGTACCTCATGATCGGCAGTCGAGCTGGCGACCACTACGCCACCGTGGCAGTCCATCCATTGTGATCCAGTTGAACGGTTAGATAATTTTGAATCATGGATTGTATAGTTTCTTTTGTGCATTATGTTGACATGAATTTCAAAATCTGTTAATGTTTACATTTCATCATCGTGACTGTACGCGTCATTCCGAAAAACCCGTTAGTAAGTAATTGAAAGATGTGGGTTACGTGTAGTCAAATAGGGCCACAAAGGGTGGATGCATGCCAAAAGTGTTAGCGAACCGACTCCGCGGCACCGCACCGGATGTAGAGGAAATTGTGCAGTGGGATTTGCAATATAGGTAACAATTTTTTCCGTCTTATTTCTTAATGTGGAGTGAGTAAACCAACCGTAGGTTGAGTTTTCAGGTCGCAGAATAAGGCCTCTGGCCTACTTATCTACTACCAACGTCTTTACGTGCTTTCCGAAGCACGGTGGCGACCAGATACTATGAGTTATGAAAATTCGAACGAACTCCAGATTCGGTTCCATACATTCATACATACATTCACGCCTTTTTCCCGAAGGGGTAGGCAGAGGTGTACCCAGGACTCAGTCCCATAGTAGATACACCCACATTTCGCCAGTATGTTATTGGTCCCATGTAATAGGGGGCGAGCCTATTGCCATCTACCGGGCACAGTTCCAAACTCCAGGCAGTTATTGAGATAATTCCTAATGGGAAAATCCAATATTTAACACTATGCCTGACCTGGGGATCGAACCCGGGACCTCTTGATTGGCAGTCGAGCATGCGCCCACTACGCCACCGAGGCAGTCTCCAGATCGAGAGAGATTCGGTTCCAGATCGGACTATTTTAGGGTTCTGTACCTGTAAAGGAAAAAAAGGAACCCTTACAGGATTACTTTGTTATCCGTCTGTCTGTCTGACTGTCATCTGGCAAGAGACTTCTCGGGAACACGTTGAGGTATCAAGTTTGAAATTGAAACTCATATCAACAACTCAGGTCCACGATCCCTTGCTGCTGTAAAAAAATCAAACTTCTATGTTAACGCAATCAAAAAATGCTGCTAATTTACCGCATATTTTCATGCTTTGCGCAAAAGGCTTTAAACCTCTTGGGTACTTCCCGTTGACCGAGCATCATGATATTTGCAAGAAGCAAGACCTATTATATCACAATTAAAGGAAAACATCCCAAAACCGAAAATTTTATACAAAAAAATTGTAAATTTAACACGTTTGCAACTAAATGACGCTGATGTTCTTAGAACGCGGTAGTATTTGGTTCAGGTATCTGCGCATGAAACCCTATGGAAACCTTACTTAGCAATAGCAAACTTAACAAGGTATAAACAATTTATTTAAAAAAATATATAATAAAGGAATTTTCAGAGTAATTGCATAACTAACATACAAAATAATAATAAGGTGCAGTTGAATTGAGAACTTCCTCCTTTTTTCTAGTCTCTTATAAAATAACATTAAATCCCAGAATTTATTATCCAAGTTGTTTTTCTTGATTGATCTCCACTGCGTCAGCATTGCATAGCTCACAGTAACGAGCTGTTGGCATCGTTGTCTTACTTTCACTGTATTCTCTGTGACTTTACTTTGCTCTCGGGGGCACGGGAAAGGGAAATTGGATTATCTTGTCTTACGAGTACGTACTAATAAAATGCGGTGTTTCATAGGGAATTTCACAGTTGAACCATTCACTCTTATGCAATATATATAGGTATACTACAACGTAATGTCTGCAATACCTGTGGAATATAATGCATTTGAAACAAGTAATTAATAATAATACTTAATAATAAGGGACAACTTCCACACACGGTCATCTAGTCCAAAACTAGGCTAGAAGCCTGTACTATGGTAACCAGATGACTGATATACATACTTATATAAGCTTACAACACCCAGGCACAGATCAAACAGAATTGTTCATGTACACAAATGTTTGACCTGGCCGGGGATCGAACCCGGAGCCTGCGGCACAGAAAGCAGAGTTACTACCGTCTGAGCCAACGAAGCTGGCTGAATTATTCTTTCTCTTCCTGTCGTTATCCCACACTAGGTCAGGTCGGAACAGGTCGTCATCTCCCGCCTCCATTCTATCATCCGTCATCTCTGTACGCAGTCCTCTTTCACTCATATCCTCTTTTGCACATGTCGGCCTTGATCAGCGGCTATTAAATTATTGTAATACTAGTGGTCCGCCCCGGCTTCGCACGGGTAGCAGAAGTAGATATAGTGAACGTTTTAACAGGAGTAAATACGTGTTACATTGTATTTTTATAGATATAACTCTAATGGTTTACGCAGCGCACGCAAATCAAAGACTATTTCTGTTACAGTGACCAAACCTTAACAGATGTACAAATTTACCGCGCACTTATATTTTGTAGATATATAAGTACCTACTACTACAAAACCCTAGTACATTATTTCTACTACCAATAGTTTTCATGCCGCATATAAATAATGACTTCTTCGATTATTGTGATTAAACCAAAGTATAGGTGGATATAATGTCTGTGGACTATTTTGTAGGTATTGATAAGTACTACAAACCTACAACCAATACTTTTTACAGCGCATGCATATAATGACTATTTCGATTATTGTGACTAAACTAAAATAGATGGATATAAATGACCGTGGACTATTTTGTAGATATTGATAAGTACTAAAAACCTCTCGTACATTATTTTTTCAATAGATTTCACAGCGCACGCAAATTAATGAATATATTAGGTAATTAAGTGACACCTTGGTTCACAATATATTGCAGTTTTCTTACGGACCCCTTTTTTTTTTCAAAATCTCATATAGCCTATGTCACTCATACTGAGTTAAGCTTTCCATAAGTGAAATAATTCTTTTAAATCGGTTCAGTAGTTTCAGAGCCTATTCATTACAAACAAAAATTCAAAAAAACAAAGGCCGGCAGCACTAAGTCACTAAGTGTATATTATATTAATAATCTGGAAACGAATACGGCATACGGATTAAGGAAACACTGAAAGCATCTAAGAGCATCGATAATTCGATGTCGTTGCAACACAATTTATAGGGGCTATGATAAAGAGAAGCGAAATCAAAACCGCGTTTAAATTATATGCAGAACGTTATCTATTATGCGTATTATGCATGTTGGAAATAAATTACTTAAAATGTTGCATTAGGGTACCTATTTACATCTTGCAAGAAAATATTGTCAGCGCATTCTAATTTTTGCTGTAGCGCCATCTAGCGAGCATTTTTGGAACTAAAATATTCCTATCAAACTTTTAAACTTTATTTTTCCACGTAAGGGCTAAAATTTTTGAAAACGCTGAAACACGTGTTTAATTATTTTCATTTTAGAATGTTTACAAAATTTGAAATAAATCGGCTGAAAAATGAAGTCTACTCTATACAAACTTTCAACCCCTATTTAATACACTTAGGGGTAAAATTTTGAAAAATCCTTTCTTATTACTTGTCTAGACTGTAAAAGTAATCTATTGTCTAAATTTCATCATAATCGGTCCAGTAGTTTTGGCTCTGGGTTGATGAGTCAGTCAGTCAGTGAATCACTTTCTCTCTTTATATAATAGTATAGATATTAAGCTATTGTAAAAGTGCTAATATCATAATTAAATGTTTAACTTTTAAGTTTTTATCTCAAGCATTTTTAAAACTAGTTTTTTACTGGTCATTATCATCTATTACATCTACAATTTGTATTAAAGCAACATTTCTTATTAAGCGTATGAAGAACAAGCACAATACGAGTAGTACTCAAGTAACGCCTTCCCTATACCAATCTACCTTCATAAACAAATCATGGACCGTCATAGATAAATCTAGCTTCATAATTATGTTTTAAAAATAACTACTTATATTTTTAACGTTTTGATCCAAGCTTTATAAAGGTGCTCTTAGCCCATAAAAAACTTTTAATTGATAAGATAGTTATACGTACTTAGTTTCGTGACGCTGAGCTGTAATAATCTATATCTTATGTTATTAAAGAACTTTAAATATCAAAATTATTTACACAGTTTGTCAAGATCTTTTTCACTCTGATCCATACAATACGATAGGTCTTATCTTACTACGGTCTTGTGATTTACAAGCCCATACAAGGAGACCTATCGCCATTTCATCCAACTAGTATTAACATATAATTATTAAAAAATACAACTGTAAATTTCTCGAATGGAGACCATAGACCGGCAAGCGCAGCGCAGTACGTCCAACCACAAGATGGACAGATGATCATGAAGTGGATGATGAAGACGCAGAGGCGGGTCGGGCGCAGGAGCTTCTTTAGCAAAGAATAATGATCATCCATCTCGCACCAGGACTATTGTAGCTACTACCTGATGAAGTTCAACAAACAGCCGCAGTTCTGCCGGCAAGCGGCCGAGCGCGCGCCTCCGCCGCGACAGAGGAACCGACCACCCGTTGAGAAGATCAAGGAAGCTGTGCCTGTCTGTGAGGAGCCTGACCTGCCGGCTGCACTTGCTGTTACTAGGCTACTGGCGGTGGGATTTCTTACTTTTTGGTACCTAGTCATAGACGTAGTCCTAATTGAACCTGGCTACTTAGTCAGCTTATCGGGATTGATCACTTGTTCAAACCCGGGTTCGATCCCCAGGTCAGGCAAAGTGTTAAATATTGAATTTTTCCATTAGGAATTATCTCAATAACTGCCTGGAGTATGGAAATGTGCCCGGTAGATGGCAATAGGCTCGCCCCCTATAAGATGGCACCATTCAAATACTGGCAAAATGTGGGTGGGCCTAATATGGGACTGAGTCCTGGGTACACCTCTGCCTATCCCTTTGGGAAAAGGCGTGATTGTATGTTATGTTAAGTGTTCATCACCTTGGCGCTACCGTGTATCGCGTGGCACGTTACTGGTCCCGGTTGTGTCTTATAAGATACAAGCAGCTGTGCCCGAGGTTTTTACCCGCCCTGAAACTGATTGTCGAAATCAGGCTTGCGGTTGACACAACCCAGAATGGTTTGACTCAAGCTTTAAAATTAGGGAAAGGAAATCCGTGTTGTTAGCTACGCAATTTACTTATTTATCGAAAGTTCTCGCAAATATTAGTCAAACGAATTGGTGAATAAATATATACAGATGGCTTCCCGATATCCTAATAGACCGCCCTCGCCTCGCGCCAATGCCAATCGGGGCATCTATTGGACATTAGTATGTTTGTGTAGTACCTAACATATTTAGGTACCAATCTTTCTAGGAAGACACCTCAACACTGGAGAGTACCATCCCATCAGTAGATAGGAAGTCCCTCGCTGGTTTCCTATCAAACTGTCCGCCAGACCGGAGACCTCTGGCAGAGCAACTGTACCAGGACATCATCAGGCCTACAGGCGTCACCTGGGACGATATTAAAGGCCTGGCTGAGGCTAAAAATCTGCTGATGGAATCTGTCGTCTATCCTGTCCGGTTAGTAGCTCTAAAATGAAAATTACTATTAGGTAGCGCCCGCAGCATGTTCTGTCCATCTTAATTATGTTAAAGACTACCGACCTATAGTTAGATGGGTGACACTTACCTAATAGATTTACTTACATTACTTACTAATTTGTTTCGGAAGGCACTTGAAAACTGTGCATGTGAGCTGTCACCCTTATATGATTTAAAACTGTCATGGTTGTAAATATAACGATTATTTTTTTATCGGGAGGACGGTTTTCAGTTTTCCGGTGCTTGGAATCCCGCTGTAAGGTTATGGTAAAAATAGGAAAAGTGGAAAAAAGACGCGTTCTGATCTAACACCGTTAGTGTTGTGTGCCGCGATCGAGAAACCCAGCTAAACCATCATCTTCCTGCTCTTATCCCACACTAGGTGGGGTCGGCATAGCACGTCATTTCCTGCCTCCAGTTTATCGTCCGTCATCCATGCAGTCACTCCTTTCACATGCATAGTTCATCCAAGTCTTTTAGGACGATACCTCCCCAGATAACCACTTAATTTCATCTTCAACCAAACAATAATAAAATCCAATTATAGTAATAATATCGCAGATACCCTTCAATGTTCACGGGTCTCTTGTCCCCCTGGCGTGGAGTCCTACTCCACGGGCCCCCCGGCACGGGCAAGACGATGTTAGCTCGAGCAGTTGCTGAAGCCAGCAGCTGCACCTTCTTCAATGTGGGCTGCAGCACTGTCGTTAACAAGTGGAGGGGGGAGAGCGAAAAGATTGTTAAGGTATGGTAAATGTAGGCCATTTTTTGGCATTGGCTAGTGCCCTAGAACGATAGGTCCAGATTTTAATTTTATTAGCTTTATTAGCATTTATCGTTATTGGCGAAGCAATCCTATTTTTGGCATTTATCATCTTCAAAGAGATGAGAGAGAGTATGTATGTATGTATGTTTGTATCGTTAAAGGACTAAGTTATCTTGGGATATCTTGGGATTATAAAGTTATATGGGAACTTGGTTATGAACTGGCACAAAAGGCAAAAAAAGAAAATGCAGTGACTATTGAAATTGTGACCTTAAAATCATATTCTCTACAAGCGCTATCTTAATTAAAGTACTTACTGCACTTAAAGACACAGGATTATGGAACATATTATCAAAGAGGAAAGTTAAAGCAGGGTTTCCATCCGCAGGTCTTGTTCGAAATGGCCTCATACTACGCTCCATCGATAATATTTATAGACGAAGTAGAGACCCTAGCCAGCGAGCGCTCAGCTCCCGGGGAACATGAAGCCTCGCGCAGACTGAAGGCTCAGCTGTTGGTGGAGTTGGACGGTATCGGGACCCGGGAG
Source organism: Hemistola chrysoprasaria (assembly GCA_947063395.1). Taxonomy (NCBI): domain Eukaryota; kingdom Metazoa; phylum Arthropoda; class Insecta; order Lepidoptera; family Geometridae; genus Hemistola; species Hemistola chrysoprasaria. Next base: position 1,399,385 of record OX346725.1, read on the forward strand.
GGGATTGTCTTCCTGCTAGCCAACTCTAATATGCCTTGGTAACATAATTCTCAGTAGAGGTCGAAGTAGGCATACTAAACTGATATTGTATTAAGGAAAGGTCAGGTCTAATTCCCTGCCTATGAAAAATAAAACGTAATGCAAGTGTAAAAAGTGGCATACGTGTATCGGGATCGTAGCAAGTGGAAAGAAATAGCCTCTGCCTACCTCAACGGAAACAAAGCTGACCAGATCGTCGGTCTACCGAGGTTGATAGACTGAGTTTTATCTACCAGTCCGTGAACTCCTCATGTCACAGTGACCAGTTGGGAACTCACCATCTCAAGATCCTTTCATCATAAAAGTTTTTTTAAAAACGCCTTTGTAAGTAATTAAAGCCACCAAGGCCAATCCTCAAGGATGGATGTTTGTTACTTTGTCATGCCAAAACTACTGAACCGATTGGGCTGAAATTTGATATGTAGGTAGGTAGCTTAGACTTTTTTCCCGATATTCCCACGGGAACGATGACAACGCGGGTAAAACCGCGTGCCACAGCTAGTATAATAAATTAAATTAGTAAAGTAGTAATAATATTAATTTATTTATGTACGAGTACTACATAAATAATAGTAGATTAGTAGCCAAGGGCTGTAAGGCATCAATTGCAGCCCGAGATATTTAGGCGCACGAGCGCAGCGAGGGCGCCTATACTTCGAGGGTGCAATTGATGCTTACACCCGAGCTAACTACTCTGCTTTACATCTCGATTGTGAGGTAAGTAGAAAAACACCGGCATTACAAGAATAAAACATTTTAAAGTAAAAGTTTTCTATTCCCGCCTTTTTTCATCTCTTTTTTAAATTATTTTTTTCAAGAACGAAATTGAGCTTCGTAGTTCGATATTTAAAATTGATGACTATTATACTCATACCAAGACAAGGAATAGCGAAGCGACCTCTTTTGTCATTGGCCTGAATGCATGATGTCTATTGCCAGTATGATGGTTAGATGTACGCAAACTTTTTGAAAGAGTGAAGTTTTTTTTTAATTACTTACCGCCCTAGGGCTTTTCTAGCTACATTATTACCCTAGAGCGCTAATTGGTCACTTACAAGCCCCATTTGGGGGTAATAAGTACCTACTTACCGAATATGAGAGATGTAAATTAATATTATTGATGGATTTTCCTGATAAAATCCCACAACAGTTTTTTGAGACTCCTTGGAAGTTGCACTTTTCAACTCGACCGGTAGAGCATTCCACAGCCTGACAGCCTTCATAGTGAAGGAATTGTCAGTAAAAGAGGAAGTGTGCTTGGACATAGGAAAGAGATTATTTTTAGATCTTAGTTGTTCCGTTGTAAGTCCGTCTTAATAGATTTATTTCATCTTCATCTTCTTAATAATTATCCCAGGGAAATAGACCCAGCCATGCTGAGAAGACTAGAAAAGCGCATCAGCATTCCTCTCCCCGACCTACCCACGAGAATCCAACTGTTCAACAAGTATCTGAACTCTCCAACCATAGACCTGGTCAACGTTGACTGTAAGGTCTTGGCTGCGAAGACTGCGGGTTACTCCGGCAGTGATATCAAGCTGGTGTGTAAGGAGGCGCTGATGTCCACTGTCAGGAGGATCCTGCCTAGTATGGGTGGAAAGAGTAAGTACAATTCGCGGTTTTACGAGTAAATTAGAAAAGTAACATAATATTACATACAATCACGTATTTTTCCCTAAGGGGTAGGCAGAGGTATACCGAGGCTCATTCTCATATAGGGCACACTCACTTTTCGTTTAGTAGGTATGTTATTGGTCCCATGTAATAGGGGGCGAGCCTATTGCCATCTACCGGGCACAGTTCCAGACTCCAGGCTGTCATAGAGAATTCCTAATGGAAAAATCAAATAACATTTCGCCTGAACATGGGGATCTAACCCTCATAAGCGGCAGTCGAACTTACGCTCACTACGCCGCCGAAGCAGTTAAAGAATAAGTAGAAGATTAGAAAAGTACTACTTTGTGTGTAATTCCAGATTCAAAGACTAGTTAAGAATGTCTCTAAGCTATTCTAAATTTGGTTGGATTGGGTTGTAATGTACCTATACTAACTTTAGACCGATCTTAACAAATTTCAGCACATAAATTTGGTTCAGCAGTTTTGGTGTAAAGAAGTTAAGACACAATGGGAGAACTTCCACTCACGGTTATCGGGTCCCAAACTAGGCTTGAAGCCTGTACTGTGGTGACCGATATACATTCATATGCTTATAACACCCAGACACAGATCAAACAGACATGTTCACGCACACAAATGTTTGACCTGGCCGGGACCTGCGGCTCAGAAGGCAGGGGCACTAATACCGGCTAAGCCAACCGGCCAGTCACTTCTTAAATAAGACCTAAATATAGATACCTATGTAGGTATAGTGGTGGGTCCCTTCATATAAGAGTCCTATTCGCATTTGACCAGTTTATTTTTATATTCCAGGTAGCAATCCGAACAGAAAAGATAGGCTGGAGATGTCAGACATTCTGACAGCCGTCGACAAAACTAAACCTGTCTCCAAGAACCTCGCCAAGAGACACGAGGAGTGGCAGAGTCAAATGGGGTGCTCTTAACTTCAATAACAAATAGATCATCTCTTCAATAGCTGGTTCACACGGTACCTTAGTTGACCAACTGCTAAATCGCATTCAATTAGAACCTTATTTGTCAAATTTCGCGTAGCTAGGATACGCTCTTAAGAGCGTACGCGGCCTTCTAGGAATTTGACACAATCCTATGAAAAATTTACCGAATCGACAATTTGTATTCCCGTGTTTTCTCCGAATATAATAAACCCATTCTCCCATAAATTCATATCCTGATATTTTTATAGTGAAGTAACCGATGTCTCTGTCATTTTAATTTTTATTAAAAAACCCTTGGTTTTTTCATAGCGAACTTCTAAATATCCCAGTTTTACTCGCGTGATTGGACGTTCATAATAAAAAAAATGTAGCGTTTATAAACAAAAATAAAATGATAGAGACATACTTTACTTCATCTCTAAAATATCAGGATATAAATATATCGAATAGGTTTACTGTATTCGGAGGAAACAGGGGAATACAAAACATCGATTAAGTAAATTTTCCAAAGGGTTGTGTCAAACTACTAATAGGTCTTCTTTTCTGTTAATAAGATGCTAACTCATTACCTGTAACTCTGTATACTAAACTCATGTGAGTAATGAAAACCGAGTTATTAATTAATTATTTATTTAAGACCTCTAAAATATTGTTCGTTCTATACAACACACAATACAGATAACATAATGATAGTAATAATTATATTAATTAGACATTAAGGAGGATTCACATCTGCCGACTCGTGACGTGACCATTTAACCACAATTATATTTGTCAAAATTAATGTAATTTGGAAATCAATATAACATAATATTATATATAACTCCAATGAAAATAACTTACAAAAATAAAACAAACACTATAAAGTTGACATTAATAAATTAATTGATTTTTTTTTAAGTTAAAAAAGCAATTTATTAAACAATTCGTTTGATATTAGGTATCACTCGCAAAAATTACAGTAAAATAAAAAATTGTGGTGACTTTGCTTTGACTATTGTATTAAATTGACATACTACATTATCTATGTATTTTCAATGGCATTTGTAGAATCATAATTTCGCTGTAGTCACGACGGATGATAAATTTTGAAAACAAAATTGGATATCAAAACTTTGCAGCCGGCCATTCAATCAGCCGAATTAGAAAAATAGATTTTATTTTGTTTACTATTGTCCGTTCCGTCAGAGGCGTATCACCAGATAATATGAAATCTCCGAACATTCCTTTTTTTGGAAAATTGGATTTCAGGAGAAAATAAATTTATTAATTAAAGCATACGAGAACAGTGACCGGCAAGAATTATAGCACATCTATATAAGCTTTCGATTTTTATTGGGTAATTAATGTCAGTTTTTTATATTTTTTTTTTATTAATTACACTGTTTTTTTTAAATAAAATAGTGACGTGCCTATATCTTGCCAGTTATAGCTTGACAGAAAAGAGTAGAAACGGAACTAATTAAGTGTACGTGTTGACTTAATTTTTTTTCTAATTGATAAATACAGTGGCGCCCCCATTATTTTCTACTCTTTTATGTCGAGCTATACAAATTTAATTCCGTTTATAGTATTTAATAAGATTCGCTCCTGAGTTTTATGGTATTTTAGTTATAAATATTTTTAAATTTTCTGTTTTTTAAATGTAACAAAGTAATGTTATTATGCAAATACAGGGAAAAATCAAGTCAATATAAATGTAATTTAGTGTTAAATCATAGAAAATATTACGTACCTACTTAATAATATCGAAATTATAAAGTTTTATTTAGACGTTTAGTGATTTACAACTTGACTAGAAAGCACCAATTAATAAACGAAAAAAAAGTTAAATAGTTTATTATTGTTATATTTTAAAACAATTAACATTGTTGTCAAATTGTTTTTGCAATATTTTGGCACCTATTGTAAATATTTTTTAGCAAACAAATGAATTTCATGTAACAATAAATGAGACTTAGATTTATATAAACTACGTTAGATGTTTAAAGATCAGAATAGAAAATAAAATTACTTACGATTTTTTTACTTTGAATTCTCTTTCAATTTTTCATAACATAACATGGACAAAGCGAAATTAATGCATTTTGAGAAGAGTTCTTATATTTTAGCTGTGTATATATATGTTTACTATTGTTAACTCGTCAAATTAACATTTTATTCTCAGTCCATATTACCAGACCGTACTATGGTCCCAAACCACGTGCTGTACATAGACACACCCCGCATTCAAGAACAATACTTATATAAGGTACTGTGCTAAGTAAGGAATTTGCGCATTCGTCACGGCAGACATTATCGGCCTTATGCGTTTGGACCATCAGTATTGTTCTTGAATACTACGGGTTTAGGGCACAGAGTAAAAGAGGTGGTAAAACTATTATTTATAATAACATTGTAAGCTTCAGAAACAAAAATCGGAGCTATAACATTCTACTTTTTGCTGAGATTTTAGTACTTTACTTTCAAACCGATCAGATGATGCAATTTTTTGGGAGAATAATTTTCGTTTTGCTAACTTTGAAAAGTATATCGCAGTGAATTTAACTTTATAATGAAGTATTTACTCTGTGCCCTTCTCTCATCTAGAAACCTATCACAGATTCTATACAACAAAGGTAAATAACAATTGAGACCTATTCACACAAGCCCAAAGTATAAAGGTCAGCCCAGACAGAACGCGGGTGCTCGACGTGTCGGGAGTACAAGGAAAAGTGCTCGACCTATCAATTGATTGATATAATTATTATTGATTGATAGACAACACGCTGTCTATCAATCAATATTATAAAATCCTAAATGACTCACTGACTGACATGCAACGCCGAGCCCAAACCACTGATCCTAAAGACTTGAAAAGGGTGTCAGTTTTTGTATAAAACTGCTATATTTCAAATATGCGAGCGGGCGAAGCCGGTGGGCTTACTTAAACTAGTTGTCCATAAAAATACAGGGATGTGACGGAGGTGGTTTTATCGGCGGAGTCGGAGGATTATTTTAATTTGATTCATTATTAGGAGCGCGATCTCCCCATGCGACAAGCAAAATATTTGATTGTATCCGCTTATCGTGGCCGTCTCACCGCCGCTACTGAGCTTTGACCCCCGATATAACCTCCGGTTTATAAGTATCGGAACCAAAGTCGGAGGTGTAATGTCAATTGGGAGTACGAGTCGAACCTTTCGGATTCGAAGCCGCAGATCCGTAAACTCCCTCATATAAATACAGGGATTCAAACCCGCCGTGTCTCGCCCGTGAATCGCCAACCTGCGCACGCGTTCTTTCTGCGCTTACCTTTGAAGTTTTTATGATTTAAGTGGTCCAACCACTCTCATCTCTAAAATATGTTTTATATTTTTTCTAATGTACCAAATTGTGTGCAATAACACAGACGAAACAATACTGAAGTGTCAACGAGGTGGGATGCTTTTTTTAAACACTATAGTTGCGCAACGCGGACTCACCCGCTGAAAAGCATCTAAGCCGTCGGAAGTCCACTGCTAGACATAGACCTCCCCCATAGGGGCATTATTTCCCATCGGCCACCAGGGTGGCGGCTGGCACTAAATAGCTATCTCTGGCCCAACGGCCACCCTTCAAGCCCGCCACCGTGGTGGCCGCTGAACACGCAGTGCGCATATTCACCGATGGCAGCAAGACTGACGGTCTGGTTGCCGCGCTATCCATATAGGACAGCTCGGCCGAAACCAAGGCCGTTAAACTTTGTCTACCATCCTACTGCACCGTCTACCAGGCGGAGCTCTTGGCAATATGTGCAGCAAGTAAATGATGCTTGGGCGTGGCGAAGCCTCTTTTGCTATTTATAGCGACTCAATGTCGGCCCTCCAGACAATCATCAACCTGAATTGCCTACACCCACGTGCTGTCAAAACGAGGGGAAACCTGAAAACTCTGTCCCAGGAGAACAAACGTACGAGTGTGTACTGGATCAAGGCACATGTGTAGCAGGAAATGCGGGAGCAAACAAACTCGCAAAGGAGGCAGCATTGCGCTCAAAGAGGCCAGCCTATGATTTGTGTCCGGTTTCATTTGTCAAGCAAAGTATTCGCATGCGATCGCTTGACGAATGGAACCATAGACACATTATATCTGGCACTGGCACAACAGCTGGCAAAAGCTGTTTTTCCCAAATGCGGTAGCAGCATACAAAATAGTACGCAAGCTGGAGCGACGGGAATTATGACGCAAATTTTCACGAGCACGGTGGCTTTTAGAATACTTGCATCGATTCAAATGCAAGGGAAACCCATCGTGTGCGTGTAACCCCGATGTAAGCGAGACTGTCCCTAACATGCTGTTTTCGTGTCCTATGTTTGACAAACAAAGATTTAAATTAGAACAAGAATTAGACGTTAAAATATGATTAGAAAATATAGATTGTGAAAAGAAATAAGAATAGAAATAAGTTTTTTTTATGACAGTGAGTGACAAGACGAGCAAATCAGGTGCCTGATGGTAAGCGTCATGACTGACACAGCGTGCCAGCCGGTGCTTCAAAATTCCAAACTCTGCGCGGCACTGCACTGCGCCTGTCACCCTGAGATATTAGTTATTAAAACTCGTTTGTACAATACTGCATAGATATAAGTAATATTGTACATTTTAACTAATTTTTTATAATATATATTGATGAATTATCATTTTACGTATAGAATTATAGAGAGAGATGACAAAAAAAAGAAGAAAAAAAAGAAAAATAATTTGATGCGAATTAAACGAAACCGGAAGTTTAATATATTATATAATTTGAGACAGTAATTTTTCAGGATAATTTATAAAAATAAATTGTCTTTGAGCAATCTACTACATTAGTATAGCAAAAACCAAGAATTATAAATTATCTAATTCACATTATAGCATTTTCAGTCTATCGATATGTTTTAAAGTCATACAGTTTTTTTTTAATAAAAGAAAATTCTCACATTTCGAAAAAATGTTATCGTTATTACCTAATCGAGTTTTTCGCAAAATTTTCTTTCGCTTATCTACAATGAAAATCTTTATTATTTTATTTACACATACCAAAAACTTTTTCAAATACCTAATTTAATTTTTCTTCTAATACCTACAATCTACGATGAAAATTTCAGAGTGCAAAACGAAATACAAAGCAACGATTATACGAACTAATTTAGTGTTCGGAAAACCGGTTTGTTTGGATAACTGAATTTAAGGGAGTCGCTTTTCCATACAAAATTAAATATCCCAAATATTATGGAGGAGAGAGAATAATTTTCCACACAATTGTTTTTTTTTTTTGATCTGGCCTTTATTTGCGCCAAAATATAAGGAATAGGACCAAAAAAAGGAACCAACCACAATCAATCGAGTGGAAAATTATTCTCTATTTCTTGAAATAGAACTTTTACGTATCATTGTACCAAAATAATACCAATCGAAATATACTTTGGATTCTGTATGAAAATTATATATCAGATTTCTAATGACCATTCTAGCACGATAATTGGTAGTTAGCAGGCATTATTATTTTATTTCACAATGATTTTCAACAAATCGAGATATCAACTAATCTAATCGTATTTAGCGTGCATTTCCACCAGCACAATAAGATAAACTCCAGATATAATGTGTTTGAGAAATCAGAATCTTTTGAATTCATTTCAATTCTCATTTTAAGGCTAATGCGATGGCCGTTTTAACTACACTTGGATCAAGTGGATAAAGGTAGACCACTAATTGTGTAAAAGAAAACGAATTAAAAATCTCATTATTTTTACACTTTTTCCATTTTCTGCCATGGCAAACCACAAAGGATTGATTAAATTACAAAATATTAATATATGAAAATTTATTTTTGAAAGTGGTCACCAAATTATTGATTTATCTACATCACGAGATATTAATAGGTACATAGATGAGCATATCTCCGATGGAAATGAAGGAAAGCATAATCTGTGGCCTACCATTGTAACTTTTTTTTTATGATAGTGACAAGACGAGCAAATCAGGTGCCTGATGGTAAGCATCATGATTGTCCATATCACAGTGCTACCCAGTGTTAAAATTAGTGGGAGCTGTTGTACCTCATCGTGCCCAGTAATTTCACTGGTAACATTACTGCTTACTAATATCGAAATTCCACAGATGTATGAAGTCTATATGTAGAATATGATAGCGGGTATCTGTCCATCCTCCACAGAAGTTCCATTATTGTTTCCGGCGGCGTATGAGAATTGGAACACTACCTTCTCTCCGTTGTTACAGTCCACTGTCACTCGACGAAGCCCTTTAGTACCGTAGTACGAATCTGTGCCCTGGAAACATACATTATTATAATATTAACTTCTACCTTCAGATCTGAAAAAAAAAACTTCCTTTTAAGGGACGGAAACCTAAAAAAAGAAAAAGCTGAGATGATGACGAAGAACTAACCTTCAACTTGACACTGGCAATATAAGAAGTATTGGGCAGTATCTCAACAGGTTCCTTGAACATCGCTCGGAAGGTGTCGTCCGATCCGTCGCAACAGAATGTCGTTGTGTTTGATCCACACACTTTCTTCGTTGCCAAGTGGATTATCTGGTTACAAACAATAAACAAGGTGTTAAATATAAGTACTGGCCGTGTGGTTCCCGGCTATATAATAGGGCCACCCCTTTCTCATGTGGTGGGAGTAGTGAGACCCGATAGAGGGACATATTCGGAGAGTGGGCAGCAGCCCTCTCCGGCACCAAGTATTCCAACTGTTGCGATCACCGAGCCACACAAGCGTGCTGATTACGGCAAAATGCCCCCATATGAATAGTTTATGGCGTTCTATGAGGGAGGCCTATGTTCAGCAGTGGACGTCTTCCAGCCGGAAGACTGATGATGATGATGATAATGAATTATAAATTACCTGCAAATGCACTTCATACTCCGTCGGTCCAAAGTATGATCCATACAACCCAAACCCAACGACAAAGATCCTCTGGTCCACAGTAAACCTGATCCTGTCAGTGGTCCCGCTGTAGCCCCACCTGGACTCCGTCTGGGGGAACCTGTTCACTGTCAGCTCCTTGCCTGTCATGCAGCATCGCGGAGTGTCTAGGAAACCTACGTTGGGCTTTGGGTTTACTGTGAAAGAGAGAAAAGATTTGCAACATTTAACCTTCTAATCCTACCAGTAATGATATGGAGCCCAAATGTGAACACTGACGGTAAGATTAACCTACAAATTCTAAGTCGTTCAGAGAGCTATGGAGAGGGATATGCTTGGGGTTTCTCTGAAGGATTGTATTAGAAATGACAGAGAACTAGAGTCATTGATGTAGCACAGAGGATTAGCAAGCTGAAGTGGCAATGGGTCAGTCCTATTTGCTGCGGAAATCACAAACATTGGGGTAAGCATTCAAATGTGTATCAATTTGAATAATAACTGGCCGAATTCCTTTATTACTTAACACTTCAATTCAACAATTTGATTTACAACGGGCATTTTTATTATATACTAGCTGTGCTCCGCGGTTTCACCCACATAGACATCGTTCCAATGGGAATTTCTAGGAAAAAAGTACTCTATGTGTCATTCCAGGATCCAAGCTACCTGCATGGCAAATTTCAGTCCAATCGGTTCAGTAGTTTCGGCGTGAATGAGTAACAAACATACATCCATCCCTCCTCACAAACTTTCGCATTTATAATATTAGTAGGATAGGTAAAATCAGTTAAAAAAGTGTTATATATCACACTCTGCCAGTATTATATAATGTCGTAATACTTCAACACATCAATATGTAAACAAATTTTCAGCTTTTCATTCAAAAAATTACCTGTGAAATATAGGAACAGCTGAACAATTTCTCTATCATCCAACAGTCCACTCTGCGCCGGCCCCATGGCGAACTCCTCCACCGACATGAGAGGGAATCTGATGGCATTGAAAGCTCTGCCCAGCACCATGCGTTGGTTGGACGGCATGACAGGCAACTGACGGCGAATACATTCTGCTTCCGACCACCGGAGGACGGCGGAGAATATCTTCGCTTCTCTTATACGAAGGGTGTCTCTGGAACACAAATACAATTTTAATTTGTAAAGTGTGACAGAATGGGATTACTCAATCACACACATCATCAGCCGCAAGACGTTCACTGCTGAAAATAGGCGTCCCACATAGAATGCCATAAACTATTATAAAATGAGGGGGATTTTGCAGTAATCATGGTGATTACAGTAGAGTGCTGCCGTCCCTCCGAATATCCCCCTGCTGGGTCTCATGATCACACTGCTTGAGTCAATTTATAGTCACCTAGCTGGGCCCCGCAGTTTCACCCTCGTCGTGTTCGTTCTCCTGGCAATATTCAGATAAAAGTATCCTACGTGTTATACCAGGGTCTTAAACTATCAGCATACCGAATTTCAGCCCAATCGGCTCAATAGTTTTGGCACGAAAGAGTAAGAAACATCACAAACTTTCACAATTATAATATTAGCAGGACAGAGTTGATTGATGTAGTGGTTTGCAAGTGCTACTGTAGATCATGAGGTCCAGAGGTTGATCCCCAAGCCAGGCAAAGAGTTATTGGATTCTTCTCAAGTCTGATACTGTGTCAGGTAGATAATAGGGTTGCCCCCATTATATTGAACTTAAAAAACATAAGTTTGGGTGTACCTACTATGGGAATGAGTCCTGGGTAAACCTCTATACATAAACTTTTGCCCAGTGAGAAAATGGAGTCATTATAGTTCTGACAACCTATTTTGATCAGTGGTTGCAGGTGCGAAGTTGAGCTATTAATTTTAATGTAAGCTGTTACTTATATTATGGATATTATTTACATGTTAATTTTTTATTTTACCCACAAAATTAATTCCTGAAAAGTTTACTAGTATGAGAATTAATTTACATGTAGCAAATCCTTTACATTACTAAACATACTTTGCAAGCATCCTGCATTAGGTAAACCCATTTTGAATTTGAAAATTAATACCATCACAAAAATCACATTTAATTACTCATCTTATTATTACATAAAAACATCAAAAAATGCAATCCCAACCTTTCCAAAACAGCGTTCAATGTGTCCTGATCAATATCAGTGAATCCCTCAGCATTCAAAGCATCCGCTGTGTTCTTATCAATCATTTCTAAGCATAATGCAGCTAGCTGGGGCTCATCAAACAATCTTGCTTGAGTTAAAAGCAAGAAAGCATTGTCAGTACCTAAATTACTCTTCAAGAAATCAACACAGTGCTCTTCCAAAGCAGCTACTGCATATTTCTTAGCTGTATAAAGCGTGGTCATTACGCTCTCTGGCCCAATTCTCACTTCATCGGAGTAGAGGAACTTGAGTAGATGTAAAAATGCAGCCGGCTCCACATCTGGTAACTCGATCTCGTCGGATTTAGTCGCCAACACTCCGTTAAACATCGCGTCGAAGACTGCACTACCCACGGATAACACGAACTTGTGTGCAGGTATCACTTGCTGGTTCACATCTTTACCAACTATGAAATGAACGTCGCAAAGTACTTCGTTGTTAAATAAGAAAGATAAGCGTTCTTTTACTGTTGTTTTGGTCGCTTGCCAGTTGTGCAGACGGCCAGTGTTGTTGGTCGGCTGGAGGTTTTCTATGGCCGAGGATGAAGCCCCAGCTTCGTTCTGTTGGGTCAGTTCTTCGTCCCCGTGTTGACGCGATAGTTGATTCGATGGCAGCATGTTCTGAGGCGGCAACTCCTCGTCGCCGCCTCCCTCCAGCCTTACGTTCAACAACCGCTTTGCAATATCATTTTTAGAACTAGATGCCATAATCACAAGCTCACAGCTGAGACTCAGACATCACACACCGGCAATCACTCTAATACGACAGAACCTTTGTTTACGATGCCAACTACAGTGTCACTCGGCTAAATTTAGAGTTTATGTTCCTGGTGGATTGTTAAAGTAATTTGGTAGCCTCTATTTGTTGATATTGCGGAAATAAAACGAAAGACGAAAACGATAAATATTTTTTTTGACTTGACGCTTGAAGCCTGACTCTGACGTTTGTGGCTTATTGAAAAGTGACAACGACAAACGACAGCAAGTGACAGTACAGGTGACAAATTACTAAGGTATTGCCAGTTTTCAACAAATATTTCTACTTTCTTCCATTTTAGTAACAGAGTGCACGTATTATAATATTCTTATTCTCTACACGTATTTTAATAGATTTTATTAATTATTCAGATAGAGATCTAACTAAGAAAAAAAAATTAGTAAAGTAGGTACTACATTATTGTCCGTTCATCCCCCAATAACTAGCATGCTGCTTAAATATTATACCACCGGGGCAGCCGCCCCGGTAGCACAGGGAGCCAGGAAAAACGAAGTCCCAGGGGGTTAGAACGAGACAGCAGATATGCAATATCCACGAGCGAAAGAGAAAAAAACGGGGAAAATAAGTTATCCCTGTGCCATGCTAGACGGGCAGAGATATAAAGTGCTGCGACATAGCACTGCACTTGTCACCAAAAGCACTTACAAAAATTGTTCAACCCTACAGGACTAGGTAATCAATTGTTCAGTAAAAATTGTACGTAATTAGCAATTTAATTATCGATTGCGATGCCGGTTTAGGCATCGCAATCAAATCAAAAGTAAAGTAGGCACATTTAGAAGGGAGCCCAGCACCCTTGTTAAACAAAGATACCGAATACAGGAGAGCTCCCGAGTTTTATTACCACGGAAACTACGTCTCACTGAGCACATTCATGTAGAGCTAGGAATGTTTAATTACATTTCCATAAACTTACTGACTGTAGACAATAGGGCGATTTTTTTTTAATTGACCTGTATATATAGGTAGGTACTTACTTAGATAGCAAATAAATACCTATTGCTTTTAAAAAAAAAAGAAAAATGCGTATATTACTCAAACATGACCAAGACTTACCCTAATAATCGACTACAAAGAAGGAGGTAGGATTCGGAAACTGAAATTCCAGAATGCGTTCTAATATATTAATAAAGGTGAACGCACATTTATCCGAGCCGAACGAAACGAATTTTAGAATTATTTTTATTATGAAATCACGTCGAATCATCCGAATGGAGGTTTCATAAGAATTCTATAATTCGTGCGTTCATCTTAATAGTGACGACATAATAAAAATATGATTTAGGTATGTAGGTGAGTTAATTATTTTAAAATCATAAACATTATTATATAGGTTATTATGATTACAAACTAAGAAGGTAGGTAGGTACTTACATGAATAATATAGGTATTATAGGCCAAATGGCTTCCTCATCGCTTAGAGCTAATAAATAATAAATTAATTTTATAATCAAAGTTCCTGTCTAAGCGTCCCCCGCTCTATGGTTAATCTCGCACGTCACAAGGGCACGCACGCGCGCCGCGGTCGATCCAGCTACAGGTGTTGCCCGGCAGTGGAATCCGCGCCATCATCGACGCCACTCCACACAAAACCCAATCAACCTTGAAAATAACACAATCAAACCCCTTCATGACTGAGAGACGCGCATTTACATTTCTAAAGTCTAAAGTTACATTGCTTCCGTGTTTAGAGTACAAAAATCTGGTATCACATTCAAAGTGCCCGATGAAAACATTATTTTAAACCGTAGTGAACATTGCTCGTAGAAAATCAACAGGAGCTCGCGTAATGTAAATAACTTGAGACTGAATTGCCCTTGTCTTATGTCTGTTAGTACAGTGTCTTTATTGAATTAATCTGTCTTTTTTAACTGAGTGTTTATATTCTTAGTTAAATGGATTTTAAAGGAATTTTAATGATATTATGTGCGAGTCTGCAGGCGCGCCAATTTATTGTTGAAATGAAGTGAATCGTAAGTACCTCACATAACTATCCCTTTTTTTTTCAAATTTAATTAATGTTTCGGTATTGAACCTTTTTGCAATCGCAAAATAATTTTTCCGTTTGAATTTTTATAACTGTAAAACATCTTACATTTATCAGCTATTTGCCAGAATTAGAATAGTAATATGCAAATTATTCTTAATTAAATAAATTAAAAGAGAACTGAAATTATGTAAATTTGAGAGTTGAGGGAAATTATAATAGAATAGAATAATACTTTATTGCATACCAAAATAAAATAAAAATCAATGTTACAAAACAATTTACAGGTAATACGGTAAACAACCGGCGGTCTTATCGCGTTAAGCAATTTCTTACAGACAACCTGGGGATGGAAACGAAGAGTTAAAAAAATATATAATGTAATGTTATTTCAAACATTAGAATTTACGCTTGATAACTTAATTTCAAATTATTTCTGTTTGTAAAATAGGTACCTACTTACCTAACAGTAATGTTATAAATATTTATTTTTTTGGTGAAGCGGGTAAGTACTTACCTATGTACTGGTCGAACGAGCTCTAATGAGAACTCAACTTTGCTTATTTTAAGCATATAGACATTAAGCTCAATTGATATCCTAACTCGAATTCCTTTGTAGTGGTAGGCCTCTTTTGCTGGGGGCCGCCTGGGGCCTGCCAAGCACTAATGTGCAAACATTACTGTGTTCCGGTCTAAAGGGCAATGTTACCAGCGAAATTACTGGGCATGACGAGATTCAACAGCTAATAATATCTCAGGGTGACAGGTGCAGTGCAGTGCCGCGCAGAATTTTAAATTTTAAAGTACTGGGTGGCGCTGTGTCTGATGTGGGCAATCATGACGCTTACCATCAGGCACCTGATTTGCTCGTTTTGTCACTCAATATCATAAAAAAAAGTTCTGTCAAAAAAGTGTACTTAATGTATATATATGTACAGACCTATTATATTTTGACAGCCTCGTTGGCTCAGGTGGTAGTAACTCTGCTTTCTGAGTCGCATGCCCCGGGTTCGATCCCCGGCCAGATCAAACATGAACATGTCTGTTCAATCTGTGTTTGGGTGTTATAAGCTTATATACGTATGTATGTATATCAGTCATCTGGTTGCCATAGTACAGGTAGCCTAGTTTGGGACCAGATGACCATGTGCGGAAGTAGTCCCATATTATTATTATTCACATTTGCAGCGTAGGACGTCCACCCACATGGTGGACAGACGATCTGATGAGGATGGCAGGAACACGCTGGAGGCGGGCCGCTTACAACCGGACTAGATGGAAATCTATGGGGGAGGCCTATGTTCAGCAGTGGACGTCCTATGGCTGAGATGATGATGATGATTATTATTATTATCTATCTTCTAAATTAATCTCAATCTTTACACCCCAGTTAATTTTATTGTCATTAATGAATTAAAGTAGTTAAACAATTTTGTCGTAGCGGGAGCATGATGCTGAGCCCCAAGATCCAGCGCTCCATCCGTGTGAACGATGGACAGCTCATTGCTCTCTCTGAGCGAGCCCAGTATGACCACTCACAGGTAGGTACATAAAATATAGTGTATTTATATTTTTTTATGCCATAGGTGGCAAACAAGCAGACGGTGTGCCTGATGTCTCGTGGTTACCGCCGCCTATGTATACTTGCAACACCAAGGGTATTGCCAGAATGTTGTAGAGCCTTCAAGACTCTATTCACTCTCCTTTTGAAGAGCCCCATGTTGTAGCTGAACGGGAATATACCACAGTATTAAGGTACTTTTTTATACCTGACTATTTTTTATGACATAGAATTTGTTTACAAAATTTTATCAACGGTCCTTTGGAACGTATAACGTACTCGATTTTCGTTTACGTTCGAATGGCCCGCTGTCCTCAAAATTTGGTCCTTTCAGACGTAGTACCCTTATTCGCACAAAACCAATAATTGCTTCTTGTCTACTACAAATTTTGTGAATTTCGTGATAAGTAGAGGTTTAAAGGGCTGTATCCTGTTACGATAATGTTTAATGGTTATCGTCTTGGCTGGTCCAAGTATGAGCCGATGCTCATGGCTTGCAGTTGGACTCTTAAATACATAACACTATTCGTCCGAGTTGACCACCAGTTTATCGTTTCGCAGGCGGGCTACCTTCACAAGCGGAGTTCAGATAACACCAAGTGGCAGCTCCGGTACTTCGTACTCTATCAGGTGAGCATTCATATTGGACAGACCACCACTTGTCTAAGGCGCCCATTAGACGACAGGTTTTGCTGACATTTTTGCCACAGTCACGGCTGTATCGTCTAATGTGATTGATGTCATTCAAGAAACAAAATAGTCGTCCGTCACTCAGAGTCACTCATGATTGGATCCGTGGAAATATCGGGAAAATTATGTGTTATTTCAGGGTTAGTATAAGATAGATAAGATTCTCGATGTTAGTATAAGATAAATTTATTTAGGCTAACATTTTTTTGTGTGCGGCGAATAATTAATTTTTCTTTTCTTTTTTTTCTTTCTACATACCAACGGAAACGGATTCATAATCCAAGGAAGCTGGGAACAGAAAACCTTACACTGTCTATTCTATATTGCCGGGTAGATAATGATAATCGCAAGATATTCCCAAATATAGTATCCATCTTATTATCGCCGTTTAATTTATAATTTGATTTAAATAAGTGAGTTTAAGTACTATGTATTTTTTTAATGGCGTCGCAAGTTCTAATTTTAGTAGAACATTTGCTTAATTCATAATAATAAATGGCGATACTAAAAATTATATTACTAAATATCTCTCTTGCCGTTATTTTATGTATGCTGATGATTTAAAAATTTACAACATAGTATCTAACTTGGAAAACAGTAATGCACTTCAAAGAGATCTTAACACAATTTCAGGCTGGTGCTCAAGCAGTGATATGCAATTCAATATTAATAAATTTAATGTTATTGTCTTAATAAATAAAATAAAGAGTAGCGTAAAACGATAAAATTTTTGAAAAACAAACCGACTTCAATTTAATTCAATTTATTATTGAATTACCTCTGAAGTCGTGTGACCTCCCAATCAAAAAAATAATCATCAAAATGGATTGTTAATCGTGTAGCAAACATAATACAGTCGAATTGAGTCCAGTTGAATTGAAATTCTTCCTTTTTGCAGTCATTGTACTCCACTGGTCGGCAACATACTGACAATACCCTGGTGTTGCAAATATCCATAGGCGGCGGTAACCGCGAGCCATCAGGCACACCATCTGCTTGTGCGGCCACCTATAGCATAAAAAAACATCTAAAAATAACGATAATATTAGAATGTAAAACGCAGTATAATTTGAAGGTACAATATAAATAGCTGTCGCGTCGCACCATGGCCGATTGATCGTCCAATTACACCCTAATTGATGGACACTCAATGAACAAGACCTTTTACTTGGAGAAATTACTGGGCTTGAGATACTCGTATTTAGTAAAAGCAGTGCAATTTTCTTTACTATTTAAATACTCAATTACTCGCTGCGCCCCGCGGCTTCGTCTGCTGAAACCCAGCCGGTAATATTTATTAAGTAAAAAAAAAGTTTTATAAACCTTGGCCAACGAATAAGTTTGGCCATACCGAGAAATAATGAAGCCAGCTTTTGGGCACCTTACCTGAAGGTAATAATACATTCACGCCTTTTTTCCCGAAGGGGTAGGCAGAGGTGTACCCAGGACTCAGTCCCATAGTAGATACACCCACATTTCGCCAGTATGTTATTGGTCCCATGTAATAGGGGGCGAGCCTATTGCCATCTACCGGGCACAGTTTAAGTTTAGGTTTTTAGGATAACTGGTAGAAAATGCTACTCTAGCATTAAGATAGTCCTATCGTTGTGTTGAATTATAAATAAATAAATTATTAGAATTTATATTTAAACAGGTATCACCTGATTTGCTCGTCAGTCATAAACTCCTGTCATAAACTCCCTATCATAAAAAAAACAACATATAATTATATACAATAATAATATACATAAATAACATTAGACTGATAGTTTCCCGATATATTAGGTACCCATGAATCCACGAAAACAACGACAATGTAAATAAACAGAGAGACAATGTAATTAATTATAAATAATTATTATAGGCATTGTTTATAACAAAACTCCAGAGCAAGTCTCGTATTCCGCGGCCCGTGATAGCCATTAATGGAGAATGAAGACCCTTGTTAGCATGAATGGACCCTTCACAGAAGTTTATGAAACATTTCATTATATTACGTTCGAGCTATCAATTAATTTGATTACATTGCTTTTGTGATCGGGTGAAAACTTTACGCTGATGTTGCACCGTTGGCTATAAGTAAATGTCAAAACACACGGGTGAGCACGTGGCGGGTCGGCCGTCAAATACAAGGAAACGCGTCTGTCCCGCGCACGCTATAGTGTGTTGTACTTCATATGAACACTAGGAATACAAAGTCATCTGGCCCGTATTACCCGCGCCCGCTGTTATGTGTGCATTGTGCTTTACTGTTATGTGCGATGGACAATTTCATTTTATGACTTAGCAGTTTCACACAATCTGTTTCCTCCAAATATGTGAACCTATTTGATATATATATTCATATCATGATATTTTGAAGATGAAGTAAACTATGACCCTATTAATTTATTTTTGTTTATAAATTCTTAATTTTTTTGAAGTGAACGTCTAAACATAACATAACATAACATACATTCACGCCTTTTTCCCGAAGGGGTAGGCAGAGGTGTACCCAGGACTCAGTCCCATAGTAGATACACCCACATTTCGCCAGTATGTTATTGGTCCCATGTAATAGGGGGTGAACCTATTGCCATCTACCGGGCACAGTTCCAGCCTCCAGGCAGTTACTGAGATAAGTCCTAATGGAAAAATCCAATATTTAACACTTTGCCTGACCTGGGGATCGAACCCGGGACCTCTTGATTGGCAGTCGAGGATGCGCCCTCTACGCCACCGAGGCAGTCTAAACACGTCTAAGCGCGGGAGTAAAACTGGGTTTTTAGAAGTTCACTGTGAAAAAACCGAGAGTTTATATAGAAACTAAAATGACAGACAGGGACAGAGTTTAATTTACTATAAAAATATCAGAATATAAATTTATCCGTATTCAACAACAATAAGATGACCCGGGCCGGGTAATAAGAGGGCCGGTAATTCCAATTGAGAACAACCTGCCGTGACGAAAGTGATGAGAAATTCCTTACTTAGCACAGTAGCTTACATAGGCATTGTGAAAAACGGAAACGAAAAAGTGGAAACGCACCCTAAGATAGGTGCGCGTGAGTAAAGAGATACTGATTATAGATTAGATTAGATTAGAATACTCTTTATTTCGACCATTTTACATAATATTACACAGTACCTACAACATAATAACTTAAAATTTAAGCTATAACTAAAAAGTGATTGGTCGACAATGGGCGGCCTTATCGCTTTAAGCGATCTCTTCCAGGCAACCAGTCTGGACGGAAAGGTGTAATAGGAAGAGTAGGGATGGGATCGGGTACAAAATTATAACACATAACTTATATACACTATACATAATTGGAATGATAATATTTACTACATAATATTAATATACTACATACATCTATAACATAATATGACATACATATATACTACACATATATACATAATATATAATATGTTATACAGTAATAAAAAAAATATATATATATATAATATAATATATATATAAATATATGCACAGATAAATAATAATATTACATAACATATATTACATAATATTACATACATAACATTATTCAGAGACAGGATAATAGGTACTATGATTGCAAGAGATAGTGTTCTTTAATCAAGCGCTTAAATCCATCAGGTGTCTTAGCACACCTGATGGTAACGGGAAGAGAATTCCATAGATGGACGGCATAGTTGGTGAAAGATTTGTTAGTAAATTTAGAGGATATAGTTGGGGTCGTAGACTTAAGAAGATAGTTATTGGAAGAGCGTAAAGAATGAGAATGAGACTGAGAGACGAATTCGAAGCGTTCCTTGAGATAAGGAGGAGAAGAGGGATTAAACAGAATGTTATAAAGAAGTGAAAGAATGTGAGTATCCCGGCGAAGGCGGATGGGTAACCATTTCAGCTTATTGCGGAACTGTGAAACGTGATCATATTTTCTGAGGCCAAAAATGAACCGAATACAAAAATTTTGTAGTCGTTCCAATTTGTTAAGCTGGTCTTGGGTTAAATCCAGATAGCTAGCGTCCGCATAGTCTAGAATAGGAAGAAGTAGAGATTGTGCAAGAGCAGTTTTGGTGGAGATCGGCAAAAAATTACGCAGCCTGCGCAAAGAACCAGCGGCAGCGTAAATCTTCCGACTGACCTCTGCTATCTGAGCCTCCCAGGATAAATGGCAATCAACAAGAACTCCCAGGTTCTTTACTGTCTTGCTGATGGGAATAACCGTTCTGTCAAAAATGACTTGAGGCAGGCGGAACCAGTCAATCTTTGAGACCATCCTAGAACCACCAATGACAATCATCTGGGTCTTAAGTGGGTTCACTTTAAGCCCATATGATTGGCTCCATTGAAGGATGCGTTGAAGATCAGCATTGGTGGCTCTTATGGCAGTCTCAATATCATCGGCTGGGGCTTGGGTATATATTTGAAGGTCGTCTGCGTACAGGTGGTAGGAAGAAGACAAGTGATGAGAAATTGAGTTTATAAAGATGGCAAAAAGAAGAGGAGAAAGAACGCCGCCTTGCGGAACGCCTGCAGTCGTATTACACCAAGATGAATACCTATCATCTATGCGAACGCGCTGCCGACGCCCACACAAGTAACTGCGAAACCAGTCAATAACCGGAGGAGATATGTTAAGAGAGCGAAGGAGGCTAAGGAGAATATCGAAATCTACGTTGTTAAAAGCGTTACTGAAGTCCAGCAGTGATAGCACAGTCAAATTTCCATTCGCCATACCAACGCGCACGTCGTCAGTTATTTTGACTAACGCTGAAACAGTACTGTGGCCACGACGGAAACCGGACTGAAATGGATTCAAAAGAGCATTTTGTATCAGAAAGGAGTTAAGTTGGTGATGAATAAGGCGCTCAAGTACTTTAGAGAGGAACGGAAGAATAGAGATAGGTCGGAAATCAGAGAGAGAAGAAGGTTTGGATTTCTTAGGAAGCGGAATGATCTGAGCATCTTTCCATGTCGAAGGGAAAGTAGCACTAGTAATAGAACAATTTAGTATATAGCAGATAATGGGCAAGAGTTCGTCCAGTACAAGAGTGACCATCTTACGACTCATGCTATCACTGCCGATGGCATTTGAAGGAATAGAATCTATGCTCTTCTTAACATCACTCTCGGAAAATTGAGTAAAGACAAAAGGGGAATGGTCAGGAGTGGGAGCTGCAGAAAGTTGTGAAATTGTAGCAGCCTTTACTGGCCCATCAAAGTTAGAAGAAGAGGAGAAGTGCTGGTTAAGTTGATCTACATTTAAGTCTTTAGGTAAGTTTTCTTCGCGAGCCTTCCCAACTCCTAATGACCTGAGGAATTTCCACACTTTAGCGGGATCCTCATTTTGAACGGAATCATAAATATGCCGGCGTTGCGCGTCCCTACACACCTTGTTGCATTTATTTCGACGCTCTGCATACTTCCTCTTATTGTCGTCAGTAGGTCTCAATCGGTATTTCGCTTTGGCCGCAATTTTCCCTCGCATTAACGAACGAATCGCATCGTCAATCCACGGAGCAGGTAGATGTTTAATTTTAACCGGTTTTATAGGGGCGTGTTTGTCAAACAGATCAGTTATGATATCGTTGAAAAACTGAATTTGTTCATCAACAGAGTCTGACTCAACAACACTAGACCAATTTAGCTCTTTTGCATCGTTACGCAACGACTCTAAATCGATGCCACCAAAACTGCGCTGCAGAAGGACTTTAGGTTTAGATTTCGGCGGGCGGACTTTGTATGAAATATAAATAAGATCATGGTAAGAAAATGCGTCCGCCGCGCACTGGCCATGGTTAAGAACAACATTTGGAGATGACACTAATATTAAGTCTAAGAGAGATGGTGTGGAATTTGGAAAATTATGCGTAGGGTTGAGCGGAAGAATAGTCAGATTGTTGGATCTGACAACAGACTGAAAGATATTAGATCGTGAGTCCTGCTTTAGAAGGCAAGTATTGAAATCACCCATAATGATAGTGTGATCATAAGATGGACAGTACGTCTCAAGAAGAGTTTCGAACGAAGAAAAGAAATTTATGCGTAGAGAAGGGCAATAGTATACACCAAGAAGAATCCTAGTGTGCGAAAGAGTGATTTCGATTAAGAGGTGTTCGCCCGCACTGGGTGGAGGTGGTTGTGTCGACATACTCAGAATGGAAAATGGGATATGTGAACGAAGATATATGGCCACACCCCCACCGGCACTTCCAGTGCGGTCATTACGTATAAGTTGAAAGCCAGGAAGAGAATAAGAAGCATTGGGAAGACAGGGTTTGAGCCAGGACTCCGATACTAAGATGGCATGTATATTTTTATTATCAAAGGACGCTAACATATCTGTGAAATGTGCCGGAATACTCTGCGCATTGATGTGTAGAACATTGAAGTTTTTAGAGCCACCACTCAAAATTGACCCTAGCGAGTCAGAGAGAGATGGCAAGCTAATAAAGCTATCCTCTGAGTTAATGTCATCACTCAATGAAGAACAAGACAAAAACTCATTATCATCGCTATCTAAATCTGAAATAATATTTATAGACATAATACAATACAAAAATAATAAAATAAAGTATACAATAAAATATATATATAATCACAAATATAATACTATAATAAAGCAATAAAAACCAATAACTATACTAAATTCTCAAACTTACAATCTGTGCGGCTGTTCAAACAACCACCTACCGTCTGAGTTTTAAAATAATAATTAGATATGGCATATATGACGTCAC
This sequence comes from Hemistola chrysoprasaria, assembly GCA_947063395.1. Taxonomy (NCBI): domain Eukaryota; kingdom Metazoa; phylum Arthropoda; class Insecta; order Lepidoptera; family Geometridae; genus Hemistola; species Hemistola chrysoprasaria. The sequence goes on from OX346725.1 coordinate 1,422,788, forward strand.
ACAAAAAAAGAAAAAAAATATAAAAATAAAAGAATTACGAGCGAAATGTTATGTTTGTGGCTGTGGTCGGCATATATATATATATATATATATATATATATATATATATATATATATATATATAGATATCCCCACGGGCACTTAGTTGATCATGCGGGTCGTAGAAGTAGTTATTATTTGATCCGTTTTCATAAGTTGATCCGGGGCAGTATTACTTGATCCTTTGCCAGTTGTGTATGACTTTGTGGATCCAGCTGGAGCCACACGTGTCACACATGTGGCTCCATCTGAATCTACAGAGTAATAATAATAATTACGCTGTTTTTATACGAATCCACCTTTTTGGCATTCAGACAGTTGTTGCTCCAATTCAAATGGGCCAATGGGGGCGCACCATTTTCACAAGCTTCTGTCATTGGTTGCCTTCGACAGAAACATAATAAGTACAATACTATAGCTCTTCTCATCAATGTAAAAGTTAATTTTAGGAGAATTGTGAATGTTTCACCTTGAGAGATATTTCTATTTCGCATTTTTATTTAATTTGCAATGTATGTATGTACCGATATGTATGTCCGGTACAAATCTTGCAACTGAATTTTGAAGCACTCAACCGATTTAGCTCAAATTTTGCATACTTATATAAGTCCGGTGACAATGCAATATTATGGTACTGTTGACCTGATCTGATGATGGAGCCATGATGTAGCGACTGGAACTCTGCGATGACAAATGATAAGATAATTGAATTTGGGCTAGTATGTTAGGTTTTAATAAGTACTTTTCATTCCACATAATAACGAGGGTCTGATGATGAAGCCGAAAGATTGCCATTGGAACTGCCTTACGAAAACTGCAATGATAGTCGAATTTAGGCTCGTTTACTTTGTTGTTTTAGGGTCTTTTCATTCCACATGATGACGAAGGTCTGATGATGAAGCCGAAACAGAACCATTGGAACTGCCTTACAAAATGTGCCAAAACAGTCGAGTTTGGACTCGTTTGCTTTGTTGTTATGGGGACTTCTCATTCCACTTGACGACGAGGGTCTGATGATGAAGCCGAAAGATTGCCATTGGAACTGCCTTACGAAAACTACAATGATAGTCGAGTATAGGCTCGTTTACTTTGTTGTTTTAGGGCCTTTTCATTCCACGTGATGACGAAGGTCTGATGATGAAGCCGAAACAGAACCATTGGAACTGCCTTACAAAATGTGCCAAAACAGTCGAGTTTGGACTCGTTTGCTTTGTTGTTATGGGGACTTCTCATTCCACTTGACGACGAGGGTCTGATGATGAAGCCGAAAACTTGCCATTGGAACTGCCTTACGAAAACTGCAATAATAGTCGAGTTAAGGCTCGTTTACTTTATTGTTTTAGAGACTTTTCATTCCACATGATGACGAGGGTCTGATGATGAAGCCGAAAGATTTCCATTGGAACTGCCTTACGAAAACTGCAATAATAATCGAGTTTAGGCTCGTTTACTTGGTTGTTTTAGGGACTTTCCATTCCACATAATGACGAGGGTCTGATGATGTACCCGAAAGATAACCATTGGAACTGCCTACAAAATGTGCCAAGACAGTCGGGTTTGGACTCGTTTGCTTTATTGTTATGGGGACTTTTTATTACACATATAGACGAGGGTCTGATGAACCATTGGAACTGCCTTACTAAATGTGCCCAAGACAGTCGAGTTTGGACTCATTTGCTTTTCTGTTATGGGGACTTTTCATTCCACATGATGACAAGGGTCTGATGATGGAGCCGAAAAATAACCATTGGAACTGCCATACGAAAACTGCAATAATAGTCAAGTTTAGGCTCGTTTACTTTGATGTTTTAGGAACTTTACATTCCACATGATGACGAGGGTCTGATGATGGAGCCGAAAGATAATCATTGGAACTGCCTTAGGAAATGTGCCAAGATAGTCCAGTTTGGACTTGTTTGCTTTATTGTTATGGGGACTTTTCATTCCACATAATGACGAGGGTCTGATGATGGAGCCGAAACAGAACCATTGGAACTGCCTTACGAGATGTGCCAAAACAGTTGAGTTTGGACTCGTTTGCTTTGTTGTTATGGGGACTTTTCATTCCACATGACGACCGATTTAGCTAAAATTTTGCATACATATAAAAGTCCGGTGACAATGCAATATTATGGTACTCTTGACCTGATCTGATGATGGAGCCATTATGAAGCGTCTAGAAATCCGCGATGGCCATTGATAAGATAGTTGAATTTGGGCTCGAATGTTAGGTTTTAATAAGTTCTTTTCATTCCACATGATGACGTGGGTCTGATGATGGAGCCACAAGATATCCATTGGAACTGCCTTACGAAATGTGCCAAGACAGTCGAGTTTGGACTCGTTTGCTTTGTTGTAATGGGGACTTATTATTCATTCCACATGATGACGAGGGTCTGATGATGGAGCCGAAACAGAACCATTGGAACTGCCTTACGATATGTGCCAAAACAGTTGAGTTTGGACTCGTTTGCTTTGTTGTTATGGGGACTTTTCATTCCACATGACGACCGATTTAGCTCAAATTTTGCATACATATAAAAGTCCGGTGACAATGCAATATTTTGGTAGGTACTCTTGACCTGATCTGATAATGGAGCCATTATGAAGCGTCTAGAAATCCGCGATGACCATTGATAAGATAGTTGAATTTGGGCTCGAATGTTAGGTTTTAATAAGTTCTTTTCATTCCACATGATGACGTGGGTCTGATGATGGAGCCACAAGATAACCATTGAAACTGCCTTACGAAATGTGCCAAGACAGTCGAGTTTGGACTCGTTTGCTTTGTTGTAATGGGGACTTATCATTCCACATGATGACGAGGGTCTGATGATGGAGCCGAAAGATAACCATTGGAACTGCCTTACGAAAACTGCAATAATAGTCAAGTTTAGGCTCGTTTGCTTTGTTGGTTTAGGGACTTCCCATTCCACATGTTGACAAGGGTCTGATGATGGAATCGAAATATAACCATTGGAACTGCTTTACGAAAACTGCAATAATAATCAAGTTTAGGCTCGTTTGCTTTGTTGTTTTAGGGACTTCCCATTCCACATGTTGACGAGGGTCTGATGATGGAGCCGAAAGATAACCATTGGAACTGCCTTACGAAATGTGCCAAGACAGTCGAGTTTGGACTCGTTTATTTTGTTGTAATGGGGACTTTCTATTCCACATGATGACGAGAGTTTGATGATGGAGCGGAAAGATAACCATTGAAACTGCCTTAAAAAACTGCAATAATAGTCAAGTTTAGGCTCGTTTACTTTGTTGTTTAGGGACTTTGCATGCCACATGATGACGTGGGTCTAATGATGGACCCGAAAGATAACCATTAGAACTGCCTTACGAAATGTGCCAAGACATTCGACATACATACATACATTCACGCCTTTTTTCCCGAAGGGGTAGGCAGAGGTGAACCCAGGACTCAGTCCCATAGTAGATACACCCACATTTAGCCAGTATGTTATTGATCCCATGTAATAGGGGGCGAGCCTATTGCCATCTACCGGGCACAGTTCCAGACTCCAGGCAGTTATTGAGATAATTCCTAATGGAAAAATCCAATATTTAACACTTTGCCTGACCTAGGGATCGAACCCGGGACCTCTTGATTGGCAGTCGAGCATGCGCCCTCTACGCCACCGAGGCAGTCTGACCGAGGCACCGAGGCAAGACATTCGAGTTTGGACTAATTTGCTTCTTTGCTATGGGAAGTCCTCATAGTAAAAAAAGTTTGCTGTTTTGTTATGGGGACTTTTTATTCTACATGATGACGAGGGTCTGATGATGGATCCGAAAGATAACCATTGGAACTGCCTTACGAAATGTGCCCAGACAGTCGAGTTTGGACTCGTTTATTTTGTTGTTATGGGGACTTTCCATTCCACATGATGACGAGGGTCTGATGATGGAGCCGAAAGATAACCATTGGAACTGCTTTACGAAATGTTCCAAGACAGTCGAATTTGGACTCGTTTGCTGTGTTGTTATGAGGACTTTTCATTCCACATGATGACGAGGGTCTGATGATGGAGTCGAGTGATATCCATTGGAACTGCCTTACGAAATGTGCCAAGACAGTCGAATTTGGACTCGTTTGTTTTGTTGTTATGGGGACTTTTCATTCCACATGATGACGAGGGTCTCATGATGGAGCTGAAAGATAACTATTGGAACTGCCTTATGAAAACTGCAATAATAGTCAAGTTTAGGCTCGTTTTGTCGACATTGGAACTACCTTATGATAAGTGCTAATATAGTCGAGTATGGGCTCGTTTACTTTGCCGTCTTTTAAAACTTACTTTACAAACATAAGATAAACTTGTATGCAATATGACCAAAATCAATACCAAAGTAAAACAGTTTTTTTTTTCTATTGACATTTTACACAATTTCTCATATTTATTTAATATTGCAATAAAGTAAAATTTAATGGATAATAAATTATAATATCTTAAACTTACAATTAAATAATGATCACTGACAAATAAACAATTAAAAAAAGAACCTCGAGTGTAAGAGTGAAGTATTGAGCTCAAAAATATATTTAAAAACTGTACTACATAAAAAAACTGTTTTGACCAAAATCATACAAAAATAAAGAGAAAACTGTAATTCAATATCACTAGTAATCGATGCGGAATAAATCACGAAACGAACGGCGGCGCTCGGGCAGCGGTAGAGGAAAGCGCGGGATTCGGGAGGCAGTCCTCCCTTTGCGAACCATTCCTACTTCAGATTGTTGTAAGAAGTGGATCAAACAATGTTGGGAGTGTTAAGAATATAAATTAAAATGGATCAAATAAGTACGAGTTTGTCCTAAAAATTATATATAAAACGGAACCACTAAGTGCCAATTATTAGTCTAATATAATCAAACACAGACAATAGTAGGTAGTAATAAAACCAGAGCGTCGAGTCGAATAAGTCATACGTCACAAATGGTCACATTATGTTTCCCACTAGTTTTTGACATTAATAGGTATGTCATTATGTGTGAAATGAAACATTGCAAAAGTAGTTCTAACCAACAAAAGAACCACAAAGGTTCTATTATTCACAAGTTACATTCATTATTTTGATTAAGTACCGTAATTTTACTTATAGGAACACAAAACCAGAACCAAACACAAAAACAGATCAGTGTTGCAAGTGTGCATTGAAATTATTTTCAATATATTTTAAGAAGATAATATTATCATAACATCGACTGCCAATCATGAAGTCCCGGGTTCGAACCACAGGCCAGGCAAAGTGTTATTTGGATTTTTCTATTAGGAATTATCTTAGTGACAGCCTGGAGTCTGGAACTGTGCCTGGTAGATAGCTCACCTCACCTGGGACCAGTAACATACTGGCAAAAAGTGGGTGTACTTACTGTGAGACTGAGTCCTGGGTACAGAACTGTGCCTGGTAGATAGCTCACCTCACCTGGGACCAGTAACATACTGGCAAAAAGTGGGTGTACTTACTGTGAGACTGAGTCCTGGGTACACCTCTACCTATTCCTGGATGATTAGATTCACAATGAGAGTTTCATGAACTGCAATTATACGAATGTTGCAGCACTCAATTTGGGGTCATAGATCGGTTAAGTATGCATCTTTATATTATAACTCCATAAAATAGATTTTATGGATTTTTATAATCCCATTTTATATCGATGGACCCACTTAGGTGTTCTTGAAACAAATTATAATTCGGTGCCAGAACGATCTCTTGGGTATAAAAAAACTTGGCCGCTACGGACCCAGTTACGTTCAAAATTCAGTCACAAAAAGGATGGAGTATATACCTATTTTAAATTCGTAATTGGATGAAGTTATTACCCAATGCTAAGAATATAATCCCATTTTATATCGATGGAGCCAATAAGGTTTTCTAGGTATAAAGTATAATTCGGAGCCAAAAAGTACTCTGGGGTTTAAAAAATTTGGCCGTTATGGATCCAGTTCTGTTCCAAATTCGGGCACTAAAAGGATGTAGTATATACGGTTTTATATATGTAAATGGATCAAGTTATTACCCAATGCTAAGAATATAATCCCATTTTATATCGATGGAGCCAATAATGTTTTCTAAGAAGAAAGTATATTCCGGAGCCAGAAAGTTCTCTTGGGTATAAAAAATTTGGCCGTTGCGGATTCAGTTCCGTTCAAAATTCGGGCACTAAAAGGATGGAGTATATACCGTTTTCAACGAATATAAAGAGCAACATCGCGCGGCAGAGGGCGACGTTGCCACTCCGGTCGCAATAGGTACAAACGGAGTCGAGTTATTCGCGCCTAAAGGTGGAGTCTATAATGCACGGATTCGTGGCTGGATCAACTAAGTGCCCAGGGAGGTGTTTATATATATATATATATATATATAATATATATATATACATATACACATAGATATATATACATGTACACACGTTTTTATCAGATTAGGCAAATAAGAAATTAAGTACTGGCAAATGCATAGATCATGATATGGTGTAACAAAAAAAAAAAAAAAAAAAAAAAAAGAATTATTAATGCTGAGGACAATATGGTTGGCTTGACAGTTGACATTGACATTACGTCATGTGCCAACTGCCAACGTAATGCTATCTTGACTTGAAATCTAATTCTTGTTTACGTTTCAAAATCCAAATGTAGGTAATTAATCATTTTGTTGCTAAAATTTGTTTAAATACGAGTAATAACTCCATCTACCCTGCTATAACTAAAAATAAGCCCAATCTGAGTCAAAAACCAACACTAAAGACCAAAACATACCATCGCAAATACAATAATACGCTACTTCTTTGCAACACTTTGATTTTTTTTGATTATAATTAATTATCTTATAAAAAAAAAATCTTAACACTACGCCGCATGCTACGCCGTAGCTACAAGCTTCAACGAAGGCTACGCCGTAGATAGTTGCGTCCACGATGATGACTTCGCCGCGTAGCTGCAATAATTGTCTACAACTGCTACGCTGAAGTGACAAAAAGTCTTTGACTTATTATTCGTAATATATTTGTAATAATTTTGTACTCTACAATATTAATAATAAGTACAAATAACAAGAAACCCATAGGAATTGAGATATTTACAAAAAAAGCGCAATAAACCGATTTTTGTGACCTTTGACCTTGAATATTTATAGTTGAGTACACCCTACCATAAGTAGGTTTTGAGACAACTTTTAGGGTGTTAATATACAAGTATTTACAGACTTACAGCTGGGTATCTCGAATTCCGAGATTCTTACCTAATTTAAGCTTAAATGACTGGACCATCGTCGCGCCATGGTCAGACAATACTAATAATGTCGTGTCCAATGAACTGAGATAGCAATAGTTCGTTCGTCTTGTCTACGAGTGCTACGCCGTAGCTACAAGTTTAAAAGATTATTATGTTAACTCGATTATTAACAATTTCAGAATATTTTTAGACAAGGGTTTGTTACTTCAGATATATGATATCATATTGTATAACTCCATATTTTAACTACATATTTTTGTGAACAGAACATGTTGTTCTACTACGAAAGTGAGAACAACACGCGGCCGACCGGCTTGCTGTTGTTGGAGGGCTCCTACTGCGAGAGACTCAGCAAGGCACCCATGGAGAGAAACGCATCTGTAAGTTAACTGTAACATAATATAACACGTACTTGTGTTGATATGAACACAACATGTCACTACGAGGGGACAACACCGACCGGCGTGAAATATGTGTATTTTGAGTCCAAATACGATATATTTGACTGCTGTCCCATCTGAATCTGATGCTAAAGTATCTTGTTACCAAGTTCTTGCAATATCGATTATGATGATGACGTCAGAGAACTATAGGTACACTTCAAACGGCAGAGCTGACCGTCATAAGAATTAACTAAGAACACTCTCGAACATATTAGCTTGCAGACAAAAAAAAACGTATTAAAATCGGTCTATTATTTTATGCACACACAGATTCATTATACGTAGACACGTCAAACTTGCATAAGTTTATTAACCACCAACTGAAGAGGGTATAATGCACCCTCTTCAGTTGGCGGTTAATAAACCATTGTAAGTTTAATCGGCATACCTGTATTCGTAAAAGCCTATAGAATAAGACTTCTGAAACAAGAATCTTTTTTTTTAGTTCCGATTTTTAGTGTCAAAAACAACATGCACAGTGCACCGCCCTCCCGCCCGCATAATTGCATGCAAAGAAGATACTGTTAGGTATTATTTTTGTTATAGTAAAAACATTCATATATCGACACGTGTTTCGCATCTACACGACGCATCATCAGGAAATAGACCGCTGTAAGGGCGACTAATGTTAGTACGACGCCACTCTTTGAGATGTTACCTCGCAGAACGCTGGAACAAGAGCCCGCGGGAGGGCGGTGAACTGTGCATGTTGTTTTTGAGACTAAAAATCGGAACTTAAAAACCAAAGATTCTTGTTCCAGAAACCTACAATGGAGTTCCGAAAATTAACGCCAAATTCAATCAATTACCTATAGAATAAGCCTATTTATGATGAACATGATAAAGGCAGATAAATGCACGGATCGATAGCACTGTCTAATTTAAAATCTACGTAAATATAGCAGCGCATAAGGCACCCTTGACCTACCGTGGATACAATCGATACTGTTCTAAAACTGCATAGGCTGTAGGTACTTTAGCTTGAACAATAATAAGGCACGAACTACACTAGGTAAGAATTTAAAGAGAGTGGAATGCAATGCTGTGTAGCTGAAGCTTTACAATTGTTTTCGGTGTTTTATTAAATTATAATAATTAGGTTAATAGCAAATATGTTCCGGTCTGAAGGGCAATGTTGCCAGCGAAATTACTGGGCATGACTCGTTTCAACAACTGATATCTCAGAGTAACAGGCGCAGTGCAGTGCAGATTATTGAATTTTAAAACACTACATCGGCTGGGTAGCATTGTGTCTGAAATGGGCAATCATGATCACCTGATTTGCTCGTCTTGTCACTCACTATCATAAAAAAGGTCAATGCCACGGAGCTCGCGCGAGAACTATACTTATTGTACCAAGTTATGTTACCTTTTAGCCCAACTTGGCACGTTGTGAATTCAGTGTTGCCTGCTGTAAGTAAAGCAGAAAATCCCTCGGGAAATTGTCGGTAGATTTTGTAAAACCTTCAGCTCGCAGTCGCTCGCGTTAGTTTGAATATTGATGAGACAATTTGCTCATTCTAATATGCACAGGTTTATATCTGCTTATTTCTACATGAAAAGGCCCTTTTTAGGCCACTTTGAGTAGATGAAAACAAGGCACAAAACGTTTATCAGAGTTACTGAGTTAATATGGTAATCAGTTTCCACCGTTAAATTAAGCCCTACAAGTTTCTTGTACGTTCTTCTTATAGGTATATTATCTCTCCAAACGCACGGTAGATTTTTTTTATTTTTTTTTATTTCTTTATTACACACCATGGACACTGCTCCATGCCATTTTTTGTAACAGTGGGTGCAAGTGCAACAAGATTGTCACACCGCTCTGAGAAAATATTATAATATATAATATACTATTTAAATAAAACAACGCTTATACAATACTTTAAGTACATATTACATAATTTTATGTGAAGAAGAAAAATAAAAAAAATAATGAAAAGGGTCGGATAAAGCTAAAGATATTTAATGATCCCCAGCAGTGATGACACCACGGCTTTGTCTCTGTTGGCTATAGCCATTTTTAAGTTATAGTCAACTGCGCGACTACGCACGGTAGATTCATTACTTATCTATTTGCTTCATTGATTAGTTAAAGTGTCACAGTGTGACCAAATTGAATCTAAAGATTTGTCTTTAAACCTTTGAAGAGTACGTGGCCTTTTAGGCATTTGACTCAATCCTATGTTAAATGTCCCAAATCGATATTTTGTATTCACCTGGATCCTACGAATGTATTAGAATAAACCCATTCTATTAATTTATATCCTGATATTTTAATAGTAAAGTAAACTATGTACCTGTCATTTAGTTTCTCTTAATAACTCTCTGATTGTTTCATAGTGAATTTCTAATTTTATAAGTAAAACTGGGATTTTGAGAAATTCACTAGTTACGTACGATATTGGACGTTCACTGCAAAAAAATGAAGAGTTTATAACAGAAAATAAATAATAGGGACATAGTTTATTTCATTTTTAATATATCAGGATATAGATGTATCAAATAGGCTTTCTATATTAGGAGGAAACAGGGGAATACATCGATTTGGTCAGTTTTCCATAGGATTGTGTCAAATTGTTAAGAGGTCGCGTTTCCTGTTCAAGGGTTATTGTAGATAATTTTCAGATCTCGTTGGCCTGTTGCTATCAACCAGGCACAAATCTTGACTACATGAGTAAAATTCCTAATGGAAAAATCTAATAAAACTTGTAAACGACCTATTAATGCTGACCAGTATTTAGTTTCTTATGTTAAGTTACAAGTAGCCGGAGCGCCCGACAATTTCTAAGGGCTAGACAGAGAGCAGCAAGATACTCGGTAGGAGCTTGTTGACTTGAATTGCACTGTATTTCGTCGATGTTAGAGTCACTATTTATTTAAATGATTTAGAAAAGTTTAGTATATCTTCTTTCCCTTTAATATTCTGTGGTATAATTTTCGTCAACAGTTCTGCTTCACGATCTCGTACCGCCGAGAGAGTCAGCGACAGTACGAGCTGCGCGCCGCTTCAGAAGTGGACTGCGTGCATTGGGTCGACGCTATACGTGAAGCCAGGTTAGTACTATATTATATCAGTGTACTTACTACTTTTTAATTTGGTACTCTTAATAATGAATAATTTAATTTCCTTTCCCTGCATGGTTGCCTGGAAGAGATCGCTCTGAGCGATAAGGCCGCCAATTGTAACTTCTTTCTAGTTTTAAGTGTTTCTTCTTTGTTTATTTTCTGTTATATTGTGGTAGCAATAAAGAGTTTTCAGTCATTCATTAATTAATAATTCACAGGCAGATAATAAAAGGACACGTCACCTCGTAATTTATTTGTAACTCTCTTATATTACGTAATTTACCGAATGAGTTAAGTACTGTTAATTATATTTGGAGGAAACAGGGGATAACAAACATCATGATTTCATTCCTAAGTTCTAAGTTAATAAAATTAAAAAAGTATATATAATGAGTACTGTAAGATTTTCATGAAGTCCACCAATAGACGAAGTGATATAATTTTGCCTATTAGATAATTCACTAAAATTAATGCGAACTTTTCGCCGTGGAGTTACCGATCCACTCTACCCGTGGTTGCCGTGGCGGCCGGCTGAGGGTTAACAGATCCAGAGGAGGCAGCAGCGTCCTCTGCAAACAACCATCGAACTGCGCTCGACAACCCGCACAACAAGCGTGTCGAGTATTGGCAAAACAGTAGTGGATTACCAATGGCTGAGATGATGATGATGAAAGTGAACTTTAGTCTATTCGTCTATTGGTAGACTCCGTATGAAAATCCTACCATGATTAAAATGTGTAAATTGGCTTAAATATATAAACGTGACGTCGGAAAAAAAATTAATTTACTTTCTTAATCACTCCGTGCGCATCTTTGTTGGTTTTGTTCGTAAAACCGTAGACATAGTAATCATAGATAACCGTGATCGCATATAGAATCAGTAGTTTTGAGTTAATCACGAACCGACGCGGCGAGGGAGCTTTATTTTTTTAACGGCGACCGGAGCATTCCACATACAAACGTAATAGTTGAATCATTCGAAATCCGTGCATATTTCCAACATTTAATGACTTAGAGCCGGTTTTTTGATCGTTAGTTACGGTTAAGTTAACCATTTGTCAAACTAAATATAGTTAAATTTCTAACCAATGGTTAAAAAAAAAAAAAAAAAAAAATCGTATGGATGAAAATTGTTAACCAGCGATGAAAAAACGAATTTTGTTGAATTTTAACTATTTGTCAAAAAATTTAACCATTGGTCGATTTAACCAGAGATCCAGCCTTAGACATATGAATTAGACACTAGTTGTCTACTTTCCTAATATTTTAGTCTAAAATACTAATAATTTAGAGTTATAATTGAAAATACCTATATTTTGAATTTGTATCATATTTTAGTACAAAGTACTGTATTTTGCATTGAAAGATTATAAGGAATTTGGGGAATTAGGAACCTAGATAACTAGTGTCTCATTCCGAATAACATCATTAAATATTGGAAATATGCTTTGATTTTAAATGATTGAACTATTACATTTGTATGGGAAACTCTCCGATCGAGGCCTCCTTAAGAAATGATTACAAATGCAAAAAAAGTCTGATAAATGTGATACCATCTCCACATTATAATAAAACCAAATTATTATAGTAGTATCATACCCCAAAATGCCTTCAAAACGAGGTCAAACGATGTCGCGGAAAGGAATATTCAACCCGTTTCCACGCAAATAAAATACTCTCCCGTGTATAATAAAAGAAGGCTATGTGCGAATCGGACTCACAGACGCAGGGTTCCGTGCCGCTCGATAGTATTTTTTTTTTCCTAATACACTACATTTTTATTTTCAAATACGTTAATAACAAATACCCTTGTTAATAATCTCTTATTTATCATTACCTATTCTATATTTAACCAACTTCAAAAAAATGATGAAGATGCTGGTTTTCTATGTTTGTTACGCGGTAATTCTGTCAACTATTATGACTGGATTTTGATGATTGTTTTAAAACTTGATCTTCTTCAAAGCTCCCATATAAGTTTTATTAAAATTGATTTTGCAGTTTTATAATAAATCAACAAATTTATTTTAAGTTTGTACATAATATTATAAAATATGTATGTATAATAGTCTAGATTTCGACTATTACTATTTTATTATAATGACACGCTGTGCCCCGCGGTGTCACCCGTGTTGACATCGTTCCCATGGGAATGTCGAGAAAAAAGTACACTATGTGTTATTTCAGGGTCTAAGCTACCTGCATACCAAATTTCTGCCCAATTCTTGCCAAATTTTTGCCAGTTATTCATCCGCCAAGCAGTAATGTGCAAACATTACTGTGTTCCGGTATGAAGGGCAATGATACCAGCGAAATTACTGGGCATGATGAGATTCAACAAGTCATATCTCAGGGTGACAGGCGCAGTGCAGTGCCGCACAGAATTTTGAATTTTAAAACACTGAGTGGCACTGTGTCTGATATGGGCAATCATGATGCTTACCATCAGGCACCTGATTAGCTCGTCTTGTTATTCTCTACCATAAAAATCTGTTCAGTAGTGACTGCCTCGGTGGCGTAGAGGGCGCAGGCTCGACTGCCAATCAAGAGGTCCTGGGTTCGATCCCCAGGTCAGGCAGTGTTAAATATTGGATTTTTCCATTAGGAATTATCTCAATAACTGCCTGGAGTCTGGAACTGTGCCCGGTAGATGGCAATAGGCTCGCCCCCTATTACATGGGACCAATAACAGACTGGCGAAATGTGGGTGTATCTACTATGGGACTGAGTCCTGGGTACACCTCTGCCTACACCTTCGGGAAAAAGGCGTGAATGTATGCTGTTCAGTAGTTTTGGCGTGGAAGAGTAACAAATACTGTACTGAACTGTACTGAAATTAGAGATTTATAATATTAGTATGACCATAATATAAAATCTGTGAAGATATCAAGGAAAAATTGCTAAATATTAACGGAACCTTAGCAATAGACCCAGACCTTAAAGAGTGCTAAACCCTTTGCGTACGGGACCCTAAGAAGGAAACGATTACGGGAATACACCTGCGACACTTGACACTGTATTTCCAACCCTATATTGAAGGGGGTAGAGTTGAAATTGTTGTAAAGTTGGGTCACGTGTGGTGATGAGCACACACACGGAAGGCTTCGCACGCACGCGATTCTAATTTGAGACATCTTACGGCATTTTGTTTATTGTTTATGAATCGTTACGTAATTTTCAGGAAAAAATGGTAAATAAATTTAAAGGAGGAATTTTTAGATTGCATAACATCACGCCTTTTTCCCAAAGGGGTAGGCAGAAGTGTACCCAGTTCCGTAGCAGGTAGGCACACCCACACTTCGCAAGTTATGTATTTTAGGTCCCATGTGCAGAATAGGGGGCGAGCCTATTGCCATCTACCAACACAAACAGGTCTTAATAAAATTCCTAATGGAAAAATTCAATAAAACTTTTTCCTGACCTGGGGACCGAACCCGGGACCTTTTGATCGGCAGCAGCGCTTGTGAACCACTACGGCACTGAGGCAGTTAAAATATTTAAATAAGCATATTATACTATCGAGAATACAACATGTATGTTACAATTTTTATCTCAAGTAACCCTATTTTCAGTTAGATATGGAACCATAGACTAGGTTAACTAGATAGATATGCTACCTGACTTCTATAATAGCCTAATAATTTCGGAATCAGTACCTGTTGCCTGGAAAGATTTTTAGAGGATTTTTTTTAGAGGATAGATTAAGAAGTACTACGATGTATTAAAGGTACTATACGGAATAGGCAGCTAAGCTGAAATATGGCGGTAATGTAGTGATAATGGAATATGGATTAAATATAATTATGAGAAAAATATAGTGAAAAGAGGTACGAGGCTTATTATAAGATTTAATAATAATTTTTACTCGTTACAATTACGTTACATAAAAAAATTATATGTTTGCACGTCTTTTGCAGACGAAATGTATTGGGCATATAATATATATTGGGGTAAGAATATAGGTATTATTAACACTTTCACAGCGGATCACGACCTCAGCTCGGCATTCATATTTTTCTCTAACGCGCGAATCACGAGTAGCACTCGTGACCGCCTTTCATACTGTTTATTAGAAAATCACGACGTCTTGTCGTGATCCGCCTTGTACACGTTTGTAGCTTAGTTCATAAGCTACACACACATATACAATGTTTGTATGTAGTAAGAACGCGATAGCTACAGTTCGCGATCGCCCGCGCCCACTCAGTCGACCGCCGGCGAGAGTACGGAGCGAGTGTGACTGTTTTTGGCGCGAAATGGCTTCCTCGCTACGTAATGTTTCTACGCACGAAATTGTTGATATATTGCAAAATGATGATGATTCTGACATTGAGGAGGCTCAGGGTGATGAAATTGAAGGTAAATGTTTATTATATATTTATATTTCTATGTAGGTAGGTACCTAAACTATTTTCGTATTGAATATTCTTTCATAAGTTGTTTCTTTGGTAGATTGCGTGTCGGACCTGCGAATCTTTATATCTAATCAAGAAAGGATGGATGATGGTGAGGTTGAGGTGCAGGACCACGTTCCTGAGCCAGTCACAAATAACGAGCAAGGGCGTAGTCGTGTACAGGGGGCTCGGCGCGGGCGTCAAAGTCAGCGTGTGTAAAGTTTGCGCTGACACCATAAAGCATCTGACGGGAAAACGAGGGCGGAAGGAGACGGCTTTTTACTGCCCTGACTGTAACGTGCCACTATGCTACGACAAGTGCTTTAAAAAGTACCACACATTAAAGAATTACCATTGTTAAAGAGACCTAAGAAGTCTGTATGACTTTTTTTTTTTTATAAAAAATGACCATGTTTACTTTACTCGTATTAAATTATTTTATATACTATAATTTTTTTTTATTTATTATCCATAAAATATAAAAGTATATCTTTTAAACACAAAAAGAATTATCCATATACCCCTATCCGTTATTTTTCTATGATGTTCACAATTATGCAGAAATACGCCCGCGTACCGTATCAAGCGGCGCTCTAAACGCTCCGCTGTGAAAGTGTTAAGATCTGTTCTTTTAACATTGTATTTCTAGCAAATAAACTAGCTATATGATTTTATTTGATTTGACCAATTTTCAAAACTCTCGGGAATCTTACCAGGCAAAGCTACGTACTTATTGGGCTACCATGAATAAGATTAATTTATATTTCTGCTAAAAGACTTCAATATCTCGAAAATGTTCCAATTTATTTACTACTGAATAATATATCGGTAGATTTTATTCTCGATC
The DNA here is from genome assembly GCA_947063395.1 of Hemistola chrysoprasaria. Classification (NCBI taxonomy): domain Eukaryota; kingdom Metazoa; phylum Arthropoda; class Insecta; order Lepidoptera; family Geometridae; genus Hemistola; species Hemistola chrysoprasaria. Next base: position 1,438,827 of record OX346725.1, read on the forward strand.
AAACACAGGGTTCCCCTTGACCCAAATACACGGAGATGAAACAAAGGGCTCGGTAGAAGCTGATTACAATCACTTCATTTCAGATCTTATTCGTAGCTTAGCTTTGTAATGTTATGAGGTCATAAAAAACCTTACACTATCTACTCTATAATATTGCCACGTAGAGAATGTTATTCGCAATAATATTCCCAGACATAGTATCCGTCTTATTATCGCCGATTAATTAATAATAACCTATATTTGAATAAAGTGAGGTTAAGTTGCCGTGGGGTTACCGGCTTTAGAATAGTACCTCACCCTCTCTCCCCGTGGTTGCCGTAAGAGCCGGCTAAGGGCTATAGGATCCAGAGGACGGGCAGCAGCGTTCTCTGCGTAAAACAATCAAACTGCGCTCGCCAACCCGCTTGCCAAGCGTGGCGAGTATTGGCAACAACCCCTTTATGGGGGAGGCTTATGTTCAGCAATGGACTTCTAACGGTTGGATGATGACGATGATGAGGTTAAGTACCCAAGTATTTTTTAATGGCGACGCGAGTTCCAATTTAAATAGCGAACTTTTACTTTTAATGACATTTGCTTAATTTAATATAATTAAGTTAGGTTAGGTTAGTTAAAACAATTAAAGTAAGTAGGAACATTAAATTAAATAAATAGATCATGTACCTGAGAGACACACCGCGCGGACGGCAGCCGGAGGAATAACTTTCATTATCCACTTCGACCATCGTCCGCACGAAGTGTCTCCCTAAAGGTCCATGCGGATCATCAGCCAATGTTTGCAGGATGATGTTGCTACTTCCTCGAACCCTTCTCAACAGTGACGCTACTTTTTTTCGAACTTTTTACTTTTTTTTCGAACTACGGCGTGAAAGCCCTCAGTTCGGTTCTGTGCGAACACAGAACTCTGTGTGGTTATTATGCCTATCAAATAAAATCAGAATTAAATGAAAGATCAACGTGGCCCTAAAACAAACACGTCCTTTGCGAGCATTCTGTTCATATAAGGCCTCAAATTGACCTCGTATTTCATTATGATGTAGACAAGGAAAAAGTACATGAAATTTCCACAGGATGGAAGCTTCGCGATTAAGTACTATAGTTAAGTAGGCACATACGTAGGAAACACAGTTCAAGGATAGGAAAGTATAAGGTACATAGAGAGTACATGCTAATGCTTATAATACTTGATGCCTGTCTATAGTTCGCAAGGAATATTTGAAATTTCGTACACCGAACCAGGGAAATACCGCAAGAATGTGTATTTAAGTACCAAGTAACAAAAAACTTTGTATAATTTACATAAGGTACAAGTAGGCTATCAAAGTTTTATATACAAGCATAATATACCTTTTTTTTTTTAACGTGTGAAAATGCATTTACGCATACTCGCCCGCTAGGGGGAGGTGGGCGAGTTATGTCGGGCTCGACGAGAAGCGCCCATACCGACTAAAACCACACGATGAGCAGTCCCTCGCCATGTGAGGCGGGATAGGGTCGCGCTAGCATTCACTATCCTGCCTCGGCGGTTGGCCCTTAGGCCCCGGCCCTTGAAAAGGATGACCACGCTCACTTGGCTTGGGCTTCGGTGTAGAGCCCCCCGACTCTACACCGAAGCCCCACTACGGAGGGTGAAGGAGGCGGGCAAAACGCCTCCTTCTTGCCCCCGCTCGCCTGCGACGAAGCGGGTCAGATTCCGCGTCGTTCTCTCTGACCCGTTCCGCTGCCTGAAGATGTAATGTCGCAGAAGGAGACCGCCGCCTGCCACAACCTCTCGCTGCCGAGCATGGCTTCTATCATGCTCTGCAGCGAGAAACTGCCACCCATCGCCACCGCCAGCGCCCGTAGTTGCGGCTCCCAGGCGACACACTCTTCCAGAGTGTGGAGCACCGTATCTTCCGGTGCCCCACACTCGTGGCAGACAGGGGTCGCCTCCCGTCTAGCGATTTGATGCAGATACTTACCGAAACAACCGTGTCCGGTAAGCATCTGCACCAATCTGAACGTCTACGACCCGTGAAGTCGCCGCACCCAGCTCCGCAAGACAGGCCGAATAGCCTCCACCGTCCAGGTCCCCGGGACCGGTGGAGCCAGCTCCTCTCCCCAGCGCCGCAACACGGCGGCCTGCCCCTGTCTCCGCATCCGCGTGACCTCCTCCCACACTGGGAGCTCCCCTCGTGATCTCCTCGCCGCCACGAAGTGGTAGACTTCGGCGAGGATCCCGGCCTGAAGCTCCCAGGGGGGATCACTGGCCAGCACGCAGGCCGCCGTCCAGGATACCGTCCGGTATCCGCGTATTGCCCTTTGGGAGGAAACTGGAATACCAAACATCGATTTAGTAATTTTTTCATTGGATTAGTGTCAAATGATTTCTAAATGATTTCGTTTCCTCTTGATAATACAGGCTTAGATTAGTTAGTTTATATATATGTGAACAGGTACTAACATTGATTTATAACGACAAAATATCTTGCCGGTTAAAATCTTAAGAAGTTGTAAGGTTCAACACATCTTCCCTTAAGTATACTTAATATATTATTAATAGAAAACTTAATACAATTTTAACATTTTTCTTACAAATTGTAACTCAGTTTATGAAGGTTATGAAAGTAGCTCTAACATTATAATTTATTTCAAAAGTATTTAAGGTTAAAAAAGCTTACTTTATGAAAAGGTCGTCCATTTGTGAGTGGGAAAAGTGCAGAAACGTGTACCTACCTACGTGTTTAACCTATTTTAATGTAAAATAGGATTTAAGAAAACACGACTTTTCACTTTTAAATTGTATCTCCGAGTAAATGCGTAGTTCGGGAACCGTACCTACTACTTAAGCTCTATTTCTCAGGGTAAATATTCCATAGAATAACATAAAATCACGCCTTTTCACGAAAGGGGTAGGCAGAGGTGTACCCAGGACCAAGTCCCATAGTAGTTAGTAGGTACTCTGACAGCTATGTTTTCTTAGCTTCCTTAGAATCCAAATTCGTTTCCTATATAGAATAAGTTTTATATTCGGAGGCAACAGGCGAATTCTCGTACCTAGTAATTTGACAAAATACGCCATAGGTACGTGCGCTCCTTCCTTGTTCATATTATTGGTTTCCCCAGTTTTCCTAGCAGCGATCCTTTCCGCCGAAAATACAGTCCACTCATATCGAAAACCCTGGTTGCTTTAAACACATAAAAGCGGCCCCCCACTTGTGGTAGGTAAGGTCTGAACCAACCATTAATTACCACCACAATCCTATGAAAAAAATTACCAAATCGATGTTTTCTATTCCCCTGTTCCCTTCTAATATTATTAGTCTATTCTATTATTTTTTATCCTGATATATTTAGACTGAAATAAACGATGTCCCTGTCATTTTGGTTTCTCTTAAAAAGTCTCGGATTTTTCAAAGTGTACTTCTAAAAATCCTAGTTTTAGTCGCGTGATTAGACGTTCACTGTAAAAAAGAGAGAAGAGTTTGTTGAGTTGAGTTAAGAGTTTGTAAGAGAAAATAAAATAATAGAGACATATTTTGTTTTATCTTTAACATAATATCAGGATAATTATATACCAAATAAGTTTTATTCTATTCCGAGGAAATAGGGGAATACAAAACACCGATTTGGTAAAATTTTCACAGGATTTTATCAAACTGTTAAAAGGTCACCTTTAAGTACCTTTAGGTACTGTTTATGTTATGATTAGTATGCGAGGCATGATCCCATGGTCATTATTGGTTTCCCATCCCGTTACCCGATGAAACGCGAGAGCTGGTCGCCATGGCAACCGGGCCGAGGACGTGACATTTGCCATATCTACACTTTCTATCGGGTATCGGACAGTAACACATCTTTAATCATAATACATGAGATTTATAACCATACACTATAGGTCAAGCGCACTATGAAGTGAGAAAAGATTTGCAGAGAAAATCCAATAACACTGTCTGACTTGGGGATCGAACCCGGGACCTTATGATCGGCAGTCAAGCTTAAGCCCACTACGCTACTAAGGCAGTCCATTATGAGAGAGTTAGGTTACACCATTTTATGATTATATATTATATTCAATGACGTTGAATCGCTTTACTCTGAGATTATATTATAATAATTAAAAATTTGTATGTATTTCTAGGAAAAAATAAACTGCAACATAACATACAATCACGCCTTTTTCCCGAAGGGGTAGGAAGAGGTATACTCAGGATTCGGTCCCATAGTAGGTACTTACCCACATTTCGCCAGTATGTTATTGGTCCCATGTAATAGGGGGTGAACCTATTGCCATCTACCGGGCACAGTTCCAGACTCCAGGCAGTTACTGAGATAAGTCCTAATGGAAAAATCCAATATTTAACACTTTGCCTGACCTTGGGATCGAACCCGGGACCTCGGGCAGTCGAGCTTGCGCCCTCTACGTCACCGAGACAGTCAACACAAATATACTAATAAATATATTGCATATCCGCGAGACTCTATAGTGCCCAACAGGCAATCACACAAGACCATAATTTTGGTCTAATAAGTAAGTATTATAAATGCGAAAGTTTGTGAGTATGTATCAGATGGATGGATGGATCTTTCCCTCAAAACTGCTGAACCAATTGGGCTGAAATTCGTTATGTAGAGTTTAGACCCTAATATAACACATAAACGTACTTTTTATTTCGATCAAGATGGATCGGAATAAAAAGTAGTTTGTGAAGATGGATCCATCCTCAGAAACTTTCACATTCTTAATTAATATTATGAATCCTCTATGAATACATTCTTAATTAAAATTCTACATCAGTATGTAGAATTTTAAACTTTTAAACTATTTTAAAATCCATCCCTAGCCTATCTATAGGGACCAGAGCAGGATCAAAGCTATGCTCAATATCGTCAAAGGTAGACGACTGAATACGCCTCGATAGACCCTCGATACCACGTTTGAGTTAACCCAATCTACATAATTTAAGGCGCGGTGCTAAGCTAATTCGCCCACTCGCTCACACTTATACACAATTTTAAAGATATAAAAAATACTACAATGTTATTACGTAAAATAAAGACAACTTGGAACTAGAACTAGGAACAAAGGTTTAGTATAAAATCCAATTTAATCCAAACGAGTTTTCATGTATAAAAACCTGCACAAAGAAAAAAAATCTCAGAAAAATAAAAAGGCACTGAAAACTTTTTTGGATTAAATTGGATGAATACTGAATCGTTTTTGTTATTTTCTAATTCCTAGTTGTCTTTATTTTATGTAATTACATGTAGTATTTTTTAAATTATCTTCAAAAATGTGGGTACGTGTAAGCGAGTGGGTGAATTAGCTTAGCACCGCGCCTTAATATGTGATTTACTTTAATTAATTAACCGTTTCTATGTGAACTTTTATTTGAGAGAGCAGCGAGGCGAATACCTTCCACAATTTCACATGGTTTACTCATGTGTGTGGAATTTTACTTGCGAATATTATGTTCTTACATAAGTACCTATATGATTCAAGACTTCAGAATTCCTAATGTAAGGTTGTGGTTAGGTTAGAATTCTGTCCTAAATACCAGCCAAATTTATACTTCCATACTAATATTGATATATGTACTAAGTAGAAGGCGATTTCACCGAACGAAACGTGTTTTTTATGGATAATGTTTAACGTTAATATAGTCCGTTCGCTAGCTACAAGCAATTTGACACAATGCCAAAGTCGCTCTTCGTAGCAAATGTTCCTTCCAATCCTTTTTTCCGCGATTTCAGACCCGTAACCAGTTTTGCTATGGTTAATTTCATAATGGGTTCAATATTTAGACGGCGTACAGACGACACAAAAAGAGACATAAAATAGAATAGAAGAGAAAAAAAATTATACAAAATTACAAGGCACATAAAAATTAAAAATAGATTAAACAGTTATTAAGCAGTAGGACAGTATGTTTTCAAGGGGATTTCAACCAGTCCCAAGAGTGTACTTAAGTGGTGGATTTTGAAAAATCAAAAGTTCAAATGTTTATGCGTAACACGGTAGTTATAGCTAAACTACCAGAAAATTTATAATTTTTTCGAATTCTGCTGTAATTTCTTTTGAAAGTTGTTCAGTTTGACGGGTAGACGCAACTCCTTAAGTAATTTACTACAACTTTTTGTAAAATATTGACTATTCCTTATATTTCTACCAGTACCTATGATTCTCCAAAAGAAAACACTTACTATTATAATACTTAGATTTGTAATGTCAGCGCATAGCAGCTAGTTCCTAAGTTGTACTGTTTTACAGAAGTAATCCTAGATATCGCGAAGTCTAACACGTCCTAAACCGGTGGAGAAGTGAAGGCATGTCGTCAGGATGTGTAAGCGGCCTTCACTTATCTCGCCATCTCGGTGATGGATGATACAACTTGTTGGAATTAAACGACTAGGCTTGACCCAGACACGAACACAAGGGGATTTGTTTTGTGTGGGTTTTTGATACTCACCACGCGTTTTGTTAGGGGCTGTTTCACCTAAATATATTTTACAATACATGACTCAAAACTCAAAACTCAAACAGATTTATTCAAATAGGTCATAATCTACACTTTTGCACGTCAATGAAGATAAACAGTACTGAGTCTACCGTGCGTTCGGAAAGATACCTCTACAAGAAGAACGCACAAGACTTGTAGGGCTTTATTTTTTCAACAGATAGTTTCACAATATTTGGTTTGGTTACATTCGTTTTCTTTGAAGGTGCCGCGAGGCGGCTATGCAGAAGTTTCCAGGCATCTTTGTCCTCTATGTACTGGTTGACTTAGCACGAATCGCACGTTTTTGTAGTATAAAGATAGTTTCTATATCTGCGGCTGACCCCCATAACAGAATCCCATAAGACATCAAGCTATGGAAATATGCAAAGTACACTAATCTCGCCGTGGCTATATCTGTTAGTTGCCTATCTTTATAATGCTTGTCAATTTGTGCTCGTGTCACTTATGTATACTGTTCCCACAACGAATTTAAACGTTGCGAACATTAGTCGGAAATCTGTGAACAATACCAATTTGTGATTTAGTAGAAAAAACTTTACTGACGTACGTGGACCTAATGGAAATTAGTGCTCTCCATTTTCAAGAAGCCTTTTTTAAATCAATGTTTCCAATATATAACATTATACAAAGTTCATCATCATCATACATTCACGCCTTTTTCCCGAAGAGGTAGGCAGAGGTGGACCCAGGACTAAGTCCCATAGTAGATACACCCACATTTCGCCAGTATGTTATTGGTCCCATGTAATAGGGGGCGAGCCTATTGCCATCTACCGGGCACAGTTCCAGACTCCAGGCAGTTATTGAGATAATTCCTAATGGGAAAATCCAATAATTAACACTTTGCCTGACCTGGGGATCGAACCCGGGACCTCTTGATTGGCAGTCGAGCATGCGCCCTCTACGCCACCGAGGCAGTCACAAAATATACAAAGCAGCAGTTTATACAAAGTTAACAACCATCGGAAAACCAAAATCCGAGAGTGAGTGCCCTAGTCTTCTGTAGCCGTTCGGAATTCGTTTGACTATCAGTGAACTATTATTGTTGTGGTTGCGGTTTTGTCATGTTTGAGTTGCTTTGTTTGTAAACTTAGGTATTCCTTTGAAATATTTTTATAATTAAAAATTGACAACGGACAACGGGCTTTGGGATTAACACCAGGATATAGGTACGTGGGGCACGTGGAACTTTACATGGAAATTTTATATTTTAGGAAACAAAACACACATTTTTAGGGCTTTTGCTATATTGTAACCCGTCTTGCAGGGCTATTACGGACTTTTCAACAGTAGCGCGATAGGCGTAAATTGCATAATTACTAGGCAAATAGCATTTTCTACCAGTTATCCTGAAAACTGGAGAAAATTTTATATAAATCGGGTGGGGTGCAGACAAAGGAAAAAGATAGAAAACAATTACTTCAATAAGTAATACCAAAAGTTACATTTGCCAATAATTATGCAATTTACGCCTGTCGCGCGATGACGTTGAATTGCTTTTCTGTCGCGCTACTGTTGCAAATATACAAATATACAAAACAGACCTTTGACAAAATTTCTTGTGTAATATACGCCTGTCGCGGTACAGTCGCGTTCTATCGCGTAATAGATCTGCGTGTTACCTTTTCATAATGCCCAATAATGCCGGCGATATTTTATGACATAGAAAATAAACTGAGCAAATTGAATTAATGTTGACTTATTAAAATTTGTTCCAGTTTCAACAAGGTCCTCCTACAGAAGGAAGAGTTGGAGCAGAAGCAGCTCCATCTGCTCCAGGTGGTAGAGAGTGAGCGTACTTCACGGTGGCAGTACGCACAGCAATGTGATGAACTCGCTAATGAAGTCAAGAAGTTGAGGACTGAGGTACCTATTATTTATTTTATGAAAGAGACGGGACTCAACAGGAAAGAGAAACTCTTAGCAGGTTGACACAATCCTATGGAAAATTTACTAAATCTATGTTATGTAGGTATTATTTTAAACTAAACCAAATTAAATTTTAAATTATTATTGTTAACGTATATATTTATATCCTGATATTTTAAAGTTGAAGTAAAGTATGTCCCTATCATTTTATTTCTGTTTATAAACAAAACCATACATTTTTTTGTAGTGAACGTCCAATCACGCGAGTATAACTGGGATTTTTGGAAGTTCATTATGAAAAAACGAAGGGTTTATAAGAAAAATTAAAATGACGGAGACATAGGTTACTTCACTATAAAAATATCAGGGTATAAATTTATAGAATGGGTTTATTATATTCGGAAGAAACAGGGGAATAAAAGACATCGTTTTGGTAATTTTTTCATTGGATTGGGTCAAATTCCTAGAAGGCCTTGTACGGTCTTAATATATCTAAAACATTTTTTATTTACCTTGACGTTTCGACTTGACTGAGTTCCATCAGCCGTGTTCACGAGAAGACTGGAGAATGCGGGTGTCACCGTCGGGAAGAGCGAGTATTATTTTCAACTACCCGCACTTAGTCTTGTAAATAATTGTTATCACGACACACAACACTCACCGAGACATTATTGTCGTACCATCTTTTTCTAGTTCAAGGTTCCTGCAGAGGAATTTTTATTTATTTTTATTTGTTTTTATTTGTTTGTTCCCTTTCCACGCTTAAATTACCGAACCGATTGAGCTGAAATTTGGTATATAATTATTTTAGACCCTGGAATAACAGAGAGAGTATTCTTTGTCCCGATATTCCCACGGGAATAAAGACTACGCGGATGAAACCGCGATTACACCACATAACAAGAATCTTCAAACTAAAAGTAACAGGTTTATATCTAGTGTAACAAATGGCGGTCTTATCGCTAAAAGCAATCTCTTCCAGACAATCGGGCAGGGAGAGGAGAGTAAAGTAGATCACATTTGCATAACATATTAAGCTTGTTCTTCTTAACTCTGCGCCACGGACGTTAATAACAACTAATACCTACTTCTCATAAAGCTACTACCAAGCTATTTCTCTTCAGCTATGCACATACAAGAAGGAGCATGAGCCATCAACAAGGGCGGCTTCGGAGACCAGCTCGTCTCCGAGCCATTCTCCGGAAATAGACCCTGCTGAACTCAAGAAAATTAAGAAAGTTCAGGTATGTACTTATAAAGGTATCTTAAAGCCTTTCACACTTTTACGGTAGTTTACTAGAGAGTGTGGGATTAAGCACCAATTAAACACAAATAAGCGACAACGTAACTATAAAGCCGTGGAGTTACGGGCTTTAGAATAGTGCTCCACCCTCTCTCCCCGTGGTTGCCGTGGCGGCCGGCTGAGGGTTAACAGATCCAGAGGAGGCAGCAGCGTCCTCTGCAAACAACCATCGAACTGCGCTCGACAACCCGCACAACAAGCGTGTCGAGTATTGGCAAAACCCCCCTTTATGGGGAGGGCTATCTTCAGTAGTGGATTACCAGCGGCTGAGATGATGATGATCGATGAAGCGACATCGACAACGTGATTGCAGCGTCACTGCGGGACACTATTACAGCGGTTTTGCACTACTACCGAAACGATTCCTTGAATACGGCCTGAAGAAGCCGTGGAGCTATTTGTATAGTTATTAACGTACGAGACCCGCCCCCTCCCACAACCTCGCGCAACTAACGCAGGGATTCTCTAGTAGCCCCCGTGCAGGGGTAGATCTGCCCAGGGGTAAGTAGAGAATCCATCTCTCGGCGGGGTTCAATAGAGCCCGCCCGCGCCGTCCGCTGTGCCCCATGCTCACTCCATGCGGACACGCGGAGGCGCTCCTCCCGCGCGTGGCATCTACTCATTAAAGAGCCCACCACAGCCCATGTCGCAGGATATCGGCCGGCGTCTGCCAACAGACGAACAGACGGACATCTGTTGCCAGACGCCGTTGCCCGCAGGGTGCACCACGGGGAGGTTTTCTGCACGCACCCCAGATAGTTTAGACCCTTGAATAACACATAGGCATACAGGCTTCTAACCTAGTTTGGAACCAGATGACCGTGTGTGGAAGTTGTCCCATATTATTATTATTATTCTAGAGTTTCTTCCGAGGCTGGCTTTGCAGACGCAGATGGAAGCAGATCGTGGAACAGTACATCAAGAGTCCTCACGCTGAGAGCATGAGGAAAAGGAACAGGTCTGACCTTCATTCCATGCCTTGTTTCCTATGCCGTTGTCTGAGTCAAACTTCATTTATTGAAGGAGTTGTTTGTTTTAGGGTCACGTCAACCCCAATAATATTATAAATGCGTTATAAAAAATTTGGGGGGATGAATGGATGGTTGTTTGTTACTCTTTCACGCCAAAACTACTGAACTGATTGGACCGAAATTTAGTATGTAGATAGTTTAGACCCTGCAATAACACATTCGTCCCGATATTCTCACGGGAACTTATTATAAAGTCAACCAGTACATAGAGGACAAAGATGCCTGGAAACTTCTGCATAGCCGCCTCGCGGCACCTTTAAAGAAAACGAATGTAACCAAACCAAATATTGTAAAACTATCTGTTGAAAAAATTAAGCCCTACAAGTTTCTTGTGCGTTCTTCTTGTAGGTATCTTGTAGGTATCTTTCCGAACGCACGGTAGACTCAGTACTGTTTATCTTTATTGACGTGCAAAAGTGTCAGATTATGACCTATTTGAATAAATCTGTTTGAGTTTGAGTTTGAGTTTGGAACGAAGACAACGCGGGAAAACCGCGGGGCAGAGCTATATACTAATTTAAGTCATTATAATTTTTAATTTATTAGATATGCCTCATAATAAAGTTTTCAAATGTGGATACAATATATTTTTAGTATCGCCATAAATGAATGTCCCATGTAGAGAATGCCTATCGTATAGGATAGATCGTGTAAAGTTTCTGGGCCCAACTTCCTTGGATTCCGCGTTCGTTTCCTATGGGCCTAAGAAGACACTTTTGCAAGTCACTGACAACATGAAGTTTATATAAACGCTTAGAAGAACGCACAGGATACATATAGAGCTTAATTTTTTCTACTGATACTGGTTTACAACATTTGATGTGGTTACCATTTTTTTGTTTAGAAGGTGCCACGTGGTATTATGTAGTAGTTTCCAGACATGTCCTCTGTGTACCTACTGATTGACTTCATTAGTAAGCCTTCATTAATAAAGTAGATTTTATATAGGTTTTGAATGTATCCTCTGAGAAACCCGTTATATATTAAATTGGACCGCTTGGAAAGATTCAGTTGAAAAAAAGACGATTAATATAAACCTGCTTCACGTTCAATAAATCAAATGTCAAAGAAATTAATTATTTTAAAATCAAACACGATGAAATTAATGATAATTATGTTTACTAATTGCTACGCTCAATCGGGTATCATACATTACGAGTACCACCTTCGTATTTTACCACCATCTATTGTAATAAGTCATGATTAATGCAGTATAGAATTATCTCTTCTGGGATTTTACTAAAGAAATGTTTATTTTGTTTATCTATATAAAGGTACTAAGTACAGCTAATTTGTCTTTATTCCTAGTATTCAAATTATTTGTGCAGGAATATTCCCAAGTTTTATTGTTTTCAGCCTCGTTTTCAAAATGGTGGAGGCTGAGGAGGAGTATCTGGAGCAGATGGAGATTTTGGTAATAGAGTTAAGAGACAGTTTAAGTTTATAGTATGAAATGGAAATCTCGGGTATTTTCAATAAATTGTTTAAATTTAATCTAACTTAGAGTATTTAATTTAATTATAAATGTCGATATAAACATTGACTTTAAAACCTTTTTTTACTGAAATTTCATATCAAACGGAGTAAGTAAATGTACTAAAAGATTTTTTTTTATTCACAATTAGACGACTTGTATGAAAAAATTATTCACTCGTTGCAATCGGGGCAAAACAGGGCAACGCGTTGCAAAAAAAAAAGAAACAATTTTATAGAAAAATAGCGCAACATTTACGAGTATAATATCACTTGGATCTTGATATAAGTCTCAAGTGCAATTATTTGCCAAGAATAAGACCCAGTTTGCAGTCTGTGAATAATTCTACTATAATAAATTATGACTTCCAAGGTAACATGTTTCCTCCGGCCTTTCAAAATGGCGGCCAGTTCCAAGAAGCCTCCCTGTACTCACGAAGATGTCAACTCAATATTTCTGAACAGCGAGACAGTGCTCTTCCTCCATCAGATATTCTTCAAAGGTCTCACTTCTAGAATGGAGTCGTGGCCTACTCTTGTGCTAGGTAAGTGTTTTACAGATTGGTACACGGGTGCAAAGAGCTTTGTATATACCTAACTTTTTTGATCATAACTTTATTAAAGCAAATTATTTATTGCATAATTTTTAGCATTAATTTTGACATTGTATATGATTTATGGCCTATATAAAATGTTAAGTTGTGACAGATAGATATATATTATATCCATCACACCTTAACATTTGATAAACACTTACACACAACACAACTTAACGTATATTTGTTACAAAGGATGCAGTCTTGAAGACAAAATGTTGTAGTAATTGTTCAATAATTTAAGCGCTTCAGATTGGATGCAGCTAGTGAATAAATATTTTGTTCAATTATTATCCACAGCAAATAAACAATAATTTGATTATAAAGAATTATGTAACAGCGATATATAACGATATTACGCTTCCTCACTCGCATAATGAGTAATCTAAGGATTTAGTACCGAATTTGCAATGACTGAATAATTCTATACTATTAAAGTTTCAAAGTTGTGTTTAACAGTAGCTTGAATGAGATCAGACATCCTTATGAGCTCTTTGCACTCGTATTAATTAATATAAACAAACAATAAACACTAACAAACTACTGTAAATAAAGGAATCTTAAATCTTTATTCCAATTTTCACATTTTTGTTTCTTGCACGAAAGCTATTATAGCTGAACTATAAAAGTATAATGATTAAAACTGGTCTGTGGCATGAGCTAACTCAATAATTAAAAATCATTATTTGATTTTTTTTGGCTAAAAACCAATTTCAACGAAATCAAACCGACTTCAAAGAAATAGCTTTCCCTAATTCTCTGATATTATTAAATAACATCATCAGATTGTGACTTGATAAAATAGGATTACAAAGAAAACATCGGTGAACATACGTACATAGAAAATTTAAGTCACTAAAAGGAATTTACAGTTCTTATGATATATTGAAGTGTAGGAAAAAAGGATTTCGTTATATAAATCAATAATATTATACTACCTATCATATTATATATTATGTCAGTCGGTCGTGCCGCTGCCATCTGAGCCGTAGGTCTCGGGTTCGATCCCCGGCCAGATCAAACATTTGTGCGCATGAGCATGTCTGTTTAATCTGTGTCTAGATGTTATATAAGTATGCATATCAGTCATCTGGTTACCACAGTACAGGTTTCTAGCCTAGTTTGGGATCAGGTGACCGTGTGTGGCAGTTGTCCTATATTATTATTATTATTGCTGCTGTCACGTCTTTTGCATAAGAATTAGGAAATAGAGGTCAGTTAAAATAATAGTATAATATTATAGTAACCTTTTTTTGAAGTCGGTTAAAAAGCTTAATGTGCAATGAATGTCCAAAGCCTTGCAAATTTTCGAGCACCTACAGCACGCACTTTTACACTCACATAACCACTTTTCTGTCTGCTTTTGTCTCGAAGCAGAAGTTTGTAAAGACTCAGTGTAGCGTTGCATACAGGAGACTTGTTCGACATGTTGCTGCCAATGTTGACGATATACCAAGAGTATGTGAGGAACCATCATTACTCGCTGCAAGTGCTGACGGAGTGCAAGCAGACGCAGCCATTCGCTCAGCTGCTGACGCGGCTGGAGAGCAAGCCAGCCTGTCAGGGACGATCCTTGGAGACCTTCCTTACTTATCCTATGCATCAGGTGAGATTTTGTCCCAATACTATTTTAATTTATAAATAGTATTATTTACTTGCTGCAAACTTCGTTATGGTTTTTAAATTAGCGTACAGATGATACAGAGCAGCAATTATTGTTTCTCTCCATTATGCTGCTCTGATGATTTAATGCCCATGTTATGTGTCAGCAACCGTATAATTCCACTGCATTAAATGTAGTTAGAAAGGTGTAGTACTTTTATGAAGTAGCATTTAGATGTTACTACGTATATAAATTAAAGAATTTGTCGAACTAAAATACTTACTTAGAAGAAGAAATTATTTTTCAATATTATGTACCTAATTAATCTATTTATAATTACCTAATTAATTAACCTAATAAAATCTTGAAAAACATTTTTATTTTACAAAATATTACACAAAAGTAATCAGATTGGTCAGATTAGTCTGCATGGGATAAATATTTTTTCCGCATCGTCTGTCAATATAAAATTACGAAACGTGCTGGCCCCCATGGGTAAAGTTTATTTTATAATTGAAATATAATGGTCTGTATACACAGATCCCTCGCTACATAATAACTCTCCACGAGTTATTGGCGCACACTCCACACGACCACGTGGAGCGACGCAGCTTGCAACACGCTCGAGCTCAGCTCGAGGAACTTTCTAGGCAAATGCATGATGAGGTAATCTTATTTCTTAACTTGAAAAGGGCTTGTATCGTTTTGGCGCATATCGACGAGGCCAGTGGTGACCGCAGCTTTTAAAACAGCGACTATATCTTGTTATTCAACGGGGAAACGCTGCCTGAAAAACGCTTTTGGGTACCACAGAGCTGAGAGGAGACGCGATAGTCTCCATATTTTATTTAAAAATAATTATTGTCAAACATTGATGTATGTAGCATAAGGTTTGAAGAATTTATTAGCAAGGGACTTACAGATTATGAAGCTACTAGGAAGCTTCTACAACTTATTGAGGTCAGTGATGTTTTACGCAGATGGCGGCTAAATAATTCCGCATGTAAACAATATAACATAATTATGTAAGCCCCACGTTGGGCGACCGTTTTATTTACACTGGCGCCCAAACGTCGGGCATAGTATTACTTACAGCGTCCCCCACGGTGGGTCCTAGAACTATTTACAATGGCGCCCAACGTGGGCCCTAGTATTACTAAAAATGGCGCCCAACGTGGGGCCTAGTATTGTTTAGAATGTCATCCATCGGAGGGTCTAGTATTATTTACACTAGCGTCCGACCAGGGGCCTAATATTCTGTACACTTATACTATTCAAACATATAATAATATATCATGTCCATAGTTCACAGGTAAAATAGAATAGCAATTTTTATTTCAAAAGTGTCAGTTTGTAAACTAATTGAATAAATATTATTGTGTTTCAATTTTACATAGGTTTATGCAAACAGCTGTTTTTATTTCACAATCCTGATATTTTTTTATATTAGGTGAGCGAAACAGAAAACCTTCGCAAGAACTTGGCCGTGGAGCGCATGATTATAGAGGGTTGCGACATTTTACTCGATGTCAACCAGATCTTCATACGACAAGGTAAACATTAATACTTGATTAGTCCTTACCTATGAAGTTATACCAACTTCATAGGTAAGGAATTTATCTCTCTTCAGAATAAATAAACACACAAAGTTTAAATACGTTTTGAAATTGCTTTACTAATAACACATAATTAACACATATCAGTCAGTATGGTCCCTATGGTCCCTACATTCAACCCCATCAATTTTGTTACCTATATTCAATAGACTCTTGTATTTATTTTTTGGAATTCTCTATCAAGTTCGTACCTACTTAATATTATATCTCGTTTAGTTTGACGGATCTGTCTGTGGCATTGTAGCTTCTTGGACTGACTTCGATGCGTTTTTATGTGTGTAGTGGGTTAAGTTTATAAAATTAGCATCTTGTGCTACTATGAAAAGGTGTAATTCTGACGTCATTACTATTTTCTTATTCAATATGATATTAAATATTTTAGATTATTTAATTAATTCCTTCGTCCCAAAAGCCAACGGAGTTAATCTCCATTCACTTTTAAAATAATCCTTTCAGGTACAATATCTCAACTAGTAGGCAAGGGTCGTCGCGCTAATCTTCAAGCTCGTCAAGCGTTCCTATTTAGCAACTATTTGCTTCTAACCACGCGAGCCAACGGTGGTCGGTTACACCTACCTCCGACGGGGAAACTGCCGCTGCATGACGCTTTGTTGGTTGAGGATCCTTCTAACCATGATGATGATGGTAAGGAAGTTATACACAAAGTTTTAATGAAATCTAAAAAGACTCCACTCCTAGGGATCGATAAAATCAATCTGCTTATTATCGTGGGTTCACCTGCTAAAAAGTAGTAAAGCTACGTATTATTCCAGAGATTAAAAGCATTCTGCATATCATATCTCAGCTCAATCACCTCCACAGTTTTAGCGTAAAGAGGTAATAAACATTCTAGGGGATCGCACTAGGGACCGGTTTAGAGGAGCCACTGTCAACTATGTGGTCATTATAAACGTAATTTTTGATGCACTGAGATGATGTTAAATAGCTTTAAATACGAGTATGTAATGTATCTCACCAAAGTCTATCTCAATTATTAAGATCTGATGAAAGCACTGTTTTTAGATTCTACTTCAGTGTGTTCTTCGCCCGGCGGGGATGCTTATCAAGGGAAAGACTTCAAGATACTTGTCGAGGTTAAAGGAGAACAGATCTGTGCTCATCTTGGTAAGACATACTAAGCTGCGGAAATTTTAGTTATTTGTTTTTAGACTCAATTGTACAATAATAAACTTCAGTAAACCCTTTCCTCACTTGCATAACATCTAATACTAGGTATATCCAGAGAATAATTAATAGTATACATGTGTCATATGTCATGGGAAATGAGAGTACTTCTGTTGAGTATTACAAACTTTTATAAATTATAATTTTAAAACTTTAATAAATTGGGTCAATGCCCAACAGTGTGTGCTCACAAAAACCAATTGATGCGGTTTTTTCTTTGAAAGCTTGAAATAGTTTTTAGTTTTTATATTATTATCGAGTTTTGGTTTTATTTTAAATACCTATATCGCTATATTGAATAATTCTTTCTCAGTATGTGCAACAGTGGAAGAGAAAGCAGCATGGACAAGCGAAGTGGCACAATGTATGGAGTCAGCAGCATTATCAGCGTTATTACGAGCGTGTGGCGCGTGCGGGGCCGCGTCTGCTTCCTTACCTACTTGTCGCACTGATAGAGCGCTGTTCACTGATGATGTTGATATCAGGTTACAATTATTAAATCAAATTATATTTTTGGCTCCATTGTGAAAAAATAGTTCCAAGTGATGAGTGCAATAATTATTAGAGGACTCTTACCATTTGAGATGACAGTATCAGTATTGGTATCTTATATTAAGCCAAAAATGAGCATAATTTTTGCAAAAATAACAAAAATCTGTCTTTTCAGAAAATTAAAGTGAAGAAAGTGAATAAAAAAGTGAAGAAATAAAAAAGTATTTTCAGTAATATCCACTTTTGACTACTACAATATGAGCCACGATGACAGTTTTATTTCTTAATAGCACCTATGGAGTTTGATTATAGCTATTTTTTATATTTATTCAGGTTCAGTCGCACGCTCAACTCTTGCAAAGTTCCACAAATCCGGTCTGCGACACCGCAGAGGCTTTTGCAGAGACTTACTGGTACAAATTACATGTTTAGTAACTTTTTTTATTTCAAAGAAGTATTTTATCCCTCACTTCATACCAACGACATAATATTAACTTAAAATTTAATCATACAACGTCTCTATATGCTCTTAAATCAATTTTAAACTAAGGGGTGCCACAGGGATGAAACCTTGGTCCTGTACAACTCTCAGTGCATTCTAAAATCATTTCTTTCAGACCTCCGTTTCCTGTCAGTGGATTTCCTGAACACATTCCTGCTAACATACAGGGTGTTCTCTGACGGCGTGACCGTGTTGGAAGCGTTGAAGCAAGTGTTCTATGAACAGTCGCAGCAAGAGTTAGAATTGGCTCCTCCACCTGATACTGCAAGGAAAACTAGTGCGGCTAGCTCTGTTTCTGGTATATTATCACTTATTAGAGGATTTAATAATAATATTGTAGAAAATGCAAAACCCCATAAAGTGCTTACTTAATACATAAACGGCCACCTGTACTAAAAACATTTCATGATGTTTTCAGGTTATGGCAGCGAATATAGCGACCGTGATTGGCAATCTCGTTTCTGGAAAGCTTCAAGAAAAAGTAACGTATAGTTGTACCTAGTTTACTAACTAACTTCATATAAGTTATAGTTGTACCACGTATAGTTACTGTTGTAGTATAGTTGTACCTAGTTCGGGATACCTAAGATGAACGCGGAACCAATAGGAACACAGAAATTTCTTCTTTGTATCGGAAATCGGACAAAATCTGAATCTAACCCAGATTTAGCTTTTGTCCTCTGCGACATAATATTATTATTAACAATATTATGAATGTGTTCATAATGTTTTGTAAACCGTAGTCTTTAAAATTTGCCATTATATTTCTGACATCTAATAAAGCGGACTAGGTACCGAACACTTTGTCCGAAGTCGATAAAGTTATATCAAATAACATAATATTAATTCCGAAACCGTGTCTGCGAATGCGACGGACCGGAACATTGAATTTGTTCAAAGCAAAATGGTCAGTTGTATTTTATTTCTAGGTGAAGATGATGACAAACTCTCACCTTATCTGATGGCTCCTTCTAGAAGAACATCCTCTACTAGCAAAGTAAGTCGTAATACCATAAAAATCTAAAAATCTTCTGATACTCATCCAAGTTTGTATGAGATGTATGAGTTGACGATTGGCAAAATTATCAATGAATGAATGATAATTCTTTATTGGTTCAATAATAATAGAGAAAAAAACAAGTAAGAAAACTTCAAACTAGAAGAAGTAACAACTGGCGGCCTTATCGCTCAGAGCCATGTAGAGAAAGGAAATACAGTTAGGTACTGAAAGGACGGTGATCTCAAACACAAAGACATATAAATAAAATACATACCAAAATAATATTTACCTAATTATTATACTAAATTATAAATACATACATAATATATTAGAATCATATACAGAAAAAAATAGATATTATACATAATAATATAATATAAGTAATAGTTCATGTTATCTTAAGGAAAGTCCAGGTCAAAAGTGCCAACAACCGACGAGCATGCGTGAAGAATGTGATTAAAGTGGAAGAAGCGAAAGTTGTATGTCAGGATCGTAGCAAGTGGAAAGAAATAGTCTCTGCCTACCCCAACGGGAACAAGGCGTGACTTTATGTATGTATGTATATAATATACAGGAACACAATTTTATATAGGTGTTACTATATAGAAGTTATTGTAGTTTATAAGTTATAACTCTCTCTTCGGACTGCCTCGGTGGCGTAGTGGTCGAAAGCGCAACTGCTGATCATGAAGCCTCGGGTTCGATCCCAAAGTCAGGCAAAAATGTTAACTATTGAATTTTTCCTCAAGGAATTTTCTCAAAGAGAGTCTGGAGTCTGGAAATGTGCTCGGTATATATCATAATAGGCTCGCCCCATATTATATGGAAACTTAAGACGTAAGTGGCGATGTGTGGGTATACCAACTAAGAGACTGCAGTCCTGGGTATAACCACTGCTTACCCCTTTGGGGAAAAAGCGTGTTGTTATGTTATGCTAAGCTTAATTTTATCTTGCTCATGCTTACGGAAGGCTGAAGAGGATAACAGCCATCTGACTATTCCGAAAATAATGGCTACGTCTTCTAGTAATGAGACTTTGAAAGGTAAAATAATTGATAGAATAATAATAATAATTCATAGTAGAATTATTCACTTGCTGCAGATTGAGTTATATTAAAAAAAAAAACAGTCGGATCAGCTATAATAATAATATATAATTAATAGATAAAATATTCTCTCTTTTTATCTCTCTCTCTCGTATTTAATTTGATGTTGGGTTTTAAAGTTATAAATGATCAATTTGGCATAGCCAGTGAATAATTATTATTTACTTGTATTCTACTTGATTTTTCAGCGTTTAATATAATATATATTTAAAGATCATGATCAAGTTAGTTGATTTAAATGTATTATTTTAAGTCATTCATAATTATTGACTTCATATAAGTTAGTTATATCACTTTATAATCTACTATATTGATTTCTCTATCATTATCGATCTAAAGGAACATCCCCATCATCTCCCGGAGCGATAAGTTCAGTAACTTTAGTAGGAAGTCCCAAAAAATCCACCAGCCCAGTAGACAGGGACAACAAGTCTCCAACTAAAGATAACGATGCTGCAGCTAAAACCATCATGAAAGATGAAAGCATTGAACTGGTTGACCAAAGCGATGAGGATATAAAGTATAAAGAGGAGGAACAGGAGAAGGATAAGTTTAAAGAAGAGAAGTTTACGATTTCGCAGAAGTTTACTGAGGTGAGTTTGTTGTGTGAGTAATAGAAATACATGGGTTTTTTAGTACGGATTATTGTAATTTTGAGTTTATATGTTATAAATAATTTGTTTTATATTTTTATAATATAATTTAGTTATTATTATATCTGATAAAGACAGTAGGATCACGCTGGATGCAGGCCGCTTACAATCGGTCTAGATGGAAATCTATGGGGGAGGCCTATGTTTAGCAGTGGACGTCCTATGGCTGAGATGATGATGATGATGAAAGCCCAAAAGCTCGGCTTGCTGCGCTCTATTTGCGTGCTCTCGCACTCTAGGCGGTATAATTTTCTATGTAGTTATATTATGGCGCAGTGCCCATTACAGCCACAGATTGTCGCCTGATATTCCTCGCTAGCCGTGGGGTTACCGGCTTTAGAATAGTAACTCACCCTCTTTACCCGTGGTTGCCGTAAGAGCCGGCTAAGGATTATGAGATCCAGAGAATGGGCACGGCGTCCTCTGCGTGAAACCATCAAACTGCCAATCCGCCTGCCAAGCGTGGCGAGTATTGGCAACAACCCCCTTTATGGGGGAGGCCTATGTTCAGCAGTGGATTTTCAACGGCTGGATGATGATGATGATGCCTCGCTAGAGGGCTTTAACTCTCAGAAGAGTATATAAAATACGAGTAGGTACCTATGATGTGTAGGGCGCACAGCGTGTGCGTACATCGTCGGAGTCTCCGCGGCGCCTGCAGCCGCCGAGCGCGGGCGAGGCGCGGCGGCGGTCGGAGAGCGCGCGCGACTCGCACGCCGCGCGCGCCGAGCCGCGCCGCGCCAGCGACTCCGCCGCTAGGTTCGCGCCGCGGAGATCTGTCAGGTAACATTATCATCATCGACACTGTTATATAAAACATCCGCTACTTATTTATTTTAATAGCTTATTTTTCTAATAATTACAATAATACAATCATAATAATATTAATTATTTGTTTTTTTTTTTGCATAAATGGAAAAATCATATAATTATATATAAGATTCGTAAGAAAACTATTTTTAGTTTATTTTTATTTGCTATTAATACAGAGTTATATAAAATTAACAAATCATAATTTATACCAAATCCAGTACCGAAAACACACCGATAGTACCCGAACGAGCTTGCGACCTGTGTGACTTGTAGTGACGTCACAATGTGATAAAGTAATATACATAACTATAACATTTCTACGTCACAAAAATGGCGACCGATCTCGGCGCGTTCGTAATCAAGGGACTCATAATGGAATTTTATCAATTTTGAATCGCTTATAATTAATTATTGCCCGGCTTCCCACAAAATATCAGCAATAAAGTGAAAATAGCACGCCTATAATAAAATAAAATATAATAAAAAAATAAATTTAAATTGTCAAATTTTTATCCTAATCCTACTAATATAGATGACAGATGAACGGATGTTTGTAACTTTTTTATGCCCAAACTAATGAACCAATTGGACTGAAATTTGGTTTGTAATAGATTAGACCCTGGAAAAACACATAGGGTGCTTTTTTCCGATATTACCACGGGAACGATGTCTACGCGAGGCACAGTAGTTATTAGTCTACTATAATTAAATTTTTGTCCCATTTTGTAGTTCGTTGCGAACTTTGGCTCACGCTGTTTTCCTCATCTCTATGTTTTATGAAGATAAGCAGCAGGACTAAAGTTTTACAGCTATTTTTGGATAAATAAACTTACGTATGTATCTACGTGTACCGATTTATCATTAGTTATCATCGTGAGAGCGTGAGATGTAATATCATGCATTCTGGCAAATAAACTTTTGATTTGAACGAATTGTGCTGCATGTTCCAGTGAACGCCGCTACACCAACTCATCAATAAACAGCGAGCGTCGTCGCTACTGGTGCGGCTCTGAACCACGAACCTCTGTCACTTCACAAATGTCACAAGTTACTCAGGTAATTCACTAATTCATCCATAATCAACTGTTATAGTCAAATATTTCACTAATTGTATACTTTGTCAATAAACGGAAATAATAATAATAATATTTTGAATTTATACTCTAACAGAACGGGTTACCCCAATTACACTGCTCGAGTCAATTCATATGGGTTATGTGGACAACCCATATTGCCAGAGTTTCAGGCCGCCAAGATTCCAAGGCCTCCAACATGACCTAACGACTGCCCCCTACATATCTTATAGGAAACAGTTGGAGAAATCGCAATATTGCGGTCTCTCTTTCTCTTGCATACCTACTGATAGGAATGTTTGAACCATTCAGCATGTGAATAATTCTAGGTACTTCTTATTATTCACTCGCTGAAAACGAGCTAGCGTGTCCCATTCATTATTTTACAGTTTAAGTTAAAGTTCAAACTACTTTCTATTTCACGAACCTTTATGAGAAGCATATTTAAATCTAACATTTTTATAAAATTAACATTTTAATATTATCTGTTACAGTTTTAATATTATTCGAGCAAAATTATGATTAAATCACTAACAATCAGTAATATTATTGTTTCAGAATTACCGCCGTGAGACTAGTCAGCCAAAAGCAGGAGTGGTGATCACGTCTTTTCGTCAGTCTCATCGAAGGTAAGCTCATCATAAATCATTTAATGTCTTTATTTTCCTAAATTCATTATCTTTAACATGTCATCAATAATGTCAAATTATCTTTCCAGTTTAGCACAATATTGGGCTGAAACTCTCAATGTTGTCGCATGTTCATCACTTTTCTATTCAATCTTTCGAGTTTCGAGGTTACAAAATTACTATTTAAACTTTGTCGCAGTTGGTACGATGGGAAATTTTAATTATTATTTATATAGAAAATATTATGGATAAATTATTCCAAAGCTCAAAACGGGCTCGAGCCCTTGAATAATCGAAATACCTAATTTGAAATGAAAAACCTGATGGAACAGCGATGTAAAATACTCGTAGTTGTAATATTATGGTCTATGTCAAGCATATTTTATAGAAAATTT
The DNA here is from genome assembly GCA_947063395.1 of Hemistola chrysoprasaria. Taxonomy (NCBI): domain Eukaryota; kingdom Metazoa; phylum Arthropoda; class Insecta; order Lepidoptera; family Geometridae; genus Hemistola; species Hemistola chrysoprasaria. The sequence continues at coordinate 1,462,666 of OX346725.1, forward strand.
TGATCGATGATTTATGGCCCAGTTCACAATAATTATTATTATTCACACGCTGCAAATAATATAATATAATATATTATTATTATTAATATATTATTCTCATATTGCCTATCGTACCTTCTTCGATAATACTTATCAATTTTCTACTTGTTCATATTCCAAAAATACATAAAACGCTTTGCACGAAGTTCCGTCAATCCCTGTGTTTCATAACTTTAGTAGTTTATTACATTAGTATCCCAGTAATGATGTTCATTCGTTCAACAGCTTCGGAAAAGACCTGTTGTGGTGAGTGATTGGAGGAGGTAAAATGATTCTAGAGGTCAGCGTAGTGACGTAGACGAGATTTTTCAAATTTTTGCTTCACCTAGAGGATGTATGACCCCATTTTTAAATTCTTTGAAATTATTCGAAGTAGTTTTATGATATCCCGATCACATTACACCACAACAACGACACTTATTACAGATTTAAAGGTTTATTTAGAGATGACGATTTGGTTACTGGTTGACTGGTCTCATTATATCTAACATAGATCCGTTGGTTCGTTCAGTCTATGTATGTGCTTACAAAAATTACACCTAGTTATCGGATCAGGCAATTGGGTTGCGGCAATCGTGTCAAAAGTAGTATGATGTGTTGCCACAATTTTCTGAAATCTTTTCCAATATTTCATTTTTGGTGTTCATCATTTTCGATCACATTCATCTATGTGTCATGATATTATATGTTTCAGACTCTTTCTTTCATATAAAATCATAAAATATGCAAAAACACTTCACATTTGATATTACAAAATATTATAAATACATAATTTATTATGTAATTTTTGTGTATGTAGTTTATATAATATATTTCTAGTTTTAGAATTTTCTGTTTTAAAGTTTAAAAAGTTAAACTAAAATTATTCATCTAATAAATTCACATGCATGTTTTATTATGTACTTATTCTAAAAAATAATAAATTAATTGACAGACTGATTGTCAATTTTAAAAGAACGGTAATATTAACCTAATATATAAGTAAAATACTTCTATATACAATTAATTATTGTATGTATATCAAATGTATATATAATATTTCTGCATGCTCTTTTATATTATATTATATTTATAATTTTACCGCTTGTTCTTTTTCAATCTCGTTGTTAGTTTTTTTCACTACTTTTATAAATCTATCTCCAACAGACGTCCAACATTCCTTTGCAACTATTACTGTACCTACTCGTGTCTTCGCCCATTTTTGTCCATAATATTACCACAGAACATAGTCTGACGAAAGTTTGTTTTGTACCTTGAATCAATTATGTAGATAATATTAACAGACTGAAACAGGTTTTGGGCCTAAGCTCATATATACCATATATATGCATATATTATATGCTATATATGGCATATATAGCTATTCAATAATAAATTGATTCAATCACATTAAAGTTACCCCTGCTCCCACTTTTCGGGTGTTGGCCTCGACACAATGATGCTCTAATGGTTGAACATTCTATATGAAGCTGTTTATTGTCATCTGACCAACTCCTAAGAAAGAGAGCTTAAACACTTTATTGGTACAACACAAAAAATAATCCTTAAAATTAAAAATACATCATAACAAATAGTATAACAATATAAATATGCAAGTGGGAGCGGGGGGCCCTTATAGAAAGCCATTGCTGGTATTTTTCTAAATCTTCTGCTGTGATTTCGTTAGACTACGTTTATGTTAACACGGTTTGGATCAGGCCCCTCGTTCATTAGTGTATGATTATTTAGGAGCAGTACATCAACTGCAGCGGCTGCGTTTGCTGTAGCTACATCAGCATCATCGAACCCGCGCTCCCCACCGCCCACCTCACCGCCGGCTGCCAGGAGAGATTCCGTTATATCTACCGCTGCTACTATGAGAGTGCTTAATGTTTTGAGGTAGACCAGTGGTTGTAGTAGAATTATTCACTCGCTGAGACATAAATCATTGGACGAAACAGCGATATTATGATGCGATATAGCGTTCTATCTGTTTTTTTTTATTTCTCGCTCCAGTGTTATGATCTAGTTTGCAGCGAGAGGATAATCTAAAATAATACTAAGGTACATTGTCTATGTTTTAGATATTATATTTATCAAAACTATTTTTATTTTACAAGATAGTATAAATAATTTTTTTGAAAGTTGTTCAACATGATGGGTAGATGCACTTCCTTAAGTATTACTACCTCATTTTTACTGTGTTGTATAAAAATAACATAACATAACATACATTCACGCCTTTTTTCCCGAAGGGGTAGGCAGAGTGTACCCAGGACTCAGTCCCATAGTAGATACACCCACATTTCGCCAGTATGTTATTGGTCCCATGTAATAGGGGGCGAGCCTATTGCCATCTACCGGGCACAGTTCCAGACTCCAGGCAGTTGTTGAGATAATTTCTAATGGAAAAATCCATATTATTATAAAAATATTAGTATAAAAATACATATTATTAAATGTTTTTATCAGAGTTTGTATCAGAGTCAGAGTTGTATAATCAATCGTCTTGAAACATGATGTTGGTCGGTAGGCATATTTCCGTAAAATCCTTCTTTCAATGCTCTTTCAATTCCCCAGGCATTGGATCTCAAAGCATTCATCGGACTTCTGGTCGGACGATCGCCTCCGAGGTCTGACCATGGACTTCCTGAAGGAGATAGAAGGCAGCCCAGGGTTGCTCCCGGCGGAACATAAAGCCGCTGCTCAACTGCTGAGGTTGTTGGAGAGAGCCCCAGATAGAGCTGTGGATTTGCAAGTCCTGTTCGCTGCCCCACGGGTATGAAACATGAAAATTTTATATTTCAGCACAAGATTCATTGAGACTTAAATATATGATTACTTATATTAAATTTATATGCAAAATACTGTATTATAAAAATAAAACTATTTATATTGTTGCTTCGATTATTCAACTATTATGACTCGAAAATAATAAGAATTTGATTAATAACTTAACCTACATTACTTGTCCGAGATCCTAGGTCCTGCGAAGTACATTCGCTGCCTGTATGTATTCTGTATCATGGGAGTTTGGAAAAGTTTACCTAATTTTAAAACATTGAGTGGCACTGTGTCTGATATGGGCGATCATGATGCTTACCATTAGACACCTGATTTGCTTGTCTTATTACTCACTATCATTAAAAAACTGACTGCCTCGGTGGCGAAGAGGGCGCATGCTCGACTGCCAATCAAGAGGTCCCGGGTTCGATCCCCAGGTCAGGCAAAGTGATAAATATTGGATGTTTCCATTAGGAATTATCTCAATAACTGCCTCGAGTCTAGAACTGTGCCCGGTAGATGGCAATAGGCTCGGCCCCTATTACATGGGACCAATTAACATAGTGGCGAAATGTGGGTGTATCTACTATGGGACTGAGTCCTGGGTACACCTCTGACCCCTTCGGAAAAAAGGCGTGAATGTATCATTAAAAAAAAAATCATTAAAAATAATCTAGACAGCTAAGATCTATCTATGGATTTAGAGCGATTAAAACCACGGGAAGCAAAATAAAATTAGATTAAATAAACTGGTAATTTCATGAGTTGGTATAGAAGCGTTACATTTATAGATGAAATAAAATAACCTAACTGTAAAAGTATAATCAAACATGCAGCTGCGAAAATAGCTATGGTTGTAAATAAAATAAATTTTTAATGAAACTTGGCTCATGCATTTGGCTGATACCCATGTTATGTTTCAGGTGCCAACAAAAGAAAGCATCGAAACACTCTCAGCTCTAGAAATCGCAGAACAAATGACTTATTTAGATTATCAAATCTTCAGCTCTATACACAGCGAAGAGTTTCTAGGACAGGCTTGGACGAAAGCTGACAAAGCTGAGAGAGCCCCTCATATTCTCTTGATGACGGGACATTTCAACCATATTTCCAACTTGGTTGTGTCGGAGATATTGAAGAAATACACATTGGCTGGTAGGACTACTTTTGAATGTTGACGCGTGTTGTGGTGTTTTTTCAAAATCATAATCATTTATTGTCTGAAATAGATGTACAATATTGGTGTTAATTATAGTATGTGTCTTAATGTTGTACTCTGCCTCGTCAAGCATGCAATATTAACTTTTATAATAATAATAATAATTAAGATTTAAATAGTTCCACCATCATTGTTATCTGGGTTCAAAGTTCACAAGGGATGGAAAGTATGACTGTGACATTGAAAGAAGAGTTTTGGCAGGAAATCAGGTGAATGGGGCGTTGCATACTTTTATGAACAGTCAGAAAGTGTCTTAAAAAGGCACGACTAGCTGTGCATAGAGGGGTGCTTATCCCCACACTTACGTATGGTAGTGAATGTTGGGTCTGGCAGAAGAAGCATGAAAGTAAGATTAATGCTGTGGAAATGAGAAGTTTGAGTGAAGTGACCTTGATGGACAAAGTGAGGAACAGTGTGTTAAGGGAACGCTGTGGCGTGTTAGAAGATGTAGTGACAAAGATAGAAAGGATTGCTTTGATGGTTCGGACATGTGGAGAGGATGGACGAAAGGAGATTTATAAGGCTAGTGTGAATGGTCAAGTCGGTAGGGGTCGACCTAGGCGTACCTTTCATGAACAAGTTGACGTTATCTTAAGGGAAGGCCAGGTCAAAAGTAACAACAACCGACGAGCATCAATGAAGAATGTGATGAAAGTGGAAGAAGCGAAAGTTGTATGGCAGGATCGTGGAAAGAAATAGTCTTTGCCTACCCCAACGGGAACAAGGCGTGACTGTATGTATAATGTATCTATTTAAGTATGTATCATTGTTATAAATATCATCTGTCAAATTAATTACATTAAATAAAGTTTTTGTATGTTCTTTTGTTGTGGTAAGGGTTCTTTATGTGTTGTCCTTTTGTATGTTTTGTCTTTGTTATCTGTTCTTTCTTGCTTTGGAATCTAAGCTTGCTTTGGAGTCTTTGTAATTTAATTTGTGTTATTTTATTATTTATTTTTAGACATTGCCTTTTTATTCACTTCAAATAGACCAAATTGCATTTTGCATTGAAGACTTGCTTCGATACTTTTCCTAGTCTTTTATTGGTGCGTTTTGTATTATTAATTGCAGGTCTGATTTTTGTTAATTCTTGTTATAGTGTTTAGTCGAATTTTATAATATAGTTTTATCTTGTTTGTTATTTTTGATTTCCAACTAAATTGTTTTTATGTGTTTTCGTATGTATTATATAGTAAATTACTGTTTTCTGTCTGTAGTTTTTTATGTTTTGCTATCATAGCAAATTTGCTAGTGCCTATAGTTCGGTTTAGTTCTTGTTACATTCCAACGTACAGGTCGTGTAGCAGCCATAGAGAAGTGGGCCGCAGTGGGCGACATAGCTCGTTGTCTTCATAACTTCAACGGAGTGTTGCAAGTGTGCGCCGCTCTCTCTAACACCTCCGTCTACAGGCTCAAGAAGACTTGGGAGAAGGTCTCCAAGACCGTGAGTGGTTCATTATTTATCATTATCATTGCCATAATCTTCACCTTATTATTATTTTTCATCATCATCATTGTTTATTTTAATCAATTTGTTTACTTTTATCATTGGTATCGTTGAATATCAATTGAATAATTTAAAATATGCTACATTATAAGTGTTATTATTATCGGATATCTTTTCAAAATTTTCATCTACAGGTTGATAATTTACTATGACATTCTCAAAACTTGCTTCTATGAGTTCATCCTCGGAATATGGTCATAATCACATTAATTTAATTATTACTTATTCATCGTCTCTATAATTATTATCCTATTATTCTTTCAGAGCAAACAAACAATAGAGAAAATGCAAACTCTGATATCATCCGAATGCCGTTTCAGAGTCCTTCGGGATGCATTACACAGGCAAGTACACAGAATTATGAAATTCCTCTACTTTTCAACCTACTCCTAATAAGGATTTTTCTAAGGAGATTCTCGATTTAACTGTTGGTTTTTTTATACATTACGCGAGAACTCCGCTAATTATTATGAACTGATTTTGATGATTAATTTTAGGTTTCCGTACCTTAAACGAAAAAGGAACCCTTATAGGATCACTTTCTTGTCCGTCTATCAGTTTGTCCGTCCCTCTGTCCGTCTGTCAAAACCCTTTTCCTCGGGAACGCGTTGCGGTATCAAGTTGAAAATGATATCAACAACTTAAATCTACGGTCTCTTGCTGCTGTAAAAAAAAATCAAACATAGTAAACGCAATCAAAAAGATACGGTCATTTTACCGCACATTTCCAAACTCTGCTAAACTGACTAAAAACCTCAAGGGTAGGTACTAGGTACTTCCCGTTGGCTTAGCATAATGAAATTCGCTTGAAGCATACTTACCAAGGTATGCCTTAACTATTTTTTTTGGTTTAATAGGTCATTTATGTATTAAGATATGGTCTTATATAAATTTTATAGAAATTGTAAATTTATTAAAATGTAACATAATAATATAACTTGAGGTTTCCTTCCAGATGTGACCCGCCTTGCATTCCATATCTGGGCATGTACTTATCTGACCTGTCCTTCATTGATGAAGGGACGTCAAATTACACCCCAGATGGACTGTTGAACTTTTCTAAGATGAGAATGGTAGGATTTCTCCATAATTTTTTTACTTTTGACTGTTCATTATGTAACTTTTCATTTTAAATTTTCAGATAGCGCATGTGATCAGAGAGATAAGAAACTTTCAACAAACCCCGTACAAAATTGATCACATACCTAAAGTGAGTGTCATTGTTTAATTTTATTTTATAAAAGAATTCCATGTTTTGTTCTATAGAACAGCCTATTTTATTTTTTGGAGTTAGTAAAGTGTTGGATTGGAAACACAAACGACATTTTAAACAATATTTATTACACACACTCGGTAAAATTTGATCACATTCTAACATAATATTTTTAAATCTAAAGTTGAACTAATTAATCTCTCTAGAAAGAATGCATTTTTTGTTAAGGTAGGAAATCCTTTTATACAGGTCAATCACTGTAAAGGGTATCCTATTACAATTTTTGTCCATATTTATCAACAACATTTTTAACCTTAAACGATAAAATGTTATGCTAAGTTGTATACATTTTTTTAACACACTCCACAATCATTTCAACCATATCTACAGCACTCAACACTAACCACACTTTTCATTGTGTAGGTATGCGACTTCCTCCTGGAGCGTTCTCTAATAATCCCGGAGGAGCGTCAGTACACTCTGTCCCTAGAGATGGAGCCGCGAGCGCGCGGGTCGGGCGCGGGGCTGCCCTCCTCGCCCGCCTCCTAGCGCCGGCGCCGCGCGTCCCGCGCCGCGCTCGACCCGCTGCGTGCTTAGGATGCGCGTTACTGGCAACTAGCCATGCTTACCTTGCGCGTTCATGCGTTCACGGCAAATAGGGCTTAAACTTTAAACCTCTTGTAGACGCAACAGACAACGGACTGACTTTTTTGCCGGACGTTTAGGCCTACAACACACTGCGAAACAACTGCGAAAAACTGTAACGAAACTGTAACTGTAACACAATTTTGTGTTTATACTATACACTCTTTTGAGAGACCGCACATCACACGACCAGATAGAAACCGATTTGAATCATTTCAAATCAGTTGCATTGAAACTGGCGTACAGGAAACTCGTGTTTGCGTTTCATCGTTTTGGCGTGTTCTCGCTACGAACTAAAATGACTGTAAGAGATAATTTCATCACATTATCTAGTTTGCGCTGTATGTGGAAAAGGAATGACGCCAATTTCAAAAGAGTTTCTTTGCAGTTGTGTTTCACCGTGTGTTCTGAGCCTTAGCCTTTTATAAAATGTAAAAATAAGTGTGAGCACTTGGATACCGAATCGATAAAAATACAACTTTTAATTTAAAATATCAGGTCCGTTGTCCGGTGGACAAAACGATCGTCTACCTAGGTCCATATGTCGTCTACAATAAGTCGTAGGTCTATGGGTGCTATTCCAATAAGTTGTGTAGCTATTGATGTGTACGATTACCACTGATTTTTAAAATCTTTCGTAACTTTCGTTACTAATATTATAACCTATGTAATTTAAAACTATACCTGGTTTCGGACATAATTAATGTCCTTCCTCAGGAGCTACATGAGAAGTTGTAAACTGTGTTAATATGATATTCAACAACCAGGATCTTATTATTTTCATAGCTTAGCTTAGTTTTAGTGGAAATGAGTCGAGCTGCTATAATATGAAAATAAATAGATAAATAATGGTAATTCACATACTTAGCTACAGTCCGTGTGCGAGCTATGGGACTATGAAGAAAGAAGAAAGAAAGAAAAATTATTTATTCGCCGCACACAACAAATTGTAACCCTAAATAAATTTATCTTATACTAACACTATACGGGACTCTAATGTTGACAGATAGCTAGTCTTGTGGTTTAGTCGAGTCGGTTTAGCGAAACCAACACTATCATTAGCCTCCGGATGTTTAAAGAATTATGAAAAATAGTTCTCTGAGGATAGTTAGATTTATATATTTATACAAATATTCATTACATTCCTTCTTCTTTTTTATGGCCTCATAACGAAGTTTAGTGATTTGCTAATATATAATTTTCTAAAACATTAATTTTAAAAAACGTATCGTTAAGCGTGATTTCGCATCAAGCTCAACACTAATACGTGTAGAGTGGAGTAGAGTAGTAATAATAGAATGTGTGGGGTATGAAGTGACGGTCGAGAGAGCTCACACCCGCTTCCTCAACCTCCGGCGCCACATTGCTCGCGCGCGGACTATGCACGGCTTTGCATATCTCAATTGGAAAAGTAACCCTAGCTTGGTAGCCCTAGCTGTTGCTTGTTCTATGTGGTACTTTTGTTGGACTCTTATGGTCGATATGTTCCCTCATAAGGAGGTGAGAGGCATTGCGCTTAAAACGTGCGTTATCACTTATTTAGCGCTTAATCTACGCGTTACTAGACTTTTGTGCAGATAATGTGTATGATTTTCTGTAGGTAATGTATTTAGGTTTTAGGATTATATGTACAATGTAGAAGTTGCAATAATATGTTCACTGCTTATTATTTCTTCAGATTTTCTATTAAAATACATATTATTATCTCATACATATTATTAGCCCATAGCCTACCGTTAGACAGTTCTTATTTTGCCCTGTTCAAGATATTTGTATTTAAATTTAGTAATTAAAATTGTACATTTTGTGATAACATTTATAATTTCATGGTTGTACGGCGAAAGTTACTGAAATTGTATGAGTTACGCCAAAGCAAAAATATTTCGGCTTGGAAATTGCTTAAAAAGATGAAAAAAACGGCACTTCCTAGATTTGATGATAGTTTATACTTTAAATATTATACTTCGTAGTTGTAAAATTGATAATTCTTGCCCTTGAATATAAATTATTAGCTTATAATATTGTAATCGCTTTATGCAAAGAAGAGTAACTATTAAACTTATTAAACAAGAAGGAAAATAATATATTTTGAAACCTATAAAGCAATATAACAACAAACTTATAAATAAAGATCAAAATTATATTATAAATAACACGCACACACGCTTTAAAGAAACGTAAAAACCTATTTGGGTATATTTTTATATCTCTATTGTCAATTAGGTAAATAATGTAAAATTATCATTTTACACATATCACTTGAACTATTTGAAACGTATCTAAAAGAGCTTTTGTAAATAATCCTAAATTATCAATATTAGGTAATAAATAAAAATTCAAATAAGTAATGTCAGGAAAAATCTCTAAAATCTGATAAATAATTTTAAAGTTTGTTGCAAAAAGAAGTAGTAATACTTAAAGCGGTACATGCACCTGTTAACCTAAACAGCTTGCAATAGAAAATATTTTGAAATATGCAAAAAACAAATTTCGTCCTACCATACAAATTTGCCGATCAGCTGATCCATTTTTATGAGACGTTATGTTTTTTAGTAAATTTAGCAATTCTTTTTTTTGAAAGTTGTTTAGTTTGAAATTATGAAGCTATGATCAAGCCGTAAACAAGAGAATGGAGAAATCTTTTTCAATAATATTATCTGCATTTTTTAAAACTTTCAATGTCTTTACAAGTGCACGGAATTCCATGCTTAAGTATTCAAAATATATTGAATCTTTACATATGACCTACCGCAGGTATACCTAATAAGTTTAATAAACATACATATTACTATTACATATAAATATTTAATATATTATGTTTATTTATAATGATTAATGTACATATATACCTAGATATAAAAAAGCTCCTATGTCCTAGCTCACGTAAACATAGCTCAAGCTTCTGTACAGATATTTGAAAAGGTTTTAATAGAATAAATCTCCCAAAACAGTATGATGTTGGTTGTTAAATGTTACTAAATGGTTGTTAAATATGACCATTTTTACTACTATTATGTCGTATATATTATTACACGTTGATCTAATACGCTTGTTACATTATTACGGTGAAAATTTAGGGAGTTCTGCCAGGCAGTGACCTGAGCCCGTTGGTTTTCCTTGTTCATGTTTTCGATACGAGTATAATCTTTTGTAGGGCTATTTTCATGAACAACTGAAGTTTATTATAGAAAAATAAGTAATTATTAGTATGATGTTAACTGAAATTATTTGGAAAAAAAAAGAAAATATCGTAGAGAAATAAAAAATGAGAAAAAATAAGTCTTTTAATAACACTTCGGTTGTTATAATTAAAAACTAATTTATTGATGTTAAATATTTCATAAAATATAACGTATAAATAATTGATATTTAAGAATTTCTTGATGGTGTAAGATGTCTGATGAAACCTAAAAGTGATTTCAAGTGAGAATATTTGCCTGTAAATCTTTTCTACGTCCTTTTCTATGGCATTTAATGTTAACGTTGTCCTAATCTTGTACACAATTATCGTATTTTATTGAATAAAGAAAATCGTGGAATATAATGATGTTTAGTCGTATTTGGCATAAATTTTACCAATAATTGGATATATTATTATTATTATTATATTTTAATTGATACAGTGTTTAAGAAAAAATAATATCATAATATATTATATTGTATTCTAGAGGTAAGAAAGTATCGTTCTATGATCCATGCTGGATAACAAAGGGTTTTGTTTATAGACAGGTTAATAATATAAAGAGAAGAATGAATTGAAATATATAATGTTTTGGCATAAAATAGTACTGTATATGTCAATGATAGCTGGATAGACACATAGTCTGGGTTTTGTCCACAAAAATGTTTCTTCCCTAAATAATGGCGTCAGAGCATTTTTTCAATAACACCTAAGTCTACGCAGTTAACATTTCTTGTTATTTGTTTTTTGCTAAAGAGTAAATAACACAAGGGTAATAACCACAAGGGTTGTTTTTGACCCTTGGTTGTTGGTTCTTAACTTGACCCTTATTCTTAAATGATCCTTAAACCTTGAAAAACTTTGACTGCTCTGCGTCAAAACCAACACAAACGTTTGTGTTGAGCATGAATATCGCATCTTTGCGCCTTCCTAGGAAGGTAATGCTTAGTGCTGTAGCGGATGCGAAAATGAAGTGTGGGGCGACCGTTGGATCGCTTTAACGACTGCGTCAAGCGTGATATCCTCTTTAAGGGTGGTAACACACCAGTCAAACGGCGGCATTAATCGATCGTTTCTACATAGTAATAAAGCAATCGATTGACGTTGACTAATCGAATCGATCGACTGGTGTGGTAACACCCTTAGCGTGGAACATGGTGGTTGGGAAGACCTCGCGGAAGATAAGATCCAATAACGTAATTTCATAAAGGACGGTATAGAGCAAAACGGCATAACCGCAATATAATTCCATCAGTTGCAACACACATCCAGGTGTGCACATCCTTGCCACTTCAGAATTGGCTTGTTTAATCATTAAAGCATGAACACTGTTTGAATCGTCTGTCACAGACGTTTAGGCCGATGTCGATGATAAGAAATAAAAAAGGGAAAAAAATCAGAAAAAACAGAAATGAAGACAAAGGAAATTCAAATTAAACATACTTCTATCTTTGATTTACTATCCAGTCTCTAAAAAGCTATCCTCATGTTATTCAGCTATTAGGTAAGTATATCTATACACATATTAGTAATTAAATGTTATTATACCGGCTGTAACTAGGTTAAAACTATATGAGTAGATGTTAAAAATCTTTGTATATTTAAATTTTCCCACTTTATAAGCACAATTTTAAAAGTATTATCACCAAAGGCTGTCACATATCTCTGCAGGGCTATTGGCGTTCTTCATAATCACCAGTCGCTATCAGGCTTATGTCTTTTTGTTCTGTGGTTTGAGTTAGTTACAAAGACGTTTTACCTTTCTAACAAGGTTTTACTGTCAAATTTGGAGGAGAGAAAAGGAAAAGGATAGACACTACGAGTGGTTCTCACTCGGCACCGACACAGTGCACAGTCTACTTAGTAAGTTTATCATAATGTCTTTGGTTAGTAACCGGACATTGACATTTGTAGTTAATGTCAAATAAAGTTATAGTCACTAAAGTGATAGTCACCAAGAACGCCAATAGCCCCCCTGATTTAACTTTTAGGATAGAAATGTAAACCTATTACAAAAATTAAACTAATAAGTAGTAACATAAAAGTATAACGTGGTTATAATTTAACAAATTATGGTATAATTATAGTCACTGTCCTTGACGCCAATGTTTCAATAGACAAGCAACGAAATGAACATGCTTTCTCGCTCACTCTTGTACCCAGTCACGTAAATGTATGAGTGAGATAGCATTTCGTTTGTCCTACGTTTTATGGAACATTGGCGTCTTGTGTAATAAATAATTATTGTAATTAATGTCTACTTTCTGTAATAAGGTTAACTAAAAAGGGTGTGAATTGTAAATTTTGTTGTTAAACGTCTTCCCATGTTTACCTGTCTTCTTAAATGCCTAGATTTAAGGTTCCATGATGATAATCCTACATCATTCAGTCTTATGATATTACGCTTCGATTTTAAACTCTCTTATGAATATCCAATAAGATTTTTAAATACGTAAACTTCCGAAGCTACCTCTTCTGTGAGATCTTAAGGTGTCATTCCGTGGCAGACTGTATGCTGACTCCCAAGTCATTAATCGTTTGCTATCATTTAAGACCTTGTACGACTAAGGATGCAAATAAATGAAAGTGATTCCGTAATCAACTTCCTGGCGCAGTCGCCAATTTTCGCTGATATAAAAAGTCGTGACTCGTAGTTAATATGCAGTCTGCCACAGAATGACATTTTTAATATTGTGGATAGACATTCTCCACCTATTTTGTCATTATTAAATGTTGTTATTTAAATAGCTCAGATAATAAGTAATATTTTAGGCTGTAAGTACCTATATATATTTTGTCGATTATATAATTAAATAAATAAATATATTATCTGATAATAGTTCTATTTATGTGATTTGCAATATTATATAAAAATTATTTACAAATCTTGGACACAAATTAACGAAGTGAATCATAGACGAATCGAATAAAATAAATATTTAAAATGACACAATCTGATCTTAGTTTATTATATATTTTTAATAATAAAATGATAATATTAAATAACCAAAATTATGTTGTAGGATGCGTGTCCAAAATTAGCAAATCAAAATGTATAGATTTAAATAAATATTAATAAAAATAAATTAAATTATTTTTATGTAGAAATAGCCAATATTTCAATTAGCTTAGTTATTTATGGAGATAATACATATTTATGGAAATAATTTCCTTATTATTTAATATATAATTAATCGTAATATTTTATAGTAGAAAACTCCTCGATTATTATGTATCTCGAAGTACGCTAATTCTGTTTTCGTGGCATAAATACGTATTATTGTCATCAAATATAAGTTGACTAAATATTGTTATCATATTTTATTTTATATTTTAAAATATATATCTTTTTAAAATAGAATATTTTTTCAAATTAATTTCATTATTTTGTAGTTCAGCTGAAATAAAATAATTCAGTTTAACTGAATGCTAAGAATATAACGTTGATTAATTATTTATATACGTACTCACTCGCTCTCACACGTAACCACATAATATTTGAAGACATGAAAAATACTACATGTAATTATGTAAAATAAAGACAACTAGGATCTAGAAAATAACAATACAAAGATTCAGTAAAAAATCCAATTTAATCCAAACTAATTTTCATGTATAAAAACCTGCACAAAGAAAAATATCTTAGAAAAATAAAAAGGCACTGAAAACTTGTTTGAATTTTTTCCTGAATCTTTGTATTATTATTTGCTAGATACTAACTAATTGTCTTTATTTTACATAATTGCATGTACTTAGTATTTTTTATATCTTCAAAAATGTGGGTACGTTTGAGCGAGAGGACGAATTTGCTTAACACTGCGCCTTAACGGGATTTCACTGAAATAGCTGAACTGATGCGTTCCGTATGTAAAAACCTTAAATGCCACGCGGACGAAGTCGTGGGTAACAGTTAGTCATTACATAATATACCTACCTATACAAAGTGTTACAAAAGGGTGTAATAATACTTGAGAGCGTGCATCCAGCCCTCAACAAACCTTTGGAGAAACAAGGAATTAAATATTAGTCTTGGAGAAACCGAGAATCAATGAATGAAATTGTAATTTTCGAGAACAATGGGTCTTTGGAGGAAACCCACATACATATACATCTTTCAAAAGAAAACTAAATTCGCAAAATAAAATTCGACTCTCCCTTTTGCCAATCAGCTAACCTATTATTAGTACGGGAAGCAATGACGTTGAATTGCTTCTTACTTACTCTGAGATGGTAAGTCAAAATTTTATCTGTTGCTAATTTCGCAACTCTTTTTTAAGTTTGTTCGTTCTTTTTTGAAATTTGTTCAGTTTGTCGAGTAAGTGTATTATTACATAAGTATTATTACACCTTTTTAACACATTTTAAACTACCTAACGCCAGTGTTGTTATTTATAGAATTACTTACTGTTATTTCCTTCGTAATAAATTGTTACTTAATAAAGTTTCATATTGTTTATTCCTCTTTACCTCTATTTTTAGGTTATTTACTAGGTGTTCTCATTGATAAAAAGAAAAGGGGAGAAAAGGGGTATGTTCTCCCAGCGCTTACTCAACAAATGGCACCTGCAATTTGATCAGTCAGCTTGCACAGTGACATATAATATAATGAACAACAAAGATAGAAAGACGTACCTACCTAAAACCGAAGTTCGACCGAGACAACAATATTATTCGCTCGTACGACCTTACTTAACTAACGTATGTGGACCTAATAGGACCTTATTTGAGCTTGCCATTTTCGAGAAGCCAGTACCTCATCTCCCCTTTTCTTTTTATCAATTATATTGGTGTATTATACCGAATTTGCTACTATGTACACAAGCAACGTAAATGCAAACTGACAGCTATTTGCACAGCGATAATTTTGTTTGGTTTTGCTATCGACCGGTTAGTAATTCTCACAGTTATGGTATGATTTATATGTAAAATAAATATGCTTGGTGAACATATTATGACGGATGCGTGATTTGACTGGTAACAGACAGATGGCTAACCTTGCTGGAAATAGAAACATAATATTATATTTTTGTAGTGGTAGGCCTCTTTTGCAGGGGGCTGCCTGGGGAAGTACCACACCTTTGCCAGTTATTCATCCGCCAAGCAGTAATGTGCAAACATTACTGTGTTCCGGTCTGAAGGGCAATGTTACCAGCGAAATTACTGGGCATGATGAGATTCAACAACTCATATCTCAGGGTGACAGGCGCAGTGCAGTGCCGCGTGGAATTTTGAATTTTAAAACACTGGGTAGCACTGTGTCTGATATGGGCAATCATGATGCTTACCATCAGGCACCTGATTTGCTCGTCTTGTCACTCATTATCATAATAAATAAAAGTAAGTTTATAGAGAGTATACATATTACCTATTCGTAATATACATACGTTTTAAAAAAAGGTGTAATAGGAATACTTATGGAGGTGCCTATCAAACTGTTTCAAAAGATAGAATTGCAATTAAAGCATTGAAATTAAAGATATGAATTTCAGTTCTAATTCGTAGACTTTGACTTAGACTTCTTCACAAAGGAAACGGGACTCTGAATCCAGGGAAGCTGAAGTCCAGAAAACCTTACACTGTATATTGCTTGGTAGAGAATGTTATTTATTTTCAATAATATTCCCAAACATGTAGCCCTCATTATTGCCGATTATAATATACCTACTTACTTAATTTGATTTGACTAAAGTGAGGTTAATTAGGTACTAAGTTACTAGTAGGTACTATTTTTCAATGGCGTATTTTTCTGTGCCCCGGTGTTTCACCTGCGCAGACATCGTTTCCGTGGGAATCCACGTAGACATCCGCGTAGACATCACCCTGTGTTATTATTATGTCGCTCGAAAACACGGGATATACCCGGTCTTTTGATAGGCGTGCACGGAGACCTTTTTTTTTTAAGTCCAACATATAGAGGCCCCTTTGAGCTTTTAATCTAAAGGTAATGAATAGCACCTATCGGGATCCATCTCTGAAACCACCTACAGTTTTTTTTTAAAGACGAGCTCAATGACAGCCCCCGTTAGGTACAAGGACTATTGTGAATGGATGGAAACTACTTGATTTGTCTATAGGTGTGATTTCTAGACGGATGGTAACCGGGCTATTGCTAGAGACTCCGGCACCTGCCACTTCCGTCTCATGGTGAAATATGACGGCAGGCGATGACTCGCCACTCACTAAATGGACCCCCCATAAAGGCCGCCCACCACATGGGAATAAGGGCGACGAGAGGGGCAACGTTGGTGTGAGCGGCTCCTTAGCCGCTCACACCAGGAGGCTCACACGTAGGAGAGGTGTCCCTGGACTTTAAACGGCGATCACTTGCGTTACCCTAAGGTCGCATCACGCTCGCCCTTAGGGACTCCACTCTGGCCGGCCAATGAAGGCAAGACAGAGGTGGGGGACTGTTCCTCGTCAGTGTTCACTCCGGCCGGCCGGTGAAGGCAAGCCGGAGATGAATTATTATTTTTATTGTTATTATTATTATTATTCCAGGGTCTAAGCTGCCTGTATAAATTTCAGCCCAATCTGTTCAGTAGTTTTTACGTGAAAGAGTAACAAACTAATGGAAAAATTATATATATTTTGCCTGGCCTGGGAAACGAACCCAGGACCACCTGGTAGGCAGTCAAGCTTGCGCCCACTACGCCACCGAGGCGCGGGGGGTACCTAATTATATTAAATTTAAATATATATTTCAATTGGTATTAGTAAATACTCGATAATATTGCTGTTAACTACGAATAATTATTATTCGTAGACTGTTAAATAATAAAAAACCTAATCTAATGCACACAACGAGGAAAACAATATCTTATCGTCTATCGTCCAATGTTACCAAAATAGGCAATAATAATTTATTTTAATTTCTGTATAAAATCTAAATACCAACCTAATTAGCGGTAACAGGTAATAATATGTTTTCTTAACATAAGTATTTTAAGAATATATTTTGTAAAATCAAAATTTGTAAAATCAAATCCCAGGTACAGCAAAAGATACTTTCCCTAGAAATACAAGAAACCCGAATAGAAAGAATAATAATGCCATGAACGGCTAAAACGAAATTGGACTAAATAAACTGCCATTCAATGTGCGGACGAATTTACAATGCGACTCCTAAAGAAATTCAAGAATTGCCATTCAATAGCTTTAATCAGAAACTCAAATTGTGGCTCTCTGACTTCCGATCTTATCAAATAATTAATGATTATACAATATTATTAATAGATATGACTATAAAATAATGTACTATGACTGAGATTATTTAAATTTTTCACTAGTTAAGTATACTCGTAAATATATAAAATTTGCATGTCGCATTGCGGCAAAATGTTTCAGGGACTAATATAATGTATATTATTATTGTGATCTTTAATCTACCAACATTTTATGCAAATAAATAAATGTCTTTTGATTATGATTTTAAATGTTCACAAAAATTAAAGGAAAGAAAATTTGTAATTCAGTTAAGTAAATAAAACGAAATCATTATAGACAAAAAATCATTTAAATCTTATACTTACAAACATACAAAATAAGTACAACAGTAGGTACAATTTGTATCTAAATACTAAGTACCTATAATATATATACTATCTCAATATATATAATATATATACTATCAATAGTATCTATCAATAAAATGCTTTAACCTAACTGACTGACTGACAAACAATGCACAGACTTAAACTTTAAACAATACATAATTTGCGTAGATATTTATAAGTATGATGTTCACAAGAACCGAGTCCCATTTAGGTATATATAAAATATAATAATATAAATTGTTAATATAAAATGACTTTATTAAAAATGGCTTTAGTAAATTTCCAAATTGCCCTCGGGAACTAACTTCCAAGAATTCCATTAAAAATATTAGGTTACAGGTATTGTAATAAATCGCTATTCATTGATAATTCTCATTCTCTTTATAAAGTGGTACGGACCCACATAGATACATAATAACTCTAGTGTAAGGTAGTATATGACCAGTACAAATAGGTGTTTTTTTAGGAACGGGTAAAATGTCCAAAATGCGCAAGGAAACTAACTTCCACTATTGTTTAAAATAGCTATAATTTGGCTTCATTGATATCGTCAGCCTCTTTATAAAGCGGTGCGGACCCACATAGCCGCATATCTTTAGTGTAAGGTATGACCAGCACAAGTAAGCCGGATACGGCTACACTGCCGCCTGCCAAGTAGAAGGTCAGATCCCAGGAGTCTGTTAGCTCACGCAGCCACCCTGAAATAGAGAAAATTATAGGGATTTTTTTATAATGTTTGTGGCCTTTTGGCAGTATTTTCAGCTACAAATCCGAAGTTTTTGGGTTCAAGTTTCATGGGCATGTGGACTTTTCAATGTCCATTGACCATGTTTCAGTTGACTCCTATAATATATTAAAACCATTATAAGTTATGTGGTCAGCCCATAGCCCTAATGTCATTATTAGTTTTAAGCTTTGAGCTTGAATCTTTAATGTAAAGAAATTTAATAAATAGCATATCTATCTCTGAAACTATCTACAGAAGATGAGCTCAAAGACAACAGCCCCCACTAGTTGCAAGGACTATTGAGAATGGATGGAAACTACTTGATTGGGCTATAGGCACAGAATAGATAATAATACTACGTATAGAATGGACACTGTCATCTGCCCACCAATCGGGCCTTCCTCACGCCGCGAGCGAGATTGCACCTCACGCACACTCTTGCGCGTGTACAAAACTCCATGTGTGCAGTGTCTGTGTAGTTGGTAGGTAGGTTTTGTATGGGAATTTAGTCGACTGTCCGGGATGATTTCTAGATGGATGGTACTTGGTACGGTAGTACGGTCGAATCATTTTCGATCATTTATTTGTGGTATGTATAATAGAAGACCACCGGGACCTATAGTTTAAGGTATAAGATTAGATTAAAGACATTTAACTCACCTCCAATGGAAGGTCCAATAAGATGTCCAAGCCCCTGGCTCAAGAGGATCAACCCATAGGCCACACTAAACCTATCAATGGGCATCAATTCCATCAAAATCGTCGGAGTATAAGAATATGAACTGGCAAACGAAAGCCCAAACACCACTGACATGAAACCGACAGCGTAGTAGTTCTTAATGCACGGTGGGTATAGAGCGATGGATAAACCGCAAATTATAAGGCATATGGCGTAAGTTTTGGTTACGTTTATCCAGGGTTGGTCTCCCGCCCAGCCTAGGGCGACCTGAGAAAATGAAACACTCAAATTAATAATAATAATAATATGGGAAAACTTCCACACAGGGTCATCTGGTCCCAAACTAGGCTAGAAGCCTGTACTATGGTAACCGGATGACTGATATACATACTTATATAAGCTTATAACACCCAGACACAGATCAAACAGACATGTTCATACTGACCTGGTCGGGGATCAAACCCGGGGCCTGCCGCACAGAAAGCAGAGTTACTACCATCTGAGCCAACGAGGCTGTCAATTAGAAATTAGAAAGAATCAGTAAGCATTCTCTTAAGAGCGTTCATACACATAACATAACACACATTCACGCCTTTTTTTCCCGAAGGGGTAGGCAGAGGTGTACCCAGGACTCAGTCTCATAGTAGATACACCCACTTTTCGCCAGTATGTTATTGGTCCCATGTAATAGGGGGCGAGCCTATTGCCATCTACCGGGCACAGTTCCAGACTGCAGGCAGTTATTGAGATAATTCCTAATGGAAAAATCCAATATTTAACACTTTGCCTGACAGTAGAGCATGCGCCCTCTACGCGCCACCGAGGCAGTCTTAAGGGCGTTCGATTTCCTATAAACCCTTGATTTAAAGAAAAAGGGAGATGATGTACTGGCTTCTCGAAAATGGAAAGCTCAAATTAGGTCCCATTCGGTCCAAGTAGGTCAGTAAAGTTAATTGTGGTCTCGTTCGCACTTCGGTCTTAGGTACGTCTTTCTATTTTACTTAGTTGTTTCAAATCGCACGCGCCAGTTGAGTTGAGTAAGCGCTGAGAGAACAGGGTACGTTCTCTCCCTTTTTGTTTAAATTAATTGTGAAAGACATTCCAAATGATTAGTATCTAGTATCTACCTACAATGATCCGTTTTAAGAGAATGCTAATCAAGACCGTTGCTTGGGATTCATTTCGGGGGGAAAAACTTTATTGTTAGGTTTATCAATGAATGCGGCGAAATTTTAATATGACCAAGGTATACACAAAATACAATAACTTATTCTTATACCAATATATATATTTTTATATAATATAGGTTTTCGGTAGGGTTTTTGGTAGACTGCCTCGGTGGCGTAGAGGGCGCATGCTGGACTGTCAATCAAGAGGTCCCGGGTTCGATCCCCAGGTCAGGCAGTGTTAAATATTGGATTTTTCCATTAGGAATTATCTCAATAACTGCCTGGAGTCTGGAACTGTGCCCGGTAGATGGCAATAGGCTCGCCCTCTAATACATGGGACCAATAACATACTGGCGAAATGTGGGTGTATCTACTATGGGACTGAGTCCTGGGTACACCACTGCCTACCCCTTCGGGAAAAAGGCGTGAATGTATGTTTTATGTTTTTTGGTAGGGTTTATCTATGTTTTTTATATAGTTCATAGGCATTTCGGGGGGAGTATTTGGGTTTGAACCCCAAACGCTGCCTACGGGCCGCCCCCCTGCATACGGCCATGATGCTAATTAATTATAAGAAACCCTGCATACCGAATTGCTCGTTCAAATAAGTAATACGGAAGATAGATAGACAATAGATACTTACAATTCCAATACTGCTCGCAACACCAATGACACTGATCATAGTGGACCCTCCATCCATGCCGTTTTCACTCATGAACTTAGTGAGGAAAAAGTACGGCATAATGAACCAGATCGAGAGGATTAGTGAAGATAGGTTGAACAGTAAGAAATGTAACTCTGTGTACATTCTGAAGTCGAATGACGATTTTAAGGTTACCCAGGCGCGGTTGTACCATTTCTAAAAAGAAAACTAAATAAGTTACTTGTTTCATTGTTAGCAGTGCATGCATGCCACGGACCCATACTACCATCTCGATCTAACCGACAAGACTCACTTGAATGAGTGGTCTATTTGTGTGGTTTAGGGTCGGTTGCCCGTCTATCAAATAGGAATGGGTTATTACAAGAAGAACGCATAATAAACTGTAGGGCTTAATTTTTCCAGCTAATAGTTTAACAATATTTGGTTTGGTTACATCGTTTGTTTGAAGGTGCCGCGTGGTGGCTATGCAGAAGTTTCCAAGCATCTTTATCCTCTATTGTACTGATTACTGATTGACTTTATATTAAGCCTTTTTTAATAAAGTAGATGTTTTGAATTTACCCTTCACAGAGCCCCAGAAAGAACATAGCTACGAATCAAGAGTTTCTTATTAACAAGTAACTATTGAACTCAATTCCAATCCAAACTTCTATCCTAAAATCATGAATTATGTGAAAGATAGTTTGGTATAGATATCAACTTGGGATAGGACATTTCTTTTATCCCGATATTCCCCAGGGAACAAAGTATTATCGGTTGCAACCGCAGGGCCTACTCGTAGCTTTATAATTTTTAAACTTACCCATTCATCATCAGATTCTGAGTCCAAAGACCACGAAGAGTTCTTATAAATATCAGGAAGGGAGGATGTCTTCAACTTGTACCGTGTTATACTTAACATAGCTCCTCTATGCATCATTGTGGACTTGTATAAAGGCATATCTTTCAAATAATGATGGTCTGTTGTAGATATTTGTCTCAACCAGTTCGTTGGTGCGTTTGGTTGAGGATTTGTTGGCTTAGGTTTGTGCTGATCTGTATTCACGTTTGTTGTTGTTTCTTTATTTCCATCACCAGACTCTGCTTTGTCTGAATAAATAAATAGGTGGTTGGGTTGACATCATTTACCAATAATGATGCATCAGTCAAGATTTCTTATATCGTTCATCTTTTTAGGGACATCATTTCACATACAAACTTTGAGGAACCAATAACGATGATAGAAGAGATTTTGATGTAATTCCTTTATTGTGTTTTATTTGAAGATGATACTACCAAACATACGTTTTAAAACAACAAATAGGTATTTTATCAGAATAACTGAATTCTCAAGGAAAGACTTTAAATACCTATTAGCAGTTAAAATGTATTTTTTGCACTTAGTACTAATCACTAAATAAACTCCACTTTATAATAATTAGTTGTTACTTAAAATAAAACAATTATAAAGAACTTACATCTCCTATATAATCATTATTAGTTCCTCAAAGTTTATATGGGAAATGATATATGGGAACGATACAAGAAATCTTGACTGATGCGTCCTTACTCCAGAACTGTGTTAAGCTGTGCAGCTGCACCAATCAGAATCTATTATTTTTTATGTTCAGAGCAGCTTTTATTCTGAAGAAATCTAAATAATCTCGAAAATCTGTTTCATTCATTTTGCTCCGATTAATCAGCTCCTTCCACTAGGATCCACAGCCCGGATCCACATGTGGATCTGTGGGACACTGAGTCCTGGGTACACCTCTGGTTACCATAACATAACATAACATACATTCACGCCTTTTTCCCAAAGGGGTAGGCAGAGGTGTACCCAGGACTCAGTCCCATAGTAGATACACCCACATCTCTGGTTACCCCTTCGAGAAAAAGGCGTGAATGTATGTTTTTTTTAATATTTATTATTAGGAAACTGTAATGCGAATCCAGAGTGATGTTTAATAAATATAAAATAAATAATGAAATCATTGACCTTGTATACTTACTTTCGTCTTTTTTATGTTCCTTATGCTCTGTTTCAGAAGTTTTAGGCTTCCTAGCTTTTATTTCTATAGGTAGAGTGGCTGGTATAGTGGCAGCATCGGCAGGGGGTGATTCGACATTCAGGTTCATTTCGGATTTCCTTCTATTTATAAGGTGGGGATAGTTTTGTAATAATATATTGTATATGCTTTTGTTTTCCATTAGGTTTTCTATTACTTCTGGGGGTACCTAAAAAAAAAGAATTTGTAGGAAAGTAACATTAACTAAAGCTTAACCGACCCTCTCTGGTTAGACCAAGCGTTGCACCGTTTAGACAACTGTTAAATAAATTACCTCAATGATAATTTTGATTGTAGCCTTATCACAAACTAGCACAACGAGCTATGGAGAGGGCTATGAACGGGATTTCTCTGCGTGATCGAATCAGAAATTAGATGAACGAAAGTAACCGACATATCCCAGAGGATTAGCATGTTGAAGTGGCATAGAACATAGCACGAAGAACAAACTTGTGAGAGAGATGAATGAAAGTTTATGTTTTATTATTATCATTTTATTTATTTATTTTTTATGATCAATTTTATTATTATTATTATTATTATTTTCATTATTTTGTGTGACATTTTATTTTGTAAATATTTTATTCTTAAATTTAATGTAACTTTAATTAATTAATGTAATTGGTGTGCAACCGTTTTAATTAAATAAATAAATAAATAAATAAGATGGTACTGTAAAGTTCTCGAATGGAGACCACGGACCGGCAAGCTCAGTGTAGAACGTCCACCCACAAGGTGGAAATCTATGGAATCTGGATGGAAATCTATAAAGGAGGCCTACTTATGTTCAGCAGTGGATGTCCTATGGCTGAGATGATAATGATATAAACTTTAAGTACTGATATAACCAGAGATATGAGGGTCAAAGGTGGTAAACGTAATGACCGTTTCTGCGACTAATTGTAAATTAATCTCACATTTTACCTTTTCATTTTGCTGTATAAAAGTCGGTAAATTAATAGCGGAATGCATGCGTTTGTATGATGGTTTGGCATTAGCCTGCGTAGTGGCTTCTAACTGCTCAGCTTCCTCTATACTTGAAGCTAATGTTGCCAGAATATACTCAGGACTTTTTCCACTTTCCAGCAGAGTCTTTAATTCTTCAGCACCTAAGAACATGGATTCCCCACCCAAAGACCTCGACGATATCGATCCTCCGCTAGAAGATCTTCTAGACCTCGCCTTCCTTAACTGCCGTTCTTTTCTCTGTTTAATTTCCAACCATTCAGGATCCCTCATTAGCGCTCCGCACACACACGTATTTAACAACGTCCCACCTAACAATATGACCGCTCCATGCCAACCGTAGCTCGCTATAAGGTATTTAGTCAATTCAGGATAGACTAGAGTACCGAAGCCAATACCACAGGATGCCAAGGATACCGCTAAGTTTCTTCGTTTGTCGAACCAGAACGCTACTGATACAACAGCCGTCACGTAAAGTATTCCCATTGCCATGCCACTTATGAAACCGTAAGTAAAACAAAGTAAAGGTATGGAGTTACTGAACGCAGCTAAAAGGAAGCCTAGAGTGGATAACACACCCGCGATAATCGTCATGATTTGACATCCAAAGCGGTCGACTAAAGCGCTCATTATAGGCCCGGCGAGTAATGGTGTCGCGATGAAAAAACCTCCGACTAACGCCGCGTTCGATTCTGTAGTGTCAAAGTATATTTTGAATTCTTCTTCTAGGAAGCCGAATGAGAAAGCTAGGCCGTCGGCGCAGGCTGCTACTAAGAAAGCTGAGAAGACGACCACCCATCCCCAACCTCCATCTGGAATAGGTGGGATTTCATCTTCTTCTGAGCATATACTGTCTTTATCCCCGATGCCCTGAAACTTAACCCGTTCTATGGGTGAATCTGGTTCCTTTGTGTAGTGTGCAGTTATGTCATTTTGTTTGATTGTGTCGTTGTGTGAATTCTCATTGACGGCGGTTACATTGTCACGCTCATTTATAGGTTTTATCGCAACCATGTTAATAATATCTCGTGGATTTTAATTGCATACCGAGGACTGAACCTGTAACAATGGAAAAAATGCTTTTAGTTTAAGGTGGTTGGGCCGACATCATTTCCTTTATACAAACTGAGAAACCAATGACGATGAGAAAATTTCTTCATTTGTGTTTTTCAGGTAACAGTTAATTTTAACCTTTCAGCCGCTAGAAAAGAACTAACAATCTTCACGAGATAAAGCTAATAACACTCTCGATCAGCTTCAAAAAAACCGTATAACTTAACTATTCATTACTGCAGTCCACATGAGCCCATGGGGTTCAAAATGGCAGAGATACTGGTGATACGGCTATAAGTGTAGGCAACATTATTTATTCAGAAATAAATCATTTGTAACGTTCATCCCGTGTTACTTTTATAACTGGTCTCCCCAACCTAGGTACTGGTTTGTTTAGTGTCACCAGTGATAAAAAACAGCCCTTATTAGAAGCCTACATTGCAAAATAGTGCTTTAGCATGTCTCTATAGTCTATAATTTATGCAAATAAATTCTGCTCCATATTTAGTGCACAACAAATAACAAACTATTAGTTTTTCCTTTAAAGTCTAGAACAGGAAAACCAAGTTATATACCTATGCATTATTTTATTCAATAACTAGCTGTGACCCGCGGTTTCACCCGCGTAGTCTTCGTTCCCGTGGGAATATCGGGATAAAAAGTACCCTATGTGTTATTCCAGGGTCTAAGCTACTTACGTACCAAATTTCAGCCCAATCGGTTCAGTAGTTTTGGCGTTAGGATTAGGATTAGGATTAGGATTAACCACATTATAATACTTATAGGTTAATACATATCGCTTATACCAACTGGAGCATTATAATAAGTTATATTACATAGGTGTCTAGCTGTGCCCCGCGGTTTCACCCGAGTAGACATCGTTCCCATGGGAATATCGAAAAAAACACCATAAGTTTATACTAAGCATACCAAATTTCAGACCAATCGGAACCGATCAGTAGTAACAAACATCCATCGGATGAATGATCACAAACTTTCGCATTTACATCCATCAATCTAACCAAAACCGCATTAGATGGCGCTGGAGGTGAGATAATATATGAATAGGTGAACCTATTAAAAACCGTGATTTTTTTCATTGTATAAGATTTATAAAATTAGTAGGATAGAAGGAAGTAGGATTTTTAAATGGAGACCAAGATGAACTGTGCGAATGAAAATATGCGTATCATATACATATTATGCGTATCATAGATACTTAGAGGGTTTTGGGGGTCTCGGAGCTATGTAATAAATCCCAAAAATTTCGCTGCGTTTATTGTTTTGTAGTAATCAATCTCAATAAGTGCCTGGAGTCTGGAACTGTGCCCGATAGATGGCAATAGGCTCGCCTCCAATTACATGACCAATAACATACTGGCGAAATGTGGGTGTGCCTACTATGGGACACTGAGTCCTGGGTACACCTCTGCCTACCCCTTCGGGAAAAAGGCGTGAATGTATGTATGTAGAAATCAATATATAGTAGTTTATTATTTTTAATTATGGATCAGGTGTCTGAAATAAAGATATATTATATTATTATTAATATATTCGTCGCGCTCGAAGCAAGCAATGTATGAAACGGTATTTTTAGAAAACAATGGAGGAAACAGAATAACCAGCACCTCGCGCATTCATTATCCTGTTAATATTATAAACGCGAGAGTTTGTGAGGATGGATGGATGGATGGATGGATGTTTGTTAATCTTTCACGCCAAAACTACTGAACCGATTAGGCTGAAATTTGGTATGTAGATAGCTTAGACCCTGAAATAACACATGCGGTATTTCTTTCCTGATATTCCCTCGGGAACGATGACAACGCGGGTGAAACCGCGGGGCACAGGTAGTTACAACATTTTATTGTGTCTCACGCATTATTGTCAGTACTACAGTACCTCTTACGCGCACATTTCGCACTATCAATATCATAGCAGAAGAAGTAGACGTATTAACATGTACTATGAGTGAATTCACAAAAATATCTCTGCACATCTTGTGCTGTAGATTAAAATAGAATATTATCTTTGTAAAATTCCACGGCTATTGTATTAGGGATACCTATGAAAGTAGTCGTAAGAAGAAAATAAATAAATAAATATTAAACTTGAATTTATTAAAATAGAATTTATTGTCAGAAAATTTTCACCGCGTTTTTACTTATGAACTAAGGTAAAAGGTATGTAAACCTACATATACAATGTATTACAATAAAGTGTAGTAAGTGTAAATGGAGGTGAATCTGCCCATCAAACTAAACTTAGTTTTAGCGTTTATCTAGCAGTTTAAGTTAAATATAAATTACATAATAGAGGGATATTTTAGGGATGTCATTTATAAAAAAAAAATCAAACAAAACCGCTTTCTAAAAATTCTCAAAACAAAATTTCTATTTCCCATAGAATCCAATTTGTAGCTTTTTCTCAAATAGATATTAAACATAACATACATTCACGCCTTTTTCCCGAAGGGTCAGGTAGGCAGAAGTGTACCCTCCTGGGTACACTTCTGCCCATAGTAGTAGTATCTCAGTCCCATAGTAGATACACCCATAGATATTATCCAAATTAATAGTACCTAAAGATAAAATTATGGTAGATAAGGTACCAAGGATCACTCAACTGAATAGTTTATTGAATTCTTGATCAAAGTTACAGTTTCAAAGTTATATTTACAGTTTTTTATCAAAATAACGTTAACGTTTTTACAGCCTTAGAATATAGTCACAAAACTGATAATTTTCGAAACTTTCCATTATGTTTTATAATAGATATCTTAACATTATTTACATTCTAACTCATAATATTATTCTAGTCAGACAGGCTCGTTGTCTCAGATGGTAGTAACCCTGCTTTCTGTGCCGCAGGCCCCGGGTTCGATCCCCGGCCAGATCAAACATTTGTGCGCATGAACATGTCTGTTTGATCTGTGTCTGGGTGTTATAAGCTTATAATATAAGTATGTATATCAGTTTTCTGGTTACCATAGTACAGGCTCTGCCTAGTTTGGCACCAGATGACCGTGTGTGGAAGTTGTCCCATATTATTATTATAGTTCTTTTTAAAGTTTTTTAAGTATTTTAAAAAATACTTTCAAAAATTTAACAAGTATGTGATTTTTGATGGAGTAGGTACTTATACATTCTTGTGAAAACGCCAACCCTTTAATTATTACCTACTACACTTTTTGTAACATATTAGTACTGATAATTACGTTTATATAACAAACATTTAAGCTCATCGCACAAATACTTGCCCCGGTTGGGATTCGAACCCAGGACTCCTTGCTTCGCAGGCAGAGACCAACTACCAAGCCGCGTTATAGGTGGCCACGAAGCCGTCAATATTATTCCTATTTGGCGTGACATCATACTACTTAATACATTTCACCGCATCGGATAGCATAATCCTGTGGGAGCGGCATGATAATCATCATTTAGACAACAATTAAAAACACCCACCGCTTGTGTGTAGCTGTCCTACATGCACCTACAAACTTTCAATGGAAAGGTTATCGTATTAAAAATTACGTGTAAGTATCTTTAGAGGTTAAAACAGGTTTAAAACTTCGACAAACCTTGGCACATGTGGAAATCCTTCTGTTAAAACATATTTCACTTATTAGCATGTATTTTAGGTAGTTACTGTTATCTAATGAGAAATGTAAATAAAAATACATATAAAAAATAATGTTCGTTAATTTGTCCGACGCGTCATACCGGCGTTAACACGCCGGGCACACTGTTACTCCAGTTTATATGTATTATCTATGCTGTTACTAGTTGCTGTTGCTATACAATTTTTTTTTGTGGCGTGCCCCGGATTCGTTCGTTTATATTTATTACTAGTGATTAACATTACGAGTGCTATAAGTATACAAATTGTGGTCAAACCCAAGTGTGAACTTGGTCCTTCGAACTTGACTTTGATTCTTTACTAACTAGAAAGTACACATTAAGGTACAGGTATGCTGTATTAACATTGAGCGACATTTATTTATTTTTGTAGTGGTAGGCCTCTTTTTCAAAGGCCCGCCTGGAGAAGTATCACACCTTTGCCAATTATTCATCCGCCAAGCAGTTAATGTGCAAACATTACTGTGTTCCGGTCTGAAGGGCAATGTTACCAGCGAAATTACTGGGCATGACGATTTTCAACAACTAATATCGCAGGGTGACAGGCGCAGTGCAGTGCCGCGCAGAATTTGAATTTTAAAACACTGGGTGGCACTGTGACTGATATTATGGGCAATCATGATGCTTACCATCCGGCATCTGATTTGCTCGTCTTGTCACTCACTATCATATAAAAAGACATAATTACAAATATAAGTACCTAAGTAAAAAAGTAATACCTAAGTATATTTACCTAAACAAGTTTTTGCTAAAAAGATAAAACCTCTCCATTTACTCGTTCCGCACTGTATTAGATCTCATGCCCAGTTTTAAAGGTTTACTAGATAAATACCTACCTTTGATTAACATAATCAAAGGTAGCTGTTTAATTGTTTTAAAAGTCAAGCTTTAAGGAACACAAATACGGGTTTATACTATACCAAAAATTAATGTGGTTGAACTCAGTTCAAAACAATCAAGTTAGCCCGCTTTTATTCTGGTATTGGCAAATATTTGTCGGGGAGTCTAGACCAGACGCCACATAACCTTGTAAAATAAAGCTTGATACATTGATACGTGACAGCTGAACAAAAAACAATTTTTGCTCAAATACCTACATAAATGGTACGTTACTGCCCCACTGCTCGACTAGATTGCTCAACTTTATACAGTTGAGCAGTCGATAATACCCGATCCTGCCCCGCACTGCTCAACTAGATTGCTCAACTTTATAAAGTTGAGCAGTGGGTATTATCCGTTACTTCCCCACATCTCAACTAGATGTCTCAACTAGATGGCTCAACTAAAATTTATGTATCATATTATCAGGTAGTTTATAATTCAAATGATAAATCAAATACCCTCTCAAAACTTAATTTACGGAAATATGGCAAAATAATAGATTTATGTTCAGCGTTCATTGATCACGCTGTATTTATTGACAAGATAATAATATAAAGTCTTTGCTATTGCTATTTATTTATGTAGTAGCAAACTTTATACTAATACTTATTTACATTTTATTTGTTGTATTCTTTAATGAAGAAACTTTCTTCTAAACCATTAAGTTCTCATTGTAAAATATTATTATCTTAACTATTGGCCACCCGTATTCAAAAACAATACTATGATCGCCCGAACGCATAGGGCCGATAAAACCAATTGGGAACCAATTGCCTGTCGTGACGAATGCGAACGAACCTATTGTTCTTGGATACGGGCATAAATAGGTATATTTTATTAAGGATAATATTTTAATGGTAAGTAGTATGTACGTACATATTATTATTATTATGCATACTCAGTGTGGATTGCAGAATTAAAACCCAGAGAAAATGACTAAAGTTTGCTTAAGTGGTAATCAAAAACCCACGGATATTTAAAAATATATTTTACCTGGGGCTCTACGTGTGGGCTCTACGTGTAAGCTCTACGAGCATCGTAATCTTGGCTCTACATTTTCTTTAAACTAATTTGGTAGAATTCTGAGTACTGTAGAGGCAACACCGTACGGAACATAAGTGACGTCACATTACGTTTGTCAACTGTCAAATAATGTCAAACTGTCAACGTCAAACCAAACGCGAAAACCCAAGCTGCGAGCTGCGCTCCTTTTACGCGAAAATAAACTAAAAATACAAGGAAAATGGCTGAAAAGCCGCCTGAGGAGGGCTACATTTCCGTGGTAGACGAAGAGCCGGAGATATTTGAACTTCTCAAATGGGACAACAGTCATACGCAGAAGCCAGATCCGCCACCGCCGCCGATCGAGAAAGCTAAAACTCCAGACAAAAGAACTCCAACCAAGCCGCAGGAAATTGACCCGTTTGATTTAAGCGAACCAATCTTCATAGAAACATATCGTTTGACGAAGGATTTGGTGCGGAGTTTGTGCGAGGAGTTGAAACCTGTGATGCCTGAGTCTACCAAGTCTATTGAGTTTTCTATAGAAAACAAAGTAAGTGGTTTTTTTTCTGACTGAAAGCATTCATAGGTAATGAGTAGGTACTTCATAATATTTATCTATTGTTGTTATTAGTACCCATTACACACAGTACTCCAACTTAATAATAATTATTGATGAAAAGAGAAATACTTACCTATATGGCTTGTATGTTAAATTCTTAACTGAATTACATTATATATTGCCATTCAAACATACAAGTTTTATTTTACTAAACACGATTAAAAGAAATCACAATCATTAGGTGAAGTGTACCTACTAAGGGTCCGTTTGTGCACTTCTGCCTACCCTTTCGGGAAAAGGCGTGAGGTTATGTTCATTGATGCGCCGGGTTCAATCTCCAGGTCAGACAGTGTCAAATATTGGAGTTTTCAATTAGGAATTATCTCAATAACTGCTAGGAGTCCAGAACTGTGCCTGGTAAATGGCAATAGGCTTGCCCCCTATTACATGGGATCAATAACATACAGGCGAAATGTGGGTGTGCCTACTATGGACTGAGTCAAGGTTACACCTCTGTCTACTCCTTCGGGAAAAAGGCGTGAATGTATGTTATGTTATGTTACTTATTTCCAGGTCCTAGCAGCATTATCATTTTATGCAACAGGCAAGTACCAGAAGAGTATCGGAGGTAAATCCGACCCGAACATCACCCAATACTTTGTGTCCGTGGCTGTGATGCAAGTGACTGAGGCCATCAACCATCACAGCATTGTTATGAAGTACATACACTTCCCACATCTGAGAACAGAGAGGGATGTTGTTAAGGCTAAGTGAGTAATAATAATATGGGAGAACTTCCACACATGGTTATCTGGTCCCGAACTAGGCTAGAAGCCTGTACTATGGTAACCAGATGACTGATATACATACTTATATACGCTTATAACACCCAGACAGATCAAACAGACATGTTCATGCAACGAGGCTGTCGAGGAAGTGGTATTTAATTTGCAGCATCCTCTGCAAAAAACCAACGAACTGCGCTTGTTAACCCGCCTGCCAAGCATGTCTAGTATTGGCAAACCCCCCTTTATGGGGAGGCCTATGTTCAGTAGTGGATTAGCAACGGCTGAGATGATGATGATAAAACATGTTTCAAATAAGTGGAGTAATAATTATAACAGGTGCTTCCCACTGGCCATCACCTCCTTCGTCACCACTGGTAGCAAATGCGATTTTATTAAACTTCCCATTTCTACATGTCCCCAGTGCTGCCAAAGGTTTACACATTTGTGGTGCCTGGCCATACTGCGAGACTATGAGCCGATAAACACTGACAGCCTCGTTGGCCCAGATGGTAGTAACTCTGCTTTCTGTGCCGCAGGGCCCGGGTTCGATCCCCGGTCAGGTCAAACATTTGTGTGCATGAACATGTCTGTTTGATCTGTGTCTGGGTGTTATAAGCTTATATAAGTATGTATATCAGTCATCCGGTTACCATAGTACAGGCTTCTAGCCTAGTTTGGGATCAGATGACCGTGTGTGGAAATTTCCCATATTTTTAAGATGTTGAAAATCCAGGAAACTGCATGTGTCCACACTATAGTTACAGTAACGGGCGCCTAGTGTGACTGCTAGAGTCACTCACTGTAAGGTTTTCTTTAACCAAATATCATCATCATCATCTCAGCCGTTGGCAATCCACTACATAGGCCTCCCCCGTTTATGGGGTTTTGGCAAAAGGCAAACTAAACTACCTACATACCAAATTTCAGCCTAATTGGTTCAGTAGTTTTGAATTGAACAAATATAAACAAAAAAAAAGAGCTTGCTTGCGCTGGGATTGAGTTAGAACTTACTAGCGTTTTGTTTCGTAAAAGTTACATAAGTAACTTTTTTACATTGTACTAAGATTTGAGATTTATAATATTGATAGGATTTATTATTAGCTTCACCACTAAAATTAGCAACCTTATTAGATCTATTGAAAAGAAACAGATGATTTCCTTAATTTTTTCGATCTTAGAGCCTAAAGGTGAAAACGCACTAGAGCGGCGCAGCGGCGGAGAGGTGCGTCGCGGCGGCGGAGCGACGCGGCCAGAAAAATATTCTTTACACTGTTTCCTAAGAAATAAAACGCACTACACGCCGCGCCGCGCCGCTCCGCTGCAGTGCTACTGTAGTGCGTCTTATTTCTTAGGAAACAGTGTAAAGAATATTTTTCTGGCCGCGCCGCTCCGCCGCCGCGACGCACCTCTCCGCCGCTGCGCCGCTCTAGTGCGTTTTCACCTTTAAAATAAATTATCCAATTAATATAAAATAATTATAATTGCAGGTTTTACATGAAATTTGGCATCCCCAATGTAATAGGAGCAGTGGACTGTATGCACGTGCCCATATCACGACCTGATGAAGACCAGAAGATACACTTCAACAAATCATATCATTCTAAAAAGGCGCAAATTGTAAGTACAGTTAAACTCGCTTAAGAGGCCGGAAACAAAATCTAGATGATATTCGGAAATGTCACGCACCCACGCACGGTCGCTGGTGTGCGTGAGTCTGGAGTACTCGATGGCCAGTACGGCTATTCAACTATTTTGATCTTATTGATATATATATATTTTATTTGACAGCCTCGTTGGCTAAGAAGGTAGTAACTCTGCTTTCTGTGCCGCAGGCCCCGGGTTCGATCCCCGGCCAGGTCAAACATTTGTGTGCATGAACATGTCTGTTTGATTTGTGTCTGGGTGTTATAAGCTTATATAAGTATGTATATCAGTCATCTGGTTACCATAGTACAGGCTTCTAGCCTAGTTTGGGACCAGATGACCGTGTGTGGAAGTTGTCCCATATTATATTTATTTATTTATTTTATACGCATCTTTTAACTTCGTGATTTTTATCATTTGAAATAAACGGTTTTTTTTTTAAATTTTAAATTGCCACATTTTTTAAAATGTATTTGAATTTAATTTTGAGGAAATGTATTGATTTTGAACTATTGTTTATTTCTGTAGTTTTCATTTTATGTGTATATAATTTTAAGTAGCCGAGACCGATAGACGACATTAAAAACAATGCATTGTAATTGTTTCATACTGGTAAGACGTCTAAACGATAAAAAAATATGTACAGCAATATTTACAAAACAGCTGTTGGTTTGAGTTTGATTAAGCAAAATTGAATTATAAAAATAAAAAAGTCGCCAACTTATTAGATCATAATTGAAATGATCATTCTTGTTATGTATTAAAGCGGCAATTTTTTTTTTTTTATGATAGAGAGTGACAATACGAGCAAATCAGGTGCCTGATGGTAAGCATCATGATTGCCCACATCTAGTGTAGTAAATGAACGGATTCTTTGTATGGGGACCCATGCATTAATTCCTCAGTCGATGAAACTTTGCAGGGTTATAAAATAGTATGAACCAAGACTTATTTTAAAAAATCCAAAAAAAAAACCACACGGAAGTTAGGTATTTAACCTAAAAACACAAATCTGTTAATATATTGAACCGAGTAATTTCTCAGTCCAAATTTATTTTACCAAATGAGTTATTTATACCAGTATGTGATACTTGATAAAAATCCAAAACTTTTGTCAAGTATTATATTGCTTTTTTAATACAATTCCTTTTTATGGCCCTCATTTTCATCGGAAAATTTCTCAGTCCTTTTTTTTTTCTTATATGATCTTAGAATGTTATTTAGCGTTACGAGTAAGAAAATCCAAAAAAAAATGCATTCCAATATTGTTATATGTTAAACTATAAATAACACTGTATGGAAAATTTCTCAGCATTATTTTATTTTTTAAATATGTTAAGTAGTCACACAAACACACAAATCCGAAATATCCAAAAAAAAATCCATCCAGAACACCAAGATTTTGGAAGCGAAGATAAATCTATCCCGCGTTTACACGCAATAATGTGCCGTCTTGCTTTACCAGTTGGGTGCAGATTAGCGTGCTCGCGTTAATAGTAAAACTTTTGACTCGCTTTTCAAGACATTATAATACAGAATTATTTATTTTTTGTGTTATATACACTATACTATAATGCATCTATGTACGTAATTACATATCAACACTAGCTGTTGCCAGCGGCTCCGTCTGCGTGGACTTTGGTTATCGCGCGTTATCCATGCGGGTGGAGCTATGTCCTATGGAGCTAAGTAGCCTATGTCCTATTCCAGAACCTAATCTACATGATGTGTGCAAAGTTTCATTCCGATCCGTCCAGTAGTTAAAGCGTGATTGAGTGACAAACAACCAAACTTTCGTTTATAATATTAATAGGCTATCTCTGTATATAATTATAGATATATAAAATGATATTGGTTGATTTATTTATTTACATTAGCAAATCACGTATTTGAACTAGAAATGAAAAGGATAGATGTTTTGCTGGATACCGGATACCGAATATTCGGCATTTCTAGAAGCCGGATGGACAGATATCCGGCCGCCGAATATCCATCCGAACATAGCCGATTGGCGAATTGTTACACGAGCAAACCGTACGAACGATCGGGTGTGTACAAAGTGGGTATAAAGAATAGGCCTGGATACGTAATACCGTTTATTCTGGCTATCGATTATTGCTAAGTGGTGATACAGACGCTTGCGAGTTTTAATGTATGGAGGCGCCATCTATTGAGACGAACTTAAACTAAACTTCTCATACATACCGCCCACCAAGGACAAATGCAATTTGGCCTTTAATATTAGCCGCCGCCCACCGTGACTTTACCTAGGTAGGTCAAGTGTCCTACGCACAGCACAAGTATTGTTCTTGGTGAGGTATTTACAATCAATCCTTAAATATTAAAAATCTAGCTTATATCTAATCATACATTTCACAATCAAACCGGCAACGGTAACATACAGAGTTTGGAAGTAGGACGCTTATTTCACAATTGTTTTTTGTCCGCAACGTAACGACGCGAGTAACGTTCTCGGACCCTGTATGTTTGGCAACCACCCGTCTAAGTAGGCATCTACATGGTGATAAATTCTCCTCCTTGATTAAAACCACATCCCCAATCCCCGGTTCAGGTTGCTGGTAAGCCCATCTATAACGATGAAAAAATTTGTGTGTGCTGTGCATCCGCGAAAATTAGATCAGTAAGCGCAGATTTCTTCGGCAGCAGTATAGGATACCTAACATCTTCATTGCCCGAGATGTTATTCAATCGACCTTCAACTCGCAATAAACCCTCACCATCAACATAAGGATTCAATGATTTCAGACGTCCCTTGATTTTAATGAAATGGTCGTTCCTTTTAAAAAGATCCAACTCCGCCTTGAAATGTTCACCTTGACATTGTTTTATGCAAGTCTGAAGCGCATGTGATAATTCTGCTGGCGTGAGATGCTCCTGACGATTTCGTTCATTAGCTGGCTTTTTCAGTTCGAGAAAGCGTCGACGATAAACTATAACTCGTATCAACTTCGTGAGTGATGAGTATCTCTTCCAATTTGAGACGTCCGGTATCGCTAAATTAACTTTAATCTCTTCCATTTTTCTTCAAAAAAAGGTGATAACACCTTGTTGAAGAATTACAGACACATCTCGCTTCTGAGCCATGTTTATAAGTTGTTTTCGAGGGTCATTACGAATCGTCTCAGTCGCAGGTTCGATGACTTCCAGCCGTCTGAGTAAGCAGGTTTCCGAAAAGGCTACAGCGCCATAGACCACATCCACAAGCTACGCCAAATTATACAGAAGACCGAAGAGTATAATTTGCCATTATGTTTAGCGTCCGCTGGCTGTCCATAGAAGGGTACTGATCCCTGCACTTACGTATGGTAGTGAATGTTGGGTCTGGCAGAAGAAGCATGAAAGTAAGATTAATTCTGTGGAGATGTGAAGCCTGTGAAGCATGACTGGAGTGACTTTGATGGACAAAATGAGGAATAGTGCGATAAGGGAACGCTGTGGCGTGGTAGAAGATGTAGTGACAAAGATAGAGAAAGGAATGCTGAGGTAGTTCGGACATGTGGAGAGGATGGATGAAAGGAGATTAACAAAAGAGATTTATAAGGCTAGTGTGAATGGTCAAGTCGGTAGCGGTCGACCTAGGCGTACTTTTCATGAACAAGTTGACGTTGTTCTTAAGAAAAGCAAAATCAAAAGTACCTACAACCGACGAGCATGTATGAAAAATGTCATGAAAGTGAACGAAGCGAAAGTTGTATGTCAGGATCGTAGCAAGTGGAGGTAAATAATCTCTGCCTATCCCACCGGGAACAAGGCGTGACTGCATGTATATATGTATGTTTAGCGTTTGTGGACTATGAAAAGGCCTTTGATTTGATCAAGACATGGGCGGTGCTCGAGTCTCTCCAGCGATGCCATATTGACTATCGGTATATCGAAGTGTTGAAGTGCTTGGATAGGAACGCCATTATGTCGGTTCGAGTACAGGACCAGAGTTCGAAGGCGATCACGTTGAATAGAGGGGTAAGACAGGAAGACGTCATATCTCCGAAACTGTTTACTGCCGCAATGGAGGACGCCTTCAAGCTTCTGGAATGGCAAAGGCACGCCATCAATATTAATGGCGAATACATCACTCACCTTCAGTTTACCGACGACATTTTAGTCATGGCAGAATCGATGGAAGATCTTAGCATGATGCTCGAAGACCTCAATCGAGTTTCTCAACGGGTCGGCCTTAAAATGAACTTGGACAAGACGAAGGTGATGTCTAATGCCCATGTTGCGCTGACCCCAGTACCGGTTAGTAACGCGATTCTAGAAGTTGTTGACTCTTACGTCTACCTAGGACAAGTAGTCCAACTTGGTAGGTCCAACTTCGAGAAAGAGGTCAACTAGGCTGGGCAGCGTTCGGAAACCTACGTAGTGTCTTCTCGTCCAAAATACCTCAGTGCCTCAAGTCGAAAGTATTCGACCAATGTGTGTTGTCAGTGATGACTTACGGATCTGGAACGTGGTCCCTGACTGTGGGCCTTATCAGTAAGCTCAAAATAGCGCAACGAGCTATGGAGATTGCTATGCTCGGGATTTTTCTGCGAGATCGAGTCAGAAATGAGAAGATCCGTAGACGAACGGATGCTACCGACATAGCCCAGCGGATTAGAAAGTTGACTTCAACTTGCTAATCCACTTGGCAATGGGCAGGGCACAGCACGTAGAACTGATGGCCGATGGGCCGTAAAGTTCTCGAATAAAGACCACGGACTGGTAAGCGCAGCTTAGGACGTCTTCCCACATGGTGGAACAGACGATCTGATAAGTACGGCAGGAGCACGCTGGATGCAGGCCGCTTACAACCGAACTGGATGGAAATCTAAGGCCTGTGTTCAGCAGTGGACGTCCTATGGCTGATATGATGATGACAATGATGATGATGGCACCTTTTGAAGAGGATAAAACGCGATTGCACGTGATATTGATTCTTTTCTCAATTCAGTACGCATTGGTCGCGATCGTGAAACGTGATCCTTATGGTGGTCAGTTAATTCTGTACAATACCTAAACTTAACAAATTTTGTTAGTATTTATTTTTTAGCACCCTGCAGCAGTGTATACAGCGATAGACTTTTTTCGGAAGCTGACCTTGTATACGAAGATAAGTGAAACCGTTTGTTGCAGCATAATTCATTTAATACCTATTAAGTAGCCAGCTTTACGGGGGAAAAGATAAAAAAATGATAAAATAAAAAGTATTTTCAGCAATATCCGCTTTTGACTACGATAATATGAGCCGTATTGGCCGTGGAGTTACCAGCTTGAGAACAGTGCTCCACCCTCTCTACTCTCTACCCGTGGTTGCCGTAAGAGCCGGCTAAGGGTCAACAGATCCGGAGGACGAGCAGCAGCGTCCTCTGCAAAATACCATCGATCTGCGCTCGACAACCCGCCTGCCAAGCGTGTCGAGTATTGGCAAAACCCCCCTTTACGGGGGAAGCCTATGTTCAGTAGTGGATTACCAACGGCTGAGATGATGATAATGAATATGAGCCACCATGATAGTTTTATTTCCTCGCCACACACCCTCGCCACGACACGACAGCCTCGTTGGCTCAGATGGTAGTAACTCTGCTTTCTGTGCCGCAGGCCCCGGGTTCGATCCCCGGCCAGGTCAAACATTTGTGTGCATGAACATGTCTGTTTGATCTGTGTCTAGGTGTTATAAGCTTATATAAGTATGTATATCAGTCATCTGGTTACCATAGTACAGGCTTCTAGCCTAGTTTGTGACCAGATGACCATGTGTGGAAGTTGTCCCATATTATTATTATTATATTGTTAGCTATCACTAGTTAGAAGAGGGGATAGGACGGCCGAACGATATAAAAGCGGGCGATTTCTAGCGCTCGAGCTCACTTTGCCTTCAGCCGTTGTCGAGGAAACATCATCCTGACATTTTTTTCACGTCATAGTTTTGTGTCGAATCTCTGCCCAAATTTGTCTAGAAATTGTATTTTCGATTATTTTGTTTTTTATCAAAATTGTGAATCGGTTGGAATTTATGAATTCTTAG
The DNA here is from genome assembly GCA_947063395.1 of Hemistola chrysoprasaria. Taxonomy (NCBI): domain Eukaryota; kingdom Metazoa; phylum Arthropoda; class Insecta; order Lepidoptera; family Geometridae; genus Hemistola; species Hemistola chrysoprasaria. Next base: position 1,502,636 of record OX346725.1, read on the forward strand.
TTTTTTTTAGTTTAATTAGTTTGAAGTTTACAAGATCAGAAGTGGGATAGAACTAACGTCTTCCACGTGGTTCTATCACCTTTGGTCACATTTTGCATTTTTGGTCAGAAATGTGTGGGTAGTTAGTAAAAATTTGTGGTAAGTTGTTTTGAATCGTAAAAAGATGTCAGACCACGACCGTTCGCGAAGCCGTGACAGGAGTCGCTCTCGTTCACGCTACAGGTGAATTCCAGTACGCACCCATTGTGAGGCGACTGATTGGTCCCTGGTCCGCTGTCTGAGCCGACAGGTGAATTCCAGTACGCATCCATTGTTTGGCGACTGAGTGGTCCCTGGTCCGCATCTGAGCCGACAGGCGAATTCTAGTACGCACCCATTATTAGGCGACTGAGTGGTCCCTGGTCCGCTGTCTGAGCCGACAGGTGAATTCCAGTACGCACCCATTGTTAGGCGACTGAGTGGTCCCTGGTCCGCTGTCTGAGCCGACAGGTGAATTCCAGTACGCACCCATTGTTAGGCGACTGAGTGGTCCCTGGTCCGCGTCTGAGCTGACAGGTGAATTCCAGTACGCACGTATCTCCGTTAGGCGGCTGAGTGGTCCCTGGTCCGCGTCTGAGCCGACAGGCGAATTCCAGCACGCACGTAGGTAACTTTCATTTGGCGGCTGATTGGTCTCCGGGCCGCGTCCGAGCGGTCAGGTGAATTCCAGCACGCATATTTTTTTGAATACTGCTGAGTGCTTCTCACAAGCCTTTTATGTTTGGAGGGTGTGTTTTTTTTTTAACACACCATTGTTCAACTGAACGCACATCCTTATGCGGTCAATTTATTTTGACGGTTACACACACTGATGTGCGTCGCATACGCGCCCTTATGTGATCTTTTTGAGTGTTTCACATTCTTACGTGTGTGCTTGGAGTTTTTGCGGGTTTGATTTTTTTTGTGGTTGTAGAAGGATAGATAAGTCTCCTCAAATCTCAGGCATGGTCGTGTCACACTACTGCTTGTGTGACTGGCGCAGCTCGCATCCTGGTGCGGCGCTCTCGGCTCTGCTGCGTGGAGGCGCCCCCGGTGTTGCCGCATGCAGGCGCTCCCCGGCGCTGCTGTGTGCACGCGCTCTTCGCGCTGCGATTGGCTGGCGCTTTAGTGCCGCCGGCATTCTCCGAGCAGCGGCTTCGCGCTGCGGTCGGCTGGCGCTTCAGTGCCGCCGGCATTCTCCGAGCAGCGGCTTCGCGCTGCGGTCGGCGGGCGCTTCAGTGCCGCCGGCATTCTCCGAGCAGCGTCTTCGCGCTGCGGTCGCGTGGCGCTTCAGTGCCGCCGGCATTCTCCGAGCAGCGTCTTCGCGCTGCGGTCGCGTGGCGCTTCAGTGCCGCCGGCATTCTCCGAGCAGCGGCTTCGCGCTGCGGTCAGCTGGCGCTTCAGTGCCGCCGGCATTCGGCCGGTGAATATGGCGCTGCAGTACGGGTCCATTCCTGTGCTGGTTCCGGACGTTGAAGAACCTGACGAGGACGTCAGGGTGTCAGGAGAGGCCGTGTTAGCTATCACTAGTTAGAAGAGGGGATAGGACGGCCGAACGATATAAAAGCGGGCGATTTCTAGCGCTCGAGCTCACTTTGCCTTCAGCCGTTGTCGAGGAAACATCATCCTGACATTTTTTTCACGTCATAGTTTTGTGTCGAATCTCTGCCCAAATTTGTCTAGAAATTGTATTTTCGATTATTTTGTTTTTTATCAAAATTGTGAATCGGTTGGAATTTATGAATTCTTAGTTTTTTTTAGTTTAATTAGTTTGAAGTTTACAAGAATATTATTATTTCTCAATAGCACCTAAGGAGTTTGATGAAAAAAGTTTGGTCATAAAAGTACTCAATTAAAAATTAACAAGCGAATAAAAACGTTTTGGTTGAAATGAAGTTTGTTGGAATGGCGGAATATTTTCAAATAGTAAATCTAATAATGTCGTTTTACATTTAATTAAAAGAAATGTTTTCGGTTACTACTTTTTTGATATATTATTACCGGCAAAAAAGTGTTATTTTATTTTATTATTAATATTCATATACGTCACAAGTTTGTTCATTCGTGGCTGAAGGCTCATAGAAAGAGGACAGAAGCCTTTATATTTATTTATCATAATTTTCCTGTAGTGCAGTTTGACTATCAATTCTGTTCTGTAATTAAAAATTGATAATAATAATAATAATAATATGGGACAACTTCCACACACGGTCATCTGGTCCCAAACTAGGCACAGCCTGTACTATGGTAACCAGATGACTGATATACATATCCGGTATCTGGCCGGATACTTGTCCATTATTCGGTAACTGGCCGAATATTAAATTCGTGCCGGATAGCCTGGATACCGGAAAGTTACCGAATATCCGTTTCATCTCTAATATTAACATTATTGTTTTGAGGATGTATTAAATTCCCTATAAGTCTCGGCGCAAACGGACCATCGACCACAACCACCGGTGGTCGGCAGTTAAGAGCAGTTTACACACGCATTTTCATACGTATTGTAAAGCACCTTTGCGCCAAGCAAGTGTCGTTTACTAAAAAATTAAAGTGATGTAATGAAACTTCAAACTATTCCCAAGGAATATGTACAAAATTACAAATTAGCGGCTAATCAAATATAAATACGTGAATAGTAAGTAGGTATATAATAATGTCGCGCGGGCGGCCAGTACCGCTCCCGCGCCCCGCTCCTCCACCCCGCTCCCTACTCACGGCTCCCGATAGCTAGATTCAAATCTGTTTATTATTAAAATGTTTTTAGTTATTAATCCGCTTGATTTTTTTTTGGATATTTTGCTAGTTGAAAAGAAAGTTAACGGTGTACTTAAATCAATAAAGAAAATAGACTGAGAAATTTTCCACTGCGAATAAAGAGACAATTTTAAAAAAATATATAATTACATGGTTTATTTTTTGGATTTTTATTGTGTGGTTATATGACTTCGATAAAATAGCATTCCCGTTAAAAAATTCGACTGAGCAATTTTCCAGTCCAAGTTACACAAAGAAACATATGTTATAAAAAATTTGGCGATTCTGCTGGGAATTTTTTTTGGATATTTCGTGTATTGTTTGTATAGATTACATGAATATGTCCTGTGAAGAAAGTTCAAACGGAGCATTTTTCCTAAAAAAGATATCATAGAAATAAGATTTTAATTAAAAAAACCTAACTTCTTAAATTTTTTTTTTTTGATATTTATACAATACCTTAATTTACTGATACTTAATCATGCTATAAAGTTTTTACTGACTGAGGAATTACTGTGGGGGTCCACTATGTTCATTTCCTACACTAATCAGACACAGTGCCACCCAGTGTTTTAAAATTCAAAATTCTGCGCGGCACTGCACTGCGCCTGTCACCCTGAGATATGAGTTGTTGAATCTCATCATGCCCAGTAATTTCGCTGGTAACATTGTCCTTCATACCGGAACACAGTGATGTTTGCACATTACTGCTTGGCGGATGAATAACTGGCAAAGGTGTGGTACTTCCCCAGGCGGCCCCCTGCAAAAGAGGCCTACCACTACAAAAACACTACTATACAGAAAGCAAAACGTTATAGTAAAATTAATAATTTTTTTTAAGTGTATTGAATTAAAGGTGTATTATGTTAGTAATTTTGTGCTATAAATGTATTAAACATATTGTTTGCAATTATTCTCGATTCCCCACTGATTGGGAATACACAATGCCGTGACCATTTTTAAATAGATCTATAATTAGTAGCAGTACAATCTGTAATTTGTAAGTGTAGCGGATGGCGAGCGAGAGCACGACAGTGTGAACAGGACGGCGCATTTAACGATAAGATCTTTAATTGTTTAAGCTTTGTTTAAAGAGTTTAAAGAGATGTGCCGATTATGACTTTCGCCGACTAGTCGATTAGTCGGTTGTAAAGAGGTCGATCACAATTTCGGGGATTTCCGTGACGCTCAGTTTACAGTTGATTCGCGCGCAAGTTGCAACCGCCGCCTATGAGCGTGTCGGAACCTATTTTGTTTACTTCGCATTGATTCTTGATTTCTGCTTTGGTACCGGTCGTAGCGGTGTTTTTGTGTAAAGATAATGTTATTGTTCATTAAAGTGAAAGAGCTCAATTATAATTTAATCATGTCAAAAATAAAGTCTCGAGATACCTGAGTAAGGTTCTGCGATTAAATGTTCGACCACAGACGATTCGTCCCAATCACAAATCCAAGCAGAACTACCTACAACAGTGCCTACTCCATCAACTTTAGTGTCATCAGAGGTCAGTTTAAGTCAGAAAAGCCAACAAAATATTGAAGATAGTTTTGCTGTAGGTACAATGACTAAATAGCTACATACATTTTATTGATAAATACATTATACAAAGAAAGAAGCTGGGTAGTCGGCGCTTTTTGCTGAATAGTCGCCGACTACAATAGTGGCCGGATAGTCTGCTTTACCGACTAGTCGGCATATCTCTATTATTTAGTTAACAAGCAGGCACCTTTTTGAGAATATATATTCAGTCACCAGTATTGTTTTACTCGCCGTAGGAGCAACATTACCTCAAAACTACAAGCGTGAACTTAGAACGCTGAAGATAGAACGTCGAACTATACATCGAATATAATAGTTACTAGACCAAGCAGACGCCGCAGAAATGGAGTCTCGACGCATCGAGGACGAACCAGCGTGACGTCTGTCGAGGGAGCCTCCAGCATCGCTATCAGTGCCCTTGATTGGCGTTAACGACCAGCCGCATCCGACGACCTCTGTGCGCGTACCATTACCTACACCTACACAGCGCACGAAGCGATCGACGCTGCGCCTGCGCCTCGTGGAACTTGAGGCGGCACAGAAGCTCTCCGAGATCGAGCGAAAAGAGCTGGCAATCGAAGCGGACTTAGTGAAGAAACGTCTCTCTGTTCAAGTCGCTGAAATTTTGGACAAGGAGGGCGCCGTTGACGTTGTATCGGCCGTCAAAGCAAAGGTCGACGATTGGCTGCGCGCTAACCCCTTTCCGACCGTACGGGGGGAGCGTGAGGACGCAGCTATAATCCCAAGTACGTCTGCCGCACGCTCTGGAAGCTGGGAACGACCGAAGCGTTTACATTTTGAAAATGACCACGTGCTCTATGAACGCGAGAGCTCGCCCACACCTACCGCAAGAACGAGAACCGGGATCGAGCAACTCGCCGATGCCATTGAGAAAATGGCACGACCGTGCCCACGGTACAGCTGTAAACCTGCGTTCACTGGACTGGACTCTGCATCTATGTGGAACATTTCTCCGGCAGAGAATTTTCATCGGCTGAGAAACTGTTTGAAGGAAGAAGCACGCGACGCCGTCGCTGTTCTTTTAACGTCGGCCCCTGAGCCGCAAGTTAATAACATCCGGATGAAGATGCTCGAGCAAACATTCGGACGGCCAGAAGCCATCGTTGACCGCGCTATGGAGGACTTGCGACGATTGCCGAAGCCCGGAGCTACCGTCGTCGATTTAAATAACTTCGCAATAAATGTACAAAATACTGTGACCATTCTGAGAAACGTGGACCGCAGATACCTGTTCAACCCGATGTTGACGAGAGAAGTTACCGAGAAATTGCGCCCTCACCTAAGATCAAGATGGTGTGATTACGCCGAAGAACATCGGGGCACATCGGATCCAGATATCGTAGTGCTATCTCACTTTCTTATGAAAGAGGCAAACAAAGCACTGCGCTATATAGGTACATATGTACCGCCGAGTGCCGCACGGGATCGATGTGCTACAGCGAAGAAGTCCGCCAAGGAACTAAAAGGCCACGTGGCGCCTCAGAAGATAAAAAACCCAGTGTACGCCGCCACAAGCGACGAAACCGAACAATTGGACGAGTGCCCCAGTTGTGGACAGGCTCACTCGCTGCCTCAGTGCCTACAAGACACTGAACACGAACGAGCGGTGGGACCTTGTACGCGACAAAGGACTCTGTTTCAAGTGCATCGTCAAGAAACATCGGCGAAATTGCTGCAAGGCAAAGCTGTGCGGCGTCGATCAGTGCCGCCGCCCACATCACGCAACGCTCCACGAACAAGAATGTCGCCGGTAACAGAGCTCGCCTCGCCGTCCGATCCAAGCGAGTCGGTGCTATCGGTGACCCCACACCGATACCGATGCCCCGTCATATCTGGACCACGGAGGGAGGTACACACCTACGCGCTACTAGACGAGGAATCGACCATTACCAATATCGACCGCGAGTTGGCATCGAAAATCGGAGCAGACGGACCCGTGAAACCGTTACAACTTTACGGGTTAAACAACGTGTCTCAACAAGAAGAGAACAGCAAGATAGTCACTGTCACTGCGGGGTGAGAACGAGACAGCGCTATTTGCCGTAAAGGCACGAACAATGCAAAAGCTGCAACTGCAAACAGACAATCCCTAAGAATTTGCTGCGCTCACGCACTTGCGTGATTTGAAGATTACTTGTTATGTTTAAACAAGTAATGGACAACGACCGCCTGGCGATCGAAATAGGGTTACGACTAGCGAGAAAGCGATAAGGTGCGAGAGTGCGAGTAGGACGGCGAGTTGTAGCGGATGGTGAGCGAGAGCACGACAGTGTGCTAACAGGACGGCGCATTTAGCGATAAGATCTTTAATTATTTAAGCTTTGTTCAGGTAGCATTAGTTGCAAGATGTCATCTAGTTGATAAGCAGGTACAATTTTGAGAATATATTGTAGATCCAGTCACCAGTATTGTTTTACTAATGTAGCGCCAAGGTGAAAAGTCCACATGGTTAGATTCGATCCAGGTACTCCGGATTTTAAGCCGGGCATATTCCGCTGGGCTATGGACGCTACACTGTTATACCTTTGGTTAACCCAATGAGAGAAGGAAAAGGAGTGATGTTATAAGCAACGTAACATCCCGCACTACGCTACGTTGTGCTTAGATAGCATTGACAATCTATTAAATCTACTCTACCTTTTAAAATATAGCTTCATACTCGAGTGTTTTTGTTCATATTATGTCCTTAAATTATGTACAAAAATGGTATCATATCAGGACATATATAATTCAAATGATTAATCAAATACCCTCTTCGAACCTAATTCACGGAAATATGGACAAAAAATAATAAGTACAACTCGACAAAGCTAAGTTTGCACCTCGCGTCGATTACGTCACACTGACGCTTAGGTACGGTCTGTACGCGACAGGGTAATCGCGGGAAGGTGAGCGGGGAAGCAGGCGGGGCGCCCACATTCCAGCGAGGTGCAAACTTAGCTTGGTGGAGTTGTAATTGGTTTTTGTTCAGCTGTCACCTTTTTTTTACAAGGTTATCTCAAAATTTTGGAGAATTCCGGGCTACATTATTGCAGTTATTAGCAGTGGCCTCGGTGGCGTAGTGGTCGCGATAGTGGGTTCGATCCCCAGGTCAGGCAAAGTGTATTAAGAGTATAATGAAATATTACATTATTGCATTCCAAAATAATAAACATGCACGTGTTATTGGATTTCCCTAGTCAGGCAGTGTTAAATATATTTTTATTTCCATTAGGAATTATCTCATTATCTGCCTAGAGTCTGGAACTGTGTCCGGTGGATGGCAATAGGCTCGCCCCCTAATACTTGTGACCAATAACATACTGGCGAAATATGGGTGTATTTACTATGGGACAGAGTCCTGAATAGCCCTTCAGGAAAAAGGCGTGATTGTATGTAATGTTATTTGTTATCTTAATGACAGCCTGGAGTCCAGACTCCAGGTGCCATCTGCCGGGCACAGTTCCAGAACTGTAACGGCAATAGGCTCACCCCCTATTACATGGAACCAAACAAACATATTTGTCAAAATGTGGGTGTACCTACTATGGGTACCATTCCGTACCGATTCCTGGGTACACCTCTGCCTACTATTACTATTCTTTCCTTGGTAATTTTTATGTTTTTAACAAATCATCATGTAGGTAATTGTTAAATAACTTGAATCCTATAATGCGTTTGATGTGTTTAAGGGTGCGCATAATGCTAGCAAATTTGGGCTTTAGCGACATAGCACACTGCCATTCAAATTTTTATCTAACCTGCTTTGTTCATTGTCGAATATTGCATGTCGCAGTTGAAGATGAGTTGAGCGCAAAGATTTTATGTATTTACTCAAAATATAAACAATACCTAAATAAAAAAGTAGTCGGATAGTAAAAAAGTAATCATAAAAAATAATGCGGTGTTGTTTCCGAGCTTTTGAATAAAAACCTTAAGTTTTAGAGGTGATTTGAATATTTTTCTGAGGCAACTAGATTCTTTTTTAAAAATTCTATTCAGTTACCCCAGTATGCACTTCAAACATTTCACCTACCTACAGTATTTTTAAACTGAACATTTATGTTATTTCTTTATTTTAAGTATGAGTTTAAAAATACACCTTTTGCTTAATTTTTGTATACAGCGCCCTCTTAAGTACTTATCTCATTATAATATCTGTAAATGATTTACTTTATCGTATGTAGGACATAGGGCTTGTAAGTTACTGCTACAGTAACGTTTGCCCCTTCAGAAGAAGCAAAATAGGCGCACTGACGTCGAGTTGCGGATACCTGTTTGTAGTGGTAGGCCTCTAGCAGGACGCCGCCTGGAGAAGTACCACACCTTTGCTAGTTATTCATCCGCAAAGCAGTAATGTGCAAACATTACTGTGTTCCGGTCTGAAGGGCAATGATACAAGCGATTACTGGCCATGACGAGTTTCAACAACTAATATCTCAGGGTGACAGGCGCAGTGCAGTGCTGTGCAGAATTTTGAATTTTAAAATACTGGGTGGCACTGTCTGATATGGGCAATCATGATGTTTACCATCAGGCACCTGATTTGCTCGTCTTGTCACTCCACTGTCATAAAAAAAACCTGTCCGCTTAATCTTACCCCTTCGGAATTTAGCGTGATGGTATGTTATGTATTTAATTTGCAGATATGCGACAGTGATCTAAACATAACAAGTGTGTATGCCCGTCCCGGCGGGTCGTACTCGCACGATGCTATCCTGAACCGGCACGGAGTTAAAGTTGATCTCGTCAGCTTGAACCAGACCGGGGAGGAGTGCTGGCTTATTGGTAAATATAATATATTAACTAGATATATGTTTATAGAATAAAGCGGTCTATTCGCTTGTAATATCCTAGTGTAGGGTATCCTAGTGTGGGGGCTAGGGACTCCATTATAGCTTAGAGATTGGTCTGCATATCATGTATAATTCTTATTTTTAATTAATTTTACTTTCACCTTTATAATACTAGGTACATGTAAAATTTAGTTTAAGTTTAGTATAGTATAATATATAGCGGATTAATTTACTCATAAGCTAATGTACCCATCTTTTTGGGAAATAAATAAAAATTTGAAATTTGAAATTAATACTTCGACAGTTACATTTTTAAGTCCTAAGCAATAGGGGAATAGAAAAATTAACTTCAGAATCGTGTAGCACAGCACAACCCTGTTAGATTTTTTTTTGCTCTAATGTGCAAAAAATTATTTAATCACATCATCAGCCAGAAGACGTCCACTGTTGAACATAGGCCTCCCCCATTGAACGTCATAAACTGTTCAGATGGGGACATTTATCCGTAATCACTGCACTCATGCGACTTGGTGATTGCAGCAGTTAGAATACTTGGTGCCGGAGAGTGCTGCTGCCCACTCTCTGAATATGTGTTTCTGCCGGGTCTCACGGCTCCCAGGGGATGAGAAAAAGGTGAAAAAGTGGCCCTATTATATATCCGGGCAAATATATTTAATTTATATTTTTATAGACTAAAGCTTGATATGAATATGAAAAGATAAATTTCAAATTGAACTCTTACTCGATTGGGTTAGAGTGCCGCCACGCGGATTGGTGCGGAAGGTGCGGGCTTAAGTCCCGCTCGTGGGTGAATTGTTTCATTCCATATTCAATTTTATTTCAAGCGAATATAAGCGGTTAGTCTATAAAAATATAAAGTAATAGCTGTGCCCCGCAGTTTTATCCGCGTAGTCATCTTTCCCGTGGGAATGTCGGAATAAAAAGTACCCTATATGTTATTCCAGGGTCTAAACTATCTGCGTACAGAATTTCAGCCCAATCGGTTCAGTAGATTTGGCGTGAAAAACTTACAAACATCCGTCCATCCTTACAAACTTTCACATTATTGATATGTAGGATTATGGAAATAAAAGGTTCACGCCCCTATAGGTGGGTAGGTAGAAAACTTTCGCCAATGACTCATACCTCATGATAGCTCGACCGGGTGAGTGCCAGCACGCCTATTGTTGCGGAGGGTTGCATTGGGCCTTATTCGGTGGTGCAAACTTGCGATGCGACATTTTCGCTACTGTAAACTTGGAAATAGCAAATAGTGTTATTCTATTTTCTATTTGGGATTTAACTCGAGACAGCTTGAACTCTGTTGTGTTGTGTGTCTTGAAGGTTGGCAATAAACACACAATTACATGGGACTTAAAAAGCATAACTAGCTTTGTTTGGGTTTATCTACTATGGTACACCTAAACCTCCTGGGTCTTGCACCTTTCTGTCTACCCCTTCAGAAAAAAGGTGAGATGTTATGTAATGTAGAGCATACATACAGTCACGCCTCGTTTCCGTTGGGGTAGGCGGAGACTATTTCTCTCCACTTGCTACGATCCTGACACACGGCTTCCGCTTTCATGTGGGTTGCAGGTACTTACTTGTAGACCATAAATTGATATGTGACATTTATATTTATTTCAGGAGGTTCTCTCTACTCGCAAATGCCATACATAATGACGCCAATACCGAAAGTAACAAAAAAATCTCCCGTCTCACCCGAGAAGAATTACACGACCCTACACACCCACACATACAACACTGTCACAGACACTATCAAACATTTGAAAAGCAGATGGAAAGTTTTACAAGCTACCTGCAATAAACAGTTTGATCCACCTTCCGTAGCTATGATCATAGTAGCTTGCTGCGTATTACATAATATATGTAATAAGAGAGGTCTGCCAATAGTTCCAATGACCCAAACCGAAGAAAGACTAGAAGCCATGAAGCAAAAGGTCGCAAATGGACCGGTCCCTAGAAAGCAAAACGAAGATCAAAATGGCGTCGCAGCTAGAACGAGATTGGTCGAACAACTGTGGAATGAAAGGCGGCAGACGCCGGAAGCGCCTAAAAAGCGAGCGAAAAAAGACAAAGTCGTTGAAAATCCACTTGTTCAACCTCAACATTTGGAAACGCAAATGCATCAGCAACAACAGCAACAGCAACAAATACACCAACAACAAAGTCAAATGATGCAACAATTGCATCAAGAAGATATGAATAAAAGGCCGCGGTTGATGACTTTGAATACGCCTACCTATGGTGTTGTGAACGTTCCTCCGCCGTCGGTTTGGACACATCACTATCCGCAGCATTGAATTTGGGAGGAACTGGAAACATTCGGGAGAATTTTCTGAAGTTTGAGAGAAATCTCTTAAAGTTTGGGAGAAATTGCAAAAGATACACGTCTGAGACCACAGTTAATCTTTTTTACTCCAAACAGTTAAGAGTATTCTACTTACTAGTTAAGAGTAAGCGGAGACTAAATTCGACTGCCTTAATTGTTTTAGTGTACAAGAATAGTAATTATACAGCAATCGAAAATGTATCATAGTTGTAAAAAAATACGATTCGAGATATGATATCAAGAATGTCAAGAGATTGATCTGTAATCGTTACATAAGGGATTTTACATCTCTCATATTCGGTAAGTAGGTCCTTATTACCCCCAAATGGGGCTTGTAAGTGACCAATTAGCGCTCTAAGCTCTAAAGCCCTAGGGCGGTAAGTAATTAAAAAAAAACTTCACTCTTTCAAAAAGTTTGCGTACATCTAATAATCATACTGGCAATAGACATCATGCATTCAGGCCAATGACAAAAGAGGTCGCTTCGCTATTCCTTGTCTTCGTATGAGTATAATAGTCATCAATTTTAAATATCGAACTACGAAGCTCAATTTCGTTCTTGAAAAAAATAATTTAAAAAAGAGATGAAAAAAGGCGGGAATAGAAAACTTTTACTTTAAAATATTTTATTCTTGTAATGCCGGTGTTTTTCTACTTACCTCACAATCGAGATGTAAAGCAGAGTAGTTAGCTCGGGTGTAAGCATCAATTGCACCCTCGAAGTATAGGCGCCCTCGCTGCGCTCGTGCGCCTAAATATCTCGGGCTGCAATTGATGCCTTACAGCCCTTGGCTACTAATCTACTATTAAGGGGGTTTTGCCTCAATGAAAAATGAAATTTCCCAATTGTGGAAAATTAGAGAAGAATTTCCCATTTCATTGTCTGAAATTTCATTTTCTATTGATGAAAAGGTTTATTCCACCTTGTTCACCTGGGTGAATTCACCCAGGTGAACAAGGTGGAATACCTTGTGGAATACCGATGAAAAACCCCCTTAAAATCCCTCATGTTACGAATAACCCTCTTGAGTTTGTAATTCGATTGTTATCGAATTAGTGGTTTTGTATGAACTTCTAGGACATAAGCTATGAACCTGACTTTAGTATTGTTAATTTTGTGAAGATTTTGGCAACATAAAGATTTATTTACAAGTTACGGCTTCACCCACGAACCTATTAAGCTGAGAACGTGGTAGGTCATTGTCTATCATCGTCATTGGTTCCTCAAACTTCTTTTTTTATTCGCTATAATTACAAAGTTATATCAATTTAAAAAATCATTTTTAATCCAGTACCGAAAACACGCCGATTATACCCGAACGAGCTCGTGACTTGTAGTGACGTCACAATGTTATAAAGTACCATACATAACTTTAACATAACGTCACAATCATGGCGACCACTCGTAGCGCGTTCGTAATCAAGACTTATTGGAATTTTATCAATTTCTGAATTACTTATAATTAATTAAAAGTGGTTTTGAATCGGGTGATACATAATTTTCATGGAACAGAATAAATTAAAAATTCTTTTTTTTTTTTCAAATACTCAATTATGGGCAGGCCTGTGACACTCCGGCATGAGAGGTATGAAGCTACAAGTAGCCGGGCCGTCCGTCTGGACGGGAACATTTCTATGGGATAGACAGAGAGAACAGATATAGATATAAGCGATAGAAAGAGAGGCAGCTTGTAGATTAATATAACGATAATTAGTTAGGCGCTGTGCGACCTGAATAGCACTTTATTGCGTCTGAGCTAGAGTCGCTATTTAATGATTTTGAAGAATGTCCCTTCTGTCCCTTTAGTATTCTGTGGAATGGGAAATGTCGGTCCAACCACCTTAAGAGGATAAGAGGATATTTTATTGATCTAAATTTAATTAATTGTACATTAAGTACTACTAGGTACATGAAAAAGATTTTAGACACAAAATGTATCGTTCAGTATTTATTATGCCTAAGTGAATGGAGCTATTTTATTTTACAAAACATTTTTTTATATATAATATAGATACTTATTATATTGCTATTATAGTATTTAAAAATCATTGACATTTTTACATTTGGAATTATCTCAATTCGGATATTTGCTTTTCGCTCTACCTTCGGGGTGGTATTACAAACATGCAATCGCGTAACAGCAGTAAATTTTGGAGTCGATCTTGATATTTTGTATGCCGTTTGACAGCAGACATTAAGCAATTAAACGCTTTCCACACTTCTACTGCGGTTCGTAATAATGGGGCCGATATAAATCCGTGAACACACCATGTCTCCGATATATTCACGGATGACGGAAATCGTATCGGAAATGTATCGTAGCGGCTTTAACTACCAGCCAAATTGTTCTACGATTAATTAGGACCGATTTTGACGGATTCGTAGTGTACGTAGTGTCTCGATTACTCGGTTTGTTAGGTTTGGCTTCGACCACTTTGGAAACTAATGTTTTTCGAAAGCAGTTTCCAAAACAGATGGGTTCTTCTTTTATGAAAACCTGGTTGCCAATCAAGAAAAGTAAATAGGTTTTGGAAACTGGTTTACATTAGCCAATCAGCATTCTTGAACAACTTGATTTTTCTTTTTTTGCAAAAATCCTTAAAACAGCTAGGAAGATCCAGGAAATCCTTTTTAATTTATCTAAAAGAGTAACAAACATAATAAATCCTCACGAACTTTCGCATTTAATATATTAGTAAGTGCAGTATCAGACGGTACTCATTTTGTATCATCATTCAAAATTGAGGAGAGAACAAATAAAGTGACTTATTGTGGACTTTATTAGTTCAAAAATGTTACGTATTTTTCTTATTGTTTCGCTTTCCCTAGTGTTGCCATACTCACAAGACAAAATAAAAATCAATGTAACTGATAAAAATTACTTTTAATTCCACTGATGATATATTTATATAATATACGAGTACATAACACAATATTGTTTAATTTTAATTGATAATTAAGTAATTGAAGATCATAAACTTTGGAATACACATCCACTTTTTTTCCTTTTAATTCCTTATTTGATCAATAGAAAGGTGACGATATTTTTTTCTAACTACCCTCATAATATGTTGTGTATTTTTGCCAACATTCAAATTACGTCACTCTTCTAAACGTCATCCTCTTTTCAACTGTCAACATCATTAAATGGTACATTCTGGCATGATCATATCCATTGAATGAACTAGTTCGTTTTAGTGAACGCTTGCGCAATTTCGTTGGCGAGTAGAGAGGCGATTGCCATGTTCGGACAATTAGCGGTAACTCTCGCACTATCAGACTCTATTTTTACTGATAGCAACACTAGCTCTTGAGACGACACCATTTTACCCGCAAACCTGGAAAAATGCATTGACATGAATTTAATTTCACATTCATATTTTATTTAATAAAAATCTATATTCAGTAAAGCAATTGACTTTCTCTTAAGGGGGCGGCGACCGGAGAATTCCCCATACAAACGTAATAGTTAAATCATTTGAAATCAGAGCATATTTCCAACATTTGATGACGTTATTCGGAATGAGACACTAGTTATCTAGGTTCCTTATTATATTTCAATCCAAAATAGAAGTACTTTGGACTAAAATATGATACAAATCCAAAGTATAGGTATTTGGACAAAATATAGGTATAATACAATATAATTAGGAACCTACAAAAACAAAACGCTGCAGCGTTCTAAGAACATACAGCTCCATCTAGTTGCAAAAATGTTAAAAATCACAAAAAAAAATTATATAATTTTGGGATATTATTCTTTACTTGTGATATAATTCCCGTTTGCCTAGCATGAAATTTGGCAATAAGCAAGATTTTATATTATAAAGGAAAATTTTTCAAAATCGTTAAATTTTACAAAAAAAAATGTGATTAATGACATGTCTGCGGTATGTAGGTATGGAGCCCTTTTTTTTTTTTTTTTTTTTTTTTGTTGCCCGGGGAAAAATGCATGACGCATACCACCCGCACCCGGGGGAGCGCAGGGTGGTTATGTGGGACTCCCCGCCGGCACAGCACCGTACGTCGGTACGTTGCTGTGCCGGCGGGTATACCCACTAAAAAACCCCGGAGTGTTCCTTCGCGACGCCATTTGTCGGGGCTGCGGGCACGCCGAAGCACTCATCCGCGGCCCCGACGGCGTTTGGTCCTCCATGGACCCCGCCACGGTGGGGTGAGGGTAATCCTTCACCCCAACCCTCCCAAGGGGCGCGTGGAAACACGCGCGCGCCTCCTCGCAGGCCCTTTAGGTGGGCAACGGATACCCCCGCATCCGTTGCCCGGGCCCCACATCTCTAAGGGCTTCGAAGGGCGTTCCGTGCCCTCTCGAACGCCTACCGAACGTGCGAGAGGACACGGAAGGCCCACTCCCGCCCACCACCACGCGCAAATAGCGCAGGAGGATCTCTGGTTGCCCCGGTGCAGGGCTCAAGTGAGCCCTGCCTGCGCCATCCACTGTGCCCTATGCTGCCTTCATAGGGACACGCGGAGGCGCAACCCACACTGCGGCAAGCCGTTGGCTTTCCGCCCCGATTCGGTCGCAGAGGATAGGGAGAGCGGCGCATCGTAATACCGACACTCCTCTTCCCCTGCGACCCCACCGCCTTCGCCATCTAACGGTGGCGACCCCGTTTGGGCCGCGGAAGGCAGGAAGAGCGGCGCACCGCAATACCGGCACTTCGCTCCCGCCGCGGCCCCACCATTCGGCCGCAATGCGCTACGTTACGCATCGCGGCCCGCCTCAGTTGCGTTGCGTCCTGTGGGACGCACCGCAACCTACTCGGCCGCTCACACCTGCCTGGAGGAAAGTGAAGCGGCCGACCACCTCGGGCTCCTCTTCGCTTCACCGTGGGCCCCTACCACGGTTACTGACCCCCACCGCCGCGAGAAGGCGGGAACCCATCGGGGGGAGGTATGGAGCCCTACACTAAACATACTTACCAAGTTATGCCTAAATATTTATTTTCACTTCTTAAGCCATCAATATGTTTAAACATGATTTAAAGAATTCTAATACGCCCTTGTTCACATACCTGAGAAAATCTCCAGTAGGTGTTATAACACCAAGGTTTGCCGTTTCGAACACTCGCTTACATATCGCCGCTTCATCTTCTAATTTTACTGCTTTTTTGTCACACTGTAACAAAAGGGGTGATATGTAACACACTTACAGGGTCATATGTAACATAATACGTATGCCGTGAAGTTACCGGCTTTAGAATAGTGCACCCTCTGCGCTCGACAACCCGCACAACAAGCGTGTCGAGTATTGGCAAAACCCCCCTTTATGGGGGAGGTCTATATTCAATAGTGAATTACCAGCGGCTGAGATGATGATGATGATGATGTAACATTAATATTCTTAGGTAGGGTAGGTAGTTTTTGTAGTGGTAGGCCTCTTTTGCAGGGGGCCGCCTGGGGAAGTACCACACCATTGCCAGTTATTCATCCGCCAAGCAGTAATGTGCAAACATAACTGTGTTCCGGTATGAAGGGCAATGTTACCAGTGAAATTACTGGGCATGTTGAGATTCAACAACTCATATCTCAGGGTGACAGGCGCAGTGCAGTGCCGTGCAGAATTTGAATTTTAAAACACTGGGTGGCACTGTGTCTGATATGGGCAATCATGATGCTTACCATCAGGTACCTGATTTGCTCGTCTTGTCATTCACTATCATAAAAAAAAAAAATTTTTATTCAATTTGGTCCTAAGTACATAGATACTTGCAAATCAATAAAAGTAACTACCGTGCATTTATAGAGATACCTGCAAGAAAAACGCTCAGAAACTTGTAGGCTGTAGGCCTTAAATTTGTCAATTAACCTTTTTTCTTGACCTTTTTGATTTTTTTTTTACTGAGTAATCATACCCCTTTTATAATGAGGGTATGCTGATATTTGAGGATGATTTGTACCAAACATTTAATCAAAATGGAACATCTTATTTAGCTTGACCGTGTATTTAAACTATCCGACAACGGAACGGAAACGGCTTAAAATTTGCTTCTAACGACGGCATGATCTGATTAGACGGCAAACGCTTTTATTACATGGACTTAGTTCTTTCTGAGTGGCTGAAATATTATTAGACAAAGGGTAATGTGTATTTCGGTTATTTAGAAGGGGGATAACATGTAACACACTTCATTTCCCTGTCAGAGGGTAATGTAACATCATGAGGAAATATGTAACATACCTCAGTCATTCCTCTAAGTTTCTTATGTTCGGTGTTCCATCTTGTCTCGGACATGGTCACCGCTCGCATTAGTTCACCGACCGGCGGAGTTATTGACACTGATACTTCACCTTAAATTTAATTATTTGCTTTAAATATTTGTTAATTCAATACATATTGAATCATCAGCATCTGCACGACAGAAAACTACTGAACCGATTGGGCTGAAATTCGATACGTAGACAGTTTATACGTAGACCCTTAAATAACACATGGGGTACTTTTTTCCTGATATTTCAACGGGAACGATGTCTAACCGCGATGTGAAACAGCTAGTACACATTCATCAACGCCCGGCTCCAATCTTTCTACCAAGTGAGCTGAAATTTTGCACATAGATCCTCATGAGACAAGAAATTAGAAATAAACCGAAATTCCTACGGAAACGGAGTAGCAGAAATTACGCTATTTGTATATACTTTTTAAACAAAATAAACCTTTTCAGAGAAAATAAAAGGACACAAATAAAACATAAAAAACATACCTAAAGAGCATCCTAACGTGAGATCAACGGGTTGTATGGAGTCAGCGAAGTCCAGTCCTAATGTGACGTTCACTGAAGAGTTCGGTTGTATAGAACTTATTGGGGGAAACTCGTGCACTGATCTAGATCCTGACAGATTCTGTAATATATACAACGTGTTACAAAAAGGTCAACCTGTAGGGCTATTGGCGTTCTTGGTGACTATCACTTTAGTGACTATTATCTTGATTTGACATTAACTACAAATGTCAAAGTCCGGTTACTAACCAAAGACATTATGATAAACTTACTAAGTAGACTGTGAACTTTGTCGGTCACGAGTGAGAACCACTCGCAATGTCTATCCTTTTCCTTTTCTCTCCTCCAAATTTGACAGTGCACAGTCTTGTTAGAATGGTAAAACGTCTTTGTTACTAACTCAAGCCACAGAACAAAGACTCAAGCCTGATAGCGACTGGTGATTATGAAGAACGCCAATAGCCCCTCTGGACAACTTGCGAATGAAACAATTGTAAATCTGTATGGGAAGTTGAAATTTTTTTGTGCAAATCTCTCTTTTGGATGTGACTCAGGTTGATGGGTAAATGCACCCCCATGAGTATTACATCTTTTTGTTTCCCGTTGTATGGTAATTATTAATGTCGTTCTTAAGTTGGAGTATAAATTAGGAAATATCCCCTCCTCTATTCTGTACCATCATAAGTCTTAGGTCTTTATTTAAATTATTCATTGAGACAATTCATATCCCTTCAGCCGCGAGAATGGTGATTATCTTCAAACGTTTGAACTGGTTTTTATAAAACATAGCTAAGACCACTTCCGATAAAGTGACATTTTAGACAAAACAACTTAAACAAGAACGGTTAATCTGTTTAGGAACTATGACGGCACAAACAGACACATCAAACTTGTGAAAACAACCTTTTCAATTTCTGGCCGGAAGTTAAAACTTTTAATGTGAACTTTCAACACAAATGCAGAATTAAGAAAATTAAAACACTAGGTGGCACTGTGTCTGATATGGGCAATCATAGAATAGAAAACCGTTAATTGGTATCACAATTAGTACAGAAAACAATAAAATCAAATATTAAAACTAAAAAATGTGTAACAATTGGCGGCCTTATCGCTCAGAGCGATCATGATGCTTACCATCAGGCACCTGATTCGCTCGTCTTGTCACTATCATAAAAAAACTGTTGTCGATCTCAAAAAAAGTAAATTAGCAGATTCTAGTGAAATAAGGATTTGTGTTACTTTTTACCCCAGTGTTGACTTACCTTCTTAACAACTCTCACATCAGTGACCTCCTCAGCGCTATCATTCTTAAACACGAGCTCCAACGCACACATCTTGTGTGAGTACAAGTGTGGCCCCCGAGTCCACTGCGAGGCCACCCCGAGGCCGCGCCACGACACGCGCGACACTAGCGCCGTGTGAGGAGGACTGTACGATGGACTCACTGATGTTATTGTCTCTATAGAAGGTAATGTTACATGTTAGAGTAGTGTGGCCCCCGATTCCACTGCGAGGCCACCCCGAAGCTCTTTTTAGTTTCCCAATATGTCGACGCAGTCACATGCGCCATGATAATGGAAGAATTTTTTTACTGGCAGATAAGATATATACCCTCGTTTTTTGTCTTTTACTTCGACAAATGACACTGCTATTGGTTCCACTCCCGAAAGTTACTCGATCTCGGCACACAACACTGACGGGGCGAGCCTATTCATCATCATTATCATCTCAGCGGTTGGAAGTCCACTGCTGGATAGGCCTCCCCCAAAACGAGGGGTTTTGCCAATACCCGCCACGCTTGGCAGGCGAATTGGCAAGCGCAGTTTGATGGTTTTTACACAGAGGACGCTGCTGCTCGTCTTATAGATCTGTGATAACCCTTAGCCGACTCATATAGCGAGCCTATTGTCCGGGCACAAATCCAGATTCCAGACTCATATTGAGACAAACTCTAATAGAATTGAGGGAATCGTTACATTAAGAAAAATTGGGGAAAAAGTGTAACATGTAGAGTTATATGTTACATTGTACAACGTTACATTAGGGTAATATTAATAATGTATCATTATTATTAGAAATTAAATGGGCCCGTCCTATTTAATACCCCCCCCCCCCCCCCTTCACCCTGGCTGTGATGTTGCATAACCTTGGTGAAATCATACCCACACTAAAGCGTCATTGACTTGAGCCAAATGTTACATTCAACCCACAGACTATGTGGGTCGAATGTAACAATCGGTTAAAATGTAACAACATACGTTAACATTAGAAGTCAAAATATTCTTGGGGTCAGAAGTTCGATGACTAAGATCTTAAAGTCTATTCTTACCATCATCATTAGGTCCAGCATTGTGTGGGGACAGGAAGCCCCCACACGTGGGCGTCATAGTGGGCAAAGTGTTCGCCACTTCATCCAATTCTAGCAGTAGCTCTAGATTCGACTTGTCCGTCTTTTTGTCTTCTGTTTTTGTATCGTTTGACTTCTGTGGAAATAATATTAAGGTGATTCGTCTTCCATACAAAATGAAAATACACAAATACGAAGAAATAGAGAACCATTTTCCACTCAAAATGAGTTTAGTACAACATAAGATTCAGTCCAAACAGACCGCAAGCAATGTGGTTGGCTCTGGATCTGGCCTTTATTTGCGCGAAAACATATTTGGTTAATGAAAACCTTAGTTTCTTCGTATGTATGAAAATTGTAAAAAAATAGTTTTTAGGTTATGTTAATGTTTTTTTTAAATAGAAAAAGCCATACGGTTTTCTTTAACTAAATATGTTTTCGCGCAGATAAAGGCCAGATCCAGAGCCAACCACAATCAACTGAGTGGAAAATGGTTCTCTATTTCTTCGTATTTGTGTATTTTCATTTTGTGTAGAAGACGAATCACCTTGATTGAGGTTGTTTGGGGTGGACTGACATAACATACAGAACTTTCTTGTTTTGCATTTTATCTCCTTATTATTGCCTGACAATTCTTATTTTCTTATTAAAAAGATTAAGAGGTAACGACATTTTTTAGGAATTTAATATAACTCAATTTATTTTTATATTTTTTTATTTTTTTGTAGTGGCAGGCCTCTTTTGCAGGGGCCCGCCTGGGGTAGTACCACACCTTTGCCACTTATTCGTCCGCCAAGCAGTAATGTGCAAACATTACTGTGTTCCGGTAAGAAGGGCAATGTTACCAGCGAAATTACTGGGCATGACGAGTTTCTACAACTAATATCTCAGAGTGACAGGCGCAGTGCAGTGCCGCGCAGTATTTTGAATTTTAAAACTCAAAATACACGACATGTGTCTGTTATGGGCAATCATGATGCTTACCATCAGGCACCTAATTTGCTCGTCTTGTTACTATCATATAAAAAAAATTTACTATTTATAATCTTGATCGTAACAAAAATTAAAAATAAATTTACTTCTTCCCCTAGAGGTTGAGAAGTTATTTTAGCCCCGCTCTGGTAGCCAATAATGACGGACTTTTTGAACAAGATGAGTGAAAATAATTAATAATTTTATACCTTATTATGATTGGTATTGGCATCATGTGTAGAGTCCTCGTCGCTGGTCACATCGGACCCGGATCCACTCTCCGAATCTGACGACTCTTCACTGTCCGACTCCGAATCTGACGTGTCCGAGTTTGATGATCTGAATATACAACGTATTTTTAGAATTAAGAATTGGAAAAAAAAATATTTTTCAATTTATTCTGAAAGTTTAATGAAACCTAAAAACTATTTTTTTACAATTATCATCCGATTCATAAATCACTAGGGTACTTCCCGTTGGCCTTGCATCATGAAATTTGGTAAGAACCAAGATCTTATATCACAAGTAAAGGAATAAATCCTAAATCCGTAAAATTTTACAAATAAAAACTAGGTAGGTATGGAACCCTACACTAAGAATACTTACTTAAAAGCATGCCTTAACAATTTATTTTGTGTCCGATTCGGCTGAAATTCTGTATGTAGATAGTATAGACCCTGGAATAACACAGGGTACATTATATCCAGATATTCCCACGGGAACGAAGACTACGCGGGTGAAACCGCGCGCCATAACTAGTAATACAATAAATAAAATGTTACATATAATTTACCTAAAGTTGTTTGTTTGCTTCGAAGGTTTCTCTTGTTTTTTCTCCTCGTTGGTACTTTCTTCTCTGAAAAAATAAAACAAAATTTTTTTTAAAAGTTATACTTAAGAACGTACGCGGCTTTTTACGAATTTGACACAATCCTATGAAAAATATATGAAATCGATGTTTTGTATTCCCGTGTTTCCTCCAAATATTATTCACCCATTCTATAAATTGATATCCTGATATTTTTATAGTAAAGTAAACCATGTCCCTGTCATTTTAGTTTCTCTTATAAACTCTCGGTGTTTTATAATTAATTTCTTAAAATCCCAGTTTTACTCGCGTGATTGGACGTTCACTACAAAAAAATTAAGAGTTTATAAACAAAAATAAAATGATATGGACATACTTTACTTCAACTTCAAAATATCAGGATATAAATATATCAAATAGGTTTACAGTATTCGGAGGAAACAGGGGAATACAAAACATCGATTTAGTAAATTTTCCATAGGATTGTGTCAAACTGCTAAGATGTCCACTTTCGTGTTAAGTCCTGCATATTATCCATATTTTTGATATTAAATTTAAAATCAAACTCAAAAATATATTCAAATAGGTCACAATTTGACTTTTGTACATCATTGAAGATAAACAGTAACGAGTCTACCGTGCGTTCGGAAGACACCTCTACAAGAAGAACACACAAGAAACTTGTAGTGCTTAATTTTTTCAACTGATCGTTTTACTATATTTGGTTTGGTTACATTCGTTTGTTTGGAAGGTGCCGCGTGGTACCCATTGATTTTAAGAAAAGTGGAGATTGGGTACGTTCTCTCAGCGCTTACAACTGACACGTGCAATTTGAAACAACAAAGATAGAAAGACGTACCTAAGACCGAAGGCAACAATTAACTTTATTGACGTACGTGGACCTAATGGAACCTAATTTGAGGTTTCCATGTTCGAGAAGCCAGTACCTCATCTCCCCTTTTCTTTATGGTTTTTTTCTTTAATGGTGGGTACCTTAAAAAAAATCCATATATTATATATATAATATATATATATAACTTACTGTTCGGAGCCGCTGTCCTCGTCCTCGCTGGATTCCGAGCCTGATGATGAAGAGGATCCGGAGCCGCTGCTCTCCGGCTCCGAGTAGAAGTTCTTGTTTTTCTAAAATTAAATCATTTTACATACAGTCCTTACACTTGCTGCGATCCTGACATACAGCATTCGCTTCGTTTACTTTCATGACATTCTTTGTACATGTTCGTCGGTTGTAGGTACTTTTGACTTGGCCTTTCTAGACTTCAGGCTATCATTAAAAAAAATTCTTATGAGAAAATATAATACGTAACGAAGTAACACACCTTTGCCAGTTATTCATCCGCCAAGCAGTAATGTGCAAACATTACTGTGTTCCGGTCTGAAGGGCAAATTACTGGGCATGACGAGTTTCAACAACTAATATCTCAGGGTGACAGGCGCAGTGCAGTGCCGCGCAGAATTTTGAAATTTAAAACACTGGGTGGCACTGTGTCTGATATGGGCAATCATGATGCTTATCATCAGGCACCTGATTTGCTCGTCTTGTCACTCTCTCACTATCATAAAAAAAATTAACAAGTTTCGGCTGACCTGAGGGTCGAACCCGAGGCCTTCGAACGGCTGGACCAATTTCCACTTAACTAAGCAAATTTATTCCTGACAGTGTGTACTTGCAAGCTAAAAAAGATAATAGTAAAAAAAATGTACACTCACAGTTCTATCCGTTCTCTCGTGTGTCCGTACAGGTTCAACCGTGTCAGTGACGTTCCGTTCCGTAGCGTACAGGACCCGGCGCGGCGCCGCCGGCAGCGCGCGGTACCCACCCGCCGCTGTACCCACGTACTGGGACAATGAACCCACTGTGAACTGCTGACGATCTATGGAAATACATGCAGGTTTTGGTTGTAATAACCGACTTTTTTTGACTAGCGGCTCGAATCCAGCATCTTTCCAGCATCTAAGTAGTTCCTATCACTGCATGGTTGCCTGGAAGAGATCGCTCTGAGCGATAAGGCCGCCAATTGTTACACGTTTTCAAGTTTAAATTTTTGTTATCTAACTCAAACTCGACGAAAACTTATTTAAATAAGTCTTAAAAAGTCATTTTTAAATGTCGATCAGTAATACTATCAAACTAGTTAAGAATCTGCCGTGCGTTCGGAAATATACCTCTACAAGAAAAACGCACAAGAAACTTGTAAGGTTTAATTTTTTGATCGGGCGACGTCAACAACCTATATTTTAACATAAGTTCATTGACCTTGACGTCAAGGTCATCGGCTCTTATGACAAGGCCATTGACTCTGATGTCAAGACCATTGACCCTGAAGTCAAGGTCATTGGCCCTGAAGTCAAAATCAATCATAATCATCACCACGGGCGCTACCGAATTTCGGAAGGGGCAGTCATCTAAGGGGATTTGAGGAATAAGCGTCTAAAAATCCTATGCCGGCGACAAAACTGCTGCTCAGGGGATCCCCTAAGGGGATTTTTAGAATATGCCCAAATGGCACCCTTCGCCAGTTACGTTTTTAAGTATCATATAATAGGCGGCGAGCCTATTGCCATCTACCGGGCACAGTTACAGAATCCAGTTTGTCATTAAATAAAATCCCTAATGGAAAAGTCAAATCATTATAATTTCTGTCCTGTTTAATAGAAAAATGAAATAAGAGGGACAAAGATATCGCAGAAAAAAGCATCTCTCTCACCTCTATAACTGCTTTCGACAGTGGGCTTCGGTTTGTCCGGCCTGAATATATCGGCGACGTAAGCGGTCAGCTGACTGCCGGGCGCGGGGTCAACGAACTTGCGTATCATCCTCGCGCGGTCTCTGACGTCATAGCTAGCGTCGTACCTCGCTAGCGAGAGTATGTAGCGACACACTGGCAACGTGTCGGGTTGTGTGATCGACAACTTTACCGATAGCGAGACCAACTGGAGCTTCACTAGCTCGTCCTGTATAAAGACCACTCCAATATTCTTTTAATTTTAAACAAAATAAACGTTATTTAAATGAAACAGGAAATACGAGTCGAATGAGAAAAGTGAAATGATAGGAATATAGCTTACTTTCCCTTAAAAATATTAAGATATTTTATCAAATGGGTATACCAAATACATGTTCGGAGAGAAAATCGCTATTCAAATCATCGATTTAGTATTTTTCATTGGATTGTCACATTACTTATCTTCTACTTTTCTGCAGTTTTTGAGGATGGTTGGATGTTTGTTACTCTTTCACGCCAAAACTACTGAACCGATTGGGCTGATATTCGGTATCGGTATGTACCTTAGACCCTGGAATAACACACGTTTCTTTTGATCCTGATATTCCTACGGGAACTAAGACTGCGCGGGTGAAACCGCGGGGCATAGTTAATTAATAGAAGGATTTCTCGCCAAACCAATTTAAGCGATTGTTTAGAAAGTGTAAATAGGAGTTTACATAAACGGAATCATAATGTATAAGTATAGAGTGGCCTACCTGGTCAGGGAAGTTCCGTGCCATATGGGCCAGTATAGCGGCGGCGCGCGGATGCTTGGCGCCGTGCTCCGCCACCAGCCATATGGCCGCCGCGCGCGCATTGCCCGCTAGTCTGTACACAGTATTCAACAATATGTCCCGTCATCGGTATTGAGCCTTTAAAAGTTGATGCACAGAAAGGTGGGACGCACTTGACCCGTGATAGTTGATTGTGGCAATGTTGATAGTTTGCGAAAATTGTAATAATGATTTTGGTGATAATAGTTGATGATGTCGGTAATTGTTGATGATGGTGATAGTAGATTGTGGTGATGTAGCTTGTCATAATTGTTGATGATGGTAATAGTAGGTAGATTGTGATAATTTAATTATTGTTAATGATGGTTATAGTAGATTGTGATAATTGTTGATGATGCTGATAGTAGATTGTGATAATTGTTGATGATGCTGATAGTAGATTGTGATAATTATTGATAATGCTGATAGGTGATATTTT
Organism: Hemistola chrysoprasaria; assembly: GCA_947063395.1. Lineage (NCBI taxonomy): Eukaryota > Metazoa > Arthropoda > Insecta > Lepidoptera > Geometridae > Hemistola > Hemistola chrysoprasaria. Next base: position 1,528,969 of record OX346725.1, read on the forward strand.
TTTCAAAATAAATGTATGAATCAATCAATACAAAGACTGTAGTACTCATCATTTAAAACAACTCGCACTATGGAGCACAAACAATTATTATAATCATTTGTGTATCTATATATCTCTCTATTTGTTCCATATATTTTGTTCAAGTTCAAACCTTTTATATGAAACAGCTGATTATTATCCCGATCGCTACTCGATATTCCATATTGAAAGTTGTCGCAAATGATGTGTACAATGACCCTTTAAGATGATACCAACTGATCCTACTAATATTATACATGCGAAAGTTTTTGAGGATGGATTTTTGTTACTCTTTCACGCTAAAATTACAGAACAGATTGGGCAGTAGTTCAGCATGTAGATAGTTAAGACTCTGGATTACCACATTGGATACTTTTCATCTCGATATTTCCACGGAGCCGTGGAGTTACCGTCTTTAGAATAGTGCTCCACCCTCTCTACCCGTGGTTGCCGTAACAGCCGGCTGAGGGTTAACAGATCCAGAGGACGGGCAGCAGCGTCCTCTGCAAAAAACCATCGAACTGCGCCAAGCGTGTCGAGTATTGGCAAAACCCCCCTTTATGAGGGAGGCCCATGTTCAATAGGGGATTACCAACGGCTGAGATGATGATGATTTCCACGGAACCGGCTCAGCTAGTGACAATAATACGTGTAGTCGGTATATGGCAGCGTGAGCGCGTACCTGTCGGCGAGCAGCAGGCGTGCGGCGCGCGCCACGGCGGCGGCGGCGGGCGCGGCGCCCCCCCCCACCACGCGCTTCACCACCACCACCGCCTCGCACACCACGCACTCTACACATTACAGGGTTACCTTAGAACTATCTCGCTTATTACCAAACTTCATGATGCTAGGCCAGCGGGAAGTTTTCAGTCCGTTGCGCAAAGTATGAAAATGTTTTTTTTTTATGCTAGTGAGCTACAAGACGAGCAAATCATGTGCCTGATGGTAAGCATCATGATTTCCCATATCAGACACAGTGCCACCCAGTGTTTTAAAATTGAAAATTCTGCGCGGCACCGCACTGCGCCTATCACCCTGAGATATTAGTTGTTGAATCTCGTGATGCCCAGTAATTTCGCTGGTAACATTGCCCTTCAGACCGGAACACAGTAATGTTTGCACATTACTGCTTGGCGGATGAATAACTGGTAAAGGTGTGGTACTACCCCAGGCGGGCCCCTGCAAAAGAGGCCTACCACTACAAAAATGTGCGGTAAAATGGCCGTGTCTTTTGATTGCGTTGACTTAGAAGTTTGATTTTTTTTACAGCACCAAGGGAGAGAGTCGAGTTATTGATATCGATATCGACTTGATATCTTCACTATTTTCCGAGGAAAAGGTCTCGACAGACGGACAACAGAGCGATTCTATAATTGTTCCTTTTGAGATACAGATATAACCCTAAAAATGTATACAGGGTTACCTTAAAAACACCAGCAACCCCGAAGGACCAAACAGCCAACATCATAAATAATAACATTTGTTCTACGTGTTTGCACGTCAATGAAGATAAACAGTACTGAGTCTACCGTGCGTTCGGGAAGATACCTCTACAAGAAGAACTTTGCACAACAGACTGAAAACCTCTGGGAACTGAAAACTTCCCGTTGACCTAGCATCGTGAAATTTGGTAATAAGCGAGATAACATCACAAGTAAAGGAATAAATTCCAAATCCGTGTAATTTTACAAAAATAAAATGTGGTAACTAACATGTTCGCAGTAGTTTCCAACTAGATGACGCTGTTCTTGGAACGCGATACCGTTTGGGTCAGGTATGGACCCCTACACTAAGCATTCTTACCAAGATATGCATTAACAATTTATTTTAACACGAATTTATTATATATTAAGTATCTGTGTACATTTTTGGAACCTCGGACAAACCTTTTAGAGATTCTAACTATAATTTAAAGTTGTGAATGTGTGTTTTGTGTTCATGAGAGTGTGTAGTGAATTTGTATACCTATATGTGTAGATATTTACAACTTACCATCTTTGCTAGACAGCAAATGCAACAATCCATTCAAACATGTCTCAGTTTCAGTAGATATAGCAACAGCCAATCTCCCGATAGCTTGTATAGTATGTGCAGCGAAACTCTTGTCGTTAGACGTCACATACGTCTGGAACTCCCTCAGGACCACGGCCGCACTCGCCTCTGTTGCCAGATTGGTCAGTATCTCTAGCTTTAGCAGCTTTATGTGGGTCGGGTCTGAGTTGCGGACGAAGAACGATTTCAGAAACGGTTCGAATAGCGCCTGTGGACAAAAGTTTCCAAGTTTATTGATGATAGTGATATCTTAGATGATCATACAAAATTGTTAAAATCTGCGGGGAACAGCTAAATTATTTATATTGCAAATGTCGTTTTAAATGAAACTTACCCTCCTATTAACAGTAAGCGATGCTATAGCGTTCAACACGACGCTCTGAACTTCTATAGGAGCTCGAAGCAATCTGATCAGCGCTTTAGCCACTGGGGGAAGCTCTTGAGCTAAAACAAAAATATTGTAGGTCTTACAAAATGGTGTGGAAAACTTATCGGCACCCACTTTACTGGTGCGTCCACGGTCCACTCACCGGGTCCACAATGATAGAACAGTTGTGCGACAGCACACACCACTCCAGCGTTCCTGCTCTGCAGCAGCGGCCGAGCGGCGCGCAGCAACAGTCTGAGGTCTGCGTCCACTGTACTAGTGTTTGATAATGAATTGTCACTACCACTGTTGCTGTCGCTTGAATATCCCTTAAAGTTTAGTAAACATTAAAAGCCACCTATTAGAAATAATTCTATTTTGATAAAGAATTGTTTAGAAAAACCAAATCGATGTTTTGCGTTCCCGTTTCCTCCGAATATAATATAATAATAAGGTAAGTTACTCATTCGATAATTTATTGTACTCTGATATTGGAAATATGTTATAAACTACGTCCCTGTAATTTTCATTTTATTTTATATACTCTTCGTTTTTATCTGGTGAAGTCTAAAATGAGCAGTTTAACTCGCGTGATCCGACAGTATGCCTTAAAAATGAGATGTATATAATGAATACTAGTGGCTCTATGAGCTGTTTATTTAGTCATCTAAGAAAGTGCTTAACACAACCCACTAACACTGCTCGAATCGTCTGTCACACACGTTAATGCCGGTGATGATGAGCTGTAGACCTCGCGAGTTTGTCTTTACATAATTTTAAAAGTCATATGCCCTGAAGTCATATGCCTCCGCGAGTTCGGGTCGGTCATACTATTATATTAAAAACCTGGTAAAAAAGCAAAAGGTTGTTGGCGTCTTTTTGGATCTCTCTAAAGCATTCGACACTGTTTCTTTTCAACTTTTACTCGCAAAACTCCAACTTATTGGAGTTAAGGGGATGGTTCTGGATATTTTTCATAGTTATTTAACAAACCGACCTCGGTAGGTACAGATATAATTTTTTATCAGCACAGAAATGCCGTAAGAATTTGGAGTCCTACAAGGTCGTGTTCTCGGGCCAAAATTATTTTTAGTCTATAAACGATCTGTGTGACATCTCCTTTCCACACTGCAAAATAACGTATGCGGCTCTCCTTATCTCATATTATATACATACGAAAGCATTTTTGCCAAGTTGAAACGGAGAAGTTTCGCTCGCAGTTTTCAGGTACTTGGTCAATTATACCTTTCCTTGTAGAGGTATCTTCCCGAACGTACGGTACTTCATTACTCATTAGCTTCATTAACTTGCGAAAGTGTCTCCTTATGACCAATTAGAATAAAAATTGATCTTTGGTTTGACTTTTTTTTAATGCCATAGGCAAGTCAAGCAGTCGGGCCGGCTGTTGGTGAGTGGTTAGCGCCGCCTATGGATACCTGCAACACCAGCGATTGCCAGTATGTTGCCGACCCTGTAATACTCTATAATATTTTATATTCGAAAGAAACGGAATACGAAACATCGATTTATTCATAGGATTGTATCATTCATTTCATAAATTTCTAATAGGTGGCGTACGTTCTTAATAAATAAGCTAAAAAGAACAAATATTCCTTCACACAAAAACTTGATTTTGATGGCCCTGAAGAGCCTTATAAAAAAATTCACCCTATAGGTTAGACCAGGGGTCGGCAACCCTTTTGAGTCAAAAGAGCCGTAGCTTCACATCCAGAAAGCCGCATGTAGCTCGCGAGCCGCAGGTTGCCGACCCCTGGGTTAGACCATGGAATAACACAGAGGATAATTTTCATATGATAAGGAAGTTTAAACATTCGAGCCTAAAGGCTCTCTGCACACACCCATCAACCCGCATTGGACAAGCGTGGTGGGTTAAACGTCCAAACCTTTACTCTCATTACCACAAGTGGATTGAGGGTAGAGAGGCCTTTGCCCAGCAGTGGGACAGATCAGGCTTATAATAATAATAAATACTAATAAAAAAGGAAGTTATTAAAGTACCTCTTCATTAGGGTCGGGGAAGCAAGTCTTGGCATACACAGTCAATACATTCAGTAGGGCTAGTTGACCCCATTCATCCACATCAGCTAGAAGTGAACACAGTTTTCTAGAACAAAACAATACGGTTAACATAACTAATCCCTGGTTCGAACCTCGGATAAGTCATACACTTTGTGCGTATGTCGGTTTTAACCCGCGACCGAAAGGAGTGTTATATGTTTGACGTGTCTGTGTATTTGTGTCTGTGTGGTATCGTAGCTTCTAAGCAAATGGACCAATAACATGCTGGCGAAATGTGGGTGTGCCTACTATGGGACTGAGTCCTACACCTCTGCCTACCCCTTCGGGAAAAAGGCGTGATTGTATGTGTTATTTTTTTTTATGATAGTGAATGACAAGACGAGCAAATCAGGTGCCTATAAGCGTCATGATTGCCCATATCAGACACAGTGCGACCCAGTGTTTTAAAATTTAAAATCCTGCGCGGCACTGCACTGCGCCTGTCACCCTGAGATATAAGTTGTTGAACCTCGTCATGCCCAGTAATTTCGCTAATAACATTGCCCTTCAGTCCGGAACACGGTAATGTTTGCACATTACTGCTTGGCGGGTGAATTACTGGCAAAGGTGTGATACTTCCCCAGGCGGCCCCCTGCAAAAGAGGCCTACTATATTATTATTTCAAAGTGAATACCTGTAACTCTTATGTAAAAGAGAGATCCGGTCGGGGCACACTTCAGTAAAGGCCATCGCTGCGGAGCCGACCACTAGCGGCGCTTTATCGGACAGCAGCTTATCTATTATTAAAACTAACTCTTCTTTCTGCTCGGGATCTAAGCTGCAATGTGACAATAGGCAATAATTATATAATCACTAATTTTAATTTCGCCGTGGAGTTACCGGCTTTAGAATAGTGCTCCACCCTCTCTAACCGTGGATGCCGTGGCGGCTGGCTGAGGGTTAACAGATCCAGAGGACGGGCAGCGTCCTCTGCAACAAACCATCGAACTGCGCTCGACAACCCGCACAACAAGCGTGTCGAGTATTGGCAAACCACCCTTTATTGGGGAGGCCTATGTTCTGCAGTGGATTACCAACGGCTGAGATGATGATGATGATGATTTTTAATTAAAAGATATGACGGGCATCCTCATGCCATATATTTATTTATACTTCAACAGCACGGTTACACCAGTTACACTATTAAAGTCAAACTTATAATTACGATAGTATAATATCCTTCATAATGTTAAACAATAACAATAATTTTAAAAATAGATTACAATAATAAGTCATATTTCACCATGAGACGGAAGTGGGAGGTGCCGAGTCTCTAGCAATAGCCCGGTTACCATCCATCTAATAATCACACCTATAAACAAATCAAGTAGTTTCCATCCATTCACAATAGTCCTTGTACCTAGTGGGGGCTGTCTTTAAGCTCATTTAAAAAAAAAAACTGTAGATGATTTCAGAGATGGACCCCAATAGATGCTTGCTATACATTACCTTTAGATTAAAAGCTCAAAGCTGCCTCTGCACGTTGGACTTAAAAAAAAATGGTCTCTGTGCACGCCTTTCAAAAGACCGGGTATATCCCGTTGTTTTCGAGCGACATAATAATAATAATATAGGGCAACTTCCACACACGGTCATCTGGTCCCAAACTAGGCTTGAAGCCTGTACTATGGTAACCAGATGCTGATTTACATACTTATTTATTTATTTATTTATTTATTGGATCACCAACATGATGTACATCATTACATTTACCATAAAGCACAAAATCGGAAAAATACATGTTAAATGCCAACATAATTACAGGTGACGACAGCATGAAATGAGACTATTAAGCGAAAACAGAATAAAATGGACTTATAACAGTTAACATGAATATAACTCAATTCCAAACAATGTATTAATTTACAAATAAAAAATTCAAATCAGCTATTTAGACGAAACAAAACAGAATCAAAATATGTAAATTAGATAATAATAATTATTTCATGCGTACAAAACAGAATGGATTTACAATACAATAATACATTATACAAGTTAGGTAAATTAAATGTTGTTTAAAATAACAAATTAGACTAATAAATTACGAATACAATATTTTAAAATTAATTAGAAAATAAATATAAATATGTTTAAAATTACATAAAATATAAATTTTGTGCAATTTCATTAAGGGTCATCGAATAAAATAAGTTTCTTTAATTTTGCAATATTATCACAATATAAATCAAACTGCTTGCTCTTAGATAACGAATTATATTCTCTCACAATACGGTTAAGTGGTGCATTATGTCCAAGATTTGACTTGCTTTGAGAGCCTACGAACAATTTATAACTAGAAAATCTAGGCAACTTAAGTGGTACTGCAATCTTTAACACAGGTAACAGGTCAGGGGTATCCAGAATGCCGTTGGCTAACTTGTAGAGAAAAGTAATGTCAAGCATACTTCTACGATCTGATAAAGAGGACATCTTAAAATGAGACAGTCTCTCCCTGTAGTGCAAAAGACTTTTACCCATGTGGCAGGAATAAGTGAGGTGCCACAAGAATCTTTTTTGAACACTTTCTAGTCTTTTTATATAAATGTCATAGTGTGGATTCCACGCAACACTACCATATTCTAAAACGCTACGTACAAAAGAGTTATAGAGTAAAATTTTTGTATTAGGATTTTTAAAATCTTTGCAGTTACGTAATACAAATCCGAGGCTCTTGAATGCTTTAGAAGTAATATTATCTATATGTTTATTAAGCCGAAGTTTGCTATCGATCAAAACTCCAAGGTCTTTAATGCAGTCTACATCAGCTAAACATTCACAGCCAATTTTGTACCTGTAATAAATGCCAGTCTGCGTTTTTCTCGTGAATTTAATGGAGAAGCACTTTGTGGCGTTTAAAGTCATACCATTTTTATCGCACCACACAACCAAACGATCAAGATCTTCCTGCAGACCAACGGAGTCAGTCGGCTTATCGACAGCTTTGAAAAATTTCAAATCGTCCGCGAAAAGATAATAGTTAGAGTGGGAGAAACAACTACCTATATCATTTATAAATATATTAAAAAATAAAGGCCCTAAGTGCGAACCTTGTGGGACGCCAGAATGCACTGAGTAAGGGGCAGACGCATAGCCATTCGCTACCACAAAAGATTTTCTATTCGTCAGATACGATCCACACCAACCCAGTAAGGGTTTCGAAATGCCGGCTGCTGCTAGTTTACTTAAAAGAATATGGTGGTTGACGCTGTCAAAGGCCTTACTAAAGTCAGTGTAGATCGCATCGACTGATGAACGGCTATCAAGTTCGAGAGATACATCGTTGATAAATGAAGAAAGATTTGTAACAGTAGATCTAGCCTTCGTGAAACCGTGTTGACGAGAACTTATTAACCGTTTGAATTGCCAAGACAGTATTGGATACAGCAACTTTTCAAAGACTTTAGCGAATACCGGCAAAATCGAAATAGGCCTGTAATTTTTGATTGATTCGCGATCTCCGTTTTTGAATAAAGGGACAACAAGAGCCTCCTTCCATGCAGAGGGAAAGATGCCAGTAATAAGGGATTTATTATATATCAATCGTAGTGGAAGCGCGAGCGCTGATGCAGCTTTAGCGATAAAGACTGATGGTAATCCATCAGATCCAGCCCCCTTGTGGTGATCAAGTCTTTTTAAAATTTTCAATACTTGGCTGTCCTTGAATTTTATTAATGTGAGATAATTGCTTGTCAACCCGAAATCCCGAGAGTCAAAAGGTGGTAATGTGTAATCGCGATCTATTCTAAAATTGTTATAGGTAGCTGAAAAATTACGAGCAAATAGGTTGCAAATATCCACGCCATCTGAAGCCGTATTATCGTCCAAAGACATTAGTGCTGGATAATGATTACTGCCTTTCTTTTTATTTTTTATAAATGTCCAGAAAAACTTTGAATTTGATTTAAGGCTTTCTTCTAAGCGGGTGATATAATTATTATAGCAAGTTGTCATCAAATGTTCTGTGCGGTCTTTCAACAATTCAAATGATAATTGGTCGAGTGGGTTACGATTGAATTTGCGAATCTTGTTACGATACTTTAGCTTCTCACGTAAACGATTGATTAAGTCGCGCGAAAACCATAAGGGAAACTTTTTAGATCTTGGTAGCGACTTAGGGACATGTTTAATAATGGCTTCACGAATATGTGAATAAAATAATGTGACCATTTCATCAACGTTAGCGCACTTATCCAAAACTTCGACCCAACACACCTCGTTCAGGTGTTTAATAATATTATTATAGTCTGCTTTGTAGAAGCAAAGACGCTCGCAAATATTATGCGAGAGACTTTTACTTGTGTTAAGTAATGCCTGAAATTGCAGAGGAGGATGTGAAGGATCGATTGACGATAAAGCATTAGTATCATGTATTAAATTTACAATTTTGAAATTGCTCAGAACCAGATCAAGGATGTTATTTTTATTATTAGTGATATGGTTGTATTGCATTAAATCGTGGAAAGCAGTAAAATCTAAAAGCATAGTAGAGTATAGACTATTATTTGCAGGAATTGTAGAGTGGCGAACATTTTGAGAGTCCCAGATTATTGAGCCTAAATTAAAATCGCCTATGAACATTGTTTTTGACTCATTTCTTTGGTCCAAAACCCGATTCGAGTTCGTCAAAAAATGGTCGAGAATATGTCTCTGAATTGGTGGCGGTAAATAAACAGCGCACAAAAGCAGCTTTTCAATCTGACCAGAATCGCAACAACATTCGACTTCTACCCAAAGATCCTCACAATCAGACTCAAACATTTGCAACCGTCTAGAGTTAAATCGTTTTGACACCGCGATTAAAACACCACCACCATTTTTCTTACTGTGAAAACCACTCGTTTCCCTATCTCGCCTGTATACAACGTAACGGCTGTCGAACAATTCAGTGTCGAAGATCCCACTATTCAGCCATGTCTCGCTTAAAATTATAATATCATAATTATTGCAGCAAATATTTGCAAAGAAATTTATAGTTTTGGTTCGTAGACCTCGAACATTTTGATAATAAAATTGCATACAAAATTGAGAGAAAAAAAAAATCAAATAATAATAAATAATAATACAGTGGACACTTTCAAATAATAACTATTATGTATAAGATAATCTACCCTAGACGTTCTAGAGCAGCCAAGTCCTTCACAACAATGAAGTTAGTGCTCTCAGTTCTCCGGAGAAATACCTTGCCGTCACGCACCCAGCAGAAGCGATATTTCATTTCCTTCGCCCTCAGGCGCGCAGCAGCGTGCAGTGCCTTCGTCTCGGGAGTGAGGTGCTCCGACACGTACACCGGAATCTTCTTGTCGCCGCCGATGCCCAAGTGGCTGGTGTTTAGTTTATCAGTGGGATTGTTCCGATTGAACTTAAGGACTCCTGCGAGAAAGTTATCGCGAACTCGACGGCTGCTGAATTTGACCAATATGGAGCGCGGCCTGAAGCTCGAGGTGTTAAGCTTAGCAATTCGAGTGCAGTAGTGTATATCCGAGTCAGATAAAGGGCATTTAATGGTATTCGCCAGCTGTAACACTGTAGTGTATAGATTTTCGGTCTTATGTTCAGGGACGCACTGTATCTCTACGTTGGTAGTGCGTGAAAGTAGTTCCATCTGTTGGACACGGTACGATAGTTGGGCCTCAGAATCGCGCAGCTTTTCGTTATCACTTTGTAACTGCTTTATTACTTGAGCTTTGGACTCACATTGACTTTTTATATCGTTGTACTCTGAATTATAAAATGCAATGGATTCCTCTAGGCGAGTTATTTTAGCCTCAATGTCCGTGATTTGGTTGTTAAACTTCCTGTCCAACTCCTCCCTAATTATCTCGCGAATAATGTCCGCAGAGAGACAGCCACAGTTGCTCGTGCTGCGAGGCTTTGTCCGCAACGTTACGTTATCGTATTGCGTGCCTGGATGGTTTGCTTCTGCTGCGATGGGTACTTTAACCGTAGTAGTGGGGGCTGGAGAGCGCACCGGTGTATTAGAGTTATCTCCGAACTTAGGCTCTCTACAGCGACACGAAGGGCATACCCAAGAATTTTTAAAATCCTTAGATAAACCGTTGTAGTCTTCTTTGCTAAAATTCACACATTTATAATGGTATTCATCCTTGCAACGACAACATTGAAGGAAAGATAATCCTTGAATAGCGGTAGGACAGCCGGCACATTTGCGCGTAGTCATTATTTTTCTATCTTCAAATAAAATAAGGTAATCCTCGAAGTTGCACCTCTCGTGCGGGCCGTGGCATGTGGAGCGGTCACTCTCAGGCAGAGATAGCCGGCAAGTCGATGCGAAGTCCGCGACGAAAAGGTCGTAAGCGCCGTGGAGATCGAGGCACTTACGCGTTCATGTAAGACGGCTGCGAATATTTGTGATTAATAATGATAAATCGCAATAAAATCACTATTATCACTTTGATTCACGCAACACAACACTGCACTTGATGTATGATGTATATTATTATGTAGTTCAATCCAAAGATCATGAAAATTACTGTATATAATAATTTTAAATGTCAATAATGCTACGGAGTGATTAAAACAGCTGTTACTCGCCAGACGGTAGTTATACAATATGTTATATTATATAAGCTTATAACACCCAGACACAGATCAAACAGACATGAACACAAATGTTTGCCCTGGCCAAAACAAAACAAGCATACAAATAAGGATAATAAGAACAAATCATACTAATGTGTATAAGGTACCACATTCTCTTGCCAACTTCTGTTCTAAATGCTCTAACCTAGACACTTACCTATAAAGTTTAGGAATAGCATGAGCGGCAGTCTTCCTCACATACGGACTCATGTCGCTGGCAGAGTCTCTGATGGCCAACATCACTATAGGCACTATCATTGATACACGGATGGAAGATAGGACTCGGAGGGCTGATGCACGGATCAGCTGGTTTGGATCCTGAAACAAGTCCATAGATTACTATCAAGCTTCTATCATTATTAATTATCTAATTAATCATATTACTGGCTGTACCCCGTGGTTTTACACATAGTCAGTAAATATTTATTTTTGCGACTCAAAACATTTATGCAATAGATACATAATGAAACTTAAAATCACAAACAAATCTCGAGATTATAAAATTATGAACAAAAAGGAAAATTATTAGTTATGGGAATATTGACCATCTTTTCTTTGATGTGTGTTTGATCTGTGTCTGGGTGTATATAAGCTTATATAAGTAAGTATATCAGTCACCTGGTTACCACCTGGTTAGCTTGTAGCCTAGTTTGGGACCAGACGACCGTGTTTGGAAGTTGTCCTATAATATTATTATAAAAAATAAAATCTTTTCTTTTAGTCCCATGGAGTTACATGCTATAGAACAGTCCCCACCCTCTTTACCCGTGGTTGCCATGAGAGCCCGCAAAGGGTTATTATATCCAGGATGGGCAGCAGCATCTGTGTGAAACCTTTAATTAAACCACACTCTCCAACCTGCCAACCAAAGATGGCAAGAACTGGAAAACTGGACTTCCAACGGCTAAGATGATTTTTTTTTTATGATTGTGAGTGACAAGACGAGCTAATCAGGTGCCTGATGGTAAGCATCATGATTGCCAATATCAGACACAGTGCCACCCAGTGTTTTGAAATTCAAAATTCTGCACGGCACTGCACTACGCCTGTCACCCTGAGATATGAGTTGATGAATCTCATCATGCCCAGTAATTACGCTGGTAACATTGCCCTTCATACCGGAACACAGTAATGTTTGTACATTACTGATTACCTTAAGTGCCCTCTGGAATGTACTAATAGACAGCAAGGCTAGGTCTTGCTGCTCCTCAGCGTACCTCACGAGGTACACATACACCAGCTTCTTCACCTCTATGTTCTTTGACACTACATTCTTTACTACTGCCGGAAACCTGATGGATAATAATAAACTTTGGTCAGTTTGAGCTAAATGGGAACTGACTATTGACTTTTTTTAGTTTTAATTACTAATCTACTATCTAATTACTAATATAATTACAAATTTGTTTAGTTTTAATTACTAATCTTCATGTTAAAATAATGTTATTATTCTCTTTCAAATAAATAAATTAATATTATGTACCTGTAGGATATATAAAATGTGGGCAAATGAAAACTTCAAATATCTTTTACAAAAATGGATATTTTTAAAAGTTCATGACTGTTTTATTTTATTTTATTTTATTTATTATTTAAAAAACCCTATATTTTTTTGTAATTACTGATCAATCACATTTCTGTTGGTCTCTATCCAAGGTGACATTGGCAAATTAGTGCTTTGTTAATTAATTTAAAAAAGGTATGAACTTACAAATCAGAGGCATCTCTCCCTTTAGCTATCATCCCAATAATTCTCTTCATGGCTTCCAGTTTCAAGGAATCTTTAGATCCGTCCAACATTTGCTTGAGGTCTTCATTTCTGCAAAATAAGAATAATCATGTAGATAATTTAATATGACACCTAATCCAGGTGGTAGACTACTCACCAAAAAACTAATATTTTACCTATAAAATTAGAAATTACTTTCTTTTTTAGATACAAAAGTGTAAGTAGCCATTAATGACGGGGAATAAGACTTTCATCAGCAGAAAAGCTTTAAATAAATGTTGAAAGACGTGTTTTCAAACAATACCAACGGGATATTTTTAGTCACATATATGAGCCCTCATTTTACCACTTGGGACTTGAGTTACAAAAGTATGGCGTGAAATGTGGATAGTGATGTTGATTTGTCGGAAAAATAAGAGGAATTTAACTATATCTTACTTTTTGTAGTCCGGTTGAAAGAAAGCACCTGAAGCAGGATCGTTTGCCGGGTACTCCACCTCACCAGCAACTACTTCATTGTTTATAAACGATGTCGAACTTGTACTCGTCATCTTAGACAATACAACTATTACAATTTTTATTTATTTTAGTACAGTTTTACAGAGAAAATCGCATTTTTTCAGATTACACTGGATTACACATTACACACACAGGGAGAAAGTTTGTTGTGTTGACGTAAGTTGTTAGCTGTCAACTGTCAACAGTAACTGCCAAGTGCCAGCTGTCACAAAGATGCTAATGTCAAAATCAAACTATATTCTGTTGTCACAATCAAAACCTGTGTACATAAATAGGTTATTTGGTATTCGCACGGCCTGTGTATTAGCCAACAGAACTCCTCAATCAACCTTATAGCTTGTTTTTACCTTAGGCGAAGGCTTTATTTTTTTTAATACATCCTACTCTTTCTCACCTCTTTCATTTTTTCCCAGCAGAAGGCAGCATCAGTCAAATTACTGATTGCATGAAAAATTAAGGCGAGCAGGGCTTTTTTTTAAACTTTTTCAATTATATTTTCTAAATTATAAAACTTAGTTGATAAACCTTATCAGAAATGTCCGGAGCAGAAGATGAGAAAGATTCGGCACCAGAGACGTTGGAGGAAGCTGGAGTACTTGAAGCAGATGTAGGAGCTAGATTGTAAGACTTATTTTTTAAACTTTGCACAAAAATAGTTTCTCTTTCCCCGTTCTTCCCCGCACAAACTGATTAAATCATTAGCAGTTATTTTTTTATATATATTTCTCTCCTACCTCTGCCCTCTCTGCCTACCCCTTCAGGAAAAAGGTGTGTGTATGTGTATGCATAGAATTATGACTCATATGGCTCATATGGGTGTATGTATGTGTTTTCAGTGATCAACAACTATCCGGCATCGATCCTAAGTTGAAGATCGATATGGATCCGCTCGCGCACAGAGACCTGCGCCCGGAGATGATGTTCATCAGGGAGGAACTGAGGCAAGCCAAGCTGCAGACTTTGGCTGTTAGTTCTATGATCATTTCATTAGATTTTTAAAGACTTAATCAGTCTATACGCGGAAAATATAATATTATTAAGGGGAAGAAAATGTGTCTGAACTATTTACATAGGTACTGAATTTCAGCCCAATCGGTCTAGTAGTTTTGGCGTGAAAGAGTAACAAACATCCATCCTCACAAACTTTCGCATTTAGTTTACTAATTAAGGATTCAGTTCTATTTGGTCTGTTGTAGGTTGGTAGGTAGGTACTCGTACAATACATAAACCTAGTATATATTATTAAAACCTATCATTCATGATCAGGCTCTTCTGATTTTGTGCCTGCACTTCGCTATCTGTCTTCGACATCATCTTTCGTTTGTCCTTTGTGCTTATCTCTCGATCTGGTCTTGGGTTTGATGCTGTAGTGATGATGATCTTCAACAAGGGATGGAAAGTTGTGGTTTTTTAAACAGGCCTCTTTTGCAGGGGTTTTCAGGGACCCCCCTGAAAGAAAGGTAAAGTACCACACCTTTGCTAGTTATTCATCCGCCAAGCAGTAATGTGCAAACATTACTGTGTTCCGGTTTGTTACCAGCGAAATTACAGGGTAACAGGGTGGCAGGCGCAGTGCAGTGCCGCCCAGAATTTTGAATTTTAAAACACTGGGTGGCACTGTGTCTGATATGGGCAATCATGATGCTTACCATCAGGCACCTGATTTGCTCGTCTTGTTACTCGCTATCATAAAAAAAAAAATAGTTACCTCTACCCGTCAATCTGCCACAACTTGCCACAGGAATAAGAAAAATCGCAAAAAAAAAAAAACTCCATGGGGGAACCCACAGACTTTCCCAACGAAATTTTAAAGCATGCTATATTTTTTCTTTCAAAATTCTTTTCTTTCTTTGAAAATTGTTCATTTTGACAAGTAGGTAAGATGCACCCCTACACCTTTTTTTTATTAGGTAACAGATCTGGCTATGCAAATTGTATAATAATAATCATGAACAATTCACCAATTTTGCAGGTCCGTAGAACAGCTTTGAAGAAGCTTCTCCTCAAAGACTTTCAGCAAGAAGACTGCGAGCTGAGGAACATTGGTTTGGCGTATGCTCCTTCTGATCCGTGAAAGGCTTGGGTACTTAGGTTATAGTTAATTTGTTCTATTTCAATTGTGACATTAGTTAGAATTTGATCAGAACAAAAAATAAATCGAAAAGGTTTTCTGATCATGTCTGTTTTTTCTTGTATTGACACGAACTATATAACATTAGCAGAATAAATACACTAACGTGTGTGTCCATAATATTTCTGCTGCGTAGCTAATGAAAATAAAAAAACGATGAGATTATAACATAATATACAATCACGCCTTTTTCCCGAAGGGGTAAGCAGGAGGTAGACGTCAGGACTCAGTCCTATAGTATGTATACACCCACATTTCGACAGTATGATTGGTCCTATGTAATAGGGGGCGAGTTTATTGCCATCTACAAGGCTTTCTAGACTCCAGGATATCATTAAGATAATTCCTGATAGAAAAATCCAATAACACCTTGCCTAGCCTGGGGATCGAACCCAGGACCTCATGATCGGCAGTCGAACTTACGCCCACAACGCCACCGAGGCGGTCCCAGCGACATTACATTATTACATCATGTATGTGCGTAAAAATTTACATAAATTAAAATTAAATAGTGACCTTCATAATTTTAATACTAGGAATAAAGACAAAATAGCTGTACCTAGCTTTAGATTATCTAAAACAAATAAAAAGACATTCTTAGGAAATAGTGTACGTTTCTATAATAAAATCCCAAAAGAGATAACTGGGCTCTCAGAGGGTAAATTCAAAACCTATATAAAATCTACTTTACTAAAGAAGGCATACTATAAAGTCAACCAGTACATAGAGGACAAAGATGCCTGGAAACTTCTGCATAGTCGCCTCGCGGTACCTTCAAAGAAAATGAATGTAAGCAAACCAAATATTGTGAAACTATCTGTTGAAAAAATTAAGCCCTACAAGTTTCTTGTGCGTTCTTCTTGTAGAGGTATCTTTCCGAACGCACGGTAGACTCAGTACTGTATCTTCATTGACGTACAAAAGTGTCAGATTATGACCTATTTGAATAAATCTGTTTGAGTTTGAGTTTGAGTTTGACATGGAACTCTATCTCTCGCGGTTATATTTTTAACCGCCGAAGTGTGCCTGTACTGTGGACCCACTATGGGACTGAGTCCTGGGTACACAGCTTGCTAGCCCTTTGAGAAAAGGCGTGATTCTTATGGGAGCATCGAGGAGCAGCGATGACGTAACCAAAAGCCAGCCACGTGACCAATCGTATCTCAAAGTTCTATATATTTAGCGAAGTCTATTGTACCCAACACAATATATGGAAAGAAAACCACCCAGGACTTGCACAAATTTCACCCACGCCGGACTTCAACCCGCACCTTCCGCACCAATCTGAGACGCGTGGCACTCTACCAATAATTGAGCTACCGTGATTCTAGTCATAGGCGAAATTTTTCTATCTCACCTACCACCTAGAGGCGTATATTTACAGATGATGTATTTCGCATTCTACCCACATATTCATATTGTATTTCAAGCGAATAAACCGCTTAGACTATAAAATCTGTCATACCCACACGGTTATACAATGATATAATAATAATTAATATGACCATCGTGTTTCAAGATACCGTCTTGGTCATATAAATTATTATACCTATAATATTATAGTAGGTATAAAATAACACGTTTAATGGATACGTGCAAATTATACGTCTTAGCGCTCTGATGTATGTACCTAACTTTGATTTATTACCTACTATCCTTTCGACTGCGCCAGTTATGATTTGACGTTAAAACCTATCTATGTGATAGTATGATATGAGGATGTCGGCGTATGTGAATGGGTACTTTACGTCGTTATCATCGTAGGTACCTTATCTGCGTTTCTATGAACGCTGTAGGTACACTTAATAAAAAAATATATTAATTTTTAATCGGTTTATTTGTTCTTATATTATTTATTATAAAAACTATCCTCTTAGCATAATATTATACCTACCTATTAACCTATGAATAATTAACTTAAAAAATTCATAAAGAACTAAAACGTTTATCTGCAAAATCACGAATCGCGGATTTGCACAACTAAAATTCGCACCAACTGACTCAATATTTATATTATTACTAGCTGTGCTCCGCGGTTTCACCCGTGTAGTAAGTCTTCGTTCCCGTGGGAATATCGGTATAAAAAGTACCTACCCTATGTGTTATTCCAGGGTCTAAGCTATCTAGGTACCAAATTTCAGCTCAATCAGTTCAGCAGTGAAAACGGAACAAACATACCATACAAGAAGCAGCGCTAGATGGCGCTGGACGGGAGTTAGAACACGCTATCGTTTTGTTTACCTACTTTTACTAAGGTAACTTTTTTACATTGTACTGATGAGATTTGAAGGTTATAATATCAGTAGGAATCAGAAGGATATATAATAACGTACAAATGCGCGTTAAGAATATTTACATCGAGCAAAAGCTCTATGTCAGTGCCATCTAAAGGCTGAAACCCACCGCTGCTGTGCATGGGCACGCGGCGCATTTTAGCTACGTGGGTTCTTTGTTTTTACAACGTGGGTCTACGTCTCTACTGCAGGACACGCTATACATGCATTCGTGTACCGCATGCACTGCGTGCATGGCGTTGACAGTGTTGAGATACGTGAACGCCATATTCAAGTAAGCCGCGTGTGTACCAACGAGTACCACCTGCAGTACCAAAGTGTATTACATGTACTGCGTGCATAGCGTTGACATAGTTGAGCTACGTGATCGCTATATTCGAGCACGCGTGTACCAATGTCGTCAATTCATGCGTAGCGTGTCCGTGGGTTGCAGTGGACACAATTACTAACATTTTCTTGCTATGCGAAGCTTTACGTACGTAGTCTCTCCGCGCGCCGCGGTGGGTTTCAGCCTATATAAGGAATGATGACTAATTATTGTGATCACTTGTCACCTATCGAGGTATAAACCTAACGTAAACTGGGTCCAAAGGCCTAAGGACCATATCTGCGGTCAATTTCGCAGTGACTCCTTTCTCCTTCGGCTGCAACTTGAACTTTCGGCAGATGTCTGTCAGGGCACATTTCATTTCTAACATTGCGAACTTTTGACCTGGAAATTAAAAAATAGATACATTTTTTGCTTTTATATACTGTTATGACCTGCGTATATTTTGTTCCAGCGCCTGGAAGCCTAGCACACTTTTTTGGCAATCACAATCTATCGAATTTGAGTGTCAACTGATAAAAATACATGTTGAATTTGACGTATTATCGATGATACGACTTCGACCAAGCCACTTTCGATACCAGCCCCGGTAGCACAGTGATCAGGGAAAACGAAGTCCCAGGGGGTTAGAACGAGACAGCAGATATTAATTGTTCGGGCGCGAAGGAGCGAAAAAATAGGGAAAGCTAGAGTTATCCCCGTGCTATGCTAGGCAGGCAAGTTTCAAATTAAAAATGAGTAATAATCTATGGTATAATCTCGGCGTGAAAAAGTAACAAACGAACGCAGTACCATGCTACAACACACACTATTTACATCATCATCATTGCATTTTCTATTGCCTTCATCCCACACTTATAGATGAACGTCCTCTTCCGCCATTCCAGTCTATCATCCGTCATCTCTTCATAACATACATTCACGCCTTTTTTCCCGAAGGGGTAGGCAGAGGTGTACCCAGGACTCAGTCCCATAGTAGATACACCCACATTTCGCCAGTATGTTATTGGTCCCATGTAATAGGGGACGAGCCTATTGCCATCTACCGGGCACAGTTCCAGACTCCAGGCAGTTATTAAGAGATAATTCCTAATGGAAAAATCCAATATTTAACACTGCCTGACCTGGGGATCGAACCCGGGACCTCTTGATTGGCAGTCGAGCATGCGCCCTCTACGCCACCGAGGCAGTTTTCGGCGAAGGTTATTATATTTTTGTGAGTTACACTCATGCAAAGTTATTTCGGCTTAAAAATTGCTTGAAAAGACGAAACGTCAAACGATACTTCTTAGATTTCCTGGACTGTAGTCTGCATAATACATACCAATACAATTCCTAGGGCCGGCACTAAACGGCACGTAACTATAGAGATGCCTTGTCTCCCCCGTAAGGAACCGCTCCGGCCTGAACTCCTCAGGATCAGGGTACAGATCAGCTCGGTGATGCAAGTCGTATATATGGACGGCCACCTCTGAACGAGATTTCACAAGGATATCATCTGTGGAGAATGTTTGCGTTTATTTTTGAGTGTATTTAAGTATGAGGAGATATTTTATTCCAAATATGTGCTTAAATGTTTTATAATAGGGGAATGGCAGCGGGCAATGGTGGTCAATGCAATAACAACAAAACTAATAGGTATCGACGAGAGCATGCTCGCATATAAACAGTTGGCGATACAACGCCCCGCTCCCACCCCATCGAGAAGTCAAAAACTTTTCTGTAGGGACACAGATTGTACAATAGTTATCAATGCAGTTGCAATGAATTTATCAAGCAGTCGCGCACGCCCCCCCGCGTAGGCAGGTGCATTTACTTTAATATTGCGATTAAACGGAGATCAAAGAATACGGTGTTGTGTCTTACCCTTGTGTTAATTAGGACATAATTATAGGCAGGACACACTGGACTATAGACTATCTATACTATATATAGTGACCATCCACATCTAGATCCACATCTATCATCTATTATAACCCGTATATTTTCTATTTCATTTTCTATTTTCTATTTCATTTAACGTTGTTTTCGTTTAACATTTTTTTTCGTTTAACTATGTTCGTTTTAAGTAATTTCATATCTTTAGAAGTTCTGCTCTCGATTAGTTATCTAATATTTTCTCTCATCATAATACAAGTACTCGTAGCTCTTTCAATTAAAATTGATGGACCAATTATCTTGCAAAATATTGATTGAAATAATTTTAATTGCCGATGAAGATCCAAGTCTTAGTTCTAGGCGTTGATTTAAAAAAAAGGGGTGATATATATCGTTCTTACAGCGCTTACTCAACAACCGGCACGTGCGATTTGCTCAGTGTGAACTTGCACAGTGACATATAATGAACAACAAAGATAGAAAGACGTACCTAAGATCGAAGTGCAACCGCGACAACAATATTAGTCGCTCGTACGATCTAACTTTACTTTACTGTGGACCTAATGGGACCTAATTTGAGCTTGCCATTTTCTAGAAGCCAGTACCTCATCTCCCCTTATCTTTAAATCAATGGTTCTAGCATAAATATAACTGTGATAAGTACAAAAAATTTAATAAGAAATTATAACTAATTACGTTATTAATTATTACTTTAAAAGGGGCGGCGCCCACTGGTCCCTGAAATTCGCCCCCTGTGCCCACTCGTCTCTTCAAATATTTAAGGTTCCCACTCGTCCCCTGATCTATTTTTTTTTTATTATTTATATTTCCCATATTTTACTAATTTAGATGTTTCCTTTCGGCCCCTGTGGTTGTGGTACAGTCGCACTGATGCCTATAAAAACCTCTACTCTTAAACTGTTTCCTGTTTTTCTCATTAAAACCTGCACTCATCTCTCATTCTTTAATAAATAAATAATATATAAAAAATAAATAAATAAATTAATTCTTTATCGCAACACAACTGATAATAGATCTAATAGATACTTAATAAGCGTCTGTAAAAATTTTAATATTTATATTCCTTTATTCCTTATTGTAAAAATGTATTTTTACAAACAGAAAGAAGATAAATTGTGGTATACGTCCGAGGTTAATTCGTTCAAGCGTCCGAGAGTCAACAGGCCAAATTCGAGGATTATCCATTTCGTTTCACCAAATTAAAATAAAAAAACAGTTTCAGTTACATCAACGTATTGCAGGTTATTTATTATATACGTTACGCATATTTACGTTTAGCCGGAAGGCCGGCAGCTTAATTATTTTTCCACGAATGAAATATTATGGGATTGAAATATAGTGTTCCAAATACATATAATAGAGGAGGAGGTCACCAATGTTATTCCGATATTGATGTGTCTGATCCTCGGTGTCGGAGACTTTTAGGGGTCAACTTTTAACAACAACTTTGGAACAACTCTTAACTATGGAGTCAAATCTGAAATATAGAAAAAAATAGTTCTTCCCTATTTTATCTAAAGAGGATGATCCATTGGCGAGATAAGTTTTTGGTTCGTCAACGAGCCGACGAGCCAAAGGAGTAGAAGTTTACTCCCGACCGAGTCTCATGGTACACCAACATTTCGCCAGATATGTTTTTAGGTCCCATAAAACATGAAAATAATTAAAAAAAAAGAGTTGAACTTCTTAATACCTAATTTAATTGTATAAACTGGGATTCAGGTGTGTTTCAGTGGTTCAGAAAAACTATGTCATTTCTTCTACGTAATCGGAAAATTGATTAGTTTTGCTTACCCAAAATAAAATCTTCGGTAACGGTCCTCGCAATGAAAGGCACACTAGGGTTCAACCGTAAGGTTTCCTTGATAACAGCCTCTAGATACTTCATGTTGGCCCAATCAGACATAGTTGATCTGCCATTTGAACTGCCCATTATTGTCTGGTATTCTTCAAAGACGCGATCCTGATACAGGGAGAAACCTTTATTATAAAGAAGTCTTATTATAATAATGTTAACAAGTAGGTACAAACGAAAGTAACCATACCAAATATAGCTGGCAGTAGAATGATAACCAGTCTTGTGCGTACTTCTTGTAGAGGCAGGTTTATCTTTCCGAACGTACAATTTGACACAATCCTATGGAAAATTTACCAAATCAATGTTTTGTATTCCCGTTTCCTTTGTTACGGTCTGCACTCGCCCCATGGCTTTGTTACGCATTCTACAAAATTTAATAAAAGACATTCACGACTGTCATCGAGGCCTTTCGTCACAAAATCGTCGACTTGACCGCCGCGCGTTATCCTAACTTCGGTCGCGCGTCGGCAAACCCTAAGTTATATTATAAGGAAAATATTTGTGGAATGTAAAATAAACTTTTATATGAAATGCTGCTTGCTGCAAGCTGCTTTCATTTGCATGAACAATTTACGTTATTCCTTTGAATACAGTTAACTTATTTGATATATTTATATTTTAATATTTTGATTATAAAATCTTCGTTTTTTTGTAGTGAACGTCCAATCACGCTATTAAAACTGTCATTTTTAGAAGTTGACTATAAAAAACCGCGAGTTTATAAGAGAAAGTATATGATATATAGTCGGTAGAAGGAATATAGTCAGCCGTTTACACGCGGTTTTTTCATAGAGAACTTCTAAAAATACCAGTCTTACTGGCGTGATTGGATTTTCACTACAAAAAAAGGAAGTGGAGGATATTCCGAGGAAACGGGAATACAAAAACATCCATGTGGTAATTTTTTCATAGGATTGAGTCAAATTGCTAAAAGACCGCGTACACTCTTAAAAGTGCAAAAGTGTGTTTTTTTTTTCTTCTGCAGAACACCTCACACGCCCTCCCGCCTGTTGGCCTACAATGCAATAGAGTAGTTTCCAGCAGCTGAAACCGCGAGCCTTATCTATTTACTCAATAATAATAAGACAAGGAACCAACCTGTACATCTTCATGGTTGACTAAATACATGAGGGCGTATGTCAGAGCTACTGCTGTCGTGTCGTAGCCCTGAAATGATTTCATGATTAAATATCTAATACTTTTTAATTATTGCAAAAGAAATTAGAAAGTGAATGAATGAGTTACCCAATAATAACTAATGAATATGTCAGAATTTTAATTACAATAAGTTGTTATTGCTAATAGACTCCAGATTATAATTAAAATTGCTACTAGTAGTTTAGATTTCAGATATAGACTTCACTGAATTCGAATTTAGTGATTGAAGGATTCTTACGAGTAGCTAATTGTACCTTTTAGCTATTTAAGTATAGTACAATAATTGGGTGAACAAAAATAAAACGTGCGAATCGTGCCGTCCACGCGAATCCCTGACATCTCATTCTTCGTACATGCTCTGAAATTGTGGGCATACTTTGATCCGGCCTTTTAAACACATATACACATGAACACATAATATATCTAATTCAAATACGTTTTTAAAAAGAACTTTTGCATGACAAGCATGTTCCAAAACCCTCACCTCAAACATGAAAGTGTTAACCTCTTCCTTGATACCATCAAGATCAATCTCTCCTTTATCCTCAGCTTCCAGCAGTAGATCGAGCAGCGCTAGTTGTTTCCTACTGCTGGAGTCTTTCCCTTCTAGCGCTGCGAAGAAATCTCTTCGCTTCTCTCTTCTTTTGGCTATCACCTCGTCGGCGAAAGTATGGATCTGGAAAAGAGGTTTCATTTTAATATGAGTTACTGGTTATCAGTTAGTACCTATCTTTTTAAAGTTGGACGCACACTTATCCGAACCGAACGCGACCTCGCACACCTCATCGGACGATTCGACGCGGGCAAGTGTGCGAGGTTTTATAGTATATCATATGAAGAATTTAAAATTCTTTTGGTTCGGCGCGTTTTGTGATGTAAAATGATAAATTTACAATCATTCCATATGTATATAACCTCTCGCTGCATAATATTTTTCTGGAATAAATCGATCTCTGAGAGAGATACGTACAGACAATACAAGAAAAGCTTTGTCCATACTATTCGGACAACATTGTATATGCAAACTGCAAACCTAAGGTTTACTTAAAGTTGATACCGAATACAGGTGACCTGAACTATTAGCACCAACCTGAACATATAATTTTGTGAATAATTGTTCGTACCAAAAAGAAATAAAACGATAAAATTATTAAGAGGTCGCGTTTTCTAGTAATAATTATTGCCGTTGGCCATCATTTCTTGAACGTGGCGGCGGATGGCAGTTATTACCGTCTGTCCCGGCGAATCTGCCCCTTCGGCAGGTAGGAATGATATTTCATAATGATATTTAGGAATGATCATTGTGTGGCATGGATATCACTGGTGCTTACCTTAACTAGGGTGTTGTTAAACCGCCTTCCCAAAGAAGACATCCTGAACAGGAAGTCATTGTGTAGCCACACTGTAGTCAGCCTCGCCAGCATCAGTTTGCCTATGTCATGGATAGCTGCTTTGTATGTCTGGGTTTTTGATGATGTGTCTGTATCTAATTGGGCGCCCATGGCTGTCTCTGTAAATAACAAATCTTAATAATCAAGAAAACTTAAATATTTAAATTAGAAGGTATATTAAATACTTATGTAGTGCAACAATTGGCGGTCTCATTCGCCAAGAGCAATTTCTTCCAGACAACCGTGTAGGGAGAGAAAGGTGAAGTTCACATTTTCGAGGTTGCAGAACTATCGATAGTTGACTCTCAAAAGCTATTATCAATAGTAACAAATCAGGTTAACCGGAAGACGTCCACTGCTGAACATAGACCTCCCCCATAGAACGCCATAAAGTATTCATTTGGGGGATTTTGCCGTAATCACCACGCTTGTTGTGCGGGTTGGTGATCGCAGTAGTTGTAATGTATATTGTAATGTACTTGGTGCCGGAGAGCGCTGCTGCCTACTCTCCAAATATGTGTCTCTGGCGGGTCTCACGCCTCCCACGGGACGAGGAAGGGGTGGCACTATTATATAGCCGAGAACCATGCATTTAAAACAGGCATTACCTGCTCTATCACCAGTACCTATTACTTCTCACCATATGTATCATATTCATTGAGATGATTCCAATGAGTCAAACCAAAGACTATATACAGGGTGAATAGTTTTTGAAGTGGTAGGCCTCTTTTGCAGGGGAAGTACCACACCTTTGCCAGTTATTCATCCGCCAAGCAGTAATATGCAAACATTACTGTGTTCCGGTCTGAAGGGCAATGTTACCAGCGAAATTGGGCATGTTGAGATTCAACAACTAATATCTCAGGGTGACAGGCGCAGTGCAGTGCCGCGCAGAATTTTGAATTTTAAAACCATGGGTGGCACTGTGTCTGTTATGGGCAATCATGATGCTTACCATCAGGCACCTGATTTGCTCGTCTTGTCATTCATTATCATAAAAAAAAAAGTAATTCCCTGCATTCCTTTAAAGAATCTGAACTGGCTGCAGCATCAGGTCAAGGTTGTCAAAGTCGTTGCAACAGTGTTGAAGTCACAGGATACCAAATTTCGAATCGATCAGACCACTGGAAGTTGTTCACATCCCTTCAGCCGCTCAATAAGCAGCAAAATTGCGTTCACAGAAGAATGCTTTTAAGACTTACCACAAATTGTAGACAAAGTGAAATCACTAATAACAGCCATAACATCAACATCTTCCCCTCCAGTTTCCTCCAGCTTCTTGATCAGTTTCTCACTCTTCTCCTCCATGACTGTCGCGAAGTTCTTCAGTATGTTGAAGTGGAAGGTCGGTGTAAGGATCTTACGGCGCGTGTGCCATTTGGAGCCTTTACTAAGAAGCAACCCAGTGCCCAGCCAGGGTTCGAGGAAGGAGTACGCCATGCTCTTTGAGATGTTCTTGGAATGGGATAATACTATCTGAAAGAAAGAGAAGCACATAACATAATAATACTTATAAAATGTAGCGTCCGAGGCCCAGCGGAAATGTGCCCGGCTTCAGATCCCGGAGTCCTTGGGTTTGAATCTCATTCACATTTGTTATGTTATGTAACTACTTGGTCTTTTCATAGTAAACTTCTTAAAATCTCAGTTTTACCCGCGTGATTAGACGTTAACTACAAAAGAAAAAAGGAAGTACTTCACCTTCAACATATAAAAACATAACATAACATACATTCACGCCTTATTCCCGAAGGGGTAGGCAGGGGTGTACCCAGGACTCAGTCCCATAGTAGATACACCCACATTTCGCCAGTATGTTATTGGTCCCATGTAATAGGGGGCGAGCCTATTGCCATCTACCGGGCACAGTTCCAGACTCCAGGCAGTTATTAATATAATTCCTAATGGAAAAATCCAATATTTAACACTGCCTGACCTGGGGATCGAACCCGGGACTTCTTGATTGGCAGTCGAGCATGCGCCCTCTACGCCACCGATCAGGATATAAATATATCATATAGGTTTTATATTCGGAGGGAACAAAGGAATACAAAACATCGATTTGGTAAATTTTCCATATAGCATTGTGTCGAATTGTTAAGAGGTCGCGTTTCTTGTTAAACACGGCTTTCCACTTTACAATAAAAGACGAGTCATAATGGAGACAATAACAAACTATTCTCATCTTTTCCTGGTGTAACAAAGTAATTACACTAATTGATAGCCCATGTCGTGATAAGTGCATTAAGTGATTACCTCTACATCCTGCGGTCGACAGACGTGTAACACGCGCCGGTTGAACACCTTCACCACGAATCTGTCTCCGTATTCTCGGAAAAATCTACGGACTAGTTGGAACATATCGCCTGAAACATAATATTAAAGTATTTAACTTTTTTATGATAGTGAGTGACAAGACAAGCAAATCAGGTGCCTGATGGTAAGCATCATGATTGCCCATATCAGACACAGTGCAACTCAGTGTTTTAAAATACATGATTCTGCGCGGCACTGCACTGCGTCTGTCACCCTGAGATATTAGTTGTTGAAACTCGTCATGCCTTCGCTGGTAAACACTGGCAAAGGTGTGGTACTTCCCCAGGCGGCCTCCTGCAAAAGAGGCCTACCACTACAACTGACCATACTAGAACCAAAGAAGTTTTTTTTTTATCCCCTACGTGGCAAACAAGCAGACGGGCTTGAAGGTGAGCGGTTACCGCCGCCTATGTGTACCTGCAATACCAGGGGTCCAGTATGTTGCCGACCCATCAACACTATTCACTCTCATTTTGAAGAGCCCCCTGTTGTAGCTCAACGAAAAGACTTCAGCAAGAAGATCATTCCACAGTTTGCACGTATGCGGCGGAAAAGAAGTTGACACAATCCTATCAATAAATCTAATAAATTGATATATCGTATCTACCTGTTTCCTCCAAAAACTATGAAACTGTCGATAAGTTGATAAATATTATAATAGTTGTATAATTTGGTAGCTGTGCCTGGAAAGCTTTCTAGGAGTTTAGTAAATCTGTGATTTTATAGATTTCTATAATTTCTGTGTTCTCTCCGAATGTCTACTTTACCACCTTGTATCTTTGCCATTATTATATTATTATTATTATACTTCCATTCCTAGATACTTGAACAAAACGCTTTAAATCGCTTTAAACAAACAGTGCCATCTATTAGTTCCGCAATTTTGCGCCAAGTATAGAAATATGCAGTAAAATGGCCATAACTTTTGATTGCGTTAACTTAGAAGTATGATTTTATTACAGCCACAAGGGACCGCAGATCTGAGTATGTAACTAGTTTATATCAATTTCAATGATATCTCCACGCGTTCCTGTTGAAAAGTTGTCATGACAGACGGACGGTCAGACAGACAGACGAACAACAAAGTTATCCTGATCTGATAAGGGTTTCTTTTTTCTTTTCGAGGTACGGAACCCTTAAAATGAAAATGCCTTAAAATTAAATAACTAATTCCATACTCACGAGTGTTAATATTAATGAAAACGAAGGCGTTTCCAGCTATGGGTATTCGAGGAGGACCTGGCAACTTGTCGAGGGGGTTGTCTTCCATTGCCTTCCATATGATGGCGGCGATTATGGCAACGATTGCCAATATTATGGCCCACATGATGACCCTGGTTTGTAAACATTACCTGCTCAAATAAAATCCCACTAATAATATAATAAATCTCAAACCTCAGTACAATGAAAAAAAGTTATCTTTGTAACTATTTTTGCAGCGATAGGCCTCTTTTGCAGGGGGCCGTAATTCTTACTGTCTCTATCAATTAAGGCGAAACACTGTTCGTTTTCAGAAGCACTACACTATTGACTTCATAATACTACATTTCATTGTCACTTTCACTATACTAACTCGAAAGGTTTTGTCCTTTTGAGTCTCCTTACTAGGACCGTGTTGTCGAGGAGCTGGATAGCCTCGACGTTCTCGTGGTGATGGAGCCAACGTTCGTGAGCTCTAGCATTTATTTTAATTAGACCACGTCTTTAAGTTAGCTAGGGTAGATCAGATAATGTTATTCGCAACAATATAACATAACATACATTCACGCCTTTTTCCCGAAGGGGTAGGCAGAGGTGTACCTAGGACTCAGTCCCATAGTAGATACACCCACATTTCGCCAGTATGTTATTGGTCCCATGTAATAGGTGGCGAGCCTATTGCCATCTACCGGGCACAGTTCCAGACTCCAGGCAGTTATTGAGATTATTCCTAATGGAAAAAATCCAATATTTAACACTATGCCTGACCTGGGGATCTAACCCGGGACCTCTTGATTGGCAGTCGAGCATGCGCCCACTACGCCACCGAGGCAGTCATTATATTCATTTATAGTTCATTTATAATATCAATTTTAGTAAAACATTTGCTTAGTTTATTATAAATAATGGCGATGCTAAAAATATTAAATAAGCACATTTGAAAATTTTATTATTAGGCCTATAAAATAAAACCAAAATTATAATGGAAGGTCGACATGGCCCAAAACTCAACGACTCCTTTCTGTTTAGGGCAATAAGTATAACTCGTAGTGATATTTAAGCAACTGCTAAAAGTACCACAGAACAGAGAGGAAAAAGTACTTCAAACCCGTTATATTGGTTTAACTTCACATTTGACGGTTGGTTAAGAATTAATTGTTGTTAAAGTTAGTTGGTGCCTCTGTCTTTACAAATATCTTAAACATTTGAAATGTACTTAGTACTTACTATTAATGTTATTAATATGTACTATCACCATACCAATAATTTCTCGTGTGCCCTATGTGCACGGGAACGAAGTGTGGAGCATGAAACGTCAAACAGTACTTGTATTTGATGGACTTTAAGTAGTTCTATAAATAAATCTTGTATATACCTGAGGGGCAGACCGCACGGAATAATGAAGATACTATTTTTCTATTAATTGAAAAAACCTGCCTGTTGATTAATCGTAGGCTGTTTTGCATTTAAATACATTAACAATAAAATAATAGTCAATATCTACTTACCGTTTTAATCTTCTATTTTCGTATCATCTGTAGTATACCGGTTCATAATTCATTCACGACCTTCGGTTTTATTTGTTTATTGTAAATATGAGAACACGTTTGGTTTGGCTCAAGGTGCAGTGACTTCTAACACGATAAAAATGTTGATACTTGATGCTGTCATATTGGTTTAGCCTTTACTGCGTAACATAAACAGTTTAAAAAAATTGTTGCGGATACATTGCGGGTTTCTAAAGTAGATAATTGTCGCGAATGAATAACCTGGATCCTATGTTATTAGTTATTACTAGTATTCTTAAGTATGTCAGGATACCGAGAACGAAATATAAAAGGCTGCTAAAACTCTGAATATTTTGTTCCTTATCTGTATATAATGAATTAAATATTATTCAAGGAGTCACAAAAATGGGTAGTACAGGGCAGCTTCAAACTGAACATCAACTATAACATAACATACATTCACGCCTTTTTCCCGAAGGGGTAGGCAGAGGTGTACCCAGGATTCAGTCCCATAGTAGATACACCCACATTTCGCCAGTATGTTATTGGTCCCATGTAATAGGGAGCGAGCCTATTGCCATCTACCGGGCACAGTTCCAGACTCCAGGCAGTTATTGATATGATTCCTCATGGAAAAATCCAATATTTAACACTGCCTGACCTGGGGATCGAACCCGGGACCTCTTGATTGGCAGTCGAGCATGCGCCCTCTACGCCACCGAGGCAGTCGTTTTTATCAACTATAAAAATAACAATAATAATTCATTTCAGATTCCATAAAATATTGACCGCGTCGCAAATTATTCACTGTGACCCACCTTCAAAAAAACAGGTCTATATTCTATGCATGTCTTTGTTAAGTTTATTTCTCGTGCTAGTTCCATAGTTTCTAAAAAACAGGTCTTTATTATAAGCATGTCTTTGTTAAATTTATTTCTCGTACTAATTTCAAAGGTCTGCTATGATTTTGTCAAAACTTAATTTGGGATAATATAATTTTAATTATAGCAGGTAGAAAAAAAAACTGCCTCGGTGGCGTAGAGGGCGAATGCTCGACTGCCAATCAAGAGGTCCCGGGTTCGATCCCCAGGTCAGGCAGTGTTAAATATTGGATTTTTCCATCAGGAATTATCTCCATAACTGCCTGGAGTCTGGAACTGTGCCCGGTAGATGGCAATAGGCTCGCCCCCTATTACATGGGACCAATAACATACTGGCGAAATGTGGGTGTATCTACTATGGGACTGAGTCCTGGGTACACCTCTGCCTACCCCTTCGGGAAAAAGGCGTGAATGTATGTGAATGTATGTGAGAAAAAAAAAGTTATTCGCTGTGTTCAACCTTCCCCTATTTACCAACATACATTAAATATGTCATTATCGTAATAATATCCACCGATGACCTTCGCTCGAACGTGCTATTGTTGCAACCCGTCACATTTTGACCGAGAACCATTAGCCAGGAAAACAAGAATCCATCATATTTCCCCCAAAATAATGTATTTTGTACTATAATCCCATTATTCTCTCGGCTTTTGGCAAAACCGCGCCGTCATCGAATCTCAATTATACCAGTTTTGCTTTATCGCAGTGACTCGCCATATTTAGGTACAGGTTGTCTAGGAACTCTATGAGTATAATATGCGAGGGCGCTGTTTTCTACGCGCAAGGGTTGTTTTAAAATAACATCTCACCTTGTTTCCTCAAAGGTTTTATTGGATATTTCAATGACTGCCTGAAGTCCGGAACTGTGCCCAGTAGAATGCAATAGGCTCGCCCCCTATAATGGGACCAAAAACATAACAGACGTAGTGTGCGTATGCATACGATGGGACACCTTGTAATAATAATAAATAATAATTATTTGAATGTACACTCTAACAGAACGGGGGTGGTATTACGAACGTGCAATCGCGTAACTTACAGCAGTAAATTTTGCTGTCAAACATCATATTTTGTATGCCGTTTGACAGCAGACATTAAGCAATTAAACGCTTTCCACACTTCTACTGCTATTCGTAATAAGGGGGCGGGTTACCCCAATTACACTGCTCGAGTCAATTCATATGGGTCCATATAGGACAACCCATATTGCCAAAGTTTCAGGTCACCAAGATTCCTACAAGGCCTCCAACATGACGTAACAACTGCCCCCTACATATCTTATAGGAAACAGCCTTTTAGTGATAAAGGACCCTTGATAAAGTTAATCATCATCTTCATCACCAGCCGGCAGACGTCTACTGCTGAAACAGGATTCCCCATGGAACGGCATAAGCTATTCATATGGGGGATTTTGCCGTAATCACCACGCTTGGCAGGCGGCTTGGTGCTCGCAGCAGTTGGAATACTTGGTGCCGGAGAGCATTGCTGTCCTCTGTCCGAATATGTGTCTCTGCCGAGTCTCACGGCTCCCACCAGATGAGAAAGGGGTGGCCCTATAAAGCCGGTAATTACCTTATTACTAAGAGTACTAATTATCTATTCTATTAATAGCGTCGCTAGTGTATATATAATTTGGTAATGACGTTATTATATTGGCAGCTGACAGTTTCAATTTTTCCCACCTGAACAGGTTAGCTAGTGACACTATACCTAATCTAATATGTGGTTAGTTTCTTTTTGTGCCACTTACATCTTAATCTTAATCTTATCGTAGACAAAGGAAGGAAGGATAAAGCAAGTTGAGTTTGATCTTTCATCATATCGCGGTCAAAGTCTAACTCGAAACTTGTTATGAGACGGAAGATAAGCGTTCTGATACACACGCGGTCTTTCTCGCGCGATTATAGTTGAATGAGATATTATAGCATAGCGAATCACGGCTCAATAACGACACTCACCGATGACCATAAGCTTCAGTCAAGGAGCGACCACAGAGAGAAGAGAGAGAGGATTAATGATCTATTTATGTCTGTTTTTAATTACTCGTTGGAAAACAATAACAATAATGGCATTATTTATAAGGTGATTTGTAATGGTGTATTTAATGTCGACGATTTCTTATAATGTTAAAAGTCCCATTGAGTTACAATTACATTGAGTTATTGAGTTACATTCAATATACTCATACGAAATCTTTGTAAGATGTTAAAGATTTTGTCGAATTAATGCGGTGTGGTTTGTTTACCAAGTCCACCATGTTACAAAGTAAAAATCGTTTTCACTTCGCTTGCTCAAAAATCTCGTACCAGAATAACTACATTTTCAAGCTCTAGGGGACAAAGTAAATTTCTTTTTGATTTTTGTCTGTTACTAACAAGATTAAATTTTTTCGTGTCGCACGTAGAGGATGTTAGCCAAAAATGTTTTGATGTATAATAGCCGTGTAACACACACGGCTCAAAAACCTAAAACGGCTCAAGAATTAGGTAGGTACTATGATTCCTTTCTATAGAGTAGAGGATAGGTATCGCTGAAACTTTTCCAAGCCCTAAAGCCTGCTTTCTAAAGAATCTTCTTATTATTCTTCAGATAGCAGGCTTAATATTACTTATGATAAGTTTTTTTTTTTTACAGAGTTTATTATTACTTATTATAAGTAATAAGTACGCAACAGCACAACGGATAAACAGGAAAAAATATGATAATATTTTATAAACGCGGTTTTATTAAAAACACGGCGACGAGATGTCATATTTCCATAATACCACCCACTTTTCACACGCAATAATACCGCGCGTCTAGAAGCACTTGTATAACAAGTTTTGGAGGAAAAACTTCGACAAGAACTTTGTAATGATGAGCAATGTTATTAGTTACCAACTTGGATGAGGCTATTAACATAATAATATAATAATTTCTGAACAAAAAAGTTAAGATAATTATTCGGATGCCAAAGAGCTGTGTAATTTCCTAATAAATAGAAAAGAATATTTTAATGCATACCAAAAGTAAAAACAGCGTTAAAAAACGATAGATAGCAGATTATATCACGGTAAACAAGCTGCGGTCTTATCGAGTGAAGCAATTTCTTACAGACACATTTTTAACTAACCAAATCATTTGTTTATACCAAAATATAGAGCAAAAATGCACGAAATATTTACGACATTTACAAAATTAAAACTAAAGTATTTAGATCTTAGGTTTATTTTCCATAATTCCTTGGTATGAATTTAACATAAATCGGTTTAACAGGTCGTAAAATAATGTCGCACTTGAGCGTGGGTGTGACTTGAGGTGTGACTCCTTTCTCCTTTGGCAGCAGTCTGAAGTTGCGGCAAACTTCTGTTATCACCAACTTCATCTCTTGCATCGCGAACTTTTGACCTGATAAATTATTGAGGTTATCTTTATGTTACTGTTCTAGACAGATAAGAATCTATTGCCGGGCGTCAGGAGTCCAAATGTATATATGGTACTGAATTTGTGGATATAGTCCGCGCGCCCCGTGCTATTTTATTATATCATAAAGTTTTACCAAGAGGTCCGGGGTTCGATCCCCAGGTCAGGCAGTGTTAAATATTGGATTTTTCCATTAGGAATTATCTCAATAACTGCCTGGAGTCTGGAACTGTGCCCGGTAGATGGCAATAGGCTCGCCCCCTATTACATGGGACCAATAACATACTGGCGAAATGTGGGTGTATCTACTATGGGAATGAGTCCTGGGTGTACACCTCTGCCTACCCCTTCGGGAAAAAGGCGTGAATGTATGTATAAGTTTTACAGTGTTTAGGATAACACGTTAAACTGATAGACTGATAGAACTGGCAGTCGTTAGCTCATGTCTCGTGTCGGAGTCCTTGTAGCAATCTTGGTGATCTGGAACTTTGACAATATGGGTTGTTTATTGTCCATATACGATCCCAATTAATAATTGACTCGAGCAACGTAATCTGGGAAACCAGAACGGGTTTTACAATTACGATATAAATTCCAATTATCATTCTCTTCTAGTTCTTTTTTTTGTCATACAATTTGTTCTTTTATAAAATTAAATAGTTATGAATGATATAATACTTAGAATAGAACTAATGCACTTTCAAAATGATAAAAATGACACTAGGTTGATTCCTAGGAATACGCACGAGGACTTTCTCGATATATGAACGACTCGTTGATCCATCTCGGTAGAGGCAAGGTGTTCGCTAGGGAACTCCCATTCTGAGTGCTCTTAACAGGAAAGTGGACCTCTTAGCAGTATGACCCATTTCTACGGAAATTTTACCAAATCGATGTTTTGAATTCCACTGTTTCCTCCGAATATAGTAAACCTATATGATATATTTATATTTTAATAATTTGTAGATGAATTAAACTATGTCTCTGTCATTTTATTTTAGTTGGGCAAATCGTTGGACGCTGTGGAAAAATGAATTAAATAAAACATAGTAGAAAGTAAGAAGGTACCCTACCTATACAGTTCCTAGGCCCAGCACTGAAGGGTATATAAGCGTAAGGATGCCTGGACTCTCCGTTCAGAAACCGCTCCGGGAGGAACTTATCAGGGTCTGGATATATGTCTGCTCTGTGATGCAGCTCAAAAATATGCACCGACACCTCTGTTCCTTTCTTTACTAAAATATCTCCTGTTGAAATAAAAGGTTAAAGCTACATAACAACTTTCAGCCAAATCAATTCAAAAGGTTTGTGTAAGTGTACAAAGTGTGTACAAGGTGTAGGGGAAGCATCTATACATCAAACTGAAAAACTTTTTAAAGGAAGAATTGCGAAGTTCGCGAAAAAAATGTTTGACTTCCCGTACAAAATGGATAACAGCTAATCGACAAAGTATGTGAAGTCGAAATTTTTTTTCGCTAATTTCATAATTCTTTCTTTTGTAAATTGCTTAGGTTGACGGGTAGATGTGCATTCTTAATTATTACTACAAATAATTTTTGTAACAAATTGTACATCTAATAAACATCTATAGAGTCGAGTCCATCTATGCTCTCTACTCTCTAGTCTGCACGGCCATACTGCGAGCCTAGCGCGGTGGCGATAGGCGCGGAATTTCTTTTGACAAAAGAAATCTATGGATCTGCCTCTGTGTACAATTGCGGCTTGCTAGCGTAACGGTCTCAAACGAGCCAGCGAGCGTATTTGTCAAACTTTACTATCCGCTCATTGTGGCCAGTCTACAGGACTACGGGTCTAGCTGACAGGCGACCTAACGCCCGGTCTTGTGTCAGTGAGGCCACCGCTCAGACGCGCCCACCACAAGTGCATTGCCACCACCATACTGCGCTAGGTGCCCAGCATACGGACATGCACTTAGCAGCCTTGAGTTCAGAAAGCCACTCGGTCCGAATTTTTCTCAAGTCAATAAAGTGCGATGCCAAGCTGGACAATGCGGCATATTTTTGTCATAGTTTATTTTAAGGTTATTTTCCATAGACTTGAATCTTCAAAGGACCAAAAACTGACATATTATCCTAGTTCAGCTTACGCGTGGTAGATAGATAGATATATAAACACTTTATTGTACACCATACATAGGACACAAACATAAAGGAATAATAATTATATTAATCTTAGGTTAGTACAAGTGGCGGTCTTATCGCTTAAAGTGATTTTTTCCAGACAACCGGAAGGAAAGGAATACTTTACTCATGAGTATTTCTAGTCGGCGGTGTACTTACAGGAGAATTTATTTATTTATTTGGCGTACATAACAAATTACAATCACTTCAAAAATACATTTAGTTACAATAATATGTTCTAATACTAATAATGTATAATATGTGACTGCCTCGGTGGCGTAGTGGGCGCATGCTCGACTGCCAATCAAGAGGTCCCGGGTTCGATCCCCAGGTCAGGCATAGTGCTAAATATTGGATTTTTCCATTAGAATTATCTCAATAGCTGCCTGGAGTCTGGAACTGTGCCCGGTATATGGCAATAGGCTCGCCCCCTATTACATGGGACCAATAACATACTGGCGAAATGTGGGTGTATCTACTATGGGACTGAGTCCTGGGTACACCTCTGCCTACCCCTTCGGGAAAAAGGCGTGAATGTATGTTATGTTATGTTAATATGTTCTAGATTGCAACTCAAAAAGATGTACACTCAGAAAAACAATTAGGTAGAGTATCGAGCGAACAAAATAATATCTGACTTAAGTATCTAATTTTACATTATATAATATAGTTATCTAATTGCAAAGCAAGGTTAGCTACAATAATAGTAACATTCAGGTATCAATTTTAATTATACTATTATATACAACAATCAATCAAGGGTTTGAATTCAGATACAACGCTGTCGTTGAATCCGAAGTTCTTTTATTGGGTTGAAGGATATCCTTTATTGTTTGTTTGTAGTTGTTAAATTTAGGATTAAATATATCTAAGTTTGTGTTGTTACATGCCAGGTCATTATATTGTCGAGCCATTCTCACTAAAGGATTAAAGTACGAAATGTTATTCTTATGAGTAAGTAGAGAAAAGAGATTTGTAGTATTTGATCTACGTGCACTGTATTTTATATTAATTGAAAATTGTGAGAGCAAGTCTGGAGAGCTAATTATGGAATTAATTATTTTATAAAGATAGACAAAATCAAAGTATTTACGACGTATTTCTAACGATTCAGCATTGAATTTAGATAGTCTTTCTTCATAGCTGAGTTTCGGACGACTTAACTGTTGCCGATAGCATAGAATCCTTAATAGAGCAAGAGCCCATGACGGCCAGACCTTCGTTATTTTATAAAAGCTGAAAGTTTCTCTGTGTGTGTCCCTAGTACAGGTAAGAATGATCCCCACCCACGAAGCTGAGGCAGCGGTGGCTTTGGCAGGTAACAGGTAACAAAGGTGTATAAAATTCCATCTCAAATTTATCATAAAATAAAACTTATTTTTTTTATAATTGATTCACAATAGTATCAAAATTCACGTTGCTTATTGCCAGACAGTTAGTATGGTTGCAACTCTCTGCCGGACACCCTTAAACTATTATAATTTATAATTATACTTACGTTATTTTATAAAATCTCAATTTTATATATAATTTTTTTGGGGGCCTATTAATCTATGTTTACATAATAGCCGGACAGATTCGACGGTTCTATCATCTTGCCAGACGCTTGTTTTTTTTCTTTTTTTTTTAATGACCTATGCTGTTGGCCTCAGATGGCCTCTACAGCTTTACCGGGCAGTGGTGTGCGCAGGAGGCGCTCGACCCAAAGTTAAAGGGCGACTAGCACAAGGGCACCTAGACGGTACGAACCTCGGCTTGGGCCGTCGCCAGAATACGTGGGGTCAGACTTGCCCTGACACCCCAGAAGGGGAGTGTCCTAGGGCCCTATCAATGGTTTGATCTGTTTGATTATTTGGAGAGAAACTAACCGATCTGAAGGATCTGAGAGATCTTCGACCTCGCCGGCGAGGTCGGTGTTGTGATTGTGTGAGTTGGTGGATCTGGTATCCGGCACCAGTACCGAAAACGGAGCGTATGTTGCGTATATTGGTAGGATTGGGCGAACCTAGCGCCGCCGATGTGACGGCGGTGATAGAGTCGTCCGGGTCGTCCAGGACGTTGCGAGGGCGTCTACGGAGGGGAGGGTTGCCAGACGCATTCAAAGTGAACAGTAGTTGGGAGAGCAAGGAGCGTATACAGTAACTAGTGCGAGTGAGACAGAGCGCTTGGTCTATTGCGGCCCTTCACTTCACTGCGCATCAGCTGTTGTTTATTGTAACTATCTGGTGAACGGTATGCTCAGAATAAACGTATTATTTTTCTGTGCAGTTTATAAAGTAAATGTGATCAGTTGTAATAAAGTGCTATCATGAGTGACGAAAAAATAGTTTGCTTTGTTTGTAAGAAAAGTGATGAACATATAATAATATTTTCTGAGGAAACTTTAAAAAAATGTCAGACTATTTGATAATTATGTTAAATTATTGTACGTTAATTTTGGACTATTTGTAATTAAATTAACTTGGTTTTTTTACTATTGCAGAAAAGAATGAAGAAGGCGATATTTGAGTTTCGATATGATTGAAATTGTATTAGAACAATTTTACTGAGTATTGTTTTAAATATTTGTTATTCAAACTGTAAAAAATTATTTAATGAAACTTCTTGATTTAAAAAAAAAAAAACTGCACAATTTGAACTTAATAACAGTGGATGCGCAGTGAAGGGCCGCAATAGACCAAGCGCTCTGTCTCACTCGCACTAGTTACTGTATACGCTCCTTGCTCTCCCAACTACTGCTCACTTTGAATGCGTCTGGCAAGATGATAGAACCGTCGAAACTGTCCGGCTATTATGTAAACATAGATTAATAAGCCCCCAAAAAATTATATATAAAATTTAGATTTTATAATATAACGTAAGTATAATTATAAATTATAATAGTTTAAGGGTGTCCGGCAGAGGGTTGCAACCATACTAACTGTCTGGCAATGAGCAACGTGAGTTTTGATATTTTTATGAATCAAATATAAAAAAATTAAGTTTTATTTTATGATAAATTTGAGATGGAATTTTATACACTTTTGTTACCTGTTACCTGCCAAAGCCACTGCTGCCTTGGGTGGCTTTGGCAGGTAACGCTTCGTGGGTGGGGATCATTTTAACCTGTACTAGGGACACACACAGAGAAACTTTCAGCTTTTATAAAATAACGAAAGTCTGGCCGTCATGGGCTCTTGGGCTATAAGCACTTTCTCTGCACTCTCTCTATATCGTTGATGTGCACTTTGTAGTTGGGAGACCATATGGGGCTACCATATTCAAGTACGCTTCTAACCAGGGTGTTGAACAGATAAAGAAGACTATGAGATTGCTTAAAGCCTTTGGTGGATCTCAGAACAAAGCCAAGCAGTTGATTAGCTTTTGTAATAATATGATGGTAATGAGGCCGAAAGGAAAGCTTGTCATCAAAAAGAATTCCCAAAAAATTGTACTTAATAATATACTTGTATATACATACAAACATACATACTTATAATCACACACACATACATACATTCCGGCGAGATAAGTCTACTTTGCATATTTCCACAGCTTAATGTCATATGGGATTTTGTTGTGGGGGTCAGCTGCAGATATAGAAACTATCTTTATACTACAAAAACGTGCGATTCGTGCCATCTATGAGATGCGTCCACGCGAATCCCTTAGAGAATTATTTAAAGAAATAAACATACTGACCCTACCATCCTTATACATCTATGAGAACATCATGTATGTGCGTAAAAATTTACATAAATTCAAATTAAATAATTACCTCCATAACTTTAACACTAGGAATAAAGACAAAATAGCTGTAGCTTTAGATTATCTAAAACAAATAAAAAGACATTCTTAGGAAATAATGTACGTTTCTATAATAAAATCCCAAAAGAGATAACTGCAGGCCTACCATCA
Source organism: Hemistola chrysoprasaria (assembly GCA_947063395.1). Classification (NCBI taxonomy): domain Eukaryota; kingdom Metazoa; phylum Arthropoda; class Insecta; order Lepidoptera; family Geometridae; genus Hemistola; species Hemistola chrysoprasaria. The sequence continues at coordinate 1,568,740 of OX346725.1, forward strand.
ACTTATAGGCTAGCTATTCAATTCCGACTCTATTCAATTTAGGTACCTAAAAAATTTCATACCATCAACTCATTAAGCGACGATCGCATTTGAATCGTATTACGTCAGAAAGAATGAACAAAACGTTTTCTCTGATCCAACTTTCCGCCGCCGAGCGAGAAAAAGACAACGCTATATAAAAATCTCGTGGTCTCATTCAATGGTCGCTTCGTTTTGAAACGGCTTCTTACATAAAAATCGGAAATTACCGGATTTTTTTAGACCCCAATTTTATATTAAGTTTTGCGAATTAAATACATTAAATTATTTTATATTTCACAAAATTTTATTTATATAATATTTTGGGTACAGTGTCTTCCCATTAATGCTTGAATTTCCAAGATTATTATACGAAATCGTAATTAAAATTTTTGAACGAACTAGCCGATGTCATCCGTATTACCTATTTTTTCTAATTCTTGTCATACTTTACGAGCGCGGTAGTTTTAAAAATGGAATTATTAGTTTGTGTTTGGCGTTTGGAACAAAACAAAGTTAGGAAATTTATAATGACGTAAGCTGTTAGTTTATGTTTTCTATTTAATCAAGTGTTTTGGATATTATTTAACGATTCGTAATATCAAACCTCAATAATAATTCCATGTCCACTCAACAGTGTGGAATTTCGTGTACCTTTACCTTTCTTAAGTGTTTTTTTTGTATACAGTGAACAATCTCGTCAAGTGGTGGCACGAAGGGTTACGTACCACCAGTTAGAAATATTGTTGGAAGCTCTAAACTCTCATCGAGAACATCTTCAAAACAAAAGCATCTTCGTTGATGCACTCCATCAGCTCAAATAATAGTAGTTCGTCAGACATACTATTCAATATTCAAACAACTCTTGCGCACGACGTTAAACTTAGTTGATTAGTATCTTAGATAATATTATGTCACAGAGTCACAGCTCTACTTATCGACTTTAGTCTCAATAATGAAAATAGCACACTTACACTTACACAGATTTAAAACATACACGGAAATTTGTAAAAACGATTCAGTTTGGCGAAACAAAACTAACTTTTATTGAATCGCTAGAATTGACAGTTATGCTATTCAGTTTCAGTCGTAAGGAAGCATCATAGTACGAAAAGAATGAACGAAACTAAGCTTGCCATTCAGTTTAGGTTTTGTTTTGGCGGGAATTTTAAACTGATCGGCTTAACAAGGTCATGGTACGAAAATAGCGACGCAGTTCAGTTTAGGTCCTAAACTGAATTGCTTAACTAGTTGATGGTAAGCCTGCTGGGCTCTCAGAGGGTAAATTCAAAACCTCTATAAAATCTGCTTTACTAAGGAAGGCTTATTATAAAGTCAACCAGTACATAGAGGACAAAGATGCCTGGAAACTTCTGCATAGCCGCCTCGCGGCACCTTCAAAGAAAACGAATGTAACCAAACCAAATATTGTGAAACTATCTGTTGAAAAAATTAAGCCCTACAAGTTTCTTGTGCGTTCTTCTTGTAAAGGTATCTTTCCGAACTCACGGTAGACTCGATACTGTCTATTTTCATTGACGTACAAAAGTGTCAGATTGTGACCTATTTGAATATCCCTCCGTGCCCTCCGCGCCCTCAACATTATATCAGAGAGGGTTGATATTTTCTCTGCTTCTCTGAGTGAGTTCACACGGATCTCGTATGCCATATTATGTCATATGTATAGATAGTTAGGCACCCAGTAATATTGTGTTTGTAGTAATAGTATAGATATAAGGTAGAACTAGTTTTAATTAATAATAATATAAGTGTTCGATAGTTTATCGCATTAGGTATAAGTCCTGTAAAGGTAAACTAGTTCAGAAATAATAAAAAAAAAAAATCTGTTTGAGTTTGACATACATACATACATACATAGATATATACTTTGACACATATTTATAATATAATCAAATACACATATAATAAAAATACCACATCAAGTTAAAATGCTTACTATACCAGACCTTAGGCCTATATGACAACTACTACAAATAATCTAAAGAAAGGGAGATTGATCCAAACCCAGCATAAAGTCCTCAGCAATATCCCGTCCAATGAAAGGCACGCTGGGGTACAACCTCATGGTTTCCTTGATCACAGCCTCAAGGTACTTCATCTCTGCCAGGTCGGAGACCGTGGGAGATTTTGTTAAACTGCCCAGTATTTTGGTTCTCTCTTCGTTTATTCTGTCCTAAAGAGTTTATAGTTTGCATTACAATTAGGTTTTCATTGTTGTATAAACAGAACCGGATTACTTAAGAACTTAGAACTAGATCATCATGCGAATTGACTTTATACTTTTTACCATTTAAACTTCATCATTGTCATCATCTTCGCAGTCGGAAGTCCAGCTGGACTTAGACCATAAGAGCAGTTACGCACTACGTCCGAAACTAATCCGGTCCAAATGCCATCCGAATTCGGATATTGCTTACCACACTATCTCCGATCTCAATACGTCAAGGATTTAAATCGGAGTCAGTCCGCAATACTTGCCACGCCTAGCAGGCGGATGGCATGCCGTGCACGGTTTGTTAGCTGCTCTCCGTCAATAATTTCCATGAGAAGGGTGTTGTAACTGTAACGTTATATTGGGCAAGGTTCGCCGTTCCGTATCCGTCGCCTAGTCAAATGCTTTCATATCATCATCTTCATCATCAGTCATAGGACGTCCACTCCTGAACATAGGCCTCCCCCATAGATTTCCATCATAGTGCGGTTATAAGCGCCTTGCATCCAGTATGTTCCAGTTCCTATCATCTTTATAACGCTTATTTAACGGTCCTGGTACAAGAGACAAACAGCTCTAATCATTATCTACTTATCACTCAATCAATCTATATAATATATGTGGGGATAGCTATTATCAGTGTTCAGTGTTTATTGTTACGATTTAACATAGGATTTAGATAATTATTTCACATAAATAAATTTGCTGCTTGTCACTCACTTGAATATCATCATGGTCAGCCAAAAGCATGAAGCAGAAAGTTAGGGTCATCGCCGTTGTGTCATGACCCTGAATAAAAATCAAATTAAAATGTTCTTATAAGACGTCCACTGCTGAATAAAGGCCTCCCCATAGAACGCCATCAATTATATGGTGGGATTTTGCCGTAATCACCACGCTTGTGCGGCTTGGTGATTTCAGTAGTTAGAATACTTTAAGTCCCTCTGCCGGATCTCACGGGTCCCAAGGGATGAGAAAAGGGTGGCCCTATTATATAGCCGGGAACCATACGGCATTATTCTTATAAAGTTTTATATTCTTGTTCTGTTGTTATTTAGTCTGTAGAAAAGAGAAGAATGCCGATGAAAATAAATTCTGTAGAACAAGTGTAAATTACGAATAAAAAACTACTGGCTCATTTAAATCTGCTGCTCTAGCATCAGCTGGTCAAGATTACCAAGGTTACCGTTGGAATATTGTCCGAGTGCCAGGATACTAATCCATATCCTTTCAACATCTAGAAAAGAGCTGATAATCTTCAAACTAAAGCGACTTTTATGAGACTCTCTAAGAACACTTCAGCACATCAGTTTTCAAACAACAGAAAACTGCATGAAAATCGGTCCATTGGTTTAGAAGCTCAAACTTTGGTTTACTTTTTCAGTCGGGGGTAAAAATCATAATCATTATACAACTATGCTAGTACAATAATATTATCTTTCTTACTAGTATCATACGTATAATTAATCATTAACTACACCAGATTATTGAAATAATTGAAAGAATAAATTCTAAAGCCAACTAATAATCATAGTTTAGAATCATTATAACGACATTTACTTACAGCAAACATAAAGGTATTGACTACATCTCTAATCTCAGTTAGATCGATCTGTCCTCTGCATTCAGCTTCTAGAAGTAAATCTAACAGTGCCATTCTTCTCTTTATACCAACATCTTCACCTATTAAATCACTGACTTTTTCTAATAGTCTGGTCGCTTTTTCTGGTCCTACAATGACTCTTTTTTCATCTGTTAATCTGACATTTTCTGCTTCTTCTGTACTCTTCTTCTTTTTTTCTATAATAACTCTATCAGCAAAAGAAAGAACAATGTTCAAATAATTCTTGAACTGTTTTCCGCCTGTCAGGTTAAAGATGAAATCGCTATGCAGCCATATTTTGACCAGGCGATCCAATAGCACACATCCGATTTTCTGGATGGCATCTTTGTATTGGACTGTGCCCGCTGACTTGTCGAGATCCAATTGGATGCCCATAGCGGTTTCTAGAAGTAGTAGTTTTCATCAGTATAGTGGTAAGCCTCTTTAGCAGGGGGCCGCCTAGGGAAGTACCACACCTTTGCCAGTTATTTATCCGCCGAGCTGTAATGTGCAAACATTACTGTGTTTCGGTCTGAAGAGCAATGTTACCAGCGGAATTACTGGGCATGACGAGTTTCAACAACTAATATCTCAGGGTGACAGGCGCAGTGCAGTGCCGCGAAGATTTTGAATTTTAAAAGACTGTGTGGCACTGTGTCTGATATGGGCTTACCATCAGGCACCTGATTTGTTCGTCTTGTCACTCACTATCATAACAAAAAAAAGCTAATATAACTCATTATCTTCCTACCCTTATCCGACATTAGGTGTGTTCGGCATAGCACGTCATCTTCCGCCAATCCAGTCTATCAGCCGTCACCATCGCACTCACTCCTCTTTCACGCATATCCACACAGTTCACCCAAGTCTTTTTTGGTCGCCGCCTAACCTAACTTATTTAAAATACCGACCACAAATAGTAAACAAGGTGAAGTCACTCATAACTGGTGCCAGGTCTACGTCGGCTCCATCCAGCCGTTTCAGCCTCTGCACCAAGTCTCGGCTCTTCTCCTCCATCACTGCGGCGAAGTTCTTCAGGATGTTGAAGTGGAAGGTCGGAGTCAGGATCTTACGGCGCTTGTGCCAACTTAGTCCTATAGGGGCTTCTCATTATCACATCAGTCTGTCCATTGCTGAATATAATATTAAAGCTTCCTCAGAATGTCATAAAGCATACCTATTGCAAGTCGTTTAGGTTGACGGGTAAATACACTCCCTTCAGTAAATCTAACCTTTTTGTAACACGTTGTATGGTACTATTATTTAATCTGTGCCCATTTATATGGCAACGGATATTATATTATTATTTCCCATCAATCATAACTCTTGTCTCAGAGAAACAGCTTCGTTGTGTAGTGTTATCTTTTCAAAAGCATGTTAGATTCATTAATTATTTGCTTCAGTAACACGCAAAAGAGTTTTATGAAAAGTAATTGATTATAATTAATTAAGTACCTACCTTATTTGTGTTTAGATATTTTAAAAAACATATTTCCCCCAAGGATTAGGTAGATGTACCGATTATCTATATCCATTCTCTTAGACAAGCTTGTAATAGAAAAAAACCTGACAATCGAACACATAGGATCTCATGTTTAGCAGTAGCGCTTGGCACCTAGCTAAACATAGGTGTTGCTAGCAACACCTAGTTTAGCTAGGTGCCAATGCAATTGGGGTGCAATGCAGGAACCTCCAAGTGTGCCCGACTTCTATGCTTCTCCTTCGCATCTCGATGCGGGGAGATGGATAGTAGTTGGGCCGGTGCACCCCGGGCAACGTCGGATAATCATTCCTCTGCGGGGGTATGACTATTCGACGGCGGATCCTGCAAGTGGTGGAATGCTCCTCTTCTTACCAGAAGAGAAGTATGGCGGGCTCAGCAATGAGTTCCGCAGGGCAGGTGCACTCCTCGCGGAGTGCCCTTGCGTGTGCCTCAGCTCCCCTGTATCAGGGGACTCCGAGGCACGGGGTTGGAGGCCGCACTCAGTACTCCTCTGATCAGCAGAGAAGACTTGAGAGCGGCGTTTGGAACGGTAGGCGTTCCTTGTGATGTTAGTTATTGTCGGTGCGCTTCAGCTCCCCTGTAGCAGGGGATTCCGGAGTGTGCTGGCAAGGGCCCCTGTAGTCTTTGGCCGAAGGGGCGGGTGTCCTGCGAGGTGCTAGGGACTGCACCGAGGAGGAACATCGTGGTGCGGCGGATCAAACGGTCTAGGCTGCCGTCGGACCAACCCGTAGCCCGCATTGAGCGGAGATGGGGGCCTCTCACTCCGGTGAGAGGTCGCGAGGAGAAAACCTCTATAAAAATCCCTAATTCCCAGTGGTTTTGGTGCGTGCCTGTGGGGTGGAAGGCAGGATGGTAGACTGTCCCAAGCGCACCCAAGCTGTGGATCAGCAACAAACAAAATGACAAGTACAACTGGCCAAATTAATACCCAGGAGGGTCCCAGCCGCAACGCGGTTGGGGAATCCCTCGGCGTACCTACGGGTGCGTCCAGCCCCCCATCGTATGTGGGAGGGGGCACCAATTGTACACAGAGCTCCGGCTCTCTGCCCGCAGGGCAAAATGAGGTGGCGAAGTCGGCGAAGCTGACTAAGCGCGAAAAAGAGAAGGCGAAGAAGGATCGAGATAGGGAGAGGAAGGCGCAGGAGCGTGAGCGCAAGAGGTCGGAGAGGATGTCGGACGCCCGGTCCGACTCCGACGCCATGTCCCAATCGGGGCAGGCCGGTCCGTCCTCAAACCTGCCCGCCAAACCTGCCGCCCCTCTCGGGGGTTCCCTGTGGGGGACCACAAGTAGGCGACGGTCACGGAACGACCTATCGCTGTCCGTATCGTCGAGCGAGGGTGAGCCTATGGGGCCTCCGCCCGCCAAGGTCTACATAGACCGGAGGGCGGAGTTCATGAAGGCAACGGATTCGAAGGCGAGGGTCGAGCGCACAGTGGAGGAAATGACCCGTGAGCTCGACACCTCCATGAAGGCATTGGGGACACCGGCCGATGTTCCCGCTGAAGTCCTTGTGGGCCAGGCACTTAAATGCGTGGCCATCAACAAGGAGGTGGCGGCGAGGTCCGGCAACCTCAAAGGTGGCTACGTTAGGGGCCTGAATCTAACGACTCAGATCTTCAGTGATGTTGTGGAAGCTCTTGCGAGCAGGACTTCCTCAGCAGAAATGGAGACCCTGCAGGCGGATAACTCGCGCCTTCGCAGTGAAGTCGATGAGCTGCGAAAGGTGGTAGAGCAGCTCCGGGATGAGGTGGCGCGAGGGAGAGGGGCCCCAGCCCCTACTCCCCCATCGCCAACTCCAGCCCCCCGTCGAGCTGCTCCAGAGTTACCGGAGGTGCCTCTTGCGTTACCGCAGGAAGAATTCGCGAGGGGAATCATGGTCCATGTCGGGACCATGGTGAACACTCGCCTGAAGGAGTTGGAACACCGACTCCTTCCAGAGCAGCGGCTGGCGCCACTGCTCGCGGCAAGGCAGAGGAATGCGGCACTAGCCGCATCTCCGAAGCCTCCACCAAGGCCGGCAGCCACACCTGCCCAGCCCGTGGTAGCTCCCAGGCAACAGCAGACCCAGGGGAAGAGTAAGAGCAAGGGCAAGGTCAATGGGAAGGCAGCATCTGCTGCTCTTCCCAAGCCAGCGTCTCGTTCCCTCCCACCAGCACCGAAGAACATGACTGAGTCTTGGTCCTCGGTGGCTCAACGGGGTGTACACAAGGCTGCCTTGCAGCAGGTGCCACCTCCCAGGCCAAATTCGGGCTGGACGACGGTGACAAAACGGGGCGACAAAGGTGCTGCTACTAAGGCGCAGGTGAAGCTTCAGCCTCCGCGTTCTTCGGCTGTGGTGATAACGCTGCAGCCGGAGGCCGTGGAGAGGGGTATCACCTACGCCAAAGTGTTGGGTCAAGCGAGGGAGATGGTGGACATCTCCAGTCTTGGCATCAGTGACGGCCTCAGGAGTAGGAAGGCCGTCACGGGTGCCCGCGTCCTGGAGGTGTCTGGCGCCACCAGCGGGGATAAGGCGGACTCCCTGGCTGCGAAGCTCAGGGAGGTTCTAGACCCGGAGATGGTGAAGATCTCCAGGCCAGTAAAAACTGCGGAGCTGCGGGTTTCTGGCCTGGATGATTCCGTCGTCCCAGGAGATGTTGTCGCCGCTGTGGTGAAGCGTACCGGCTGCTCAGAACAGTCGGTACAAGTGGGGGAGGTGCGTCGGGGTTTCCGTGGCACGGGCACGGCCTTTGTGCGTTGCCCGGTAGTTGCTGCCAAGCAACTATCGGAAGGGGGTAGGCTTCTTGTAGGCTGGGTGTCAGCACAAGTCCAAGTGCTCGAGCGCCGGCCAATGAGATGCTTTAGGTGCCTGTACACGGGCCACGTCCGTGTACAGTGCACTCACGAAGTCGACCGCAGCGAGGAGTGTTACCGCTGCGGTCGAAAAGGCCACAAGGCGGCTACGTGTTCCGCCCCCGCACCTAATTGTTCGTTGTGCGCGGCGGCGGGCAAATCGTCGGCTCATCGGATGGGGAGCAAACAGTGCAACCCTCCGAAGCCGAAGAAGAGGACGAGAATGGCTGCGCATATACCGGCTGTTCCCGATCGAGCTCCCGCGCGAGCTGAGGAGGCTATGGAAACGGTTGGAGATTAATATGGCCCACCATTTCTTACAGGCGAACATCAACCACTGTGCCGCTGCGCAGGATTTACTCCTGCAAAGTATGGCACAGTGGTTGATCGAAGTTGTGGTGGTCTCCGAACCATACTTCGTCCCCACCCAGGATAACTGGGTGGGAGACGTTGGTGGTTCGGTGGCCATCATCAGCTCTACAGCGTCCGCCGTCCCTCCTCTCTCGCTGGTGGCGAAGGGGAGCGGATATGTGGCAGTTATTTGGCGAGAGTACCTCCTTATTGGAGTGTACTTCTCGCCGAACAGGAGGCTCACCGACTTTGAGTCATTTCTTGACGGGGTAGGGGCCCTCATTGGGCAGACTCTGCCCCGTCCGGCGCTCGTCGTTGGGGATTTCAACGCCAAGTCCTTGGCGTGGGGATCCCCTGCGACTGATGCGCGCGGCGAGGCTCTTGAGGAGTGGGCGACGATAGCCGGCCTGTCGGTACTCAACCGCGGGTCGGTGAACACGTGCGTGCGCCGGACGGGGGGTTCAATCGTGGACCTCGCGCTCGCGGCCCCCGCCGTCGTACGTCGTGTTCGCGACTGGAGGGTTGTAGAGGATGTGGAGACGCTGTCGGATCATCTATATATCCGATTCAGCGTCTCCACCTCCTCGGAAACTTCCAGTCCTCGTCGCTCAAGGGCGCTGTCTTCGCCTGCGAGGTGGGCTCTGGGGAGCCTTGACAAGGAGGCGCTGGTGGAGGCCTCTATTGTCAAGGCATGGCTGGCACCCCCAGAGGGGCCCGTGGATGTGGAGGACGAGGCGGAGTGGTTCCGGGACGCCCTGTCGCAAATTTGCGATGCTGGCATGTCCCGAGCCAGGCCTCGTCGTGAGAAAACTTGTGTGTACTGGTGGTCTCAGGAGATCGCAGTCCTGCGCTCCGACTGCGTGGAGTCGAGACGCCAGTACACACGACGCTTCAGGGGGGGTAGACGCGTGGGAGAGGCGAGGGAGGAGGTGAATCAGGAGCTGTATGACGAGTACAGGGAGCGTACAAAGGCTCTGCAGCTCCTGATTCACAATTCCAAAGAGCGGGCTCGGGCGGAGCTGCTGGAGTCTCTGAACAGCAATCCGTGGGGGCGGCCGTACAAGATGGTCCGGGGGAAACTCCGACCATGGGCCCCCCCGCTTACAGAGACTCTTCAGCCCCGCCTGCTGGAGGAGGTGGTAAGCACGCTCTTTCCCTCCGGGGGAGAGCACTACCCCCCGGAGATGGCGCCTCCGCGGAGGGCACGCCAGGACGGCACTACAGTGCCGCCAGTGTCGGAGGCTGAGCTGGGAGTTGCCGTGCTCCGGATGCGCAGTAAGCGCAAAGCACCGGGGCCGGATGGCATTCCCGGCATCGCCTGGGTCCTGGCACTAGATGCCCTCGGAAACCGCTTCCGCAGGCTCATGGATGCCTGCCTGGAGTCGGGGCGGTTTCCTTCACGGTGGAAAACGGGCAGCCTTGTGCTCCTCAAGAAAGAGGGGCGCGCAGCAGACTCTCCCGCAGCATTTCGCCCCATCGTACTGCTTGACGAGGCGGACAAGCTGTTTGAGCGAGTGGTGGCTTGCCGCCTCGCCAAGCACCTTGAAGAGATAGGCCCGGACCTGTCCGACCGACAGTTCGGCTTCCGAGTGGGTAGGTCGACAATTGACGCGGTCAAACGCGTCAAGGCCCACTCGGACGAGGTGGTTGCCCGCGGCGGTGTGATGTTGGCGGTGTCTCTGGATATCGCCAACGCATTCAACACCATGCCGTGGGCTTGCATCAGGGAGGCGCTGAAATTCTTCGAAGTGCCTTCCTACCTGAGCCGGATTGTCGGGGACTATCTCTCCTATAGGTTTGTAACCTATCCGGGTGCGGAGGGGCGGATGCTGCGGCGAGAGATGTCGTGCGGTGTTCCACAGGGCTCGGTTCTCGGACCGCTCCTGTGGAATATCGGATACGACTGGGTGTTGCGCGGAGATCTCCCCCCGGGGGCCAGCGTGATATGCTACGCAGACGACACGCTTGTCATGGCCCCAGGGAGGACATTTGAGGAGGCTGCCCGTTTTGCCACCGTGGCGGTGGGAGAGGTGGTGCAAAGGATAGGGAGATTGGGACTCCGGGTGGCGCTCAACAAAACCGAGGCACTGTGTTTTCACGGTCCTCGGAGGGCGCCACCAAGGGGTGCCAGCATCCCTATCGGGGAGGTCCGCATCGGGGTCGAGCCCTCGATGAAATATCTTGGACTCGTCCTCGACGGGCGGTGGAACTTCCGGGAGCACTTCTCCCGGTTGTCTCCCCGCCTGATGGGAGCGGCGGCTGCACTCAAGCGGCTGCTGCCCAACCTTGGCGGACCCAAGGCCAGTTGCCGCCGCCTTTATTTGGGGGTGGTGCGGTCGATGGCCCTGTACGGGGCCCCCGTATGGGTAGATGCCCTGACGGAACGTACCATCGCCCTTCTGAGGAAACCTCAGAGGGTGATGGCCGTCGGGGTAATACGGGGCTACCGCACCGTCTCCTTTGAGGCGGCATGCCTGTTGGCGGGCTCACCTCCCTGGGATTTGGAGGCGGAGCTTTACGCCGCTCGTTACGAGTGGCGCGTGGCACTCCGCCTCCGTGGGGAATACCCGGCCCCTGGGGAGGTTGTGCGGTGGAGGGAGCTCGCCAGAGAGGCATTGCTCGAGAGGTGGAGTACGCGTCTGGCCCACCCTCGAGCAGGCAGCTGGACAGTGGAGGCAGTCCGTCCACTACTCCAGGAGTGGATGGACAGACAGCACGGGTCGCTTACCTTCCGGCTTGTGCAGGTGCTTACGGGGCACGGATGCTTCGGCAAGTACCTGCACCACATAGCCGGTAGGGAACCGACCCCTGCTTGCCACCACTGTGGTTGCGACGTGGATACGGCGCAGCACACACTGGAGGAGTGCCCGTCATGGGTCAGTGAGCGTCGTACCCTCGTCGCAGTTATGGGGGCCGAACTCTCGCTAGCAACCATGGTTCGAGCCATGGTTGAGAGCGAGGGTTCGTGGAGGGCCGCGGTCGAATTCTGCGAGGTTGTAATCTCGCAGAAAGAGACCGCGGAGCGCGATCGGGAGGCCACTACCGACCTCCCGATGCGCGCACGGAGGCCAGGGCGTCGTAGGAGAATCTACCACGCCCTCCTCCATCCCCCATAACACGGGTCTAGGCAGTGAGTGCGGGGGCATTCACCGCCGAATATATTAGACCCGCGAGGTGGCGCGCGCGCGGAATCCCGCGCGCTCCTTATGATGTGGGGGCGAAGGCTCCTCTTCGCCCCCCGCGGTGGGGTCCTCCCGAGAGGACCAAACGCCGTCCGGGTTGCGGATGAGTGCTCCGGCGTACCCGCAGCCCCGACACATGGCGTCCCGCAGGATATCCCCCAGGGTTTTAGTCAGTCGGGAAGATCCCCTTCAGGGACTTCCCATCCTGACATAACCCGGCCCTGCCCCCCGGCATGGCCGGGTATCTGTATGCAGATTTCCCTGGGTTACAAAAAAAAAAAAAAAAAAAAAGGTGTTGCTAGCAAGCTAGGTGGCAGAGCAGAGAATTAAGCTATAGGTAGACCGCTTAATTGAGTCACTTCTTCCTCCACGCGCCCCGCCGCCCCTGTATCCCGCAGGCGAGGACTCAAATAAGCGGTCTAGCTATTCTTATGTTCTATGGTTAATCGTTTCAGTGATACTGCGATTATCTATAATGAGTATAGTAGTAGACTTTACCAGTGTTGAGAAGTAGTCCGGTTCCAAGCCAAGGCCGTACAAACTCATAGGGAAGACTCTTTGCGATGTTGTTTGTGCTGGTGAGGACTATCTGAAGAAATATTATAGACATTGTTATACTGCTGAGTCTCTACTTTTCCATATGAAATTTTACATTTTTCATTTTCATAAGAGATAAATATATGAAAAAACATACGATTTTCTTTAACCAAATATATTTTGGCGCAAATAATGGCACAAACGATTAAGTGGGCAATTCTCTTTTTCTCCATATTTTGAAAATTTATTTTGCATGGACGAGCAACAGTCTTAAACTTATTTCCTTTCTTCGTCTTGTGGAGTCTATGGTAAAGGTAGCCCGAAGTCCTCTTATATAGATAGATAGATAGATAGTACTTTATTGTACACCAAACACAATTAAATAATATTTTATTACAGGACACAGAAACTATAGTTAAATGTGTAAGTGGCGGACTTATTTTGAGGTGTTCCACTCTGAGCACCCAGCTCGAGAGCGCCTGCGCGCTGAACACCTGAGCTATTCCACTCTGAGCACCTGTTATTATTTTTGGCAGGCATGTAAAGTTCTCGAATGGAGACCATGGACCGGCAAGCGTAGCATACGACGTCCACCCACGAGATGGACCGACGATCTGACAAAGATAGTAGGATCACGCAGGATGCAGGTCGCTTACAACCAGACTAGATATAAATCTATGGGGAAGGCCTATGGTCAGCAGTGGACGTCCTATGGCTAAGATGATGATGATGCACGTATTTTGATGATTTTTTTCAATTGACGATTTTTGTTTGATAAGTCATATAAAATAGGAAGTTAATTCAGTAGTTTAAAAAGATCTAAAACACATTTTATTTTAAGTTTGTAATAGGTACCTATACAAATTGTATGCTATAAGTCTAGAAGTCAATTTATTATGGTATTCATCATTATCATCATCATCATCAACTGGAAGAAGTCCACTGTTGAACATAGGTCTCCACCATAGAACGCCATAAAGTATTCATATGGGGGAATTTAGTCTAGATCAGCACGCTTGTTGTGCGGCTTGATGATCGCAGCAGTTGGAATACTTCGTGCCGGAGAGCGCTGCTGCTTACTCTCCGATTATGTCCCTCTGCCGGGACTCATGGCTCCCACCAGATAAGAAAGGGGGCCCTATCATATAGCCGGGAACCACCAGCCATTATTAAAATATCAACTGAGTGTTTTAAAATAGTCTAACCTAAGTCTGTTCGTTCGACAGTTTCTGGTTCCTTAACTATAGTGACCATTGAACACGATACCTCTACATCCTCCTGCCGGCTCAGATGTAACACTCTTTTTCTCTCAAACAGTTTGAATATAAATCGGTCTCCATATTGACGGCGGAATTCTCGAATTGTCGGGAATAAGTTATCTGAAAAATAATTAATGCTAAGTGTAGGGTTCTAAACCTAAATACCGTAATCAGGTAAGTAGGTAATAAAACAAAATTGTAACATTTACGGTTTTGGATTTTTTACCTTTACTTGTAATATACGATCTGGCTTTTTGACAAATTTCATGATTCTGGGAAAACGGGAAGTACCCTAGACTAGAGATTAGATTCCGTTGCCGGGCAAACCCTTAATTTTTAGTAAGGTACTATGAAAGTTTTGTTTCTAGTTTAGTTCCATTGAGCTGATTGATGCATTACAGCGGAACAAAAATCTATTTTTGGCCATATTTCCGTAAATTAAGTTCTAAGAGGGTTCTCAATTCACATGTGAATATTAAATTACCCGATAAGATACCATTTGTGTATACAAAATTTGGGGAAATAACACAAAAAAAAAAATATTTCTGTTCAGCTGCCATTGATCAAGCTAAATTAGATAATGTATAAGTAACCTACTTTTACAATAACAGCTAAACATACCTGGTTTAATTCTTACAAGCAATAGGAACAAAGCGAGCCTAGAAGGCCCTGGCAGGACGTCCAACTCATTCCTATCAAACAAATATATCCCAAATAACAATATTATTATGATAAGGAACACGACAAGCACTGTTACTAACATTTCTCTGTTTAAAGCGACTGTCTGGAGATATCATTTGATATTTATATCCTCGTCAATAATGATCTATTTTAGAAGGACCTATTGTGTGGCCGCATTATGCAATTTAGTTCATACGAGATATTCATTATATTCATAGAATCATTTTGGCGCGGTGCTAAGCTAATTCGCCCTCTCGGTCACACGCACTCACATTTTTGAAGATATAAAAAATACTACAAAGAATAGAATAAGAATAACAGATAACAAAAAATAGCAAATAAAAATACAAATATTCTGTAAAAAATCCAATTTAATCCAAACAAGTTTTCAGTGCCTTTTTATTTTCCTAAGATTTTTTTTGTGCAGGTTTTTATACGTGAAAACTCGTTTGGACTAAATTGGATTTTACAACGTATAAAACTTACAAAACGCTTGCGAGTTCTAACTCACCTCCAGCGCCATCTAGCGCGGTTTTGGTTAGATTGATGGATGGATGGATGTTTGTTACTCTTTCACGCCAAAACTACAGATTGGGTAAAACAGATTGGGCTGAAATTTGGTATGCAGGTAGCTTAGACCCTGGATTAACACAGAGAGTTCTTTTTTCCCGATATTGAATATTCCCACGGGAACGATGTCTACGCGGGTGAAACCGCGGGGCTGAGCTAGTACACAATACACACCCCAAACACATGACACTCATTGACCCACTTGCATGTACCCAGCACTCTCACCAACCTCATGCAATGGTAATATATTACCTACTTAAAATATTTTGACTGCCTCGGTGGCGTAGAGAGCGCATGCTCGACTGCCAATCAAGAGGTCCCGGGTTCGATCCCCAGGTCAGGCAGTGTTAAATATTGGATTTTTCCATTAGGAATTATCTCAATAACTGCCTGGAGTCTGGAACTGTGCCCGGTAGATGGCAATAGGCTCGTCCCCTATTACATGGGACCAATAACATACTAGCGAAATGTGGGTGTATCTACTATGGGACTGAGTCCTGGGTACACCTCTGCCTACCCCTTCGGGAAAAAGGCGTGAATGTATGTTATGTTATGTTATGTTAAAATGTTTTAAACATTTCTACAATTAATTAAGTGAAGTAAGTACCTACTATGTTTCAAAGCATAGTTTTATATGTAGGTATACCTCTGTATACCTACCACGGATGGATAGATTATTTTCTCTACGTCGAAACAACTCAACCGATTATTTCGATAAAGCATTCTGTCAATCTTTTGCTTTCATTATTACTCTCATCTGAAGGATTGTGCGATCCAAACGGATCCCTTTTTATGTCGAATAAGTACCACTATTTATTTATTTATTTATATAACAACTCTCGTAACAAGTTAATTTCGTTTGATTATAACCCCGGTCACTCACATGCGTAAAAATATTCGTACATTGTACGAATGTTTGCACGCATGTGAGGGCCGTCAGATATACTATTCGCAAACTCAGCGGATATGCGAATGGGTTCGCAAACTTTTATGGAATTTTTTGTTTGCATTTCATAGATAGATAAACACTTTATTGGTACACCACAAACAAGAAGATCTAAAAAGTAAAAACTAGTGTAACAATGGGCGGTCTTATCGCTAAGATATATAAAGTACTCTGTGAGCACAACTGGTTGCACGAATGTGTAGGAGACTACGCGAAGGTTCGAGGTTCGCGCCCTTTGATGTGCGTCAAAAAACCGACACTTGGAAAACCACGAATGCAGCGAAAACTTTGCATAGTTATTTGCGAATGTCGTCCTACACTTGTGGGTTCGCGTATTCGTACGCATGTGAGTGACCGGCATAATATCCTTGGAAAACAAGTAGGGAACTGTAACAGTTCCACCATTTACTTTTATTATGATAGTGACAGGACGAGCAAATCAGGTGCCTGATGGTAAGCATCATGATTGCCCATATCAGACACAGTGCCACCCAGTGTTTTAAAATTCCAAATTGTGCGCGGCACTGCACTGTGCCTGTCACCCTGAGATAGGTATTAGTTGTTGAAACTCCTCATGCTCAGTAATTTCGCTTGTAACATTGCCCTTCAGACCGGAATTATGCAATTTGCACAGTCTGTGTTTTGTTAATTATGCTCTGAAGTCGATTATTTAAATATGATATTAACTAATGAAATAGCAAGTGTTATTTTTATATCAACCATCATATTCTACCACATCTCACTCCTGAGCAAACCATAAATAAATAAATGTTTTTTGTGAAACTATAATTTATTAACATATGTATATCTAATTAGGTACATAGTAAGTTAGGTATTTAATCAGTATGCAACTAACACCAACACCTCCAAAACCTCTTTTATATATTATTACTAGCGGCCCGCCCCGGCTTCGCACGGATAGCAAGGAGTAAATTCGTGATACATTGTATTTTAATAGATATAAACCTAATGATTTACGCAGCGCACACAAATTAATGACTTTTCTGTTACAATTACCAAATCTTAACACATGTATTAATTTATAGTGGGCTATTTTGAAGATATAAGTACTACAAACCCCTACATTATTTCTACCACCAATACTTTTTACAGCGCATGTATATAATGACTTTCGATTATTGTGACTAAACCAAAATAAGATGGATATAATGTCCGTTCACTATTTTGTAGATATTGGCAAATACTACAAACTCCTAGTACATTACTTTAATCTACCACCAATAGTTTTCACATCGCATGAAAAATAATTTAAATAATCACTGCTTCGATTATTGTGACTAAACCAAAAAAGATGGATATAATCTATGTATACTGTTTTGTAGGTTAATAAGTACTACAAACCCCTAGTACATTACTTTATTCTACCACCAATACTTTTCACAGCGCATGCATATAATGTCTGTTTCGATTATTGTGACTAAACCAAAATAGATGGATAAAAGTTCCGTGGACCATTTTGTAGATATTGATGAGTACTACAAACCCCTAGTTCATTATTTTATTCTACCATCAATAGATTTCACAGCGCACGCAAAAGAATGAATATGGTAATTATATTATGTGACACCTTGGTTCACAATATTGCAGTTATCTTACGGATCCCTATTTTTTTTCAAAATCTCATATAGCCTATGTCACTCACACTGAATTAAGCTATCCATAAGTGAAAGAATTTTTAAAATCGGTCCAGTAGTACGGAGCCTATTCGTTACAAACAAAAAAACAAAAAAACAAAGTTTCTCTTTTTATAATATTAGTATAGATAACCACTTGACCCTGTTGTCGAGATTGTAGATGAGACCAGTTACTTAAGACCGACACAACGTTAGCCAAGGAGAATCTTGGTCACCTTTCAGTCACCATTTGGTCACCATTGATCAAGGGCCAAGTCAAAAGTACCTATGAAAGACGAGCATTTATGAAGAATGTCATGAAAGTGGATGAAGCGAAAGCTGTATGTCAGGATCGTAGCATGTTCAAGTAACAAGTGGAGAGAAGTAGTCTCTGCCTATCCCATCAGCCATCAGGAACAAGCCGTGACTGTATTTTTTTTTTTATGATAATGAGTGACAAGACGAGCAAATCAGGTGCTTGATGGTAAGCATCATGATTGCCCAAATCAGACACAGTGCCACCCTGTGTTTTAAAATTCAAAATTATGCGCGGCACTGCACTGCGCCTGTCACCCTGAGATATGAGTTGTTGAATCTCATCATGCTCAGTAATTTCGCTGGTAACATTGCCCTTCATACCGGAACACAGTAATGTTTGCACATTACTGCTTGGCGGATGAATAACTGGCAAAGGTGTGGTACTTCCCCAGGCGGCCCCCTGCTAAAGAGGCCTACCACTACAAAAATGTATGGTATGTGTAAAAATGTATGTATACCATTCAGTCACCTGTCGTCACGTGCGGAAAGTGCCCAATCCCACATAAAGCCATAATATTATGATAATTCTCCTGTTAAAGTTTCGTTCTCTACCTTATTCAGCTGTTGGGAACTCGATCTTCAAGTTCAATACGTATGTTAACTAAATTTGAGACACTATATCGTCATTATTAATTTTTGTCGGTTTTTATAATGTTTTATCATACCTTACATAAATAAATAAAACATGTATCTATTTAAAAATTTCTTTTTTTGCTTTTATTTATTTTCTTTAATTAAAATAAGTGTAAGTTAAAGTAAAATTAATACATACTGTTTACATTAATTATAATAACATTATTACAATAAATACGATCATTATTTATTATTGACAAGGCTGCAAGGGCGGTAAGGGAGCGTGGTAGGACGCTACAGCCTAACCATACCACTTGAAACCAATCTTTAGTTCCGTGGTATAAACTTGACATAAATCGGCTCAGCAGGTCGCAAAATAATATCGCTCTTGAGCGCGGGTGTGGCTCCTTTCTCCTTGGGCAGCAGTCTGAAGTTGCGGCAAACTTCTGTTATTACCAACTTCATCTCTTGCATCGCGAACTTTTGACCTGATGATAAATGGAAAGATAATTTTCATGAATTACTTGAGGTTGCTGAAGGAGCGAGGAGGAAGGGGAAGAGTTCCAGCCGAATTTTAGGGAAAAGTGACCCTCGGAAAGTATCACATTCCTCCTTACTATCTAGATTTTCTCCGCAAGAAACAGAGTAAACTTTTGATTAGGTAATACATTAAGTAAGCTAATGTTCTTTTGAATATGGCGCTATTAGTTGCTGAAGTTAGGCGCTATTAGCATGCATGAAGAATGTGATGAAAGTGGAAGAAGCGAAAGTTGTATGTCAGGATCGTAGCAAGTGGAAAGAAATAGTCTCTGCCTACCCCAACGGGAACAAGGCGTGACTGTATGTATGTATGTATGTATGTATGTAGTTGCTGTGATGCGATCGCCACAAAGTAACCTATTATACTCGTAACATAACATCAGTTTGAGAAATTCCTGATGGAAAATATCAGACCACTTTTTCTGACCCAGAACATAGGGAGCCTCTCGACTCTCGACCCGAAGCCGTTGGTTCCGTTAGCCGTCATAGTCTCAACTTCAAACAACCTGAAGACTGATCCTATGTTTACAACAAACCGTCTCGACAAGAAGACAACTGAATATGCGATATGGGATACCTTCAATATGGAGCGTTAGTTACTGTAAGTTGTCTATCATTAAGTCAGTCAGTCGGTCTTTTATCAATATTTACCTATACAGTTCCTAGGCCCAGCACTGAAGGGTATGTAAGCGTAAGGATGCCTGGACTCTCCGTTCAGAAATCGCTCCGGGAGGAACTTATCAGGGTCTGGATATATGTCTGCTCTGTGATGCAAGTAGTGGATGAGAACGACTATGCTTGTCCCTTTCTTTACCAGTGTGTCACCTGTGAATGATAAAATTAAATGATAATGATATGAGGATTAAAGTAAACATCTAATCCTGTCCTAAAACTGGCTGGGACTCGAACCCGGGTCCTTCAGCTGAGGAGGCAGAGTCACTTCCACTGAATTCTTTATAATCTTTGAAATCAGAGAACCGCGTGCTGAAGGTTGTAGCATATCATTGACCCACAAATGCCATTTTTAGTAAACAATAAGTGAACTTTAGTTTCGACTGCCTAGGTGACGTGGTTGTCACAAACTCGACTGCCGATCAGGGGATCCCAGGTTCGATACCCACGTCAGGCAAAGTGTTATTGGAAACTCCATTAGCAATTATCTCAATTGCAGCCTGGAGTCTTTAATAGTGCTCAGTAGATGGCAATTGGCGCGCCCCCTATTTCATGGGACCAATAGCATGCTGAGGGGCTGAGTCATGGTTACACCTCTGCTTACCCCTTTGAGAAAAAGAAGTTATGGTAGGTATGTGAATTTTTGTTTGACCTCTGTAAGTATTATCATGATAATAGGTATTTCTACGCTAAGCTAATAGGTTCCAATCTTGAACGAATTAACCACTGGACGCGCCTTCTTTCCGTTCTCGCCTAATACCCCGCAGGTTAATACCATGAAACATCGGACATCGTTGTAGTTTTACTGTCACAGTCGTTCGTACACCATCGGGAGAAAAACATATTTAAAAAAATGACGAAACGTGCAGTTAAATGGTGTAAAAGTTATAGTGGTCGAGCAACTAATATTTCTTTTCACTTGTAAGTTTAATTTTTCTTTATTAATACAGCTATTTATACCAAAAATTAATATTAATTGAAAAATATATCGAACTTAATCCGACTATATTTAATAAACGGTCATGAAGTATTATACACCACGAACAAAATACATCTATCTAAATTACCTGGATTATTTACGTCAAAGTCAAATTTACTAGGGCTTGACAATGTGTGTTTTAGGTAGGTATAATAATATCGATAAAAATAAATGACATATATCGATAAAACTGTATTAATACACTTGAAGCAAATCGGGAAAGTAAAAAAATTTGAACGATGGGTACCTCATGAATTGAGTGAATCGCAAACACGCGTCGACTGCTGTGTTACTTTGCTCAACCGACACAATAATGAAGGGATTTTAAATCGAATCATTACTTGTGATGAAAAGTGGATACTGTACGATAATCAGAAGCGTTTGTCGCAATGGCTGACCCCTGAAGTCCCAGCCAAATCTTCCCCTAAACGAAAATTGACTCAGAAAAAGATACTTGTGCGTGTTTGGTGGACTAGCGCCGGTGTCGTTCACTACAGCTTTCTAAAATCTGGCCAAACGATTATGGTAGATATCTATTATCAGCAACTGCAAACCATGAAGGAAGAACTAGCTGCTAAACAACCGAGATTAGTCAAACTCTCTAGGCCACTGCTGCTTCACGACAACGCAAGACCACACACTGCACAACAAACAACCACTAAGTTAGATGAGCTACAATTGGAATGTCTGCGACATCCACCGTACTCTCCGGACCTCGCTACAACAGATTACCATTTTTTCCGGTATTTGTACAACTTCTTACAAGGAAAAAAATTCAACTCCGATGTGGTAGTCCAAACCGCCTTCAAAGAGTTTATTGATACTCGCCCCCATGGTTTTTTTAGTAAAGGGATTCATGAACTACCCATGAGATGGCCAAAATGCATAGATAACAACGGTGCATACTTTGATTAATTAAATATATTTTACAAAAAAAAATTACTATAATATATTCCTCCCGTACAAAATGCCAATTTCCTATGTAAGGACCTAATATTAACTAAAAAGCAAAATCAAGCCTACTGAATGGCGGGGATAAGCTTATCAGCAACTTAATAGTAGCACTAAATAGTAATAGTATCCGCGTCTGACGAGCTATCATCTGGTTTCATCAACAGCTCGGCCAACCCATATAAAAAAAAAACCGTATTTTCAAAATCGTATTTGAATATTTATTGTCAGACTATCATAAACTCGTTGTTCTTTCATTCGTCCTCGATAGCAATTTATCGACTATGTCAAGCACTAGTGTAGGTGACATAATTTTACGGGTACTTCTCGCTGTCCACACCTTTTTGGTCAACACTGGGACTTTTTTCTAGGTCACTAATGGTGGCAAGTAGGACAAAATAAAAAAATATTTTTAGAATATGTTTCATAAATCACATAATATTATACGTTATAAATTCATAATATTATTATAACGTCATTAATTGCATCATTATAATATTTTGTCCAGTACGTATATATATATGTAATATGCTACGGTAAATGTGTTTTATTGAAAATAATTATTGATCGATAATTATTGATAATTTTCAATTAATCACATCTACCGTAATATGTACATACCTATTATTATAATATCGTAATCAGAATGAATGGATGCACCAGCAGGCCCCGTCTAGTATTCTTTTCTATGGCTAGCGTAAATTACTTATAATTATTCTAACGGTAGCTGGAAGTTCAACATTATAAGGTGAGGGTTGAATTGAGGATGTAAGAATCAATATATCTATGACTAGCGACCCGCCCCGGCTTCGCACGGGTAGCAGAAGTAGGTATAGTGGACGTTTAACAGGAGTAAATTCGTGATACATTGTATTTTAATAGATATAACCCTAATGGTTTACGCAGCGTTGCGTGCGCTGCGTAATTAATGACTATTTCTGTTACAATGATCAAACCTTAACACATGTTATAATTTATCGTGGGCTATTTTGAAGATATTGATGAGTACTACAAACCCCTAGTACATTACTTTATTCTACCACCAATACTTTTCACACCGCATGAAAAATAATCACTGCTTCGATTATTGTGACTAAACCAGAAAAGATGGATAATATAATCTATGTTTACTGTTTTGTAGGTATTGATAATTAATACAATCCCCTAGTACATTACTTTAATCTACCACCAATAGTTTTCACACCGCATGAAAAATAATCACTGCTTCGATTATTGTGACTAAACTAAAAAAGATGGATATAATCTATGTATACTGTTTTGTAGGTATTGATAAGTACTACAAACCCCTAGTACATTACTTTACTCTACCACCAATAGTTTTCACACCGCATGAAAAATAATCACTTTTTCGATTATTGTGACTAAACCAAAAAAGATAGATATAATCTATGTATACTGTTTTGTAGGTATTGATAAGTACTACAAACCCCTTGTACATTATTTTACTCTACCACCAATAGTTTTCACACCGCATGAAAAATAATCACTTTTTCGATTATTGTGACTAAACCAAAAAAGATGGATATAATCTATGTATACTGTTTTGTAGGTATTGATAAGTACTACAAACCCCTAGTACATTACTTTACTCTACCACCAATAGTTTTCACACTGCATGAAAAATAATCACTTTTTCGATTATTGTGACTAAACCAAAAAAGATGGATATAATCTATGTATACTGTTTTGTAGGTATTAATAAGTACTACAAACCCCTAATACATTACTTTATTCTACCACCAATACTTTTCGCAGCGCATGCATATAATGTCTGTTTCGATTATTGTGACTAAACCAAAATAGATGGATAAAATTTCTGTGGACTATTTTGTAGATATCGATAAGTACTACAAACCCCTTGCACATTATATTATTCTACCATCAATGCATTTCACAGCGCACGCAAATTTATGAATATGGTAATTATATTATGTAACACCTTGGTTCACAATATTGCAGTTTTCTTACGGATCCCTATTTTTTTTCAAAATCTCATATAGCCTATGGCACTCACACTGAATTAAGCTATCCATAAGTGAAAGAATTTTTAAAATCGGTCCAGTAGTTTCGGAGCCTATTCGTTACAAACAAAAAAACAAAAAAACAAAGTTTCTCTCTTTATAATATTAGTATAGATAGGCAATTCCCACATGTCACGAGTGGAATACATATTCTGAAATAAAAATTGCAGTTGTCACTAGTGGTGGGCAAGGAGATGGGGATCAAGTGGGAAGTACCCAATTTTTCTCTCTGTCATTTTAATCGCAATTGTCAGTTGTTTTGCTCTTAGACAGTGACAATGCTACATGCGAGAATAGTGCAACAATATAATACACAAAGGTAAATCTTTGTGTGCGCGCAATCATGGATACGAATATTACGGTAGTGTGTGTATATCTTCGTAAAAGTCAGCAATGTGTGAAATCCTCCTCCCCCCGCAAAAATCGGTTGAACGTGTTTTCATACTTCATTATGTACATTTCGGGTCCAGTGGTTAAATCGTCCTAGGTTCCAATATTCTACTGGATTGTTCCTTCGGCAGCCTTACCAAGCATAAAGTCCTGCTCAATATTCCGTCCAATGAAAGGAACGCTGGGGTACATCCGCATTGTTTCCTTGATCACTGCCTCCAGATACTTCATCTCGGCCAGGTCTGAAACGGTGGGAAGTCTGTCTGAAGACCCTAGTATTTGTGCACCTTCCTCGATTATACTGTCCTGTAAAATTAAACAATCATTGAATTCAACACCCAGGATCATTGATTTAAAGAAAAAGGGAGATAGGGTACTCGTACGTTCTCTCAGCGCTTACTCTACAACTGGAATGTGCAATTTGAAACAATAAAGAGAGACCTAAGGCTTCGTTCACACGGCATTGTCCTGCACGATTTTTTGCAGTATACGTCTTAACGTATAAATAGTGACCATACAACGTACATATATCCATTCACACGTCGATAGTACTGCAAAAAAACGTGTACCGCTTATACGTTTAAACGCATACTCAACGGACTTGTCAAGCAAATCGAATGAACTTTGACGTATTCGGTTCGCAGTGGCACATAATATAGCTCTGTCTCGTTCACACGGCACGATGTTCACACGTTTTTTATCGAATAGCAACCGAAGAAGCGTTTAGTACCTGAGCGTCTTTTGGACGGGTGGCACGTATTTTATGTTTGATTTGGTTTGATATTCAAAATGGTTGAGGAATCTTCTATAGACAACGAACTATTAATTTCTTTAGTGGAACAATGTCCCGTTTTATGGGATAAAACTTTGGAACTTTATAAAAATCGCGTCGCAACTCAAGCGGCTTGGAAGGGAATCATGGTAATAATTGATCCTAATTTTGAGACAAAGGAAGAAAAAACAAGACAAGCCTTAGGTATGTATATTTTATTACTAATAATAAAAATTGAGTTACAACATATTTTAACTTGCTCTGCTTAGTTCTAAATGTATTCGTTTTGCCATGGAACTGCTCCTTCGTTTGATAAAAAATAGTGACTAAAAATGGACCTTACGCTGTTTGCTTGAAAATTTCGAACTGCCGTACTTTGAATATTTTCAAATAATGAAGGATTTGCCACATCTTCAAAATTGTGTCCATCATTTTCACGAACATAATTGTGTAATACAATGCATGCTTTTATGATTTCTGTCAATAAACTTGGTGAAACATCAATAGCCTTATGTAGAATTCTCCATTTTCCCGCTAAGATACCAAAAGCACACTCCACGTACCTCCTTGCTCTGCTCAGGCGGTAATTGAAGATTTTTTTACGTAAATCTAAATGTGTTCCTCCAAAAGGGCGTAGTAAATTATTATGTAGAGCAAATCCCTCATCACCAATAAATACGTAAGGTGTACTTTCTCCACCTTCTAATAATGGCTTTGGTTTGGGTATATTCAACGAACCATCATTAAGTTTTTTCCACAAGACGGAATTTTTCAAAATGGATGAGTCACAATCTTTTCCGTATGATCCTATGTCTACATATATAAATCTGTATTCCGAATCAACCACCGCAAGTAGCACAATTGAAAAATAATCTTTATAATTGAAGTACATGGATCCACTATGAGGAGGCTTTAAGATTTTTATGTGTTTTCCGTCAATTGCACCTAAACAATGAGGGAAATTAGTCTTTCTTTCAAAACCTTCCACTATTTTTATCCATTCACTTTCTGTAGAAGGCATTTGAAGATATTCTCCCAGAAGGACATGCCATAGAGTCCAGCAAACATCCCAGATGATACCACTTATAGTCGATACTCCAACTTTGTATGAATAGTGTAAATCTTTCATGGAGCACCCCGATGCTAAATACCTGAAAAAAAAATGTATATGTACAGTCAACAGCACGTCCCTCTATACAGATCCAATATAAACTGACACGCGGCATCATTACACAGACTGGTTTGACAAGATCAGTTTTTTTGTTTACCGTTTTTGTTTGTCTTTTACAGCTAAAATGATTATTCAACGGTGGACTCATATAAGAGATAATTATAATCGATCGTATAAAAAGATAAAAGATCAGAAAAGCTCAGGAAGTGGCGCCAAAACAGCAAAGCCTTATGTATATAGTAAACAGTTATCTTTTCTGCAGAAAGTAATAGAACCTAAAAAGACAGTAAATAATGCTACTACCGAAAATAACAACACGGAATCCAATAATAACACAGAATCCGAAAACCAGAAAAAAAATTCTGAGGGTGGAAATGAAACATTGGAAACAAACTCTATAGAGACACATGACACAATGGCGGCAAAGAGCCCAATACCTAATCGTGTACCTAAAAGATCTCTAAAGAATATGATTAGTCCTGTAGATGCGAAGATGATGAAATTTATGGATTCTTATTCGAATAACGAACCTAAAACAATGAATCGGCATCTTTCATTTTTTAATGGGATATTACCATCATTAGATAAGTATGACGATGATGAAGTCCTTGAATTTCAAATGGGTGTGTTACAGTTAATGAAAAAAATTAAAAACAGTCGCCAAATTCGTGAATCGTCGTCTTTCAATCTGTCATCAGTTCACAGAGGATATTTTACACAACAATACCAAAATAGTAATATACAAGAAGCTACAAATTCTATTAGTACAAACATGACTACAACGACTTCTCTTCAAAGTCCAGCCTCTGTAGAATTAACTACAGCAGCTTCTCTTCAAAGTCCGTCTTCTGTCGAATCCTGCTATTCTAACTACACGGATATTGATTACAATGTCTTTTAATACGAAACACGAATATACCATAGTAAAATTGGTCAAATTTTTATATTTTTTTAATTATAATAATTACATTAATAAAACTTAAATAATCACAACCTGTGTATTTTTATTTGTGTACTTACCTTAAACAGATGGCTAATTTCTTTTTAGTACTAATGCATTTCCGCATATTCGTATTTGATTTTGGTAGGCTTGAATTTTCCAGTCGAGTTAATAACTTTTCAAAACTTTCAACAGACATTCGAAAGTAATTAAAAAACTTTTTTTCATCGTTTCTAAGATTTTCGAATAATTTTTCAAATGTGATCGTTCGCACAGATTCTTGATTAATAGGATGTACCCAAAACCTTCTGTTTTGTCGGCGGCGAGACCGTTGGCGCCTACGATACCAATATAAAAGTACAACCACGCGTGGATCCATCAGTGACGTCTACTCACTGTGACAACTGTGTGAAGACTGCGGCTATTCGTCTTTTACACGAATGATAATTTACCGTGTGAAGACCCGGATGATTGTACGTTAAAAAAACGAATACGAAAAAAACGTGCAGGACAATGCCGTGTGAACGAAGCCTAAAAGACCGAAGTGCGGAAGTGCGAACAACAATTAACTTTATTGACGTACGTGGACCTAATGGGACCTAATTTAAGCTTTCCATTTTCGAGAAGCCCAAATCAATGCCCAAATCAATGATTGAAGCCAGAGCATATGAAAATCGCAAAGTATCTCAAAAACAGCACCTTACGTTTTACCCGTTACATGTATTTACTTAAAAAAAACTGTTCACACTCACACCCCTGAACTAGGATTCCTTGTGTCTCTGACGGCATACGCACATACAATAACACCACACACATCCAACATCCGATAACAAACATTTGAGCTCATCAAATACTTGCCCCGGCTGGGATTCAAACCCAGAACTCCTTGCTTCCCAGGCAGATTTACTACCAAATTAGCCATGAAGCCTTATAAGTCTCATATTATATCCAATTACTTCTTTTGACAATATGCCTTCTAACTGAAGCAAATCTCGGCAGAGTGTATTAAGCGGCGTGGCAGGTATTTCTTGCACTGAGAGTTGAATCAAGGGGAGAGAATTTATTCAGTTAAAGTTCAGTTTGAAGTAACATTAAGTACCTACCTATACGAAGGACATGCAAAACTTACTTGAACGTCTTCATGTTCAGCCAACAGCATGAAGCAGAAGGTTAGCACCGTCGCTGTTGTGTCGTGTCCCTGCAAAAAGAAAACCATTCAATTTCTATCACATTAAACCATCGACTTGCCTGACCTATTGTAATATTATTATATAGATTGACATGTCAAGTAAAGTACGGAAGATAGACACAGTAAGATTTGGACTGATCTGTTGCCTCAGTGATAATGACAAATCATTCTGAACGGCTTCCAGTCTAGTTTGGGGTCAGAAGACCGTGTGTGGAAAGTTGTCTCATTATTATGTTTTTTAAAGATGATTCGCGTGATTAGTCATAGCAAAAAACTATATAGAACAGCAAACACTTATGAAATGCTTCTCAATTTGTGTCTATCGTTCGAACTCTGTGGTATAAATTCGCAATATTTACCGCAAACATAAACGTGTTCACTTCATCCCTAATTCCAGTGAGATCGATCTGCCCTTTGCTTTCAGATTCTAGAAGCAAATCTAACATAGCCAATCTCTTCTTAGTTCCAACATCTTCGGCAGATAACGCCGCAGTTACATCTTCTTTATGTTCCGTTCTGTTCTTCTTCTTGTCTATTATAACTGCATCGGCGAAAGAATGGACGGTATTTAAGTATTTGGCGAACTTTTTTCCAACAGTCAGGTTAAAGAGTAAATCGCTGTGCAACCAAATTTTGGTGAGGCGATCTAAAACGACGTGGCTAATGTTTTGGATAGAGTTCTTGTATTTCATGGTGTCTGATGATTTGTCTGAGTCCAGTTGAGTTCCCATGGCAGTTTCTGTTGACACAAGGTATAATTTATTGTACTGTGACTGCAAAGAGGCAATTTAACGTCAGTGTGTGTTTGTTAAAATTTCAATGACTAATGCAATAACATAGTGACATATTCCTGGGTTATCTGGAGCGACGATAATGATGATGAAGATGATAATAATGATAATGATAACTTCAAAAACCCTTTTCCTTATGTCATAGGTGGCAAACAGGCACACGGTCCGCCTGATGATGAGTGGTTACCGCCACCTATGGATACCTGCAACAGCAGGGGTATTATTGCCAGTATGTTGCCGATCCTTCGAGACTCTATTCACTCTCCTTTTGAAGTTGTAGGTCAACGGTTATCATAGTATACGGAGATGGGAGCAAATGTGACTCGCAAAACCGATTTAGTTTTGGAGATTTTGTTTTGGTTGCCTGATTTGGCGTTTAGCTTCTAGATGCTTTTCGCGTTTACTTCTATACGTAATTATGTAACTATATGCCTACATGTATGTGTGTGGATATTTCCAGCAGCCATTAAACTTTCAATCCCGTTCATCAGGATTATCCATATTATAGTAAAAAGACTTACCACAAATAATAAACAGGGTCAAATCACTGATCATAGGAAATACGTCTACGTCGGCTCCATCCAGCTTCCTCAGCATCTGCACCAGGTCTCGACTCTTCTCCTCCATCACTACGGCGAAGTTCTTCAGGATGTTGAAGTGAAAGGTTGGAGTCATCATCTTACGTCGTTTGTGCCAACTACCACCTGTATTTTACAAGTTTTTTAATTAATTCAGCTTCACTGGTTTGTCTATTCATCTAAGTACCTAGGTATTTTAACATACAATCACGCCTTTTTCCCGAAGGGGAAGCCAGAGGTGTACCCAGTCCCACATTTAGTACGCCCGTATGTTATTGGTCCCATGTAATTGAAGGCGAGCTTATCTACCGGGCACAGTTCCAGCCTCCAGCAACACTATAACTATAGTGTCAATCAGGAGGTCCCGGTTCCTATCCCCAGGTCAGGCAAAGTGTTAAATATTTAATTTTTTCATTAGAAATTATCTAAAAACTGCCTGGAACTGTGCCCGGTAGATAAGCTCGCCTTCTTTTACATAGGCTCGCTCCCTATTACATGTGACCAATAACATACTAGTGAAATGTGCGTGTGCCTACTATTGGACTGGGTCTTGAATATACCTCTGCCTACCTCTTCGGGAAAAAGGCGTTATTGTATGTTTTGTTACTTCAATATAAAAATACGGTTAACGAGATCAGAACTGCTGCTTAGGAATTAATTTTGACCTTTACGCTTTCTCGAGGTCCAATAAAAGTCTGACAGAAAAGACATCTTGTTATTTAACTTAAATTTTGTCATTGGTAGATAGATCCCTATTTGATAAAGTAGTAAAAAGGGCAAAATCTATATTATCACAAATGAAGTTATCGCCCTATTGACCTCGCAGACGGTAAACACCGAAGATGAGGTTCCTAATTGGATCGTAGCGAATGGTTGCATCGATTGAAAGTTTTATACATACATTCACGCCTCTTTCCCGAAGGGGTATAAGGCAGAGGTGTACCCAGGACTCAGTCCCATAGTAGATACACCCACATTTCGCCAGTATGTTATTGGTCCCATGTAATAGGAAAGTTGAAAGTTTTATCACAGATTTATAGATTTAGCTCGTAAATACATTCATACATACATACATACATATACGCCAGTCACACCTTGTTCCCGTTGGGGCAGGCAGAGACTATATCTTTTCACTGACATACAACTTTCGCTTCTTTCACTTTCATCACATTCTTCATGCATGCTCGTCGGTTGTTAGTACTTTTGACCTGGCATTTCCTTAAGGTAGCATCAACTTGTCATGAAAGGTACGCCTAGGTCGACCCCTACCGACTTGACCATTCACACATATAAGGCCACCTATATCTCCTTAAACCACCTGAGCAATCCTTTCTCTATCTTTACATCTTCTAACACACCACAGCGTTCCCTTATCACACTATTCCTGACCATCAGGGTCATTCCTATATATATCCATACTTCTCAAACTTTTCATGTCTTTAGCATTTATCTTACTTTCATGCTTCTTCTTCTGCCAGACCCAAAATTTACTACCATACGTAAGTGTGGGGATAAGCACCCCTCTATGGACAAGCCAGTCGTGCCATTTAAGACACTTTCTGACTGTTCATAAAAAAGGCATACAACGCCCTATTACACTTGATTTCCTGCGAAAACTTCTTTTAATGTCACAGTCATACTTTCCATCCCTTGTAAACTTTGATCCCAGATATATACAAACTCTTTTAGTTTTATCTATAGTATTGTATAATATATAGTGATCTGTGTATTGTATCTATAGTAGTTAACTCGTTTTCACTTACGTAGTACTAATCACAGAACACAATACCCTAAGTACTAATATAGTGATCTGTGGTATTCACTTTATAAAATTGTAATCTAGAAAACTTGTAACATTATTTTTTTTGTTGCAATCACCACTACTTGTCGCTTCAGCTGTCCTTTTTCCCTTTTTCTCTATTCACGACGTACCGTGAGATCCGGCAGAGAGGCATATTCGGAGAGTGGGCAGCAGCGCTCTCCGCGGAGTGAAGGATTACCTTCACCCCACCGTGGCGGGGTCCCCCTCGGAGGATCAAACGTCGTCGGGGCCGCGGATGAGTGCTTCGGTGTGCGCGCAGCCCCGACACGTGGCGTCGCGAAGGCCGTCGGTATCACTGAATAGGTTCCCTATTCAGTGGTCGGTATAGTGCCGGCGGGGAGTCCCATATAACCATCCTACGCTCCCTCGGGTGCGGGTGGTATGCGTCATGCATTTTTCCCAGGTAAAAAGGCCTGTTGGCTTGGTTGGTTCGATCCCCGGGCAGGTCAAACATTTGTGCATACGATCATAAAGGAATAAAGGCGACGAGAGGGGCAACGTTGGTGCGAGCGGCTAAAAGTGGAGGAGGGCGGCGAAAAGGAGAGGTGTCCCTGGACTTTCAACGTTGTTATAATTAATATATTGTCTTGTAACATACCTGTATTTATTAGAAGGCCGGACCCAAGCCAGGGTTTAAGGAATTCGTAGGGAAGATTTTTAGTGATGTTCCGTGAATTCGTGAGCACTACCTGAACAGAATAAACAAGTATGATAGGTATAATATGGTGTTCGTTTTGACTTACTTTATGAAATTTTTTCTGCCCTATTGGTTTTTACTATGTCTAAAATTAGGTGTTTACATAGAATTACTATGGGTGGTTACTTAAACTTAAATTAACCGTGTAGTAGGAAGCCTCTGTAGGGGCCCGCCTGGGGAAGTACCACACCTTTGCTAGTTATTCATCCGCCAAGCAGTAATGTGCAAACATTACTGTGTTCCGGACTGAAAAAAAAAAACTGAGGGCAAAGTTACCACAAATTACTGGGCATGACGAGTTTCAACAACTTGTATCTCAGGATGATAGGCGCATAGCAGTGCCGCGCAGAATTTTGAATTTTAAAACACCGGGTGGCACTGTATTGATATGGGCAATCATGATGCTTACCATCACGCACCTGATTAGCTCGGCTTGATACTCACTATCATAATAAAAACTTCAATATATTATATTTTTAACAATAATAAAAACCGTACGGTTTTCTTCAACCAAATATTTTTTTTCGCAAATAAAGGCCAGATCAAAAATCAACAGACAACAAATGGGTGGAAAATTATTAACTCTATATGTACAAAATTTGATTTTGGCTGGAAGAGCTCCCCACCCTATGGATGAAAAATAATATTATAATATGGGACTACTTCCACACACAGTCATCTGGTCCCAAACAAGGCAAAGCCTGCGTACTATGGTAACCTGAAGACTGACATACATACTTACAGGTATATACGCATAAAACACTCAGAGACAGATCAAACAGACATGCTCAAGCGCATAAATATTTGACCTGGCCGGGGATCGAACCCGGAACCTGCGGCTCAGAAGGCAGGGGCTCTACTGGCTGAGCTAAGCAGCCAGTCAAGTCAAATAATAATTAGGAGATCAGAAACTAGGATTAGTTAAGTTAAATTTGTTCTGACTGCCTCGGTGGCGTAGAGGGCGCATGCTCGACTGCCAATCAAAAGGTCCCGGGTTCGATCCCCAGGTCAGACAGTGTAAAATATTGGATTTATCCCTGAGGAATTATCTTAATAACTGTCTGTAGTCTGGAGCTGTGCCCGGTAGATGGCAATAGGCTCGCCTCCTATTACATGGGACCAATAGCATACTGGCGAAATGTGGGTGTATCTACTATGGGACTGAGTCTTGGGTACACCTCTGCCTACCCCTTCGGGAAAAAGGCGTGAATGTATGTTATGTTTTATGTTAAATTTGTTCTCGTGGTCACCTCAATGTCTTCAGGTTTGCTGATATGCAGAATTCTCTTTTTAATCACTTTAACGACGAATCGGTCTCCATATTCCTTCGCGTAATTACTGTTATTCGATAGCATATTGTCTGAAATATAATGGTAAAATTAACAAATATAATATAACAAAAATTATAGCTGACACTGGCAATACATTCGTGTGAGTCTATAAAAGCAAAAATAAAATTATTAAAATCAATAGTTATAACCATTGATTTAAAGAAAAGGGGAGATAGGGTACGTTCTCCCAGCGCTTACTCAACAACTGGCACGTGCAATTTGCTCAGTGTGAAGTTTGCACAGTGACATATAATGAACAACAAAGATAGAAAGACGTACTTAAGACCGAAGTGCGACCGAGACAACAATATTATTCGCTCGTAGGATCTTACTTTACTAACGTACGTGG
Organism: Hemistola chrysoprasaria; assembly: GCA_947063395.1. Classification (NCBI taxonomy): domain Eukaryota; kingdom Metazoa; phylum Arthropoda; class Insecta; order Lepidoptera; family Geometridae; genus Hemistola; species Hemistola chrysoprasaria. The sequence continues at coordinate 1,602,196 of OX346725.1, forward strand.
ACCTTATGGGACCTAATTTGAGCTTGCCATTTTTGAGAAGCCTGTACGTCATCTCCCCTCTTCTTTATATCAATGGTTGTTACAAAGAGTACTTATAACTATAGATAGAGTATGAAGGTTAATCATCCCAGTTCCATAAGAAAAAGAATAGTGGTGCGTGTGTGCGTGATGACTACAAGTATTTGATATTTAATTTCAAATGAAACATTGCGGATCTTATTATATTTAAGAAAATTTTATTTTTTATGTAGGTAGTGGGAACTATGGTAAATAGTGTTAGGTTAGATAGATAATACTTTATTGTATACCACACACAATGAAATAACATTAGAGGACACAGAAACTAAACTTAAATGTACAAGCGGCGGTCTTATCGCTAATAAGCGATTTCTTCCAGACAACCCATCGGTGGAGAGATTAGGTTAGCCAAGTAACTAAATAAGCTACCGGTGATATGTTACTAGTTGAGTTGTTTTAAGAAAACCTCATTTTGAGGTTTTTGTACTCGGCATTTTTAGCTGATGTTTTTCAAATGACGACATGAGTCAGACTGAGTGAGGGGAAAAGCAAAAGTGTCTAACGCTTAGACATATTTTTTTATACTTGTTTGTTGCTTCATGTTAGGTACATCTATAAAATTTATGATATATTTTTACCTGGACCCATTAGGAACACCGATATAATATTGCCCACTATGGGCAAGCCAGGTGGTCCAGGAAGAGCGTCCAATGGGTTCTTATCATAGTATTGTTGGTAAATCTTCCACAATAACGCTACTGTTAATATTGCTAGCATTGCGACAAACATCTTGAAATCTGAGAATATAAAAAAAATACGTTAGTTTACTGTGGACCTTTTTTTTTTTCATTTTAATTACAACCTCCTGCCTACTTCCTTGGTACGAGGCGGCGACTATAGCGCGACGTCATAACCGCACTCATTCAGAGCACTCGCAGGCGTATTTAAACATTCCCGCCTTCGGACGGAAGGAAACATTACCTGAGTCAAAGAATAATAACTATTACTACGTAAAGAAGCGACACTCACCTCTCCCCATCATTTATCGTCGCCTGCGACCGAGGGGTACACGAGGGGGTATCGTCGTGCTTACGTCACGCGGTTGTCAGTCCTCGCTGCGTGCATGTGCGTGCCATAAAAAGTACTCTGTGCTGCGTGCGCGTGTGGTGAAATTATACTTACTTATTAAAATGGAATAAGATACGTACGCCATCTAGTCGATATAATCCGTACCACTAGCGGCGGCGTACCTACATAGTTCACGCACACATTTGACGTGTGTACACACGTTATGTGTTCTATGTAGTAGTAGTAAGTAGGCTATTAAATGAGAGCGTTTATATGGAGTGACGGGGGCCTGCCTGAGTGGCGACAACGCACGCCACCTAGTACAAACGTATGTGAACTAATCCGGACGCGATACCTCGCCGACCGCATACTGGTAAAATGTGGGTGTATCGACAGAGTCCTGGATACACCTCTGCCTACCCTTTCGGGTGCGTGATTGTATGTATTTAATGACTACGTAATTGAGTTTTTAAAATGAATAGAAAATAAAATGGCACTGCACTTACCTATTTATGAAGCCAACATTTAAAAAACATGTTCCTTGATAACAAAAGTGATAAGTATCACAATCATTAATTAGGCACCTCCTTGATAATTTATTTAATCTCAATACTCAATCACAATAATTATGCTCATTAACAGTAAATAAGGCAGTTTGACACAATCCTATGGAAAATTTACTAAATCGATGTTTTGTATTCCCCTGTTTCCTCCGAATACAGTAAACCTATTTGATATATTTATATACTGATATTTTAAAGTTGAAGTAAAGTATGTCCCTATCATTTTATTTTTGTTTATAAACCCTACATTTTTTTGTAGTGAACGTCGAATAACGCGAGTAAAACTGCGATTTATGGAAGTTCTTTATGAAAAAACCAAAGGTTTATAAGAAAAATTAAAATGACAGGGACATAGGTAACTTCACTGTAAAAATATCAGGATATAAAGTTATAGAATGGGTTAATAATATTCGGAGGAAACACGTTAATACAAAACATCGATTTGGTAATTTTTTCATAGGATTGTGTTAAATTCCTAGAAGGCCGCGTACACTCCTAATTCCTAATCAACAATATAACGATAAACAGCTTTATCAATGATAAACCATAATAGACAGTTTTATTAACGTGTTTTAACACTCGATTCAAAAACCAAACAGCCGTGCAACACTATAGCCAAAAAGAGAATACTCGAATGCTGCGCTCGTTACCTGATAATATAACTCAGGTAGATACAGTCACTGTAGACAAATAACGCACATCAAACTCAAGATCGATAGATTATATCGGTTAGAAACGGCTTTGTAGAGCGCTGTCCTGTCATTTTCGAACAAAACACTGATTATATAACAGTGTTTTGCGTTTGCAACTTATGGGTTCTTCTCGTGACAACAGCAGTTAATGCAATTTAACCGAATCGTCAAGGTATTTTTTTATGGTAGTGAGTGTGACAAGACGAGCAAATCAAGTGCCTGATGGTAAGCATCATGATTGCCCATATCAGACACAGTGCCACCCAGTGTTTTAAAATTCTAAAATCTGCGCGGCACTGCACTGCGCCTGTCACCCTGACATATTATTTGTTGAAACTCATCATGCCCAGTAATTTTGCTGGTAAGATTGCCCTTCAGACCGCAACACACAATTCTTAATGCGTCAGCGATACAATCTAAATCTCAAACTCAAAAATTATGAATCAAATAAGTTGAACTCAAAAAAACAGATAAAATCCAATAACAACTAACGTTAAAATCTAATAATCCACGGAGATTAACCTAACTGGCCGACGGAAAACTTACTGTCCTTTCCTTACTTGACTTCAGCAATGCTTTCAATAATGTCGACTTCGATGTTCTCTTGGCTCTTCTTCGCTCTCTCAGTATATCTCCCTCAGCATTTCTCGTTCTATCTCCTCTTCTTATTGCTATCTTCATTAATTCAATCTCATACCACCTTACTTGTTCTTACCACCTATATGCTGACCATCTTCAAATCTACCGTCATACGACCCCAGATCAACTTCCAGAAGCCATATAAACGACAAACTCCAAATTGAGCAAAGTCCTCGGTTGGAGCAATTCATATGGTCTACGAGTGAACCCAGAAAAAACTCAAATAATTGTCATCGGAAGCTCCAGAATGATATCTAAAATTGACTGGTTTCACTTGCCACAGGTGATATTCGACGGAACACCAATTAAAATGAGCGAATCAGTGAAAGACCTCGGAATTCTCATAGACAGGCAGATGTCTTGGGCACCGCAGGTAGCCGAAGTCAGTCGAAAGATATTTGCCTCACTGGGTTCACTACGAAGGCTGCGCAATTTCCTACCAATTTCTACCAAAACTGCCTTTGCCCAGTCTCTTTTACTTCCCATACTTGATTATGCCGACGCCTGCTATCTAGATTTAACCGAAGAACAGCTCAATAAACTCGAACGTCTTCAAAATGTCTGTATTCGATTTATATTCGGTCTGCGAAAATATGATCACATATCCGAATTTCGTGCCAAGCTGAAATGGTTACCAATCTGACTTCGCCGGAATTCTCACATCCTTTCTTTGCTATATTCTATTCTTTGTAACTGCCTTTCCTTTCTATCTCAAAGAGCGGTTTGAATACGTTCATCTTGCTCATTCATTTAACCTGCGTTCCACAAACACGCGACTGTTGCAAATAACCTTGCCCAGCTCCCAGCACTACGACAAGTCCTTTACAGTGCGAGCTGTTCGGTTGTGGAATGCACTTCCTGTGTCCATTAGGTATGCTAAATCCATCCATATTTTCAAAACACTTGTAAAAGAACACTACTTACGAGTATCTTCGATTTCATAGACAGGACTGCGGCTCAATGTATATATGTATGTAATTTGTATGCTTATATATTACCTATTATTATTATTATATATAAGTATATAATGTGTATTATATTATTATCATATTATTGTACGTATATATGTTAATATTTATAATATAAGTATTTTAAAGTATGTTTATATAATATGTAAGTAGCTATATTATCTATGTAAATACCTATATAATTGCACACCATCGTCGTTAAATGTTTACTGTCCTTTTCCATCCCCAGGTTGTCTGTAAGAAATTGCTTTACGCGATAAGACCGCCGGTTGTTTACCGTGTCTTTTGTATTGTGTCTTTTTGTGAAATTGTTTCTTTTTTTTTGGTATGCAATAAAGTATTATTCTATTCTATTCTATTCTATTCTATTCTATTCTATTCTATTCTATTCTATTCTAACTGATTATTTTACACTCGATGTGCATTATTTATCTCCGCCTACTGTATTTACAACAGGTTATTTGAACAAAGTTCGAACGAAACGTATCATTGAGGAATAGACTTTGAACTCTTGTAATTTTACGAACTGTGTCATCATCTTTTGCATCAGAATCTGGTGATAAGTATCAATATCATGTCTTTCCTGAGATTTCATCATCATCATGACTTAGCGAAAATGGGACCACTCATTCCGGGCTACTCCGTTTCCTCCAAAACCATATTGTTTTAGAAAAATATCTTTTCATACATTGATTCCCTTTTTCTCCACGACAAGGAATGTATATTTATTTGTACGTTTCTTAAGCGAGAAAATAGCCGATAGCTCACTTCCTTGCCGGCGGTGAGACAACTGCCTCATGTCCTAACATTCAAGCACATTTCAAGTTTAGAAGTGTTTTCTCGAATCTAGTCATCCTAGGGCTTTAAAATTAGCTTCAGGCTTCTAATATAATATATGTAATGGTCTTAGATAATTGACAAGTGTTCGCTCACGCTCTGACCAAATACTGCACTACTTAAAAACAACAGTAGAAAATGTGGCAGTTTTAAAATTTGTAGTATGTAACACAATGCTTGCTACTACTGTGTAAAAACGGTTCGCAATGAGTGCTAGTGTGCGTGAAAAATTGTGTTGGACAAGCTCGGGTGCGCCGATTCCGGCGTATTTTTAATTGCCGCATTTCACAAGTATGACAGCGGAGCGCGCGTGGAGACCTGTGAATTTTCTATGATAATGGCTAAGTAGATAGTAAGTAATTAGGTACTTAGGTAGGTAAATAATAAATAAAATAAAATTTATTTATTGACAGGCACACGACCAAATAAGTTTAATATATGGCAAGGGAACAAAATAACATAACATACATTCACGCCTTTTTTCCCGAAGGGGTAGGCAGAGGTGTACCCAGGACTCAGTCCCATAGGAGATACACCCACATTTCGCCAGTATGTTAATATTGGTCCCATGTAATAAGGGGCGAGCCTATTGCCATCTACCGGGCACAGTTCCAGACTCCAGGCAGTTATTGAGATAATTCCTAATGGAAAAACCCAATATTGACACTTTTCCTGACCTGGGGATCGAACCCGGGACCTCTTGATTGGCAGTCGAGCATGCGCCCTCTACGCCAGCGAGGCAGTCACAAAATATATAAAAACAACAAAATATATTACAATAAATATAATATATAATATTAATATAAATGTCAACAAGTTTGTGCGGTAGTAGTGTAGGTCTAATCTATTCCCCTCCATGTGAACCGATATCCAAACGTAGTCTTTTCAAAACTCCTTCAAGACACCTTTTTAATCTGTGGTTTGACCCCAATATTGACGGGAAAGTTCCTAGAAGATAACCATTCACTCTTCTCTTGAAGACCCCTAGATTGTATTCATTAGAAAACACGTACGTCGTTCTTTATTTGGCTTATTCAGTTTCCTCCAAAAAGCAATTCGTGCCACCTCCAATTTTTATTTTAACCACTTGTAAAGCTTTATTTTTATTTGTTGTAGTTCCAAGATTTAATTCCCTAATGCTTGAGATTGAAACTTCTTTTGAAGTCGAGTTTTTTGATTGAAGTCTTTTCAGAACCCCTAGCTGAAATGAACTTACTGTGTATAAAACCGCTGCTTTAACAGGGTGTAGATAATCTTCCTCTTTACGTCTCCATCGTAAAGTGTTACTGAGCCGTAAAACCTAAATATGTTTCGAATCATTCGTCTTATTTAACGACCTTTATAATAAAACGAGAAAGCCTTCCTTTGATCTAGAGCTTTGTTCAAGTATTTGGGTGTAGGCATTGATTTAAAGAAAAGGGGGGATATAGGGTACGTTCTCCCAGCAATTTTTTTTTTTATGATAATGAGTGACAAGACGAGCTAATCAGGTGCTTGATGTTAAGAGCATCCCACCAAAAACATTCTGTAAAAAACTAGCCAAGTCTCGATGGAGCTGCTTGTTTATCTCTAAAAAGTAATGAAATCTAGACAAAGTCGTGCCAAGTCTAAGGTTCCTTACTGCGATTTCTTTATTATTATAGTTAATGTTGTGTGACTTGGCCGTTGAACATTCTTTATACGTTAGTGGGCACAAGTCAATTTTGTTTACACGTAATGTTATATCTGTTGTACTACCTATGTTTGTTAAGCGAGATAATAGCCCATACTGGTATTGGTAATTGGACGCTAGTGTCTCATTTTAGGCTGTTGTTAATTGTGCAACACATGCATTCAGCATTGATTGACAATGCTGACTTCTGCTCTCTTCTTTTTGGAGCGTCAAATCGACCACCGATCTAACATAAAATAGACGCACAGACGGACTTGATTAGAAGTATCCCTTCAACGGCCAAGTCACATAACATTAACTATAATAATAAAGAAATCGCAGTAAGGAACCTTAGACTTGGCACGACTTTGTCTAGATTTCATTACTTTTTAGAGATAAACAAGCAGCTCCATCGAGACTTGGCTAGTTTTTTACAGAATGTTTTTGGTGGGATTTCACTTCTTTTTGTAGAAACGTAGGCATATTGACTTATTGTATTAATCGACATTTTTTACGATATTATCTTGCGAAATCAAACACAAATAAACTCAACGACCTTTAGTATATGGACAACAAACCAGAAATACCGATAATATTTAGACTAAAACAATAATAAAACCTATATTATGTTTAAGACTTCTTTTGTCTTAATAAAAAAAGAAACTCAAAGAAAATATTATACTCAGCCTACTCTAATGATATTAAACGAAACGAAGTAATATCTACCTAAATAAACTAAACCTAGAATACTAGAAAAGTACTTACTTATAAACACGAACGCGATTCGAAGTACTACCTAACTGTAAATAAAACCTAGAAAACTAGAGTACTAAAAAACTAACAATTAAAAGTACTTTTAAATCTAATAATAACTAAGTAATAATCAGTAATCCGTCACTAATCATAAAATCCCTAACCTATTCAAATCTTTGCAAACCTCTCGAATTAATATGCGAAATCAACGAAATGCAAATAATCGGAAAAACAAACGTAAGCGCGTTTTTAAATAAGTCAGCGCCATCTAGCGACGGGTGCGGGTATCACCGCCACTCTTAGTCCAATGAATTATATTTTGACCAAATTTTGATCTTCGATTATCCTAGTTTTTATAGTTTTCCCTTTATGTGGCCATTAAACCCTAACTCTGTACCAAATTTCAGCTCTCTGAGTTAATGGGAAGTACTAGTTCTTTTTGATGATCATGAGTGAGTGTCATAAATGCGAAACTTTGCTTTCGCTTAACTTCGGAACTAAATGACCTACAGACTTGAAATTTTATTTTAAGTATGTGATTCTATAGCTTACTGGATGACGAAAATTTCAGCGTTCTGGTTATATCCAGAGGTTCTCAAATAGGGGCCTGAAAATGCGGCGAAATGGTTCCAGTAAAGGATGGTACGGCAGTGTTTGCTTCGCGCTCGACTTGGCGGGGGCACTGCCGTGCCCCCCGATTATGATTGCCCATATCAGACACAGTGCCACCCAGTGTTTTAAAAATCAAAATTCTGCGCGGCACTGCACTGCGCCTGTCACCCTGAGATATGAGTTGTTGAATCTCATCATGCGCAGTAATTTCGCTGGTAGCATTGCCCTTCATACCGGAACACAGTAATGCTTGCACATTACTGCTTGGCGGATGAATAACTGGCAAAGGTGTGATACTTGCCCAGGCGGCCCCCTGCTAAAGAGGCCTACCACTACAAAATAGTACTACAAATTTGCTCGTCTTGTCACTCACTATCATAAAAAAAAAAAAAAATGAATCTTTTTGTTATTAAGTATATGTTTTGTAATCACTAACCATTTTCTCGTCGTGTCCTTTTGTAGGATTTCTACCCACAACGTGGACAGACGATCTGATAAAGACAGCAGGATCACGCTGGATGCAGTGGAAATCTATGGGGGAGGCCTATGTTCAGCAGTGGACGTTCTATGGCTGAGGTGATGATGATGATGATGCACCACTTTTTGGTCAATAATAATAGTAACAGTATTATGTAAAACACGTTAGTGCCACTTACACAGGAGTAATAGCGTAACAAACATACTGAAACCAGCATCAACATAGTTTCAATTACAATTTCAACGTCTTTATTACATTATCATACGTAATATTAATGATTACAGATGGTGATAAAAACAATGGTAGTCATCATGATACTCGTGTAGGCGTAGCATAATGGTATATAAAGCAAAATTCTCATTAATTATTCATTAGTGTTTGATTTAAAAAAACAAATCCTTAGATTTTTAACAGGAAAAGCGACCTCTTAGCAGTTTGACACGTTCCTATGGAAAACCTAAAGAGTTCAAACTAACTCGATATTTTGTATTCCCCTGTTTCTTTTGAATATAGTTTATATTGACAAATATTAAAGAAAAAAATATTAAGAAAAATGAAAGTGTTTATCAATTTCGATATGAATTCTAATTGTAACATTAGACTTGTCGGTGGGTAGATTAGTGGGTAGAAATGCATCACCTATAGATAAACACACGCCCCTATAGGCGTTAGGTAGAAGGGATAGAAAAATTTCGCCGACGACTAGTACCTCGACGGTAGCTCAAGTGGTAGAGTATATCAAGAGAGTAGACCCCTTACTTAGTCTGTAAAAACATAAAGTAATAACAGAAAAATATTTTATAAAACGCATGACGCGACTTGCACTTAAGTCAAACGGCAACCTCTTATCCGAAGGAGGACCGTTGGCCGACGACCGATCATGCTCCTGTTTACTTCCTGTACTTACTTCCTTATACTTACTTCTTATACTTTCTTATACTTCTTGTGTTTTGCTCACTCTGGTTCCAGCGTTCAGCGAGGTAACATCACTCCTCTAGTATTCTGTGGTAAAATCTCAAGGAGCGGCTTCGTCGGGCGGGAGGGCGGTGCACTGTGCATGTTGTTTTTGACACTATAAATCGGACCTAAAACTAAATATTCTTGTTCCAGGAGTTTACAATGGAGTTCCGAAAAGTAACACCAAATTTAATCAATGACCGATCATACGTGACATCCCGCCACTTAAACACCCGAACGCAGGGTTATACGAGTATATGCGTAAAGCATTTCTCAAAAAAAATCGTTGTTTACCTATAGATCTAGGGTTAGGTATAGACTTACTAAAATAAATGCTAAGTGGTAGAAGTTATTTCCATTAATTTATTCAAATAACAAGGGTAGGTATAAAAATATACCTTGTTTACACAGATAATATTAAAAGGTACAGTCGAATTAAAAAATTGAGGAAAAACAGGTTGATCATAGAGCACAACTCGATCGAAATTTAAAACGGAAACATAATATATACCTGCCAATTCATACTCGCGATAGTTTTGGAGATGGTCTTGAAGACCCAAAAAAAATTTAATTCACATTTATTCATTTTTCATTTATTCAATCAAAACATTAAAAACACTTAGTTTTTACAATGACATTAAATACAAATATATACCTAAGGTTCAAAAATTTAATGTGGATTTATTAATATGACAATTATTAATACATAATAATCATTTTCTTTTAACGTTATACATTAGATAACATTTATTTTCATTACGTTATAAACATTTTTTTTTTGTAGAAAGCCTTACACTGTCTATCCTATATTACCGGGTAGGGCATGTTATCATCAATAATATTCCCAAACATAGTATCCATCTTATTATCGCCGTTTAATTTATAATTTAATTTAAATAAAGTGAGGTTAGGGACTAAGTATTTTTTTAATGGTGACTCACGTTCTAATTTTAGTAGAACATTTGCTTAATTCAATAAAATGGTGATAATAAAGAATATTATTTATGAACATTTGAAAATCTTACTATTAGGCCTATCAAATAAAATCAATATATATAATGTAAGGTCGAGAAACCAACAACTCCTTTCAACAAGATACTTCCACGAGTTCTTGACAGACGGACAGGCAGACAGACGGACAACAAATGAATCCCATAAGGGTTCCTTTTTTCCTTTTGAGGTACGGAACTCTAATAAACAAAAAATATCGACTTTTCATAAAAAATTTATCAGCTAATCGACAAAATTGTATAGGTAGTAGATTTTTTTGGGAATTTTGCAACAATTTTTTATTCTGAAAGTTGTTATAGGGTGCACCCTTTAAGTATTACTAAGTACATATATCTTTTTGTAACATGTTGCATACGCATATTATATCTTCTTTATTTACATTAAAAAAACTTATATATACCCATTGATTTAAAGAAAAGGGGTGATAGGGTACGTTTTCCCAGCGCTCAGTCAACAACTGGCACGTGGAATTTGTAACAAGAAATATAGAAAGACGTACCTAAGACCGAAATGGGACCGAGACAACAATATTATTCGCTCGTACGACCTTACTTTACTGACGTACGTGTACGTAATGGGACCTTATTTAAGCTTGCCATTTTCGAGAAGCCAGTACCTCATCTCCCCTTTTCTTTATATCAATGTATTTACTATATATATATATGTATATATATATATATATATACATTAACATTTTCTTTTTATACATACGTAAAATATTGTTAATTTAATTTTACCGCAAACACCCTGTATTTTTTCCCAAGGATTCCTCAAATCCAAATCTTTCCATTAAAGATAACAACTAATCAATTAAAACTTCTAGTCTCAGACACAGGAAGTTTAACTTTGAGATATTTGTTAAGTTAATTAGATTAAAACACGAAAAGTTTTCTAATTAATAATTTAACAAAAATATAACATAACATGCAATCACGCCTTTTTCCCGAAGGGATAGGGAGAGGTGTAACCAGGACTCATTTCCATAGTAGATCTGTAAACCCACATTTTGCCAGCATTTTGTTGGTCCCATGTAATAGGGGGCGAGCCTATTGCCATCTATCTGGCACAGTCCCAGGCAGTTACTGAGATAGGTAATTCCTAATGGAAAATTCAATATTTATCACTTTCATACCAATTATTATTATAATACTGAACGTTTCACTACTTATCCGTTGCCCTTCTCCCACTTGCGCTGTCTCTACTACAGTATTATAGGTACTAAGAACAGTAGTTCGTCTTCATAGTCAGTGGCCGCTGCCGGTCTGAATATGTGCGCGCCGTGTACGCACGCACTGCCACACACACAATCATAGCGTAATCTGAGGGTCTCTCGGGATTCGGGATTCCGTGAGTGTGATCGCTCGCATCCCAGTACGCTGCCTGCTCGCATTCGCCTGCTCTTACCAGCCATTTTATTTAGTAATTTAGCGCAGTTTTATATTAAAAATTGTTTTTGATGACTTCATACACATGCTAAAATTATATGAGTGTCTTTAGGTGCTCCAATAACGACTCCTCAAACCCAGACTTATCATTCTTCAGAATAGGTGTTTCTGATCTACTGAACAAGAAAAGTAAATATTGGCATTTTATTTATTAATTGCTAATTCATTACATTTATGACTTGCTAAAACATTTCATTATATTATGTAAATGTAAACGTAGTGCTGCTCATAATACGCAAATTATATTTAACTAAAAATATAAGTGACAACCATTAGCGTCGACGCAATAGTAGGCTTTTTTTTTTTTTTTTAAATGACCTATGCTGTTGGCCTCAGATGGCCTCTACAGCTTTACTGGGCAGTGGTGAGCGCAGGAGGCGCTCGACCCAAAGTTTAAGGGCGACTAGCACAAGGGCACCTAGACGGTACGAACCTCGGCTTGGGCCGTCGCCAGAATACGTGGGGTCAGACTTGCCCTGGCACCCCAGGGGGGGAGTGTCCCAGGGCCCTATCAATGGTTTGATCTGTTTGATTATTTGGAGAGAAACTAACCGATCTGAAGGATCTGAGAGGTCTTTGGCCTCGCCGGCGAGGTCGGTGTTGTGATTGTGTGAGTTGGTTGATCTGGTATCCGGCACCAGTACCGAAAACGGAGCGCAAGAGTAGGCTTTTAACTCACCGACTATATATAATACCCGCGCACACATAAACAATAAACAACGCCACACAAAGAATCCTGCACCGTGATTGGTTCTGACTCGTACACAATCGTAACTCATCTCACCGGTACGGCGACTATGTGTGTGACTTCTCTACTAAATTTTAAGATTTCTATGATTTTAATTTTTAATAACTACAGCCCAGCAAATCTAAGAAGTTCCGTTTGACAGTTTTTATTTTGCCTTATTTGTACGATTGCCTTGTATCAGTACCTATTAGCCCTACCTTTTCTCCTAGGACAAATTTAATATGCGAGTAACCCTACATATAATGTAATTTCAAAATTAATAATGTTACGTGCTAACTCACAATAGCAACATGAAACAATGGTTTGTTAACGTAACCTTTGTTAGGGTTTTGGACAATAGTGTTGCAATTCATTGCAATAACATGGTAATATAATTTATTTTATTACCATTAATATAAAGAAGGGGGAGATGAGGTACTGGCTTCTCGAAAATTGCAAGCTCTAATTAAGTCCCATTAAGTCCACGTACGTCAGTAAAGTAAGGTCGTACGAACGAATATTATTGTTGTTTCGGTCGCACTTCGGTCTTAGATACGTCTTTCTATCTTTGTTGTTCATTATATGTGCACAACCACAACACAACCAATAGAATTGCTACTTGCCAACGAGCAATGGAGAGAAGCATGATAGGAGTAAAGAGGGGGGGGATAGAATAAAAAACATCAACATTAGGAAGAAGACCAAAATACAGGACGTAACCCTAAAAAAAAAGGCTAAAATGGAAGTGGTCGGGACACATGGTCAAAGGAAAGGATAAATGGAGCAAAGTAATTACACATTGGTACCCAAGGGAAGGTAAAAGGAAAAGAGGAAGACAACAAAAAATATGGGACGACGATATCAGGCAGGTTGCAGGTACAACATGGAGTAGAGTGGGCAGAGAGAGATCAGAATGGAGTAGGTTGGAGGAGGCCTTTGCCAACTGGCAAACGGACTTACAGAAAGTGAAGAAGCACCAAATACGCGATTAATTTTAATTGTATGAAATACATATATAACAGTGCAGTATAGTATAAGAAACATCAATGTATAGCTGTTGTCCGAATAAAAGGCTTTATTATTATTATTATTATTATTATATGTCACTGTGCAAACTTCAAACTAAGCAAATTACACGTGCCAGTTGTTGAGTAAGCGCTGGGAGAACGTACCCTATCTCCCCTTTTCTTTATTTCAATGTTTATTACGGATTCCCGTCACTTTCATTGTGTTAGTTTTGATTATAATTAATACAAAGTTTTAAAAAAAAGTTGTAGAAATTATGGGTTATTCAGTTTCCTCCAAGGACCCATTGTTCTTGAAAAATACCTTTTCATACATTGATTCCCGGTTCCTCCACGACATATTTTGCTAGATTCGCGAAAAAGGTCGGCAAATTTGTATGGGAATTGGAAACTTATTTTTGCGTTTTAGGACTAATATTCCCTACACTAGTTCATTGGTAGCATAAGTAAATATATTTAGGCAGGGGCGGCCTTAGCCATTGCGAGGCCCTGGGCAGCACATTTTTGCGAGGCCCTTGTCCGTTCTCTAAAATGTATGTGTTTATAGTTTGATTTGAAGGTGGGTTACCACAATAACTGCACTCCACCTGATAAATTCCACCTGACAAAGCGGACCGAGCATTCCAAAGAAGTGGGCGACGTTGAAAAAATAGAGTATTGTCAATATGCTGCCGCGACCTTTGCTCACTTGTTTCACTCACTCTTTTTCGCACCTTGTCGAATATATACCCAGCGCTGACCATAGAAAACGGTGCATTCTCTTTAAAATTTAGCACAAATTTTAAAAAGTGAGGCGCTAAAACTAATTGTAACGAATGTTTCAATTTTATTTCATATTCAGGTAATTAACAAAAAATTAAGTCAGTTACATGTTTTTTGTATATTATGATTTATTTTTTGCTTTATTATTTTTTTTATTGGGCCTCGGGCAGTTGCCCTTCTCACCACCCCCTAAAGCCGCCTCTGTATTTAGGTAAGTGCCTAAACTTTTCGCAATAATCATAAGTCATAAGTTATATTAGTTAGTCGTTAACATAATCTTGGTTGTAAAATAATAATTATAATGTACTATTCACATTATTACTACTACTACTTTTTTTTTGTTGAAATATGCTCAATATGCTAATGTAAACATCAAGCGTTAACAGTTTACAGTTTGCAGTAATACTTTCTATTTGACATTTATAATATGTGTAGGTAATGTAGATTTATTTTAAAAAGCTCGATTACATTTTATTCTAAAATATGATATTAACTATCATTAAAATCTTTTTATTTCTTATTTCATTTTACGAACACTCATTTGCAACCATTAAATTACGCTTGCCAACCCGCCTGCCAAGCGTGGTGAGTATTGGCAAAACCCCCCATAAGGCGGAGGCCTACGTCCAGCAGTGGACTTCCTACGGTTGAGACCAGACAAGACATATTTGAAACAATAAATTAAAGAGTAAAACAATATTCTTAATTAAACCGTCCTTTACAGTTGTTACTCTTCAAGATTTTCATTAGACCTATCTAATTGTTGAACTAAATACAATGATCAAACCAATTATAAAATGAAGGTAATTTGATCTCAATCGCTTTAATTGATCTCAATTCTAAACATAAACATGATTTTATTTTTAGTTTAATGTTTATTAAAACTAACTCCATATTTAATTTCATATGCATTTTTTTTTTTGCTATTTTTATTTATTGAGCATAACATATTAAAGTATTTAGTATTTACCTGCTAATTATATATGCCGGGGCCAGAGGGCGCAGGAGAATCCAAAAACTTCTCCTACGAGTATGTACTAGGTCTTTAATAAAATCCACATAGCGATAATGTGTTATATCTATCTTATATCTAAATGAGGTGACAACGGTCCGATGTTAATACCGAAGTGATGGGTCTTTGTGGTGCAGGCATGGGGCAGGCGAAAACAGCCTAAAATGCAGCGTCGGCCCTTTTTGACGTCGGTTCGAGGCCAAGAGAAAGCTGGGTGTGACGTCAGCGGCGATAGTAGAGTCGCTGGATGTAACATGCTTATAAAAAATATATATAATACCCATATATTATCAGAAATATAAATAACCTTAAAAGAACTTGAGTGTTTGAAAAAAAATTTCGTATATTTTTATTTATCCTAAAATTTTAATGAAAATTATGTATCATCCGATTCAAAAATCACTTTAAAAATATAAAAAATCTTTTAGTTAATTATAATCAATTCAAAATTAATTCCAATAAGAGTCACTAGGACGATTTTTCGTTCAAGAAGTCTCTTGACCGCGAACGCGCTACGAGTGGTCGCCATAATTGTGACGTCATTATGTTATAGTTATGAAAGGTACTTTATAAAATTGTGACGTCTATACAGGTCACGAGCTTGTTCGGGTACTATCGGCGTGTTTTCGGTACTGGATTAAAAATGTTTTTTAATTTTACATAACTTTGTAATTATAGCAAATAAAAAAAACCTAAAAATAATTTTGTTACGGATCTTATAAATGATCTTACAATTTATGTCAAAAAATTCAAATACTCAATTGTGATGGACACCTTTACTCCGAGAACGCGGCCAGGGGCGTGTTATTTGATTAATTTTGACATAATATAATCTCAATCAGTAATAGTTAAATGATTTAATTTTATTATTAGGTTTACACTACTGGAAGAGCGGGTCCAGTCTTTTATTTTGACCCGAAACTCTGGGTCATATTAAATTACACGTAGAACACGTCATATATTATTTTGTATACCTATTACAATATATATTGATATTATGAAATGGAAGTGGCAGGTGCCGGAGACTAGCAATAGTCCGGTTACCATCCATCTAGAAATTACATCTATAGACAAATTAAGTAGTTTCCATCCATTCACAATAGTCCTTGCACCTCTATAGCGGGGGTTGTCTTTGAGCATATCTTCTATAGACGATTTCAGAGATAGACCCCGATAGGTGCTATCCATTACCTTTACATTAAAAGCTCAAAGAGGCCTCTGCACGTTGGCCTCAAACAAAACTTGGTATATCTCGTGTTATCATTCCGGATGTACATTTGTAAAAGAATCAAAAGAATTTTTTATGTAAAATCTTAAATATTATACTGAAATAAACATATTATCTTTTTATTTTATAGTGATACCTGAAATAATACCTGCCTGATACTTCTGAAATAATATAACATAAAATAACATACAATTCCCGAAGGGGTAGGCAGAGGAGCACTGATATTACAAATGGCAAAATTTTCACATGGCTTAATATTATAATTAAATAGGCTACCTATGTAAAACCCAACAGTACACATCATGTTGAGTTTTAAATAAGTAGCTTATTTATTTATAATATTAAGCCATGTGAAAATTTGGCCATGTTTACATAATAGCACGCGATTGTACCCAGGACTCAGTAGTACCTTAATACACCCACATTTAAACATATTAAACATAATTTAGCATGTAGCATAACAAATAGGTATTAAAAAATATGAATATGTGAAGAAATATTTCACTCACGAGCGGGACTTGAACCCGCACCTTCCGCACCGATCCGCGTGGCGGCACTCTACCAATTGAGCTACCGTGGAGGTACTAGTTATCGGCAAAATTCTTCTATCCCACCTACCTAACGCCTATAGGGACGTGTCAAGCGAATACACCGCTTAGTCAATATAAATATAATATAACATTATGTTAGCCTGCAGGCAAAAAAGATATTCCATATTATAATAACGGATTATAAACGACAACATAGGTATACGGATAATTTTGGCTCTAGAATAAGTACATTAAATCTAGAACACTAGGCAAAAGGGGCCATTTGGCACCTGATTTATAATAATAAGTTAAACTTGGTCATTTTCGACTATGATTACAATGTTTTTCCGCACATATAGGACTCCAAACGAATGCGTTACGACCGTTTTTTAATTATTTTGGGATAACAATATTACAACACATTTAGTAAGCCATTTCGGCATATCTGACTACATACACAAAGTCTTCTCTATTCTACACATTATAATGTTACCAGACCAGTCGATCGATCGTGCGTTCTTCTTGTAGAGCTATTTTCCGAACGCACAGTAGATTCATGCACAGAGTTTTATTTGTCTTGCTTGAAAACCAGGTTTCCATAAAAGAAGAATCCTTTTGTTTTAGAAACTGTCTGAATCATTAGTTTCCAAAGTGGTCGAAGGGGTTTGTTTGATCGACTCACAACTCCGATCAACGTCAATTGCTCGATGGGTGTAGTAACAAAACCCTGATATCTGCGATCACCAATGTATTAGATTCTAGGTAGCGACTTTAAAACGGCTAAAGAAATTAGAGCACAAATAAACATGTGGTCTTATTTGAGTTTAGTATCGTCGAACGACAGCCAACGTGCGAACGCGTTAAAATTCCTCAGTGCGCTTTTGAAAACTGTCAAAATAACCACCGGAATAGTAAGGTTTCAGAGGGGAGTGTCTTTTGTTTTACGGTACTTAAAATCATTATAAAACAATTAAAAACAAATATTTCATGTATGTATTTATGTTTATGTGTTTCATCATTTGGCCAATATTTGCAATCGAAGAACCAACAATGTCCCAAACATAGGAACACAAAACGCATGGAGTGGATATTTAACATAATATACATATTATGTTATATGTTTGTAGATTTCCAACTGATCATTTCTCTGTGTAGAATGGATATCCATAGTTGCGCAAGAAAGACGAGAAGAACATTATAGGCCCTAAAAAAGTTTTACAGCGATATTTTTGTATTTCAGTATATATCTTATTAGATAGAATAACATAGTAAACTCAAGACATTTTTTTGAGCTGTATTTACATGCAACGCAGAATCTAGTACTATTGACGATCCCAGCCTAATTATACGGTGCTTGGCGTGTGTAGAAATCCGTCCGCTATGTAAGATCATGGGGCATCCTCGGTCCTCTCCCGGCGGTACTCGTGCAGCACGCGGCAGCGCTCGTGTGTGGCGCACAGCAGGCGCGCGGGGGGACGTCAGGCGCGCGCGCGGGCCCGCGCGGGGACGGTCAGGTCCACCCGCGAGGGGATCGTTAGGGACGTCTCCGCGAAACGAACTGCCAAGCGCGGCCGAGTGTTCTGTGAACGACACTATAGTAGTGGTAGGCCTCTTTTGCAGGGGCCTGCCTGGGAAAGTAGCACACCTTTGCCAGTTATTCGTCCGCCAAGCAGTAATGTGCAAACATTACTGTGTTGCTGTCTGAAGGGCAATGTTACCAGCGAAATTACTGGGCATGACGAGTTTCAACAACTAATAACTTAGGGTGACAGGCGCAGTGCATTGCCACGCAGAATTTTGTATTTTAAAACACTGGATGGCACTGTGTCTCATATGGACAATCATGATGCTTACCATCATGCACCTGATTTGCTCGTCTTGTCACTCACTATAAAAAACAAAAGATATTGTCTTAGGGGCCCACAGACGGTACTTCAAGAAACAAAACGGATGCGACAAGTTCGTCTTTTCGAATAACACATGTTTCAGAAAGGTAAAAATTGTGAAAATATCTCGAACAGGTCGCAACACGCATTAATAACGCTGACCTTGAATACGCAGAAATCGATTTTTAGAGCTGTTAGGACTTTTTAGACCAATACATCCCACTTTTTCCGAGCGCGAATAAACCGTGATGCGACCTGTAACGACAATTTAAAATTGATTCACTGCTGAAAACATTCGATGGAACATTTCGCTACTCACACACGAATACACACATCAGCCGGAAGACGTCCACTGCTTGAACATAATATAGGCCTCCCCTATAGATTTCCATCCAGTCCGGTTGTAAGCGGCCCGCCTCCAGCGTGTTCCAGCCGTCTTTATCAGATCGTCTATCAACCCTGTCAGTGGACGTTCTACGCTACGCTTGCCGGTCCATGGTCTCCATTCGAGAACTTTACAGCCCCATCGGCCATCAGTTCTACGTGCTATGTGACCTGCAATGGCCCCTTCAACTTGCTAATCAGCTGGGATATGTAACTTTCGTTCGTCTATGGATCTCCTCATTTGAATCTCATGGAAATCGGGGCTCTCCGGAACGTGGTTCTCCAGGACTGGGCCTTAAGAAACGAACCCGATTAGCAGATCGGATTACCTTAGGAAACAGTGGAGCTTCGAGGTTCATATTTTTGTTTCTCGACGAACTGGATCCAGAATTACCTGTTTACAATAAAACATTTAAAATACTTTAAAACTAAACATTTGACTGAGGAAGATTAAAAGACAGTTGAGTGGCTTTTTTCCAAAAAACGTAACCTCTATATTTCCTCTAGAATAGAATAATAATTATTTATTTGCTTTTATATTGTATTTTGGATAAATATGTATATTATAGGACTACTTCATAGTCCATCTCTCTGCCTGTCTGTCAATTTGTCCGTCTGTCAAGACACTTCAACGGGAATGCGTGGAAGTGTCAAGTTGAAATTGATATCAACTAAATAAAATCATGCAAAATTATGTTAAAAAAATATCAGATAGATAGATCAGATAAAATATCAGATAATGTCCAAAATAAAATTAAATACCGATTTATAATTGGACACACATAATAATGGTAACGAAACGATGATGCCTGCGAAATTCAGTAATTTGTCGTAGGTTCCACCCGCGTAGTCTTCATTCCCATGGGAATATCAGGATCAAAAGTACCCTATGTGTTAGTTCAGGGTCGAAACTATCTATATACCAAATTTCTTCCCGATTGGTGAGTAGTTTTGGCGTGAAAGAGTAACAAACATCTATCCTTCCTCACAAACTTTGGCATTTACAATAGAGGTAGGATTGTAGGAAGTATCATACCAATAGTGTCAGAGCCAGCGGAAGACCTGCAACAGGTGTTCTTCAATAGCCTCTGCACTGCGCCGCGATAGTTGAGCGTGTAGGAGCCATACACCAGCGGGTTCATACAAGAGTTCGATACAGCCATGGCGAAGAGAAGGTCTTGAATCCGCGGCGACACGTGAGAGGCAGACTGCCGGTCTATCATGTACCTGGGGTCACGATACAGTTACTGATAATCATCCTATTTGATCTCTAAATGAAAAATAATGAAGGAACCCTTGTAGGATCATTTCGTTGTCCGTCTGTCTGTATGTCTATCTGTCTATCTGTCCGTCTGTCAAGGCACTTTTTTATGGGAACGCGTGGAGATATCAAGTTGAAATTAAATACTCAGATATCAAATACTCAGGTCTGCGGTCCCTTGTGGCTGAAAAAAATCATAATTCTAAGTTAACGCAATCAAAAGTTATGGCCATTTTACTGCATATTTCCATACTTTGCGCACGGAACAATAAACCTTTAGTTGTTGGCTGTAGTTTGTAACTTGATGTCAAAGTCAAAGTCAAGATGACGCTGTATGTTCCAGGGATGTTGCGAATATTCGCATCCGCATCCGCAAATGCGGAGCTTCCGCATAGATTTGGACATCTGCATCCGTGGACTGCCTCGGTCGCGTAGAGGGCGCATGCTCGACTGCCAATCAAGAGGTCCCGGGTTCGATCCCTAGGTCAGGCAGTGTTAAATATTGGATTTTTCCACTAGGAATTATCTCAATAACTGCCTGGAGTCTGGAACTGTGCCCGGTAGATGGCAATAGGCTCGCCCCCTATTACATGGGACCGATAACATACTGGCGAAATGTGGGTGTATCTACTATGGAACTGAGTCCTGGGTACACCTCTGCCTACCACTTCGGGAAAAAAGGCGTGAATGTATATATCTACATCCGCATCCGCAATAATCAATGCGGATTTTTATGCGGATGCGGATGTAATACAAGTTGCGACAAGAAAGAAATTGGGCGGGGCCGGCGAATGGCGCGTGCCGTTCGCATGGAGAATGACCAACGGGAGCGAAAAAATTGGTGAAGAGATCCGTCGCGTTTGTTGTGGTGCATCGTTTGTTTCTTGTAAAGAAATCATTACATATTGTGGTGACTCAGAGATGTTGCGAATATTCGCATCCGCATCCGCAAATGCGGAGCTTCCGCATATAGATTTGGACATCCGCATCCGCATCCGCGGATGTGCCTTCAGAAATCCGCATCCGCATTCACATCCGCGGATGTGAAAAAATCGGCATCCGCAACTATGTTCTCAGCGGATCAAGCGGTCGCGTTTTGTTCAGGTATCTAGGTATTGAACCCTACACTATGCATACATACGTATGCCTTAACAATTAATTTTTTTGATTAGTTTTTTTATTTATTAGTCACCGTTGTTGCGGCGACCACGCAGATATGTGACTTGAAATGACTTCTAGTACTGTGTTACTTGGATTTATCTTTTTTAAATATAAATTATTTTTTAAATATAAATGTGTCCCAATCTCACCTGAATCACCGCCTGCCAAGCGTCGTGATTACGGCAAAATCCCCCCATATGAATAGTTTATGCCGTTGGGGGAGGCCTGTGTTCAGCAGTGGATGTCTTCCGATTTCCGGCTGTTGATGTGTGAGTTGTGTGTGTGTGTGTGTGAAAAAAAAAAAACCATAATTTTGTTTTATATGTAACTAGTGGCCCGCCCCAGCTTCGCACGGGTTGCAAAAGTAGGTATAGTGAACGTTTTAACAGGAGTAAATTCGTGATACATTGTATTTTTTTAGGTATAACCCTAAAGGTTCACGCAGCGCACGTAAATTAATGACTATTTCTGTTACCGTGACCAAAATTTTCCGCGGAGTATTTTGTAGATATCAATAATTACTAACCCCTAGTACATTACATTATTCTACCACCAATAGTTTTGAAAAATAATCACTGCTTCGATTATTGTGACTAAATCAAAACAGATGGGTCTGTAGACTATTTTGTAGATATTGATATGTAAGTACTACTAATCCCTATAGCCTATGTCACTCACACTGAATTAAGCTTTCCATAAGTGAAAGATTTTTTTAAATCGGTCCAGTAGTTTCGGAGCCTATTCGTTACAAACTAAAAAACAAAGATTATCTCTTTAGAATAATAGTATGTCGTAATAACGTTTTGTTACAATCACGCCTTTTTCCCGAGGGGTTAGGCAGAGGTGTATCCCGCAGCAATACTAAGGAAGTTCATCTATCTATTATACCCGTCAAACTAATCAACTTTCAAAAGAAAGTATTTCTGGGATACATGTCTCATCTATACGCGAAATTTACCGACTCCTACATATCCATAAAATAATATTATAATTGCGAAAGTTTGCGAGCATGGATGGATGTTTATTACTCTTCCACGCCAAAACTACTGTACCGATTGGGCTGAAATTCGGTATTTAATAAACGTAATAAGTTTAGACCCTGGAATAACACATCATCATCATCATCATCATCTCAGCCGCTGGTAGTCCACTACTGAACATAGCCCTCCCCCATAAAGGGGGGTTTTGCTTTGGGGTTGTCGAGCGCAGGTCGATGGTTTTTTGCAGAGGACGCTGCTGCCCGATTCTGGATCCGTTAACCCTTAGCCGGCTCTTACGGCAACCACGGATAGAGAGGGTGGAGCACTATTCTAAAGCCGGTAACTCCACGGCACGGCGGAATAACACAGGATACTTTTTATTCCAATATTCCCACGAGAACGATTACAACGCGGGTGAAACCGCATGGCATAAATCCAATAACCAGATGTGCAGACAGTAAACAAAACAATAATTTAATATATTATTTAAATAGGAATTTATTTTATTTTGAAAGACTAAGCTATATAATAAAATTAATTTAACTAAACAGCAATAAACAACAACCTTAAAAGTAAATATTAAAAACTAGACTTAAAAACAAACTATAAATAAAATACTTCACCAAAATCGCCGTCGATTGGTAACGTACCCAGAAGGCTGGCAGCATTGCCACGTTGTATGGCAATGCTGATCCGCTGTGCTAGATATCAGCCAGCCCTCTGGTCACGTGTCAGCTCTAATATTATATTAATTTATAATATTTGAATTTATACTATTCTAACAGAACGGGTTACCCCAATTACACTACTCGAGTCAATTCATACGGGTCATGTGGACAAGCCATATTGTTAGAGTTTCAGGTCGCCAAGATTCCTACAAAGCCTCCGAAATTACCTAACGACTGATAAACAAAGAGCATGAAATAAACATTATCCAATTATGTTGTTTTAAGATAAATTCTTTCTAGGAAGGTACACGAGTGTATTATAATCATCCTTAACCTTTTTTGTAGCTTGTTGTTTATTGTTTGTTTCACGGAATGAGGAATATCTAAAAAGGTCGTACTTAAGTAGTGGGAAGATATTAAAGATTCCAAGAGAATTGGTTTATTTTGTAAATGAAGTATACAGAATGATTTGTTATTTTTATTTTCATTTGACAGCCTGGTTGGCACAGATGGTAGTAACTCTGCTTTCTATGCCGTAGGCTCCGGGTTCGATCCCCGGCCAGGTCAAACATTTAGTTCCTTGCGCAAAGTATGGAAATATGCAGTAAACGGCCATAACTTTTGATTGCGTTCACTTAGAACTACTTATCATTTTTTACAGCCACAAGAGATTTGAGTAATTGATATCAATTTCAACTGGATTCCTCCACGTGTTCCCGTTAAATAGTGTCTTAACAGACGGACAACAAAGTGATCCTATACGGGTTCCTATTTTCCTTTTGAGATACGGAACCCTATAAATAGCATAAATTAATGCGGTTACTGATGGGCTCGACTGCCAATCAGGAGGTCCCGGGTTCGATCCCCAGGTCAGGCAAGGTGTATTGGATAATGGATTGTTCCATTAGAAATTATCTCAATAACTGCGTGGAGACTGGAACTGAGCCTGGTAGATGGCAATAGGCTCGCCCCCTTATGACATAGTACCTTAGGACATGGTACCAATAACATACTGGCGAAATATGGCCTACTATGGGACTGAGTCCTATAGGTACACCTCTGCCTACCCCTTTGGGAAAATGGCGTGATTGTTGTTGAAGTCTTACTTTGTTGAACTAATTAATAAACATTTTGTTGTAAACTACACAATCTTTTTATTATTTCCTCTAAAGTTAAAAATTTTACAAAAACAGAAAAACAGTTGAAAACGCAGTCATTTCACAGAACATATGTCACAGACTACAGTAGATTTTTTAAATATTGGTCCAAGGAACCAGCAGTCTGACTGTCTAGCATTTGCCATCCATCACGTTCTGTTACTGATAGGTTTGTTCAATTGCAAGTTCAATATCAATGACACTAGACCACTAATTCTAAAAATATAAAATATCAACGAACGTAATTTTTTCAGATGTTTGAAATTTCGTCTGATCTCAACACTTTTTGCATTTTAACGCATTTTTTTAACTAGCTCTAAAACAATAAACAAATCGAATAAACATTTCAAATTCTTGCTCGAGTGAAGTTGGAGAATTGGTATATTATTATCTAAGAAAAGTTAAAAATATCTTATAACATAAAATAAAAACTCGAAAATTTCATCGACTGTATACAGTAGAATCGCTTGTTGGCTTTTACCAAGTTTTTAATTTGTTCTCAGCGGGTTTTAATGCTTTTCCTGAGTTGAGCGATTGTTCGAACATTTACCTGTGAAATTTTCAAATTAATTTACCTGTAGTTTACAGTTCACAGTTTCTGTCTATACGTATAATAGCTCTACGTGAACTTTGTTTGATATGCAAAAAGGTGGGTATAAGGAGAACTAGGATAAAAAATGAATGAATACTTATATATGTGTACCACAGAACATTAATTTAAAGAAAAGGGGAGAAAGGGCACGTTCTCTCAGCGCTTACTCAACAACTGGCATGTAAAATTTTAAACAACAGAGATAGAAAGACGTACCTTAGACCGAAGTGTGAACGAGACAACAATTAACTTTACTGACGTACGTGGACTTAATGGGACATAATTTGAGCTTTCTATTTACGAAAAGCCAGCCTTATCTGCCCTTATCTTTAAACCAATAACTCAGAAGCATACAATGAATAGAAACTTTACTTTTTATGTAATAACGTTTTTACACCAATACAATCGCAAGAACCATTTGTAAGCAACGGTATATAAAGCACTAGCTGTACCCCGCGGTTTGACCCGCGTAGACATCGTTCCCGTGAAAAATATCTGTAAAAATGTACCCTATATATTATTCCAGGGTCTAAACTACCTGCATACCAAATTTCAGCGCAATCTGTTCAGTAGTTTTTGGGTGAAAGAGTAACAAACATCTATTCATCCATCAATCTAACCAAAACCGCTAGATGGCGCTGGAGGTGAGTTAATAAAACTCGCAAGTTTTGGTCACCTGTTAAAAAGTTCGTTTTTTACATTGTACTGAAATTTGAGATTTATAATATTAGTAAGATTTTGTCCTACATCCCTTAGAACAAGAAGTACCAATGGTATTAAATATCACATTAAATCGACAAATATCATTAAGGTATAGAACTTCAAATAAAATAAAAAAGACGATAACATTAATTACCTCTAAACGCAGCGCTAATTTAATGTTTTTCATTGGATCTTAATATTCTTTAAAATGTAACGCATTTTTGCCTAAAATTTGTATTTTGTCGCCTAATGTTGTGTGCCTCTGAGGTACAGATATATCCCATAAAGTTTAAATGGAGTGTGCGAAGTAAAAGCATGGAGCGTTGTTACCACAGAATCATAGAACTTGTAAGGTATAGAAGTCTCAAACCCGCGTGACCTTATCGCTGCACTTATCTTACTAATATTATAATTCTCATATTATCTTGTACCTACAATGTAAAAAAGTTACGTTTTTATAAGGTGAACAAAACGCTACCGAGCTCAAATTTAACTCCAGCGCCATCTAGATGACAAAAAAACACCACTAGCGCTGCTAGCACTGTTTTTTTGTGTGTATGTTTGTTACGTTTTCACGCTAAAACTACTGAACTGATTGGGCTGAAATTCGGTGTATAGATAGTTTAGACCCTGGAATAACATAAAGAGTACTTTTTATCCCGATATTTCCACGGGAACGAAGACTAAGCTGGTGAAACCGCGGGGCACAGCTAGACTTTTAAATCACCTGTGCGCTACGTACTCGTATGTGTATGTTTTCCAACCAATCACGGTGTTGGATTCTGTGTGGCGCTGTTTATGTGTGTGTGTGTGTGGTTTTGCGTTTCAATATAATTATATTATAACTGTCAGTTGTGTCGGTATGGTAATGTCAGAAGTCGCAAATTACATGCGAAAAGCTGGTCGCCACCTGACCGTTATCTTTATTGAATGAGATAAAGTTGACGGCGAGGTTACGATTAAGTTTTCTTAAGTAATTAGATACTTTTGACATTTCTAGGTACATTTTATCGAGTTCTGTGGTCGACACCATATAATAACTTCAATGTTGCGAAAGCAATGTTCTCGTAAAGTGATAAATTTCAGAGACGCGTAAGCACTTATCTGTGAGTGCAACATTTCTCTGATATTTTACAGTCATCCAATCGCAATAAATAACATACTTAAATGTCGCCTTATTTTCAACATAGGTCTACACCTATGTTGAAAATACTGTGTACCCACTACCCAGTCTTGTAGAAGGCATATTATTATGTATACGCACATTTCCAGCTCATATTAATTCCTTTTTCTTTTAGTAGGTAGCGGAACATCTCTTGGAATATTTATATTTATTATGTATATTATATTTTATAATATTATTATGAATATATACCTATGTAATAATAATTATTAATACCATTGTATTATATACTCTATAAATATATATTCTATGTATGTTCTGTTGAAGTATCTATTGTATGTGTTGTTGTATTGGAGTAAAATACCAAATCCCAAATTATCTAGATATTGGCTATTGCACACCACCGTCGTTTATTGTTTTAACTCTCCGTTTCCATCCCCAGGTTGTCTGTAAGAAATTGCTTAACGCGATAAGACCGCCGACTGCTTACCTGTAAATTGTTTTGTAACATAGTTTTTTTATTTTATTTTTGTATGCAATAAAGTATTATTCTAATATTTAAGCAACATGATAAGTTTAAAGTGGGAACTTCAGCTTAGTTGCCAAGAAAGCATATCATGTTGAAACGCATCCAACGATCGACGTTGGCAAATGAGTCTCATAATATACATTATGTAAATTAGAGAAGTGAGCTTATTGCCAGATACCCGTCACATCATACAATCGCCCCGCAATGCAATGGAAGGTACAGTTGAAGAGAAATTTGATTAGTTTAAGGTTATTTGACCAATAATAATAATTAATTATAAGTTAATATTTAATTATAATTAATTATAGCAAATTATATAATTATTAGTTGAGATAAAATAAAAAACAAACTTTCATTATAAGTTCAGAAATCAGAAATTTTATTTGCAGATAAACATGGATACTATTATATATATGGGTCTTATCTACTATTATTACAATTTTGTTCCTCACGTTTTTTGCCCATAGGGCGTGCAAATGTATTAGGTAACTAATCAAATCTAATTTTTATAAAATAACATGTTTTTCGAGAATTATAATATATAATTATAAAAATGTTATTTCGGTTAATTGCGTTTTTCTGCGCCTTTTACGCGTGAGTTTTTTTTGACCACTGCTTAGCTTCCTTTATTTTACACTAGTTTTTAAATATAAGTAATAAGTACCTATAGGTACTTATTGAACATTCTCAAAATCCAATCTCAACTATGTATTATTATAATTTAAGTTAATGAATTATTTAATATGCAAACATGATACATAAATATACATACTTAAATTAACAAAAGTAAAAACTAAAACAGACCCTAGAGCTAAATACTTTAAATTAGAATAAAATTATGAAGCACTTTATTTGTCGCCTGTAAATAAATGACAAAAGCGAAAAAAAATTTGATATAAACCTTATTCGAATCGGGGGAGAACGGACCGGGTGAAAACGGGACCGGGCGACATCGGGCCGGCTTGAAGGTTAACATGTCGCATGTGTAATCGCGCAATTTTCCCACAAGGATAGGACAGAGTTGTACCCACGACTCAGTCCCACAGTATAAGGTACACCCATACTTCGTCAGTTACGTTTTTTAATGTTATCATAAAATTCTAGGAATCCGTGCATACCTATATAATAGCGGGACCTTTTCGTAGTTATTTTTCGAGCAGTGCGGCTCGGAAGTAATGTGAACATGCCTAACCCTACCTACCTAGGTACTATGATAATACCTAAAGGAAAACGGGTCTAGCAAAATTGCACTTTAAAGTATTGCATATGTGGCTCAAAGTAATGATTGCCGGGAGCTGAAAACTTCAGAAATAAGTCAGTAGTAGGCAAAAATTATTTTATGAAAGAAACCTAATAAATTTATTTAACTAAAAAACAGAAATATAAAACCAGACTAAATTATAAATAAAAGTTTTTCAATCACTTTACAGTGACTACCTATTAATATTAATAATGCCAGTTTTATGATTTGATAAAAAAATAATTAAATTCATTTATTTATATTAAATAATCTATCTTCTAATGGAGGTACCTATGTGGAGGATTGTAATTTCATCAGCTTTCGGAAAATAATTAATTAAGTATGTTTTTGATTTTTAACTGACTCTAATAGGAGGAGGTTCTCAGGTAAGTTGCGCGGTGAACATAACATATAAAAATGTGTAGGTACCTAGTACCTATCTACCTCTTTTTTTCTTATTAAGGAGGCACCGACCGGAGAATTCCCCATTCAAACGCAGAGCCACTAGCTAAAGCTGTGTACAGACGAGTTCGAACAGTTCGAGCGGCGACCCCGATCCACATTGCCCGCGGCGTGCGCGGCAATATTCGAGGGTTTGCCGCGAATAGGGCCCATCTTAAGCCCTAAGGCAGTCATGTTAAACCACGGATTTACATACTATAGGTTCATGTGTTAAACATACGGCCCGCGACCATAATTAAGTTCTAAATATATTTATCACAATAGGCAATGCCTCTTTGTTATATTAAAACTGCGCGAACTCTTCTTTTTCAAACGTAATACAATAAAATCTTTTTGTTCAAAGGTTTCATAAAGAGCAAATTTTAATTTTAATATTCGGTCTATTCTCATTCTCAATTTACTACCACGAATATGACGCCTGACATCAATGAGATTATAAAAAACAAAACAAGACACGTTTCTGGAGCATCAACTGCAAGATAATTTGCTTACCTATCCTTTTTATTATTGATCAAGTACAACTTGTAAGAAAAAGACATATAATGTGAATTAATTAAAGTCAATTATAAGTATTCAATTTAGTTCGTGTTCACTTCTTTTTAAGTCTGGCCCGCTAATACACCCTAAATTAAATGGTAAATGGCACTTGATAAAATCCAGCCTAACACCCCTGGCCTAGGGTGTAGATATAAATACATTACCACATAGCCATGGTAGCGTACGGCAGCCAGCAGAGTGCGAACACGCAGACGATGACGACGGTCATGCGCAGCGTGCGCCGTCGTGCGCGCTCCAGCACGCTGCGACCCGACACTCGCATGCGCACGTGGTGACTGGTCGACTTGTTGCCGTTTTGGTGGATACACTTGTCTATAAACAACATAAATTCATCATTTTCAGCACAGCCGCAGAAAGTCCACTACTGGACTTAGGGGGGTTGCCAATACTAGCCACGCTTGACAGGTTCGGTAGACAATAACAATAATATGGGACAACTTCCACACACGGTCATCTGGTCCCAAACTAGGTTAGAAGCCTGTACTATGGTAACCAGATGACTGATATACATACTTGTATAAGCTTGTAACACCCAGACACAGATCAAACAGATATGTTCATGCACACAAATGTTTGACCTGGCCCGGGGCCTGCGGCACTGAAAGCAGATGTACTGCCATCTGAGCCATCAAGGCTCTTATAGATGGATGATGGATGTCTTGTATATATAGGCTCGCTCCTTATTTCATGGGACCAATAACTTACTGGCGAAATGTGGGTGTATCGTGTACCCACTATGGGATTGAGTCGTGGGTACACCTCTGCCTACCCCTTCGGGAAAAAGGCGTGAATGTATGTTATGTTTAATACCTAAGTGGGTGTATCTACCCGTCAAATTGAACTACTTTCAAAAGAAAGAATCGCTAAGTTCCCAAAATAAAAATTCTACTACAAAATGAGTCAGCTGAAATTTTTTTTTCTAATTTCCCAAGGGTTAATTTAAAGGCCGCTTACAACTGGACTGGATGATAATCTAAGGGGGAGGCCTATGTACAGCAGTGGACGTCCTATGGCTGAGATGATGGTGATTATGAAATTTGTAGTGGTACTTAGGCCTCTTTAGCAGGGGGCCGCCTGGGAAGCACCACACCTTTGCCAGTTATTCATCCGCCAAGCAGTCAAGCAGTAATGTGCAAACATTATTGTGTTGCGGACTGAAGGGCAATGCTACCAGTGAAATTACTGAGCATGACGAGTTTCAATAACTAATATCTCAGTGTGACAGGCGCAGTGCAGTGCCGCACAGAATGTAGAATTTAAAACACTGGGTGGCACTGTGTCTGATATAGGCAATCATGATGCTTACCATCAGGCACCTTATTTGCTCGTCTTGTCACTCACTATCATAAAAAAAACCTCCGTAAGTAATACTAGGTACCTACACCTTTTTTGTAATATGTATAATATTTTGTTGTAAAAAATGAAATGGAAACCTAGTACTTGGGGAACTATCACAAATTCAAAAAACTATTCACGGCCGGGTGACCTCAATAAGTCTTTAATCCCTTTATGGCTGGCCATTCCTTTGCCCAGAGCGAGAGAGCTTTTAATGCGTTTGGCGACAAGCGTGGGTTGTATTGCTACCTCCGAATTTTGAGAATGTAAGGAGCCTGTTCAAAGTATTGAAACGAGGTTTCCATTGAAAATCAATGATTTGTCACAGCCTATTCTTATTATCGTTAAAGTATCAGTGGATATTGATGTTTATTTATGTATACCCCGCGGTTTCAACCGCGTAGTCTTCGTTCCTGCAGGAATATTTCGATAACTGACAGCCTCGTTGGCTCAGATGGTAGTAACTCTGCTTTCTGTGCCGCAGGGCCCATTTTATTATTATTATTAAATTTTGTATTATTATTATTATTGTGTCCCATATTATTATTAATTATTATGGATTTCCATCCAGTCCGTTGTAAGCACCCTGCTTCCAGCGTGATCCTGCTGTCTTCATCAGATCGTCTGTCCACCTTGTGAGTGGACGTCCTACTCTGCGCTTGTCAGTCCGCGGTCTCCATTCTCCAACTTAACAGCCCCATCGGCCATCAGTAGTTCGTGCTATGTGCCGCCCATTGCCACTTCAACTTGCTAATACTCTGCGCTATGTCGGTAACTTTCGTTCGTCTACGGATCTCCTCATTTCTGATTCGATCTCGCAACCCTAAATGCATTAAAATAACGGTTCATTTACTAGTGAGGGTCTTGATATTTGACATTACTGACTAAACCCTATTAATATTATATCGATCGAAAACACGGGTTTTACTCGGTCTTTCTCACCCATAGCCACCAATTTTTTTAGGAAAATTGATGGCTATGGGTGAATCTGGCACCGACCACATCCGTCTATACATAACATACTTACAATTACGCCTTTTTCTGAAGGGGTAGGCAGAAGTGTACACAGGACTCAGTCCCATAGTAGGCACACCAACGTTTCGACAATATGTTATTGGTCTCATGTAATAGGGGGCGAGCCATAGATGGATGGCGCTAAATTGCCAGACTCCAGGAGATAATTACTAAATAGAAAAATCCAGTACTTAAACATTGGATTTTTGCTGCCTGACCTGGGGTTCGAATCGGGATGTCATGATCGGCAGTCGAACTGACTGTGCCACAGAGGCAGTCACTTTCGTCCAATAGGAAAATATTTGGGCAGGTGATGATGCATGTTTCTGAAAAACTTATTTCTTACCGTCAAGTCCTTCGCTACTCCGCCTGATCTCGCAGAAGATGCACACATAGCAGATGGTGATGACGACCAGCGGGAAGAAGTACATGGCGCACACACAGAACACGTTGTAGGCAACTTCAAGCCGCGCGGAGGAGAACGCGTTGAACGCGACGCATTGCTCAAACCCGGCCAGTTGGGGGTGCGGCATTACACGGAATACCACGCTCTGAGAGACAAATAGTAACTGTTAAGAGTGTATCTTCATTATCCAATGCTGAACAAAGGCCTTCCTATAGAACGCCATAAACTATCCATTTGGGGAGATTGTGCTGTTATCAGCACGCTTATGCGGCTTGTTGAACGCAGGAGTTGGAATACTTGGTGCCAGAGAGCGCTGCTGCCCACTCTCCGAACATCTGTCTCTTCCGGGTCTTACGGCTCCCACCAGATGAGGAAGGGGTGACCCTATTTTATAACCTGGAACCACACGGCCAAGAGTGTACAGCCACAAACCAGATAATAATACTACGTATAGAATGGACCCTGTCATCCGCCCACCAATCGGCCTTCCTCACCCCGCCAATGAGATTGAGCCCTTCACGAGCCCCGCTTCTATGGGAAATCACCTCATGCACACTCTTGCACGTGTACAAAACTCCATGTGCGCAGTGTCTGCGTAGTAGGTAGTTGTAGAGCGGCTTTCGTTTGGGATTGAGTCAATTGTCCGAGGTGTGGAAATCGACGTTTTGTATTACCCTGTTTCCTCCGAATAACCCATGAAAATAAATTTATATCCTGATATTTTATAGTAAAGTGAACAATGTCCTTGTCATTTAAGTTTCTCTTATAAACCCTGTTTTTTCCTAGCGAATTCCCAGTTTTCTCGCGTGTCAAATTCCTGGCAGGTGACGTTTCCTTTTAATATCTACCTTAAGTCGTTCGTAGCCTTAAATTGTTTGTGTGCACCGTGTTCGATAAAAGCGAGATTTATGTGTACTAAGTACTTGGAGTTCATCATCATCATCATCATCTGAGCCGTAGGACGTCCACTGTACATAGGTACCTACTACTATCTACCAACCTACCTACTTAGGTAGTAATACTATTATTAGGTAGGTATGTCTAGTTATAACGTGTTGGTATAAACATTGATATAAAGAAAACGAGAGATAGGGTACGTTCTCCCAGCGCTTACTCAACCACTGGTACGTGCAATTTGCTCAGTGTGAAGTTTGCACAGTGTCATATTATAATGAACAAAGATAGAAAGACGTACCTAAGACCGAAATGCGACCGAGACAACAATATTATTCACTTGTACGACCTTACTTTACTGACGCATGTGGACCTAATGGGACCTAATTTGAGCTTGACATTTTCGAAAAGCCAGTACCTCATCTCCCCTTTTCTTTATATCAAAGGTAATAATCGTTTTTCCTTTTCATTTAACTTCTAGATATGGGCCTCCAGCCAAAGATTTCCATCCAGTCCGGTAAGAAGCTTGCATGTTCCCGCGGTCTTTATTATATCGTCTGTCCACCGTGTGGGTAGACTATATACCTACTTCTAGGTATGTGTAATAACGGAATATAAAAACTCATATAAACCCAAAGAGGCAGTTTATAGTTTATATCTTCGCAAATTGCAGGGTCCATCGTTCGCTGGACGCAAACATGCGAATAAGCCATAAAAAACTTCGTCGTCTAGAATAGTAACTAAGCAATTAAAATATTCAAACACCCTCTGAAACGCTGAAACAGGGGTGCTATTACGAACATGCAATCGCGTAACAACAGCAGTAAATTTTGCTGTCAAACGTAATTTTTTAAATGCCGTTTGACAGCAACAGACATTAAGCAATTAAACGCTTTCGACACTTCTACCGCTGTTTGTAATAAGGGGGCGGGGCTATCATGAATTTACAGTGAGTAAAACCGCAAGGTGCAACTAGTTGACAACATAACATAACAATAAGTACGCCTATTTACCGAAGGGGTAGGCAGAGGTGTACCCCCCAGCGCCAAGTCCCTTAGTAAATACTTAATAATAATATGGAACAACTTCCACACACGGACATCAGCCCTGGTAGGACAGTGACCAGGGAAAACGAAGTCCCAGGGGTAAGAACGTGACAGCAGATATGCAATATTCAGGCGCGAAAGAGACAAAAGAGAAGAAAATGATTTATCCCCGTGCCATGCTAGGCGGGCTGGTCCCAAACTTGGCAACACCACTAGATACATCCACACTTCGCCAGTCTTTAAATTCCATGTGATAGGGGGCGAGCCTATTCCCATCTACCGGGCACAGTTCCAGACTCCATACTGTTACTGAAAATTCCTAAGGACTTATAGACACCGCCGCGGCAGTCAGTTTGGTGTGTTCCCAACGACAGCGACTCAGCGAGACACACTATGACACGTTGGGATTTTTTTCCCCATCGAGTAACACTTGCGTCACAGTGTGACTGTGGCCATAAGTCAAGCTAGCTATTTATTACAAGCTTCAATGTTCGAACAATTATTTTATTTTGAGTAGTATAATATAATATTCGCTGGTAGATATTGTCAAAGAAACAAACTAACTAGCAACAAATGATGCCCCAAAGCTATTGTCTAAGTACAATACCAACTTCAAAATTACGCATTATATTATAAGACTAGTGGCCCGCCCCGGCTTCGCACGGGAGAAGTAGAAGTGAACGTTTTAACAGGAGTGAATTCGTGATACATTGTATTTTTATATGTATAACCCTAATGGTTTACGCAGCGCACGCAAATTAATGACTATTTCTGTTACAGTGATCAAACCTTAACAGATGGAAACAATTTCCGAGGCCTATTTTGATGATATATAAGTACTACAAACCCCTAGTACATTATTTCTACCACCATTAATTTTGATACCGCATAAAAATAATGACTTCTTCGATTATTGTGACTAAACCAAAACAGACTGATATAATTTCCGTGGACTATTTTTTGTAGATAGTGATAATTACTACAAACCCCTAGCATTAGAACATTACTTTATTCTACCATGAATAGTTTTCACCGCATGCATATAATGACTGTTCGATAATTGTGACTAAACCAAAATAGATGAATATAATGTCCGTTCACTATTTTGTAGATATTGGTAAATACTACAAACCTCTAGTACATTACTTTATTCTACCACAAATAGATTTCCCTGCGCATGAAAGTTAATGACTGCTTCGATTATTGTGACTAAACCAAAATAGATGGATATAATTTCCATAGACTATTTTGTAGATATTGATAAGTCCTACAAACCCCTAGTACATTACTTTAATCTACCACCAATAGTTTTCACACTGCATGAAAAATAATGACTGCTTCGATTATTGTGACTAAACCAAAATAGATGGATATAATGTCCGTTCACTATTTTGTACATATTGGTAAGTACTGCAAACCCCTAGTACATTACTTTATTCTACCACCAATACTTTTCACAGCGCATGCATATAATGACTGTTTCGATTATTGTGACTAAACCAAAATAGATGGATATAATGTCCGTGGACTATTTTGTAAATATTAGTAAGTACTACAAACCCCTAGTACATTATATTATTCTACCATTAATAGATTTCACAGCGCACGCAAGTTAATGAATATATTTGGTAATTATGTGACACCTTAGTTCACAATATTGCAGATTTCTTGCGGAACCTATTCGTTGCAAATAAAAAAAACAAAGTTTCTCAAATACTATGATATTGGTATTGGTAATAGATTGAATAATCTGGAGATACGGATTACGGAAACAGTGAAAACAGTAAGAAGAGCATTCATAATTCGATGTTGTTGCAACCCAGTTTAATAGAGCTATTATAAAGAGAAGCGAAATAATAAGCGACTGCCTCTATGGCGTAGAGGGCGCAAGCTCGATTGCCAATCAAGAGGTCCCGGGTTCGAAACCCAGGTCAGGCAAAGTGATGAATATTGAATTTTTCCATTAGGAATTATCTCAATAACTGCCTGGAGTCTGGAACTGTGCCCGGTAGATGGCAATAGGCTCGTCCCCTATTACATGGGACCAATAACATACTGGCGAAATGTGGGTGTATCTACTGTGAGACTGAGTCCTGGGTACACCTCTGCCTACCCCTTCGGGAAAAAGGGCGTGAATGTATGTTTTTGTTATGTTTTTTTTAAGTCATAAGCGCGTTTTAATTATTTACAGAACGTCATCTATTAAGCAATGTTGGAACTAAATTACCTAAAAATGTTGCTTTAGGGTAGTTATGTCTTGCAAGAAAATATTGAAATTGTTCTGTAGCGCCATCTAGTAAGCATTGTTGGAACTAAAATATTCATAAGAAACTTTAAAACTGTATTTTTCCACAAAAGGGCTGAAATTTTTGAAAACGCTGAAACACGAGTTTAATTATTTTCATTTTAAAATGTTTACAAAATTTGAAATTAATCGGCTGAAAAATGAAGTCTACTACATACAAACTTTCAACCCCTATTTAATACACTTAGGGGTAAAATTTTGAAAAATACTTTCTTATTACTTGTCTAGACTGTAAAAATAATCTATTGTCAAAATTTCATCATCATCGGTCCAGTAGTTTTGGCTCTAGGTTGATGACTCAGTCAGTCAGTCCGTGAATCACTTTCTCTCTTTATATAATAGTATAGAAGTATAGATACAGCAACCCTTATAAACAATAATCGCTGCTCGGAGATCATTCTCTCTTAGTTTAATTCATTAAATGTATGTGGCTCGGTGGCGTAGTGGGAGTTTGTGAGGATGGATGAATGGATGGATGGATGTTTGTTACTCTTTCACGCCAAAACTACCGAACCGATTGGGCTGAATTTCGGTAAATAGTTTAGACTCTGAAATAAAACTTTTTATCCCGATATTTCCACGAACAAAGACGAAACAAAACGAAAGACAAATAAACTTGTTTATCAAACGTCAATAAATAACAGCAATACCTAACTGCCTCGGTGGCGTAGTGACTGCCTCGGTGGCGTAGAGGGCGCATGCTCGACTGCCAATCAAGAGGTCCCGGGTTCAATCCCCAGGTCAGGCAAGTGTTTAAATATTGGATTTTTCCATTAGGAATTATCTCAATAACTGCCTGGAGTCTGGAACTGTGCCCGGTAGATGGCAATAGGCTCGCCCCCTATTACATGGGACCAATAACATACTGGCGAAATGTGGGTGTATCTCTACTATAGGACTGAGTCCTGGGTACACCTCTGCCTACCCCTTCGGGAAAAAGGCGTGAATGTATGTTATGTTATGTTAATACCTAACTAATTAACCTACCGTTTTTGTCTGACCTGGGAGTAGAACTTATGATCGGCTGTAGTGCTTGCGATCCACTGCGCCGGCGAGGCAGTCCTAATTATTACATATATTGTTAAATGTTTACTGTCCTTTTCCATCCCCAGGTTGTCTGTAAGAAATTGCTTTACGCGATAAGACCGCCGGTTGTTTACCGTGTCTTTTGTATTTTGTCTTTTTGTGAAATTGTTTCTTTTTTTTGATATGCAATAAAGTATTATTCTATTCTATTCTATTGCGTTTGATATGAAGGAACATTTAATGTAAAAGATTGTAGTGACCGCAGTTCGAGGCAGATGCTCGACCCAAGGCTATCTCATGAGACTACACGAGTACGTACGCAGCTTATGAAAACAGTTTGACACAATCCTATAGAAAATTTACCAAATCGATGATTAGGTAATATTCCCCTGTTTCCTCCAAATATTGTAAACCTTCTTGATATATTTATATATTGAAGATGAAAATAAACCCCCATTTTATTTTTTTTGTTCATAAACTCATCATTTGTTGACGCGAGTAAAACTGGGATTTTTAGAAGTTCACTATGAAAAAACCAAAACTTTATAAGATAAACTAAAATGACAAGGACATAATTTACTTCACTATAAATATATCAGGATATAATACATATATAGAATGGGTTAATTATATTCGGAGGAAACGGAGAAAACATAAAACATCGATTTGGTTGAATTTTTCATAGGATTGTGTCTAAATTCTCGTCGCTAGGCTATTATATAAACTCGACAGCAGAAGGTTATTTTAGTTACTTCATTCATCTCTTTATTTATAGAATAGGAAAGATTTTTACGAGTATGAGGTTTGACGTCTTTTGTGTCACGAGATTGATAAAAGTTTTCGGGAATGGAATTAATCTTTAGGGTCTTTATTATTTTCCTTAACAGTAAAGATTATCTTAGCAGTTCGACACAATCCTATGGAAAATTTACTAAATCGACGTTTTATATTCCCCTGTTTCCTCCGAATAAAGTAAACCTATTTGATATATTTATATCCTGATATTTTAAAGATGAAGTAAAGTACGTTCCTATCATATAATTTTTGTTTGTAATCTCTACATTTTTTTGTAGTGAACGTCTAATCACGCGAGTAAAACTGGAATTTTTGGAAGTTCGCTATGAAAACAACCAAGGGTTTATTAGAAAAATGAAAATGACAGAGACATAGGTTACTTCACTATTAAAATATCAGGATATAAATTTATAGAATGGGTTTATTATATTCGGAGGAAACAGGGGAATACAAATCATCGATATGGTAAACTTTTCATAAGATTATTGTCAAATTTTAATTATTGTCAAATTCCTATAAGGTGGATACGCTCTTAAGGTTTGCGTAAGCACTTCTTTTTTTGTTTATTAAAATTTAAAATAGGTCTGCGTTTGACCTCAAACTCACCTGATAGGAAGTGAAGATGAGGCCTAAGATAGAACACGCTTTCCTAGAAGATAATTATTTACACTTTTCTTGAAGACCCCCAAGATACGCTTGAAGATACGCGACTTTGTCAGTTACGCTTAGGTATAAGTATAATAAGGTATAAGTTCAGCCGTTGAATGCTGAACAAGGTTTGATGAAGTTTGGTTAACTTAAAGGAGACAATGACAAATTAAAAAATGCACTTTAAATCAATGTAGGTACTAATTAATAAAACTTTATAATTATTATATATCTTAGGTTATCATTAAATAAGTTATATAATATTTTTATAAATATACAATATCTGTGAAAATGTGATATCTTATGAAAATTAGATTTGATTATAGTTAGTTAACTTATACATTTGGACGCCCTATGGGCAAAAAGCGTGAGGAACAAAATTGTAATAGTAGTAGATAAGACCTATATAGTATCGACGCCATGTGTCAGGGCTGCGGGCACACCGAGGCATTCACCCGCAGCCCGGACGGCATTTGGTCCTCTCGGGAGAACCCCACCGCGGGGGGCGAAGAGGAGCCTTCGCCCCCACAAAGTACCTACTAACCTGCGGTATGCTGCATGCCAGAGCAGCGGTCCACGCTCCGTACAGCATTTGTTTACTTCTTCTCCGAGCCACCGTCAGACGAAGCGGGTATATTACTGCGAAGAACCTGCAAAGAAAAAGTTAATGTGAAATCCTTTTATTCAAATTGGCAAATATGACGCTTTTGCCTATGAAGTTAATAATAATAATATGGAAACAACTGCCACACATGGTCATCTGGTCCCAGACTAGGCTAGAAGCCAGTACTATGGTAACGAGATGACTGATATACGTACTTATATATACTTATAACACCCAGACACAGATCAAACAGACATGTTCATGCACACAAATGTTTGACCTGGCTGGGGATCGAACCAAGGGCTTGCGGCACAGAAAGCAGAGTTACTACTTTCTGAGCCAACGAGGCTGTCAAATGTAATTTTATGTAATGAATATAGGTATCCCGAGCGTTCGGAAGGATACCATAAATATCATTGTGAAATTATTATCTCGCTGAATACAAAATTGGAAATAAATCATTATTGATATGCGAAACGACAGGAGGAATATTATATTGGAACACAGGTTTTTTTCAACTCCTTTTTTCCATTTTCCTCCGCCTCGACTCGGTGGCGTAGTGGGCGCAAGCTCGACTGCCGATCAGTTCCCGGATTCGATTGCTTTGCGGTCGAGTCGTTCCCCACAAAATAATAAAAATATTTTTATGTTTATTGCGGTCGAGCTGTCACCCAACTCTGTAAAACTTCTTAGTCAACACAATAATGGAGTGAAAACCTTTAGGGTACTTCCCGTTGGCCTAGCATCATGAAATTTGGCAAGAAACAAAATTTTATATCACACTATCTGTATACCGCCTCTCCTCACTTGCGCCACTGGTGGTATTTGAATACTTTCAAGTCGAGATTATCGATATTTTTTTGCTTAAGTATCGATTGATATTTGCATTTTCACCAATATCGATATAATTAATATAATAATAACAATTGACGTAACTTGTTGATGATTCTTTATAGAAACAAAGATTTATCTTGTAAAGGCGGTTAACTGGCTAACAGTCCGGTTGACGCTTAATTTTTGTAGCGTTCGTGGTCCAGCGGGAATATGCCCGGCTTTAAATCCGGAGTCATGGATCGAATCTCACCATGTGGACTATTCACCTGGGCGCTACCGTGTTTCGGATGGCACGATAAACTGTAGGTCCCGGCTGTTTGCTATAAGATATGTAGGGGGCAGTCGTTAGGTCAAGTCGGAGGCCTTGGCGACCTGAAACTCTGACAATATGAGTTGTCCACATACTTAACCCATATAAATTGACTCGAGCAGTGTAATTGGGATTACCCGTTCTGTTAGAGTATACATTCAGATTATTATTATAATGTCGGTCATTTCTATAATAGGCTAGGATATAATTTAAAAAATGGGTGGAAGAACTGTCACGTTTGTTTCATGTAGAACTAACTATTATTTATTCTGTGGTAGGACTACGTGACCGCAGGACAAGTGGCGAACATTGATAATATACGCAAATAGATCTGATCTGCTTATATGGGTAACATCACTGAATAGGGAATATTATAATACCCACTGAATAGGTATTCCCTATTCAGTGGGTAACATAGATTCCAGTTACATGTGGAATACATAGTATGACAATTTGAAAACAAGAAATTATTGGCTTAAATATGATAGACTAGCTGTGCCCCGCGGTTCCACCCGCGTAGACATCGTTCCCGTGGGAATATCGGGGAAAAAAAGTACCCCATGTGTTATTCTAGGATCTAAGCTACCTACATACCGAATTTCAGCCTAATCGGTTCAGTAGTTTTGGCGTGAAAGAGTATCAATGGTGTGCTCCCATGCCCACAATGTGCGAGGATCTTCACAAAGAAGATTGGCTATATAAGCCACATGCGAGCGCACGACCGACACCGGAGATGAAACTGTCGCCGTGGCCGAAACTGGCCGGATCAGATCATATTGCCAAATTTCATGATGAGCCAACGGAAAGTACCCTACAGGTTTTCAGTTCATTGCACAAAGTTTTGACAGCCTCGTTGGCACCGATGGTAGTAACTCTGCTTTCTGTGCCGCAGGGCCCGGGTTCGATCCCCGGCCAGGTCAAACATTTGTGTGCTTCATGTCTGTTTTATCTGTGTCTGGGTGTTATAAGCTTATATATTTTATGTATGTATATCAGTCATCTGGTTACCATAGTACAGGCTTCTAGCCTAGTTTGGGACTAGATGTTCGTGTGTTGAAGAAGTCTCATATAAAAAAAAAAAAAAAAAAGTATGGTAATGTAAAATTGACGTATCTTTTGATTGCGTTAACTTAGAATTTTGATTTTTTCACATCCGCAAGAGACTTGAGTTGTTGATATCAGTTTAAACTTTATACCTTCACCTTCACGCATTCCCGAGAAAAGGATCTTGACACACGAACAGACAGACAGACAGATAACGAAGTCATCCTTTAAGGATTCCTTTGACCTTTTGAGGTACGGAACTATAAAAACCCACAATTATAAGACGTAAAAGACTGACGAGATAGTTTTATATCAAGGAATTATTATTTTATCATAAAATTTTTATTATAGGTGTACGTAATTATAGGTAGAATTACGTACCAAAAAAGTCGTGCGTGCCAATTACAATAAATATATAAATATTAGAATATACATTATTAGAATGTTGAAAGAAGGGGAAGTATCACACCTTTGCCAGTTATTCATCCGCCAAGCAGTAATGTGCAAACATTACTGTGTTCCGGTCTGAAGGGCAATGTTACCAGCGAAATTACTGCATGACGCATTACGACATGACGAGGTTCAACAACTAATATCTCAGGGTGACAGACGCAGTGCAGTGCCGCGCAGAATTTAGAATTTTAAAACACTAGGTGGCACTGTGTCTGATATGGGCAGTCATGATGCTTACCATCAGGCACCTGATTTGTTCGTCTTGTCACTCTCTATCATAAAAAATAAAAAATAGATGAAGTAATTACCACTGACAGTTAAACCTAAAAGACTAAAGAGTGTGTGTACAAATAGCCTATTGTTATCTTCCGGGCATAGTTCCAGACTCCAGTCGTCCTAGCACGGCACGGGAATAACGATTTTCCCCGTTTTTCCTCTCTTTCGCGCCCGAACAATTCATATCTGCTGTCTCGTTCTAACCCTCTGGAATTTCATTTTCCCTGCTTAGGTACTGTGCTACCGGGGCAGGCTGAAAATTCCTAATGGACAAACTCAAAAACACTTTTGGCCTGACCTGGGAACCCCCGGGACTTTTGATCCCACTACGCTACCGAGACAGTATAATTATATTGACAGATAATAAATATACTTAGTCACTTCAGGGAATTTAATCGTACTGTAGACAGGTACCTACAATTTCCCTTGAAATATTTTCTCAAGTCTGTTGACTGTTGAATTAGGTACTGGCGGAGCGAGCAAAAGTACTCTTAACTGAAATTATTGGCACTTCTTTCCCTCTATCAACTGCGAACTTCGTGTTGCGTTGAGAGTAGGTAGGTACAAACCGTTCAGAGATATTTTATCTCTGAACGAACTGACAGCGGACAAGCCGTATAACATATATATTAATATACGGTATATTAATATATATGTATCATCATCATCATCATCATCAGCCTGTGTTAGTCCACTGCTGGACATAGGCCTCTCCTAATATGCGCCACTGAGCCCGGTCTTCAGCTCTACTCATCCAGTTACTACCGGCCATCCTTCGCAGGTCGTCACTCCACCTGGTAGCAGGGCGTCCCACGCTACGTTTGCCTACTCGCGGTCTCCACTCCAGAACTCGTCTACCCCAGCGGTTATCAGTTCTGCGCACAATGTGACCAGCCCACTGCCACTTCAGCTTGCTTATTCTATGAGCTATGTCTGTAACTTTGGTTCTCTGTCGGATAACCTCGTTACGAAGCCTATCTTTCAGAGAAACTCCGAGCATAGCTCTTTCCATAGCTCGCTGAGCGACTTTCATCCTGTGGACTAGTCCCACCGTGAGTGTCCACGTTTCAGCTCCGTAAGTCATTACAGGTAGGACGCACTGTTCAAATACCTTCGTCTTGAGACTTTGGGGGATTGCTGACTCGAAGATTCGGCGAAGTTTTCCGAATGCTGCCCAGCCCAGCTGTATACGCCTGCAAGCCTCTCTCTCGAAGTTGTTCTTCCCCATTTGTATAATCTGTCCGAGGTAAGTATACTCTTGCACAACTTCGACAGGAGAATTGTTAACGATGACAGTCGATCTCGGGTCTACTAAGCTGTTCAACATGATTTTGGTCTTATCAATGTTCATGTCGAGGCCGATCCGTTTTGAGGCAATAGCAAGGCTGGTCAGCATTCGTTGTAGTTCCTGAGGCGACTCCGCCATTATGACAATGTCGTCAGCAAATCGTAGATGTGAGATGCGCTCGCCATTGACATTGATGCCCATGCCTTTCCAGTCCAGCGTCTTAAACATATCTTCCAGGGTATTCGTGAAGAGTTTCGGTGATATCACATCTCCCTGTCTTACTCCCCTGCGTAGCTGGATATGTTTAGTCTGCTGGTTCTGTACTTGGACACTCATAGTCGCGGCGTTATAGAGACATCTCATCACCTCGATGTATCGCCAATCAACTTGGCATCGCTGCAGGGATTCCAGAACAGCCCAGGTTTCAACCGAGTCAAAAGCCTTCTCATAATCCACAAAAGCCAAACAGAGAGGCTGGTTGTACTCCTCCGCTTTCTGTATAACTTGCCGCAGTGTGTGGATATGATCTATGGTACTGAATCCTCTTCGAAACCCGGCCTGTTCCGGAGGTTGGAATTCGTCGAGTCTTCTGGCAAGGCGATTTGAGATGACCCTCGAAAACAACTTATATACGTGGCTCAGGAGCGAGATAGGTCGATAATTCTTTAAGAGAGTTTTATCACCTTTCTTAAAGAACAATACCACTACACTCCTTCCCCACGCTTTTGGAGTTCTCCCACTGTGTAGGACAGAATTGAATAACCTCTGAAGCTCGCGAAGTACAGGTTTGGCTCCTGCCCTTAGTAACTCCGAGGTTATTCCGTCCTCACCGGGGGCTTTTCCATTTCTAAGTTGTCTGAGTGCCGCCTCAATCTCATCTTGGCTTATATCCGGCAGGTCTTCAGTGAAGTGACGTGTTAAGGTGGCACGAGTATCTTC
This sequence comes from Hemistola chrysoprasaria, assembly GCA_947063395.1. Lineage (NCBI taxonomy): Eukaryota > Metazoa > Arthropoda > Insecta > Lepidoptera > Geometridae > Hemistola > Hemistola chrysoprasaria. The sequence goes on from OX346725.1 coordinate 1,647,092, forward strand.
GTGTTTCGGGTCAGGTCTTGCTGCATGCGAGTCGTACAACCGGCCGTAGAAGTCTTCGATCTCGGACAAGATTTCCGGCGCAGAGGTGACAGTAGTGCCATTTGATGCTTTGAGCTTCGTCAGATGCGATCTTTTCATTTGCTGTGCGAACACTTTAGATCCTCGGTTTTGCTCAATTGCCTTTTGTATACGCTCCGTGTTCCAGCGTCTAAGGTCTCGTCGCACCAACTTGGTAATCTTGTGATTGAGCTCCCGTAGTTCTGACGGTGTGGCCTGCAATTCTCCTCGTCGTGTGTCCATTAGCCTGATTGTCTCTTCCGAGAGCTTAGACTTCGTACCTGTACGCTTCGTTAAACAGAATTTTGTGCCCTCTTCCCTTAAAACCCCTACCACCCTATGAAGTTCCTCATCTACGCTATCGGCAGTTTCCAAGACGGCGAATCTATTTTCCAAGGTAATTTGGAATCTAGTTGATCCATCAACGGCCTGGAGCAGGTTAGGTCGTAACGCGGACTTCATCAATCGGTACCTTTCTAGCTTGAAATTGATATTCAGAGTACCTCGGACAAGTCGGTGATCGCTCCCAGTGTTAAACCTATTGATCACTGAGACATCCCTGAATATATGCTTCTTATCCGTCATGATGAAGTCGATCTCATTTTTCGTCACATTGTCGGGGCTTTTCCATGTCCACTTCCTTTGAGACTGCTTTTTGAAGAATGAATTCATCAAAAAGAGTCCCTCTTTTTCTAAAAAGTCAACAAGCATTTGCCCTCTGTGGTTTCTGCTACCATAACCGTAAGAACCAACCGATGATTCTCCGTATGTCTGTACTCCTACTTTGGCGTTAAAATCCCCCATGACAACGTTGTAGTGAGCCTTTGTTGTGTTGTGTAAGGCTGAGCTTATGTCCTCAAGCATACTTTCCACTACATCATCCGAGTGTGTCGAAGTCGGTGCATATACTTGTATAACTTTGAGGCTGTACCTTTCAGTCAGTTTTAGGACGAGATATGCTACCCTGGACGACACACTAGAGATTTCTACAACGTTATCAGCTAGGGACTTATTGACGAGGAATCCCACCCCACCCTGCGACTGTTGGTCCCCTTCTCGGAAGTAAAACAGATGGCCAGATTCCAGAGTTATAGTGTCCTCGCCCTGTCTTCGGACTTCACACAACCCCAAAATATGCCACCTGATCTTGATGAGCTCAGTCTCTAGTTGCGCCATATGTTCGTCGAGTCTAAGCGTGCGTCCGTTAAACGTAGCCAGGGTCAGTTTTTGTTTTTGTTTAGGGTGGCCTGCGGTAGCCCGGGGATTCTTCGCACCCCCTACTCCACCGTTACCATGACCGCCACCTTGGCCAGGAATAGCGGAGTGGCCGGGAACTGGGGGCCATTTATTTGTTGTGTCGTTCATAGGAGGTTTTGCCCATAATTGCCACGCTGGGCAGGCGTGTTGGCAATCGCAGGACGTAACTCTTGGTACTGGTGATGCTGCTGCCCATCACCAGCCTGTTATTTAGTCACGTCTATTCGGATGGATATACCGCCATCGGTCGGTCGTCAGAGCCTCGTTTGTTTTTCAGCAGGGTGCACCGCGAGCAGGTGAGGATGACTTGGGACTAATTGATGGAGTGTAGTCCCCCTGCACCCCATATATGTATAATATATATGTATAATATTATATAATTATACAAATATATTATATAATGTATAATAATATACGGTATATTATAACATATATGACGGGCTTTATAGTAATAGACATAAGAGCTGCCTTTGAACTAGAGCACAGAACAGATAATAATACTACGTATATAATGTACACTGTCATCCGCCCACCAATCGGGCCTTCTTGCTAGAGGTAAAATAAATGTGAACGGAATGCACTTTAAAATTGCTTTTACGAAAAGAGTGTCTGTTATTATATTATTACTAGCTGTTCCCTGCGGTTTTACTCGCGTGTTCATCGTTCCCGTAGGAATATCGGGGTAAGAAGTACCATTTGTATTATATATTCCAGGGTCGAAACACCATTTTTTCAATTTTAACAAACCGATCATTGAACACGACCCTCGATGTTTAGGTTATAGAGCGAAGTTAAAATTTAACTAGTCTCCCCCTTCCATGCTTAATCGTCACAACCCCCCCCCCTTCCCCCCCCCGCCCGCGTGCCCCTGAAAGTGACTTCAAACGTGTTTTAGAGTACACGATACATGAAAAATGTGTAAGAACGAAATGGTCCTTGAAAAATTTAATATCTACCGTGCGAAAAGTAAAGTGTAAAAGAAGCGTGCGAAAGTGATATCCATATAGTTTCCGTGCAATCTGACACGAAATATAAACATTTTTAATTATATACCGATTTTATGAGGTGAAAAATAAATTTACTCGAGTTCGATCTCCAGGTCGGGCCAAAAGTGTTATTGGGTTTCTCAATTAGGAATTTTCTCAATAGAGTACCTCTAGGCCTGGGATACTCCGCTGAAGCTACAATCAGCTATTTATTTAAATATGGAAACACTTTTTCAGTATTCTGTGGCCCCACTTGATGAAATAGTACAGAATATCTAAGGGACAGAAAGGACACTCCACAAAATCATTTAAATAAATAGCGACTCTAGCTCCGACGCAATAAAGTGCAATTCAGGTCGCACAGCGTCTAACTAATTATCGTTATTATTAATTAACCTACAAGTTCCCTAGCTCTCTTTCTATCGCGTATCTCTCTGTCTAGCCCATAGAAATTGTCCCGTCAAGTCCGTTCGGTGATATCTACTCGTATATCTATAATAATATGGGACAACTTCCACACACGGTTATCTGGTCCCAAACTAGGCAGAGCCTGTATTATGGTAACCAGAAGACTTAACTAGAAGACTTAACCAGAAGAATACACAATCGTTACTGTGTATTATATATTTGTCAGGAGTAAATTAGAATATGACATGATTATTTGGGATCCACATGAAGCAAAATATAAGCTCATGGTGGAAAAACTTCAGAAAAAAGGTAATTGGTCTGTATAGGAAATAATCTGTATAGGAAATTATATGGATACTAACCTAGAATCTAGATCGTACATATCCGTCCCTATTCGTAGCAGATATTGTAGGCATCAGCACGCTCGAGCTTAGGCGCAAGTGTGAAATTATGATGTATTATTACTTGCTACTTGCTACTTAACAATCGGATTGACCACCATAATGCCCTAAGCGCTGCTCATTAATCGCTCCTGACCGGTCTCGGCGCGCGCATGTGAGGCGTCTGCTGTTGGGTCCGCCTGCGTTGACCAAAACATCACACTACGCCCCCACAGCACAAGCTATCGAACTGCTCAAAACATTAATTGCTCGAGAGCAATAAAATCTACTTTACTAAAGAAGGCTTATTATAATGTAATTCAGTACATAGAGGACAAAGATGCCTGGAAACTTCCGCATAGCCACCAAACCAAACCAAGGTAACCAAACCAAATATTGTAAAACAATCAGTTGAAAAAATTAAGCCCTACAAGTTTCTTGTGCGTTCTTCTTGTAAAGATATCTTTCCGAACGCACGGTAGACTAATTACAGTTTACCTATTTTCATTGACGTACAAAAGTGTCAGATTGTGACCTATTTGAATAAATCTTTTTGACTTTGACTTTGACTTAGAGCCAGAAGTGCATATATTCCACATGCCTCTTAATATATTCTTGAGTTACTGTATTCGATTTATAAGTTATTATTTGGTAAGTAGTATTGTTAACTTATTCAGTTTTTAGTTAAGTTATAATGGCATATTAAACTAGTTTGTTGTGCGCTTTGGCATTGCTGTAAGCACAGAGGAGATGACTTTCATCCTGATCTGTGGCTGTAAGCACTTCATGGAATTTAAAAAAAAAAATACATACTTACATAGCTTATAACACCCAGACAATCAGATCACACAGACATGCTAATGCACACAAATGTTTGATCTGAGGATTGAACCTGGGACCTGCGGCTCAGAAGACATGGGCACTACCGGTTTGTCATCTCTTTAGCTCATTGTAGTATCACATTGTGCGTCATTATTTTGATTTTGTTTTTGCACACTATAAATAATGTTCTTATCTTATTTATTTTTATAGACCATTCTAAATACGCTACGCTTCATCTTTCCCTCTGTATCAATCGAGAAAATATATAACCTTTATAATAGGTACCTACTACTTAGTACCTAACTTCTGCGATAGCCTTAATTGAATCAGACATTGATAAATAGCGACTTGACTCTATAATCAACAAGATTTATTATGATTAAATAAATTATTTTCACAAAGTGCACGAACCAGGAAGCTTGTGACCAAAATAAATCAAGTAAAAAGTGTTTGTCTCCACCTCTATTCGGGTTGGCCCATCGTTAAAAATTAAGAGGGATGTTTATTACCTCTCACGCCAAAACTACTTAACTGGTTGGACTGAAACTTAGTATGTGGGTAGCTGGGACAGCTAGTCTTACAAATATTATTAATACTTAAGTTAACATTCAGGGAAAAATGGCAAAATACTATTTTAATATAAAAAATCTTTTACAACATATTTTTGTTAAAGTATTTTTTTTAGAATACGGTACAGCTTCTACTAGTCGAATTAAAAAATCCACATTGTTCTATGTTTAATGAACCGAAGTAAATGTAAATAAATATTTCGACATGACAAGCCTTGTTTTTCTTGAGTTAAAATTATAATAATGTGTATAAAGTTATATAATCGCGTGTCTCCGACTCCTTTGAAACTCCTTTCAAACCTGTTCAAATAAAAAGAATACATTAAAATAATCATATAAGTATGTTCTATGTTTGTTCTAAGAGAAACACTATCGTGGTTGAGATAACTGAGAGTTAGTGTTTTATACAGCTCTTTTCTTGGAAACTTTCTTCATATAGAGAGAAGAGAGATGTTTTAGAATACACGGTAGCTTCAGATTTATTAGCATCAGTTCTTGCATGCAACTGGACTGTAGCACAGAATAGATTATAATACTGTAAATATAAGGCTCAAGCTACATTGAATTGACAGCGACGCGACGCGACGAGACGATCAGTTTTAATAACATGTTCTTACAACAATTCTTACTTGTTTGTACATGTATGTATTTGTATATATTTTATTATAGTGTATTTATTTATGTATTTATATATTTATCATATTATTATGTAAGGCGTGAATGTATGTTTATGTTATGTTATGTTGTTATTATGTATTCATCTGTAATGTTATAGTACCTATTATAAAGGTATTTTTACGTACCTTGTTATGTATAGATTTAGTTTTGGTTTATGTATGCCTTTCCTCTTTTAGAATGGTTGTCGGGAAGAGATCGCTCTGAGCGATAAGACCGCCAATTATTGTTACTCACGTTTTATCTTTTTAAGTTTCATTTTGTTAATTTTCTGTATTGTGGTATCAATAAAAGTGTCATCTAATCTAATCTAACATGACATTTTAAACCTTATGACCAATGTAACAAGATATAGAAACGCTTGATAGCGCCACCACGCGAGGCAGCACGAGCGGGCGCGAGGCTTCGCCACACCTCGTTCAAGCGTTTCTATATCTTGTAACATTGTTTATAAGGTTTATAATGTCTTGTTATTAAAACTAATCGTCTCGTCGCGTCGCGTCGCTGCCAATTCAATGTAACTTGAGCTTAATATAATGTGCTACAGCGGTGGTGCTACGAGACACTGTAGCAACATGCTACGGAGCTACGACTGGTTAATTGACTGGTTATTTTATTTTTGGTAATTTTTGACATCTTGGTTTACAATTGCAATTGTTCTTTTTCTTACGAAGCCCTATTAAAAAATATGAGATATGTTACGTAACGTATACTGAATTAAGCTTTTCATGAGTGAAAGATTTTTTTTAATTAACTCAGTAGTTTTTGAACTAAGGCTAATTAAAATAAATTGAATTAATTGAAGGGAAATGTTACCAGAAATTACTGAGCATGAAGAGTTTCAACAACTGATATCTCAGGGTGACAGGCGCAGTGCAGTGCCATGCAGAATTTTGAATTTTAAAACTCTGGATGGCACTGTGTCTGATATGGGCAATCATGATGCTTACCATCAGGCACCGATTTGCTCGTCTTGTCACTTTCTATCATAAAAAAATCTAGTTGCAAACTACAGCAAACAACTAGATGTTTATAATCCCGTGCGTAAAGTATAAAAATATGCAGGAAAATGGCCATAAATCTCTAATGGCCATAACTTTTGATTGCGTTAACTTAGAAGTATGATTTTTTTACAGCCACAAGGGACCGCAGACATGAGTATTCAATATCAATTTCAATTTGATACCTTCACGTGTTCCCGTGAAAAAGTGTCTTGACAGACAGACAGAAAGACAGACAGACAGACAGACGTACAACAAAGTGATCCTATAAGGGTTCCTTTTTCCTTTTGAGGTACTAAATCCTAAAAAATAATTGCGTGAATTTTTTAAGGATTATCAGAAAGGACGCAGCAGGCGTTCTCTGCGTAAGGCGTAACGCGCACTGCCTTGCGCACGTGCGTTTATTCTACCGTACGGCCTTTGAGACTATTTTGCCGCAATGCGCGCACTTCTGTGACACTTCATACATCATAGAATATGCTTGCTGTCAACGAAACGCAACGCAAGGCAGTGCGCGCTAGACCTAAGACCTTCGCACAAGCGTCACAAGTATTGGCATAACCCCCCCTATGAGCGAGACCCATGTCCAGCAGTGGACTTCCTACATCTGAGATGATGATGATGATTAAGATAATGTTACCTATCAAGTGATATGCAGACCAGCACGTTGGAGGAGAGATAGAGTCCGAAGGCTCTCATCACTTGCAGCAGCTTGCACAGTGCGTTGCCGACCAACCACTCGTTTGTGTACTTCCAGCCTATCTGTAACAAATATTGTTACTATTGTAACAATCATTTTAAAGAGGTTACAAAACAATTATGTTACCTGTTCAACTCGTCTAGTCAAACAATTAAGGCGCGGTGCACACCTAATTCGCCCTGTCGCTCACACGTACCCTCATTTTTAAAGATATAAAAAATACTACATGTAATTACGCAAAATAAAGTCTACTAGGAACTGGAAAATAACAATACAAACTTTCAGTAAGAAATCCAATTTAATCGAAACAAGTCTTCAGTGTCTTCTTTTTCTGAGTTTTTTTTATCTGTGCAGGTTTTTATACATGAAAACTTGTTTGGATTAAATGGGGTTTTACTGAATCTTTGTATTGTTATTTTCTAGAATCTAGTTGTCTTTATTTTACGTAATTACATGTAGTATTTATTATATTTTCAAAAATGTGGGTACGTGTGAGCGAGAGGGCGAATTAGGTGTGCACCGCGCCTTAAGTCATACCCCTAGTATGACTTGACACGAATCGTTGCTCTAAGTGTGACTTTTCTAAACTCTAAACGGGACTTTTTTAATTATCTTATCAGACTTATTATTATTCCTAGTATCAGTATAATATTGCTTCTTTGGCATTAGTTTTAGAAATTTTGCTACAAACGCTAAAAGCGTTTTAGATAATCCGCTTTTAAGAGAGATCGATATTTCGGCAATACTAAACATAACAATATTAAAATGCTTCAACAATTTTATGCAATTTTCATTGCCTGGCGATTGGATTGAAAACTAATATTCTAACGAAACCCAATTGAGGCGGGATCCAATTGGGGTAACATAATCAAGGGCTAGACATATTTTTCTCACAAATGGTAAATCATCCGAGCATGAGGTGAATTGACATTACTTTTACCAACAGATTAAAAAGGCAGTTCTAGAATGAAGTAGAAAGAAAATGTTATTTCTTTAAAGAACAATAGAATTTGTGATATATATAATATTCTTAGAGCATAAGCACGGAGTGTCTTTCAGTTTAAAATAATATAGAATTATTAACCACCGTCCTTCCAGCATTTTAGTATAAGTCCTGTCACCACATGGTTGCCTGGAAGAGATCGCTCTGAGCGATAAGGCCGCCAATTGTTACACATTTTCTAGGTATACCTAATATGTGATTTTATTATTTTTTTTACTAGTTGTGATAGCAATAAAGAGTTTTCTAATGTGTCAAATACTGAGATATGACATGTGAAGTTTTTTAAGGTTGTACGAGCGAATAATATTGTTGTCTCGGTCGCACTTCGGTCTTAAAAAAATAAATATAAATAAAAATGTTATTACATATATAGATATTACCCCCATAATCCACAGTTAATAATGTCATTAAAAAATAAAATTAAAATTATATTACATTAAATGAAGTTAAATTACATCAACAAAATTAAACAATAAACTTAGGTTCGTCTTTCTATCTTTGTTGTTCATTATATGTCACTGTGCAAACTTCACACTGAGCAAATTGCACATGCCATTTATTGAGTAACCGCTGGGAGAACATAAATTAAAGAAATTAAAGATTTGACATTAAAGAAAAATGGAGATCCCTATCTCCATTTTTCTTAATCTAAATCAATGATAAAAACCTATTCCCCACAGTCACACACATATTTACATAATCACGCAAACTGCAGAAAATGAAACGTCATCTTAGCTAATTAAAGCTGCAACATTCAAATACAAAGCCACAAATAGGCAATTCAATAGTACCCCATCGTACCGTGGTTGCCGTAAGAACCGCCTAAAGGTTATCATTGGACTTTCTAACAATGGTGAAGGGAGAAAGACATTAATAATTGGTTCATATACCTTGGTAGAGAGTTATATGTACACTTGACAACTCTCGTTGTGAATGCCCTTAGCTTGTACCTGAGATTGTTTCTGCCATATTAGTGAATCCGAGCGCACTTCAAAAATATTTTCTGCTTATATAAGTATTTTAATCTCTCTTTTTTCATAATAAAAATAAATTTTAAAGACACACGTGTGAAAGCAATTCTACCCCTTACGTGCACTGCAAGTGGGAACTAGATAAGGTTTAAATTGGAGTAATGGTGCCCTCTATAATTGGCTAGACGCTGGTGACTCGATTGCAATACGAGTAAATAAATAGATTCGTATAACTTTTTATTGGAAAAGCGAACTTTTCCAATAAGATAGCCTTACTAATAAGGGCCTCTTTCACCATGCTCGAGTAAAGTGCTAGAAGGCTACTCGTCTATTAAAGTGGCGAGTAAGGCGCGGGGCTAATTTCATAATATCCGAGTTGTGCCAATCGGCATATGCCTAATCTGGCTTATTTTTGTGAAACTGACAAAAGTTACTTGGGACTTCTACTTGCCGAGTAGCACTAATCGGCGGGTAATTAATCAACATTATATTCGAGTATGGTGAAAGAGAGGGCCTATTTTGTATCTATAAACTCAAACTCAAACTCAAACAGATTTATTCAAATAGGTCATAATCTGACACTTTTGCACGTCAATGAAGATAAACAGTACTGAGTCTACCGTGCGTTCGGAAAGATACCTCTAAAAGAAGAACAATAATCCTTAAATACCTAACTATTACTATACCGCATTTACGAACACAAACTTATTGATGGATGGCAAATGCTGCACGGTCAGACTGCAGGTTCCTTGGACCGATATTTATTTATTTATTTAATGAGTACAGCCACATTATACATATACATTTTTACATAATTTTAATTTTACATAGTCAAGTTCTTATATGTATAACAATATATAGGCGTACATAGCATTCGCCATAGAGCTCGTTATTAATTAAATATTATATGAGTGAATATAAACAATTGGAAAAAACTTAAATGATATGAATGAATACAATTGAAAAAACTTAGACAAAATGAACAAAAATGAACGAGTAGGTATTATAAAAGTTAAGAAAGAAAAAAAGATAATTGAAAATTAAACAAATAATAAGATACATAAGATACTTTATGATTATACATGAATAAAGAAAATAATAATAATATATTTCAAATAAATAATTAATGAGTGTTTTTAATATTAAAAAAGCAACTAGTATTTGCAATCTGTGACATTATGTGATCTGTGAAACTGTGAAATAACGTTGCGTTTTCAACTGTTTTATACAATTGTTATAACAATATAATTGTTTGTACAATTGCTGTGGGGTTACATGCTTTAGAATTTGCTGTGGGGTTACCGGCTTTAGAATAGTACCTCACCCTCTCTCCCCGTGGTTGCCGTAAGAGCCGGCTAAGGGCTATAGGATCCAGAGGACGGGCAGCAGCGTCCTCTGCGTAAATCCATCAAACTGCGCTCGCCAACCCGCCTGCCAAGCGTGGCGAGTATTGGCAACAACCCCCCTTATGGGGGAGGCTTATGTTCAGCAGTGGACTTCTAACGGTTGGATGATGATGATACAATTGTTATAGATGAAGAAATAAAAGATTGCCGTTTAGTTTTAAAGAAAATGTATTTATTTAATTATTCAGGTGGGCAAAATTGGAACTACGACTTATCAGACGCCATTTTGATCGAAAATATTTGTAGGATTGTTTACTGCAAGTTGTTTTTACAACAACAGCTGGCTTCTTGTTAATGATAACTTTTACGGCAAACGAAAAGCTTTGTTTATGTAGAGGTATACAAATAATTTTGTAACCACTGCAAAAAATTTAAAAATAAAATGTTATACATTTTATAAAAACAATCCTTTTTGATTTGCCATGTAGTGTTAAATACTTCCCCGAGTGTAAAAGTAATGAGATTCAAAACTCATGTTTTTTAGGTACACAATAATGAGTGGTCGACCAATGTTTAAAAATACCACAATATTTTTCATAGACAACTTCAATCCTTGTACCTACGCTAAAGGCCTGCGCGGAGTTAATGAAAATGTGGTCTCGAGAGATATGAAACTTGAAGCATATCTATAGGTAGACTAGAGGATGGTTTAGTTATGTTTGGGTAATGGGCTTGCAGCGCCTGTGTTACGGTAATAATAATATATAATATATATCTACTGTGTATGAACAGTGGCTTTGCCCGCTCACAATTATGAAATATGGGAGTTTTATACCAAAACTTTGACGCCCTTTTTCGACCCCTTAGAATGTGAATTTTCAAAAATCCTTTCTTACCACGCGTCCAGACAACGAAAACAACTTATATTCCAAGTTTCAAGTCTCTAGGATCAGTGGTTTGGGCTCTGCGTTACATGTCAGTCAGTGAGTCATTTAGGATTGTATAATGTATAGTGATTACCGTGCCTGTGTTATTGTAGGGTTACTGTGCCCGGTAGATGGCAATAGGCTCGCCCCCTATAACATGGGACCAATAAAATACCTCCTGGCGAAATGTGGGTGTACCTACTACATGAGAATGGGTCCTGGTTACACCTCGGCCTACCCCTTCGCGAAAAAGCGTGATGTAATGTTATGTAATAATGCCAGTGTTTGAAGTTGAATTACCTGACTGTTTCAACTTTCCACAGATATGGTTTCCCATAGAAATCAGTTAACAAAGCTTCACGTGCATAAATGTGTAGGTTAATGGGTTACCTTGAAATGAGTTAGCAGAATTAAGGCATAAAGTAGAGTATGCAGAATGTCGACTCGGTCTAAATATAATAGATATACATTTACGCCTTTTCCCAAAGTTGAAGGCAGCGGTGTACCATAGTAGCATACGTACACCCACATTCCGCCATTATGTTTTGTACGGCTGTTACCCCCTAAGGTCAGATGACAACTCGCACAGTGAGAGTGACGGTCTGTAGACTCCCATAACCACTGCGGCCAGGATCTACAGGTAGGGCGGCTAATGATGGCTCGGCTACATTGAGGTGAAGCGACAAATCAAACCCGCAGGATTGTTTCATGTCTAATACTTTATTTCTTACAAGTGTAACCTTATATACTACTTAATCTATACATTTTGATTACGGCACCCATCCCGAGGTGTGGCTCGACGTAAGATCTGTGCTCATGATGATTTTACGTTAAGAGTCTTCCTGGTGCGCTTATCACTCTTAGATTGTATGTTTAACATCTTTTGTAGCAGTTTACGTGACGATAAAATGAAATAGTTTTTAATCCAGATGTTTACATTCATATTGTGATTTTTTTTTATGATAGAAAGTAACAAGACGAGCAAATCAGGTGCCAGATGGTAAGCATCATGATCGCCCATATAAGACACAGTGCCACCCAGTGTTTTAATATTCAAAATTGTGCGCTGCACTGCACTGCGCCTGTCACCCCGAGATATTAGTTGTTGAAACTTAATTAGTTAAGTTAAAAAAAAGTGACAACGCCTATGCTTTGTTGACAGTTGTTTATATAGTTTCGCAGCCGACGGGATAATTAATTAGATAAGTTCGCGGTTACGTAGGTAGACGTGTTTTCTCACGTAGTAAATATGGGACAGAGTTCTGTGTCTATTTGTTTTATGACGGTCGGAGATCAGCCCACATAAGTAAACACCCTACCCCACCCTACTCGTATGCACTGTACCGTATCTACCTAGTTTGTCTGAAACCTATGGCTGGATCTCAGCTAATATTCAATTGGTAGTAGTTATTACGTAATTGGCAATCTGTATTATGTGTAATTAACCGTGCCCCGCGGTTTCACCCGCGTAGACATCGTTCCCATGGGAATATCGGGGAAAAAGTACCCTATGCATTATTCCAGGGTCTAAGCTACCTGCATACCAAATTTCAGCCCAATCTGTTCAGTAGTTTTGGCGTGAAAGAGTAGCAAACATCCATCCAACAATCTAACCAAAACCGCGCTAGATGGCGCTGGAGGCTGGAAGTGAGTTAGAACTCGCAATTGTTTTGTTCATCTGTTAAAAACATGTACAGAAATTTGAGATTCATATTATTATAAGTAGGATTCAAATTATTCAAATAAGTTACAAGAAGCTTTTGCTATTTGAAACGTTTGACAGTTATTGATTGCCTTATTTGAAGGATTTGAATTTATATGCGTTATTAAGAATTGTACATATTGTGATAAAGTTCATAATTCCATGAATTGACGGCGAAGGTTATTGAAATTGTATGAATTACGTCTATACAAAGTAATTTCTTCTCTCTCAAAGCTTGAAAAGATGAAACGTCAAACGGTTCTTTTTAGATTTGCTGGGTATGCTGCTATAATGAGTAATGAATGTAGGTACCTACTTACCGTGCGTTCGGAGATATACATCTTCAAAAAACACACAAAAAGCTTGTGTTGGCTTTATTATTTCCTACTGAAATTTAATTTTTCAATATTTGGTTTAGTTACATTTAATTATTTTGTTAGTGGCGGTGCCGCGAGGCGGCTTTGCTGAAATATCCAGGCATCTTTGTCCTCTACGTCTTGGTTGATTTTATAATAAACCTTCTGGAAATAAAGATTTATTATTTTAATAATAAATTGTTAAGGCATACGTATGCATGCATAGTGTCGGGTTCCATACCTAGATACTGAACAAAACGCTTCCAATCTCGAAAAACAATCCGCCTACAGAAGATACAGCGCCATCTACCTATTAGTTCCTTGCTCAAAGTATGGAATTATGCAGTAAAATGGCCATAACTTTTGATTGCGTTAACTTAGAAGTATGATTTTTTTACAGGGACCGCAGATATTAGTTTTATTTTTATATGCGATGAGTGGCAAAGTAGCGGACGGCCTGCCTGATGTAAAGCAGTTATCATTACCTATTGACACTTGCAACACCAGAAGTGTTGTCGGTGCGTTGTCGACCCTTAAAAAATATAGAAATACCCTTTTTGAAGTTGATATAAATTTCAACTTGATACCTCCACGCGTTGCGTATAGTATCTTGACATAGACAGACATAACAGACACACATAACAAACAGACAGACAGACGGACGGACAACAAAGTGTTCCTATAAGGGTTCCTTATTTCCTTTTGTGGTACGAAACCCTAAAAATGTCTTGTGTTTGCTCGCCTTCCTGGTGCTCTCGTCTTTTAGTCAAATAATATTACATAACTTCACTAATAACTAACTAAAATACTTCAACTTAAACTTAAAGACTGCCTCGGTGGCGTAGAGGGCGCATGCTCGACTGCCAATCAAGAGGTCCCGGGTTCGATCCCCAGGCAGTGTAAAATATTGGATTTTTCCATTAGGAATTATCTCAATAACTGCCTGGAGTCTGGAACTGTGCCCAGTAGATGGCAATAGGCTCGCCCCCTATTACATGGGACCAATAACATACTGGCGAAATGTGGGTGTATCTACTATGGGACTGAGTCCTGGGTACACCTCTGCATACCCCTGCGGGAAAAAGGCGTGAATGTATGTTATGTTTTATGTAATATTACATAAGCGGCTTCGTATTCGATAGAGCAATCCTTTGAAAGAAACGGGTCGCTATATTGACCCGAGTTAGTAAATTTGAAAAACATTTTAATAACTATTAAATGTGGATCAACTTCCAAACTTCAACACACGATCATCTGGTCCCAAATTAAGCTAGAAGCCTGTTTTATAACCAGAGCACTGATATACAAACTTTTAGAATATTGTAAAAATAATTATATTTGTTATAAGTTATAAGTATGTACATCAGTCTTCTGGTTACCATAGTACAGGTTTTGCCTTGTTTAAGATCCAGATGACCGTGTGTGGAAGTTGTCCCATCTAATTATTATTGTGTAAATTATTTTCAACATACCTGCTCTGACATGCTACGGCAACGCATTTGGGTTCCTAATGCAGCTTATTACGCACTAGTGCTTTTTTCTTATTTTTTTTTAGCAGTTTTTATGTCTAAAATCAATCAATATTTTTGTGTTTTACCAAACTAAACTATAAATACATTTCCTATGAGGCTGAAATTCGGTATATATATAGTTTAGGCCCTGGAATAACACATAGAGTACTTTTTATTCCGATATTCCCGCGGGAACGAAGACTACGCGGGTGAAACCGCGGGGCACAGCTTGTAAAGACATATATACCTACCTGTATAGAATGCTAGATTTTACAGATCCCCAGTAACAATAAATATAACTATTGGATTGGAATATAGCTTCAGCGTTCCAAGCAAAGACGTGATACCTGTTCCGAGAGAGATTGCCTAGATAATAATAGGATCGTCCTTCGTGTTTCTATGGAAACGCTAACCATACACGTGCGTCGGAATAATAGCCTTTGACCAACTATAACGTGTCGAGATGATCTCTGAAGCAGAAAGGGATTTGCGTCTTAATCGGACGCAATGGCTTGCCTCACTGCGGTCTGACTTACAACATGTATATAAGTCAAAAGGCTCGCTTAGATTGGTCGATAAAAGAGACTTCAGACTCTCCTGATAATAATAATAATAATATGGGACAATTTCCACACACGATCATCTGGTCCCAAACTAGGCTAGAAGCCTGTACTATGGTAACCAGATGACTGATATACATCCTAATCCTATCCTATCCTATCCTAATCCTAATCCTATCCTAATCCTAATATCCTAATCCTCCTAATTATACTATTATAAAGGCGAAAGTTTGTAAGTATGGATGTATGTATGGATGTTTGTTACTCTTTCACGCCAAAACTACTGAACCGATTGGGCTGAAATTTGGTACGTAAGTAGCTTAGACCCTGGAATAACACATAGGGTACTTTTTATCCCGATATTCCCACGGGAACGAAGACTACGCGGGTGAAACCGCGGGTCACAGCTAGTACTTATATAAGCTTATAACACCCAAACACAGATCAAAGGGACATGTTCATGCACACAAATGTTTGACCTGGCCGGGGATCGAACCCGGGGCCTGCGGCACAGAAAGCAGAGTTACTACCATCTGATCCAACGAGGCTGTCATAAATATTATGTCATGAGTGCATGTATCCCAAAATCATCATACTTTTCACGCGTCAAATTTAATTAAGAAAAAGGTAAAATTACATCATCGTCATCATCTCAGCCATAGGACGTCCACTACTGAACCCCATAGATTTCCATCCAGTCCAGTTGTAAGCGGCCTGCATCCAGCGTTTTACTGCCATCCTTATCAGATTGTCTGTGCACCTTGTCCACGTCCTACGCTGCGCTTGCCGGTCCGTGCTCCGTCTAATAGATCATCATCTAATAGATCGACACGCCTTCAAGCACCAAAATACCAAAGAGGCAGTTATTTTTATTTATTTATGAATATCATACCACGACCTGGTTTACTACGTTCAATATGTACGTCTGTTCGTCAATATTTTGTTAGGATTTAAATAATATCTGACACTCTTTTATAAACTCAGAGCTCAGACGAAATAAATATTGAAAGATAAAAAGGTTTTTAAAACGTAAAAGCTCGAGGTTAACATACGAGGTCTGTTAAAAAAATAAGGTGAATTTTCAAATTTAGCAGGCTACGCACATTCGATTATCGATTTTTTAATATTTTGTTATGTTGGTACACTCGTCTCGAACATAATATTTTCACAGTTTCAGCTACTCGTTTTAAATCGCATATGATAAAAGTATTTTTGGCAAATGTAAGGATTTTTGGATTTAGTCTGTGACTTTGACGCTGTCAACAAGAATATTGACAATGACAAGGTTACTGGTTTGATATTAGAAGTACTGAGATGTGATATACTCTATGGAATAGGCAGATAAGCAGGAAATATGGCGGCAAAGTAGTGGTGATGGAATATGGAGTGAATTATGAGAAAAATATAGTAAAAGGAGTTGTACGAGGCTTATTATAAGATTTGATAATTTCCACTCGTCACACATATTATTTAGTTTGCTTGTGAGAGGCATAAAAGTTAGACATGTTTTGCGTGAGCGGCGATTTTTGCTTTTTTCGGCCTTGGCTCCCCTGGGCTCCTCCATTGGGACGATTGAACTTTGGTTTCGATGTCATAACCAATACCCATGATTCGTCACCAGTTATGACCCTTTTAAGCAAATCTGAATCACCGTTGACGTCATTCAACAATTCTTGAGCGATGCTCATGCGACGGTTTTTTTGGTCAAAATTCAGCAATTTTGGAACGAACTTAGCTGCCACACGCTTCATGCCCAAAACCATGTACCACTTGTAAACATTTTTTTGACTCAGAGTACACTCCCCGTATGCCACTGTCAACATTTCAAGTGTTTTTGAGCACTTAATTCCATTTTTCACACACAATTAAATGCAAATTCTGTGGTCAATTTTTTTCGACAGAAGGAAAACGCCGATCACGTAAAACACGTCTTACTTTTATGCCTCTCACAAGCAAAAAAATATGCTATATAGCTGAAACTGTGAACATATGTTCGAGACTCGTACGCAGCCCGCGAAACTTAAAATTCACCTTATTTTTTGAACAAACCTCGTATTTTTTCATGGTTATTTCATATTGATACGTACCTACTTATATTATGTTTGTTCAGCGATGTCTAAGCCGTAGAATAATTGGAAAAACCGAATCTTTGCGGAAAACCTAGGATAATTGTGAAAAACCGAAATCCAGTATTTGTAATTCCTGTCTCAACATGGTTGTCTGGAAGAGATCGCTCTGAACGATAAGAGCACCAATTGTTACACGTATTTCTAGTTTTAATGTTTATTTTGTTATTTCCTGTATTGTGGTATCAATAAAGTGTTATCTAATCTAATTGATAACGAAGAAAGTGTAAGTACTCGTCGTCGCAAGCTCGACTGCCGATTATGACATCCCCGGTTGACCCCAGGTCAGGCAAAAGTTATTGGATTTTTCAACTAGGAATTATCTCAATGACAGCCTGGACAGTTTTAGTGGTAGGCCTCTTTTGCAGGGGGCCGCCTGGGGAAGTACCACATCTTTGCCAGTTATTGATCCGCCAAGCAGTAATGTGTAAACATTACTGTGTTCCGGTCTGAAGGGCAATGTTACCAGCAAAATTACTGGGCATGACGAGTTTTAACAACTAATATCTCAGGGTGACAGGCGCAGTGCAGTGCCGCGCAGAATATAGAATTTAAAACACTGGGTGGCACTGTGTCTGATATGGGCAATCATGATGCTTACCATCAGGCACCTGATTTGCTCGTCTTCTCACTCACTATCATAAAAATCATAAAAATACGTAGCAATCGGGCGAATACATAGGTCGAATAAAATACTGGCGAAATGCGGGTGAACCTACCGAGTCCTGGGTTCACCGCTGCCTACACCTTCGGGAAAAAGATGTGATGGTTTATTATGTTAAGAAAGATTTTCTCGACCTTCCTGGCTATTATTAGGATCTTAGCGAAATAAATTTGAACAATGCTCTGATTGGTAAAAATCGCTATAAGAAATCCGACGGTTAGCTTATAGAGGTAGTTTATATTAACCAATCAACATTCAAGTCTCCAATCATCCTATCCATTCGATTTTCGCAAATATCCTAAAATAGCTGGGAAGATCTAGAAAATCTTTCTTAGTTTCAATCATCCGGTTAATCGCAAAAGTCCAAGGTTTTTCGAAATAATTTGTCCTTTCTTATTAGCCTGCGACATAATACATAAGTATTATTATTATTATATCGATATGTGGGAATTGTCAACCATGCACTGGCTTTTGTCGAGGTAAGTACGTTGGCAGTCTGTTCATGTATTTGTAATGTAATGTAATGTAATTTCCTTTTTTTTTGTTGGCATTTATTTTTATGACATACTAGCGACCCGCCCCGGCTTCGCACGGGTAGCAGAAGTAGGTAAAGTGAACGTTTAACAGGAGTAAATTCGTGATACATTGTATTTTAATAGATATAACCCTAATGGTTTACGCACTCGGTGGCGTAGTGGGCGCATGCTCGACTGCCAATCAAGAGGTCCCGGGTTCGATCCCCAGGTCAGGCATAGTGTTAATATTGGGTGTTTCCATTAGGAATTATCTCAATAACTGCCTGGAGTCTGGAACTGTGCCCGGTAGATGGCAATAAGCTCGCCCCCTATTACATGGGATCAATAACATACTGGCGAAATGTGGGTGTATCTACTATGGGACTGAGTCCTGGGTACACCTCTGCCTACCCCTTCGGGAAAAAGGCGTGAATGTATGTATGTTTGTTTTGGTTTACGCAGCGCACGCAAATTAATGACTATTACTGTTACAATGACCAAACCTTAACACATGTATAAATATATCGTAGGCTATTTTGAAGATATTGATACTACAAACCCCTAGTACATTCCTTTATTCTACCACTAATACTTTTCACATCGCATGCATATAATGACTTTCGATTATTGTGACTAAACCAAAATAGATGGATATAATGTCCGTAGACTATTTTGTAGATATTGGTAAATACTACAAACCCCTAGTACATTACTTTAATCTACCACCAATAGTTTTCACACCGCATGAAAAATAATCACTGCTTCGATTATTGTGACTGAACCAGAAAAGATGGTTATAATCTATGTATACTGTTTTGTAGGTATTGATAATTACTACAATCCCCTAGTACATTATTTTACTCTACCACCAATAGTTTTCACACCGCATCATAAATAATCACTGCTTCGATTATTGTGACTAAACCAAAAAAGATGGATATAATCTATGTATACTGTTTTGTAGGTATTGTACAATCCCCTAGTACATTACTTTAATCTACCACCGATAGTTTTCACACCGCATGAAAAATAATCACTGCTTCGATTATTGTGACTAAACCAAAAAAGGTGGATATAATCTATGTATACTGTTTTGTAGGTATTGGATAAGTACTACAAACCCCTAGTACATTACTTTACTCTACGACCAATAGTTTTCACACCGCATGAAAAATAATCACTGTTTCGATTATTGTGACTAAACCAAAAAAGATGGATATAATCTATGTATACTGTTTTGTAGGTATTGATAAGTACTACAAACCTCTAGTACATTACTCTACCGCCAATAGTTTTCACACCGCATGAAAAATAATCACTGCTTCGATTATTGTGACTAAACCAAAAAAGATGGATATAATCTATGTATACTGTTTTGTAGGTATTAATAATTACTACAAACTCCTAGTACATTACTTTACTCTACCACTAATAGTTTTCACACCGCATGAAAAATAATCACTGCTTCGATTATTGTGACTAAACCAAAAAAGATGGATATAATCTATGTATACTGTTTTGTAGGTATTAATAATTACTACAAACCCCTAGTACATTACTTTACTCTACCACTAATAGTTTTCACACCGCATGAAAAATAATCACTGCTTCGATTATTGTGACTAAACCAAAAAAGATGGATATAATCTATGTATACTGTTTTGTAGGTATTAATAATTACTACAAACTCCTAGTACATTACTTTACTCTACCGCCAATAGTTTTCACACCGCATGAAAAATAATCACTGTTTCGATTATTGTGACTAAACCAAAAAAGATGGATATAATCTATGTATACTGTTTTGTAGGTATTGATAAGTACTACAAACCTCTAGTACATTACTCTACCGCCAATAGTTTTCACACCGCATGAAAAATAATCACTGCTTCGATTATTGTCACTAAACCAAAAAAGATGGATATAATCTATGTATACTGTTTTGTAGGTATTGATAAGTACTACAAACCCTTAGTACATTACTTTACTCTACCACTAATAGTTTTCACGACGCATAAAAAATAATCACTGTTTCGATTACTGTGACTAAACCAAAAAAGATGGATATAATCTATGTTTACTGTTTTGTAGGTATTGATAAGTACTACAAACCCCTACTACATTACTTTACTCTACCGCCAATAATTTTCACACCGCATGAAAAATAATCACTGTTTCGATTATTGTGACTAAACCAAAAAAGATGGATATAATCTATGTATACTGTTTTGTAGGTATTGATAAGTACTACAAACCCCTAGTATATTACTTTACTCTACCACCAATAGTTTTCACACCGCATGAAAAATAATCACTGCTTCGATTATTGTGACTAAACCAAAAAAGATGGATATAATCTATGTATACTGTTTTTTAGGTATTGATAAGTACTACAAACCCCTAGTACATTACTTTATTCTACCACAAATACTTTTCACAGCACATGCATATAATGTCTGTTTCGATTATTGTGACTAAACCAAAATAGATGGATAAAATTTCTGTGGACTATTTTGTAGATATTGATAAGTACTACAAACCCCTAGTACATTATATTATTCTACCATCAATGGATTTCACAGCGCACGCAAATTTATGAATATGGTAATTATATTATGTGACACCATGGTTCACAATATTGCAGTTTTCTTACGGATCTCTATTTTTTTTCAAAATCTCATATAGCCTATGTCACACTGAATTAAGCTATCCATAAGTGAAAGAATTTTTAAAATCGGTCCAGTAGTTTCGGAGCCTATTCGTTACAAACAAAAAAACAAAGTTTCTCTCTTTATAATATTAGTATAGATTAATCTTATTATTATTCATTTAATGTTAATTAGTCTTAATTTTTTTTTTTAGTCATGGAAATTTGTAATTTTGAATGTTTTATGGGTCATGTGAGCCTGAAATAAACGAATATTTAATTTTATTTAATTTTATTTGTATGCTGGTTTTTAATGTAAAATTTATTAATGTAATATTATTAATTAACATTTTATGTTCTGCATTATTTCGTGTGGTTTATATGGATATCTTTACCGTATAATATACCGAATGGTATACCGCCCTGCCACGTTGACCAGAGGACACTCAGTCCCAGGAGGTTAGAACGAGATAACAGATAGGCATTGTTCCCGCGCGAAAGATAAAAAAGAAGGGGGGAAAGAATTATTTTCCCTTTTTTACTAGGCCTTTATGACTGCCTCGGTGGCGTAGAGGGCGCATGCTTGACTGCCAATCAAAAGGTCCCGGGTTCGATCCCCAGGTCAGGCAAAGTGTTAAATATTGGATTTTTCCATTAGGAATTATCTCAATAGGCTCGCCCCCCTATTACATGGGACCATACTGGCGAAATGTGGGTGTATCTACTATGGGACTGAGTCCTGAGTACACCTCTGCCTACCCCTTCGGGAAAAAGGCGTGAATGTATGTATGTTGTGCTAGGCTTGCTGGATAAAGAGTTTGACACTTCCAGCACTCTGTGATCTAAGGTTTTCGCATATAATATAATATAGTCGTATCGGCATAGCAGTCCTCGTTTCAGAGCCTTTTATTGCGTTTGGAAAAATCTAGGACAGTTTGCTTTAGTTAAAATTATATTTGCTAGGTTCTGTATTTTTCTGTAGATAAAATTGAAACTCGTATTATTTACTTGTTGCCCGCTGTTTCAAAAACTCTTAAGGTGATGATAGATTTGAGCATTTCCCTGTATTGTTGTCTAATAATGTCTAGTAATGTACCATTCGCACGTATAGTACATTACATGGGAACAATAACATACTGCGGCGAAATGTGGGTGTACCTACTATGGGACTGAGTCCTGGGTACACCTCTGCCTACCCCTTCGGGAATAAGTTGTGATTGTATGTTATATTATGTTAATTAAGTACATTACTAGGAAATGCTCGCAGTGTCGAAGAGCATTCCCATGTAATATCTCGTTCTTGACTACGCTCGCTGAAATGCTCACAGTTAGTCAGCAAAACATCGAGCATCGAGCTCGGTTCGAGATGTTCGGTTCTATAAAATGAAAAAACAGCGAATGCTGTGGGACGAAACGACGAAGGAGCCGAATGCTTGATGTTTTGCTCGAGAAAATGCTCGAGTCCATCAACCACCTTTATGTACCCTATGTGTTATTCCAAGTTCTAAGCCACCTTTTGGCTTTATTGGTTCAGTACCTAGTGTTTTCGTAGATACATAGAGGTAACAAACATAAATACAACTTCTGAGTTTTATATTTGATTTTAGTATCCAATTGAGGAAAAATGCACATTATGTGAGATTCGAATTGTTCCACCCTGCCCCACCAAGTCTCCCCACTGGTGGGGCACAGTGCTACGACACCCTAAGTAACGAAAGTTCACAGGCTTCCGCTAGATGGCGTTTCACTTACATGTGGAGGAACATAGCGTCGTATGAAAATTATGCACAAACAGTAATGTGATAACCCACAAATCTCACTCGGCTTTTCGCGTGTCTATTTAGTGGGGCATAGGTATTCCGCTACAAAATTTATAGCATTCCACTATGCCTGGTGGGGCGGCTTGGTGGAGCAAAGTGGAACAATCCGATTTGTCTGATCAGATTTGTATGATGTAAGATGCGATCACCTGTAATAAATTGTAGGCGGGATCTATAGTTTCGCAGGATTCCGTTTCATAGGATGGTCCCTGGATACAAGGTGTTAAAAGGTGTAGTAATACTGACGGAGGTGAATCTTGGGTAGATTCAAACCTTCCACAGAAAGAATTGTGAAATTCACAAAAAAATTTCAACTACCCATACAAAGGTCAATGTCCACTCCTGGCCACAAATGAGCAGCATACTGGAAAACTTGTAAGGCTTAATTTTATCAAGTGATAGTTTTACAATTTTTAGTTTGGTTACAATCATTTGTCTGGCTTTTCGAAGTTGGAGGAGTGTCGAAACTCGAAACAACGAACTGTGGATATTCAGAGAAAATTTACTCGTACACTACGTTCTCGTTTCTACGTTTCGTTTACACGACGTCTGGAAGGTGCCGCGTGGTGGTTATGCAAAAATTCCCAGGTATCTTTTCTCTATGTACTGATTGACTTTAATAAATAAGCCTTCTTTAGTAAAATAAATTTTATATAGGTTTTGGATTTACCCTCTGAGAGCCCCGTTATCTCTTTTGGGATTTTATTATAGAAACATACTACACTGTTTCCTAAGAATGACTTTTTATTTGTTTTAGAATATAAGCTAAAGTTAATTTAGAATTTATGCAAATTGTACATAATGTTCTCATACAATACTCTGTAAAAATGTTAGATTCTATAATAAACACAATTGCTCCTTACTTAGCAGACTTGTTCAACCTATGCATAGATAAAGGCACGTTTCCGGAACTAATGAAAATAAGTAAAATCACTCCCATCTTTAAATCGGGAATTAAGACAGATCCCTCCAACTATAGGCCAATCTCTGTTTTGCCAGTATTAAGTAAAATCTTTGAGAAATTGATGCTGAACCAACTGCTGTCACATTTCAATAAAAATAGCATATTACATTTTAACCAGTATGGTTTCACCAAATGTAGATCAACAACCGATGCGGGCTGTCATCTCATGACTCTTGTCTTGGAGGCTTGGGAGCGTTCACAGGATGCCATTGGAGTGTTTTGTGATCTCTCCAAAGCTTTCTACTGTGTAGAACACTGCACGTTACTGCGCAAGTTAGAAGTATATGGAATTCATGGGAATGCCCTGAACTTGGTGGAATCATACTTATCTAGTAGGCAGCAGAAGGTAAGCGTCAATGGTATCACATCTGCTAGTTCTCCTGTCAAAATGGGGGTCCCACAGGGATCAATTTTGGGTCCTTTCCTGTTTCTGGCATATATTAACGATTTGCCTTATATGGTCCAAGGTCTAGCAGATATAGTTCTATTTGCCGATGATACGTCATAGATTTTTAAAGTTGATAGGAAGGATACCTCACTCACACATGTTAATAATACTTTAGCAAGTATATCCAGATGGTTCACAGCAAACAATCTGTTATTGAATGCGAAAAAGACTAAATGTTTGAAATTTTCTTTGCCTAACGTCAGAAGTATAGAACCAAACATAGTTCTTGACGGTGAAAGACTCAATATCGACAATGCAACTTTGTTCCTTGGCATACATATAGACTCTAAACTGCAATGGAGCACTCATATCACCGAGCTCTCAGGGAAACTAAGCTCTGCAGCTTACGCGGTTTACAAAATTAGGCAACTAACGGACATAGCCACGGCGAGATTAGTCTACTTTGCATATTTCCACAGCTTAATGTCATATGGGATTTTGTTGTGGGGGTCAGCTGCAGATATAGAAACCATCTTTATACTACAAAAACGTGCGATTCGTGCCATCTATGAGATGCGTCCACGCGAATCCCTTAGAGAATTATTTAAAGAAATAAACATACTGACCCTACCATCCTTATACATCTATGAGAACATCATGTATGTGCGTAA
The DNA here is from genome assembly GCA_947063395.1 of Hemistola chrysoprasaria. Lineage (NCBI taxonomy): Eukaryota > Metazoa > Arthropoda > Insecta > Lepidoptera > Geometridae > Hemistola > Hemistola chrysoprasaria. The sequence goes on from OX346725.1 coordinate 1,672,117, forward strand.
AAATTTGCATAAATTCAAATTAAATAGTGACCTCCATAATTTTAATACTAGGAATAAAGACAAAATAGCTATACCTAGCTTTAGATTATCTAAAACAAATAAAAAATCATTCTTAGGAAATAGTGTACGTTTCTATAATAAAATCCCAAAAGAGATAACGGGGCTCTCAGAGGGTAAATTCAAAACCTATATAAAATCTACTTTACTAAAGAATGCTTATTATAATGTAAATCAGTACATAGAGGACAAAGATGCTTGGGAACTTCCGCATAGCCACCACGCGGCACCTTCTAAACAAACTAGTGTAACCAAACCAAATATTGTAAAACAATCAGTTGAAAAAATTAAGCCCTACAAGTTTCTTGTGCGTTCTTCTTGTAAAGGTATCTTTCCGAACGCACGGTAGACTCGTTACTGTTTATTTTCATTGACGTACAAAAGTGTCAGATTGTGACCTATTTGAATAAATCTTTTTGACTTTGACTTTGACTTTGATACATGTATAAGAATCGAACTAAATAAACACCTACCATCTACAGAATATACTCTATTTAAAGTGGTTTCCATTTCAATATCCAGCGTTAATAAACACTCGTTAAATCCGGATGGTGATAAAACAAACAAAATCACGAGTGATTACAATTACAGGCACATATATAACAGTAGGTAAGTACGTAACGTACGTAATACGGGGCCGGTTGCCAAGCCCACACAGCCCACAGGCCCTCTTTGCCCAGGTGATCTCTATTTGTGTGATTTGTGTTTGTGTGGAGCGTTCACTTATTTTATTGACGCGTCATTTTCTGCATTAGTGTGCGTGATTATGGATAAATGATTCCCCCATCGCCGTTTCACCGTCGGACGACGAGAAGTATGGATTTATGCCACCCTTACATTATGGTTGAGATTCCGTCGACTGGTACAAAGCGGTTCAAGTCAACATTCATTGTTCGAACTGCCAAGGAATGGAACACCTTGCCAGAGTCATTGTTTCCCGAAAAGTACAATCTGGAGGTCTTCAAGTCAAGAGTGAATAGGTGTCTTCTAGGCAAGCACGCACCATCGTCGACCGCGTCATCACTTACCATCAGGTAAGACTGCAGTCAAGTGCTTGGCTATTCAGTAAGTAATAAAAAAAATGTGTACCGTAAAATCAGTTTACCTCACTTCTCGCGAAAACCGGCAGAAAAAATAGCACTTAAAGCACGGAACAGGTAATAATACTACGTACAGAATGGACACTGTCACCCGCGCTTACCTTTTTTCCAAAGGGGTAGGCAGAGACATCTCTGCCTACCCCTTTGGAAAAAAGTTTGGGTACACACCCAGGACTCAGTCCCATAGTAAGCACACCCACATTTCGCCATGTATGTTATTGGTCCTATGTAATAGAGGGGCGAGATTATTGCCATTTACCGGGCACAGTTCCAGACTCCTTGCAGTTATTGATATAATTCGTAATGGAAAAATCCAATATTTAACACTGCCTGACCTAGGGATCGAACCCGGGGCCTCCTGATCGGCAGTCGAGCTTGGGCCTACTGCGCCATCGAAGCAGCCTCATTTACTTTAACATGAGTGCAGTCAGAATATTATATGAGAATATTATAAAATGTCTACTTTCATTTCCCTGTTCTAAACCCTCGCAAGTCAACTTTAAAGGAGAGTGTTAACATCTGACAGGTTTTATTTCAAGCGAAGAATTTTTTTATTCACTTTCGCGAGAATTCACAGCATAGATTCCTGCAATCACTTATTGAAAAATTCCAGGGCATTTTCCAGGAACGTCAATAATTATTTCTGTAAACTGGTATTATACTATCGATAAATTCCTAATAGTAGCGATGAAATAACTGAGTTTAATTTAAACTACAGACTAGCAATATTTTCTTCGCAAACGGTAGTGATGAAGGCAGACACCGCGCGCTCTTAGACAATAAAAGTGACATCAAAATTCCAGTCATCATCATCTCGTTCAATGCTCTTCTGGACGACAACCCAAATTGTGATTTATTTGATGATGCATGGAAGGACATTATGTCGGAATGCTTGAGATTTTGTGAGAAAGATGGATATGTGGTTTCTTCTATAATATTATAATTCTATTTTTTGGACATAATCATTTTAATTCTAATTTTTTGTTGACATTGTGTAAATATTGTATTCAAATTGTATTTTATCTAATTTGTTATTTTATTTTTTTTGTAATTTGACATGATTTTTATTCTATTTCATTTAATGTAATAATTGTATCAAGTAGTGTAATTGGATTTAGCCGTACTAATTTTGAATAAATAAATAAATAAATCTCAGCCGTAGGAAGTCCACTGCTGGACATAGGCCTCATTTGGGGGAGTTTTGCCAATACTCGCCAAGACTGGCAGGCGGGTTGCCGAGCGCAATTTGATAAATTTTACGCAGAAGTTGCTGCTCATCCTCTGGATCTGATAACCCTATCTGATAGCCGGTTCTTACGGAATCCACGATATAGAACGAGATAGAGAGGTGTATTTCAGGTTGTTCTACTTTATTCCCGGCATTCCCACGTTTCCACGACTGCCTCGGTGGCGTAGAGGGCGCATGCTCGACTGCCAATCAAGAGGTCCCGGGTTCAATCCCCAGGTCAGGCAAAGTGTTAAATATTGGATTTTTCCATTAAGAATTATCTCTATAACTGCCTGGAGTCTGGAACTGTGCCCGGTAGATGGCAATAGGTTTGCCCCCTATTACATGGGACCAATAACATACTGGCGAAATGTGGGTGTATCTACTATGGGACTGAGTCCTGGGTACATCTCTGCCTACCCGTTCGGGAAAAAGGCGTGAATGTATGTTTTATTCCCACGTTTACGATGACTACGCGGTTAAAACCACGGAGCACAGCTTGAACAAAACAATATTCGAATGTAATGTTTTCCTGCCCAGTATACCCAAAACAGCATATCTCATGTTTGCCTCTACTTTTTAATCTTATTTAGGGTACAATTCATTTAAAAAAATTCTACGATAATTCGTATTACTGGGTCTGTTTTGATTGCTGATTGCGTTCTGAGTAGGATAAGGATGTGTCTTTGTGGCTATTAAGCTAAGTAATAAGATAAAATAAATTGTTAAGGCGTACGTATTGTATGCATAATGTAGGGTTCCATGCATGCATACCTGAACAAAATGCTTCCAATCCCGAAAAACAATCCGCCTACAGAACATGCAGCGCCATCTATTAGTTCCTTGCGCAAAGTATGGAAAAATACAGTAAAATGGCCATAACTTTTGATTGCGTTAACTCACGTGTTCCCGTTAAAAAGTGTCTGTCGTAAAAGTATCTAGCGGACATACCGACAGACAAACAGACAGACGAACAACAAAGTGATCCTATAGGAGTTCCTTTTTTCCTTTTGAGGTACGGAACCCTTAAAACTAGTGGCAATACGAATTATCGTATTACTGGGGTTGGCCGCAGTATTCTTTTGGAACGTGTTATTTGCTTTTATAACTACCTACCGCTTTTAATAGGGAACTTTATCAATTTCATCATCATTCGTGTACCATTAATAAACAAACACAATTAGGATTTAGTGGGGAGTGGGGGGTTTTCTGCACCCCTCTCGAACCAGCGCTGTTCTAATCCGATACACGAGAAAGATGTAGGTGTATCTGTTCGAAACCAATCGACAGAGGGAATTTATAATCACTTCGTACAAACTACTGTAATTGAATTTGTTAACTACCAGTTTCAGATTATACATACATAGGACGATTATTGAAGGCTGGCACGTTTCACCTATTTTATTTATAACCCCCAACCGCATAAGGAAGGGGTGTTACAAGATTAACTTGTCTATGTATCTATGAGACTGTCTATAGCGGGGCTTCTAAATGAAAAGGCCAACTTGGATGCGTTTTTTTTTTGAAGCTAAGTTAATCGAGATAGTTCTAAATTATTATGTTATACAACGACTTAACTCACGTTAACTCAAGTCGAAAACGCTCGACCTAGGTTTCGGACAACTCCGGTGTCCTGCATCAAGAGTCAGGAGCTCAAGCGTGTGCGGGATCGCAACTCGCGACGGACTGTATGGGGAATTTGTGGGTCATCGGCCTCTTAAGTTTTATTTCTATATAAAAATAATCATTATATCCAATTTAAAATAGTACTTATTATTTTTATGTCTAATTATTAAAAACACAACATAAAAACATACAGTCAGTGAAAAAGTGTGCGCAGCTTGACGTAGCATCGTATAATGAAAAGTCTCTCTGTCTCTCTTGCACGCGGTCAATGAAGGAGATGGATTTAGGTAACTATAAATTTAAATTGCATTATTATACACACGCCAGCTTTTGTTAACCGACCTTTACTGTATGATACACTTATATCACGTACATGACATAACTGTATGGATAACTAATGCCATTGGCATGCCAATAAATTCGGCTCCGATTCAACCTCGGATACACGTGAATAATAAGTTTATTGTTTTTTTGTAGATAAGTGCTATCACTGTTTGTGAGATATTAATGATATTCTCTAAATAGATTAAAACAACAACTCAACAAGTTTTATCGCGTACTTATTACAATACGAGCTTTGCCGCGCGGTTTCACCCGCGTTGTCATCGTTCCCGGGGGAATATGGGGAAAAAAGTACCGCATGTATTATTCCAAGGACTAAGCTACCTACATACTAAATTTCAGCCTAATCGGTTTAGTAGTTTTGGCATGAAAGAGTAACAAACATCCATCCATCCTCACAAACTTTCGCATTTATAATATTAGTACTTGAACGAATTAACCACTGGACGCGCCTTCTTTCCGTTCTCGCCTAATACCCCGCAGGTTAATACCATGAAACATCGGACATCGTTGTAGTTTTACTGTCACAGTCGTTCGTACACCATCGGGAGAAAAACATATTAAAAAAAATGACGAAACGTGCAGTTAAATGGTGTAAAAGTTATAGTGGTCGAGCAACTAATGTTTCTTTTCACTTGTAAGTTAAATTTTTCTTTATTAATACAGCTATTTATACCAAAAATTAATATTAATTGAAAAAATATATCCAACTTAATCCGACTATATTTAATAAACGGTCATGAAGTATTATACACCACGAACAAAATACACCTATCTAAATTACCTGGATTATTTACGTCAAAGTCAAATTTACTAGGGCTTGACAATGTTTTAGGCCGGTATAATAATATCGATAAAAATAAATGACATATATCGATAAAACTGTATTAATACACTTGAAGCAAATCGGGAAAGTAAAAAAATTTTAACGATGGGTACCTCATGAATTGAGTGAATCGCAAACACGCGTCGACTGCTGTGTTACAATAATGAAGGGATTTTAAATCGAATCATTACTTGTGATGAAAAGTGGATACTGTACGATAATCAGAAGCGCTTGTCGCAATGGCTGAACCCTGGAGTCCCAGCCAAATCTTCCCCTAAACGAAAATTGACTCAGAAAAAGATACTTGTGCGTGTTTGGTGGACTAGCGCCGGTGTCGTTCACTACAGCTTTCTAAAATCTGGCCAAACTATTACGGCAGATATCTATTATCAGCAACTGAAAACCATGAAAGAAGAACTAGCTGCTAAACAACCGAGATTAGTCAAACGCTCTAGGCCACTGCTGCTTCACGACAACGCAAGACCACACACTGCACAACAAACAACCACTAAGTTAGATGAGCTACAATTGGAATGTCTGCGACATCCACCGTACTCTCCGGACCTCGCTACAACAGATTACCATTTTTTCCGGTATTTGTACAACTTCTTACAAGGAAAAAAATTCAACTCCGATGTGGCAGTCCAAATCGCCTTCAAAGAGTTTATTGATACTCGCCCCCATGGTTTTTTTAGTAAAGGGATTCATGAACTACCCATGAGATGGCCAAAATGCATAGATAACAACGATGCATACTTTGATTAATTAAATATATTTTACAAAAAAAAAAATTACTATAATATATTCCTCCCGTACAAAATGCCAATTTCCTATGTAAGGACCTAATATTAACTAAAAGGCAAAATCAAGCCTACTGAATGGCGGGGATAAGCTTATCAGCAACTTAATAGTAGCACTAAATAGTAATAGTATCCGCGTCTGACAAGCTATCATCTGGTTTCATCAACAGCTCGGCCAACTCATATAAAAAAAAACCGTATTTTCAAAATCGTATTTGAATATTTATTGTCAGACTATCATAAACTCGTTGTTCTTTCATTCGTCCTCGATAGCAATTTATCGACTATGTCAAGCACTAGTGTAGGTGACATAATTTTACGGGTACTTCTCGCTGTCCACACCTTTTTGGTCAACACTGGGACTTTTTTCTAGGTCACTAATGGTGGCAAGTACCACAAAATAAAAAAATATTTTTAGAATATGTTTCATAAATCACATAATATTATACGTTATAAATTCATAATATTATTATAACGTCATTAATTGCATCATTATAATATTTTGTCAAGTACGTATATATATGTAATATGCTACGGTAAATGTGTTTTATTGAAAATAATTATTGATCGATAATTATTGATAATTTTCAATTAATCACATCTACCGTTATATGTACATTACACATACCTATTATTATAATATCGTAATCAGAATGAATGGATGCACCAGCAGGCCCCGTCTAGTCGTATTCTTTTCTATGGCTAGCGTAAATTACTTATAATTAATTATTATTCTAACGGTAGCTGGAAGTTCAACATTTATATAAGGTGAGGGTTGAATTGAGGATGTAAGAATCAATATATGTATGATACCTAGGCAATTCCCACATGTCACGAGTGGAATACATATTCTGAATAAAAATTGCAGTTGTCACTAGTGGTGGGCAAGGAGATGGCGATCAAGTGGGAAGTATTCAATTTTTCTTTCTGTCATTTTAATCGCAATTAGTCAGTTGTTTTGCTCTTAGACAGTGACAATGCTACATGCGAGAATAGTGCAACAATATAATACACAAAGGTAAATCTTTGTGTGCGCGCAATCATGGATACGAATATTACGGTAGTGTGTGTATATCTTCGTAAAAGTCAGCAATGTGTGAAATCCTCCTCCCCCCGCAAAAATCGGTTGAACGTGTTTTCATACTTCATTATGTACATTTCGCGTCCAGTGGTTAAATCGTCCTAGTATTAGTAGGATTCTATTAACCCAAATAATAGGTTACCTATTACCTATAGGGTCAGGGAGGCAACAGTGGCTCGGTATTTTTTCAGAGAAGGAAAAAATGATAAAAACGTCATAGGTTTAGCCTGGAATTTATACACATTGTTGTTATTACATTATATTTTAACATAGCATTTACGAATCTTCGTTATGTACTGCATAAAAAAAATTAGGAGCCTAAAACCAAAAGAAGGGAAATTAGTCACTGTGCACTACCGGGTGTACACACTGACTCACTACCGTGGTACAGAGTGACACTAATAGTACACAGCAGAGGCGTAGTAATAACTAAAATAAACGACGATTTTTATAATATTTTTAATTAAAAATTTAAAAGAGACAATCACAAGTTGTTTATATAACAAATCACTACGATGCTTAGAATTTAAGGCAAATTTATAAGATCTGAGACATCTCAGTGTCTGAATTAACAGTTTTAGTCTATTTCTCTCATATCAAGCTACAATAACTACTATTGAGATCAAAATTATTCGAAATCTTATAGAGCTGACTCATGAGTCACTGTGTACTTTTCAAAAATGAGCCACGGTGTACCACTTCGCCATTTTCAAAATATTTCGTCACAGCAAACGAAACCGAAATCAAAAAGGAGAAATCTCGAGACCAAGACAATTGACACAAGACATACTGGACGCGCCTGGGCGTCGCTGGGAATTGGATAACGTTTCAAATTACCAGGAAAATTTTGAGGCTTGCGAAAGGAAAAAGGGACTTACCTCGGCCTTTTGATCCTCCGAAGCCTTCGGGAACAGCCTGAACCGTATTGCGATGCGAATCGGCGAATAGACGGCGGCGTGGCGGTGTGCCATCCAATTCCGAGTTAAGTACGTGAAATCCACAAGCAATCGTCTTCACCAGTATTGTTTGACCGCGGCGGAGCACCAGGAGCCTGGTCGACCAGGTTATTCGAGCCAGGAAGCTCGCGTTTCCGCAGAAACAATATTTAGTCAAAAATCCGGCGAGAGCGCGTGGGCGCGCGGTAGAAGCTTGTTTCGTAGAGGGCGCGGCAGTCGCACTTCGTTCCGCGGTTAGGCGGTCTCGTTTCCGCGGTGAGTTGTGAGCGCGCGAGATTTGAATCGTGCGCTAGGCCGAGGAATTTAAGGAAGGATGGGAAAGGGTAATATAGCAAGCCTCAACATACCCCCCCACATGAAATCACTTAGGGATTTCAGAATAATAGCTAAATTAAGGGTAGGGCTCTGCCCGCCAAGAAGTATGCTGCAAGGCAGTAAACAATAATGAAAGGATGTTACGCTTATTTTTAAAATTAGAATTAGATTAAGTTACGGATTAACTATTGTGCTCAGAAATAAAAAAAACTAAGTTAACTAAAATTTGCTTAAAATCTAGAGAGAATACAATGTAATGCGGTTGATTAATCGATAAGAGGTAAAGGGCACAACTTGGTGACAGGTCGTTTAAAACACCCTTTATTGGTTCGGAGTGTAACGACGCGTACTACACCGTCTTCACCCGGGTGAAGAGCGGTTACCTGCCCGAAACGCCACTCCAATGGCGGTAGGTTCTGTTCAACGATCATCACTATGTCCCCTATTTTGAGATTGGCTTGGCCCTGAAACCAGCGTCCTCGCTGCTGTAGGCCGTGCAGATAATCGCGCTGCCATGTACGCCAAAAACTCTGGGTAAGTTTCTGGAGCATCTGCCATCTCTCTAACGGAGGGATATAGGTATCGCATAGTTCAGGTTCCGGCAAGGAAACTAACGGACCACCAGTTAAAAAATGCCCAGGTGTGAGAACGTCAACCTCCCCGGGATCCGTCGATATCACACAAAGAGGACGAGAATTTAGAACAGCTTCAATTTTATTGAGTACTGTTGTCAGCTCTTCGTAAGTGAGCACCTGAAGACCTACGACCCGCTTGAGGTGTGCTTTCATGGAGCGAACTCCGCTTTCAAAAATTCCCCCAAAATGACTACCAGTTGGAGGGTTCAAGTGCCAAACAATTCCGCGTTGGGTGAAATTGGAGGTTAATTCCGGTTGATGATTCAGTAAAAACTGTTGGGTCTCCGTCAAATAACGCCGGGCACCTATAAAATTAGTGCCACAATCCGATATAATTTGGTGGCAAAGACCTCGTCGAGACACAAATCTGTCGAGTGCGGCAATAAATGCCGCAGTAGACAAATCGGATACGAGTTCAAGATGAATGGCCTTTACCGCCAAGCATACCATCACGCACACATATACCTTATAGGTACGCGCATTTCGTCTACGGCTTTCCTTGACGGTAAACGGACCGGCGAAATCGACACCGATATTTTCAAAGCATCGGGAAGGTCGTACCCGCGGTGAGGGTAGATTACCCATCAGAGGTTGGCAGGGTTTCGGATTGACCTTGAAGCACGTCACACATTTGGACAAGCGGGAACGGATGAGATTTCTAATGCCGAGAATCCAAAACTTTCGAAGTACCAGAGACTGTAACAGCCGGGGTCCACAATGGAGATACAGTTTGTGGAAATGATCAACAAGGAGCAAAGATAATCGCGATCGCTTCGGTAACAGGAAAGGATTCTTGGCGGTATCAGATAGTTGGGCGTTTTTAAGCCGCCCCCCCCACACGCCAAAGTCCGATTTCGTCTGTGTAAGGGTTAAGTTTACGTATCGAACGGAAACGTGGATCATTGCACTTATCCGTGGTGTCGGTAGGAAAAACAGATGCCTGCTCGTGTTTGATTAGTTGGTGGAGGGCATTATTCAACTCTTCTATAGTCAGTCCGGTTGTTACTCGTTGGTCCTTTGACGTTCTTGTATTGGTTGCAAAACGCAAACACCATGCTAGAATTCGCTGCACTCGATTGAACGAAGAATGGTTGTCGAGTAAATTGGTAATGTCGCCTATCTCTACAGGGCATTCGACATGAGTCACAGATTTTAGTTCAGGTGTAACGTCAACATGCATCGGCTCCTTTCGAATAGGCCAAGTAGCTGGATCAGCCGTGAGCCACGTTGGACCAAACCACCAATTAGGAGCAGCTACTAGCTGCGAACAGCTCAATCCTCGACTGCATAAGTCTGCGATATTGTCGTGAGTCGATACATGTTGCCAGTGTTTAGCACCGACTTCGTCATTGATTTTAGCAACGCGGTGAGATACGAACGTCTTGAGTTTGTATGGAGGAGTATTTAACCAAGCCAGCACCGTGCTGCTATCTGTTAACGCTGTAATTTTCGTTATCCGAAGTTTGGACTGCAATAACTGGAACATATGTTTCAATAGTCGCGACAATAGGCCAGCGCCAAGCAGTTCCAGACGGTTAACCGTTACGACCTTTAAAGGTGCCACTCTAGATTTTGCAATGACCAAATGCGACGATGCTGCACCATTGGTCGTGGAGCGTAAGTAGATACAGCAACCGTAGCCCTTTGTGGAGCCATCACAAAACCCAACAAGTTCACAAGGAGCCGCGTTTTGATGGACTATTTGGCGGGGAATTTGAACCTTGTGCAAATGTTGCAGTTCGAAACGGAAGTTATGCCATCGCACCTGAATCTCCTCAGGAACTGTGTCATCCCAGTTCAATTGAAGTCGCCAGAGATCTTGAAGAAGCAACTTAGCTACTAGAACGACAGGAGTTAACCATCCTAGAGGGTCGTAGATTCGCGCAATATCGGATAAAATCGCCCGCTTGGTGCACTTCGGAGTAGGTTCGGATGCAGAATAAGTGAACAAATCTTGGACAGGATCCCACTGGATACCCAGTATTTTGAGCGTATGTTGATTACTCTCGTCGCAGAAGGATTTAGGAACCTGGCAATGTTCGGCAGGCAAATCGGCAAGAAATTCAGGAGAGTTACTACACCATTTTCTCAGGTCGAATTTAGCACAGGCTAAGAGATTAACGAGGTCGTCCTTGAGTTTCAGAGCTTCGTCCACAGAGGGCGCTCCTGCTGTTATATCGTCGAGGAAGGTGTCGTGCCTTAGAGCAGCAGCAGCTTGTGGCCATTTTGCTCCATGATCATCGGCAAGCTGGTGCAGAGTACGTATGGCCAAGTAAGGCGAGCTACTCACGCCGTAGGTGACGGTATTCAATTCAAATTCTTGGACTGGGTCATGTGGTGTATCTCTCCATAGAACATGTTGGTATTTCCTATCCTCAGTACGCAAGTCCATATTTCTATACATCTTTGATATGTCAGTGGTGAAGACCACGCGAGGTATACGGAATTTGGTTATAATATCAACAATATCATTCTGGAGTTTTGGTCCAGTATAAACAAGATCGTTGAGCGCAGTCCCATTTGACGTTTTAGCGCTACAGTCAAAAACGACACGAAGACTGGTGGTCGTACTTTGAGGTCGCAGAACACAATGATGCGGGATCAAATGTGCCCCACTTGCACTTCCTTGGACAGGTGACATGTGTCCTAGTGATGAGTACTCGCGCATGAAATTTACATAATTTTCTTTGAGTAGTGCGTCATGAGAAAGCCGCTTCTCAAGTCTGAGCAACCGAGTCAACGAAGAGTTGTAGGATTCGCCGAGCTCCAGATCGCATGGATCTTTCAATAAGAGAGGAACAACGTAGCGTCCGTCCATGTTTCGTTTCACTAAGCTCTGATATAGCTGCTCACACTTCTCATCTTCCGGGTTCGAGATACCCGCGAATGGCGGTTCTTCGACTTCCCAAAAACGCTTCATGACTTGATCGATGCCGAGGGTAGCCACTAGTGTTGACGTGACTTCAGAAGGCGGACGACAATTCGCGTCGAGCTTACCCGTTATAACCCAACCAAACACGCTGTGTAATGCGACAGGTAGACCGGGGCCTAGAACCAATCGCTGTCCGTCGTAGAAGTTATGAAACAACTCCGCTCCTAATAAAAGGTCGATATCGTTAGGTCGGTCGAACTGTTCATCGGCCACGATCAGATGTTTACACGCTTGACGAACTGACGCTGGTAAATCTACAGCTGGCATCTGATTGGTGATCGTATCCATAATGATGGGGTTAATGTCATACTTCGGATTGTCCGCATCACGTGGTTGAATAGTGCATGACGTCACGCCTTTCACTTGATGTACCGTGTTTTGACCTAAGCCGGCAACAGTAATGTTACAACGACGCAAAGGTAACCCTAAACGGCGTGCGCATGAGGACGTCATGAAACAGTCTTGCGCTCCGCTGTCAATAAGTGCCCGAATGGTCATGAGGCCATTAGGACCTTGCACTCGTACTGCGCAAGTACCAAGAACCACTAAAGAGGGCGTATGACCGACGTGCACATTAGTACTAGTGGAGTTCATGGTTATGGCTGGAGGACCTGAGGGCGCAGATTGTTTCGATTCCATGGTCGGGTCGCCGTGGAGAAGTGTATGGTGCCGCGCGTGACACTTGGTACAACTAGATTTTGAGATGCACTGATCCACGGTATGATGTGACCGCAAACAATTTATGCATAAATTCTTAGTCTTAACAACATTAAACCGACCCGGTAGATTATAGGAGTGAAACAGGGGGCACTTATAAATACCGTGATGAGAAAAGCCGCAACAAATACAATCCGGATATTTATTTGGAGAAATGGCAGCTGAGTACGTCCCTGTAGTGCCTTGCTCATCTAGTCCTAGATACGTCCCTGTAGAAGTATGGCCAGAAATTAAGTAACCCCTACCATTAGTATATGGTACTGAATCTGAGTACGGCCCTGAGTCCAAGTATGGATCCGATCCTAAGTACGACCCTGTATTTAAGAACGGCCCTGGATAGCCTTCTACATTGCCATAGAATTCCGAATGGGGTGTCACTTCATACGGGGGAGTAACTTCATACTGGGGCGCCGCTCCATATTGGCGTGTCATATCATATTGGGGCGTCATATCATATTGGGGCGTCATATCATATTGAGGCGTCACATCATGTTGGGGCGTCCTATCATATTGGGGCGCCATCGCCAATTCACATTGGGGCGCCATCGCCAATTTACATTGGGGCGTAAAGTTTGAGTGCGGCCCTGTGTTAGAGTACATCCCTGTGCTTGGTGAAGAGGCATGATACACAGTGCGCTGTTGTGGCACAGGGGGCCGTGGTCCGCTATTATGGTTGCCCCGACGCGTGACAGGCACTCGTGGAGGAATAAGTGTTCCAGAAACACCAACATTACTAGCCTCCAACACCCTAACATAGTCTTGCAGAAACTTTAACAAGTTATCAAATGATGGGATCTTTTCTATGTTTTGAGTTTCAAAACGCTTGCGGGTATCGAGATCTATAATCCTAGACACTAAATAGAATAGAACAAACTCACCCAAGTTATCTATGTTTATAGCTTTCAGTGCATTGACAGATTCATAAAGTAAACTAATCATGTTCCGCAGCTCGTTCAGGGTGCATACTTTCATCGGAGGGTACTGACAGATCCTATCTAGGTAATTAGTGGCCAGTAACCTTTTGTTTTGGAAACGATTTACTAAAGTATCGAACACCACTTGATAATTCTCCGTTGTGACAGGAATTCCCTTTACAACAGACAAAGCCGCACCAGATAGACATGAGAGTAAATAATGAAACTTTTCTATGGGGGTGAGATTGTTATTAGAATGAACTAACGACAAGAATGTGTCATAGAATGTCTGCCAACCTTCAATGTGGCCATCATACTTGACCAATTCGAGCTTGCCCAGCCTAACCTGACCTACCGGCTTGCGGTCGGCGCCGGCGTCGGCGTCTGCGGCGCGATAGCCGGTGCGGCTCTGTATACACACATCCTCGGCCGTGGCGCAGACGGCGTAGTACAACGTATCAAATGATTCTATGACACTATTGTCCAATCGATAATCAGGATTTATTTTTAAGCTCAATATATGCAAGTCATTTATGGTGTCAATAAACTCAGTGCGAACAGACTCGATGCGTTTGTACCTACTCCTAAACGCACCAATTTTTGTTCGATCCTGTTTAATATCTTTCGACAAATCATATAAAATTTGTATTTCACGAAATATGTATTCTTTCCGTGTAGTAAGCAATGCCAGTTTAGCAAGTTCCTCGCTATTGGTAGGTACTCATTTTTATTATAAGTTTTATGCAATTATGCTAGCGACTGCCTAGGTACCAAAATAAATGTAGGTATTCGTAAATTCTTTCTGAGCACAATGAAGACAATAGATTACGTAAAAATGTTATTGAATGTATGAATTCCAGTTAGGACAAGGTAAATAATGTTCGAATAAGACTATAAATTGGAGTTTTCAAATGAAATTGAACCCAAAACCATAGGTATTCGCGCTCGAAAGTGACCACTTAAAATGGACGCGCCTGGGCGTCGCTGGGAATTGGATAACGTTTCAAATTACCAGGAAAATTTTGAGGCTTGCGAAAGGAAAAAGGGACTTACCTCGGCCTTTTGATCCTCCGAAGCCTTCGGGAACAGCCTGAACCGTATTGCGATGCGAATCGGCGAATAGACGGCGGCGTGGCGGTGTGCCATCCAATTCCGAGTTAAGTACGTGAAATCCACAAGCAATCGTCTTCACCAGTATTGTTTGACCGCGGCGGAGCACCAGGAGCCTGGTCGACCAGGTTATTCGAGCCAGGAAGCTCGCGTTTCCGCAGAAACAATATTTAGTCAAAAATCCGGCGAGAGCGCGTGGGCGCGCGGTAGAAGCTTGTTTCGTAGAGGGCGTGGCAGTCGCACTTCGTTCCGCGGTTAGGCGGTCTCGTTTCCGCGGTGAGTTGTGAGCGCGCGAGATTTGAATCGTGCGCTAGGCCGAGGAATTTAAGGAAGGATGGGAAAGGGTAATATAGCAAGCCTCAACACATACTATACAACATAATTATTAGTTATCACCAATTGTAACAAACAAATTTATGAAAACAATTGAAACTCACCTCAAAAAGTAATTTTGTGAGAGCAAAAACAAAAAAATTGTGATAACACCACCACGCCGCGCTCGTTCCCCGATCCGCTTGGTCAGAATGTGTAGGGTACCAAGCGCTAGAAATGAGTGATAGAGACAATTGTATATTCCCTTTAGTTTTGACAGAATCATAACTGAGCCACTGTAGTCGACTGAGTCACCGTTGCCTCCTTGACCCTATTATAAACGTGAAAGTTTGTATGGATAAATGTGTCGATGTTTGTTACTCTTGCACACAAAACTACTGAATGGATTAGGTTATTTGGTATGAAGATAGCTTAGAACTGTGCCCGGTAGATAGCAATAGGCTCGCCCTCTGTTACATAGGACCAATAACAGACTGGGGAAATGTGGGTGTACCTATTATGGGAATGAGTCCTGGGTACATCTCTGCCTAACTGCCTACCCCATCGGGAAAAAGGCATGACTGTATGTTATGTTATGTAAGACCCAGGAATAGCACATAGGATACTTATTAACGCGATAGGATTCCCACAGGAACGAAAACTACGAGGGTGAAACCGCGGGGCACAGCTAGTCAATAATAACATAATTTATGAACACAAAGAAAGCTTCCAAAATACCCTACTTAAGTTTTAAGTGGAAACAGAGCTACGATATTGAAGAGCTTCTAAAACACTCTCCTGTCTTACATTTTAAATGACCCTCATTTGACGCCCTTTGTGAGTGTCATCCAAGTATTATTGGCCGGACAAAATCAAAGTTTATCAAAGCCCGTGTAGGTAGGCTTTGAAGAATAAATGAGAGGAAAGTTAATATATAAACTTGTTATAGCGTTATATAAATAAAAGGTAAATGTGGCAGGATAATCGGAAAAAGTGGATCATTGCGAAAAACCTAGGACGATAGCGACAAACCGGATAAATTAAAACCACAGAAAACCGCATCAAAATCCATTGCGTAGTTTTAAAGATCTAAGCATACATAGGGACAAACAACGGGAAGCGACTTTGTTTTATACTATGTAGTGATAGTGTTAGTGATTAGTGATTATATAGCGCAGTTTTATATAAAAAAAATGTTCAGCTCACTGATCATAATACGCAAATAATATTAAACTAAAAATAGAATGGAGAGTAGGTTATTATAACTCGTCGACCGGCCCAAGATTAACTACTGTTCTTTGTGCTTGTACTGGTATTTGCGTTAAAACTAAGAAAGAATTTCATGATCAGTTGTGATCTGATATGATATCGATAAAAGTATAAGCACAGAATAATAATGGCACAGAAGGTATACCTACTCCTCTAAATCATTTAAATAAATAGCGACGCAATAAAATGCAATTCAGGTCGCACAGCGCCGAGTTAATTATCGTTGAATATGAAATATGGCAGTTTTATACCAAATTTTTTTTTAAATCCTTTCTTAGTACACGTCAAGACAACGAAATATACCACCAGCTGCAGGCACGGGCAAATCGCACGCTACACCTCGCAGGGTTGAACGTCGGTTCGAGCGCCGACGCCATTTTGTTGTGCACCACGAGTTGGCACACGCCTACGTTACTAACCTCAGTTATGAACTTCTTCACCATATTATTTTTATTCTGACTTATTTAATTTTAATCTTACTTTAAGGCATAGGTAACCAAAACGTATTACGTAAAAGAATCTTTTGATTATCATATTCTCATACTACTTGGGTCGTATTTAGTAGTGTTTTAAGAAAGTCTTAGACTTATATTGTAATAAATATCTGAGTTTATTCAGGTCATATTGGCATCGTCGGAGAAGGAGTTGCAAGCGATGGTTGATATAACGAATGCTGCTTTAACAAGCAAAGGAATGAAAGTGAATGTAAGCAAGACGAAAGTTATGGTTTTTGAAAGAGAAGAGAGTATGACAGTTTGCAATATTCTGATTGGTGGAGAAAAAGTGGAACAAGTGAAAGAGTTTGTATATTTGGGTTCTAAGTTTACAAGGGATGGAAAGTATGACTGTGATATTGAACGAAGAGTTTTGGCAGGAAATCAAGTGAATGGGGCATTTATGAACAGTCAGAAAGTGTCTAAAAAGGCACGACTGGCTGTCCATAGAGGGGTACTGATCCCTACACTTACGTATGGTAGTGAATGTTAGGTCTGGCAGAAGAAGCATGAAAGTAAGATTAATGCTGTGGAGATGAGAAGCCTGCGAAGCATGACTGGAGTGACCTTGATGGACAAAATGAGAAATAGTGCGATAAGGGAACGCTGTGGCGTGGTAGAAGATATACTGACAAAGATAGAGAAAGGAATGCTGAGGTGGTTCGGACATGTGGAGAGGATGGATGATAGGAGATTAACAAAAGAGATTTATAAGGCTAGTGTGAATGGTCAAGTCGGTAGCGGTCGACCTAGGCGTACTTTTCATGAACAAGTTGACGTTGTTCTTAAGAAAGGCCAAGTCAAAAGTACCTACAACCGACGAGCATGTATGAAAAATGTCATGAAAGTGAACGAAGCGAAAGTTGTATGTCAGGATCGTAGCAAGTGGAGGGAAATAGTCTCTGCCTACCCCACCAGGAACAAGGCAGTCACGCCTTGTTCCATGTATGTATGTATGTTACTATAGGTTACCTAGATCTATTTATTAGATTTATTTAACTATGAGAATTTTATGACAATAAACATTGAAACTCATTATTTTATCTTGTTTATTGTTTTATTTTGCATCCAACATCTCATGCTTGTGATAGGAACATTGACTGCCGCTCATTATAAATCTTGGTCGATATTCTCATCCTCTGGGCTGAACGGACACCCATGCTCTGGGAACCCATTTCTCATGCTCATTTAGTTCACGGAGCAAGGGCATTCATACAAAACCTCACACTGAGCTCAGACCACCCTTAGGCACACTGAGAACACGCCCATTTGACAAACATTACAGTACGTAAATATATACTGTAATGTTCTCAAATGGCGTTAAATTATATTTTCACCTACGCAATTACCAGGTAAATCTACATGTACCTAATCCAAAACATATTAACTGAAAGGTAAAAAGAACAACATTTTACTTAATATTATAATTCTCGAGGCATTCGCCGCCCGAATTTCGAGAAATATTCCTACAATTCCCTGTTTTGTGGAGCTATTAGAAGTAATGACGCCTTTTAGAAATTTGACACGAACCAATGGAAAATTAAACCCTTTCGGGGTTTTATGACCAAGATGTATGAAAAATGTCATGAAAGTGAAAGAAGTTGTTGTATGTCAGGATCGTGGAGGGAAATAGTCTCTGCCTACCACCGGGAACAAGGCGTATGACCAAGATGCTAAAATGGCCATGGAGCTTAAATGACCAAGGTGCCAAAATGACCAAAACGTTTGGGGTGTAGGTAATGACCAAGTTGATAAAATGATCAAGTGCCAATGTGACCAATATCTTATTGACCAAATCATCCTGATCTGTGGACCAAATGCATAGCGTCCAAGAGCCCATAGTGCTATAATGTCTAAAGTTATTAATTGTCTTAAAACATTCCTTTTACTTATATTAATCAACAAAAAAATGCTTTCCACATCTTTCGTGTTAAAAAAGAAGAAAATGGAAGAAGCATGTTTTATATTATTTAACTATTTATATACTTAAATATAAAAATCAAAGGAAAGAAAGAAGATAAACAGGCAGGTAATAAATTATAATCTATCTTCGGAAAATTAATAGCTAAAATGTTGAATAATGTTTTCAGTAAAGTATACAATTACACGAACGAATACCCAATACTAAAATTAGAAGCATGTACATAATTAACTAATATTAGGACGGGCCTCACCGCCGCTGCTGTAGTGTGCGACAGTTGATATAAAATGCACAAAAGTGATGTGGGCGAACTTTTGTCATGCGATGCGGTGCGGCCCGTTACGGTTGTAGTCTGCACGAGCCTTTATCGAGCATCGGAAATAAAATCAAACAAATTCAAACGTAATATCAAGAAACACGACGTCTTAGCAATTTGATAAGTTTTGTGTTCCCCTGTTTCCTCTGAATATAGAAAATCTGTTTCACAGATAAGTTGGTCGCGGTACAGAAAAACGGCAGGATTTCTTCAGCAGATGAAACTGTGGAGTATGGCTTGTAAATAAATATTTGAAAGTCTTCCTATTATCTCAAGCGCCGCAAAATGTTTGAAACGTCGAAGTTTATATAATAATTACATATATTCTTAGAATGAAACCTCTTGTATAAATTTGATCGAACTTCACTTGAAATTCATTTGATCGTCAAATATAAAGTTACGCGCTAAATTAATAAAATATAATATACTTAGGTAAGTACGTGCTAGAATATGTTAAAAGTTGTTTTAATCAATTAGTAACAACCGCGAGCACTCAAGAAATCTTATTGATAGTTCTCCGCGTGCGCTCTGACTAGACCCCATTATTACTTGTCAAATGCAGCAACTAAAACTACGCTGATATCGGCATACCTGAGCTTTTCCAACACAATTTTCACGCACTCCATGCAAACGGTTTTTACTCACACCACATTGTGTTAGGCACTCTACAGTACAATTTTTATGTTTCCGCATTTTAAATCTTTTGTTTTTAGGCATCGCGTATCTTGTCGGAGTGCGCGGATTATTATTACTTTATATCTATGTATCTATTATCTAATAATAATCAAAATATGTGTGTACGTTTTGGACTACAAATGGTGATAGGCGTAGTAGCAACATCATAAATATCAACTTTAATATCATAAAATATTTTTTGACTGTCAAAAAAAAAAGCTCAAAAAGTGTCCTGGGCAAAACTGTAGAAACCAATGATATATCTAAATATTTTTATATAATATGAGTAAATCCGTGACATCATCAAATAAGTCGTAAATATTTGAAAAAAAAAAATTAAACAGCCTTCAAATCCACAAATAGGCACTCAAAAGCGAAAAATAAATTAATATAAGCGCTCATCTATTTGAAGTCGGTGTCAGAGTGTCAGCCGCACTTCACCCCGCGCGCGCCCTCACCCGCTGACTGAGGGGCTCGTTCCGAGCAACGCAACCCAAACGGGCAGACGTCGTGATTTCAAGCAACAATAAGCTACGGGGATGTGGAGAGAAAAATGCTACCGTTAATTCTGAGTTGGGCTGTAACGGTTCATAAGCTTCAAAGTACCACTTTAAACAAAGCAATAAAAGACTTGGGTTGCGCTTAGTCGAGTAAAGACTTTAGACGGTATTGCACTTAGTGATTTGAAACCAAATAAATTACTGACCAAACCACATGACGAAAGAGAATTACGAGACATGGAAAGATTAAGGCGCGGTGTTAAGCAAATTCGCCCTCTCGCTCACACGTACCCACATTTTTGTTTTCCTGTATAAAAACCTACACAAAGAAAAAAATCTTAGAAAAATAAAAAGGCACTGAAAACTTGTTTGGATGAAATTGGATCGATGAACATACACAAAAAAAATCAATACCGACGAACATAGAACCTCCTCCTTTTTTGGAACATAACATAACATAACATACATTCACGCCTTCTTCCCGAAGGGGTAGGCAGAGGTGTACCCAGGACTCTGTCCCATAGTAGATACACCCACATTTCGCCAGTATGTTATTGGTCCCAAGTCCCATGTAATAGGGGGCGAGCCTATTGCCATCTACCGGGCACAGTTCTAGACTCCAGGCAGTTATTGAGATAATTCCTAACGGAAAAATCCAATATTTAACACTTTGCCTGACCTGGGGATCGAACCCGGGACCTCTTGATTGGCAGTCGAGCATGCGCCCTCTACGCCACCGAGGCAGTTCTTTTTTGGAAGTCGGTAAAAAAATACATATTGCACACGGAAAGGAGTAGAATATACTTGGTAATTATATCTTTTTTATATATTAAATAGTACAGCGTTGGATCCCAATCTTACCTGATGGGAAGTGGATTGTTATTTATAAGACTAGTATACCTACCTATATTCTAGCTATAAATAAATAATCTTGAATTTGAACGCATTTAATTCATGTGTTGTAATAAACAGAAGACCCTTTACTAACACAATTTATACAATAAATCCAATTCTAAGCATGAAATATAATAAAATCTCACCTCCAAAGGAATGACTCCACAGGTGACGCAGACGTCAGCTAATGCTAGATGTGTCATCAACAGGTCCACTCTCGACCGGCGTCTCCTCAGCCTCGCCAACGCTACCAACACTGCCACGTTACCCACACCACCTAAATATACATATATATTACTAACGATCACAAAAAAGTCACAAGGGAAACTTCAATCGGGTAGCAATCTTTCTTGGCCAGTTTGGAATTTCTTAAACAGACTTCGAGGAAGGGAAGATGCAAAGATAACAGATTTAGGTTGGGGTTTCGACCGGGTTAGCGACAACGAGTTGATTGTGGGGCTGTCCAATCAATGGTGCAACTTTTGCAATGTCCTTACTGCCTAGAGCAGGTACGATGAAGGACATTTTTCAAAAAACCCAAAACGCTGCAGATCTGGCAAAATACTGGAAAATAAATGATGGCCTCGGTGGCGTAGTGATCTCTACAGCCGATCGTGAGGTCCCGAGTTCGATCCCCAGGTCAGGCAAAAATTGTTACTCTATTTGCTTTTTGATATGATTACATTGAATACAATAGATATATTAAGCGACGAACTTCTATGATATAAAATGTGTGTAATTTTATAAATTAAAGGCTTTGTATGATTAAAATTTTATTTCATAGTAAAAAAAAATATATTATTTTTTATTGATATATTGTGATGTCGAATAATGACGGTAGATGCACAACAAATCTAAGAATAACCATCTCTTTAAAGCAATTTATCTCTTTAACCTTTAAGAGATAAAAAATAACTTTCCATAGACGTAACTCACACAATTTCAATAAGCTTCAAACAAGTCAAAATAATAGCTGCTAAAGGGTACTTCTTAGATTTGCTCGGATGTTAATTAATTCTCGATGTGTGT
Source organism: Hemistola chrysoprasaria (assembly GCA_947063395.1). NCBI lineage: Eukaryota > Metazoa > Arthropoda > Insecta > Lepidoptera > Geometridae > Hemistola > Hemistola chrysoprasaria. Next base: position 1,694,166 of record OX346725.1, read on the forward strand.
TAAAGCTGACAAAACCCACCTATTTGATCAAAATTTAAATTAATGTCCACTTAATATCTCCACAAAACCACCTAAACAATACCATATTTTTGTAGTGGTAGGCCTCTTTTGAAGGGGGCCATCTGGGGAAGTACCACATCTTTGCCAGTTATTCATCCGCCAAGCAGTAATGTGCAAACATTACTGTGTTCCGGTCTGAAGGGCAATGTTACCAGCGAAATTACTGGGCATGACGAGATTCAACAACTAATATCTCAGAGTGACAGGCGCAGTGCAGTGCCGTGCAGATTTTTTTATTTTAAAACACTGGGTGTCACTTTGTCTAATATGGGCAATTATGATGCTTACCAACAGGCACCTGATTTGCTCGTCTTGTTACACACTATCATAAAAAAACCTAAATACCAACCGATAGCTAACAAGACTCCATAGGTAGCAAGAACGGGCCCCTGGTCGCGTTCTACCTCAGGTTCAGCGGTCACGTTCGTTTTGAGCGCGCTCGAAGTACCATCGAAATAGTCCCAGAACTTCTGATCAATATCTGACACATCTAGTTTACTTATTTCCATGTTGTTTGCTTTTACATTGTGGATGGGATTGCACTGTGTTTGTGTTTACACTTTTGGGATGATTCTGATTATGTTTACACACTTGATATTACACTCACAGTTTGCACACCAATTTTATCCGTTTGGTTTAAATCAACGGTTTGGTTTAACTAAAACTCTTTGTTACAAATATTTTTATTATAAATAATATTTAATTTGCTCGCAAAGGACACGGGATTGGAATCCAAAGAAGCTGGACCCAGACAATCTTACATTGTCTATCCTCGTGGGTCTGTCGGACAGACCGCTGTCCTATATTGCCGGGTAGAGAATGTTATTCGCTATAATATTCCCAAACACAGCCATCTTATTAATTTATAATTTGATTTGAAAAATTGAGGTTAACGGTTAAGCACTTAGTATACTTATATATATACTGAATGTTGGGTTATTTAAATGTTCACGCGCATTGCCATTAAATAATGGCAACGGGCAAAATTTCAATAGAACATTCGCTTATTTTTTTATTAATGGCGATGCTAAAAAATATTATTTATGCACATTTGAAAATCTGGTTATTAGGCCTATCAAATGAAATCAAAATTTTAATGTAAGGTCGACGTGACTCAAAAACCAACAACTCCTTTTTCAAGAATTGTTCAGAAATGCGACCTGTAGAGAAGAACAGTTAGGTGGGCAAGACATACGAAAGCACTTCTCGATCGGTCAGTAAAACTGTATAAAATAAAAAAAACTGTTACCTACTACGAACGAGTACGACTATTTAATGTAATATGTACAATATTAAACAACAAAGTGTTTTTGTTATTTTTTACCCGACTGGGAAGAAAGAGGGTTATTTAAAAGTGCTCTGAATCAGTTTTAATTTTTTCTTAATAATTATCAAGTTTAATTAAAACATTTTTTTGCGTACTTAAGGAGGCCTTGGATGGAGATCAAGGAAATCAAATATTTGTGCAAAGGTACTAACGTTAAATTTTTTTAATTTTATTCAAGTAGGTCGTAAAAAGACACTTTCACGCGTTAATGAAGTTAATTATCATAAATTTACCGTGCGTTCGGAAACATACCTCTACAAGAAGAACGCACAAGAAACTTGTGAGCCTTATTTTCTTCAGTTTTACATTATTTGGTTCGATTACGTTTATTTCTTTGGATTCCCTATACTAATTTTAATTATCTATGGTCGTTTATTAAAATAATAAGCAATTTTTTTTTTTTTATTAGGCTTATATTAATTTGTCTTATTTGTACTCTTCACAATTCACAATTATTACAAAAAAGTACGTGTTATTAAATACACACATAATTTCGGATGCGAAAAATGAAACCACTGTTTAACTTTCGCAATACGTAAAGCTCGTAGCGATCGCGGAGCGGCCGCGTAGCGCTCGTAGCGTGTGGTCTACGCCGTGTCGTAGCACTAACTACCGTAGCTCGTAGCAATAAATGAATGGGTTGGTATTGCAGGGCATGGAAGTTGATACTTGAAGAGATCCTTGTATGTATATTATTATAAACTAGCTGTTACCCGCGTCTTCGACCGCGTAGGATTTAAGGGTTTTACAGGAAAGAGGACCTCTTAGCAGTTTGACACAATCCTATGGAAAATTTACTAAATCGATGTTTTGTATTCCCCTGTTTCCTCCAATACAGAAAACCTATTTGATATATTAATGTCCTGATATTTTAAAGACGAGGTAAAGTATAAAAATACGTAGATAAAAATTTATAAAATGGGTTTATTATATTCGGAGGAAACAGGGAAATACAAAACATTGAGTTGGTAAATTTTTCATAGGATTGTGTTAAATTCCTAGAAGGCCGCGTACGCTCTTAAGGGGGTCGCTCGTCTATACAAAATGAAATTCCTAAATATGGAGACAGAGAATATAATTTTCCACCTCTATTTATTTGTTGTTGGTATTTGATCTGGCCTTAATTTGCGCCATAACAATTAATTTGTTAATTATTTTGTATATATAAAATATTTTAAAAACATATTTTGAGGTTAATTTAATAAATATAACATAACATACATTCACGCCTTTTTCCCGAAGGGGTAGGCAGAGGTGTACCCAGGACTCAGTCCCATAGTAGATACACCCACATTTCGCCAGTATGTTATTGGTCCCATGTAATAGGGAGCGAGCCTATTGTCATCTACCGGGCACAGTTCCAGACTCCAGGCAGTTATTGAGATAATTCCTAATGGAAAAATCCAATATTTAACACTGCCTGACCTGGGAATCGAACCCTGGACCTCTTGATTGGCAGTCGAGCATGTCACCACGAGTCGAGTGAGGCGAGGTTATTTTAATGTTTTTTGTAAATATGAAAAAAACCATACGGTTTTCTTAAGCCAAATATGTTTTCGTGCAAATAAAGACCAGATTAAGAGCCAACCACTAACAATTGTGTGTTAAATTATTCTCGCTTTCTCCATATTTGGGAAATTAAAATTTGTATGGAAGAGCAACTGCCTTAAATTCTTTATACGGAACCTTATTTGCATTTCACATTTAAAAAAACTTGAGTACTTATAATATAATATCAGCTTTTCGTCAATGGAAGTCCGGTTAAAATCGGCCAGCCGTTTCGGAGATGAATCCGAACGAAAAGTGTTTTTTTTTTTTAATAAGCGTTGCCTATATTATGCCTTGAAACATTAGCTATTTGCCAGTGAAAGTTCTATCAAAATAGGTCCAGTCGTTTCGGAGATTAACGCAAATTCAGTCACACATGTCACATGACTAATTATTGATTTAGCTCCAGCCGGTTAGGTCGAGAGGGTAATGTAGGTTCCGGGCATGCATGCACTACCTAAATACGCTCAGGCGATGTAAAGTAGGACGCATCGTAAATTCAAACTCAAACTCAAAAATATTTACAGTCACAATCTAACACTTTTGCACGTCAATGAAGATAAACATTAATGAGTCTACCGTGCGTTTGGAAAAACTACAAAAAGAACGCACAAGAAACTTGTGGGGCTTAATTTTTTCAACTGATAGTTTTACAATATTTGGTTTGGTTACATTCGTTTGTTTGTGTCGGTGCCGCGTCGTGGCTATGCAGCATTTTCTAGGCATCTTTGTCCTCTATGTACACATTGACTTTATAATAAGCCTTCTTGAATAGTAGATTTTATATAGGTGTAGGTTCTGAATTTACCACCTGAGAGTTACATTATCTCTTTAGGAATTTTATTACAGAAAAACGTACACAGTTTCCTAAGAATAACTTTTATTTGATTTAGACGTAGGACGTACACCCACGAGGTCGACGGATAATCTAGGTAGTAGATAAATATTGCAGGAATACGCTGGACTTAGATTTTTTGATTTTTGTTGTTTTCTGTACTAATGGGACAACTTCCACACACGGTCATCTGGTCCCAAACTAGGCTAGAAGCCTGTACTATGGTAACCAGAGAACTGATATACATACTTATATAAGCTTATAACACTCAGACACAGATCAAACAGACATGTTCATGCTCACAAATATTTGACCTGGCCGGGAATTGAACCCGAAGCCTGCGGCACAGAAAGCAGTTACTGCCATCAAAGCCAACGAGGCTGACAAGGATGTTGAAAGATTTTAATTTAAATTTAGTGATTATCACGGTCAGTGAGCAAAACAGCGAGCGTCGTGTTTGATATTCGGCTGGATTAAAATAATAAATTAAAAGCAAAAAACTTAAAAAAAAAAGCTTTTATTTAAACGCTCTAAAAAGATATAACTATTCCTCTATCTTGGATGGTCCGCCATATTGGATTTAGAATGACGTCACATTATTTTTCGAGTAACTCTCAACCATCCCTTTCATTTGATATATCCATATTGTAGAAAGGCATTAAAAATAAATATTCCGCCATCTTGGATGGTCCGCCATATTGAATTTAGAATGATGTCACATACGATATCGTGCATTGTCATCCAAACTAAACGTGTATACAAAATTTCAGCTCAATCTGTTGAAGATATCTACGTCAAAATTTAGTTCAAAGATTCCACCCGAACAAACATACTTACATACTCGTACATTGCAAGTTAAAGAAAAGCTTTTAAAAAAAATGGCGAATGCTTGATTTTCTGCTCGAGGAAGTTGTCAAGTCTATCACCACCTTAAGAAATTTCCTGTTAAGGTAAGGTACATACTTATGATAATTTAATTTTCTAAGAAGACAGCTTCTTTGAATTCAATTTTAACTCAAGACTCTCGAAAGAAAATGAACGGAATAAATACTAACTTATATAAATATGGCCCTTAATAAGCTTTGAAATTTAATTTACCTGCTTATAATGTGTTTTATATTATGTAATTTGTAATGATTCATTTTTGATTTATTAAGCAAACTTTCTATTTTAATTAAAATAAAAGCTTTTTAATGAACCTTATCAATTAGAGATGTATATAGGTAGATATTATTTTAATCCCTCATAAGAAGTTACGGAAATATGGGCAAAAAATAGATTTTTGTTCAGCTGTCATCGATTCGGTCGCCTCGGTGGCGTAGAGGGCGCATGCTCGACTGCCAATCAAGAGGTCCCGGGTTCGATCCCCAGGTCAGGCAGTGTTAAATATTGGATTTTTCCATTAGGAATTATATCAATAACTGCCTGGAGTCTGGAACTGTGCCCGGTAGATGGCAATAGGCTCGCCCCCTATTACATGGGACCAATAACATACTGGCGAAATGTGGGTGTATCTACTATGGGACTGAGTCCTGGGTACACCTGTGCCTACCCCTTCGGGAAAAAGGCGTGAATGTATGTTATGTTATGTTTATTATTTTAATTAATATTGCCTTGATGGTGTTGTTCACAAGCACTATTATTGCCGATGATAAGGTCCTAGGTTCGCTTCCTAGGTCAGGCAAAGTGTTATGGATTTTTCCTTTAGGACTTTTCTCAATGACAGCCTGGACACAGTTCTAGACTCCGGTCTGACATTGATATAATTCCTAATGGAATAATTCAATAACACTACCTAACCTGGGGATCGAACCCGGGAACTCTTGATCGGCAGTTAAGCCTGCGACCACTACGCCACCGAAGCAATAGGTTAAAAATAATAATAATAATAATATGGGACAACTTCCACACACGGTCATCTGGTCCCAAACTAGGCTAGAAGCCTGTACTATGGTAACCAGATGACTGATATACATACTTATCTTATACCTTTAAATGAGCAATTCTTGTATATAATATATAATTGGAATCTCGGAATCGGCTCCAACGATTTTCATAAAATTTAGTATATAGGGGGTTTCGGGGGCGATAAATCGATCTAGCTAGGAATCATTTTTAGAAAATGTCATTTTATTAAAAATAATAAAAAATACCGAGCAAAGCTCGGTCATCCAGATATTATAAGCTTATATAACAACCAGACACAGATCAAACAGACATGTTCATGCACACAAATGTTTGACCTGGCCGGGGATGGAACCCGGGGCCTGCGGCATAGAAAGCAGAGTTACTATACCATCTGCGCTAACGAGGCTGTCCTCAAAATGACAAAATAATATCTGCTAAAATATAAAAACCCGATTTATTTCAATAGCAATGTTAAAATAAGTAGGTAAATACATAACCAATAACTAATAGTAGGAGAGTTTTGGCGGGAAGCCGAAGAGTACAGTTTGGCTTCCGTATCTATATCAATTATCGGTGCATTTTCGAGTGTGGTAGAATATTACGTGTTGAGTGTTTTCGAAGATACACAAGTCTTTTGGCAAGTGATGCGAGAGTTGAATTGTGATTTTTTGTATTCCCACCAAATCCGGCAGCTTCTTGTAAAGACCACCACTTTACTAGAGCTGGGACCTGACTGGGCTTGCCCTGACTCTGAATTGACTCATTGACCATATTAACTTGAAAATTTATATAACTAGACACTGGCAATACATTCGTGTGGGTCTATAAAATAAGAAAAAAACTAATGTTAAAGCCAATAAGCCGGTTCATTGTAAAAGTTTTCAGTGTAACTGTCACGTGCTATCATGATCAGTCATTACTGTCATGATGACAAATGACAGTTATGACAATGAAAGGGAATCGATTAGAAAAGTTGCGTTTCAAGGACCAATTTTTTTTATTAATGAGGTGAATTTAAAAACCTAATCTCTCATTTTTAAAAGTTTCTTGTATTGTTTATTTTTCTCATTTTTGTTGGGCACTGTTCTCTTACATTAACTTTGGCTAATTTTTGCTCTTTAACAAGGTTCTATGAATGTTTCACCGCCTTTAGCGTACCAACATTTTTAATGGATGACTCATCGATTATCAAGTTTCTGAACGCACTCTTACTCTGGTAAAAGGGTGAGTGAACCGCCTCATTGTTATTTATTGCATTCGCCTTTATTATTACATTAATTAGCCGTAATACGGAGTGCAATAACATAGTTCGCGACAGCCATGCCGTTCTGAGTAATCCCAAGGTGTGGCACGGCACCGGGCATTCATAATTAAAACAATTATTGTGATTCTGTGACACTGTTTTGTGGAAAAATAATCTGCCTAACACGCAAGATGACTGAGTACAAACTAGTGGTTGTGGGTGCTGGAGGCGTGGGGAAGTCGGCATTGACTATACAATTGATACAGAATCACTTCGTCGACGAATATGATCCTACTATCGAGGACTCGTATCGAAAGCAAGTGGTGATAGACGGGGAGACCTGTCTTTTGGATATTTTGGACACGGCTGGTCAGGAGGAGTATTCAGCTATGAGAGATCAGTACATGCGAACGGGGGAAGGTTTTTTACTCGTGTTCGCTGTAAACAGTGCTAAAAGTTTCGAAGATATAGGCTCGTATCGTGAGCAGATAAAAAGAGTGAAAGATGCAGAAGAGGTGCCGATGGTTCTGGTGGGGAACAAGTGTGACCTGCAAGCGTGGGCGGTGGATATGGCTCAAGCGCGCGAGGTAAGTTTGTTTACATAATAAAAATAACCAGATGCTTGCATGCTAATGATGTTGTAACACACTTTAAATTCAGTTGCTTTAATATGAAACTGGTACATATGTAGTTGCAGTTTTGTGAAACAAGGATACATTTTTTTTATTAATTGTATTGTCTAATTATCTCATGAGCCAATCTGACCTACATTTTGAGTTAGCGTTAAATTCTATAAATAGTTAAATCCAGTTACTTTGTTATCCCAGAATTTTATGTCACAATAAATTCCAAATTTTGTTTTCATATATTACAGTTAAGATAATATCATTGTTAAAACTTTCACACAGACCATGATATTATTTTCTGAAATATCTAAGCTAATTATGAACCAAATTTTATTCCAATCTGTAAAGTCGTTTACACATGAAGCTGTACCAAACATACACATATCCATCCCAAATTCACATTTAAATTATTCATCATCATTACTGCCTCTGTGGAATAGTGGTTCTCTAGGATCCCTGGGTCAAGCGAAAAGTGTAATTAGATTTTTCTATTAGGAATTTTCACAATGACATCTTGGAGTCAGAAACTGTATCCACTAAGTAGATGGCATTAGGTACTATACACAATAGGGGGACTATTACATGTGACTTAAACAACATAACTTATGATGTTGGTGTAAGTATAAAGGTTGCACCTCTACCTAACCCTTCGGGAAAAAGGTGTGATGGTACCTATCTATGCTACTGAGCATAGGCCTCCCTCAATTCTTAGCCATTTGTCTGCCTTTCCCAGCTCTTATCCATGGTTCCATATAAAGTCCACTGTTCTAGCTATTAATATTGGGATAAAATTGTTTTTGCAACATCCATGTTCCAGTGAAAATATGCTCTGCTTTAAATCCAGAATCCCTGGATCGAATCTCACCATGTAGACTTTTCACCTGGGGCACTATTATGTTTCAGATGGCATGTTAAACTGTAGGTTTCTATAGTTTCCTATAAGATATGTAGGGGGCAGTCGTTAGGTCATGTCGGAGGCTGCGTAGGAATCTTGGCGACCTGAAACTCTTAACAATATGGAATATGGGTTGTCTACATAACCCATATGAATTGACGGAAGCAGTCTATTAGGAATAACCCATTCTGTTAGAGTATAAATTCAAATTATTATTAATATTAATTAATTATTTATACATTGTTAATTTTAACAACAATTACATTATTCTTAAGTAGAGGTACAAACACATTCCAAAGAGGTTGTCAAAGGATACAATAAAATATCAGAGGAGCTCCTTCAGCTCAATAGATATAAAATCTGTGCAGTGACCAGAATTCTCACTGGCAACTGTAAACTAAACAAACATATGATGAACATGGGGCTAGTCCAGGAAGCCGAATGCAGATTCTGCCATGAAGAAGAGGAAACGGCTATGCACGTCCTCTGTGAATGCAGGCCACTCATGCTCAATAGAAGTATCCATCTGGGACGAGAAATAATTCGCCCAGATGAGATACAACACATCACTCCTCGGAAAATCTGCACAATAGGTCAGCAATGTTGGAATCTGCTTCAGAACCCTATGGATGAGATATATAATAATAAAAATAATACTTAATATTAAAAATGTACTTCTTTCTTTTCTTTCCTGTAGTGATTGCAAGCTCTACTTCCGATAATGAGGTCTCGGGTTCGATCCCTTGGTCATACAGAAATTTTTCCATTAAGAATTTTCTCAATGACTGTGTGAAACTGTGCCCAGTTGATGGCAATAGGCAGCAAAGTGTTGGTGTACCTACTATGGGACTGATCCTGGGTACACCTCTACCTACCCCTTTGAAAAAAAAGATGTAACGAAAGACATATTATGTTATGTTTATGTTACTACTGTAGTTATACAAATAATTTTGTAAGCACTTTAAAAAAATAACTTGTATTTTATTAATTTTATAAAAAATATTTTCTGATTTGGTTTGTCATGTTAAGGTTCAATGAAATCAACTAGTCAGATTTGAATGGGACTCGCGTATGAAGGGCTCCTACTTATTTATGCAACTCATAAATAAGTTACCTTACCTTTTTTCACCTACCAAATAAAATTCTTATCACAATTATTCTAATTAGTATAAAAATTTATTCTTAATGCAGTACCTAAGTCTTATATAAGACAATTTATTAAACATGTTGGATGTATGGAGAACACCTTCTTATGAACTTCATGTACTTTTTATTATAGCATATTTGTTGTTATATTAGAAATAGAAATACACGATCTATTATGGTTTATGAGACAGACCTCTGTGACAGACAGATGGACGAACAGTGGAGGCTTAGTATGTATCTAATAGAGGTCCTTTGGCACCGTTTGGATGTGGAAGTATAAGAACTATGTATGTATACTACTCAAGTGTACAAATAATTCATTTGAAGCTCATCTTTTTTACAAAATTAGTGGTAGACGAATATATGCATTTTAATGTATAATGTAGGTACATTATGATTAGTTTGATGATTTCATCATAACTACAATAAGTATTAAATTTATGTTGTCAGTTAAAAACTAATCATCTAGAAGAGGAAATAACATTATAATAGGTATTAATAATAATAATATGGGACAACTCCCACACACGGTCATCTAGTTCCAAACTAGGCTAGAAGCCTGTACTATGGTAACCAGATGACTGATATACATACTTATATAAGCTTATAACACCCAGATACAGATCAAACAGACATGTTCATGCACACAAATAAACATTTGTGTGCATGAAAATGCCCGGGTTCGTTCCCCGGCCAGATTAAACAATCTGGCCAGGGAACGAACCCGGGGCCTGCGGCACAGAAAGCAGAGTTACTGCCATCTGAGCCATCAAGGCTGCCGTATTTATTATCTTCGCCTTAGTAAAATCCTACTATGCTTCTTAATTATATTATAAATGCGAAAGTTTGTGAGGTTGGATGTATGGATTTGTTTGTCACTCTTTCACGCCAGAGTTACTGAACCGAATTGAATGAAATTCGGTATGTGGTTTTGTTTTGTTTTCCCGGGTTCGATCCCCGGCCAGATCAAACATTCGTATGCATGAGCATGTCTGTTTGATCTGTGTCTGGGTGTTTTTTTAAGTTTGTATATCAGTCTTCTGGTTACCATAGCACTGACTGCATAGTTTGGGACCAGATGACCGTGTGTGGTATTTGTCTCATATTATTATTATTTACTGGACTGCCTCGGTGGCGTAGTGGGCGGATGCTCGACTGCCAATCAAGAGGTCCCGGGTTCGATCCCCAGGTCAGGCATAGTGCTAAATATTGGATTTTTCCATTAGGAATTATCTCAATAGCTGCCTGGAGTCTGGAACTGTGCCCGGTATATGGCAATAGGCTCGCCCCCTATTACATGGGACCAATAACATACTGGCGAAATGTGGGTGTATCTACTATGGGACTGAGTCCTGGGTACACCTCTGCCTACCCCTTCGGGAAAAAGGCGTGAATGTATGTTATGTTATGTTATTATTATTTTATTACTAATATTAGTAGGATTTATTGTTTTGATTTCAAAATACTTCATTCTAGTTTCTGGCTACTGGCTAGTAAGTACATCTTAAAAGGAAACAGAAGTTTATGTGTTTCATTGCAATAATTACCTATTGTACATATTCATAATTGTACGAAATAGGCAAAAAAACAACATTCGACAAATCAGTACTTTGTACGAATTAGTAATTGTACGAAATATTAAAAAAAACAATATTTGTCAAATCAGTACTTTGTACGAAATAGTAAAAAAACAATATTCTTTAAATCAGTACTTTGTACGAAATAGTTATAAATATATATATATTTTATGATAGTATGTGACACGACGAGCAAATCAGGTGCCTGATGGTAAGCATCATGATTGCCCATATCAGACACAGTGCCACCCAGTATTTTAAAATTCAAAAATTCTGCGCGGCACTGCACTGCGCCTGCCACCCTGAGATATTAGTTGTTGAATCTCGTCATGCCCAGTAATTTCGCTGGTATATATAACGAATAAAGACTTTTGATATTGTTGTACAAATTAGGAATGGTACGAATTGCCCGCAATTGTTTTCAAGTCACAATCATGAAGATTGTGATGTTTTAAATTCATTAATTTACACTTGTCGTGGTTTTACATTCCAGGTGGCGCGGAGCTACGGGGTTCCCTTCGTAGAGACGTCAGCGAAGACCAGGATGGGAGTAGACGACGCGTTCTACACGCTCGTCAGAGAGATCCGTAAGGACAAGGAGAGCAGAGGCAAGAAGTACCGGCGGGGTCACAAACTGGGCTCCGGCAGGAAGTTTAAATGCAATTTCTTGTAAGTTGGTAACCAACTGGTGTTTGTCTCGTGGTGATCTATAAATTTTTTGTACACATTATGTTTACATCACTCAAACTAATGCAGAAGGAAGTGTCAGTTACTACACCCCGGACACACGATTCAATTCCCATACAAAAGTGACGCTAAAACTACCTACTACACAGACACTGCACACATGGAGTTTTGTACACGCGCAAGAGTGTGCGTGAGGTGATTTCCCAGCAAAGCGGGGCTCTTTGAGAGCTCAGTCTCGCTCGCGGGGTGAGGAAGGTCCGATTGGTGGGCGGATGACAGTGTCCATTCTATACGTAGTATTATAATCTGTTCTGTGCTGTGACTTTGTCTGGAAGGCATCCAGTGAAAGCCCCATCATCCTTAATGCCTTGTAAAATATAGCTTGATACCTGACAGCTGAACAAAAATCAATTTTATGGCCATATTTACGTAAATTAAGTTCTAGGAGGGTTTTTTTTTTTTTTTTTTTTAATCATGTAAAAAAAAGGGCTTTGTCGCTGATTGCGAACATGCCGCCCTGGTTGACACAGATTTTAAATGTACTTAAACTCTACACATAAACACTTATCTAAATTCTAATAATTAATCTGTACAGCTTTCTTGCGGCCTCAGAAAGAGGTTCCGCCAAAATAACATTGCATGTCCCCACGTCCATGCTGGATAGATTACACAAATTTCTTATATTATCGTTCCGGACACATTCCATGAGCACATGATGTATATCGTCCACAACTCCACAAGTCTCGCAGTTAGGTGAGCTTGTTTTGCGCATTAAATATGCAAACTTATTGCATGGGATGTGTCCGGATCTAAACCTTAATGCTGTCACTAATTCATTTCTGTTAAACATGTTGTCGATCCATGGTGATCTTAATGGGTGTGGTTGAATCGTTCTATACCATATGCCCTTTTCGCGTGCCCTCTCATCGAAATATTCCTTCCAGAGATCGTAACAATCCCTTTTAAGGATTGTTACGATGTCTGAGAAGGAAGGTATTATATCTGTATGGATCCCGTCCGTGATAGCTTCCTTCGCCAGCCTATCTACTCGGTCGTTACCGTCGAACTCTATGTGTGATGGCATCCACTGTATAATGATGTTCTTGTGTTCAGACTGAAAATTCATAAGCATCTTAATTATATTATAGGCTACAGGTAGTCCTCGAAAAGTCGAGGTGCAGTGTGCCAGGTGTTGAATAGAACTTTTAGAGTCTGTTAAAACGACAACATCATTATAGTTTGTTGATTGTATGTACGATAAGGCTTCCGAGATTGCCACGAGTTCAGTCTCCATTATACAGATATTTGCGTCAATTTTGAATTTTAAAAAATCATTTGTGGCTAGATCTAGAAAAGCTGCCCCTGACCCATTCTTGTCTTTAGACCCATCAGTAAATATATATTGAAATGATAAATACTTTTTATTTAGACATTCTACAACCATATTTTTCATAGAAACCGGATGAAGATTGCGCTTAGGCTTATCTATTCCTTCTATGTGCAAATTTAAATTTCGTGAGATGTCAATATTCGTCACCCAAGTGTCCAAACTAAACATACCTAACTGATTACTTGTCTTTAGTGGTAAGGAGGAATAGACTTGATGAATTAATGTTAGAAGGGGTTTTTTCTTATTGATCCAATATCTACTGTTTGTGAGATTATGTAATTCAGCTATTAATTTTATTGAAGAGTTGTTATTTATAGATTTGTTCTTAAGCCAAAATTTACCGCCTAAATATCGCCTTCTTAAATGTAATGGTACCAAACATAACTCACTCTCCATTACATGTATTGGAGTGGTTTTAATAAAGCCCCCTATAGTTCTCATGGCTTGGTTCTGGGTCCTATCTAATTTACTAAGAGTAGTTTTACAACAGTTGTCGAATAAAAAGCTAGCATAGTCCAACCTGCTTCTTATTAAAGCGATGTATAACCTACGCAGGTGTTTAGGGTGTACCCCCCATCCCGACCCGGCCAACACTTTAAAAATATTTATATATTTTAAGACTTTTTCGGATGCTGTACTTATGTGTTTTTTCCATTTAAGAGACCGATCCAACCACATACCCAGGTATTTTACAGTATCAACGTTTTCTATATTTATTCCATTAATATTGAGATCGACCATAATATTACGTCTCTGAAAACCCTTTGTAAAAACACAGACTTTACTTTTTGTAGGCGAAATTTCTAGGTTGATGTTACGGAACATTTGATAAAGATTATCTAAACAAAGTTGAATCTCTTCTTCGGCTTCTAACCAATCATTAGACGTCACATACAAGACATAATCATCGGCGTACTGTGAAATGTTAACATTGCTATGTGAGGTTACATATTCACAAATCTGTTTAGTCGCAGCATTAAACAGTAAGGGTGACATTGGATCACCTTGCGCTATTCCACAACATGTACTTCTAGATAATTGATAATCTTGTTGTTCAATTTTAAGTTGTCTCCTTGTTAAAAAATTCCATAAATAATTGCATAGTTTCGATCCTACGCCTAAAGTATCTAATGTAGACAAAAGACATGTGACGTCTATGTTATTATAGGCATTATCTATATCTAAAAAACAACCTATCGTAAACTGGCTATTCGAAAAACCTATTTGAATCTTGGTAATTAAATCAGTTAAATTATCTAAGCACGATCGTCCCTTTCTGAATCCTTTTGTTTCGTCTGCTAATAAATTATTACTCTCCAAGTACCAATCTAATCTGTTATTTATTATGGTATGAAAAATTTTACAAATGCAAGACATAAGTGAGATCGGTCTCAATGACGAGACAGAGTTCGTTTCTCGCCCGGGTTTAGGTATAGGTACTACACGTATATTACGCCATTGAGTTGGAACAAAACTTAGCGATAAAAATCTGTTGTAGGTATTTAGTAAGATTGTTTTGCCGATATCAGGGAGATTATATAGCATAGAATAAGTGATGTCATCACATCCCGGTGATGTGTCTTTTGTTTTTAAACATTTATCTAATTCGGAACGCGAAATACACATTTCTAATTTAGAATTGCTGGACATGAAGTTAGGTTTAGTAGGTAGTACAAAATCAGGTGTAAGATTACACAATAATGCGTCAGCCATGCCCTTATCAACATATGATCTATTCTGTCGGTATCCTTTCAACCAGCGCATACGGCGCCATATCTCACGCGCTGACGAGGTTTCGTCTAATGACGAGCAAAAGTTCCACCAATTTTTATTGCGAGCGTTTCTGGTAATTCTCTGAGATTCACCCGTTTTTCGTTTTAATTTATTTAAATTATCTGGAGTGGGGTTTCGTCTGAAATCAGCCAGGGCTAATCTTCTTTCGGCTACTGCTTTGGACAGCGTAGGGGTCCAATATGACTTAGGAACAAACTTATTAGTGGGATTTTGACAAATTTTAACTATCGGAATGGAAATATCTGCTGCTTTATTAATCATTTGAATAAAATAATCATAATCTTGTTGGGGATTGTCCGATATAGAATAATTAGAGCCTTTTTCTTCAACTACCTCTTTATATTTGACCCAGTTAGCTTTCTTGTAGTTACGTTTAGTTATAAAAGTCGGGATATGAAAGTTATCAGTAACAGAAAGCTTTATCATTAAGTGATCTCTGCCTAGATTTTCGTTTAGAATATTCCAGGTGAATCGCAGAGAAATGTCCGATGAAACCATGGTAATGTCAGGCGTTGATTGTTGTAGCGTTCCGTTGACTAATTTAACGCGGGTCGGCCGCCCGTCATTTAATGTAGTAAAATTATGATCAATTATGGAATCGAATATTTGCGTACCCCTACTATCTGTCCTATTCGACCAATTGGAGTGGTGACCGTTAAAGTCCCCGATTATTAACGTTCTGCTATTCGAGATTGAAAATATGGTGTCCCAATCAGATGCACTGGTGTGTATCTGAGGGGGACAATAAACAGCAACTACATATTCTACATATATACAATTAAACACTTTGACGGCCAACACCTCAATAGACGAATTATTAACATTAGGTATCGTACACACTTGAGCCCGTAATGATTTATGTGCTAAAATAGCCACACCACCGTAGCTATCATCTCTATCTCGCCGGAATACAGAATAATCTTTTAAGTTAAGTGACAGATCTGAATTTAGCCATGTTTCACTCAATGCTACTAAATGAACTTTTTGCTGACATAAGATATGCTCAAATGCTAATAACTTAGGTTTTATACTTTGTGAATTCCACTGTAACACATTAAGGTTGTATCTACCCATAATTAACCAAATAAGTTTTGAGGGAAAGGCATACTTGGCATATTTTTAAAGAACCAAGTGATAGCCCATTCAACACATATATGTATTATATTCTCTATTTTACTCTTTATCGATTCACCACTTTTAAAAACGATCTCTTTAATCTTACTCAGTAATTTACTAAACGTCATATTATTATCATCCCGGACTCTTTTCTTTCTTCTTCTGCTTCTCTCGCCTGTGTCTTCTCCTCCTTCATTAAAATGTTCAGATTCCGTCGATTGATCTTGTCTTGTGAAAATGCCTTCCTCTAGTGTCGACTTGTGGACTTTATTTGAGGTATTTTCTTTTTTCTTCGGTGGTTTTTGTGGAAAGGTGTCAGCAGATGGGGGAGGGTTTTTGCTGGTACCCGCAGTCTTAGTGATCTGAGCGTAGGTAATCCTCGACGTATCTTCATCAACGGGCAACGACGAATTAAAATATCTACTGGCTGTCACAATAGGTGTTGAGGCGCGACGAGATATTGGAGTAGGTGGGGGCTCATATGTAGGGGCCGGTGGTGATACGTACACACTCATCGCTTTCCTGTACGATATATTGTGTTCTGCCATTAGCTCACGTATCTTTTTTTCCCTAATGTATACCGGGCAAGTTCGGTTGAGCGATATATGGGGACCGGCGCAGTTGATACACTTGTATGTGTTCGTCTCACAATTATCGTGCTTTCCGCCACATTTGGGACAATACACTCTAGTAGTAGGACACATTTTGATTTTGTGCCCAAATCTCCAACACCGTGAGCACTGCGTGACTGGAAATAGGTAGGTTGCGACTCTGATTTTCATATCAAATAAGGATATAAAGGTAGGTAGTGTTGGTCCCTTAAATCCAATCCGTACAGACTCGCTCTCAGTCCAACCAGTTTCAGATTTCTCACGTCGTTTAAGTCTTTTGACCGCGACAACTTCTGCTTCGGGAGATGTTATTGATTTGAGCAAGTCTTGTTCGGTTATATTTAGTTCAATGTTTCCGATAACTCCATATGATAAACCTACTTCCCACGGTCGCTGGAACCGCCACCCTAATTCCAATAATTGTTTACACTGAATTAGCTCTTCAGCGCTATTTTCAGATGTGAATTCAACAATAAGTTTATAGGGGTTTACATATCTTACCCTTGTAATATTCGTAATATTTTGAGACTTAAACAATTTCGCCAGTGCGAATTGTTTAGGGAACTTCTCAACGGCTGTTATTGTTATTTCAGTGGTTTTTCTACTTTCTTTCAACCTTTCTTTGCGGCTTGCGACTTCCGTCCACGTCTCGTCAGGGTCTTCTTCTCTCGGTCTTTTCAACCTAGTGTGATTGGTCTCGCAGCTTATACTTTGTTCTTCAATAACTTCCGCTTCCATTTCGAGTAGTTCGCTTACTCCTTCATAGATTATACCGTCTTCAATATTCACTACTTTATACGAAACACCTTCATTCAAAAGTAAATGTTCCGCCATAGCGATTAGAGTTTAGATTATCTAGCACGGCCCGGCCCTAGTGGCCAGGCCGTAAACAAGCTTTTCTTGGAACTGATAAGAGAATGTAGATAGCACGCGACACACGTCCGCCCGCCGAGATCGTAACTAAGCCACTGTCTAGGAGGGTTGATAATAATTTAAGATAGTATGATCAAACAATTGATTTTTGTTCAGCTGGTACGTATCAAGTATTTTAAAATGTATTTTAAAATTAGCGAGAACAAATGGACAGACAATTTTTTTTAATTGTATAATTTTTGTTATTATCATAATACTTTCATAATATGCATAAATTAACTACATATTATAATACATCAAATCTAAAAAGTACCATTTGACATTTCATAATTTCAACAACCTTACATAGGCATAACTCACACAATTTCAATAACCTTGGAAATATTAATTAAATTACAAAATTTACAATTCTTAATCACTAAATTTAAATACAAATCTCTCAAACAAAGCTAACTGAAAACATTCAAATGATATTTCTTAGATTTGGTGGACTATAATAATAATTGTTTATATATATTATCAGTAGTTGACAACTTCCTTTCTGAAAGCTCAAAGATCAAACAATTATAATATGGGACAACTAACACTCTGTTAGGCATATCAATGTAGCCTGTAATGAAATCTAAATTACACAGGGTTATTGCTAATTGATTGGCTTTGTCTTAAAAGGTCATTGTACTCATAATTTCGAACAAATTTCACTAAAGAATCAACATTGAAATCGCAAAAGAAATCATTTAACGGAGCAGCGACAGACGAATTCCCATAAAAACGTTGTACCTAAATTATTCAAAATCTGAGCATGTTTCCAACATTCAATGATGTTATTTGGAATAGGACACTAATTATCTATGTCCTTAATTATAATTTAGTCTAAAATACTTATAACTTAGAGTAATATTTGAAAATATCTATATTTTGGATTTTCATTGTATTGTAGTCCAAAGTATTTCTATTTTGAATTGTAATATAATTAGTAACCTGGATTACTAGTGTCTCATTTCGAATAACAAAATTGAATGTTGGAAATATGCTCAGATTTTGAATGATTTAAGTATTGTTTTTATGAGGAATTCGTCGGTCGCCACCCTGTTAAGTAATAATGTTGTTCCAAATGGTGTGTACAATGACCATTTAAGAGAACTCTTAACTGATTATTAATAACCCCATAAAATATGTATAATTATTAATACCTATGAGACAAACACCAAAGTATTTTAGGATTGTATCTTGTATCAAGGCAGTTACAGATTTTTCGCTCAGTTCTTATAAACTTCTTTTGTAATAGAAAAATCAGGTTAAAGAGGTTGGTTACTAAGCTCAATACTTATTTTTAGTGCTAGTAAGCTTAAATTCAAATATTTATTAGAAATCCTGCTCAATTTTTTAAATTTACTGATTTAACTCTGCCTCGGCGGCGTAGTAGCCAGTAACGGCCGTTTAGTCTGCACACATGCGCACGCGTGTACACACGTTTTTTTTATTTTTTATAATAGTAGCTACAACCAGGTTTCGTCTGTTCTGTATTGTTTTTTAACTCTATGATTTGTTTGTGAGAAATCGTTAATATTTCGTTTTAGGACAACTTACAAATTAAATAATTTAATGCCTTTTTATTGATTTTTTTTAATGTAACTTTTATTAACTCTTTTGTAAATGAAAATATTACTTCATAAACATTGTATTCATGATTTTTAAATTAAATTTATCTGTAAATATTTGAATTTCGAGAAATACCTCTTTAACCTTAATTTTTCTTAATATTGTAAAAAAAAAACTTTAAAAGCCTAATGCTAAATTAGTATATCATAAAATTCGAAACTTTCAAAAAATCGCGCATGGTTGAAACCCTATCACAGTAAAGATTTTTATAATAACAAATAATCCTCCTTATGACTTTCTTAAAATTAACTGCGACAAAGTACTTCTATATCTGAAACCAAGTGAAAAAACAAGATAAATAAGTACTTGTGTACTTTTAGTTTAAGTATATTAATATGTTAGATATTGTTTAGTACAAATTTCATTTCTGACTTTGATTTCTGTACCTAGCTTTATTATATAGGTGTTAGAAAAAGATGTAGGAATACTTAAGGAGCATCTACAAGACAAACTGATTAACTAGATAAAGATTCGAAACAAAAACATTCGAATTCCATACAAAATGAATTGGCTAATCCATATTTTTATTGACATAATGATTGTACAGATTTCGGGTTCGATCTTCGTACCCTTTGTCGAATATATCTTGATCGATGACAGCTGGACAAAAATCTATTTTTTGCCCATATTTCCGTAACTTAAGTTCTAAGAGGGTTTTTAATTTATCAATTGAACATATTGAATACCGATGGTATACCATTTATGTAACTAATTTAAGGAAATATGATTGATTACAATATATGATATGATTGATTGACACTCACATTTCGCCAGTATGTTATTGGTCCCATGTAATAGGTGGCGAGCCTATTGCCATCTACTGGGCACAGTTCCAGACTCCAGGCAGTTATTGAGATAATTCCCAATGGAAAAATCCAATATTTAACACTATGCCTGACCTGGGGATCGAACCCGGGACCTCTTGATTGGCAGTCGAGCATGCGTCCACTACGCCACCGAGGCAGTTGATAAATTACGCCGATCACTAATACCTCCACGATAGCTCAATTGGTAGAGTGCCGCCACGCGGATTGGTGCGGAAGGTGTGAGTTCAAGTCCCGCTCGTCTGTGAAATTTTCATCCCATATTGTAATGCTATTTTCTTTTTAAAAAATGATGCCAATATCAAAAAGGTCTTAAGTGTTATATTATAGTTAAATATTTAAATCAAATCTATCATAATCTTATGAAAAAGTTACTCACAAGGTGCTATTGTGATACATAGTACTCTTGCAGTAGGTCACTTTATATGTGTAACGAAACGTTATAGTGATACTTAAGGATGATCTACCCTAGGCGTCTAATACACTATAGGTTGTGCTGTATAAGTTTTGCCAGTTACGGCGATCGATGGTTAACCTAACGTGTGTAACGTGTAATTAAAATTTAAAAAAAAAACATTTCGAGTAATTTCACTCATACTTCCAAATTCATAAGTAAAATGGCTATATAAAACACAATTATTTCACTACAATTATATTAATCACATATAACGTTATTACTCACGAAAACACAATTAATTTCAATTCAATTCTTATTATTTCAATTAATTTCAATTAAAATTCCTTGCTGAAATCATAAGTCACAAGACTTATGATTTCAGCAAGGAATTTTGGGTTGACATTCCTTGGATTTCAGACACCACAACTTTGCCAATGTCCCATAGATAACTCCCATCAAACGAAGGAAATTAACGAATAAAGATGCTTTTGAATTCAATTCAATTAGTAATGATGGACGTCAATCAAAAAGGAATTAGTCCATCAATCAGTATCAATCATGATTGACACCTAACCTATCGTGTAATTTATTTTTATTTTATTATTTTCGGAAAACTTGCAGTACATAGAAGTACAATAAATAGTAGTATACATTAATGCAGAAGGCCAATTAAAAGTTTTCACTTACAGTAATGATCTTACAAACTGAACTTTCAAAGAATAGTAAAAAAAAAAACAAAATTCGAAGTAAATAATGCGGCTTCCCGTACAAACGAATCTGTCAGCAGTATGGAATTGTAATTTTGCATGGAAGTCGAAGGAATGGAGTCGTTAAGTATCACTAAACCTTTCTGGTACATATTGTAGATTTTTGAAAATTAAAATAGATATTAAGCTTACAGTCATCGATCATAGACAATAGTAGAGTCCATTCCATATATACAGGGTTACAGTGAGGATCCATGAAAAAAGTCATTGAACTGATAATTTTGAACAACTTTCGCCATTTCAACAAACTGAATTTATTTTCACGATTTCAGATATGGCTCTTTACCGAAAGTTATTGAAATTATTAAAGTGATCAGTCATCACGTATTGTTGGCACATACGCTTGTTTTAATGCAAAAATGGCAAAGGTTCTATTAGTTCCATTGTTGTCCACACAACTTTAATTATATGGGATGGAGTCTAATAGTTATTATGCTCTAATTTGTGCATGCACTGTTTTTTAATTAAATTGACTACCATGGATGATTGATACCATGTCAAAATATATTATTTATTTGGTTTGATAAAACTGTTAAGAAACTAATTTCCAGTGCAGTAAAATACTTTTACTATTATCAATTTGATCTTAATCAATATAAACCATTTTGGTGATATTGTCCTGTAGGTACCTATATCATAAATATCTACTTAGTAATACAATTGTTGCTCGGCATAAAAAAATATCTTAACTAAATTGTGAAACTTTGAAAATATTCACTGATAATAATTTGTGTCTACCGTTATAGTAGGCTTTTATGACAATTTTTACTAACTGTATTATTAACTATCTTATTATGCATGAAAAATTCATATTTTAGCTAAAATTTTACTATTTCTCCTGTATAAGCAGTGTAAATAAATAAATGTTAAAATTGGCAAATGCACAAGATGTGCACGAAGTAATAAAAAAAACTAATCATTATTGCAATTAATATTATATAAAAATTAAGTGCCGAGCAGATATCAATTACTGTCTTATAATGAAATTGTTGTACCTAGTTATATGATGGTTAAATTTTTTCTACTGTAGCTAGCTATAAGCTATGTAATACATAATATAACGTATTTATTACTAATTTTCTCACTGCTATGTTATATGGGGTTATGGTAATCAGTTGACATGGCAAAAGGTACATTGTCGTCATCAATTTGAATAACTTTCACTAAGGAACCAACTCAAAGGATTTTAACTAATTACCAGTAACCCTGTATATATACAATTGTAAAGGTTTCTACACATTTATTACGCCGACATGATTCTTGTGAATTTTGGTCAACAAAGTCTAGCAATAGGCGGCATTGTGTGTGGGTCCCTTGTAGTACATTATGATACAAGTGTGCTAAGTTGAACATTATTCACGAGGTGGTATTGTTCGCGCGAGCCAAAGGCGAGCGTGAATAAGAGATACCGAATAGCGGAATGTTGATAGCACACGTGTTTCATGCGACGTTTTTCAACACCCTTAGATTAAGATCGGTAAGATGTTGTAACTGCTCTTCTTTGATAGATGTTGACATTTTTTATAGTAATATTAATTAAAAACCACACAATGAAAATTTTAGCATAAATTCTTAGTTAATGAAAATAGCGCGCTGATTTCTTTTTAACGTACCGCGGTCAGACCAGCGCAAATGCACTGACAAATACGTAATAAACACAAAATAATGTGTTCAATACGCAAATTAAGGTTAATAAATAATTAGATGAAATTATGATAAAAATTATTGCTAATATATAATAATTCATTTAAAAAAAAATTATTGTTTTTGGCATACAAACTCTGTGGCGATTAAAAAAAAAAGGTAAAGTAAAAAGCATTAAAAACAGTAACTGCTTTTTACTAAAAAAGTAAAAAGCTCACAGTGCGTAAGATGCAGTATAATGAACATAAATCCGTTGAGATGACGATCACGTTACAAGTAAGGGTGTTGAAAAATAATTATAAATATTCGCTTTAGATTTTGCATACAAGATTCTTAATACCTACGACCTAGACTCTGACTACGATTTTAATAAATGTGTGCGATCGCGCTAATGTATTATAATGTGCTTTAGTCTGTTCTCATTGCGGAGAAAAATGGTCATTGACCCCATTTTGCCATTGATTATTATAATGTTCGCACCATTAAACGATAAGTAATGGTTTCGGTATTTTTACGTATCACTTGCTGTCTAGCCATTAAGTGCACTTCGTGGTACAGGGTAGAGTGAGAGGCGAGTCAAGCTCTCTCGCTCTGCGCTGTATCGCTGCATTTGGGGTAGCACTTATCTCATATCGTACAGCAATCCAAAATAGCTCAAGTTTAATTTTTTCCGAAATCTATCAAAACCGTGCTGGGTTGTGCTACTCTCGCTTTTCAATATTGTACAATGAATTTTCGAACGAATTTTTTTATCATAATATACCCTAACAGTTTTAGATTTATATATTTTATGTTAATATTATTATAAGCTTAGTTTAGATTACGATGTTGTAATTGAAAATACACTGAACGTATGAAACTTACCCTTAACTCTGTCAAAAGCATTCATCGTGTGGCACTACAGCAAAAAATCTTTGACTTCGGGAAATATTTATCATCGACAGCCTTGTTGGCACAGATGGTAGTAACTCTGCTTTCTGTGCCGTAGGCTCCGGGTTCGATCCCCGGCCAGGTCAAACATTTGTGTGCATGAACATGTCTGTTTGATCTGTGTCTGGGTGTTATAAGCTTATATAAGTATGTATATCAGTCATCTGGTTACCATAATACAGGCTTCTAGCCTAGTTTGGAACCAAATGGCCGTGTGTGGAAGTTGTCCCATATGTTATATTATATTATACCAAAATCTCTTTCGCGCCCCAAAAAAATTTATTTCCTGTCTTGTTCACATTTTTTATTCACCGCTGAGAAATGATAGCCCTGCTGCACAATAATTTGTTGAATATGTGCAGTAACTATGCGATTTTTTTAATGTGTGGCCAGCACAAAAAAGCTATTTAGCTACCAAAGCATTAAGTTATTTTTAGGTGCAAAGATAAATAATTTTACGTCTTGTGGAAAGAAGCTGCTATGGAATCATCTTCAGTCATAGCTTTTATTGTATTCAAAGTTATCACACTTCGGATTTTTGGAGTACTTGCTTATTTTTAGTAAAAAAAAAATTTCAGATTCAATTTAATATTTCAGAAGGAATTTGACGGGCTAGTGCACAACTCTATCAGGACTAGCTGTTATTTTATATTGTATAGTATTTAAATTCAGTAACAAAATAGCACAAGACTGTGTGCTACTTGTAATAATAAATAAATTAAATCGATAATTAAACCTGTTTTATTATAAAAACACACACTTAAAGAAAAACTATTATTAAAACCCATACCCAGCGTCGGAGCTTTTAGAATCCGTGTTCAGTGTT
This sequence comes from Hemistola chrysoprasaria, assembly GCA_947063395.1. Lineage (NCBI taxonomy): Eukaryota > Metazoa > Arthropoda > Insecta > Lepidoptera > Geometridae > Hemistola > Hemistola chrysoprasaria. Next base: position 1,718,852 of record OX346725.1, read on the forward strand.
CAGAAAAATGCAAGAACAGCGCGATGCTGTAGTTTAAAATATTTTTGACATTCAATTCAATTCTTATTTTGTGGCTTGTGAAAGTGTTTATAACACCACAACTTTGCCAATATCACGATTTGATGGACATCACTATTGCTGTCAAGTTGACAGTATGTAGTGCTGCCAACTTAACGGTTTACGCGCCAGATCTGGCGCTTTTTCTGGCTTGCAGCCCATTTATGACTCAAAAAGTTTAAAACAGCTCGAATTTTATCAAATCTATATGCCTAGATAAGTACAACGGAACCACTTTTATTAACATAGTAAAACTGAAAAGTTGATGTATCGCATAGTCTATGAGTTGGGGATTTCCTGTATGTCTATCAGTCTATCTCGCTCGCACTCTTTGGGTCACAATGACGAGCAAGATAGACTGATTACTATGATAATATATGGCCTGACGAATCAAGTTCATAACGCTTGTCAGGCCTAGCGCGCACTGCCTTGCGTTAACCGTACTACGTGCAGTTTATTCTACCGTACGGCCTTTGAGACTTTCATCATCATCATCATCTCAGCCGTTAGATGTCCTCTGCTGGACATAGGCCTCCTCAATGAGAGGGGTTTTGCTAATACTCGCCACGCTTGGCATGCTGGTTGGTGATCGCAGTTCTATAGTTTTACGCAGAGAACGCTGCTGCCCGTCTTGTTTGAGACTTTATTTTGCCGCAATTCGCGCACTTCTGTGACACTCCATACTTCAAAGAATATGATTGCGGTTATCGAAACGCTACGTAAGGTAGTGCGCGCTAGACCTTATATTTCTAGCATCTGGATGCTATTAAATCACTGCCAAAAAAAGAAATCTAGCGCTTTTTTGAAGTGCTGACAGCGCGTTTTTGCCCAGACGAGTTGGCAGCACTGACAGTATGTCAACGTCAGCAATAGGAAAATAGATTTTTTGTAAACACGGCAAGTGTCACGGAATACCTAAAGATTTTCTGTAAAATCTTACAATTTATGAGTTTTGTAATATTCTGAAAAATAATACAGCTATGGACGCTAAAGATGTTTGCGTCGAAGTAGAAAACGACGAGTTTTACAGTAAGTTTCTCAACGAGTCAGTGAAACCTCTTATCGGCGAGAGTTTATCGGTGACAGACCAAGTGAATAAACTCACTGAAGGGATCGAGAAACTCGGTAAAAGTTTGGAAAAGCAGGTTCTCGCGAAGCACAATGACCTGCTCACGCAAGCCAGTCACATCACCGACTTGGAAGTCAGCTTGGAGTCCGTACAGACGCAGGTACAAAGCTTACTTCGTGGCGCCGATAAACTAAAAGAACGCGTCCATACTCCGTACTACACCCTTGAAAACCAAACTTTGATGCTCGAAAGGGTACAAACTACATGCAACTTACTGAGACACAGTTCTAAGATATTAACTCTTTGGAACAAACTAAAAAATGTAAAAGACAACCCTTCTAAGGAAGCTATGATTCTCTTCGAGCTGAACGAACTTATCAGCGACTACGATTTTGAAGGAATAACTCTTCTTGATGAAGTTTTAAAAGAAGTGTGCCATAGAAGGAATCAGTTGTTGAGTAATTCAACAGAGTTGCTGCAGTCAAGTCTATTGAGCAAGGACAAAGTGAAACTCCTGCAATGTTTCAAAGTTTTTCACAACTTGCAGTGTACGGATGAGCAGATCAAAACTACCATCAATACTATACTTGGTGGGTTGAGGAAGGAGATAACAAATGCTCTAAATGTGCAAATTGTATCTATTGAAATAAAGAAGTCAAGTTCAGGGCGAGCCGCCCCTGGAAAAGCCAACATTATGAACTCTCAGGACTTCAAGATAAAATTGTGGGATAACATCGATAATCTCTTCAAAGTTGAGATCTATAATAGCTGCACAAAAGTCATAATGCTGCAGAATGTTATAAATGAGTTACATGCTATTGGCAACTTCAAGCATATTGTCAAAGATTTTTGGTCAGAACTGGCCATCATATTCAGCAATGAGCTGGATAAGAGTCCTACGATGGTGAATCAGTCTATTGAGATTGATTACCCAAAACTACTCAAGTGCTTCAATGATTTGTTAGCCCGACTTAAGTGCAAAGATTTAGAGATGAACAGAACATCTCTGACTAAATGGGAGAACTCATTCTTGTCCAAGTCTCTGGGTAAACTTTTAGAGCCAGTTAGAAGTATGTGGCATTTAAGCCAAGTACCCACAATGGACCAGATAGACAATGCTGTCAGGGTCATTGCTGAAGCACTGAGCATCTCCCTTGGGGACAAACAGCTAAGCATCAGTTTGGCAAACAGTGTGGCCAAATCCATCAAACAAATGAATGTTGAAGCTGAACAAAGGTTATCTTTGGACAGTGATGTAGCTCAAATCATTGAACCACCAACCAGCACACAGCAGAAAAACGCTGATCTCTGCAATGCTCTGTACTACTTTTCTTCACAAATAAAAAGAGTCTTGGTCAATATGAACTCAATGTTGCCCCAAGAAAGCATTCAGGTTGTCCAAAACAGCTTAAAAGATATAACCAGCACGCCTGTATTGCAACTCTTTGCAGAATCCATCAAAAACTCTCTATTCATCATTCTAATGACCATGCATGATGAACCAGACTTGATCAGAGCTGATGACCCGACAGGGAAGTCTTTATCTTGCTCTCCTTATATGAAAGAACTTCAGCAATTTGTATCAAGATGCAAGGATATCTACCTGTCTATGTACTCTGAGAAACCGGCTCTAAATGAATGCTGTTTGAATATAGCTAGAGCTTGCATTGAGAGGTTTATCCACCACATTTGCAACATCAGGCCTTTGAGCAAATTTGGCAGAGTGAAGCTACAAATTGATTGCAGACATTTGGAGACAGCTTTGTCTCCTTTGATCACCGATATGACAGAACTAGGTGATAATTACAGGCAGCTGAAGGCTTTACACTCTTTGCTGGAGAAATCTCCACAAGAAACAGCTAAAAGCCAGTCTGAAGGAGCTTGCTTGCCATATTCTCTAGTAATGATGTTCTTATTCTCCTATGGAGGGCATCAGCTACTTGCACCGCATACTTGTGCCGGTTGGAACATACAAAAACTTATGCAATGGCTAGACTCACATAAAAATGAAAGAGAAAGGCTAGAATTTGTTGCCGGCGCGTTACAAAGGTACCAGAATCATGTCAGGCAAAACCAAATAGCTACTTATGATGAAGTCTATCCAGTATTGCTACAATTACTCGAGGATGGACGGGCCAGCATTAAAAAGTAACTTTTTGATGGAGTTTCCTTTTTAAATGGAGGCATGAAAGGTAACAGAAATTGACATTGAAGGTTACTTCACACGACAATGCGAGCGCGGAAAGGGTGACGTAGGATTCCTTGTATTCATATTAAGGACAATACAAAACAATGTGAACAGGTTGGGAGCATTTTTCCTCGTTCCTATTTGTCACCAGATCCGTGTTACACCCGCCCATGTGTGTTTTAACCTTGACTTCCGTTAAAAGATTATGCAAGATGATGATTGCATTTCTATCTATTCTATACAGTTAGATATTTGTTAAGCTAATGAAACAATGTATTATTTAAATGTATTTATTGAACGATGAAAATAAAGGAATTCTTCACATATTATCTTGCATTGTAGTCTCACTAGAAGGCGGCAGTAATGTCTTCTTTGTCATCCATCGCAGGCAAAATTATTTAGTTCAGGAGTAGATATCATCCATTCGATTCTACAGGGCAAAAACTAATATTATACTTTGATACTATTCCTTAATCATATCCTTTAAAAATCTATAATGGTCTATTTTCATTGATATAAAGAAAAGGGTAGATAAGTGCTTACTCAACAACTGGCACGTGCAATTTGCTCAGTATGCAGTTTGCACAGTGCAATACAATGAACAACAAAGATAGAAAGACATACATAAGACCGAGGTGCGACTGAGATAACAATATTATCCGGGACCTAATTTGCGCTTGCCATTTTCGGGAAGCCAGTACCTCATTTCCCCTTTTCTTTATATCAATGGTCTATTTTATTACGCGACATTATCGAGTCTTATGTTTTAGAACAATTTTTTGCAGAAAATGACTGTAGCAGATGATGTAACAATAAAGTGCGCAAATAGAACGCCAACTGCCACTGCGAGTTTATAACTATTTGCAACACACAGCGAGCGCGTCGGGCGCTTTTCCTTGTACTCCTGACACGCCACGCGTCCGCGTTATATCTGTGTTGACAAACGCTAAACGTACCTTAGTCACTAACTTACGCGAGTCGGACTCAAACACAAAGGGTTCTGTGCCATAATGTATCAACACTACATAATACATTACTGTAAAAAAAAACAGAATAGTAAATGGACTATATTATATGGGAATATAAAAAAAAATACTATTTTTTGACGTGACAACGTCTTATAATTCGATAGATTCGGCTGCACGGACGAAAAAACATGACTCATGCGGCGTTACCTCGCTCTGAGGCGTTCCATGTAAGGCTTAAAGTGCAAGCGAGAGCGCGGAACGAGCGACAAAGAAGCACAATCGGCCTTTGCGTTCGGCAGCGTTCGACATCCGTCTCTCTCCTACTTGAGTGAGCGATGCGTCTGCGTGGACAGCTGCTATACTATAGTACATTTACATGTTTTGATTGAGTATCAAGTGCAGTGAAAAGTGAAACAAATAAAATTAAAATTTTCTTTTGAAAAATGCTACCATTCCATCAGTATTTTCTTAAGACGTTGTCACGTTCAACTATCGTCAGTAAACCGACTTTACAGACAACCAATTTTTTTTTATCTAAGTTTCAAAGTAAACTACAAAATATCTATAAAAAGGAATATATATTAATTGCAATAACTGAATATTATATTATACATAACATACATATTATACAAACATTTCAACAAGCAAACATCAACACATACTCTAATCTACACAACATACAATATCTTATTCTTTAGAGCGCTTTCACACATACGGCAACGTGCCGGACATAAAATATGGTCTTAATTATTATATTACTCCAAAACTTAACAGTAGTTTTGATGCAAATATAATACCTAAGATCCATGGCCGCTATACTAGTTGAATTAATTTTTTTTTAACTTTATCTACTATCAGTTACACTTTTACACCTTGTCTAATTTTATTTCATACCTTGATCAATGACAGCTGAACAAAAATCATTTTTTTGGTCATATTTCCTTAAACTTGGTTCATAAATGGGATCTTATTGCGTAATTTAATATTCAATTGATAAATTAAGAACCCTCTTAAAACTTAATTTACGTAAATAAGGCCAGAAAATAGATTTTTGTTCAGCTGTCATTGATGAAGCTATATCTGACAAAGCGTAGTAGATCTGTTCTGCGCGTTTCTTTTTGTAGAGTGAGTTGTCCATTGAGAACATCTCCTCTTTTTATTTATAAGGCTTTGCTTAAAATGCTGTTTGAGTTTGGCCTTCCAAAACTAGGTAGACCTCAGTATTAAATAATGTATCCCCGTAAATTATGCAATAATACGTGCATACATACAACGGCGCGTCACCATACGTGTGAAATAAGCCTTATAGTCTTATTATGCTTATTTAGTACATGAACCCAAACTCAAAACCCTTTGCTTTTCTGGAAAATTAATGTAAGATAATGCACATATCTCTTGTAAATATGTAACAATAATTAACCTTTTAATCCAGTTTGCTTTTTATATCTGGCAGTGTACCAAAATACTGACCCACCTAGACTTATGATTATTATTTATATATCTACATCTAAATAACATAATATTATACATGTATGTATATATAATGGAAACTCTTACTAAACTACGGTAATTCGACAGAAGCTGGAGTTTCTAACATTTTTTAAATTCCAAATAGTAACTTTTGATTTTCATCCCAACAAACCAATCTTTAAAACCTTTATATGATTAAAAAATAAATTATTATTATTAAAAGGCCAAAGGAATATATTTTCCACCATAATAAATAGTTTTCTGTTTTAATAAATTATTTTTTTACTACCGCCATTTATTACAAGATTTTTTTTACTAAAATCCAAAACACGTCCCCGATAAATAACTAAAAACTTACTCCAATTTTTTAAATCAAATTAATTAAAAGACGGTAATTTTGAGATTTGGAGGGCTATTTTGTTGTGATATAATTACGAATTAATTATATTCTAGAGAAAATATTTTTATATTTTAATGAACAATTTTTACCTAGATCGGATCTTCGAAAAATAGATATTCTATTTCTTTGAGCCTCTATCAACCGTCGAAAATTCTTCAAACTGCAACTAACAAGCTACTACATCGACATAAGGCTCAAATTGGTTTAAACCTGTTGCTGTTCGAAGGCAACCTTGAAGATGTCATCGTAAACACTGACGAAGTGCACGTCGATGTTCTCGCGGATGAAGTCTGGGAGATCGTCGAAATCTCGACGGTTCTCTTCTGGGAGGATCACACATTTCACTCCTACGCGTTTTGCCTGAAAATTTATAAAAATAATTTAAAACTTTTGTAACTTTAGTAATTTCTCTACATTTTAAAAAAATATTTAATTTGAGTCTTTTTTGTTTTTTTAGTATTTTTTTTTATATTCTCAAAAAAATATTTCATTTGATCCCCATTTTAAGGGCACAAAAAATAACTAGCCTGCCATTTTGGATAATAGGACGTCATTCTTCACTTGAGTTCGATCCCCAGGTCAAGCAGTGATGGATTTGTCTTGATTGGGAACTATCTCAATGACAGCATGTAGTCTGGAACTGTGCCCGGTAGATGGCAATAGGCTCGCCCCCTATTACATTGGACCAATAACATACTGGCGAGATCTGGGTGTACCTACTATGGGAATGAGTCATGGTATGGCATCGTATAGGCAGAGGTTTACACCTTCGGGAAAAAGGCGTGATTGTAAGTTGTGTTCTTCACTTAGCTAAACCATATATTGTTATCAAAACTAAAACGTGTAGGTATGAAAAATTTCATCAAAATCGGTTCAATATAACAGCTTTAAAATTCAGTTGCAGACGGTTCAGATTAGAGTTGTAATGGTATAAGTGGGACCAGTTAGCAAGATCTCTCCCGTCATAGCGGCATAGCAGGCAGACGCTTCATATTATAGTGGTATAAAAGTGACCAAGTTAAGAAGGTCTCTCCCGTCATATCTAGGTCTCACACAGACGATTCAGATTAGAGTGGCGATGGTATAACAATGTTACCGCAATAATCTTCTCCTTGATGCCGCCCACGGGCAACACTCGACCAGTTAGCGAGATCTCTCCCGTCATGGCGAGGTCTCGCGCGGGACGGTTCAGCGCTAAGGAGATTAGAGCGGTCGTGATGGTGCAGCCGGCTGATGGTCCGTCTTTGGGAGTTGCTCCTTCAGGGACGTGGAGGTGGAGGTGGCTGGAAATAATAATATGGCTTTTTTTCATGATAATGAGTGACAAGACGAGCAAATCAGGTGCCTGATGGTAAGCATCATGATTGCCCATATCAGACACATAGCCACCCAGTGTTTTAAAATTCAAAATTGTGCGGGGCACTGCACTGCGCCTGTCACCCTGATATATCAGTTGTTGAAACTCGTCATGCCCAGTAATTTCGCTGGTAACATTGTCCTTCGGACCGGAACACATTAATGTTTGCACATTACTGCTTGTCGGATGAATAACTGGCAAAGGTGTGGTACTTCGACAGGCTCGTTGGCTCAGATGGTAGTAATTCTGCTTTCTGTGCCGCAGGCCCCGGGTTCGATCCCCGGCCAGGTCAATCATTTGTGTGCATGAACATGTCGTTTGATCTGTGTCTGGGTGTTATAAGCATATTATATAAGTATGTATATCAGTCATCTGGTTACCATAGTACAGGCTTCTAGCCTAGTTATGGACCAGATGATCGTGTGTGGAAGTTGTCCCATATTATTATTATTTTTAACTGCGCGGCACTGCACTGCGCCTGTCACCCTGAGATATCAGTTGTTGAAACACGTCATGCCCAGTAATTTCGCTGGTAACATTGCCCTTCAGATCACACAGTAATGTTTGCACATTACTGCTTGGCGGATGAATGCCCCCTGCAAAAGAGGCCTACCACTACAATAAATAATTATATAATAATAAAATAACTATTACCTATGATTCAACAAGTGGTTGTCCGGTTGGATGCGATCCATATAGTTCCTGGCGACAGTGAGAGCTATCCTGGCGGACTCCTTCATCACGTCTCCCAGGTGGCCGGTCAGTTCTAACGAACCTGACGATTTATCTGTTGTCAACTTGTTGCGGATTGCTGTTTCTATGTACAATGTGCTGCCACCTGAAGAGTTTTACAAATTCACAATGCAGGATTAGGTACCGTTATTTGGTGTTCTATTCGAAAGGAAACTGACTTGGAATCCAAGAAAGCTGGCCCCAGAAAACCTTACACTGTCTATTCTATATTACCGGGTAGAGAATGTTATTCGCAATAATATTCACAAACATATTATTATCGCCGATCAATTTATAATTTGATGGTTTAAAGTGAGGTTAAGTATTAAGTAGTTTAATAATGGCGACGCGCGTTGTAATTTTAGTAAAACCCCCACATTGTGAAGATCTAAAAAATACTACATGTAATTCCGTAAAATAAAGACAACTAGGTTCTAAAAAATAACAATACAAAGATTCAGTAAAAAATCCAATTTAATCCATTAGGAATTATCTCAATATCTGCCTGGAGTCAGGAACTGTGCCCGGCAGATGGCAATAGGCTCGCCCCCTATTACATGGGACCAATAACACACTGGCGAAATGTGGGTGTATCTACTATGGGACTGAGTCCTGGGTACACCTCTGCTTACCCCTTCGGGAAAAAAGACGTGAATGTATGTTTTTTACACATAGATTACACATATACATGGGTATACTATGCCTACCTCTTCAGGAATAAGGTGTGATGTTATGTTCTTACCCATAGCAGTCCAAGCGAGCCCCATAACGACCCCCGGCGGAGTAACATCATACATTCTGTCGTGTTTGAAGGTAGGTTTGCCGACCAACTCTGTTAGGTTCTCGTCGCTTACAACCATCTTATCTATCTCCTGTTTCACTATTTTGTACGCTACTTTGCGTGCGATCTGAAAACCAATTGGATTATAATTTAGTTTAATTACTAAAAACTCAACCAATACTAATAAATATAATGGCAGGAGACTTTTTTATTTATGATAGTGAGTGACAAGACGAGCAAATCAGGTGATTGATGGTAAGCATCATGATTGCCCATATCAGGCAGAGTGCCACCCAGTGTTTTAATATTCAAAATTCTGCTTGGCACTGCACTGCGCCTGTCACCCTGAGATATGAGTTAAGTTAACCATTCGTCAAACTAACTATAGTTAAATTTCTAACCATTGGTTAAACCGTGTGGAAAAAATAATTAACCAGGGATGAAAAAAGAATTTTGTTGAAATTTAACAATCGGTTGACTTAACCAGCGATAAAAAAAACCGGCTCTTAGTCTATTGAAAAATATATAATACTATTGTAAGTCCAGGGTCTTCACCCGCTCGCAATTATGAAATATGGGCGTTTTATACCAAAACTTTGACGCCCTTAGAATGTGAATCTTCAAAAATCCTTTCTTAGCACACGTCCAGACAACGGAATGAACATACATTCCAAGTTTCAAGTCTCTAGGATCAGTGGTTTGGGTTCGGCGTTGCATGTCAGTCAGTGAGTCATTTAGGATTTTATAATATATAGTGATAATGAACCTTTTCGATATGTTTCTGCAAGTTCCTGACGCCGGACTCCCTGCAGTAGGCCCGTATGAGCGCGTGCAAGGCCGGCGCGGAGAGGTCCAGCTGTTCCTCCGAGAGCCCACAGTTGGACCTCGCCGTGGGCACCAGGTACTGCTGGGCTATCGCCAGCTTCTCCTCCGCCACGTAACCTAACCGATAAAGTATATAGGCTTATAGTTTTAAATTATCCTGTGGGACATAAAACCTGTATGTTGACATATAGTAGATTTAGAAATAGAAATAATTCTCAACCGTTTGAAATGAATACTGTTATGTTCAGAAAAATATACTGATCGTTGGGTCTAAAGGGTTTTTCTGTAAAATACCCCTAGATAATTGAAATAAATTAAAAACAAGAAAATATTCCGTTGTCGCTCACATAAACTCTTATTTTGATTTAATTCTACGCATACTACAATCACGCCTTAAACAATCACCTCTCAGCAATTGATGGTGGTGGAGGAAAATTTACCAAATTGATGATTCTTATTCGCTTCCTCCGAATATCATTAATCCGATTATCATTTAACACATTCATATTCTAATATTCTGAATATGAAGTAAACTATCACCCGTATTCAAGAACAATACTAGGCTTTATACGTGCCATCATGGCCCATATATGGCCAGTAAATCCAATAGGTAACAATTGCCTGTTGTGACGAATGTGGTGAGAAATTCCTTATTTAGCAGATTTTTCTCCTGGCGCCTGATGGTAAGCATCAGGATTGTCCATATCAGACACAGTGCCACGCAGTGTTTTAATATTCAAAATTCTCCGCGGCACTGCACTGCGCCTGATACCCTTAGATATTAGTGGTTGAAACTCATCATGCCCAGTAATTTCGCCGGTTACATTGGCCTTCAGACCAGAACACAGTAATGTTTGCACATTACTGCTTGGCGGATGAATAACTGGAAAAGGTGTGTACAGTACCTTACATAAGTATTGTTCTTGAATAATGCTTATGTAAGAACTTATGTGAAAGAAATATACCTAACGGGGGAACAAGGCGTGAATGTATGTATGTATGTATGTATGTATGATCTCACCAGACATATCGATAAGTTCCATCCGATCTCGCAGCGGCTCGGGAATGTGTTCGACGACGTTGGCGGTGCATATGAACAGTACTTTAGAGAGGTCCACCGGCACGTCCAGGTAGTGATCCAGGAAGTTGGCGTTCTGTTCCGGATCTAGGAGCTCCAGGAGGGCTGAGGACGGGTCGCCGTGAACTCCTCTGGAAATAAACATTTACGCATTTTACAAGGATATGTTAGGGTTAAATAGATAGATAAACGTAGAGTTTATAATAATAGGGTTAAGTTATTAAAATGTGAAGAGTTTTGCGCCTAAATGTTGATGGCGCAAGATAAAAATAAGAATAAAAATAAGAAAAATAAAAATAAGAAAAATGAAAATAAGAAAAATAAAAATAAAGAAAATTCATTCATAAGACCCGCTACACGTTCCAAATTAAATTAATTAAATAAACATTTTTTAATTGTATAACCTAATGTAGGAATACTAAGTTGCTATGCTCAAATGGGCATCATGTTGAACCATAATCTTACTTGTAACACCATTTTGTACACATGATTTGCAATAAATGAAATTTGAAATTAAATTATTTATTTACCGGAAAACGCGATCTTTTAGCAATTTGTCAAAAGTAAATTTTGTATAAATTTGTTTGTTTATACAAAATTTATCGATTCGATGTCCTTTTCCCCTGAATTTATATTAAGAAAAACTTAAAACTAGAAAGAAGTAACAACTAACGGCCTTATCGCTCAGAGCTCTACCAGACAACCACATAATATGGGCTAAGAGTCTGAAATAAACGATTTTTATTGTACTATATTTTTTATAATAATATATATTTTTTTTATAATATGGGACAACTTCCACACACGATCATCTGGTCCCAAACTAGGCTAGAAGCCTGTACTATGGTAACCAAAGGACTGATATACATATACTGATATACAGATCAGACATGTTCATGCAAACAAATGTTTGATTTGGCCAGGGATCGAACCCGGGACCTGCGGCACAGAAAGCAGAGTCACTACCATCTGAGCCAACGAGGCTGTCCTGTAATGTGGGCTAAAAGTCTGAAATAAACTATTTTTATCGCACTATATTTAATTATATTCGGAGGAAACGGGGGAATACAATTTCATTCAAGATTCAAATAAAAAAATACAAAAATTGATTTGGCAAATACCTTACAGGATAGTCTAAATAGATTAGATATTTTTTTATTCGTACAATAGACATCTCCAAACAAGACCGTTTGGACCTTTTCTTAACATTATTAACTGCATTATTACGTAGGCGTTTTCAAGTGGGCGAATTTAGTCTCCAGAGGGAGTCCATAGAGTAATAATAAAATAGATGACTCACTTGCCAATCTTGTCGACCTCGTCGATGAGCACGAGCGGGTTCTCAGTGTTGGTCTTCTTGAGACACTGCACGAGCTTGCCGGGCATGGCGCCCACGTACGTGCGGCGGTGGCCCTTGATCTCCGCCACGTCCGCCATGCCGCCCACGGAGAAACGGAAGTACTGCCGGTTCAACGACCGGGCTATCGAACGGGCTGCCGGGGACAACATCCGAGATGAGATTCAACAACTCATATCTCAGGGTGACAGGCGCAGTGCAGTGCCGCGCAGAATTTTGAATTTTAAAACACTGGGTGGCACTGTCTGATATAGGCAATCATGATGCTTACCATCAGGCACCTGATTTGCTCGTCTTGTTACTCACTATCATAAAAAAAAAAAAAACCACCAGGTTATTGGGATTTTACCATTAGGATTTTTTACATAACATAACATACATTCACGCCTTTTTCCCGAAGGGGTAGGCAGAGGAGTACCCAGGACTCAGTCCCATAGTAGATACACCCACATTTCGCCAGTATGTTTTTGGTCCCATGTAAAAGGTGGCGAGCCTATTGCCATCTACCGGGCACAGTTCCAGACTCCAGGCAGTTATTGAGATAATTCCTAATGGAAAAATCCAATATTTAAACACTGCCCGACCTGGGAATCGAACCCGGGACCTCTTGATTGGCAGTCGAGCATACGCCCTCCACGCCACCGAGGCAGTAGGATTTTTTATTGGGATATTAAAAACATTATTTACGCTCATAACTAAAATCACAAATTATGTATACAAAGACACTTTAAGGCGACGGTCCCTAAGAAACGCAATAATGGTTTTAAGAAATATACAAAACTTAGCTTCAATAAATACACTACCAAAAAAAATCCCAATTAGCTAACAGATCAATCTAAAGTCTAAAGTATATATTTTTAATTCGTAAATATAAATTATTGAAGAAACGGATACCTGTTTAATGAATGAATGATAACACTTCATCGGTACCACAATAACACAGAAAATGACAAAAAGAAAACTTAAAACTAGAAAGATTTACAACTGGCGGTCTTATCGCTCAGAGCGATCTCTTCCAGACAACCATGCAGAGAAAGAAAATACAGATACTGAAGGGACGGTAGTATCAAAAACGAATACATAAATGACAAACAAACTTATTAAACAATTAATGGTTTAATTTTTCATAGTAAGACTATCTCAGGTAAATCAAGCAAAAAAAAAATACCTCTGATTTGAAATGCATTGAAAAGGGGTCACTTGCCCATATACTTTTTATACGACACGATATTTATACGATATTTTTACTAATGTCTATAATCATATATCATATGATAACAATTCACATACCTATACTAGTTTTCCCGACCCCGGGCGGTCCATGGAAGCACAATATCTTGCCCTGGGTGCTTCCCTTCAACTGTGACACCGCTATGAACTCTGTAACAATATTAACAATAAATTATTTAATAACATTTTAATAGCATTTCCTTTTTGCATGCAATTTTGCAGGCGAACATGTTGTTTTTGACATAAAAATCGGAACTAAAAACTAGAGCTTCTTGTTCCAGAAGTCGACAATATAGTTCTGAAAAGTAACGCCAAATTCAATCAATCAATTAAAAATTTTTTTAATAATCTAAATATTACGTTCAAGTATACTATTGTAACTACATATAAATAGTAATTTACATCCTATCTGTACGGGTATCAAAAACAAATCACAATTCAATTCAATTCTTATTTGGTGGCTTGTGAAAGTGCTTAATAACATTACAATTTTGCCAATAACACGTAGGGAGATTGAACATCAAACTTTGGAAATGTATAAAGGCGGGCGAACTAGGGCATGCAACACCACCTGACGCTAGACTAGTACTATTTATTATCCGTATGCTCGTTGCTCCCAAATATGATCAGGCACTAATCGTTGGTCGCGAGTATATAGCCACATAATAATAAATATTACTAGTTAGCATCAGGCATGGCCATGCCCGCCCGCCTTGATACATTTCCAAGGTCACATGTTTACCCGTCGCCTTAACCCAATCAACAACAACGCCAAGTATTGACTATGTCCAACAGTGGACTACCTACGGCTGAGATAATGAAGACTCACCTAATATCCGTTTCTTGATATCTTCCATGCCGTAATGGTCTTCGTCTAGAATGACCTGAGCGTCGGATAGCTTGAGGTTTTCTTCCGATGTGATGCCCCAAGGGAGGGAGGTTAGCCAATCCAGGTAGCAACGGGTTACACTAGAAATGTACATAGTTAATTATAAGAGGTGTTATGAGATGGCAATTAGCTATTTTCCTCCGAAGATTCCAAGAGCGTACGCGGCCTTCTAGGAATTTGACACAATCCTATGAAAATTTTACCAAATCGATGGTTTGCATTCCCCCTGTTTCCTCCGACTATAATAAACCCATTCTATAAATTTATATTTTGATATTTTTATGGTGAAGTAACCTATGTCCCTGTCAATTTAATTTTTCTTATAAACCCTTCGTTTTTTCATAGTGAACTTCCAAAAGTCCCAGTTTTACTCGCGTGATTGGACGTTCACTACAAAAAAATGTAGAGTTTATAAACAAAAATAAATGATAGGGACATACTTTACTTCAATTTTAAAATATCGAGATATAAATATATCAAATAGGTTGACTGTATTCGGAGGAAACAGGGGAATACAAAACATAGCTTTAGTAAATTTTCCATAGGATTGTGTCAAACTGCTAAGAGGTTCACTTTGTGGTGCCTCTAGAGGAAATTTTAAATACCTTCAGAGGAAGAAGACAAATAGGCTCCCCCTATTTCTATCCCCATGTAATAGGGAGCGAGCCTATTGCCATCTACTGGATACAGTTCGAGACTCCACGCCGCCATTGAAATAATTCCTAATGGAAAATTCCAATAATACTTTGCCTGATCTGGAAATCGTATCCGACGAATACGCCACTTCTTTCTTACTTACTTGAACTCAGAGCTATGGCTCTCCAAGAAGTTGAGCTTATTGAGTTCCTCGTCTATAACAGTTTGTACAGCTTGCGGGACAGTCTTATCTGCGAGCCGCTCTCTGAACTTATCGCCTATGGCGTCTTTATCGTCCTTCTCTAAGCCCAGCTCCTTCTTTATCACCTGGAAGTTTCATACAAAATTCATTACTGTAATTCACACTCCCCTTACTATCGCCTTATATATTCGTGGAGATTATTAATAATATTTGCACGTCTGCTTGCAGGCTCAATGCAGTGACTTAGTTTTAAGATACCGAACCTTTTTTTATGATAGTGAGTGACAAGACGAGCTAATCAGGTGTCTGATGGTAAGCATCATGATTGCCCATATCAGGCAGAGTGCCACCCAGTGTTTTAATATTCAAAATTCTGCGCAACACTGCAGTGATATTAGAATGATACCCTGAGATATTAGTTGATGAAACTCGTCATGCCCAGTAATTTCGAAAACAAATTTTTGATTTGATTGATTGCTTTGAAATCTTTGTTACAGAAATTTTCTTTAGTGTCAAGTCTATAATATTATTTATTATCACTAAAATAGTCGTATCTTTTAGTGACTTCGTGTCAACTTAATAAAAAGTCCCATAATAAAACATAGTTTCACGGCAAATGCAATAAAAACAAACCTTTAGTTGTTCATGCAAGATATACTTTCTGTGCTGCTGTTTGACTTTCTCCTCGACCTCTTTGCCGATCTTCTGTTGTAATTTGGACAGCTCGTACTCTTTCTTCAGAAGAGAGAGCGACATCATCAGCCGTTTTGGTATCTATAATGATAGAAAGCGAGATCTTTTCATTTCGATTGAGAGGTTTATGATATAAGTGTATGTATCCAATATATCGTGAGTATTGCGAAACCTTACAGGCTAACTTCTTTGGGCTTTGGTCTGCTCTGCCTACCCTCTCGGCACAGAACAGATAATAACACTACATATAGAAAGGACACTGTCATCCGCCCACCAATCGGCCATCCTCACCCCGCGAACGAGATTGAGCTCTCCACGAGCCCTGCTTGTATCGGATTCGGAAATCACCTCACACACACTCTTGCACGTGTACAAAACTCCATGTGTGTGTTGTCTGTGTAGTAGGTAGTTATAGTGCGCCTTTTATATGAGAATTGAGCCGAATGTCCGGGGTGTGCTCTCGTGAAAAAGGCGTAATATTATGTACAGCGAGTAAAAACATGACACTCACATCACACTCCTCCAATATAGCCTGTAGATCAGCAGGCTCGGCCCCGGTGAGTGCGGCTCCCAGATCACTCAGGTACACCGGGTTGTCTACTACCCTCTGCCCTTGTGCTAGCATGTGGTGTAATGATTCCCTGGAATATACATTATCATTATATAATATTTATAACCAACTAGCTGTGCCCCGCAGTTTCACCCGCGTAAAGATCGTTCCCGAGGGAATATCGGAAAATAGTACCCTATATGTTATTCCAGGGTCTAAACTATCTGCATAGCCAATTTCAGCCTAATTTATTCAGTAGTTTTGGCGTGAAAGAGTAACAAACATCCATATAATATTAGTAGGAAGTAGGATGTGTCTCAATAGCAGCCTGGAGTCTGGAACTGTGCCCGGTAGATGGCAATAGGCTCGCCCCCTATTACATGGGACCAATAACATACTGGCGAAATGGGGGTGTAGCTACTATGGAACTGAGACCTGGGTACACCTCTTCCAACCCCTTTGGGAAAAAGGCATGATAGTATGTTATGTAATACACACCTGTACAAAGGATTGAGATTAATAATATCCCTAATAGTCTTAATAACTTCTTGCGTCAGTGCCTTAACCTCCTCTGTCTGCTGAAACTTTTCATGCATCACATTCTCCACTTTAGCCATCAAAACTTGATCCGGTGGCAGCTTCTTCTCTTCTTGCTCTTCTTTAGGCTCCGTCTTCAGCTTCCTAGTGTTCCTGTACTTCCTTCTTCTTCTCTCTGCATCTGTCTCTTCACGGGTGACGTCAAGCTCCACGTTAAATAATGGAAATTTCAACTTCATTTCTGAAATGGGTGGTCGGCATTTCAGAAGTGGAGTTGCAATTTTTTCTTTTACTTTCTATGTGGTACGATGTTTTTTTTTATGATAGTGAGTGACAAGACGAGCAAATCAGGTGCCTGATGGTCAGCATCATGATTGTTCATATCAGACACAGTGCCACACAGTGTTTTAAAATTCAAAATTCTGCGCGGCACTGCACTGCACCTGTCACCCTAAGATATGAATTGTTTTGACAGCCACGCTGTGACGTAACGCTAGTCACCACTGGCCAATGGTTTTTTTTTTTAATTGATCAACATTTTAGTTTTTAGAATGCTGTGGCGTGTTAGAAGATGTACACTACATCTTCTAACACAAAGATAGAGAGAGTAATGCTTAAGTGGTTTGGACATGTGGAGAGGATGGACAAAAGGAGATTAACAAAAGAGATTTATAAGGCGAGTGTGAATGCACAAGTCGGTAGGGGTAGACCTATGCATACTTTTCATTAACAAATTGAGGTTGTTGTAAGGAAAGGCCAAGTCAAAAGAACAACTGATGAGCATGTATGAAAAACATCATGAAAGTGGAAGAAGCGAAAGCCGTATGTCAGGACCGTAGCAAGTGGAGAGAAATAGTCTCCACCTACCCCAACGGGAACAAGGCGCGACTGTACATGTACGAGTATGTATTTTAGTTTCTTAGTTACAATTTAGTTATTACTGTTATAATGTACTTAACATTATGTACAAGAACCTTATGGTCAATGTGTTGTTCGTACTAACTTTTGGTATCGGACCTGTAGTTTAATTTTGTGGCTAAATAAATTGTTATCATAGTTATAGAACAGTGATAAAAGTTGCAAATCATGGCAACATAAAAACAAATACGAAATATCACAAAATTAATACCATTAAAGTCCTTGTCATGGTGCTAGCTAGCTTTTTCTTGTTACTGCACAATATTATACAGTTTTATAGTGAAGAGAGAGTCCTAGTCAGTTTATCATTGTAGATTAAAAATAATATTATAGTGAACTTTGCCCCATGTATTAATATTAATATTATATATATTAATATTATTATTATAAGCCTGGTTTGTTCCACTGCTGGGCAAAGGCCTTCTTTCCCTCTCTCCATTCATCCCAGTTTAGTGCTATGGTAGTCCAACTATTGCAAAATGTGTCCAGTTCATCACGCCATCTCCGTCTGGGCCTGCTGCGACGTCTGACTCGCTGTGGGGTCCATAGCGTGGTGGTTCTGGCCCATCACTCATCAGGCATGCGGCAGATATGTCCCGACCAATTCCACTTGAAGCTGGCAGCTTTTCCACCAGTGTCCACGAATTTGGTTTTAGAATGCAGCACCGTGTTTCTTTTGTCCTGTGAAAGTCTTGACTCCCAAGATGCTACGTTCCATAGCTTGCTGGCAAACCCCGAGCCTGGACTTTTAATGATGCGTCAGGGATCAAGTCTGGGCGCCATAGGTTAGAATGGGGAGAATATAATGTCCATGAGCTGCTTCTTAAGAGTAAGTTATACTATTTATATAATAATTGAAGATAAATAATTTCAGCCCAATCGATTCAGTAGTTTTGGTGTGAAAGAGTAACAAACATCAATCCATCCACCCTCACAAACTTTCGCATTTATAATATTAGTAGGAAGGATAGGTACACATACCAGCGGGCCCAGTTTCAATCTCATCTTCAATAAACTGTCCAGTGATCTTGACCCTCCTGTGGGCCATAACAACCAGTCTCAGCTTAAAATCCATGTCCTGCATTTCATGTATTTGTGCAAACACCCCCACTTGGTGGAGATCGTCCAAGTTTGAGACCACATCAGACTTGTCCTCTTCCTTCTTACGAAGGAATATGCCCACATATGGCTGGTTTAGCTTCACTTTACGTCGTATCAGGTCAATTAATGCTGGGTTTGATATCTGAAAAATTACATCACACTAATATATGACCAAAAGACAAAATAAGAACTACAACGGTTAGGAAAAAAGCAAGAACCAAAGATGTCATGCTAACAATCAAAAAGCTCATGTGGAAATGGGCAGTTCATACTATTAGAGGAATAGACAAGTGGTTGAAATTGGTGATGAACTGGTACACTAGAAGAAAACGAGGTAGACCACTTAGGCGATGGGGTGACGAAAAAAAGGCAGTGGCGGGCGGTACTTGGACAACACTAGCCATAGAAAGAAAAAAGTGGAGTCAAGTTGGAGGAGGCCTTTGCTACAATAAAGCACACAGATACTGCAACCAATGAAACAACTATAGAACCTAACCAATTGTGAAATATCCATCAGAAGGCTTATAATAACAATAATATATGACCATCAGGCAGCCCGTCTGATTTTTTTTTTTTTTTTTTTCCCCAGGCGGCCTCCTGCAAAAGAGGCCTACCACTACAACTACTACTGCTTGTTTGTCACCTATTATTTTAGTATTTTTTTATTGGTGATAAAAACAGTATCTAATCCAATTACAATTATCACATTAGATTATTTAAAAAAATTAGAATTACATTGTATGGCTGGGACCATCCCAGCATACAGGTTAAAGATCCACAGGTAGACCCAAAGCACAGTGGAAAGATCTAGTGCAAAAGGACATGACAAGTGTAAAGTTTAGAAAATGAAGCAGAGTATAGAGCAAAGTGGAGACGTAAGATTAGAAAGGCTGACTTCACCACCATGTGGGACGCATAGCCAGGAAGAGAGAGAGATTTGTTAGTAATAATCAATTCATATCCATAGTAATGTTTTTGTTTGTTTGTCATCGGCATGACTTTTTTTTGTTTCGAAATAGTTTGGAGGCTGGAGAGTGACGAAGGCTACTTTTTACTGTAGGAATATAAAGTAGCTTTCACATTACCCTTTTTTATTACATAATATGGCCCCAAAATAGAACAAACTAAGGTAAAAATAATAGTTAAGCAGTAAGTTGGTCCAGTTGGTTACCTCAATCAATTTGATGAACCTCGGAAACACAGGATTTCTATTGATAGCAATGACCGGAACCTGTGGCCACACCTCCGGCACAGCCACCGTAGCTGGCAGATGGTTGCTGAAGATCGGAGTATCATCTTTTATCTCTGGTTCTTCCTCCGGCGGGTCATTCTTATTACCCGTCGAAAATGACCTCGCTGAAGCATAAAGTAGCCTAGAAGGACTCCACACGCCACTATACCCACAGATCCTTGCGTTTTTAGAACTTTTTACACTAAACAATCTCTGCACCGGGTTTTCTGATGCAACTTTCGTTAATCTTCGTAAAACACGCGCGGATGAATTTAACTGTGAATGTAATACGCCGTTTCGTATCAAAAAGCTGACAGAGTGCATGGTTGTCTTTTTGCGTCCCTATCACGGATTTATTCGGAGATTTTCATTTAGAAAAATATTATTTGCAGAAATTAGGTTATTTTTCCAGATTCTTCAAAAACTTGTTTGATTGATTACTACAGACTACAGATTCAGCCTTTCTTATAACTGTCAGTGTCAAATATCAATGTCAATTTGTTGTAGTCAGCTGTTATCTGTCACTCTGTCCGCTACACTGTCATTGATCGCCCAATTGATAACAGCGTTGCCAGAATGTTACTTTTGTAAAATATTTTTTAATTTTATGTTACTTTTGACCCTCTCGTGTTACCTCCATGTTACACGACTCAAAATGTTACTTTCACGTTACTTTGGACGACTCTTTCTCACACTTGAAGAATGACGGACATAGCAATAGCAAAGCAGAAACACGCAAGACACAAACTTTGAAGTTCATCACTGATTGGTTTAAGGTGGAATAGAGATTTTTTGTTTTTATTTTTAGTCTAAAGTCTAAAGTTAATATTGTGGTTGGTTAGGTACGTCCATTACACTAAACTTTTTGCTGTCATTTTTGCCCCAGTCACTACTAAGAAGAAGTGTCCGTGGCCCAGCGAAAATATTATGCCAAGCTTCAAATCCCGTTGATTTTAAAAAGTGGTCATAATATTAATATAAAGAAATGAGCCATTACAAGAAGTAAGTGGTCCTTTTATATTGTGGTCCTAAACTTTCGCTAACGAAAGGACCACATTAAAAATTATTGTGGTTTTCTACATACAATAAAATTAAGACAATATTACGTTATATTTCACGTAAAAATGTTACTTATTAAGATGTCTCAGGTAACGATGAGTCGTCGACGCATTTCTCGTAGACGAAACCAGACCGTCTATTATCGTTCATTGACTAGTCGATCGACTAGTTGAATTCATCGACTAGTCGACTCCACGACTAGTTTAACGCGTAGACCCCTAGACGGACAGTATAAAGAACGACGCGACAGTCTAACGAACGACACGGTTGTCTCTTTCTTTTTTGGAAGTTATACCATCGGCATCCCTTTTTTACATTGAAGTTTATCCGAATACTTATCATAGCGTATATTCTCTGACATGTGCATTCAAAAATCAACTTTCTCACAGACATTTTAGAGTACAAATGCGTTTATGACCGTCGATCTGTCTGTGATGTTATTCAATAGATGACAACCGAAACGAACGTTATTATGCGTCTAAGTTTACAGACACGTTACAGTTCGTCCTTCGTCAACATGAGCGTCTCGCCGTAGAATTCTACGAACCGTAGCCGTCTACGAATTCAACTATTCCATCAATCGACGGCGAACCGACGATGAGTCGCGCATACGTAGACGATTGATTTAACTAGTTCGTTCATTCAAAACGCCCACCGCTAGTCTCATGTTACTTGTGACTATCCGCTACTGGCAACACTGATTGCTGATTTCGATGATTGCCTTGTGCCGTGTTTGTTTTTCAAGTAAATAGCTAACTAAAATAACTACTATATCAACTGATATAATATTGATGCATGTTTGGAAATTCCGTAGAGCTTACACAGTAGCAACTCAGGTACCTTTCTCCTCAACGACTAACTTCTGTGCTTTCCCATGATAAACATTGGAGATAACCTACAAAAACATGCAGTATTGACTTCATAACAATTTTATTTTATTCCTAGTTGTTAATTAGAATGGAAGCCTCTACGGAGCAGAAGTCCATAAAAGAAGGCGAAGCAGAAATATGTCTCAAAACGGAGAAGGTATTTTATAATCCTGTACAAGAATTCAACAGAGATCTAAGTATTGCAGTACTAAGTGTATTTACTGAAGAATATAGGGCAGAAAAACTCGCTGAGGCCGTGAAAAAGGCTGCAAAAAAGGAGAAAGTGGTAGAAGATGTTTCTGGAAATGGAAGTAATGCTGAGGTTAGTTTATAACTTTTTATTTTTATATTAACAATATGGGTTGTCCACATAACCCATATGAATTGACTTGAGCAGTGTAATTGGTGTAACCCGTTCTGTTAGAGTATAAATTCAATTATTATTACTTAAAACTAGTTATACTACCAGTAATTCTGATATTTCACCATGTTTGTACATGCCAATAGATCGATAATTGTGCTCTCTATCAAATCTATCTATGAAATAATATCTTTTTCCTAGGTTGAAGTGAGAATACTAGAAGCCCTGTCAGCTACAGGTTTACGCAGCATACGGTATGCTAAAGAAATACCAAATATCACTAAGATAGTAGCGAATGATCTCTCCCAGCAAGCTGTCGATACAATCAAAGCTAATATTGTTCATAATAAGGTGGAACATTTGATTGAGACCAGCCATGATGACGCATGGTAAGTGGTAAGGCTTAGAAATTGTCATATAAGTGATATTGTGAAAATTGGCAGAAATAAATATGGCGATTAAAGTTGGTCGGAAAAAATCATGCTGACTGAAAGCAGTATTGCGGTGCACTGGCTCAACCAATATCCTACTAATATTATAAATGCGAAAGTTTGTGAGAATGGGTATGAATGAATGAGATCCCGGGTTTGATCCTGAGGTCAGGCAAGTGTTTGGATTTTTCCATTGGAAATTTTCTCAATGACAGCCTGTGGAGACTGGAACTGTGCCCTTAGACGGCAATAGACTCGTCCCCTATTACAAGGTACCTAAAACATAACCAACTAAGTGTGAGTGTGGCCTCGGTGGTGTAGTGGGCACAACCTCAACTGCCGAACATGACATCCCGGATTCGATCCCCAGGTCAAGCAAGGTTATTAAATATTGAATTTTCCCATTACGAATGATCTCAATAACTGCCTGGAACTGTGCCTGGTAGATAGCAATAGGCTCACCCCCTATTACATGGAATCAATAACATACCGGCGAAATGTGGGTGTGCCTACTATGGGACTGAGTCCTGAGTACACCTCTGCCTACCCCTTCGGGAAAAAGGCGTGATTGTATGTTATGTGTGGGTGTAGATACTATGGGAAGACCCATGTCACTCCATACAATCGTCCGCGCGCAATAGCCTACTTACTGCGTAGAAAACATAACGTATCTACACGCGTCGAATGTGTGCGTACTGACATTACAGCCTCGTTGACTTCCAGGCGACGTAAAATGGCGGTGGGAAGTATTGTCGCTTTTTTACGTAGTAATGATACAGTTAGTAGTCTTTGCTATAAAATCGAGTCCTTGACACAACTCCGCCTACCCTTGGGTAATAAAGGCGTGTTCATATTATGTTATGTACAGTACGTGCGTTTTATCTTGACGAGTCTGAACATAGGCTCTGCGAACATTAGCGCATGAAAACTCTTGAAGAAAACTGGTATTAATATAATTGAACTAAACTGAACATTACATTTATAATAAACATTTGTTCGTATATTTGTTTATCTGGGAATAAAATAAAAGTTTTCCTCACGCGTTTACGCGCACTACAGTTCGCAGAGCCTATGTTCAGTTCAGACTCGCCAAGTTAAAATGCTCGTACTGTACTCTGTACTCGAACAGCGTACAGCGTCCGCGTGCTGTCCACATTGAACATTATTCTTTCAGCATG
The DNA here is from genome assembly GCA_947063395.1 of Hemistola chrysoprasaria. Classification (NCBI taxonomy): domain Eukaryota; kingdom Metazoa; phylum Arthropoda; class Insecta; order Lepidoptera; family Geometridae; genus Hemistola; species Hemistola chrysoprasaria. The sequence goes on from OX346725.1 coordinate 1,743,019, forward strand.
GTAATGTACAAGCACAAGGCTCCCTCTCAGCGCTTTACAGCAATAGACCTAGATCCATACGGCTGCCCATCCATCTTCCTAGACTCGGCTGTACAGAGCGTCCAAGATGGCGGCCTGTTGCTTGTAACGGCGACCGATATGGCGGTGTTGGCAGGGAACACGCCTGAGACTTGTTATTGTAAATATGGGGCTGTTAGTTTGAAGACAAAGTGCTGCCATGAAATGGTAAGCCAATACGAGATACTAAAGGTTATTATCATCATCATCATCATCATCTCAGCCATAGAAAGTCCACTGCTGGACATAGGGCACCCACATAAGAGGGAGGCGGGTTGGCGAGCAAAGTTTGACGACTTTACGCAGAGGACGCTGCTCTAGATCTGATGCGAGTCAATAACCCTTAACCATCTCTGGCTGCAACCACAGATTGGGAGGATATTCTAAAACCGGCAAATCATGAATCTTACTATAAATCTCAAATCTCAGTGCAATTTAAAAAAGACGTTTGTAACAGATAAACAAAAAGCTAGTGAATTCTAACTCTACTCCAGCGCCATCTAGATGGCACAAAAAAACTGTTTTTGTGTGTTGGTTCTGTTTTCACGCTAAAACTACAGAGCCGATTGAGCTGAAATTTGGTATGTAGATAGCTTAGACCTTCTAACCCGTTTAGTACTTTTTATCCCGACATTCCCACGGGAACGAAGACTACTTCGGAGAAACCGCGGCGGGATCCGGGGTGTGGTCGGTTTAATTGAATCGTTCAGACTTGAAACATGACATATTCATTGTCCTTCCTCAGGATTTCTTTCACGCTGCAAGCGAAAGGTGGGCTATCGGAATCGTCTTCGTTAATAAGTTACACATAGATAGTGAACAGATTCTTACTTCTTATGATGGTGCAGGAATGGAAAATAAGATACTGGGTTTTTAAATATTAAATTTCCAGTTTAAATATTGTTTTCAGGCACTTAGAATATTGCTGCAATGTGTAGAATCGCATGCAAATCGATACAGCAGGTACATTGTACCGTTGCTTAGTATATCAGCAGATTTTTATATTAGAGTTTTTGTCAAATTGTATTCGGGCGCTATTCATTGTAAAAAGACTACCAGGTAAGATCATTCTATTATATTACCTATATATAGGTATTGTTAATAATAATAATATGGGACAACTTCCACACACGGTCATCTGGTCCCAAACTAGGCAGAGCCTGTACTATGGTAACCAGATGCCTGATATACATACTTATATAAGCTTATAACACCCAGACACAGATCAAACAGACATGTTCATGCACACGATTGTTTTATTTGGGGATCGAACCCGAGGCCTGCGGCACAGAAAGCAGAGCTACTACCACCTAAGCCAACGAGGCTGTCAAAATATTATATTACTAGTGGCCCGCCCCGGCTTCGCACGGGAGAAGTAGAAGTGAACGTTTTAACAGGAGTAAATTCGTGATACATTGTATTTTTATAGGTATAACCCTAATGGTTTACGCAGCGCACGCAAATTAATGACTATTTCTGTTACAGTGACCAAAACTTAACAGATGGAAACAATTTCCGAGGTCTATTTTGATGATACTACAAACCCCTAGTACATTATTTCTACCACCATTAATTTTCATACCGCATAAAAATAATGACTTCTTCGATTATTGTGACTAAACCAAAACAGACTGATATAATGTCCGTGGACTATTTTTTGTACTTGACTGCCTCGGTAGCGTAGAGGACGCATGCTCGACTGCCAATCAAGAGGTCCCGGGTTCGATCCCCAGGTCAGGCAGTGTTAAATATTGGATTTTTCCATTAGGAATTATCTCAATAACTGCCTGGAGTCTGGAACTGTGCCCGGTAGATGGCAATAGGCTCGCCCCCTATTACATGGGACTAATAACATACTGGCGAAATGTGGGTGTATCTACTATGGGACTTCTGGGTACACCTCTGCCTACCCCTTCGGGAAATAGGCGTGAATGTATGTTATTTTTTGTAGATAGTGATAATTACTACATACCCCTAGCCCTAGAACATTACTTTATTCTACCATGAATAGTTTTCACCGCATGCATATAATGACTGTTCGATAATTGTGACTAAACCAAAATAGATGAATATAATGTCCGTTCACTATTTTGTAGATATTGGTAAATACTACAAACCCCTAGTACATTACTTTATTCTACCACAAATAGATATCCCAGCGCATGAAAGATAATGACTGCTTCGATTATTGTGACTAAACCAAAATAGATGGATATAATTTCCGTAGATTATTTTGTAGATATTGATAAGTCCTACAAACCCCTAGTACATTACTTTAATCTACCGCCAATAGTTTTCACACTGCATGAAAAATAATGACTGCTTCAATTATTGTGACTAAACCAAAATATATGGATATAAAGTCCGTTCACTATTTTGTACATATTGGTAAGTACTTACTGCAAACCCCTAGTACATTACTTTATTCTACCACCAATACTTTTCAAGCGCATGCATATAATGACTGTTTCGATTATTGTGACTAAACCAAAATAGATGGATATAATGTCCGTGGACTATTTTGTAAATATTAGTAAGTACTACAAACGCCTAGTACATTATATTATTCTACCATTAATAGATTTCACAGCGCACGCAAGTTAATGAATATATTTGGTAATTAGGTGACACCTTAGTTCACAATATTGCAGATTTCTTGCGGATCCCTAATATTTTTTAAAACCTCGTTATATAGTCACTCACACTGAATTAAGCTCTCCATAAGTAAAAGATTTTTTAAATCGGTCCAGTAGTTTCGTAACCTATTCGTTGCAAATAAAAAACAGTTTCTCACTTTATACTATGATATTGGTATTGGTAATAGATTGAATAATCTGGAGACATATACGGATTACGGAAACAGTGAAAACAGTAAGAAGAGCATTCATAATTCGATGTTGTTGCAACCCAGTTTAATAGAGCAATGATAAAGAGAAGCGAAATCATAAGCGACTGCCTCTATGGCGTAGAGGGCGCAAGCTCGATTGCCAATCAAGAGGTCCCGGGTTCCAAACCCAGGTCAGGCAAAGTAATAAATATAGAATTTTTCCATTAGGAATTATCTCAATAACTGCCTGGAGTCTGGAACTGTGCCCGGTAGATGGCAATAGGCTCGTCCCCTATTACATGGGACCAATAACATACTGGCGAAATGTGGGTGTATCTACTGTGGGACTGAGTCTTGGGTACACCTCTGCCTACCCCTTCGGGAAAAAGGGCGTGAATGTATGTTTTTGTTATGTTTTTTTTTTGTCATAAGCGCGGTTTAATTATTTACAGAACGCCATCTATTATGCAATGTTGGAACTAAATTACCTAAAAATGTTGCTTTAGGGTAGTTATGTCTTGCAAGAAAATATTGAAAATTTTCTGTAGCGCCATCTAGTAAGCATTGTTGGAACTAAAATATTCATAAGAAACTTTAAAACTGTATTTTTCCACAAAAGGGCTGAAATTTTTGAAAACGCTGAAACACGTGTTTAATTATTTTCATTTTAGAATGTTTCTACAAAATTTGAAATTAATCGGCTGAAAAATGAAGTCTACTCCATACAAACTTTCAACCCCTATTTAATACACTTAGGGGTAAAATTTAGAAAAATCCTTTGTCTAGACTGTAAAAATAATCTATTGTCAAAATTTCATCATCATCGGTCCAGTAGTTTTGGCTCTGGGTTGATGAGTCAGTCAGTCAGTCAGTCAGTGAATCACTTTCTCTCTTTATATAATAGTATAGATTACATTTATAATTTATAATCATAAATCTCAAATCTCAGTACAATGTAAAAAAATTACGTTTGTAACAGGTGAACAAAATGCTAGCGAGTTCTTACTCGACTCCAGCGCCATCTAGATGGCACTTAACAAACAGCGCTTGCGGTATTTTTTATGTGTATGTTTGTTTCGTTTTCATGCTTAAACTACAGAAACGATTGAGCTGTAATTCAGGACGTAGATAGCTAGACCCTGGAATAACACATTGGGTACTTTTTATACCGATATTCCCACGGGAACGGAGTGTAATATAAAGAAGTGGGATTAAATAGTCTCAATTTTTCAGCAAAGTATCAATAGTGTACCAATGCACAGGGTGTGACACTATGACCCTACATCCACTCGGCGGGTTCAAACCGAACCCAACTGAGAAGAACCCAACACAAACGAAAGGGTACTTGCCCACTGCACCTCCGGTCGGAGAATATTGCACTCATTGTAATCAGAAACATCATGTAAGTGTCCTTTATGATTCTCTGTAAAAATTATCATCATCCACCCATTAATTGTCGTCGTAATTATATTTAATATAAAAAAAAAATTATTTATATATTAGATTACATACATAAATTCTAAAATATCTATTTTTATATATTCATTTGTGTTATATTTATCATTTCAAATAGTTCGCACTCACTCTCTCACTTTTTTGATGTAACTGTTTAGTCATTTAGTCAACTAAGCACATATCTCATTGTTAACATTTTTTTTCCGGACCTCACGACACAGACTCACGTCTAGTGTGAGGACCACAAGGAATTAATTTTAATGATGGTGCAAATGTTAAATAAACATATTTTGATTGCCTTTTTTTTTTTCATATTTACCCCTTTGGGAAATAGGGGTGATTGTATGTTATGTTATTCAAACATTTCCAGATAGGAGGTCCCATCTGGTCGTCACCAATCCACGAGGAGTCGTTCGTGGCTCGCGTCCTCACACACGTGCGACATAATCCAGAGCTATTTGGCACAAGCAAACGGATAGAAGGCGTGTTGTCTATGGTACGGGAGGAGTTGACGGATGTGCCGCTCTATTACTCTATGGACAGACTGTTTGGACGGGTCCATTTGGAACCTATGAAGATGGTTGTTATGAGGTACGTTTTACTTTTGATATCTTGATTAGTTTGATATATAGATAGTGAAGCGAAAAGGAGCAAGTAAAAAAATACCTTGAAGAGATCGCTTAAAGCGATAAGTCCGCCCATTTTAGATCAATAAATTAAATAGTTGACTAAATAGTTTACACTTCACCTAATCTGAAGCTATTTATTGAGGTTTTTTTAAATATACATATTATATAGATATTCTTATTATTAGGCATGGAAAAAAAATAATAGAGCGGAGCTAAAATAAATTTTCAAGCAATTTACAAGAAATTTTTACAAGAAATTTACTTTATCCCCTAGAGGGGATAAAGTAAAAAAAGTAAAGTTTTTTTTGATGTCGCACGTACAGGTTATTAGTCAAAATGTTTTGATACAATTATGAATTGTAATTTTTCACAATCGTAGTGAAAAGTAGAGTGTAACACAAGGCGCTAAAACCCATTATAACTCGGTTTCTATTTTATTTAAAACTAGCGACCCGCCCCGGCTTCACACGGGTAGCAGAAGTAGGTATAGTGGACGTTTAACAGGAGTAAATTCGTGATACATTGTATTTTTATAGATATAACCCTAATGGTTTACGCAGCGCACGCAAATTAATGACTATTTCTGTTACAGTGACCTAATCTTAACACATGTATAAATTTTCCGCGGGCTATTTTGAAGATATATAAGTACCTACTACTACAAACCCCTAGTACATTATTTCTACCACCAATAGTTTTCATACCGCATAGAAATACTGTCTTCTTCGATTATTGTGACTAAACCATCACAGACGAATATAATGTTCCGTTCACTATTTTGTACATATTGGTAAGTACTACAAACCCCTAGTACATTACTTTATTCTACTCGTACCTCCAATACTTTTTACAGCGCATTCATATAATGTCTGTTTCGATTATTCTGACTAAACCAAAATAGATGGATGAAGTATTCGTGGACTGTTTTGTAGATATTAGTAAGTACTACAAATCCCTAGTACATTATTTTATTCTACCACCAATAGATTTCACAGCGCACGCAAATTAATGAATATATGTGACACCTTGGTTCACAATATTGCAGTTTTCTTACGGATCCCTAATATTTTTCAAAATCTCATATAGCCTATGTCACTCACACTGAACTAAGCTATCCATAACTGAAAGAATTTTTAAAATCGGTCCAGTAGTTTCGGAGCCTATTTGTTACAAACAAAAAACAAAAAAACAAAGATTCTCTCTTTATAATATCAGTATACTAGCTCGTATATAATGGGTATCTTTAGCCACTAGTGTAATAATATACTATAGTTGATCTCTCCTGTAGGTCAGCGATATTAAACGCAGGCTACAAGGTGTCGTACTCGCACGCATCCAAGTCATCCATAAAGACGGCGGCGCCCGCGCAGCTCATATGGGACATCCTCAGGACATGGGAGAAGGAACACCCTGTTAAACCTGCCAAGTATGTACAACCAACGAAGTTTTTTTTTATGATAGTGAGAGACAAGACGAGCAAATCAGGTGCCTGATGGCAAGCATCATGATTGCCCATATCAGACAGTGCCACCCAGTGTTTTAAAATTCTAAATTCTGCACGGCACTGCACTGCGCCTGTCACCACAAATTTCGCTGGTATCATTGCCCTTCAGACCGGAACACAGTAATGTTTGCACATTACTGCTTGGCGGATGAATAACTGGCAAAGGTGTGGTACTTCCCCAGGCGGGCGTCTGTATAAAAGGCCTACCACTACTGAAATGATTGTTTTTGACATGTAGCTGTAGTATTGTTTGGTCTTTTTTCCCATAGTAGCACTTGAAAAAAACACAAATTAACAGGAAATATGACTTTTTAGCAGTTTGACACAATCCTATGGAAAATTTACTAAATCAATGTTTTGTATTCCCCTGTTTACTCTGAATACAGTAAATCTATTTGATATATTTATATCTTGATATTTCAAAGTTGAATTAAAGTATGTCCCTATCGTTTTATTTTTATTTTTAATGAAGTCCATCCTCTAAGCTTATTTTTTACCTTTGAAAGAATTTAATTTAGTGATTAAGAATTGAACATCTTATAACACATCTTCCTTTTTAAAAGTAGACTTTTATTTACACTCGAATAATAACTATTTGTATTCTTTCAGATTGGAATCCGATCAAGTAGCAAAACACATTCTGTCCCAAGAAATAAAACATCAGATAGATTTAACTGAGAGGTTAGACGCTAACCCGGAGAGTAGAAGACACGGTTGTCTACGGTTCCAATACAATCCTGCCCCTTACTGGGGTCCAGGGTCCAGAGCTGCTGTCAAGTAAGTCTTACTGCTGTAGGAATAAAGGGTCTTGTTGCTGTAGAAATAATGGTGTTGTTGCTGTAGGAGTAAAGGTCATATTGCTGCAGGAATAAAAGTGTTGTTGCTGTAAGAATAAAGATCTTGTTGCTGTAGGAATAAAGATTGTTGCTGTAGAAATGAAGGTGTTGTTGCTATAGGAATAAAGATCTTGTTGCTGTAGGAATAAAGGGTCTTGTTGCTGTAGGAATAAAGCAAATAGAGTAGAAGACACTGTTGTCTACCAATACAATCCTACACTTTACTGGGGTTCAGGGTCCAGAGCTGCTGTCAAGTTAGTCTTATTGTTGTGGGAATAATTGTCTTATTGCTTTGAAATAAAGGCATCACTGACTTTTAGCCCGTATTGGTACTGTCCCACAGACCAAAGACGAGATGCCTTTACCTCTTCACTCTTCTCAATCGGTTTTATTTAGCTTGACCTGTTTGTTTAGGTTTTTCATCATCATCTCAGCTATAGGACGTCCACTGCTGATCATAGGCCTCCCCCATAGATTTCCGGGTGTAAGCGGCCTGCATCCAGAGTGATTCTGCTGTGTTTATCAGATTGTCTGTCCAACTTGTTGGTGAACGTCCTAAGGCTACGCTTGCCGGTCCGCGGTCATCATTCCACAAATTTACAGCCTTATCAGCCATCAGTTCTATGTACGTTAGGTTTTTTTTGGGTAAAATGTCATCACGTCAGATCTATGTCCATTAGTGGTTTTGCCAAAAATCTGCACGCTTGGTGAGTTCAGTCGTATCACGTAGAGGACGCTGCTGCCCGTCCTCAGGATCTGATTACCCTAGGCCGTCACGATGTATATGTGTAGAGAGGAGTACTCTTTCATAGCCGGTACCGAGACGGAGAATAAATGAATTTTACCCCTTCCCTTTGGACCGATTAATCTAATATTTGGTGGTATATACCAAATATCAGTTCCGATGACAATAAAATAACGCAATTATACAACGTGTTGCAAAAAGGTATAGGTGTACTTTTTTATGATAGTGAGTGACAAGACGAGCAAATCAGATGCCTGATGGTAAGCATCATGATTGCCCATATCAGACACAGTGCCGCACAGTGTTTTTAAAATTAAAAATTGTGCGCGGCACTGCACTGCGCCTGTCACCCTGAGATATTAGTTTTTGAAACTCGTCATGCTCAGTAATTACGCTCGTAACATTGCCCTTCAGACCGGAATGTTTGTTTACCTAAGGGAACGTCTATCAATCTACACGTCAAACTGAAGAATTATTAGAAGAAAAAATTGAAACTGAAACTTGATAAGGAAAACCTTTTTTCGCACCCTAGATGCACGCCCTGTAGAATTCGAATTTGTAACAATTTTTTTTTGACTGAATTTGAATTTGAATTTGAACGTTTTTATAACATGATGTATATTTATTTACTTTTTCAGTGTCGGCGAAGAGAAAATGTCGAAAGCGCTGAAGAATCAGAATAAGAACACAAACAAACGGAATGCCAAGAGACAACATTCGCCGAGCGAAGAACAGCAGAACAAAAAACCTAATGTCCCTGTTGAAACAATTAAATAAATTTATATAAATTGTTATTCTCATTTTTTTATAAAACTAGTTTTTTTGTATCTCAGCAAACCCTTTCATATTTTTTATTATTAAAAAAAAATGGATATTATGTTTGTGAATATTATTGCTAATAACATTCTCTACCCGGCAATATAAGGATAGACAGTGTAAGGTTTTTTGGGCCCAGCTTACTTGGATTCCAAGCCCGTTTCCTTTGTGCTACGCCGCGGCTATTGTCATAGTATACCTTGAAAAATTAGGAGGGTGTTATTAAAACAACTCTATAACTCTACAATCTCTATATACCTAGAAAACTTCTAATATTTGATGAATGAATGAAATGTTTATTCGTCCTCAAAATAAAAAAAACTATTTCATAGCATTATGGTATATTTTTGGAACCTACAAAAATATACCAACATACCATAAACTCTAGCTATCGATAGTAATTTTTTCCTATTTAATAAACTAGCTATAATTTACCTTCAATAGAAGGCTTGAAAAAATAAATCTTTTTTTAAGGTACTGTCTATCCTATATTGCCGGGTAGAGAATGTTATTAGCAATAATATTGACAAACATAGCTATCTTTATTATCGCCTAAAATGAGGTTGTATACAACCTCATTTTATGTAAATAAACGGCTTTAAAAAATCTATAAAATCGCTTTAAAAATACTAGGTATTCCTAGTATTTTTTAAAGCGACGCATTTTAAAATCTATAATGTAATTCGGTTGTCACTGGCGGCCGTTGGGCCAACGCGTTGGCACAATAATAAATACTTTGTCCTAACTGTTCCTAACGTCCCCCCAATGTTGCCAGTTTTATTGGGGGCCGTTGGGAGTTAACCGACCCGTCATACAAACATGCAAGTTGAATAAAAGGTTGTAAAGAAACATATTATTCGTCAAATTCATATATTTTCTTTCTAATTAGGTACATAATATAATTTCTGACACGGATGATGAGCACACACTTTTGAAACCTTAATATCTTTTAAAACTTTAAAATCTTCGGTGGAAAAAAACAGACGTTTACCTCAGACCTCAGGACCCGAATGTCATGTACACCGCCGACCAAAAATACTCATGAGTAAATATTCCTTTCCTTCTGGTTGAGTGGAAGAAATCACTATAAGCGATAAGACCGCCACTTGTACTAGCCTAAGATCAATTTAAATATTATTACTTTATGTTTGTCCTATTTATGGTGTACAATAAAGTGTTTATCTAGGTGTCTACCTAATTAGTATTTTACTATAAAAAATCCAATGAAAGTTCGATACAAAAAATAAAAATACAGTGATAATCAATGTAGTTGAACATTGTTAGACGGTAATTAGACGTTGCTGTCTGCCACATAGATTTGATAGTTTGCTATTTAAAGGCTCGCGCACATTAGCGCGGGTCGGGCCGCATCGCATCGCATGACAATGATCCGCCTGTATATCACTTTCGTACAATTTATACGAACTGTACGGCAGTTCATATATCTTTGTTATGATATAGATCTTTGTTATGCGATGCGATGCTTCGACTCAATTCCATACAAAAATCGCGATGTACCTACTACACAGACACTGCACACATGGAGTTTCTTACACGCGCAAGTGTGCATGAGGTGCGTTCCGAGCTCTCGGAGGCTCGTGGAGAGCTCAATCTCGCTCGCGGGGTGAGGACGGCCCGATTGGTGGGCGGATGACAGAGCTCACGGAGGCTCGTGGAGAGCTCAATCTCGCTCGCGGGGTGAGGACGGCCCGATTGGTGGGCGGATGACAGAGCTCACGGAGGCTCGTGGAGAGCTCAATCTCGCTCGCGGGGTGAGGACGGCCCGATTGGTAGGCGGATGACAGAGCTCACGGAGGCTCGTGGAGAGCTCAATCTCGCTCGCGGGGTGAGGACGGCCCGATTGGTAGGCGGATGACAGAGCTCACGGAGGCTCGTGGAGAGCTCAATCTCGCTCGCGGGGTGAGGACGGCCCGATTGGTAGGCGGATGACAGAGCTCACGGAGGCTCGTGGAGAGCTCAATCTCGCTCGCGGGGTGAAGACGGCCCGATTGGTAGGCGGATGACAGAGCTCACGGAGGCTCGTGGAGAGCTCAATCTCGCTCGCGGGGTGAGGACGGCCCGATTGGTGGGCGGATGACAGTGTCCATTCTATACGTAGTATCATTATCTGTTCTGTGGCAGTGCGGCTGTAGTCTGCGCGAGCCATTTACGTTTTCTATATAAAGCAACTGTTTTCCAAAATAATTATTATATTTTTCACAATTTCCGAAATATTAAAATATGTGCTCTTGACTCGTGCCAGCAACAAAATTATAAAACTTAATATCCCTACAAGATCTCTAAATATTAATAATTTATAATAAATTCAAATCTATAAAGCGCCCGCGGTTTCACCCCCGCAGTATTCGTTCCCGTGGGAATATCGGAAAATAGTACCCATAGGGATAACACATACATTCTAGTGTCTAAGTTACCTACAGTAGTTTTGGCGTGAATGAGTAATAAACATCCATCCATCCATCCTCAAACTGTTATCGATTTTTATCGTCCTCTATAAAACTAAATTAGTACACAGCCTAGCCTATACAACGTTTACAGGCCTTGATCATTTTATTCAAATCATAAATTTGATATGAATATGGAAAGAAATGTTCCACCCACGAACGGGATTTGAACCCGCACCTTCCGCACCGATCCGCACTTTTCCTATTGAGTTACCGAGGAGGTACGCCCCTATAGTCTATAAGCGTTAGGTAGGTGAGACAGAAATATTTCGTTGATGACTAGTAGCTCAAATGGGACAACTTCCACACACGGTCATCTGGTCCCAAACTAGGCTAGAAGCCTGTACCTACTATGGTAACCAGATGACTGATATATATATATACTTCTATAAGCTTATAACACCCAGACCCAGATCAAACAGACATGTTCATGCACACAAATGTTTGACCTGGCCGGGGATCGAACCCGGGGCCTGCAGCACAGAAAGCAGAGTTACTACCATCTGAGCCAACGAGGCTGCCAAATGGTCCCGCTCGTGGGTGAATAATTGTTCTTACCATATTCATATTGTATTTCAAGCGATAAGACCGCTTAGTCTAAAAAAAAAAAATTATTTAAATTACAAGGTACACGATTAATACAGACATGTTCTCATTTTCAACAATAATATCAATAATTTTTTTTTTCTAAAATACAAGGTCGCGTCACGGTTTAATAGCGCTCGGCAAGCTTGAGACTTTGCGCAGGTGTATTGGTCTAAGTCCTAACATATCTAAAAATCTATATCTGCGCATTCAAGGTCAGCGCTATTAAACCGTGACGCTACCTGTACTCCGATTTATTTTAACATAAGATATACTGATTCGAATATAAATATTATTCACCTTAAGGTGACGGGTATACAGGTGACTAAGAATTTATAAATTTCCAAGGCTGACGCTATATCAGTACCTACTATTTATTATTATGTGGCTATACTCGCGACGATTAGTTCCTGATTTTATTTGCAAGCAAGGAGCTTACACGAAAGAACACTTACTTTTACGCGACACTTGTATGAAAACTACGGTCAAACCATGTCCTTGGGTTTTTCATAGAAGTGTCGCGTTCGTTTTTTTATAAAAATTGAGAAAGTTGTTCTAATAGCTAGCACCTTTTTCTTGATCTTACATTTGTTGCTATCAGTAGCAGAATAATAAAGTTATAAACTTAAATACTATTTGCACCAACTATAAAGTCGTTTTCTACGTTTGGTCGTTGTTCGAAAATATGATCAGGCACTAATCGTTGGTCGCGAGTCGCGAGTATAGACACAGAATAATAAATAGTACTAGTATAGTCAGACGGTGTTGCATGCCCGTGCCCGCCGGCCTTAATACATTTCCAAGGTCACTTATATACCCGTCACCTTAAGAGTACATTTTTTTGTGTAATACCTTAGTACTCCTTAATTAGAGATAATAATATCATTTCATGTGGACATATTATGTCCCGCGACAAATCTCTTCTCCCTATAGCGTCGCCCGACAAAAGAAACTGATCAAAAAAATCAGTCACAAAAATTTTGTTGAAAAGACAGATTGTTACGATATTGCTTTTTTTATGATAGTGAGTAAAAAGACGAGCAGATCAGGTGCCTGATGGTAAGCATCATGATTGCTCATATCAGACACAGTGCCACCCGGTGTTATAAAATACAAAATTCTGCGCGGCACTGCACTGCGCCTCTCACCCATAGATATAGAGCCTGGATTGACCTAGACATTCCCCTTTGTCGCGGGACATTTGTCCCCTATTGTATACGAGGCTTTATATATTCAGTCACTGACATTGCGAATAATTATGTTCATTGGCCTTATATCGCTTAACCACGCGATATATGACATACCCGAGGGCTGTTAAAAACAGAGTGCCTATAATGCTGCATGTTAGAACAATTATAATGAAAACAGTTATGGACAGGTTCTCCACGGGTGGGACGCCGTAGCCGAACGTTAAAGACCTGGAATTAATAATTACAATTACAGACCCATCAAATCTAAGTATAACCTATTATTTTGCTTTGTATGAAGGATTAAAAACTAGTAATTTGGGAGAACTAGTAATAGTTAAATCATTTGAAATCAGAGCATATTTTCAACATTTAATGACGTTATTCGCATATATAGTATTAGTAGGACGGAAGGACTACTGGCACATCTGAACTTGATGTGACAGTATCAGGTGAAGGTCACCACGACATTACTCCTTTTCCAAGATCTAAATATGTAGCATAATCTAAAGGTCATATCGTGACCTTTTTGAATAAATCTTTTTGATTTTGAGTTTATAATATTAGTGTGAGTGTGATGTACAATTTAAAAAAATAAATTGTTAAGGCATATTTATGCATAGAGTAGGTTTCCAAACCTAGATACCTGAACAAAACTTCCAATCCCAAAAACAATCCGCCTACAGAACATACAGCGCCATCTATTAGTTTCTTGCGCAAAGTATGGAAGTATGCAGTAAAATGGCCATAACTTTTGATTGCGTTAACTTAGAATTATATTTTTTTACAGCCACAAGGGACCGCAGATCTGAGTAGTTGATATCAATTTCAACTTGATATCTCCACGCGTTCCCGTTGAAAAGTATCTTGACAGACGGACAACAATGGTCCTATAAGGGTTCATTTTTTCCTTTTGAGGTGCAGAACCCTAAAAGTACATGTAGCAAATGATTATAATAGTTATTTGTTAGTCTCACCATGCTGTGAAGTTGTGCTGTGAATAGAAGCCATCTCCTGAGAGTCCGAAGGAGATGATAATCTCTTGCACGAGGAGACGAGGGTCGTTGTAGTTCTGATAGAAACGTTTCAGGGCGCCCTCGTTGGGGATACTTGAACTGTACAAGATAAATACTAGATTATTACAGCTAAATTATTAATTTCATCATAACATTTTGCCAAAAAATACGTGCGACACCAAAAAACAAAAAAAAACTCGTTGGCAACAGACAAAAATTAAAAAGAAATTTACTTTATCCCCTAGAGCTTGAAAAGTTATTTTTGCCCCGCTCTGGTACGCAACAATGAGAGACTTTCTAGCAAGACGAGTGAAAATTATATATTACTAAAATTCAAGATATAACGTGAATATGATTAGAATAAATTCACCGACGAGCGGGACTAGAACCCACACTAATCCGCGTGGCGGCGCTCTACCAATTGAGCTATCGTGAGGTACGAGTCATTTTTCTATGCCACCTACCGCCTATAAGGGGCATAATAATTTACCCTGTATACATTTTTTTTATGATAGTGAGTTAACAAGATGAGCAACTCAGGTGCCTGATGGTAAGCATCATGATTGCCCATATCAGACACAGTGTCACCCAGTGTTTTAAAATTATAAATTCTGCGCGGCACTGCACTGCGCCTGTCACCCTGAGATATTGAGTTGTTGAAACTCGTTTGCCCAGTAATTTCGCTGGTAATATTGCCCTTCAGACCGGAACACAGTAATGTTTGCACATTACTGCATGGCGGATGAATAACTGGCAAAGGTGTGGTACTTCCTCAGGCGGCCCCCTGCAAAAGAGGCCTACCACTACAAAACATACATATGAGAGGACGGCGCAGGCCTTCCACTGGATCCAATAACCCTTAGCCAACTCTTACGGCAACCCCGGGTAGAGAGGGTGGGGTTCTATTCTTTAGCCGGCAACCCCACGTGCCTTTTGTTTGTATAGATAATGTGTCAGTTACCTGTTAATAGCCGAAACATGTGCGTTAGTAGACGAAGACACGGCTCGCTCCGGCTCGGTGTAGGCCACAGGATAGAACTCTAGGAAACCGCCGTCCGATGTCCTGCTCTCTTTAGGACTGTAGATCTCCACTATCTGTTCAAACACAACAACATACAGAATAAAAACTAATATAACAGGATACAGGACCTCTTAGCAGTTTGACACAATCCTACGGAAAATTTACTAAATCGATGTTTTGTATTCCCCTGTTTCCTCCGAATACAGTAAACCTATTTGATATATTTATATCCTGATATTTTAAAGATGAAGTAAAGTATGTCCCTATCATTTTAGTTCGGCATCAGCGGTCTGTGATACTCCTAATTTATGCTTTTGCTCATGACTTTCTGCATGAAATTCGTAGCGGATTTTCTCTTCGAATGCAGAGTTCATGGCTGACGGTTTCGTGGCCAGTTGATAGTTACTCTGTCTGCAAAGCAACGGGTCCTGTTTATTTGTGCAGTATTTGTGCGATGAGCTTAAATGTTTGTTCTCGAATCTTGGATGTGTGTGATGTGTTATTGTATGTGTCCATGCCTGTGACACAGGGAATCCAAGTGCTGGAGTGTGAGTGTGTGTTATATAATGTTTAATCAAAACGGTGAAAGTTTTAAAACCAATGTAACTAACCTCAAAAACCCCAGGAGTATGCTCATCATCCAAGCTCTTCCTCAAAGTGCAGTTCCAGGAATCAGTTTTATTATCATTGCTGATGAGAATGAAGCGGAACGCGAACCGAGACGAGTTGAACTGTTCGCTGGTCGTTATATTAACCATCCGTATGTCTATAAGGTTAGAGTTGGCTGTGTGGATCAGGTGCGGCAGTTCCGCACCCTCCGCCGTGAACGGGAGGAGGTCTAACTGTAGAAAGCATATACAAACATCAAATATTATCACCGACTCGGTTAGAAATCCGTTTTGTTTCTTTTTCCGGCGGTTTTGTAATGAAAGTCAGGCCAGACGCACTTCGCATGTAGTATGAAGCTGCAAGTATACGGGGCACAACGCTAGATAGGTATAGATCCAGGGAGAGGCTAAAGCTATTGCGTATAACTTTTAGGGAGGCAAGTTGTAGGTGGGCTAGAAAGAAAGAATGGAGAGACAAAAACTCGTCATGTAGGATTAAAGTTTCCTAAAACACCAAAACAGAGCCCAAACTCAACTATTTGAGCACTTTTCGTAAAGTAGTCCAATGGCAATCTTCCGGCTTCATCATCTGACTCTCGTCATCATGTGGAATGAAAAGTACTTATAAAAACATAACATCTCTCAACTTAGCATCAACCAAGCCCAAATTTAGGTATCGTATCATTTGCCATTCCAGAGTTCTAGTCGATACATTATGGTTCCATCATCAGATCAGCCCATTCCATGATCAAAATATTGCATTGTGCACGCACGGACTTATTTACATAAGTATGTAAAAATACAAAATTATAAACTAAAGCAACTAATTTCAGCGGTTGAGGCTTAATGCTTCAAAATTCAGTTGCAATATTTGTACCGAACATACATCATACCTACACAATACTATCACATTACCACAGAACATATAATAATACTACATATAGAATGGACACTGTCATCCGCCCACCAATCGGGCTTTCCTCTCCCCGCGAGCGAGTTTGAGCTCTCCACGAGCCCCACTTCTATGGGAAATCACCTCACGCATACTCTTGCGCGTGTACAAAATTCCATGTCTGCAGTGTCTGTGTAGTAGGTGGTTATATCGCGATTTTTGTATGGAATTGAGTTGAGTGTCCGGGGTGTGCCTTACATTGCAAGTTGAAAATAAAAGCTTGTAATTATTATGATATTGATTGCTGATTAGAATGAAGATAAGCGCGAACCGTATTTGGCGCGCTTACTTAGCTTTAAGCTACATCATTATTACAAGATAAAAAAGCTTGAAAATTAAGATAAGAGTATTATGCACATGAATCAACTGATTACAATAAATCATTATTCTTACAATAGGGAAGCAATAATAAAACATTGATAAAGAACAGCCAAGGTCCAAGGTTATATAAACAATAATAAATATAAACTTAAGTGCAACTTGCATAATTTTATATCTATGTGTCAAGGAGGGTTGATGGTTTATTTACTTAGTTCACTTTCTTATCTTAATTCAGTACTTCGAAGCTTTTAAAACTGATTTGCCGGAACTCCGGAAGATTTAAATGAAAATAAGCTCTTTTAGAGCCTTTATACAACTGCTGACCAAGGTCAACTTGAATATGCCCGTAAATATGGGCCTAGCCCAGGAAGCCGAGTGCAGATTCTGCCTCGAAGAAGAGGAAGCGGCTATGCACGTGCTCTGCGAATGCGGCCCACCCATGTTCAATAGAAGTATCCACTTGGGACGGCACATAATATGCCTCGAGGAGATACAACACATAATATGCCTCGAGGAGATACAACACATTAATCCCCGGAAAATCTGGAAATTTCTAGATTCAGCGGGCTTGGGCAGTGAATTATAATCTATACGGGCTATACCCTGCATAACGAGATTCAACAACGCATATCTCAGGGTGACCGGCGCAGTGCAGTGCCGGGCAGAATTTTGAATTTTAAAACACTGGGTGGCACTGTGTCTAATATGGGAAATCATGATGCTTACCATCAGGCACCTGATTTGCTCGCCTTGTCACTCATTATCATAAAAAAAATCATCCTCAAGCGTGTAGGTAGGGTGCATTATGCATCAACAACCACGACAGTTCAGTTGGGAGAGCACCACCACGTGGAACGGCGAGGGCCACAGGTTGAAGTCCTGCTTTTTTCTGCATTTACATTAAATCTATTTACGAATTACCTTTATATCAATGAATCCTTTCCTTTGCGTTCTATGATGGAAACTGCCGTGCATTATCAGCATGACTTCCTTATCAGTCAGTGTGTGGTTCATTAGGTTCCATGATAGGTCAGTTAGAGAGGTTATCTTCTGTTTGGCCGACGGATCGAATTCCCCTTTGTCTTTGATATCGTTGTATTCATATAGCTGTAATGATAATAATAATCTAATACTAATATAATATATTTTTATTAAATAAATTACGCATTCGTTTTATAGAGATATATTTATATAGGTACTTATTGTATTTTTGGTATAGATTATAAATTAATTTGTTTGAAGTGTGAAACCACCGTCATTCCAGCATCTCAGTATAAGTCCTGTCACCGCATGGTTGCCTGGAAGAGATCGCTCTGAGCGATAAGGCCGCCAATTGTTACACATTTTCTAGTTTTAGTATTTGATTTTATTGTTTTCTGTACTAATTTGTGATATCAATAAAGAGTTTTCTATTCTATTTCTATTATAAATGCGAAAGTTTATGAGGATGGATGGATGTTTGTTACTCTTTCACGCCTAAACTACTGAACCGATTTGGCTGAAATTCGGTATGTAAATAGTCAAGACTCTGGAATAACACATAGGGTACTTTTCTACCCGATATTCCCACGGGAACGAAGGCTACGCGAGTGAAACCTATGTGTTATTTCAGGGTCTAAGCTACCTATATACCAAATTTCAACCCATTCCATTCAGTAGTTTTTTCGTGAAAGAGTAACAAACAACCATCCATCCATCCTCACAAACTCTCACATTTATTATATTAGTAGGAATTAGGATTTGTAAAGCAAACTATAACATACTTTAACTAATTTTAATTTTCCTCAAAATGTCAAAATTTGAGCAAAATTAAAATTACTTTACACTACTACATATACATAACATACATTCACGCCTTTTTCCCGAAGGGGTAGGCAGAGGTGTACCCAGGACTCAGTCCCATAGTAGATATACCCACATTTCGCCAGTATGTTATTGGTCCCATTAACACTTGCCTGACCTGGGGATCGAACCCAGGACCTCTTGATTGGCTGTCGAGCATGCGCCCTCTACGCCACCGAGGCAGTCAACATATGCACAATATAATCTTTAAATCCAGAACCAGCGCCACAAAAACTCATTGATTGGTTCACACACACACAGAAACATATCTTTAGGTCTCTAAAAATACCTGTTGCAGCACAGAACAGATAATAATACTACATATAGAATGGACACTGTCACCCGCCTACCAATCAGGCTTTCCACACGCCGAGAGTGAGATTTGAGCTCTCATCGAGCCCCCGTGAGATCGGAACACACCTCACGCACTCTTGCGCGTGTACAAAACTCCATGTGTGCAGTGTCTGTGTAGTAGGTAGTTATATCGCGGCTTTTATATAGGAATTGAGTGGACTGTCCGGGTTGTAGTTGCAGCAACAAGGTCACACGGTTATGCAACTTCTAGGACCTTATTATTTAGATTTCCATGATGACATTGACGCCAGTACCAATGTCATATTATGTATTATGAGACCTCATGTTATGACAGTGAAATACTGTATTAACAATAAATAATGTAAAATTATTTGGCTTTGTTGACCTATAACCGTGTGCCAGGGTTTGCCGGATCTTGAGATACAAATTTATGACTTAGTTCGGGAGTTGTTGCATTACACTTGGATACTATCACTTTACATATATATATTTTTTTTATTACTGTATAACATATTATATATTATGTATATAATATGTGTAGTATATATGTATGTCATATTATGTTATAGATGTATGTAGTATATTAATATTATGTAGTAAATATTA
This sequence comes from Hemistola chrysoprasaria, assembly GCA_947063395.1. Classification (NCBI taxonomy): domain Eukaryota; kingdom Metazoa; phylum Arthropoda; class Insecta; order Lepidoptera; family Geometridae; genus Hemistola; species Hemistola chrysoprasaria. The sequence goes on from OX346725.1 coordinate 1,762,806, forward strand.
TCATTCCAATTATGTATAGTGTATATAAGTTATGTGTTATAATTTTGTACCCGATCCCATCCCTACTCTTCCTATTACACCTTTCCGTCCAGACTGGTTGCCTGGAAGAGATCGCTTAAAGTGATAAGGCCGCCCATTGTCGACCAATCACTTTTTAGTTATAGCTTAAATTTTAAGTTATTATGTTGTACTGTGTAATATTATGTAAAATGGTCGAAATAAAGAGTATTCTAATCTAATCTAATCTACATAATAAACTTTACTAACGCATTTGTAAAATCTATACCTATGGAAATAAACATTTTTACATAATTTTTAGGGTTCCATACCTCAAAAGGAAAAAGGAACCCTTATACACATTTTTAACAGGAATGCATGGAGGTATCAAGTTGAAATTGATATCAACTACTCAGATCTGCGGTGGCTGTAAAAAATCATACTTCTAAGTTAACACAATCAAAAGTTATGGCCATTTTGCTGCATATTTCCATACTTAGCGCATGGAACTAATAGATGGCGCTGTATGTTCTTGGTATGGAACCCTGCACTATGCATACATATGTATGCCTCAACATTTTATTTTATATACAGATAATAAATCTTACTCTGTCAATGGCAATAGCAAAGCTGTACGTTGGATGTTCACTAAACGTAAATGAAGTAGGGTTTCTGTTCCACCATCGGATTGTCAATGAAGAATTGACACTTCCTATAGCATAAATGACACTTGGAACTCCTGTGAAGTCCCAGATCTGGTGGATGGTGTCTTTGTCTCCGATTGCTTTGATGTAAACTAGTACAGTTTTGTTACCGCATTCTATGCAGTTTGGATTCAGTTCCGGTATTATCTGAAATGAATCAATTATCTATTTATTAGTCAATCTATACATAGATAAACATACCTGCATATACATAGTTTTTTTTTATGATAGTAAGTGACAAGACGAGCAAATCAAGTGCCTGATGGTAAGCATCATGATTGCCCATATCAGACACAGTGACACCCATTTTTTTTAAATACAAAATTCTGCATGGCACTGCACTACGCCTGTCATCCTGAGATATTAGTTGTTGAAACTCGTCGTTTTTTTTATGATACTGAGTAGTAACAAGATGAGCAAATCAGGTGCCTGATGGTAAGCATCATGATTGCCCATATCACACAGTGCTACCCAGTGTTATAAAATTATAAATTCTGCACGGCACTGCACTGCGCCTGTTACCCTGGGATATGAGTTGTTGAATCTCGTCATGCCCAGTATTTCGCTGGTAACATTGCCCTTTAGACCGGAACACAGTAATGTTTGCACATTATAGCTTGGCGGATGAATAACTGGCAAAGGTGTGGTACTTCCCCAGGAGGCCCCCTGCAAAAAAGGCCTACCACTACTATCAATCAGGATCATAAATAATTTATTATATTTCCCTGAGTGAAACCATTATGCATTGTATAGTAAACACATACAATGTAGATATACCACAAACACATAACATAATTATATAAATTTTTTGGTCATATTTCCGTAAATTAAGTTCGAAGATTGGATTAATTATTTGAATTATAAATAACATGATAAAATATGATATAATTTACGGAACCTAATTTACGGAAATAAATAAAATAAATAAATAAATAAATACCCAAGACCCAAGAATTGATTTTTGTTCAGCTATCACATATAAAGCTGTAATTTTTCTACAACATGCCTTCACTACCCCTCCCTCCTACAAGTTTTATAGGAGACAACGGGAATGTACCATTCTAAACACAGCAGCAGCCAACCAGATTGAGATTTGAACCAAGGGACTGTGGATTTGAAGCCAGACATAGCTACTATCATTGGGCCATGCACACAGAGTATCAGTTTATGGAGATACTAAAACTTAGAAAATATTATTCAGTATTTTAACAACAGAATTGGTTTTCAGGATCATCAGGGAGCGAAGGTAAAATCGAATGCTAATTAGTACTGTGGCTTAATACACATAAAAACATACCAATTATTACACAAAGGAAATTTGCTGATCATGAGTCAATTAAACTCTAAAACTTTACAAGTAATTTTCGCAAGTACTTTATTTGGGGTTGGATGTAGGAAAATAATGGACGAAAACATACCTATTACGCCTTTAAAGTGCAAAAATGAAGCATAATGATAATTATGAATCATTGGGATGTAATGAAGTTTTTATCTGAATACGCCGAGTGATTTTTATAGTTCTCACCTGTCTATCCAATCCGAACACTAATGTCAACACTGTAGCAAATAATAATAACGTAGAATTCATTTTATCGCTTAAAAATTCTTACAATACTGATGACTAATAATAACAAACACAGAAACAAAAACAAGGACTACGTTATACTCTTCCTAATATGCTACGGGCGACCAACACGATCACTATAATATTAGTACGCGACCAAGTCGACAGAGTCATTCACTGAGCATATAAAGTTGGTTGGTTGTCATTCTGTTCTCGGAAACACTGACGACTGCTGAGACTCGGAAATAGAAATTATAGGAAATTATCTTCTGTGATAATTTTATTTTGAAACAATTTGAAATAGCTTGATGCAGTGTTACCAGATGACTGTGAAGTTCCCCCAACTTTTTCAGAAATCCCCCTGAAAATCAGTTTAAAAAAAGACACCCCGAAACAGTTTTTAGTAATTTTATAAACAAAATCATAAAAATTCTTTATATGCCATAACATAGTAAATAGTATTAGTCATATTCACATTTACTTTTATGTGACTAAATTCACACGATTTTATTATTAAACATATTTAACAATCCGATATAGGCACAATATTGATACAACCGTTTGGCAATGAATACCGTATTCTGAAAACGGCTTCGGCAGTTTCTATTGCCGTTCGGTTGCGCTATTTGTCTTAAATGAACATTATTTTCCCCCGAATGCCTACGCATTTCTCCCACGAAACCGAAAAAAAAACCAAATTTGTAAGGAATCCCTCCCATCTGGCATCACCAGCTTGATGCGCGCGACAGCTGTCTGTCGTCTGTCATTCGTTGTCACAGTGACAATTCTAACGATTCCGATAAAATAATGAAAATCGAATCAAATTATCCAAAAATATTGATACCGACTAGTCACTCGATAGTTTAATCTAAAGGGAGTCCATAGCGTAATATTTTATTTATTATTATTACACAAATATATATATACATTATAACACTTATACATAATAACAATCGAGATCCATAGAAGCGGAGAACACTTGGTACAGACCAGCCCCCGCTCGCAGCACTGGTTCACGAATTGACGCACGGGACGTCGCCTCGATCTTGAGCGGTACAGTGAGCATAACTGTACCAAGTGTTCCCTGGGGCACTACATCTAAAAGAAAAAGAAGTTGTTAGTTTTATGGCTACGTCTACCTTACATTATGATTATTCTATTTAGCAATTATAGCCAAGTAAATCTGAAAAGTTTCATCTTTACTTATACAATTTCAATAATCTTCGCCGTAAAATTTTCGCCAACCCGGCGCGTGAAACGCGCGCTGTGATTTTTATTCTGTCTGCCCGTTATGATTGTTTTTACCATTTACTTGTGCCTTTTCAACAATACTGTTTCCTGTTAAATTCAGTCTCGTGTGAACCTTATTTTACCCCAATTCAACTCTAATAAGACTACCATCTCTCTAGTGTGCTCGTAGTGGAGCCCAACGTGGGGCCCCGACTAATTTTGTTCTGCTACTGATAGAAACAAATGAGATATTAAGCAAAGGATGTTAGCTATTAGAACAACTACCTATCTCAGGTTTAATATAGTTGTTCTAATAGCTTCTAAAAGAAATTCGTCCGCGTGACGTTATGACCGCCTAGCATGGCACGGGGATAATTAGTTTTCCCCGGTTTTTCTCTCTTTCGCGCCCGAAATATTCATATCTGCTGTCTCGTTCTAACCCCCTGGGACTTCGTTATCCCTGCTCACTATGCTACCGGGGCTGAATATATATATAGTGGGAAAAGTCTAAGTAAACAACAACACTCTTCTGATCCCATTTATTATCTGAGAAATAAGCTTTCAATGTCACATTCTTACAAAGACATCGTTTCAAGTAAGACAATCCAGTATCGCGCGTCTATCAAACTTGAAATTAGCCCAAGACGGGGCCACAAAATTAAAATAGACATCAAAATCATTTACTTCTACATCTGGACTTTCTTTAGGAATCGGTGACAAATTAATATTTTGAGGAGTAAACAGCTGCCTTTTAGCCAGTTTCCGCTCCTTTCTATTGCCATTTTGATTACCATTGCCAGTTTTTGAAGAATGATTACCACTGGCAACTTTCGCGCCGTTATTCTTGTACTTTCCCGCGGAATTCTGCTGATAAACCTGTATTTCGTTCTGCAGGCCAACCGATATCGTCTTTTTGTTTTTATTTGTGGAAGTATCAATATCACCCATGGACTTATGGCGGGTTCTCCTTGTACTGTTTATATTCGAGTTATAAATTATTTCAGCCTCTTTTCTCTTTCTAATAGCCACAGTACACTCCTCATCCCACCATGGTGGAGAAGGGAGCTTGCCTTGTACTGAGTTCTTAAGTTGGAATGTCTCTTTTGCTGCCTCATCTATTATTTCAGTGAATGCCTGTGAACCGACAGAAACCTGCGAAGCATGGGGAAGTAATGCAACTTTCTCTTCTACTGCTGTCTTAAAATCTTCCCATTTTTTCTCCTTAATTATATACTTAAACCTAGGTGAACGTGGGGGTCTATATGTACAGTGAGCTTTAGGAAAACTTAGAAGTATTGGAAAATGATCACTTCCATATGTTGAGCCAAGAACCTGCCAAGTAGTAGTGGAAGCTAATTGAGGAGAACATATTGATAGGTCAATAGCACTGACATTTTGAGTAGGGTCTGTTCTACGTGTTGGTGTACCAGTATTAAGGATGCAAAGATTTAAAGTGTCTAGGATATCTAAAAACTCTACACCAGCAGCACTGGAGATGGAGCTTCCCCATGAACAATGGTGTAAATTAAAATCTCCCATGATTATATAAGGTTTAGGAAGGGACGAAAGGATAGTTTTGATTTCATGTAATATAAGAGAATTAGAAAGAGGAATATATATTGAAACATAACATATTCTATTTATTTGAAGAGATACTATAGAGAAATTATCATAGGAAGGTAAGGGTAGAGGGGTGAAAGCACAAGAATTATTTACAAGAAGAGCGGCTCCTCCATGCCCATCGGGTCTATCGTCCCGAAGGCAGGAGTAGCCGCGGATATTAAAGGCAGAGCCTGGCCGCAGCCAGGTCTCTGCCAATGCAATAATAAACGGATCAAATTCATTTATAAGGTCGATCAGCTCACTCCTTTTGCTCCGAACGCTCCGACAGTTCCATTGAACTGCTCTGGATGTGGTGTGCTGACGATCCATTATGGGGTGTGAATGTCTTGGCAAGTATTTCAATAATAGGGGCAGCGTGATTCGGTTTTAATATATTTGATTGTAATAATAAATTAATTAACAACATGATAATCTGGTTTATTGATTGTATTTCCTCATCATTCACAGCTGTGTTGTAAGCACAGCCATTTGATGGGGATGGTGGATTGTAATCTCGGACTAATAACTTATGAGCTACCTGGTCATATCCTTTCCCTATTTTGGGATTGGACTTTGGTTTGGCAAAAACTGTTTTTTTATAAGAAATATTAGATGGGTAGTGGCTAGTGGAGTTAGAGTTAGGGGATGTCGTTGGTTGGTCTATTGGTGTTGCTGCTACCTCTGCATATGGTCGTGATACTGTTGGGTGCAATTTAATGGCCTCCGCATAGGAAATGCAATTTTGGGCCATTGTTAGTTTAATTTGTTTTTGTCTGGCCATTTCAGGGCAAATTTTACTAATAGCATAATGAATACCACCACATAGGCAGCATGAGACACAGCCCTCATCAGTCCTGCAATTTTCACCTGTGTGCTCTTGACCACATTTATAGCAGCGAGGCTTAGACCTACATTGTATTTTAGTATGGCCAAATCGACAACAATTATAGCATTGTATGGTCGGGAAGGTGTACATTTCAACAGGTAATGCATTATAACACATGTAAACTCGTTTAGGTAGCATTTGTCCATCAAATGTTAACACAATGGTTTGGGTTGGCTTCCATGTGGGTGTACCTTCAATCATTACCTTATAATTAAGTCTGCGTGCATTAAGAATTTTGCCACATCCAAATGGGACTGTGACATTGTCTATTATTTCCTCGGGAGACCATTCGACAGGAACTCCTCTCACAATACCCATTCGGGTTACTGCGAAAGAGGGAATAAATGCTTTTAAGTCATTTTCACTTAGTGTCTTGTCACTGATGAATGCATTGGCTTCTTCGTGTTTAGAGAAAGCTATAGCTACTCTGTTTCTTCCTATTTTTTTAACACTGCCATTTACAATACTATGAAAAGCACAGCGCTTTAAAAACTTTCCCAAAGCAATAGGGTGTAAGACAGTGGAATCATTTGGAGACAGTTGAATGCGCTGAACATGAACCACATATGGAGCAACATCTGTAGACTCGTACTGAGGCCTTGCGACAGGTGTGGGGACATGACTCTGGGGAGTAGTTTCATGGGCTACAGGTCGCACCACATTACTCTCCTTGCTCGGATCAGGAGTTGTGTGATTAATAGCTGATGGCTTTATAAAAGTAAAGGGACTTTGTTCTGGAATAATTTCGTGATCCGAGCAAGAACACTGGGGATCCACACTGGGGTCCACAGTAATAGATCTTTCTGACTGTCTCCTTTTCTTTTTATTTTTGCACAACTTATGTGAGCGGCCGCGCTTTATAGATTTGTTTATGGAGCCATCTGTGTCCATTCCAGATTCACTGGATACTATAGTAATATAGCTGGCGGCAGGGGGAACACCTCCCCCGGGATCGGGGGGGTCACCCATAATAAAAATAAAAGAAAAAACTTACCAACTATCTGTACACAATTAACTATTTACAAATAAATACAATAAATAGAAGTATATTTACACAGAATTAAATGGATTATCTCCTATAAATTAATATTTTATATATAAAATTTTATGGAGACCGAAAAAACCCGCGTTCCTCTTTCGAAGTTTCCCGCGCTCTGATCCAAGCTTGAAGAGAGCTTGAAGAGATGAAACGTCAAACGGTACGTCTTAGATTTAATGAACTGTAAACCATAAACGAACTAAACACAGATTATAATAACTAACTTCCTTGGCTGTGATTTTTTTCTAGTTCGACCTTACACGATGAGCGTATTTGCGAAATCAATTTTATTTTTCAAGTTTATTTGTCTCAGTCAATTCAGTTACCAATAATGTAAGTGTAATAAAAAGACCTCTCAGGAAAACTAAGATAATTCATATAATATAATAAGAATTTTATTACTGCGTTTGCCGCGCGTAATAATAAATCTGGACAAAGCTTACGACTCTTTTATTGAATTAGGGGTCACTATGGACCACTAATATAGATCTCTACACACCTATATAAATTGCCACTATTTGATGCGAATCCAATTGATCGAAATCGGTTTATCCTTTTGAAAGCCATGTCACAAACAGACACGAATTTTCTGTTTTCATAATATTTTAACTTTATTTTCTTTAGGTGATTCAAAGCCACAGATCACTATAATTATGTTCAAAGCTACCATGACATATATGTAATTACAGTCGAGATACGGCGAGGAATATGGATAAATAAACACACATGAGAAAAGCCAACTTCATTTAATATAGGTAGGTATTTACATTAAATCTTATATTACACAAATTAATTAATATAAATATTGTTTACAGTTTACATCACAGTTGTAGATAGGTTTGATAATCGACCTGAAGACACATTTCGCGGCTTCGCTCGCGATTGTACTACGAGCCCTTGTAAAAATCGAGTGTCGCTTATGAGTTAAGAGTAAGATAATTTCACTCACTTGTGACGAATTTAGAATAATTAGAAGCGAATGTTCATTATTTCCAATTAAGCTAATAAGCACGCAATAAATTATGTATGCGATCGTTGGGTCTGTTTAGTCCATATAATCTGTGGTTAACATTGTCACAAAATACAAGCAAATGCACCTAATGTGCATAATATGTACACAACGGTTCTAAAAACTGAAATCAATGCACGCGTCGTTTTTAGGGTTCCGTAAAAAAAAACCCTTCTCAAAAGTCTCAAAAGGAACCCTTATAGGATCACTATGTTGCCCGTGTGTGTGTCTGTCCGTCAGTTAAGATCTTTATTCTCAAGTAACTCAAGTATATGGTCCCTTGGTGCTGTAAAAAAATCAAACATCTAAGTCAACTTTATCAAAAGATACGGCAATTTTACCGCACATTTAAATATTTTACGCAACGGGCTAAATACCTCTAGGGTACTCCCGGTACTCTAGGGTACTCCCGTTGGCCTAGCATCATAAAAATTTAGCAAACAGCAAGATCTTATATCACAAGTCGTAAAGAAAAAGTTCCAAAACCATAAAATAATACAAAAAAATTGTGATTAGTAACATGTTTGCGGTATTAAGGTATGGAACTCTACATTAACTAAGCATACACTTTTTTTTTAATTTATTGACGAAAATAAAGAAAAGGGCTTTGTCGCTGTGCGACCACATCGCCCAGTACAAGCATACACTTACCAAGGCATGCCTTAACAATTTATTTTTCTTTTAGCACCTCACGGCTTGTGTATTTTGTTACAGTAGAAGTATGAAATATTTAACGTAGAAAAATAGAGTACTTCAGAAGATTCTTGCATGCGTTAATTTTTGAACCGTTGTATATAAAATGCCCCGCGCTGGGCCTCACAGCGTAGGGGGGCGTCCCCCAGGTGGCGGATGGGGGGAAGGTCGGTAGCACAGCCTAGCTAGCTATTCGGCTAAGTCCGATGGACTCGCTGACCGAAGAAGGATGTGGTCCTCCAGCACTTAGGGGGTTGTGCGGCGGGTTAACACCCCACCCACGGAAAAAAAGTAACGTTACGAAACCGATACAAGAAGAAAAACGATCCGATCCCAAACTCAACGACAAACGGCATGGATTCATGGACCTCCGATTAGCCTCATGGAATGTTAGAAGTTTATATAGACCTGGCGCCTTTATACCAAGTGACTAGAGAGCTGCATAGGTATAAGATCGGGATAGCAGCTTTGCAAGAAGTAAGGTGGCCAGGGCAGGGAGAATGCCGTCTGGATGACGGTAGCATTTTGTTTTATAGTGGTTCAAGTAACACCAAGCATATAAATGGCACAGGTTTTATAGTTAAGAAATATTTATTAGGTAACGTAATTAAATTTGAAGCAATTTCAGATAGAATTAGTATCTTGAGAGTTAAAAGTAAATTTTACAACATCACAATACTAAATGCATACGCTCCAACTGAAATGGCCGACGAACTGACAAAAGACAGCTTCTATGAAGAATTAGAAGTTATTTACGATAAAATGCCGGAATATGATACCAAGGTGATACTGGATGACTTCAACGCTAAAGTAGGGAAAGAGGAAACATTCGTGCCTACCATTGGAAGACATAGTAAGCACGAACATTCTAATGACAACGGTGTGCGAGTTATCAGCTTTGCAACAGCTAAAGCTATGGTGGTAAGGAGCACAATGTTTCCGCACAAAGAGATTTACAAAGGCACATGGAAGTCCCCGGATGGTAAAACGATCAATCAAATAGATCATGTACTTGTAGACAGAAGGCATATGAAATGTATAGAAGATATAAGAGTTTTTAGAGGAGCTGATTGTGATACTGATCACTACATGCTAGGTATTAAATTTAGAGGAAAAATTAAAATTGTGAAAGGGGAACAAAAAGCAAGAGAGGATAATATAAACACAGAAAATTTACGAAGCGACATTATCCGGGAAGAGTTTAAGCTAGAGCTAAGCAATCGATTTAAGGATTTAGAGATATCAGATAATATTGACGATACTTGGGAAAAGGTTAAAATAAATATAAAAGAAGTAAGTTTAAAAATATTAGGGCCAAGGCAAAAGCGAAAGAGGCAGAAATGGATAACAGATAATTGTAAAGAGCTAATAGAAGAGAGAAGAAACTATAAAATATTAGCAGAACAGGAAGACAAATACACGGCAAAGTATAGAGAACTACAAACTACTACGAAAAATGCAATAAAATCAGCGAAAAGGAAAAACATGGAGAGAATGGTACAAAATATGGAAACTCTCATCAAGGCCAAGGAATCAAGGAAGTTCTATAAAGAAGTACGGTCTGTTAAAAAAGGATTTCAACCAACAACGCATTTGCTTGAAGATGATAATGGTAACCTCGTGACAGACGAAAGGAAAATAAAGGATATGTGGAAGGAATATTTCAAATCATTATTAAACTGTCCTCAACCAGATTGTCCAATTGATGAAGCCAATATAGCAAATATCAGCGAAATAGAAGCATTAAGCTTTCAAGAAGTTAGGGAAGCTATCGTAAAGCTGAAAAATAATAAGTCACCAGGTATAGATAATATTCCCTCCGAAGTATGGAAGTACAGTGGAGGGGTGGTCCAAACAAAGCTTTACGAACTATTGGTCAAAATCTGGAACGACGAAAATTTACCATCTCAGTGGAATACAGGAATCATATGTCCTATACACAAAAAAGGGTCTAGGAAGAAATGTTCGAACTACCGTGGAATAACTCTGCTGCCAACGGCGTACAAGATCCTATCCTACGTGTTACTTAAAAGACTAGAACCATACGCTGAAGAATTGATAGGGGACTACCAGTGTGGTTTTAGACGTAACCGTAGTACAGTCGATCAGATTTTTCTCCTAAAACAACTCATGGAGAAAAAATGGGAATATGCACAGAGTATTCACACATTGTTCGTGGACTTCGCAAAGGCATACGATAGCATAGACCGAGGTTCTTTATATACCATATTGAGGAACTTTCACGTCCCCGCTAAGCTTGTGAGAATGATCGAGGTGGCTACTTCTAAAAGTAGAGCAGTGGTAAGGGTAGGAAAGGAGATTTCTGAGGTTTTTGAAATCGAAACCGGTTTAAAGCAGGGAGATGCCCTGTCACCTATGTTGTTCAACATAGCACTAGAGCACGTCATTAGGAAAGTTCTTGCCCTAGATGGCGGCGTACAGCTAAATGGGCAACATAAGGTGATAGGATATGCGGACGACTTGGCGTTGATAGGGCAGAGAAAAACTGAAGTGCAGGAAGCCGTGAAAATCTTGGCGGAGGAAGCAAGGAATGTGGGTCTCAGGATAAACGTGGATAAAACGGAGTATTTACATATGAAGCGCTACAAGAACACCCGAATAGCAAGACAGAGCTTAGACCTTGAAGGCACGGTCTATCAGGGAACAGCAAAGTTTAAGTACCTCGGCTGCACTATTACCGATACTAATGCGAGAGAGGACGAAATTGAGGTACGAGTACAAAACACACTACGGTGTAGTGCAGCCCTGCATAAAGTGTTGGTGTCCAAGCTTCTCAGCAAGAGTACAAAATTACGGATTTACAAAACTGTAATTCGTCCAATCCTAATGTACGGCTGCGAAGCTTGGAGTCTAACACAGAAGGAGGAAAATAAGCTTCGCGTGACAGAAAGGAAAGTGTTAAGAAAGATTCTGGGACCCGTGAAGAATGAAGATGGAAACTGGCGGATCAGAAGAAATAAAGAAATTGAATATCTAGTGGCCGAGCCAAATATCATCGGCGAGATAAAATCCCACAGACTTCGCTGGCTCGGCCACGTTGAACGCATGGGGGAGGATCGGGCAGTAAAGAGAGCGTACTTGGGACGCGTAACCGGGAAAAGGCCGGTCGGGCGTCCTAAGTACCGTTGGAAGGATGAGGTGGAAAAAGACCTGAAGGCGCTTCAAGCAGATTCGTGGCAAGCTATAGCGCAGGACAGACAGGAGTGGCGTCTTCTTGTGTCGGAGGCCAAGACTCACTTTGGGTCGCTGCGCCAGTATAGTTAGTTTAGTTAGTTTTTGTATATAAAATGCAGTCGCGGTTCAGAAATAATTTCGTACATTGATCTGTTAATAGATCTACTAGTGTAGTAAATGAACGGATTCTTTGTATGGGGACCCATGCATTAATTCCTCAGTCGATGAAACTTTGCAGGGTTATAAAATAGTATGAACCAAGACTTATTTTAAAAAATCCAAAAAAAAAACCACACGGAAGTTAGGTATTTAACCTAAAAACACAAATCTGTTAATATATTGAACCGAGTAATTTCTCAGTCCAAATTTATTTTACCAAATGAGTTATTTATACCAGTATGTGATACTTGATAAAAATCCAAAACTTTTGTCAAGTATTATATTGCTTTTTTAATACAATTCCTTTTTATGGCCCTCATTTTCATCGGAAAATTTCTCAGTCCTTTTTTTTTTCTTATATGATCTTAGAATGTTATTTAGCGTTACGAGTAAGAAAATCAAAAAAAAAATGCATTCCAATATTGTTATATGTTAAACTATAAATAACACTGTATGGAAAATTTCTCAGCATTATTTTATTTTTTAAATATGTTAAGTAGTCACACAAACACACAAATCCGAAATATCCAAAAAAAAATCCATCCAGAACACCAAGATTTTGGAAGCGAAGATAAATCTATCCCGCGTTTACACGCAATAATGTGCCGTCTTGCTTTACCAGTTGGGTGCAGATTAGCGTGCTCGCGTTAATAGTAAAACTTTTGGCTCGCTTTTCAAGACATTAATACAGAATTATTTATTTTTTGTGTTATATACACTATACTATAATGCATCTATGTACGTAATTACATATCAACACTAGCTGTTGCCAGCGGCTCCGTCTGCGTGGACTTTGGTTATCGCGCGTTATCCATGCGGGTGGAGCTATGTCCTATGGAGCTAAGTAGCCTATGTCCTATTCCAGAACCTAATCTACATGATGTGTGCAAAGTTTCATTCCGTTCCGTCCAGTAGTTAAAGCGTGATTGAGTGACAAACAACCAAACTTTCGTTTATAATATTAATAGGCTATCTCTGTATATAATTATAGATATATAAAATGATATTGGTTGATTTATTTATTTACATTAGCAAATCACGTATTTGAACTAGAAATGAAAAGGATAGATGTTTTGCCGGATACCGGATACCGAATATTCGGCAAACCTAGAAGCCGGATGGACAGATATCCGGCCGCCGAATATCCATCCGAACATAGCCGATTGGCGAATTGTTACACGAGCAAACCGTACGAACGATCGGGTGTGTACAAAGTGGGTATAAAGAATAGACCTGGATACGTAATACCGTTTATTCTGGCTATCGATTATTGCTAAGTGGTGATACAGACGCTTGCGAGTTTTAATGTATGGAGGCGCCATCTATTGAGACGAACTTAAACTAAACTTCTCATACATACCGCCCACCAAGGACAAATGCAATTTGGCCTTTAATATTAGCCGCCGCCCACCGTGACTTTACCTAGGTAGGTCAAGTGTCCTACGCACAGCACAAGTATTGTTCTTGGTGAGGTATTTACAATCAATCCTTAAATATTAAAAATCTAGCTTATATCTAATCCAACATTTCACAATCAAACCGGCAACGGTAACATACAGTTTGGAAGTAGGACGCTTATTTCACAATTGTTTTTTGTCCGCAACGTAACGACGCGAGTAACGTTCTCGGACCCTGTATGTTTGGCAACCACCCGTCTAAGTAGGCATCTACATGGTGATAAATTCTCCTCCTTGATTAAAACCACATCCCCAATCCCCGGTTCAGGTTGCTGGTAAGCCCATCTATAACGATGAAAAAATTTGTGTGTGCTGTGCATCCGCGAAAATTAGATCAGTAAGCGCAGATTTCTTCGGCAGCAGTATAGGATACCTAACATCTTCATTGCCCGAGATGTTATTCAATCGACCTTCAACTCGCAATAAACCCTCACCATCAACATAAGGATTCAATGATTTCAGACGTCCCTTGATTTTAATGAAATGGTCGTTCCTTTTAAAAAGATCCAACTCCGCCTTGAAATGTTCACCTTGACATTGTTTTATGCAAGTCTGAAGCGCATGTGATAATTCTGCTGGCGTGAGATGCTCCTGACGATTTCGTTCATTAGCTGGCTTTTTCAGTTCGAGAAAGCGTCGACGATAAACTATAACTCGTATCAACTTCGTGAGTGATGAGTATCTCTTCCAATTTGAGACGTCCGGTATCGCTAAATTAACTTTAATCTCTTCCATTTTTCTTTAAAAAAAAGGTGATAACACCTTGTTGAAGAATTACAGACACATCTCGCTTCTGAGCCATGTTTATAAGTTGTTTTCGAGGGTCATTACGAATCGTCTCAGTCGCAGGTTCGATGACTTCCAGCCGTCTGAGTAAGCAGGTTTCCGAAAAGGCTACAGCACCATAGACCACATCCACAAGCTACGCCAAATTATACAGAAAACCGAAGAGTATAATTTGCCATTATGTTTAGCGTCCGCTGGCTGTCCATAGAAGGGTACTGATCCCTGCACTTACGTATGGTAGTGAATGTTGGGTCTGGCAGAAGCATGAAAGTAAGATTAATTCTGTGGAGATGAGAAGCCTGTGAAGCATGACTGGAGTGACTTTGATGGACAAAATGAGGAATAGTGCGATAAGGGAACGCTGTGGCGTGGTAGAAGATGTAGTGACAAAGATAGAGAAAGGAATGCTGAGGTGGTTCGGACATGTGGAGAGGATGGATGAAAGGAGATTAACAAAAGAGATTTATAAGGCTAGTGTGAATGGTCAAGTCGGTAGCGGTCGACCTAGGCGTACTTTTCATGAACAAGTTGACGTTGTTCTTAAGAAAAGCAAAATCCAAAAGTACCTACAACCGACGAGCATGTATGAAAAATGTCATGAAAGTGAACGAAGCGAAAGTTGTATGTCAGGATCGTAGCAAGTGGAGGTAAATAATCTCTGCCTATCCCACCGGGAACAAGGCGTGACTGCATGTATATATGTATGTTTAGCGTTTGTGGACTATGAAAAGGCCTTTGATTTGATCAAGACATGGGCGGTGCTCGAGTCTCTCCAGCGATGCCATATTGACTATCGGTATATCGAAGTGTTGAAGTGCTTGGATAGGAACGCCATTATGTCGGTTCGAGTACAGGACCAGAGTTCGAAGGCGATCACGTTGAATAGAGGGGTAAGACAGGAAGACGTCATATCTCCGAAACTGTTTACTGCCGCAATGGAGGACGCCTTCAAGCTTCTGGAATGGCAAAGGCACGCCATCAATATTAATGGCGAATACATCACTCACCTTCAGTTTACCGACGACATTTTAGTCATGGCAGAATCGATGGAAGATCTTAGCATGATGCTCGAAGACCTCAATCGAGTTTCTCAACGGGTCGGCCTTAAAATGAACTTGGACAAGACGAAGGTGATGTCTAATGCCCATGTTGCGCTGACCCCAGTACCGGTTAGTAAAGCGATTCTAGAAGTTGTTGACTCTTACGTCTACCGAGGACAAGTAGTCCAACTTGGTAGGTCCAACTTCGAGAAAGAGGTCAACTAGGCTGGGCAGCGTTCGGAAACCTACGTAGTGTCTTCTCGTCCAAAATACCTCAGTGCCTCAAGTCGAAAGTATTCGACCAATGTGTGTTGTCAGTGATGACTTACGGATCTGGAACGTGGTCCCTGACTGTGGGCCTTATCAGTAAGCTCAAAATAGCGCAACGAGCTATGGAGATTGCTATGCTCGGGATTTTTCTGCGAGATCGAGTCAGAAATGAGAAGATCCGTAGACGAACGGATGCTACCGACATAGCCCAGCGGATTAGAAAGTTGACTTCAACTTGCTAATCCACTTGGCAATGGGCAGGGCACAGCACGTAGAACTGATGGCCGATGGGCCGTAAAGTTCTCGAATAAAGACCACGGACTGGTAAGCGCAGCTTAGGACGTCTTCCCACATGGTGGAACAGACGATCTGATAAGTACGGCAGGAGCACGCTGGATGCAGGCCGCTTACAACCGAACTGGATGGAAATCTAAGGCCTGTGTTCAGCAGTGGACGTCCTATGGCTGATATGATGATGACAATGATGATGATGGCACCTTTTGAAGAGGATAAAACGCGATTGCACGTGATATTGATTCTTTTCTCAATTCAGTACGCATTGGTCGCGATCGTGAAACGTGATCCTTATGGTGGTCAGTTAATTCTGTACAATACCTAAACTTAACAAATTTTGCTAGTATTTATTTTTTAGCACCCTGCAGCAGTGTATACAGCGATAGACTTTTTCGGAAGCTGACCTTGTATACGAAGATAAGTGAAACCGTTTGTTGCAGCATAATTCATTTAATACCTATTAAGTAGCCAGCTTTACGGGGGAAAAGATAAAAAAATGATAAAATAAAAAGTATTTTCAGCAATATCCGCTTTTGACTACGATAATATGAGCCGTATTGGCCGTGGAGTTACCAGCTTGAGAACAGTGCTCCACCCTCTCTACTCTCTACCCGTGGTTGCCGTAAGAGCCGGCTAAAGGTTAACAGATCCGGAGGACGAGCAGCAGCGTCCTCTGCAAAATACCATCGATCTGCGCTCGACAACCCGCCTGCCAAGCGTGTCGAGTATTGGCAAAACCCCCTTTACGGGGGAAGCCTATGTTCAGTAGTGGATTACCAACGGCTGAGATGTGATAATGAATATGAGCCACCATGATAGTTTTATTTCCTCGCCACACACCCTCGCCACGACACGACAGCCTCGTTGGCTCAGATGGTAGTAACTCTGCTTTCAGTGCCGCAGGCCCCGGGTTCGATCCCCGGCCAGGTCAAACATTTGTGTGCATGAACATGTCTGTTTGATCTGTGTCTGGGTGTTATAAGCTTATATAAGTATGTATATCAGTCATCTGGTTACCATAGTACAGGCTTCTAGCCTAGTTTGGGACCAGATGACCATGTGTGGAAGTTGTCCCATATTATTATTATTATATTATTATTTCTCAATAGCACCTAAGGAGTTTGATGAAAAAAGTTTGGTCATAAAAGTACTCAATTAAAAATTAACAAGCGAATAAAAACGTTTTGGTTGAAATGAAGTTTGTTGGAATGGCGGAATATTTTCAAATAGTAAATCTAATAATGTCGTTTTACATTTAATTAAAAGAAATGTTTTCGGTTACTACTTTTTTGATATATTATTACCGGCAAAAAAGTGTTATTTTATTTTATTATTAATATTCATATACGTCACAAGTTTGTTCATTCGTGGCCGAAGGCTCATAGAAAGAGGACAGAAGCCTTTATATTTATTTATCATAATTTGCCTGTAGTGCAGTTTGACTATCAATTTTGTTCTGTAATTAAAAATTGATATATGATAATTTTCTTAATTTTTTTTTAATCCGGTATCTGGCCGGATACTTGTCCATTATTCGGTAACTGGCCGAATATTAAATTCGTGCCGGATAGCCTGGATACCGGAAAGTTACCGAATATCCGTTTCATCTCTAATATTAACATTATTGTTTTGAGGATGTATTAAATTATAAGTCTCGGCGCAAACGGACCATCGACCACAACCACCGGTGGTCGGCAGTTAAGAGCAGTTTACACACGCATTTTCATACGTATTGTAAAGCACGTTTGCGCAAAGCAAGTGTCGCCTAAAAAATTAAAGTGATGTAATGAAACTTCAAACTATTCCCAAGGAATATGTACAAAATTACAAATTAGCGGCTAATCAAATATAAATACGTGAATAGTAAGTAGGTATACAATAATGTCGCGCGGGCGGCCAGTACCGCTCCCGCGCCCCGCTCCTCCACCCCGCTCCCTACTCACGGCTCCCGATAGCTAGATTCAAATCTGTTTATTATTAAAATGTTTTTAGTTATTAATCCGCTTGATTTTTTTTTGGATATTTTGCTAGTTGAAATGAAAGTTAACGGTGTACTTAAATCAATAAAGAAAATAGACTGAGAAATTTTCCACTGCAAATAAAGAGACAATTTAAAAAAAAAATATAATTACATGGTTTATTTTTTGGATTTTTATTGTGTGGTTATATGACTTCGATAAAATAGCATTCCCGTTAAAAAATTCGACTGAGCAATTTTCCAGTCCAAGTTACACCAAGAAACATATGTTATAAAAAATTTGGTGATTCTGCTGGGAATTTTTTTTGGATATTTCGTGTATTGTTTGTATAGATTACATGAATATGTCCTGTGAAGAAAGTTCAAACGGAGCATTTTTCCTAAAAAAGATATCATAGAAATAAGATTTTAATTAAAAAAACCTAACTTCTTAAATTTTTTTTTTTTGGATATTTATACAATACCTTAATTTATTGATACTTAATCATGCTATAAAGTTTTTACTGACTGAGGAATTACTGTGGGGGTCCACTATGTTCATTTCCTACACTACTACGCGTGAGACACATAATATACATATTGAATCTAAATTATATACCTATTTCATGTGTCTAGGAAGTGCGGTCCAGCGTCTGATAAGTGCTTCATTTCAAAATGAGGAGAAAAAAGTGTCTTACAGTCGCCAATATTCTATTTCGCATGGGGGTCAATGGCCGTTTTTCGCTCTGGATTTGAATCGGTCCGTATTTAATCAGTTTGGTTTTTCTAAATTATATTATGGGTTAATAATAGCTGCCTTTATCAATAAAGTTTTTATTATTATTAATAATTTATTATCAGTTCATTTTATTTACTTATTAATAATTTTTAGGGTAAATGGCCGTTTCTCTACAAAGTTTATCGTTCATGAGTCAGTATGTTTCTGTATGGGCCTGGGATGTGTGGTCCTGCGCCTAGTGAGAGCTTGTAGGAGAGCGCGTCCGGAGGCGGCGCATAGTTCCGTGCCGTCCCTGGCGCCGCATACACGAGCGTTGTTGGATAATGAGTTCATTATGTGACTATAACAATTAAAAAGTTAATTAGACTATTTGTTGCACAAACTCACCAACTATGGATATAATGATATAACCAACGACCGGTGTTTGGGAGAAGTTGTTGGAAACACTGCAGCGTGCCTACTAGATAACTTACCGAACTGTATGGAAATATACATGAGTAGTGGCGAGCCAGTCAATGCTGCCGGTGTTGGGCTCCACAGTGCCCGCGCCTACGAACTTAGACGCGGGACCGCATGTGAATATTAACGTTACTCTGTTCCCATCCTGAAATAAACACTATATTTAGTTGAAAATATAATATTGACTGCCTCGGTGGCGTACAGGGCGCATGCTCGACTGCCAATCAAGAGGTCCCGGGTTCGATACCCAGGTCAGGCAAAAAAAAAAAAAAAAAAAACTCAAACAGATTTATTCAAATAGGTCATAATCTGACACTTTTGTACGTCAATGAAGATACAGTACTGAGTCTACCGTGCGTTCGGAAAGATACCTCTACAAGAAGAACGCACAAGAAACTTGTAGGGCTTAATTTTTTCAACAGATAGTTTCACAATATTTGGTTTGGTTACATTCGTTTTCTTTGAAGGTGCCGCGAGGCGACTATGCAGAAGTTTCCAGGCCTCTTTGTCCTCTATGTACTGGTTGACTTTATAATAAGCCTTCTTAAGTAAAGTAGATTTTATATAGGTTTTGAATTTACCCTCTGAGAGCCCAGTTATCTCTTTTGGGATTTTATTATAGAAACGTACACTATTTCCTAAGAATGTCTTTTTATTTGTTTTAGATAATCTAAAGCTAGGTACAGCTATTTTGTCTTTATTCCTAGTATTAAAATTATGAAGGTCACTATTTAATTTTAATTTATGTAAATTTTTACGCACATACATGATGTTCTCATAAATGTATAAGGATGGTAGGGTCAGTATGTTTATTTCTTTAAATAATTCCCTCAGGGATTCGCGTGGACGCATCTCATAGATGGCACGAATCGCACGTTTTTGTAGTATAAAGATAGTTTCTATATCTGCAGCTGACCCCCACAACAGAATCCCATAAGACATCAAGCTATGGAAATATGCAAAGTACACTAATCTCGCCGTGGCTACATCTGTTAGTTGCCTAATTTTATAAACCGCGTAAGCTGCAGAGCTTAGTTTCCCTGAGAGCTCGGTGATATGAGTGCTCCATTGCAGTTTAGAGTCTATATTTATGCCAAGGAACAAAGTTGCATTGTCAATATTGAGTCTTTCACCGTCAAGAACTATGATTGGTTCTATACTTCTGACGTTAGGCAACGAAAATTTCAAACATTTAGTCTTTTTCGCATTCAATAACAGATTGTTTGCTGTGAACCATACTTGCTAAAGTATTATTAACATGTACTAGTGAAGTATCCTTCCTATCAACTTTAAAAATCAATGACGTATCATCGGCAAATAAAACTATATCTGCTAGACCGTGGACCATGTAAGGCAAATCGTTAATATATGCCAAAAACAGGAAAGGACCCAAAATTGATCCCTGTGGGACTCCCATCTTGACAGGAGAACTAGCAGATGTGATACCATTGACGCTAACCTTCTGCTGCCTACTAGACAAGTATGATTCCACCAGGTTCAGGGCATTCCCATGAATTCCATATACTTCTAACTTGCGCAGTAACGTGCAGTGTTCTACACAGTCGAATGCTTTGGAAAGGTCACAAAACACTCCAATGGCATCCTGTGAACTCTCCCAAGCCTCCAAGACAAGAGTCATGAGATGACAGCCTGCATCGGTTGTTGATCTGCATTTGGTGAAACCATACTGGTTTGAATGCAATATTCTATTTCTATTGAAATGTGACAGCAGTTGGTTTAGCATCAATTTCTCAAAGATTTTACTTAATACTGGCAAAACAGAGATTGGCCTATAGTTTGACATGACAGGCAATGTTAAATATTGGATTTTTCCATTAGGAATTATCTCAATAACTGCCTGGAGTCTGGAACTGTGCCCGGTAGATGGCAACAGGCTCGGCCCCCTATTACATGGGACCAATAACATACTGGCGAAATGTGGGTGTATCTACTATGGGACTGAGGCCTGGGTACACCTCTGCCTACCCCTTCGGGAAAAAGGCGTGAATGTATGTATGAAAAATTAATACCGGATATAGAATAGTGCTCCACCCTCTACCCGTGCTTGCCGTAAGGGTCTTATCACACTAGCGGTTTGCAAGTGTTTTGAAAGCGGAGCGGGCGCGCAGCGAATACGTCGCGAATACGCCGCGGCTGCACAGCTAAGACGTCGCGGAGACTTAGCGATTACGCAACGTTTTCGTCGCTTGTTCGCGGCGAGTTTACGACGTACAATACACTCAGTAACAGAATGGATTCCGACGAGGAAACCCTTCTGTTGGCTTTATTACTTCGAAGACGCGGAAAACGAAAACGAAAGCATCAACGAATTTGATCCAGAGAACGGACAGGAGCGTCCGACAGCGTGCAAAAGTGCTAAAATGACGCATACTGACAACTTCAGTGTTGTGTACCGCGATCGAATTACGTTCGGGTGTAACCGATGGTAGTGTCATTCGTTGGCGTAAAATACTAAAAAAGAGGGTAGATCGATTTATCTGCCAATAAAATTCAACTCGACGATGCCTGTCAGTTCTTCTGTGATCATGGCGCATGCAACTGCGTCGAAATATCGATAAACTAAACGTTGAATCATGGTGATTACACCGTAAATGTGATCCTAATGCTTAATACCATGATAGTTGTGTTTGGACTCATTGGAATCGTCTTAGGCCTAATTTCACCGGCAGAACTGAACGCGATCAGGCCGACTTGAACTCGGCTTAAGCCCGTAACTGAGATCATAACTTCAGTTCGGATTTCATGGGCTCAAACTGAACGTAGTTAGGGCTTGAACGAGATTAAATATTGAACGGCCGATTTTGGCCGGTTAAGCTCTGTGATCTTGGTTCAGATGTGATTTGACGTCTATAGGTAGGTACTACATTTATATTTTACTGCACTGTTTACAAAAATAACGTGTACTTATCACATTTTATTTGGTGAAGGTATAATTTACATAATATTCAAGAAAAATGAAATGAGCATTGGATTTTAATCCAAAATTATTAATATTATTCTTCATCTTCATGAAGAATATTTTTGTCTCTCTAGTGAGTTTATTTCTCGTGCTCATGAAATCAGATTTTTTAAATACTTCTTGTTTATTCTTTCATACATATTTTCTCGGAATTACTACCTACCTAGTTAATGTAGGACCTTATTTTCTTTCCACCTTTATGTTGAGTCAGAATTCTTGATTTGCGAAGAAATGGTTAAAGGCACTTTTTGATAAATGATTGACGAAACAGCACTCACAGAACTAACTCTTATGCGAAAAAACTTTTACACTTTGCAAGTCTTTTTACTGTTGGTTGCTCGAGAGCTAAACGTAAACTAACTTCAAAGAAATCAAATACAATATTTTTACGACATTATAAGGGATACAAAATGGTTCATACGGGTCGCCGGGGCGGAACAATAGAAAATATAACGGGTTTTAAAACAATAATGATTTTAAATGTGTCCAGTAATGGAATATAGCAATTTAAAGAGAATGGGGATGTTTTTACAATTCGTTTGGTAATAAACTATAACAATAGAAAATGAACGCGCTACGTTAAAATAAAAAGAAATAAAGATGAAAGGAAATATGAGAAACAATTTGCACAAGGAAAGTAATTTTAAACACTAGCTATCTATAATCGTCCATCTGGGGTCAGGTTAAGCTATGTTTCGGTATTAGCAGTTACCGTACTGAGTAACTATAGCTAAATTAAAACTAAAATAAAATACATAGTCACAACTTTCAATAATGTGCTAAATATTCAAAGGTCACAACGGACAACGAATTTCGAAAATAACCACAGAACAAACAAAACTTGACAACATTGACGACATTTTGACAGTGACAATGACATTTTTCTTTAGAATTTGTGATCTGGATCACGTGAACTTGGTTTACGTGAACGGGATCAAAAATGTACTGGTGAAATGAGTTTTTCTTAAGCCGAGATTAAATTCTATATTTGAACTCGTTCACCGTGAACTAAGATCAGCTGAACGCGTTTTCGGATCGTATCGGTGAAATTGGGCCTTATTAATAAAAATATATTAGGTTAAGATATTATGTATACTAAATACAGATCTTACCTGTCTCATTTTCTGTATCTTCTTAGCTGTAGTTTGCGTGAAGGGAAACGAACCAGTGTTCTGTGCCACATCAACACTATGAGGGTCATCAGCTTTCACCACCAAAAACCTCATATTGTCACCATTGTCCGCATATTTCTCTATATTAGCCAACAAAGTCTTCCCATTCGGTGACATTGGACTTTTAGGCCCATTGTTAAAAGGTTGAGGAGAGAAACCTTGCGGCCCCTGCCAGTTCGACCGACCCTGGCCATTTCTATAGTAAGCATTCTGATTTTGGTAGAAATTCGACGCGAAATCGTTCTGCGGGTACTGATACTGCCTGAATTGCTCGTCTTCCACCCTCATTCTCCAATTCGGCGAGTCGATTGTTAGCGGCTTCGGTCTCTGGCCGATTCCGAGCGGCTGACTCAAGCCTACGTTCTTTTCTTCAGCTCCTAGCACGTGAACTACTGTGTTCAGTATTTGTTCGTCTAATGGCGACATTGGTTTGGCTGGGTTGGACATGCGACGGATGACGAGGGCGCAAAGCTTCTGTCGTAGATTGTACACGCTTATGGCATCTGATGCGTCAGCTGTAAACGCCATCCAGTCGTCTAAAGTCAATACAGCCGTGTCAGGCGATGAGTTATTTTCATCCGCTTCGCTATCCGAATCGCTGGATAATCCAGGTGGGTTAGCCCTTTGCGTCAAAGCCCCGGGAGGCAATCTCAGAGGCCCTCCAAACAAAGCGACAGTCAAAGGCGTAACCAGCGTGTTACACCGTATAAAACAAAACCGTCCCGCTCTGGATATCTCTTCAAACGCGACCCAATCCGTTGGCAAATTTTGCACGGATTTCTGCGATCCTGAAACACCACCGCCTCGGTGTAATGTCGAACTGGGATGGAACGCGACTTTCACTTCTTTAGACGTTCGTAATGTTGACGAATCTCGGTCGACTCGAGCTACAGACGGGTATAAACCTGCTACTAAAACTGCTTTCACCACGTGCCACTTTTCAGAGTTCAGATTGACGTCTTTTATGTCTCCAGAGCCGCGAGCTTTAACTAAGCATAAGGCGCGTAATTGAGCGAGTAGTTGAGCTCTGTATCCCACGACCATTTCCATGGTAGCTCCGCAAACTAAATGTCTCGCGCACCAACTTCTTTCTCCACCGGAAGCTCGGGCAGATTGCCACGCTTGAAACGCTCGCAACAACGCCATATGATCCGAAAAACTTTCCGAAGCGAATTCCTTTTTCGCTAAGCTCCCCCGCTTCCTACTTTCCGGATTCATAGACATTTGAAATGGTTCCTTGTTGGCCAGACTGCATACGATAGTCAGTATCGGATCGAGGCATTTCATAATGCAAGCGTACAGCAGCATCTTCCCTAATTTCGGTTCGACAGTCAAGTCTAGCAAATGTTGCCCGATTTCTGTTAAGTCTTCCATTGGAGTTAAAGCTCCAATAGTCTTGAGCAAAGACACTGCGTTTCGTACAGCAAGGAACGAAGGAGGTTCGAGAGCTTTTGATAGAAAGTCAGCTATTGGAGTATTTCCTGGAGCGAGCAATTTCGTATGGAGACAGAGTTCTTGTAATGGGACTCTTAGTATTTCAGGCACGGAGTTCAAAGGAAGAGTTTTAAACCGTCGTTTCGAGCACATATGGAAGCAATGCCCTGGTTTCGTCCTTCCAGCCCGACCAGCCCTTTGTTGGCAACACGCCCTAGAAGTCCAAACACATTGCAAAGAACACACACCACCGTTCGACTCATAATATTTTTCCTTCACTTTACACGAATCCACTACATACACAACATCGTCTATCGTTATAGAAGTTTCAGCTATATTCGTTGATATTATAATCTTCCTTGCGTTCGGCAACGGGTTGAAAACTTTCTTCTGGTCCAACGTCTGCATATTACTATGCAATGTGAATATTTGGTATTTGAGCACATTCATTTCTGTGCACGACTGGATCATGTCTCTTAGAGTGACAATATCGTCATATCCAGGCAGGAAAATGAGGATACTTCCTTTGGGCAGGTTTATATGGATATGTTTGATTAATGCGAGCATTAAATCATGATCTATAAGTTCTTCTGAGGAAGTATGATGGTAGACGTCTAGTAGGAAGTTGTCGGAAGCATTTTCGTCGTCTTTTACTTCTTCAGTGCGGTTGAAAGTAGCTAATAGTTTGGCACATTCTGTGTGACCGTTTTCAACAGCGTGGTCGTACGCTGTTTTGCCTTCACTGTCTTTCATTGTAGGATCGGCACCTGTGAAAAGACAAAAGCTTATTTTTAAAGCCAGCTTATATTTAAAATAAAAGGCACAGGCACGCCACTCTTTCCGATGCTGTGCGATGTTTTCAAAAAAATTTAATGTTTTTTAATAGGGTTTCAACAAACATCAACTTATAAAACATACAACAAATTTTAACTAAAACATCTGTCCTGTGTTCGTGTAGTACATACACTATATAACAATAGTTACCAGTCTGCAGCAGTTGTTGCGTTGTTTCAGTGAGTCCTCTCGCGGAGGCCGCCATGAGTCCGTCCTGTGTTTGTGTAGTACATACACTATATAACAATAGTTACCAATCTGCAGCAGTTGTTGCGTTGTTTCAGCGAGTCCCCTCGCGGAGGCCGCCATGAGTCCGTCCTGTGTTTGTGTAGTACATACACTACATAACAATAGTTACCAATCTGCAGCAGTTGTTGCGTTGTTTCAGTGAGTCCCCTCGCGGAGGCCGCCATGAGTCCGTCCTGTGTTTGTGTAGTACATACACTACATAACAATAGTTACCAATCTGCAGCAGTTGTTGCGTTGTTTCAGTGAGTCCTCTCGCGGAGAACGCCATGAGTCCGTCCTGTGTTTGTGTAGTACATACACTACATAACAATAGTTACCAATCTGCAGCAGTTGTTGCGTTGTTTCAGTGAGTCCCCTCGCGGAGAACGCCATGAGTCCGTCCTGTGTTTGTGTAGTACATACACTACATAACAATAGTTACCAATCTGCAGCAGTTGTTGCGTTGTTTCAGTGAGTCCCCTCGCGGAGGCCGCCATGAGTCCAGTTCTGTGTGAGAGTGTTTGTGTGCAGCACACAGGGACGCCCTCCGACAGGTACATGTATAGGATCTGACAGAACGAATCCTGTGGAAGACCAACCTGACATCAACTCCTTGCCCTCGAGTCGTGTGTAGTATGTACCAATACTGGGTTTAAATAAAAACCCTTGAATTATTTGATTAATTATTAAGAAACACATTACTCACATATTATTAAGAAACATCTCATAATTTTACAGTTTGTCATGCAATTCTACTATAGGACTGGGTCCCGTAGATAAATCATTTCTAACTTAGACTTTTTATCGAATTAAATAGTAGATTATTACATAAAGGGCTAAATGATTTATAATGGATTTTAGCGCCGTGTGTACTTTTCACAAAGATTGTGAGAAAATTATTAATTTCATCAAAACATTTTGGCTAAAATCATATACGTGCGACACCAAAAAAATATAATCTTGTTGGTAACAGACACAAAATTAAAATGATTTTCCTTTATCCATTAACTCTATAGCTTGTAGTTATTTTAGCCCAGCTCTGGTACGCAACCATGACGGACTTTTTACGCACGAAGAGTGAAACATCTTTTATCGGATTTTGTCGCGTATACAACGGTCACGTTTTCAGAATAGACGAAGGAAAAGCAACCGATGAAAACACAAAATTATTTATTGAATAAGTATAACATACCAGAGTGCCTTCGGTGAAGCACAGTTCGAGGAATTCGTCCATATCCGCTTGTAATGCGGGATCCAATGCAGGCTCCGAGGTTTCCTTGTCTTTAATACTGTTGGATGGCTCTTCTGATTTGGTTTTCTGACCTGGGACAAACATACAGGTCTATTTATACGACTTGAATCTGAAAAATTGTGTGAAATAAAATAGATTTTATGAAAAAATTTACTGGAAGAATATCCTACTAATATTATAAACGTGAAAGTTAAGAAAGTGTGAGGATGGACGGATGGATGATTGTTACTCTTTCACGACAAAACTTCTGAAACGATTGGGCTGAAATTTGGTAAGTTGATAGTTTTTGGTAAGTTAGACAGCCTTGTTGGCTCAGATGGTAACTCTGCTTTCTGTACCGCAGGCTCCGGGTTCGATCCCCGGCCAGGTCAAATATTTGTGTACATGAACATGTCTGTTTGATCTGTGTCTGGGTGTTATAAGCTTATATAAGTATGTATATCAGTAATCTGATTACCACAGTACAGGCTTCTAGCCTAGTTTGGAACCAGATGACCGTGTGTGGAAGAAGTTGTCCCATATTATAAAAAAAAAGTTAGACCCTGGAATAACACATAGAGTACTTCTGTCTCGATATTCCCACGGGAACGAAGACTCAGCGGGTGAAACCGCGGGGAACAAGGTTTACTGATGAAAAATCTGCTGTTTGATACAAAATATTCCTTGACCTAACAAAAAATGTTTCGACATGAATACGACCATAACTTTTGATTGCGTTAATTTTTCCTTTTGAGGTCTGGAACCTTAAAAATGCAATGATTATATTATTCTATACCCTTATGATTACCTTCTAGGTGTGACCAGTAACTCTGCCCCGTCTTCAGTTTCCCCTTGAGCTCCTTCTCAGCAACCTGCATCTTCTTGTTGGTGTGTTGGGTGATCTTCAACACGTCCTCTAGGAAGTATCGCTGGACGTCGTGCAGGCGGCCTGGGATTGTTATCACCGGGCAGTTGTTGAAATATCTGAGGATATTATCTCAATTGAGTATTTGAATTTTTTTTGGCATTAATGGAAAGATCATATTATATATGATTCGTAGCAAAACAATTTTTTAGTTTTTGTTTTTTCGCTATAATTACAAAGTTATATCAAATTTAAAAGTGATTTTTAATCTAGTACCGAAAACACGCCAATTGTACCCGAACGAGCTCGTGACCTGTAGTGACGTCACAATGTTATAAAGTACCATTCATAACTATAACATAATGACGTCACAATCATGGCGACCACTCGTAGCGCGTTCGTGATCAAGTGACTCCTATTGGAATTTTATCAAGTTTGAATTGCATAGAATTCATTAAAAATATTTTTTTATACTGATTTTTGAATCGGATGATACATAATTTTCATTAATTTCAAAATAAATTTAAAACACTCTTTTTTTAATACTCAATTGAATATTTTAATGGATTTACTGAACTTGACCTGCATTGTCAATTTATTTTTTTATGCTAGTGAGTGACAAGACGAGCAAATCAGGTGCCTGATGCACTTATCACGCCTTTTTTCCGAAGGGGTAGGCAGAGGTGTACCCAGGACTCAGTCCCATAGTAGGCACACCCACGCTTCGCCAGTATGTTATTGGTCATTTGTAATATATAGCCGGCCTCCCAGCATGTTATATTTACCTGGAGAATATCGAAGTATCAGCGGTAGCAGACATGAGTACTAGCTTGAGTTCCTTGCATCTCGGCAGTGCGTCCCTCAACGCTATGAGCAGGAAGTCGCTGAACTTGTCGCGCTCGTGCACCTCGTCCACGAATATGTGCGTTACTCCTGTTTATATAATGAACACATTTTGATAAACTAAAGGAACGAGCAAAAATGTGGGGAAAATAGTGCCCCTTTTCACATTTTTAGGGTGTCGCACCTCAAAAGGAATTAATTGTAGATAAAGTAAAAATTGTGTTGTGTATATGTATAGTAAAATGTTTTTTATGTATGTATGTTTGTATGTATGTAGTTATTTCGACATTATTTCAGTCACACCACCGACCAAATGTGACTACTACTACTTTACTCTCCTCTCCTTGCTCGGTTGTCTGGAAGAGATCGCTTTTAGCGATAAGACCGTCAATTGTTACATTTTAGTTTTAAGTTTTTTAAGATGTGGTGTAATAATAAAGAATTTATCTGTTAAGGCATACGTATGTATGCATAGTGTAGGGTTCCATACCTAGATACCTGAACAAAACGCTACCGCCTTCTAGGAACATACAGTGACATCTAGTTCAAACTTAAGCAACCATGTTTAGTAATCACAAGTATTGTTTGGTATAATATAAATAAATAAATAAATATGGGACAACTTCCACACACGGTCACCTGGTCCCAAACTAGGCTAGAAGCCTGTACTATGGTAACCAGATGACTGATATACATACTTAAATACGCTTATAACACCCAGACACAGATCAAACAGACATGTTCATGCACACAAATGTTTGACTTGGCCGGGGATCGAACCCCGGTTACGGTTATATTACGGTTCTGAGATTTTTCTAAAAATAAAATAATCGTTTTATAATAATTTAATAAGCATTCTGGAGACCAACCCATGTATAGATTAAGATAAAAAGACTGGTAATATAAAGCAGCTGCTACAGTGAGGAATCTGTGATCTACCATATTCCGTTACATCTGCAACATAATGATTAATTTGTATGATGATTAATGTTACTTATGGATTTTATTATCTGAAATAAATGAATTAATAATAATTAATAATAATAATAATAATAAACCTATATACAATGTATAAAAAAAAATCCAAAATACGATGCCATACTTGCCCTACAGCTCATAAATCAATGGCTTGCATACCTTTAGAATTAACAAAATGAACTCTATTTTTTAACCTAACCCTTGGGGTTTTCCCCAAAAGCGCGATGATTTAATTTCAATACATACCAGTAAGAGAAGAGTCTCCACACATCAAAGTCCGCAACAAGACTCCGTTGGTACAATACGTGAGTAGTGTCCGCGGACTCACTCGAGACTCTAGTCGAATCTGATAGCCTATGGTCTGGCCTATTTTCTCCATTCGCTCGTATGCCACCTGGGAATCATAATCACTCATTAAAAACATAACATTCCTTTTTGTGGTTCCAGGCTATATAATAGGGCCACCGCTTTCTTATCTTGTAGAAGCTATGAGACCCGGCAGACACCCATTCGGAGTGGGCAATAACACTCTCCGGCACCAAGTATTCCAACTGTTGCGATCACCAAGCCGTACAAGCGTGGTGATTACGGCAAAATCGCCCCATATGAATAGTTTATGGCGTTCTATGGGGGAGGCCTATGTTCAGCAGTGGACGTCTTCCAGCTGGTGATGGGACAGATGTGGAACCAGTCTACTTCGCCACAGTCAATAAGTAAAACTTCTGTATAGCCACCAACCGGCACCTTACAAGCCAACAAATGTAAATTAAACCTTACAAGTTTCTTGTGCGTTCTTCTTGTAGAGGTATATTTCCGAACGCACAGTAGATTCTTTACTAGTTTGATATTACTGATTGACGTTTATAAATGTCTTTTCAAGACTTATTTAAATAAATTTTCTTTGAGTTTGGTGTCAATAAAGAGTTTTGTATTGTATACTAGGAAAAAGAGTCAGGTAAAGTAACATACCCTCTCAGCGACAGAGACTGCGGATATTCTCCTGGGCTGCGTGCAGTATATCCTGGCCGGCAGTTTATGTTCCTGGCAGTGTTCCAACACTAGCTGCGGCAGTTGGGTCGTCTTGCCACACCCTGTGGCTCCTGATACTATTATCACCTGAAGATTTCACAGCAAGATAATAAAATTAAGAATTCAACTGAAGATAGTCAAGCATGAGATTGAACCATATAGGAAAGGTTACCAAAGAAGACTCAGGCACAGAATTAGCTGCTCAACTTCAGGGTCCAAAGAGCCTTATATTCTCCCTAGATATCAAGAACATACAACGCCATCTATTAGTTACTTGCGCAAAGTATGGTAAAATGGCCATAACTTTTGTGTTAATTTAGCCATATAATTTTTTACTGCCACAACTGTAACACAGTAACTGCCACAATCTGATACCTCTACACATTCCCGTTACAAAGTGTCTTGACAGACATACAGACAGACAGACAGAGGACAACAAAGTGATCCTATAATGATCCCTTTTTTCTTTTTGAGGTACGGAAACTTAAAAAAAACTTAAGTCTCATATATTTCAATACAATTAATTATTTTTTGTCATTCACGGCCCTATAACGTTCCTATAACTGGTAGAGTGAGCAAAGAGCTTTAAGAGAATCTTTACCTATTATACCCAGAACCCAGATAGAGATAATCTATGATGCTTTTTTTTTTATCATACATCAGACATCTCCAAACAAGAGTGTTTGGACCTTTTTTTACATAATTAATCTATGATGTTTCTTACCTGGTTATGAGTGATAGCGTTAATAAGATCCTGCCTCTGCTCAAACACTGGTAGTTTCTCTCTGAACTTCAACAGATCTGGATTGTATGTTGTATTTGGAACCTGAAACACATATGTTTCTATAAAAAAATCCAAAAGAGATAACGATGCTCACTGAGGGTGAATTCAAAACTTATATAAAATCTATTAAGGAAGGCTTAGTATAAAGTAAAAATTGACAGCCTCGTTAGCTCAGACGGTAGTAGCTCTGCTTTCTGTGCCGCGGGGCCCGGGTTCGATCCCCGGCCAGGTCAAACATTTGTGTGCATGAACATGTTTGTTTGATCTGTGTCTGGGTGTTATAAGCTTATATAAGTATGTATATCAGTCCTCTGGTTACCATAGTACAGGCTTCTAGCCTAGTTTGGGACCAGATGACCGTGTGTGGAAGTTGTCCCATATTATTATTATTATTATTATAAAGTCATCAGTACATACAGGACAAAGATGCTTGGAAACTTTTGCATAGCCACCACGCGGCACCGACACACAAACAAATGTAACCAAACGAAATATTGTAAAACAATCAGTTGAAAAATTAAGCCCTACAAGTTTTTTGTGCATTCTTCTTGTTCTTTCTCTATCTATCTTTCCGAACACACAGTAGACTTATTACTGTTTATCTTAATTGATGTGCAAAAGTTTCAGATTATGAACTAATTAAATAATTATATTGTGATTGACGTTTTTGTTTTTTTGGACATTTTTAACATAATATACAATCACGCCATTTTTCCGAAGGGGTAGGAAGGGGTAGGCAGAGGTATGCCCAGGACTCAATCCCATAGTAGGTACACCCATCATTTCGCCAGTATGTTATTGGTTTAATTTAACACGGGGCCAGCCTATGTGCGGAAAAGGAGTCCACTTTACATATCTTAGAGGGCCAGCCTGTTGCCATCTACCGGGCACAGTTCTAGACTCCAGGCTGTCACAGAGATAATTCCTAATGCAAAAATCCTTTATCTAACACTTTGCCTGACCTATATTATGTTTGAATTATATTAGATTTTAAAATGTTTTTGTGGGTAGATGGATAATAAATCAGTTTTGCTTTTGAACCTTACTGCCAAGATGAAGTATTCTTCATTATGTTTTGTTATCTTCTCATACCTGAGCCACTCCATTATTCAGCTGTCCCAACGCCTTATGTGCGAGCTGAGGACTCCGTTCCTTCTCCGGGCAGCTGCTAAGATCCTCCTTCTCCTTGGTGGTGATGGGAAAAGCGTTGATCAACTCCGTGATGCTGCATCTCATGTTGGAGTCCAGGATCAACTTGGCATCATTCTGGATTATTGTGGAGCCTTTACGCTTGTATATTGTTAGGTAGCGGTTAACACCTGAAACAGAGATTGTAATAATAATGTCGGCGACAAGAGCGGAGATAGTCAACGAGAAGGATAGCACCACTGACCGCGCCAGAGCAGGACGGAGTCATCGCGCGGAAAAGGACGGACTGATCACGCCATACGAAGCCACGCCCGCGCAGTACATAATTTTATAAAGTAGTAAATATGTATTTGAAATATTAACGTCTCGATAGGTCTTTAAATAACGATTAATTTGATATATGATACACTATAGTTAAATAAGTAGTTTCCTAGATATTGTGAAATGTAAGATTTTTATAAGTATGAACTTATATGTTTAATATCTAAGTAAATAAGAGCGTTAGGTCTAAATAAATTTGTACGTAAGACAGGCCTAATTACCAGCTAGCTAATAAAGTATATAAGAAATCCCTAATAACTAAGACATAGGTAGGGCAAGAGTTTTTTATTGTGCGCACCCCTTAAAAGCTAAGTACCTAGGTGCATTACTCGTAATATTTATTAAGCTATAAGTAAATAAGCCTGAAAAGATACATGGATAGGTAGGTGAATAGGTACTGCTTATGCCTAAACAAGCCCTAACCCTAGGAATCCTATATAGGACAGCTTAAACAAAGTATTACGAGAAAGTTAGTCACTATTTGGGTGTTCTCTTTACGGTAAAGGTAGGATGTAGATAAGCGCGCACGAACCAAGGCAAAATTGTACAGTGATTCTTAGTATTCAATAAAGCTCAAGTAACAAAGTAAAGCCTCTTTCTACGACCCTCGCCTTCTCCGTAACGTAGGCTCTGCTGCCTGAAGACCACCGTCCGGATTCCTATAGAAGACGAGTCGCAGTACATCCGAGGCGGGCATACCAGCGCCATCCGAGCAAGAGATAACTACGATAGCCCTGTCTCCGTCGCGCGAACCCTCCCTGCCCGTCACCCTTGGGGTCGTCTACGTATGCATTGAAACACGACACCCCGCTACAAATAAACTAATTTATATCACAACTAGTTTAAACAAAGCACTCACCGCTCACAATTACGAAACATGGGAGTTGTATACCAAAACTTTGACGCTCTTTTTGGACCCAGAAAATGTGATTTTTTTTAAATCCTTTCTTAGCACATGTCTGGACAACGAAAAAAACCTACATTCCAAATTTCAAGTCTTTAGAATCAGTGGTTACGGCTCTATGTTGCAGTCAGTGAGTCATTTAGGATTTTATAATATATAGTGATGAATAAAAGAGCATGTATGGGAGAGTCTAAGAGTAGCACCAGTGTCAGAGAAATTAAAGAGTAAAAGGCTTGCCGTAGTAGATGTGGACATGTTATGCAAAGGAATGAAAGTCATGAGGCCAAAAGGACTATGAGAATGAATATAAGTGCTTATGTAAGGAGGGGGCGTCCTAAAAAGATCGGATCAACTGCGTGAATGGGGATGTACATGAAAAAGGAGTGAGTGCAGAGATGACTGATGAAAGACTGAAACACTGGCGGATGTGTTGTGCCGACCCTACGCAGTTTTTAAAAATCCCACATAAAGAGAGCTACTGAAAAACTGCTGCTATTGCTTAAGCAGCACCAGTAGATAAAAACTATTACTTTTTATGGCTTTTTCTGTAACACAATTGGTAGGTACATGCACAGAGGAGATGAAAGAGATTAGAGGGGCCTTGTGGGCGGGGCCGGCTTTGCTGCCCTCTTGAGCAGACGCTCGTAACTCCGCCGAAATTAGCTTTACCGGCTAATAGTCGCGCTCATGTGGTCACAACGTACGTAGCTCCGCGAAAATAGTGTATAATGCCGTCCTGCGCTATTATAACTTGTCGAAAAAGAAGCCAGGTGTGTAGTGTAGCCAGACAAGGGATTTCTTTTCACCGGTAAGTCCTAAAACCTTTAAATTCAAGTGATATTTGTAATTATTATAAAAGTATTATGTAATTGTTAGACAAAAACGACACACTTGCGAAACATATTGGAAATTATACATTGCTTACTACAATGCATAGGTTCCACCTTGTACTCGTAGGTGATCGCGCAATGAACTGCGTTCTTTGCGAGGGGTCGCGTGCGCCAAGGCGAAGCTTGAATTCCGGGAAATCCCCGCGCATCGATAGTGTTGTACCATGTTGTAAACATTGTCGATATTAAGTGTCGTATGCAAATGATTATTATGAGTAATATTTTGTAATTAAAATACCTCTTTGTAAACGTACTTTTTAGGAACAAGTTGATGTTGTCCTAAGGAAAGATCAATAAATCAAAAGTACCTACAACCGACGTGCATGTAGTATGAAGAATTTCATGAAAGTGGAAGTGGAGTGTGTCAGTATATTATCAAGTGAGTGTGTGTGTGTGTCTCTTTCTGTCTGTCTGTCTGTGAAACAGCGTCGAAAGAAAAAATTTGTTCTCCTCTTTGTCATGCAAAGTAAATACGTGGCATCTACTGTGGTCTGTCAACATGTTAATTGTGATTATCAATTTAGTTGTAGAGTGTGGGTTTTCGTCTAAATTTTGTTTAATTGTTCCGTTTATAATGAAATCAAAATTTTATTTTTACGTTTCCAAAAAATCCAGATATAAGAAAATTGTGGATTGAGGCAACCGGTAGAAATAAATGGATTACTACTAAATGTAGCACAATGAATTCTTTTTGCAAAATTTTCAACATTTTGCAGAACATGATTATGACATAACAAAAGAGTCAGGAAAAACATACTTAAAACCAGGAGCTACGCCGCTCAAATACATCGTTATGACTTTTTCAGTAAGTAGGTAGTGTATGATTTATATCCTACTAGCTGTGCCCCGTGTTCTTTCCCCGCGTCCCCACCTAGTGTGGGTTAAGGGAAATGATAATTTAATAAATAGGTACGCTTGTATTTTTAACTTGTGTCATTTGTTTACTTACTATAGGTTTAACCCATGTCTTTCTATGCATGAACAACGTTTTACGCGGTAACTCACAAACCAAAAAAAAACATAGAATTAATAAAATATAATAAGTCACAAAATAATAATAATATGGGACACCTTCCACGCAAGGTCATCTGGTTCCAAACTAGGCTCGAAGCATGTACTATGGTAACCAGATGACTTATATACATACCTCCTTATATAAGCTTACTTATACACCCAGACACAGAAATTATGTAGTAACAACATTACATTGTAAGGACATTGTATAGTAGTTAATTAATTAATTAGTATAATTGGCTATGAAGCCAAGTTTAGTTCATAACAAATAAATAAATATAGCAAAAAGTTAAAGTAATAATGATACAGTAATTTTATCGATATCGATAATCGACCTTTAGGTGACCGTAACATGTATCCCACCAAAAACATACATGTAAAAAAGGAGAGCCAAGTTCAATACTTTTAATGTTTGGCTGTGGGCTTCGCCGCAAAAAGATTGGAGATCTAAATGAGTGCCAAGTTCTATGCAAAATCCAAATATGTATTTATAGAAACAAAATAACATTATGAACAAGTATAAAACTCTATTTCTTTGCTTTATTGCCTATAACAATTGCTGTTATTTAAAAAAATAATTGAGATTTAAAGTAGGTTAGATTTGACTTGGCCAGGACACCACTTATTTTTGGACTTAACTTTATTTTTATATATCTGTTATATAGCATATATTTTATATTGTGATAATTTCAAATATTTGCTTGTAACGTTGTAACGGTTCCAACGCTACATTAAAAAAAAATGTTGTATGGGGACCCCTCCTATTTTTTAATTTTTAGATTTTTTCCTACACTTGAACACAATTACCGAGCTGGATTCCAAATTTCATCCTTCTAGGTCATCTGGAAGTAGGTTAGATTTAGGTACTATATGTCAGTCAGTGCTAAATTTTACGACTTTTTGACCTTCATAATATCTTTATAATCGTTTGAGCTAGCTTCATGAAATTTGGGCTACTAGATGTCCTTATGGATATAATTAAACACACTTAGTTTTATGTGTTAACATTAAAAGAGATTTTGAGTTATAGAAGAGTCAAAAGTGGCACTCGGCGCTGGCTAGCCAGTTCCTTAACTTGGCTTGACACGCTGCCGCGTGTCTAGATGCGCTTTTGCGCGTGTGTGAGTGCATGTCAAACGCAGTGTTTGCGCTAGATGATAATCAATAGCAAACTCGCGATCGATGTGTGTATGGTTAATTTGTGTGCGTAATGCGTGCGCGTATTGGTCTCTTGCTTGTAGTGGAGTTGAGGAGTGGGAGACAAGCGACGACGAGCGTTCTGATACAAATCAGGAACTATTTCCAATCTAACCTCTTTCATCCTGATCTGTGGGTACATGTATTTAACAAGTTGATGTTATCTTAAGGAAAGGCCATGTCAAAAGTACCAACAACCGACGAGCATGCATGAAGAATGTGATGAAAGTGGAAGAAGCGAAAGTTGTATGTCAGGATCATAGCGAGTGGAAAGAAATAGTCTCTGCCTACCCCAACGGGATGAAGGTGTGACTGTATGTATGTATGTATTTAACACCACCTGGTGTGGGATAATTGCAGTGCAATGATCTTAGGAACCCACCCCACTTCAAATAGGTAGTAGCCATTGTTTTAAAATGATTATTGGATTATGCAGCGCACACAAGTCACTTGACTCTTCAGTTCTTGTGCTTGTATCATTGCACATAAGTCCGTAAATATATAACAAACTAACTGAGAAAAGGGTCTCACATCATGTGAATGTGTGTGTGTGTGTAGTCCCACTAACCCACTAATATTATAATTGGAAAATATTTGTGTGTGAAAAACTCCTGAGTTTTATCTTCTAAAATATATCCTATGAGTCCTGGGTCTATGCTATCTATTACATACCATTTCAGCCTATATAAATCAGTTGCTTTGAGGTGAAGATGTGACATACACTGTCATACACATGTATATTCCAGGTTTTATATTAGTAGGTTAGTGGGACTATTCACACACTCACATAATGTGTAAACATTAAAATATTATTATATTTGTATTATCAGTCTGTATTAATGTAATAGGTAATATTATAATGTAGTTACATTCTATTATGGTCTTATAGTTAAACATCTTCCTGAATGTTGGAAAGATGTGCAATAAGATTTTGACACGTTTTTACATAAAATATGGTATTTCACGATATTAGGAACCGTGTGGGAAGGAACAAGGGTGACACCTTAAAAATTTAGGTGTTGTGATGTCAATAATAGGAATAATGATATAATATTGTGTGATATATAAAGGCTCCTTTATGAATAAAAATGTTTCTTGATTTCTAATAATTCCCAATGATTGAGAAGCAAGCGTTTCTAAATTTAAAATTATGAAAAGAGGGCAAGCAATTCTAATTCGTTAGTGGTTTACCTTTCCCGCGCGATTTGGACTTCAGCCCCAACTTCGCGACTGTCTCATGAATGAAACCCCGTTCCTGCGCCGACAGGAACGTAGGGAACTTGAGCTCAGTTTCATTTTCATCGCTCAGGAATTTATCCAACTGGATTTTGAGCGCGATGCTCACAGATTCCGCTATTGGAAAATGCTTGTTGCCTGTGTGGCGTTTACCCTTTTTGGAGCTCATTTTTGAAAGTATCCACGTTAATGATTCACTTCACAGCATAACAAAACGAATAATATTATGTTTACGCAGCACAAACGGAAATAGAATCAGAAAATAATGAAAAAACTGCAACTAGACGAAATCTTCCATACTCTCTTTTTTTTTTGAGGTTAGTGATGGGCTCGTTTACTTTGCGTCACCTATAATCGTCATCGAATAATCGTTTTATTTGTAAATAGACTAGTTTATTTCGGTACTATATGATAAATTTTGTTGTAGATAGTAACTAATTATAGATTATTGGTCTCTTTATTCGTTTAAATATCATAAACTGGATAGGTATTTAAAACTTTAGCGACCGTCATTCGTAAATTTAACTACGACTGAACTGAACTACTGTCGTTTGTGTTTTAAGAGTGGTTACAATAAAGTATTATCTATTTGTCTACCTATAGAATTTAGGTACTTTTGATAAATTATATATTATGCAAAATAAAACTATCCTGCGCCTGTGAGTCGCAGTATTGGTCAATCGATAATATTTTTATCGATTATCGAATCTAAAATCTGAATAAAGCTAATTTTCAAACTTTGACATTTAAACTGTCAACAGCTGTCAGTCCAGGCTTGTCATTTATTTTACCATTGTCAGTGTAAAGTTGTCAAAAACCGTTTTTGCTTCGCTGCTATGAGTTTTATTTAGTTTTATTTTTATTTATAATAGTTTAGTATCATGCTGTAGAATATATAGGATTGTTGATTGTGTTCAAAATTCAAAAGCACATAATGGTTAATTTCCATCGTTTGATGTCCAATCTCCCAACGTGATATTGGCAAAGTTGTGGTGTTAAAAACACTTTCACAAGCCACAAAATAAGAATTGAATTGAATTGAATTCAATATTTATTGTAGTGCATACATAATATAATTTAGTATCATGCTGTAGAACTTAAATGATTGTTGATTGTGTTCAAAATTCAAAAGCACTTATTGGTTAATTTCCATCGTTTGATGTCCAATCTCCCAACGTGATATTGGCAAAGTTGTGGTGTTAAAAACACTTTCACAAGCCACAAAATAAGAATTGAATTGATATTTGGAGGCTGCTTGGAGGCTCCGAGCCACAGAACACATATATCCGAGCTTTGTTGTGGTTCTCGAATTCTCTCGTTGGCAGTACTTTCGGGGGGGTCCGGAAAAGTTAATATAAAACTGTCACTGTCAAACTGTCATTCTGTCATGACAGAAAATACACTGAAGTACACGTGAATGGCGAAAGTCGAAAGGTTATTTTTATTTTCTGGCAAAAATGCAAAATAAATCTTTAAAAACTGATATTTATTAATCGTAGCAGTAGCAAATGTGATTGAAATCATGTCGAAGAACATTAAGCATCTAGTGGTGGACACCACAGCATTCATAAAAGCTGGTAATCTGCAGAATATCGCTGAATGTATTTACACCGTTCAAGAAGTGATCGACGAGATTACAAACGACAGGCAGCGGAAGAAGCTGGTGGTACTTCCTTACGATCTTATCGTTAAGGATGTCTTCACGGAGAATATTAAATTCGTCACCGACTTCGCTAAGAAGACTGGAGACTACACCAGTTTGTCAGCCACTGACATTAAGGTGATGGCTCTAACCTATCAATTGGAAAAGGAGAAGGTAGGTGTGGATCATTTAAAAGCTGAACCGTCTATGCAAAAAACTATAAAAGTGTCTGGATTAACGGGGTTTGATTTGCATCCAGAAGTTAAATCTAATGAGGCACTCCCTACTGAAGATGTCAATCAAGAGACGGGTGAGAAAGTGCAGAATCAAATTAATTCGGAAACTGGCGAAGTTGTCAATGAAGCTGTACCAATACACACTAATAACAATCAGACAAAGGCTAACACAGAAAATAATGATGATGAATTGGCTAAAGAAATCGCTGACCAGATGAACAATATGGAGCTAAAAGATGATGAATTAGACAATGTCATTACAAAAGTATCTGATGAAGAATACTCAGAATCTGAAGAATCCAGTGACAGCGATGGAGGTGAATGGATCACTCCTGGTAATCTAGCAGCTAAGAAGAAAGAACTGGAACTA
The DNA here is from genome assembly GCA_947063395.1 of Hemistola chrysoprasaria. NCBI lineage: Eukaryota > Metazoa > Arthropoda > Insecta > Lepidoptera > Geometridae > Hemistola > Hemistola chrysoprasaria. The sequence continues at coordinate 1,803,223 of OX346725.1, forward strand.
GGGGAATTTGAAGAAAAGTCTGTAGAAGTTGGCTGCATAACCTCAGACTTCGCAATGCAGAATGTTTTAAAACAAATCGGCTTAAACGTAACATCTATTGATGGTAGAATCATAAGACAGCTACGAACTTTCATTTTTCGTTGCACAACATGCTTCAAAACAACCAGCGTCATGACTAAGCTGTTTTGTCCAAAATGTGGTCATTCCACTTTGAGGAAAGTAGCTGTAAGTATAGATGACGATGGGAATCAACATATACACATCAACGGACGTAAACCACTTACAGCTAGGGGGAAAAGATTTAGTTTGCCGACACCAAGAGGTGGGCAACATTTCCAATACCCAATTCTAACCGAAGACCAGCACATTCACAAGAGATTTGTGACGAAACAGGCACGAAGCAAGAACAATCCTTTAGACCCTGATTATGATGCTGGATTATCACCATTCGTAATGAAAGACGTCAACTCAAAGTCTGCAGTTTTGGGCGTACGTGCCAACAAACAAGATATTAAATACTGGATGAAGAACTACTCAAAGGGAAAGAAATAATTAAACTTGTGTATTAAGATACAATATATTTTACTTACAATATATTGATATACCTACATAATATTGTTACATTTTAATTAAATGCTTTTCTTACATTAACATAACAAAAAAGGAGTGTTCACATAATATGGCGACACATACTGAGAGCACATTCCTAAATATTATAATTTCTTCGTTATTTAACAACTAACAAATTTTATTTTATATAATATTTACAAGTTAAATTTTCTTTAATTTTTTGGGTTAGTTCTGCTATGCCTCGCTCAATAAATACCTACCTTCTATAAAACTTTACGTCACAGTGTCCTTTTCCCCTCTGGTAGCAAAGTATAGAAGATTTTGGAAAAGTATGTAAATAATAAAACATGGAACAAAAAGGGACAAAAAATGGGTTGTTTTGTCCAATGGTGTCACGATCCATAAAACAAATGGGAACTGTAGTTTATTTTATGATTTTTCTTGTGAACATTTAGTGTTAATTCGTAATATTTATGATGATTTCATCTATTAATACAATCAAATTTTACAATTACAATTAACAATTAAATTTTGCTCCGGTGAGCCCTACGAATAAATAATAATTTATTCCTAGTGTGCTCATCCTACTAATAAATCATTATGAAATATACAAGTCCCTGAAATGTACAAGCATGTTACGAAAAAGTGTAGCACTTAAGTAGGGGGTCCATCTATCCATCAACCTAAACCACTTTCATAAGAAAGAATTGGAAAATTAATAATAAAGTAATAAATTAATTAACAAAAAAAATTAGTTTCAGGGGGCTCACCGGAGGAAAATTTAGACCACAGTTGTGTTTTGTATATAAAGTGTGGAAAAGTTGTTTTTTCGCGAGTTTGAGAGGAGAGCCTAAGTAAATATGAAAAAAACCTGGCCAGATTAAGAGCCAACCACAAAGAATTGAAAGGAAAATTATTTTCTATTTCTCCATATTTGGGAAATTTCATTTCGTATGGACGAGAAACCCCCTTAAATCATGTTTCTCCTAGATATAATGTTAAAGATATAACTATCATAAAATATTATTCTTGCATAGTGAGAACTTTCGGTAGGTCTTTTTTGAGTAGAGGGTACCAGGACTAACACTAATTTAGTTCAGATGTGAACATTTCTTTCTATGAGGTTCATTTCTCTGATAATTTAACGTCAATGAATCTAAACACGGATTCAATGCAGGCGTATGACGTCATTTCATGTTTCTGATGACCTGGAAAGACCAATACATTGATTAATTAAAAAATAAATTGTGTTGCAAATCTTTTATAAAATTTTACATTTTTCTGATTTCTACCTTTATCTTGCTTCTTGCCACATTTCTTGACGCTAGGCCAACGGGAAGTACCCTAGGGGTTTTCAGTCTGTTGCGAAAAGTTTGAAATGTGCGATAAATTGACTGTATCATATGATTGCGTTGACTTAGAAGTTAGATTTTTTGACAGTAGCAAGAGACCGTAGACCCGAGTTATTGATATCAGTTTCAACTTGATACCTCAACGCATTCCCGAGAAAAAGTGTCTTGACACACAGACGGATAGACACGAGAAAGTGGAAGAACGAGTAGGTATGGAACCTTAAAAACATGACATGACATACAATCACGCCTTTTTCCCGGAGGGATAGACAGAGGTGTAGGACATAGTCCCATAGTAGGCCCACCCACATTTCGCCAGTATGTTATTTGTCCCATGTAATAGGGGGCGAGCATATTGCAATCTACCGGGCGCAGTACCAAACACCAGGCAGTTATTGAGATAATTCCTAATGGAAAAATCCAATATTTAACACATTGCCTGACCTGGGAGTCGAACCCGCGAACCCGTTGAACGCCACCGAGGCAGCCCTGAGTCCTGATATATTAAAAGAAATATTAATTAGATGCAATATTTACCGGCTGAAACCCTTGTAATGTCGTAATCAGGTGTTGTCTCCGGTGCATCTAGTGGGTCTGGACTTGATATCCAATTCCTGGCGACCTGGAAAGAATTGACACTTAATTGAGTATTTAAAAAAAAAAAATGTATTTATCAAGTTATTTTGTAAGTTTAATGAAAATTATGTATTATCCGATTCAAAAAACACATAAAATATTTTTTTTATTAATTACAACCAATTCAAAATTGATACAATTCCAATAGGAGTCACTTGTTCACGAACGCGCTAAGAGTGGTCGCCATGATTGTGACGTCATTATGTTATAGTGATGTATGGTACGTTTAACATTTTGACGTCACTACAGGTCACAAGCTCGTTCGAATTTTCGAATACTATCGGCGTGTTTTCGGTACTGGATTAAAAATGATTTTTTAAATTGATATAACTTTGTAATTATGGCGAATAAAAAATAACTAAAAATAGGTTTTAAAAAAAACTAAAAATAAATTTTGGTACGAATCTTATATATTATGATCTTTCCATTTGTTTATGCCAAAAGAAGATAAAATTCAAATACTCAATTCAATATTTTCTGGCAAATCCTGTAGGCTTATGATGCATTTGCCATTGGTATAGAAACACTCGCAGAAACCGAATGCAGAGCTGTCTCATTCTCATATATTCTCATATGTACAGGTCGCGTCACGGTTTAATAGCGCTCGGCAAAAGTGGAGGGGTGCTATACGCTAGTGTCACACATATAATTAAGACTGTTTTTTTAGTAACTACCTAATTTGTCAAGTTAGTAGTATAAAAGTATGTAAAAAGGTGAAATCAGCGTTTCGGGCATGCGCAAATTATATAAATGAAACTTATGTTTTGTGTGAGACTGTAGCTTTGCTTGATGCAAAGATACCGTCTCATAAATTCTACCATGATTCACTCCTTCTAAAAGCCGGCAAACGGACTGCTTCTTTATTTATTTATAATTCAGCAATTCAATGCTAGGACTAACATAATGTTAGAGTAGCATTTTCTACCAGTTATCCTAAAACTAGAGAAAATGTTTGCTTGTCCCATTAGATAGATAGATAGATAAATTCTTTATTATTACACCACATCTTAAAAAACTTAAAACTAAAATGTAAAAATAGGAATATGTCGTCTAGTGTAACAATTGGCGGTCTTATCGCTAAAAGCGATGTCTTCCAGACAACCGAGCAAGGAGAGGAGAGTAAAGTAGTTCACATTTGGTCGGTGGTGTGACTGAAATAATGTCGAAATAAAAAAATACACACATAAAAAACATTTTACTATACATATACACAACACTAATAAAATAAATAAACTACATACATAATCATTCAAATATATACATACACAAATATCTTGTAAATATGTAAATAAATATATATTATATGTACTTACAGTAATAAAATACTTAATATTGATAATAATATAGGTTAAAAAAAAACCATTCACTTTCATAAAAAAGTTAATACCACTTTTCAACTTTTCTGCAAAGAATGTTCATTCATACCTTTTTCATAAAATCCGACATCCTCCCTTGCGAGAAGATATGCACTGAATCAGTGAATGCGACAGCTTTGACTCTATTCTCAAAATCCTTTTTATATTCATTTTCCAACATCACAGTGACCAGTCCTCCGTAACTATGTGCTATAATCACTAGACTTTTTGCTTCTGTTTGTGAAATATATGTTTTCCATACGTAGCTTGCATGTTCTTCTGCAGTACTACTGTTTTTGATGGTCTTTCCGTTTGGTAAGCAGTTGTCATTCGGATTGAGCACCATTACTCCGTAATCTTTGGCTAGAGCTCTCTTTATGTATGGTAATTGTGTCCCTTTGTCTAAATTTTCATTGATAATGAGGCTGGAAATAACTTTTAATGTTTATTGTAATTTTTATTAATATAAATAATATAACAATACATAATAATAAAACATACATAATAATAAACATAACATAAACATACATTCACGCCTTTTATCCCGAAGGGGTAGGCAGAGGTGTACCCAGGACTCAGTCCCATAGTAGATACACCCACATTTCGCCAGTATGTTATTGGTCCCATGTAATAAGGGGCGAGCCTATTGCCATCTACCGGGCACAGTTCTAGACTCCAGGCAGTTATTGAGATAATTCCTAATGGAAAAATCCAATATTTAACACTGCCTGACCTGGGGATCGAACCCGGGACCTCTTGAATGGCAGTCAAGCATGCGCATAGTAATAAAATAATACAGAATTACTCATAAAGAAATTACTTCACCAAAAACACATTTATTGAGTTAATTTAACTTTTTATGATAGTGATTAACTTTTGTATAAAAAGAACCAAAATAAAAAGCTAAGAAAATATACATAACCACCCACTGACAATAAAATTGTACCTAAAATATTTAGGTCAAAAATGAATTACCTACCTACTGATCACTTTTGTTAAGATATTTTGAATGATAACCATCTCTATCAATACGGTCCAAGATTTACCAGTCACGCTGTATAATAATAGGATCAAAGACAGACAAAGGATTACCGAAGTAAATTTTGTCTATTCGAATTTTATAAATTACTTACGATCTAGCCCACTGGCCGGCCCGCACAGCACCAGATCCATGTATTAATATCACAAGTACATCCTTCTTAAAATAATCCTGAGATACGTAAATAAACGTCCCATTCTTATCCTTTGGTACTGGCAGTTTATACAAGTTGGTTTCTTTTTCTAAAAGGTGGTATACGTAATCTGTAATGGCTGCGCCAAGCTCTTCGTAATGTGCCTGACATTCTTGATGTTGGTCACTGACGTTAAATTGAAATGGTTCATTGCTTGGTTCCCCGTCTTTGTTTATTTTACGTAGCTGGCCATCTGTAATATGAAAATTATCTCTTAACTTTGCAGTTTCAACTGCTGAATAGTTTGCTGTTTAAGTGCATTGGTTTATGTAAGGAAGTCTTATGTCTAATACGTTGGCATTTCCTTAGGGTTCATAATCCTTTTCCAGCAAACCAAATATTGTGAAACTATCTGTTGAAAAAATTAAGCCCTACAAGTTTCTTGTGCGTTCTTCTTGTAGAGGTATCTTTCCGAACGCACGGTAGACTCAGTACTGTATCTTCATTGACGTACAAAAGTGTCAGATTAGTACCTATTTGAATAAATCTGTTTGAGTTTGGAGTTTTTTTATTATAAATCTCAAATCAAGGACAATGTAAAAAGTTACATTTGAAACAGGTGAACAAAACCATCTTAACAAATTCTAATTTGACTCCAGCACCATCTACTGTTTTTTTTGTGTGTATGTTAGTTCCGTTTTCACGCTAAAACTAATGAACGGATTGTGCTGAAATTGGGTAAGTAGATAGCTTAGACCCCAGAATAACACATAGGGTACTTTTTATCCCGATATTCCCACGGGAATTAAACTATGTGGGTGAAACCGTCTTGTGTGACCAACCCATATTATGTGTGGTGTAGTCGCCAACAAGCAAGCAAAGCACCATCATGAGGTTCCAGATTCAATCCCCAGGTGAGACAAAAAGAGATTGGATTTTTACTATATGAATTTTCTCAGCCTGGAGTTATAATATGATTTATTATCCAAGTGTTTTCTCTAAACTACTGAACTGATATGGTTAACCATGTCGATCTTGGAAAATATTGTACAAACGATAAATCAGTCAGTCAATAATTTAATCTTACCGATTGTATGTAGTTTCCTTCTTAGCGTAGGTATTTGTAGAACTTATTCGATAAACATAACCATGGGAATTGGGATAACCGGCGCGGTGCGGCGTAATAATAATACACTCAATTACTAAATAGGTATGTACATAGAATGAAAATTAATTAAATTAGAAATTATTATGTACGAAAACTTCTTAAAACTTACCAGAATTGAACATATATCCTAGTTTCTTCATTGCATTTATTCCGTCCATCGTATCAACGTTTAAATTGCAGTTTTCGCGAACAGGAAAATCCAATTGTTTACAAATGGGTGGGCCTGCCCGATTACCGCGGAATAAACTAGTAAACCTTCGCAACATCAATATTACAGAGTGAAGAAGTTAGAGTTTAATTAAGGCAATAGTATTTGCAGATAACTTTCTTGAATCCTCGATTTATTTTCGATCAAAAATAAAATCGAGTGATAACCTAACGACTGCACCACAGAACACAGATCACTTTATTTAGTACTACGTACCACAGAACACTGAACACAAGAACCTACACTTGACCTACACAGTGCGGCTCCGTTCAGAAAGAAAAAGTGTGACCAGATTTAAATTAAAAATTATGCTAGGTACACGTCTAAATTCTGCTATTTATTATTTTTGATTAATTTCCAATTATAATTCACGATGAAATAAGAATTTGCTGCAAACATAGTTAAAATCTCTTACCGATGACTGTCCGACAGGGCTAAGATGCTAAATAAATATGAGTTAACTCACACATGAGATGACTTTATCATCATATTATCATATCATCATTATCATGGCTCATATCTTATCTCTTCTCTACAGTGTTCTGTTCAATCCATCTTCCCCGCGCTATCTTCGGGAAAGTTTCGAATTTCTTCATACGTCCCATTCTCGTTCACTTAGATCATCGGAGAACTTAATGTTAAGGCTTCCTGTGCACAGCACAGGTTTCTACGGAGGATCATTCACTGTTGAAGCAGTTCGTCTGTGGAATGATCTTCCCACCGAAATTAAATGCGCACCGTCTCTGGCATCTTTTAAATTGCGTGTCAAAGCGCACTTCCTTTCCTTTGCTGAGTAAATTCGCTAAATACTATCCTTATCTTACATGTATGTATGTATGTATGTATTTATTTGTATATATTTTATTATATAGTGTATTGTGTATTTATATAATTGTGTAGTATGTATTTATATAATTATCATATTATTATGTATTCATCTATAATATTTACCTAGTATAGAGGTATTTTTATGTACCTTGTAATGTTTAGTTTTAGTTCATATTTAAACCACCGTCTTTCCAATATATGCCTTTCCTCTTTTCAAATGGTTGTCTGGAAGAGATCGCTCTGAGCGATAAGACCGCCAATTATTGTTACTCACGTTTTAGTTTTTAAGTTTTATTTTGTTAATTTTCTGTATTGTGGTATCAATAAAAGTGTTATTTAATCTAATCTAATCTTATTTTGTCGACTCCAGTCCGTATCTCGATATTTCAATGATTTTTTTTATCTGTGGTGCGTTTTTTTCTATAACGTTATGCGCATGCACGATATGATTCTCACGTCTCTAAATATTACAAGCGCAAGTACCCAAATGAAACATGGTTAATTTGTCAATATATAATCTGCCAAATTCTGCCAAAAACTGCTTTCTTTTCAGATCTGCTACAGTGTAGATTGTGTAGCAGCTACACAATCTGCTAAACCTTAATTTGGCAATCTAATTCTGCGATAGTAGCAGATTTTTTCTAAATCTGCTCACATACGACATACATAACAGTCACGCCTTGTTCCGAGTGGAGTAGGCAGACATACAGCTGCCACAATAAATAAATCTTGTCACTGAATAAAAATAATAATAAATATCTAAGAGAGACCGAGACTTCCGTATATGACAGTTTGAGTTTACTGAAATAACCAGATCCGCATAGTAGTTTTTACACTGATTCTAAGAAAATACATATTAAAATAATATTTTATAATAGTAGCAGCAACAACATCCCTAAAATGCTCTTGTGATGAGATAGTATTGGTGTATAAGTCTAGTCATCACATTAAAGACAATCAGTGCTATACATAGACGTATAACACTTATTGAAACAATATGCACCCTGACAGTGAATACTTTCCCTAACTTTAAAGAAATTCAATATCCTAGCAACATTTTTTTGACAGATTTATATTCGTTCAAAAACTTTTAAAGCATTTTTTGAAGGTCTCAAGTTGCACACGATTTCGTGTTTGCGGGTTGTGCACCGTAATTATTATTTATATGTATTATCTATGATTATTATCATTCTTAGCATAGATAATACATATAAACTGGTAATTCTTAAAATAAATCATCGCAACATACACTACTACATACTTTCCCAGTTTATCAGTGCCGGGTTTGACCAAATAATAAAATATCTGACATGAATTGCCTTTATTTTATTGTCTACCTTATCCTTTATGGTCAATAGCTACACAAGGATTACAATAAATAATATTATGTGCCTAAGTAGTACCATACATTAATTATTATACACATTATTCATTATACCAGTCCAAGAAAAGTAGGCTGAAAGACAGAACTAACAAGAAGAACAGTACATAGACCCTAAGGCCAGCGTTCCTTTGGATAGCTTGTTTGATTTGTTCATTAGCATCTTTAACATTTTCCGTTGCACCAACAACTGTATATGATATCCTGTCTATGTCTTGCTCTTGTTGTAAAATCTGAAAATAAATTTACTAATTAAAAAGTGACCAAAAGTACACAACAAAAATTATGCCTGAAAATTCCATTAGGTGTAATGATAAAGGGTTTTCAATATACAATATCTCAGTTTGGAGTGATTCTTATAAATGAAGGACTATTTGAATTCCAGAAGAGCTAAGGGTGATGTTGCCACCCATTGTCAAATAATTATTTGTTACTTTTAATTTTTAGATAATCTGTTTTAATATGTAAATTTATCTCAATAAAGATTCTAATCTCTTTTCACAAACTGTCTTCAAGACTGCCTAATTTTGTTTTTTTTTTTAATTGTTCAAAAATGTTATTTGTCTCATAATGACTAGTGGTTGCCCTACTACTAAAGCCAAGTGTTATTGTTTGTGCCTGGTGGATGGCAATAGGCTCACCCCCTACATTTATTTTTGTTAGCCTATTGTGTCCCACTGCTGGGCAAAGGCCTCCACCTACTATATAGGCCTTAAAAACTAAATGGCTCAATGTGGGCAAACCTACTATGGGCAAAGAATGCTAACTATTACTACATAAAGAAGGGACTCCCCCCTCTGCCATTAGTCCCGCGCCTGCGATCAGACAGTCAACGAGGCAGTCACACCCTAACTTACACACACAATTTCTACATAGGTAGTAGTAGTAGTGTTATTTATTGTATGGAGTGATGGGACTCTGGCAATGGGCTCACCCCCTAATACATGGGACTTGCAACAACCCAATGATGAAATGTGGCCAAACATACAATGTGCATGGGTCATCAAATCAAATTCAAATCATGTTGGCCTTTCCGATTCATGGAAACGAGGCTTTACATTATAATACATTATCTATTTACCTTTTCAGTGAATACTTCCTGCAACTCTGCAATATGTAGTACTTTACTCTCAATCTGCTTCACTTCTTCAGTCATACTGTTCAATTCATTCAATAACTGAAGGTTTTCAGACTCAAACATCTGTAGTTCTTCTGCACTTAGCTCTTCATCTGACATCACTGCCATTTCATTCTCTGATAGGTCCATTTTTGTTTTGGCTACTTCCTCGGATTCAACCTCTTTATCTTCCGTCTCCTTTTCAAATATTTCATCCTTTTTATCATGGAATGGATTTGTTATAACAGATTTGGTTTGTGGTAGCTCTAAACGCGACAATTTTCGTATATCTAATGCGCGTTTCACTCTAATAGCTTTCAGCTCACTGTGAATCTTGCAAACAGCTTTTAAATATGTATCTATGAGATCTATAACTCCATCCATGAATTCCCGCGTCTGGGAAGACACGACTATCTTACGGTTATCATTCCTAAACTCTTTTAATAAGTGTGAGCAGGTGTTTATGATCCGTTGAGCACCAGTGTCTATTTGATCACGTTCTTCTTCACTCATTTCGTTTCCAACACCGCCCGCATTAAAAAAACTTAAGTATCTCTCTCTATGCTCCAGCAAGAAGTCCCACAGTCGAGTTATTTGAGAAGTTATGTCTTTAGCAGTAGCAGAAAACCCGCTTTTAGATTTCGTTCGTAGTATTCGCTGTTTATCTTCGCTTACAGGGCTCTGAATACCGAAAGCTTTGTTGCGAGTTTTGACCGTCTTGATGCATGCTTTGAAAAGTGGTGTTATATCCATTTTGTTTCCAGTGTACACTGTATCTTTTATGTCGTGAAAAACCATGGAAATTAGTAAAATTCCAGAAGATTTTACATAAAATCGCTGATCAACACTAAAACGTGTAAAAAAAAAACTGTTATGAGTTTTGTGAAACAGCTGTAAACTGAAAATTTGACAACTAACAGCTGACGTATAACGCTAATCTGACAGTGACAGCAATTTTTTTTTACAACCCAGGGGCTTGCTGCGCTCCATTGCGCCACACCTTGCACAGTTTGCGAGTTTAAAGACACGATAACGCTGTTCTTTATAATATGATACCAAGTCAAGTGAGATGGGCTCTATTATCAATTTTCGAGTTATTGAGTTCCATCCAAGGATTCTATACCTATTACCTAGTTTCATCAGACAAGGAGAAATTTCACCCCCGAATGCGTATAAAGTAGTCAAAATAATATTAAATTGTATGCAAAAAATGTATTTCTAAGTACATCTTATCCTAATATACAATGTACAAAAATTTAAATTCCCTCTATTTCTGTATGACTTGTCGTTCAATTTTCTCCAGCTGCTCTTCAGTTTGTAGTTGCTCCAACGTGAGCAAGGACACTCCGAGTTGGTCCTCGCGAGTGAATGGCTGCGCCATCTGACGGAGCCAACGTTTGCATATCTGTGGACATCATTTTAAAATTGATAAAATTATATACAGGGTTACTTACTTAATCAGCCAACATCCTTTTAGAGGGTTGTTACGTTTGTAGGTACTATTATTATTCTGTACTCATCATTTTGACTAGCTTATACTAGGGGCTCAAGTCTGATATCGCGAAACAAAAATTTCTGTAATAGATGAAAAAAAAAGCACCTGCTAAGAAAAAGTAAAGGAATGTTTTATCTGCTTTAAGAGCGTACGCGGCCTTCTAGGAATTTGACACAATTCTATGAAAAAATTACCAAATCGATGTGTTGTATTCCCCTGTTTCCTCTGAATGTAATAAACCCATTCAATAAATTTATATCCTGATATTTTTATAGTGAAGTAACCTATGTCCCTATCATTTTAATTGTTCTTATAAACCCTTCGTTTTTTCATAGTGAACTTCCAAAAATCCCAGTTTTACTCGCGTGACTGAAAACATCGATTTAGTAAACTTTCCATAGGATTGTGTCAAACTGCAAAGAGGTCCTCTTTTCTGTTAAGGGACACCTTGTATAACACAAATTAAATGACATTTTATTATGCTCTTCATCATCATAGATCAAATGTAAGACCTTTCCAAAGACATTATAATGCTACCACACCTGAGCGCCTGAGCCGCGAGGCCAGTTAATAAAGAAGATTATAATCGATGTCACTCTAGCATATTATGCTGGATGTACCTCTTTTGCCTTCATATATTTTATTTTTAATAAGTTTTTTTTATTATGATAGTAACAAGACGAGCAAATCAGGTGCCTGATGGTAAGCATCATGATTGCCCATATCAGACACAGTCCACCCAGTGTTTTAAAATTCAAAATTCTGCGCGGCACTGCACTGCGCCTGCGTAGTACCTGTACAGCTTCCTCAGTGGTGAGATTAGTGAGTGAGTCCTTGAGATGTTGTTGTATCCATCGCGGCAGTTTGCTGCGCTTGTCCGCGCGACTGAACCGCTTGTCCGCTAGTATCATTATACCGTAGTCTGTTTTACCGCTGCAAATATATTATAATATAACATAACATAAAATCACGCCTTTTTTTCCAAGAGTTGTACCCAGGACTCAGTCCCATAGTAGGTCGGTAGGTACACCCACATTTCGCCAGTATGTTATTGGTCCAATGTAAAAGGGTGTGAGACACCCCTTAAAATCATTCAAATAACTAGCGACTTTAGCGCCGATGCAATAAAGTGCAACCAGGTCGCACAGCGCCTAACTAATTGCCGTTATATCAACCAACAAACTGCCTCTCTTTCTATCGCTTATATCTATATCTGTTCTCTCTGTCTATCCCATAGAAATGTTCCCGTCCAGACGGACGCCCCGGCTATTTGTAGCTTCATACCTTTATTGCGAAGTGCCCCAGGCCTGGTAATACAAACTACTAATATCTCTACATAGTATAAAAATATCGTTTTCCGTGTTTAATTTTGAGTCTTGAGAGGAAGGTTTATATGTTGTAACGCGCGCAAAATAACCGACTGCCAGCTATCCACCACCAGCCTTGGCCAAGCATACCAACCTCATCGCTTCAGAGTATACCTACCTCCGTCAAGCCACCAGCCAGTCCATGGACTTGTCTATGGAACGCATCTACATTTATCTACGCCCTGCAGATTTGAATAGAGCGTTAGAAGGCAATGACACATTCTTTGACAAGCCGGCAAAGGAAGCGGATCGTCAATAAACTCCTAGTGATAAGCGCTAAGCATATATGACGTAAAGTGCAAAGATCTATATTTCCAAGAAATAAATGCAAGGGTACAAATATTTAACAACCTGTTTCACTTCTGTTTATATGTATTAATAAGCTGTGTTCGCGTTCCCGTGGGAATATCGGAATAAGAAGTACCCCATTGGTTATTCCAGTGTCTAAACTACCTACATACCGAATATCAGCCCAATCGGTTCAGTGGTTTTGACGTGACAGAGTAACAAACATCCATCCATCCATCCTTACAAACTTTCGCATTTATAATATTAGTAGGATAGAAAAACCAAGATTATTGAACATACCGCATCACTCTACCGACACACTGCGCCGCGTGGCGCATAGCATCGAACGTTAAGAAATCATTCTCACGGATCTAAAACAAACCATAAAAGTGTTAACACATACATAAGATGCTACAGGGCTCTTAGAGAGTACATTCATAACGCATTTAAAATTAAGTTAAACTTAAGAAAAATTTACCAAATCGATGTTTTTATTAAATAAATTTAATAAAATTTTAATTTCATCATCCAGCCGTTGGAAGTCCACTGCTTAACATAAGCCCATAAGGGGGTTGTTGCCAATACTCGCCACGCTTGGCAGGCGGGTTGGCGAGTGCAGTTTGATGGTTTTATGCAGAGGACGCCGCTGCCCATCTTCTGGATCTCATAACCCTAGCTGGCTCTTACAGTAACCACGGGTCGAGAGGGTGAGGTACTATTCTAAAGCCAAATTTGATTTTTAGTTGCATCAAAACGTTGCATAAAATCAGTAAATTTAAATTTTCCAAAATATATTAATAAAAAACCATAGTTATGTACGTCATCGAATCAAAGCGAACAATATATATTTTTATAACTTTCCGTCCAGACTGGTTGCCTGGAAGAGATCGCTTTAAGCGATAAGGTCGCCCATTATCGACCAATCCCTTTTTAATAATAGCTTAAATTTTAGGTTATTATGTTGTGGTGTGTAATATTATGTGAAATAGTCGAAATAAAGAGTATTCTAATCTAATCTATACTAATATTATAAAGAGAGAAACTTTGTTTTTTTGTTTATAACGAATAGGCTTCGAAACTACTGGACCGATTTTAAAAATTCTTTCACTTATGGATAGCTTAATTCAGTGTAAGTGCCATAGGCTATATGAGATTTTGTAAAAAAAAATAGGGATTCGTCAGGAAACTGCAATATTGTGAACCAAGGTGTCACATAATATAATTACCATATTCATAAATTTGCGTGCGCTGTGAAATCCATTGATGGTAGAATAATATAATGTACTAGGGGTTTGTAGTACTTATCAATATCTACAAAATAGTCCACGGAAATTTTATCCATCTATTTTGGTTTAGTCACAATAATCGAAACAGACATTATATGCATGCGCTGTGAAAAGTATTGGTGGTAGAATAAAGTCATGTACACTAGGGGTTTGTAGTACTTATCAATATCTTCAAAATAGCCCACGATACATTTATACATGTGTTAAGGTTCGGTCATTGTAACAGAAATATTCATTAATTTGCGTACGCTGCGTAAACCATTAGGATTATATTTATAAAAATACAATGTATCACGAATTTATTCCCGTTAAAACGTTCACTGTACGTACTTCTGCTACCCGCGCGAAGCCGGGGCGGGCCGCTAGTCTAATATATAAAAGGGTCGTACACACCTGGAACTGTTCCCTGAGATAGTCGAGGCGAGCCTTGAGTATGCGGCTCTGCGTGAACACGTAGGGGATCCCGAACATGAGCACGCAGCGGCCCAGATGATGTTCGAAGTCCACCCCCTCCGACACCTTCCCGCGCGCCACCGACAACAACACCGCCCCGCGCCCGCGCTCGCACGCCTGCACACGTGTACTCGTGTACTCGTGTACTCGTGTACTCGTGTACTCGTGTACTCGTGTACTCGTGTACTCGTACTTGTAGGGACACAGCGGTGACAGAATGTGCAATGTTGCAGATTAGAGTTAACGCCACATAAAGAAGCGGTCGCTTCCCGGCCTCGGTACCGTGCGTGCGGTGATAAGACTATACAATTTTTATTTCTTAGGTTATAAATTAATAAATTGTTTAACATTTTTATAATTATATTTGATTTAGATTTCATTAGTTAAAAAGCGTGAGGAACAAAATTTTAATAAAAGTAGATGAGACCTATATAGTATGCATCAAATCAAATCAAATCAAATCAAATCAAATCATTTATTTTGGAGATAATTGCGAATGTACACAAAGGCGACAGAAACGATGGTGCCTGCAATAGTCGTGAGACTGTGTGGCAAACACCAACGCCCCCCTCCAGATATAATGAGGCAATTTGACAATCACCAAAATAAATAATGTTTTTATGCAAATAAAATTTCTGATTTCTTCGTCGACCCACCTACCAGTGTACATATTCCATCGTTTTATTTCTCAAGTATAACACGCAGGAACTTATTATAGACAGGACAATGCGGTCTATTAGGAACGCCTAGTGGAAGCTAATATACACATACAGCATAGTGGTATACATTAACTGCATATACTTGACGGGGTGCATCTCAAAAGAAAGAAATTTAAATTCGCAAAAAAAGAAAACGACTTCCCATAAAAAAAGGGATCAACTGATCGGCAGATTTGTATGGGAAGTCGATTAGGTTTTTGTGAATTTCAGAAGTATTTTTTTTTGGAAGTTGTTTAGATTGACAGATAGATACACCCATTTAAGTATTACTTACTGGGTTGGCGCAAGAACCCTAAGTGAGTTTTGGCCTCCGCTCTTATAGTGGTAGGCCTCTATTGCATGGGGCCGCCTGGGGAAGTACCACACCTTTGCCAGTTATTCATCCAACAAGCATTGGGTCTGAAGGGCAATGTTACCAGTGAAATTACTGGCCATGACGAGTTTCAAAAAATAATATATCGCGGTGACAGGCGCAGTGCAGTGCCGCGCAGAATTTAGAATTTTAAAACACTGGGTGGCACTGTGTCTGATATGGGCAATCATGATGCTTACCATCAGGCACCTGATTCGCTCGTCTTGTGTATAGTGAGTGCACTATCATAAAAAACACACGGGCGGGGGGTAGATTATCAGACCCCCCATACACGATAATGGATGTATGAATTCAATAGTCTACCAGCCTACTTACCTTGATGTAATTGATTAGAGCGAAACTGGTCTCAGCGGAATCTTGCGTCTCTATGAACAATAGTTTGTGTCGCTGCAAGCTGGCCACCACTCCTAAATACAAACGAGCATAATACATTCATAAATAAAACTTGCATAATTCACGTGACTTATTTCCCGTGGGAATTTCATGTAGTCTTTTCCTTATCTACCTATATAGTAATGAAAAAAAAGTGCAAAAAACTTTATGCACAAGAAACTTATCTGTTGTTGTGGTATTGATAATCAGTCAGAATTTTATCTATACTAATTATAAAGATTTATACATAAAGATTATTATAAAGACTTTTTTTTTAATTTTTGTATGCCAGAGAGCTGGTCAAACATGCAGTACCTACTTATGAATGTAATATCTAATCTTTTTTCTTTTTTTTTTTTAAATTCATTTATTCAGTCGCTTGACCATATTGTGTTAGTAAATACAAAATGTCTTAATTCTAGTGTTAGTCAACATGTTACATCCAGCGACTCTAATATCTCCGCTGACGTCACACCCAGCTTACTCTTGGCAATATTCTTTAGGCTGTTTCCGCCTGCCCGATACCTGCACCTCAAAGAACCATCACTTCGGTCCTAACATCGGACCGTTCTCGCCGCATTTCGATATAAGATAGATTTAGCACATTATCGCAATGTGAATTATATTAAAGACCTAGTACATAGAAGAGGTTTTTGGATTCTCCTGCGCCCTCCGGCCCCGGCATATATAATTAACATGTGATTTGGTTTCTATTTATTTAATACAATTTAAAAATTTGCAAATAAATAATTTCATTTCATTTCATTCAAAGAGAGAAACTTTGTTTTACTTTATACTCAGAATAACACGTCTTTTCGTAAAATGTAAAATTAAAATTAAATGATAAAATAGTTCACTATCCGAGCTGTGATCGCTCCCACACCACTAGTACATATACACTAGAGACACCTGGGTGAGACGCGACCAATGCAGCGCCTCTCCCGTCGCACCTCATTCCTGTTACCGAACAGATCTACGAATAAGAAGAAGAAGAAAGCACGCATTCAAGGTCAGCGCTATTAAACCGCGACGCGACTTATATCTACCCGTTACGCTGAAGAACTTGCCAAACAAAGAATTACGCAAAATCGCAAAAAAAAAACACTTCCCAGACAAAATGGATCAATCTTGCAATGCTTTTTTTTGCAAGTTGTATTATGTTGAAGGCTCGATGCTTAAATTAATTAATTAATAATAAACCTTTTTTATAGATTTTTTATAGTAATAGTTAGATTATTACCTTGATCATACCAAGCTCCGACCACACTCTCCAGATACATATACGAGGTGAAGAAACAAACCACGCCGTCCGGAACGCACGCTGATATCTATAACATAACACACGTGTTCATACAACGGGAGATAAAAACGGTGTAACACATTATCACTACACACTAATATTATAAAGGTGGAAGTTTGTAGGGATGGATGGATGTTTGTTCCTGGATGTATGTACCTACTCTTCAGCAAGCAAAATCGCGGGGAGTTATGATATTTTTTTAATGTGTGACGAAACCTAGTTAGATTTGCAATCTTATTATAATCTAGCCTATTTAAGGCTAATTGAGTAATTTAGTTCTAACTTATCTATATAACTACCATAGACGGTCATCTGGTCCCAAACTGGGCTAGAAGCCTGTACTATGGTAACCACATGACTGATATACATACTTATATACGCTTATAACACAAGGACAGATCAAACAGACATATGTTCATGCACATAAATGTTTGACCTTGCCGGGGATCGAACCCGGGGCCTGCGGCACAGAAAGCAGAAACACTACCGTCTGGGCCAACGAGGCTGTCAAAATATTTATGAATAAATAATGATATACTAACTTCGACAAGTAACTGTCCATAGTTCCTTATGACGGCGACATCCTCTCGCGACTCGTACTTGGACGATATGGCCACTTGGTCGCTGCCTTTGGATACTATCTGAAATACTAGATTGTTACACGAGGGGATAAACAGATCCATTGTATAGCTCGGTAGTTTTACTGACGAGCTTTAGCAAGGGTGTGAATAGAAACCGTGTTATAATGGGTGTTTAGCGCCGTGTGTCATCAAAACATTTCGGCTAAGGCTATGCGCGCACTAGGAGTTTCAATCGCTGCAATTTGCGAAATACGAATAAAAGAATCGCAAATTTTTTCAAAAAATTCATTTAGCAGTGCGCGTACTATAATGTATTTCTATTGTTCACAGAATTGCGAAATTTAATCGCAACAATTTTTTATCGTAGTGCGCGCATAGCCTAATATCCTATATACGCGCGACATCAGTAATCAGTACGCAACAATAACGGACTTTTTTAGCAAGAGGAGTGGAGAACATTATTATTATTATTAGGCCGGCTATACACGGACAGCTTGAGGCAGCCAGTATCGGCTGCTTCAAGTCGCGACTGCATAATATAGAGAGATCTCTGTAGTCTATTTATGTATATATTAAATTATTGAACATACATACAGTCACGCCTTATTCCCGTTATGGTAGACAGACTATTTCCCTCTACTCGCTACGATCCTGACAAACTTTCGCTTCTTCCACTTTCATCACATTCTTCATGCATGCCCGTCGGTTGTTGGTACTTTTGACCTGGCCTTTCCTTAAGATAACATCAACTTGTTCATGTAAGGTTCATGAAACCGACTTGACCATTCACACTAGCCTTATAAATCTCCTTGTCAATCTCCTTTCGTCCATCATCTCCACATGTCCGAACCACCTCAGGATTTCTTTTCTCTATCTTTGTCACTACATCTTCTACCACGCCACAGCTTTCCCTTATCACACTATTCCTCACTTTGTCCATCAAGGTCACTCCAGTCATACTTCGCAATAAATCTCATTTCTGGTCAACACAATATTATACATTCAAATAAAAATACTATCATGACTTAATACATGATTAATGCTATCGTAATTAAAGGCGAAGACAACATTCTATTTGAAAATAATAATAAAATTAATACATAACTAAATATATAAGCATTATATTAAAATATAATATGTTTTTTTAATAACTGGTGTCTATTATTATTGTGTATCATAAAAATCAAGAAAATTTTATTGAAAATTGGTAAGTTTTTAAAATATTTACAAAATATTGAAAATTTTTAAAAATGAGGGTACTTTCGAAAAAATCACAACTTACTACAATTTGCACGTTATCAACAAAGATATCGATATCTAGACTCTAGACTCACCATAGGCAATATGCAAGGCCTGGCCAATGTCATGGTGAACGAGCTCATAACGACCGGGTTGAAGTCTAAGATCTTAGGGTACATATCCAATGGAGAAAGGGTGCCTGAAAAACATTATTATCATGTTACTAGCTGTGCCCCGTAGTCTTCGTTCTCGTGGGGATATCAGAATAAAAGTACCCTATGTGTTATTTCACGGTCTAACCTATCTACATACAAAATTTCATCTCAATCCATTCAGTAGTGTTAGCGTGAAAACGGAAAAAAAGACATGCAAAAAAGCAGCGCTAGATGGCGTTGGGATCGAGTTAGAACACGCTAGCGTCTTGTTTACCGGTTGCAAAGTTACCTTTTCACATTGTAATGAGTTTTGAGATTTATAATATTAATAGGACATTTGACAAATATCGGAATTCCTATAGACTTAAAATTTATATCTATAGGTAATATCATGAACCTAGAAAAAAAAGGCGAACGGAGTCTTCTAAAACAAAACACTTTATACAAATCAAATTATGAATTAGGCTGGGTTTTTTGATCACTGGTTAAGTCGACCAATGGTTAAATATTTTGACTATTTAAAATTTGACAAAATTCGTTTTTTAAACTATTTTTTTCCACACGATTTAACCATTGGTTACAAATTTAACTATAGTTAGTTTGACAAATGGTTAACTTAACCGTAACTAACGATCAAAAAACCGGCCTTTAATCGGCGATGATATGAGAGCTATACGTTTGGAAATTGCGATTAGCATTCTCTACCCGGCAATATAGGGCAAACAGTGGGTTCTTGGGCCCAGCTTTCTTACACATACAAACACACCCCCCACACACACGCACAAACAATCGCTTTATATTAGTGTGAAGTATTTACCGGATGTAATTATCACAGTTTGAAATCTGGCGAATACAGGCCGCATTGCTATTGAAGAATCCATGCAACTGAAATTAGAATAAAATAGCTGTTTAATTGGCCATATTAATTATGACCACTTAAACAGTTATTTAGTTTAATTACTCCATCATTTTAATACCAGGAATAAAGACTAAATAGCTGTACCTAGCTTTAGATTATCTAAAACAAATAAAAAGACATTCATAGGCAATAGTGTACGTTTCTATAATAAAATCCCAAAAGAGATAACTGGGCTCTCAGAGGGTAAATACAAAACTTATATAAAATCAACTTTACTAAAGAAGGCTTATTATAAAGTCAACCAGTACATAGAGGACAAAGATGCCTGGAAACTTTCGCATAGCCACGACGCGGCACCGACACTAACAAACGAATGTAACCAAACCAAATATTGTGAAATTATCTGTTGAGAAAATTAAGCCCTACAAGTTTCTTGTGCGTTCTTCTTGTAGAGGTATCTTTCCGAACGCACGGTAGACTCAGTACTGTTTATCTTCGTTGGCATGCAAAAGTGTCAGATTGTGACCTATTTGAATAAATCTTTTTGAGTTTGAGTTGAGTTTGGCCTTGTGGTTCCCGGCTATATAGTATATTATAGCCGGGTATAATAGTTGTCACCGGGTGGCAATCCATGTGGGGGCACCTGGGAATATTTCACCTCAACCTATATACCCACCTATAATATAACCTATAACCTATATAGACTTAGAGAGCGGAAACTCTGCACATAGGTTACCAATATGGCGGAGACAAGAAATAAGAAAGAGATCCCAAACTACGCCAGTAAAGGTCTGAAAATACTTACGAAAAATGCAAGATCGGATTGGAAACCGTCGGCGTTTTATCATCGAACGGCTCAATAATGATAATGAACCCCTTGGTATAGGTGGAGACGAGTGTAGCCAGGTGAGTGACTAGTGTGAGCGCGGCGAGGGGCGCGGGGTCCCCGATCTGCAGCGTCTTCAGTAACGAAGATAGTCTGGACGCTGTGAAACGGAGCGGCTTGCGCTCTATGCACACTCGGGATGAGACGTCTTTTAGGAAACCTGCAATAAATTCAACCTGTAATATAGTGGGGCATATTATACGTACGTATATAGGTATTTATTATTAGTACCTTTCATGAACAAGTCGATGTTATCTTAAGGAAAGACCAAGTCAAAAGTACCAACAACCGACGAGCATGCATGAAGAATGTGATGAAAGTGGAAGAAGCGAAAGTTGTATGTCAGGATCGTAGCATAACATAACATAATAAGAAGGGGTAGGCAGAGGTGTACCCAGGACTCAGTCCCATAGTAGATACACCCACATTTCGCCAGTATGTTATTGGTCCCATGTAATAGGGGGCGAGCCTATTGCCATCTACCGGGCACAGTTCCAGACTCCAGGCAGTTATTGAGATAATTCCCAATGGAAAAATCCAATATTTAACACTGCCTGGCCTGGGGATCGAACCCGGGACCTCTTGATTGGCAGTCGAGCATACGCCCTCTACGCCACCGAGGCAGTCTTAAGTAATTCATATAATGGGGCATATATAGGTATTTATTATTAGTACCTTTCATGAACAAGTTGATGTTATCTTAAGGAAAGGCCAGGTCAAGAGTACCAACAACCGACGAGCATGCATGAAGAATGTGACGAAAGTGGAAGAAGCTAAAGTTGTATTTCAGGATCGTAACAAGTGGAAACAAATAGTCTCTGCCTACCCCAACGGGAACAAGGCGTGACTGTATGTATGTATGTATGTATATATAGGTACAAATTCACTTTAAAAATGTTAAGCTTTACACAGTTATAGTGCAATCCATTATCTTTGTGGTTCATTCAATAAATTTGGTTTTTTCAAGTTTTTTGCTATTTACAATTTTCATAAATACGAAGAAACTAAGTTTTTCTTTGTTTTATATTATGTAGTGAAGTAAAACGTACCAGCGGGTGATTCCTGGACCACATGTTGTATTCTTAGCCTCGTCTTCAAATATTCTATGAATCGCTTCAGGAAACTGAGGAAATGCTCCGCGTTCCTTATGTTACCTGGCACTACCTCTGCAAAGCAAATCCTCTTTAAGGCCGTTGCTCTTCCTTCCATCATCTATACCATAGGACGTCCTCTGCTGAGCATAGGCCTCCCCCATAGAACACCATAAACTATTGATATGGACACATTTAGCCTAGATCAGCACCCTTGTTGCTTGGCTTGTTGACCGCAGCAGTTGGAACACTTGTATCTATAGACAGTTTATAATCTCACCAGATAAATTATAAACTAACGGTTCTTACAATATTATCATGTTATAAAAATAATATTATCATGTTATGATTCCTGTCTGAGGGGGGGGCACTGGTGTCCTGTAACACAGGTTCTTCTGAAACCTACAACAGGCACCAGTCTCTCACAAGATAGATCAACAATATATAAAAACCTGTAACACATAGTACATAAGTACGAAATTTTGTGAGAGAAAATAAACTTTATTTTATTATTATTACAATGTAACGGTGACATATACATACCATCGAGCACCTCGTCAGGTAGCACAGGGTTGCCGAGTATGAGATCAGTGTCTCTCTGAACAGCGGCCTCCCGCAACCCTGTCACCATAGCCTCGTATTCTGCTGTTAACTTCGCTGCGTCTTCTGAACGAATTCTGAAATATTTAAAGGTGTATTCAGTTGTAATAACAATTATTATTGTTCACTTTGACTGGCACGGTTTCTTTTTGTTACTCTTTGGGTCACTTCAGATACAAGAAAATATTCTACTAAAAAATTTCCTTGCTGTAACGTACCTTTACTGAAGAGTACTCCAATAACTTACATTACCTTAGTTTTTTTTTTAGTAGAGTGAGTTTAGTAGCGCTTTATCAAACACAACCATGGCTTGTTTCTAGAGATTTTTGGATACCATTTCAACTCTAAGCAATAAATCCTACATGAAAGTTCTCTCACTGAAAAGTAACCCCTACTGAAAAGCAGTAGGTACTTTTCAGTGAAAAGTTGCCCTGCTTAGTCCCCTGTCGATATCCCTTCCTTCCTTTATATTTTAAGTGTTATTCCAGTAATAGACTGTGCGGGTAACACAAATTGATAACATTGTACTTACTGAGCAACAGTTTTCTCCAAGGTCTGCAGAGCTTGCAAGCTCCTGTCTATGGTCCGTCTAGTTATTTTAACACTGAGCGAGTCTATGCACACATTGTCTATGTTATGCGCTTCATCGAACACTACCACGGCTTCTTTCTGTAACTCTTTGGATACAACTTCCGCTATCTTCGGATCGAGGAGGTAGTGATATGAGTATACTATGATATCTGCATGGATTATCTAAAAAATTTAATTAGAAGAATTAATTTATTTAATAAGAAATTTTGCATCACTATTATATTATAAAATCCTAAATGACTCACTGACTGACATGCAACTCAGAGCCCAAAACACTGAAGCGCGCCTGCTGAGTATAAGATTCCGGGTTCGATTCCCAGGTCAGGGAAAAAGTGTTATTTTATTTATCCATTAGGAATGTTCTTAGTAACACATTGGTGTCCAGTTGAATGCAATAGGCTGGCCCCCGATTAGACACTATGGGAATATGGGACTGAGTCCTGGTTATACTTCTTCCTACCCCTTCGGGAAAAAAGGTGAATGTTATGATGTGATAAGGTTCTGATGATGCATTACTCACAGCAAACCTAGCCAAGAAGTAAGGACACCAGTTCCTATCCGCCCCATACTGTTTGAGATCATCCATTGTATAAACACCGTAGGGCAACATTGATTCTTTGCCTTCCCGGCTGAAGCCTTCGTAGAATTGACCTGGAATTTAAAGTTTAACTCAGAGCACTTTTTTTTATTTGAATGGCCGGTAGGCCCAGTGCTTTTGCAAAACTTTTAGCCCTCGGAAGCAAGCGGTGTCACTCCACAGTTTAGGTATGAACGGCCTACGACCCTCTTCAGAGAGGGTCAGACAAAGGGTTGCCACTCGGATTGAGTGCTAGATGCGTCGCGCGTTTTTATAAATATTTTCCTGTCCTTTTTGCAACAATAATTCATTTTTAAAATACCTATAATCCATATAACTCATACTGTTGTGTCGAAATAAAAGAAAGAATAAGTTATGTATAAAATAATAACATAGAAATTAATTATACACTTACTCTTTTACTTAAAGTATGTAGTTTACAATGTAGTTTAGTCTACAATACATATTATTATTAAATAGGTTATTTATGTAAATCTGCAAGTGGGAACCCTCATGCTTGACGCCAAACCAGTTTCGAGTCAGCTCAGCGGAATTTGAACACTAGCGTCTAAAGATAAGTTTCAATTTCGTGTGCCAGCAGGATGAGTAGGTATATTCTTATAAGTACCTAAAAGGATGATTTCTTCGAGAGTGAGGTTTCTGTACGTTAATACTATTATTTATTCTGTGTCGGAAATGTGAAAATATGTACTTACATATAGGTACAGAGCTGTCTGTGTCATGTTTCTCCCTGATGTAGCTGGCAGTCAATGCATGGCATTTACCGTCAACCAGCTTGCCTTCACGCTCTCTTGACACCTGCAATATTAATAGGACAAGTGAAATATACTATTTATGGTCAACACAGACAGAATACATGTGCGAGATGAATGTGACATGAAGTTTGTCATATCTGTTGGTGTATCAGTCTGGCTTTGTGCTCACTGGGGACAACTGGTATTTTTTTTTAAAGTTGTCCCACTTGTCACCACTGGGGACAAGGAGTGGAGACAAGCGGGAATGACCAATGAAATGTATGGACCAAATTTGATATGGATTCTTTTGTACATACATACATACAGTCACGCCTTGTTCCCGTCGGGGTAGGCAGACCTTTTCTTTCCACTTGCGTAGCAAGAGCCTGACATACAACTTTCGCTTCTTCCACTTTCATCACATTCTTCATGCATACTCGTCGGTTGTTGGTACTTTTGACCCGGCCTTTCCTTAAGATAACATCAACTTGTTCATGAAAGGTACGCCTAGGTCGACCCCTACCTTGACTTGACTTGACCATTCACACTAGACTTATAAATCTCCTTTGTCAAACTACTTTCGTCCATCCTCTCCACATGTTCGAACCATCTAAGCAATCCTTTCTCTATCTTTGTCACTACATCTTCTAACGCCACAGCGTTCCCTTATCATTTCATTTCCTTTGTATTTGTGACAAATGATTTTAAGAGTTTTATTTTTGTCAAGGTTTACTTAAGATTTTTAACTATACATAAATATAGCATTATAAAAATTATAGTGCACCTACCTCAGGATGTATGCACAAATTCTTCCTAGAACTGAGCACTAATCCAGTGAGATTCGGCCTCTCTCCTTGACACTTCTCATAATATTTAATCAGATTCTTCAGCTCTTCTAGAACTTTCTCTATCTCTGGCACAGTTCGGGAACAGTAAATCAGTTTTCTGGAGTTATAAATAATGATTGTCTATATGAAGAAACTTGGAACTTGAAGATACTGCTACAGGTTACCATGAAAATTAAAAAATCACTTTCTACAATGCACTTTTATATAAACTGATATAGATGCTTTTTACCGTGCTTTCAAGTCAAGCTAATTGACTCGAGTCATGTCAGTCAAACCTTGTCTTGCGCCAATGTTACACCTATAAGATTCGCTGCTCCTACAGCTGTGAACATGTGTTAATCTCTTTCTTTGTCAGGTATTATATATCTCTGCTATCATTTACATTAATGGATGATGGGAACAAAGCTTCGTATATTCTACATAAGCAGGTATAACAGAATTTTACCACATTTTAAGGCAGTTTTTAATGAGTAAAACATCCTTATTAGTATCAAAGCTCATAGTTTTCAAAAGAACACTTTTGACAAAAATTGAATTGTACCTTTACATTTATGAAAAATACAACAATCAATAAATCGGAGGGGACCCTATTGCCATCAACCAGGCTCAAATCTGTGAAATCCATCCATTTACAGAGAATTCCTTATAGAAAAACTAATAAAGTTTTTGCCTGACCCAGGATTCGAACCCAGGACTTCGTGACCAGCAGTAGCGCTTGCGACCACTTCACCAATGAGGGAGTTTAGTAGTTAATAGGTAAAATTCATCATTTAACCAATATTTTGTCCTCACCTGACGTGATGTGGGTTCTGTATCATATATGCGACGATAAGAGACAACAGCGATATCGTTTTACCGGTTCCTGAGGGCATTTCCAATAAACCATGGCCCTGGAAAACATATTCATAATATTTATGTTTGTCAACATAACCTATAAAAATGGTAATCAGTTAATTTGTGCAAGTTAATGAATACGTATGTTATAATATATCTACCTTAGCGTCCAAAGCTCTTTTTAACTCCAACATATAAGCATATTGCTCAGGATAAATGTAATCATACGGGAAATAAACAAGTAACCCATCTACCGATAACCTGAAATATATATAAGATTTTGTAAAAGTTATGAATTAAATAAATAAAACTGAAGCTGAAACTAATATTTAACGTACTTCATAATTTATATTTGATTATTAACTCCCAATAACTTATTTTATGTAATTTCGCCGCCACACAACACACAAAAACACACAGAACAAAAACACACAAAAATAAAATCACAGAATAAAATTGTACCACAGACTTCATTATTTGTGGCAGTGGCAGATCCACAGAATAAAAAGGCAAAGTTTTTTTTTAATTTGAATTGAACAAGTGAAGTTTTTTTTCTTCTTTTATAAACCCACGCTATCGTATTGCCGGTGACAAGTATAATGAATGAGTTTTAAATCTTGAATAAACAAGTTCTAGTCAAGTCAAAGACGAGTTAAAAACTCGCCAAGTCTAAAAGTTACACCTTTAGTAAATTGATTAAATTTACTAGCGGCTTGTTCGATTTCCCGCGCATCAACAGGTAGTATCCCCAGACAAAGCGGCCGCTCCCATCCACAGCGTCACACGTTGAGATGCTGAGACCCTGAGGTACACGCTACATTATTTTGACAGGAGCCACCACGGTCTCAAGCTCCAAGTCTCCAAACTCCAAACAGTCCCATCACAGTCACACAGTGTCTGCTCCGAGGATGTTTCAAGTGGATAAGCGTATCACTCTGAATCACTTGCAAACAACACTTCTTGTACATGATCATGTAAAATGATGAAGTTTTACTTGCAATACTCCAAAAATTAATAAATGTTAAAATTTGGCGAGAATTCCACAGAGTACTTTTTGAAGTTATTATATTATTATTTCAGATCTGTGGTAAACAGCTGATTTGCACCCTAATTATAGTGATCTGTGTTTGCACCACAGAATAAAAGGTACCGTACTACCTTGTATATGTGTTCTGTGCATACAGCTGATTAGCTGATTATCCAATAATAAATTGTTAATCTGTTAACAGTTTGGATTTTGGGATACTTGCTTTAAAACACGGGCTTTTTCCAGTAAATAATGTTAAAACAAGGTAAATTGTTGAAATAGTGGAAACTTTAACCTGTGTACGCTATTAAAGACAAAATGAGTGAACGTCCTGAAGTAATGATCGATTCGGTGCATCCGCGCTTTTCGACGAAACCACGCATTCATTATCGGGGTATAGTAACTCTTGTTAACCAAAATTAAACTACTAACAATGAAAACCAAGCATGATACAGTTTTTCAATCTCTAAAGAGATAACCAGCCGCTTACACAACTTAAGATAACCTTTTACAATAGTTTGACATTTTGTTATTCAAGGGACTGTGAACTTTATTGCTTGAAATTTAAGGCAGTTCAATTAACTTAAAACCAACTTTACAAACTTAACAGCTTGTGCTTTATACATATTATTATCTGTTAGATATTTTATGTGATCCTTGGACATCCAGTAAATAACTAAATCAATAGCATTAAAGCATTAATTATTTATTTCAGTAAATATAGAACACGTTACATTTCTCTGCTTAGTTTAGAAGAAACATGACAGATAGAAATGGCATCTTGTCTTGAAGAAATAAAACTCGCGACACGGTCGTTAGAGGTTGCTAGCTGTGTACCTACAGAGTTCTTAAACCAACACTCCTTAGCAACCCCAAGCATTTTCGTAATTCTAGGTGCCGAGGTCCTGGGAGTCCTTTTGTTAACAAATCAGCTAACATCTTTGATGTTTCTTTATATTCCACAATTATCGCTCCGTTTTTAATATGATGTTTCAGAAAATGGATTCTCAGGTCAATGTGTTTTGTTTTGCTACTTATTATTTCATTTTGGCATAATTTTATGGCCGCTTGGTTATCATTGAAGATTTTCACTTCGTGTTGCTTCAGTACCGTTATGCTTTTAAGCAACAATCTTAGATGTAAAGCTTCTTTCACTGCATCTGACAACGCCATGTACTCAGCTTCTGCAGTAGACATGGCTGCAGCTCTTTGTTTCCTTGATTCCCAGCTAACAACTCCATTCGCCATCATAAAGCAGTATCCAGTATAAGATTTTCGGTCTAAGGTACATGCTGCCCAATCGGCATCAGCATATCCAACCATTTCTTTATCTACAGTCTTCACGAAACTTATTCCCTTCGTCTTAGTTCCTTTAAGATATCTTAAGATCCTTTTCGCAGCCTTGTAATGTTCAGTTCCGAAACAATTGTTAAACTGTGATAGATAACTAACAGCAAACATAATGTCTGGTCGCGTAGCTACAGCCAGGAACATCAGGGAACCAATGAGATTCTGGTAGGGTATCATCTTATCACTTATCTCTTCTTTTTCCAATTTAAGACGAGGCTCTATTGGCGTAACGCTCGGCTTGCAGTCCTCCATCCTAAACTTGGTGAGTAATTTTTCAATATACTTTTCTTGTTTAAGCTCGATTTTGCCTTCTCCTTGTTTAATTTCAATTCCCACAAAATCGTTCACAGGGCCAAGATCTTTCATTTCAAAAACCGATTTTAATTTTTTATTGACTTGCTCAAACATATGTTGACAGGAATAGGCCATCAGCATGTCATCAACATATAATCCGAGAAGAACTTTAGCTCCTCCTTTCTCCAGTACATATATGCATGGGTCAGCTACTGACGGAATGAAGCCAAGTTTCTTGAGTTCATTATCTAACTTTTTATACCATTGTCTTCCGGACTGCTTAAGGCCATATAGAGCTTTCTTCAGTAAACATACCTTTTCTCCTTTGATCTTTGTAATATCTTCCAGCATTTTCTTAGCTTTACGGTACAAAGTATCATCTATGTTTGAGCTTTCATCTGTCATAATTTCCATGATATACTCTTCCAAATACTCTGGCTTTTTCATTATA
The DNA here is from genome assembly GCA_947063395.1 of Hemistola chrysoprasaria. Lineage (NCBI taxonomy): Eukaryota > Metazoa > Arthropoda > Insecta > Lepidoptera > Geometridae > Hemistola > Hemistola chrysoprasaria. The sequence continues at coordinate 1,832,801 of OX346725.1, forward strand.
ATCCTTTCATCTAAGTCACCGTTTAGATAGGCAGTTGTGACATCTAGTTGATGAAGTTTTAAATCTTCTTGGATTGCGGTAGCCAACATTATTCTTATGGAGCTTAGCTTAGCAACCGGAGCCCAAGTTTCGTTATAATCGATGCCAGGTCTTTGAGTAAATCCTCGAGCTACGAGGCGAGCTTTTTTAGTATTATCTGCTTTCTCTTTGAGTATCATCTTGAAATCTACAACATTTTTCTCATTTTCTTTCTTCTTAATTTCCCAAGTGCCATTTTTAATATGCGCTCGTATTTCTGCCTTTATCGCATCATGCCATTTTGAATTTTTATCTTCAATCTCGCTCAGGTAAGTAATTTCATCTATGTCTCTTTCAGTTAAGTTGGACAGTTCCTGATATTCATCCGACGATGATTGTGATGTAGATGATTGATCGAGAAATACATAGTCTTTATGCCAGGTTGGAGCTTTTTTCTGTCTACGAGATCTTCTATGTTCAGTTTCAGGCTCTATTACGCTCCTCCTGTCTTGACTACTTTCTGTACTTGTACTGGGTTCAAGTGCAGCAGGTCTCTGAAACGAGTTCGACATTATTTCAATATCCACAACAGGTGTGTGTTTTTGAATCTCATTATCTGTCTCTGGTTGCTGCTGTTCCTGTCCGCCGAAGATATTTTCATAGGTTTTGTCACTATTATCCTGAAGACTGTGATAATACATTTTCTCTATGACCTTCACGTCTCTGCTTATTATCACGGTCTTCTTGTGTGGTAAATAGATGCGATAACCTTTTGCATTTTGTGCATAGCCCACAAAAACGCCTTCTGTGGCTTTCGGGGTAAATTTTCCTTTTCTATTCTTGTCCAAAACAAAAGCTTTGCAACCAAATATTTTTAGATGGTTTCCTGATGGTGTACGTCCGGTCCATTTTTCATAAGGTGTACATCCTTTTAGGGCTTTTGCTGGGCTTCGATTAATTAAATAATTTGCCGTATGTACCGCTTCCGCCCACAAATCTTTAGGCATGTTTCCGTCAATCATTAGACATCGAGCTTTGTCCAGTAACGATCTGTTTTTCCGCTCACTCTGCCCATTTTGTTGGGGGGTATACGGTGTAGTCAACCTTCGTTTGATTCCATTTTCCTTTAGGAATGTGTCGAATTCCCGATTACGGTACTCAGATCCATTGTCGGTCTGTAAATTTTTTATCTTAAAGTTATCGTGGAACTTTTCGACGTTTTGTTTGTATTCCTTAAAAATCTCGAAAACTTCATTTTTGTTTTTGATAAAATACACGCAGCAGTATTTAGTGTAATCATCAATAAACGTTACAAAGTATTTTCTTCCGCTCAAAGTTTCCGGTGGATGGGACCACACAAATCACTGTGTATTATTTCTAATGGTTGAGTAGACTGGGGTCCATCTAAGGATTAGAATGGCAATCGCGTCATCTTTCCTTTTATGCACGTTTCGCATTCAGGCAAATTTCCATTTCCCAGGTCTATTCCTTTGATAAGGTTCTTTTTCGCAATCATTTTTAAGTCACTTTCATTAAGATGGCCTAATTTTTGATGCCATATTTGAATGTCATTTGTGACAGTATTGGCCACATGCGCCTTTTCATCACTTTTAATGTAGTAGAGGCCATTTTCTTTTTCGGCAGTCAATGAGGTTTGGCCTTTATTATCTTTAATATAGGCTTTATTTTTGGTAAAAACAACACTGTTACCTTTTTCAGTTATTTTGGCAACTGACATTAAGTTTGTAGATAAAGTAGGAACATACAAGGTATCTTGCAATGTGACTATTTCGTCATTAATGTTCATACTGACTTTACCTTTTCCTTCTACTTTTGTTGTGATTTCATTTGACGCTAATCTATGAGTTCCAGTTTCAGAATTTAATGACTCAAACTGTTCTTCTTGAGCACACATATGAGAAGTACATCCACTGTCTAAACACCATTTATTTGGAGAGGTGATAGACAAACAAGTTTGTCCTATGTTATAAGATTTTTCTTGACGTCTCTTGTCATTTTCTTGTTTTCCTTTATCAACCTTCTTTTTGTTCCAACATGTATCTGTGGTATGCCCTTTTTTCTTGCAAATAGTACAGAATTTGCTTTTCTTTTTTGTATAGAAGGCTTCTTCTCTTTCTGTGTTTTTCCTTGCTTCACTTTCTTCAATTATTTTTATTTTTAACTCGTCAGGAGTAGGCAGTTTGTCACGAGATTCGATAGCAATTCTAAAATTTTCATAGTTTGCCGGCAAGCTATAGAGCATCATTATGCACAATAAATCTGGGTGCAGTTCTACGTTCATATCAGCGAGCTTCTCGACTATGTCCATGAAATTATTCAAGTGTTCACGAACATCATTACTGTCAAACTTTTTTAGTATTAGTTGTTTAAGTAATGTCGCCTTACGCGCAGGGCCGGTACTTTGGTATATATTTTTTAGTTTAGTCCAAAGTTCGTAGGATGTCTTGCAGTTTTTCACTTGCTTGATCTCTGACGGTGATATTAGTAACAATAGTTCAGATCGTGCCATTAAATCTTTTTGTATGAAGATATTTTTCTCGTCTTCATTTTTAGACGGCGTTGTAATGCCACTGGCAACGTCCCACAAGCCATTCTTAATTAATACGGCTTGAGCCTGGACACTCCAAGTATCGTAATTATTTTTTGTCAGCGAATCTATTCGGTAGTGAGTAGCCATCTTTATTTTTATTTGGCTTACTTACATTTTACTCCAGGACTCTGCTACCACTTGTTAGATATTTTATGTGATCCTTGGACATCCAGTAAATAACTAAATCAATAGCATTAAAGCATTAATTATTTATTTCAGTAAATATAGAACACGTTACATTTCTCTGCTTAGTTTAGAAGAAACATGACAGATAGAAATGACATCTTGTCTTGAAGAAATAAAACTCGCGACACGGTCGTTAGAGGTTGCTAGCTGTGTACCTACAGAGTTCTTAAACCAACATTATCTAATTTATCATTGGTTTTAAACAATATCTCCTTTGAAATGAGTTGGTAATTCTTTAAATAAGAATGCATAATAATATTGTGAAGTGTATGTCTATCAAAAGGTAAAGCCCATGTTTTTGATCATATGAATATGTAATTCACACACATTATTACCATATAATGTTGATTGAAAACTAGGGCTATAGCCGGTCTTTTAATAGGCTTACATGGAGAATATTTTTTTTAAGTCCAACATGCAGAGGCCCTTTTGATCTTTTAATCGAAAGGTAATGGATAGCACCTATAGAGGTCCATCTCTGAAACCATCTACAGAAGATGTACTCAAAGACCAGGTGCAAGGACTATTGTGAATGGATGAAAACTACTTCACAAGGGTATAAAGGCGACGAGAGGGGCAATATTGGTGTGAGCAGCTAAGGGTAGGAGAGGTGTCCCTGGACTTTAACCGGTGATCACTTGCAATACCCTCGGGTCGCATCACGCTCGCCCACCCGCCACTTATGCTTCACATCCTCCCTCAAGCAGCTCTCGCGACTCCACTCTGGCCAGCTGGTGAAAGCAAGCCAGAAGTCAGTCATAAGGACTGTTCCTCGCCAGTGTTCATTCTGACTGGCCCAAGAAGGCAAGCTGGAAATGAAGAACTCTCTCCTACTTTCCTGGATCACTCAAGCCAAGCGGTCGCTATTCCCCAACAGCGTGCCATAAGCTGCCCTGCGTTTTTATTTGTATTACATGCACTAACTCAGCATCCAAATGTTCAGGGTCACAGAGGTCATGAGCTCTGTCCAACCATACAATTTCGGCAGCTGCACCAGCTTAGGTCTGTACAAGCACATGACCTCTATACATACATACATTCACGCCTTTTTCCCGAAGGGGTAGGCAGAGGTGTACCCAGGACTCAGTCCCATAGTAGATACACCCACATTTCGCCAGTACGTTATTGGTCCCATGTATTAGGGGGCGAGCCTATTGCCATCTACCGGGCACAGTTCCAGACTCCAGGCAGTTATTGAGATAATTCCTAATGGAAAAATCCAATATTTAACACTGCCTGACCCTGGGGATTGAAACTCTTGATTGGCAGTCGAGCATGCGCCCTCGACGCCACCGAGGCAGTCAATGACCTCTATAACCGTGAACATTTGGATGACTAGTTAGTGCATGTTCAACAGGGTACTGAAACAAAATGGCTATTAAATGACAAAAATATGGCGTTCAAAACGCGGAAATAAGAGGAGTTGATTTAACTCCAAAGGGAGCCGGCGTTCTGGCCATATGTCAAAGGAGTGGCAGATAACCTAGGCACTTTATTGAAAAACTACTCCATGCAAGCCCATCATTCGACGATCTTCACACCTATGTCCAAATTGGCGGGACATGTAAGAACGCCCAAAGATGTCATACCTCTGCAGACACCTGGCGTGTATAAAATTGATTGCAGCTGCACATACATTGGTCAAACCAAGTGCACCATAGGCGAAAGGGTTGAGGAGCATATTGCAGCTGTAAAATACCGCCAAGTGTAAAAATCAGCGATTGCTGAGCACATACTTGAATCTGGACCCAACCACTGGATAGAACTACACGCCCCAAAAGTCCTCTTCACCGAGCGTCACTACTATTACTCCAGAATTGTACTCGAAGCTGTTGAAATTAAGAAACATCCTAATTTCAACCGAGAGGGTGGGTTACAAGTTGGGTGTTTCTTGGAATCCAGTAATCAGTATGTGTTCGCGGCGCGATTTATCCCAAGATTTATCTGCGGATATCGAATGTTGTGTGTCGCGATAACGATTATTTACAAGACCAAGTGCGGGTAGTTGAAGACAATACTCGCTCTTCCCGACGTTGAAACCCGCATTCTCCAGTCTTCTCGTGACCGCGGCTGATGCAACTCAGTTGAAACGTCGAGGTAAATAATAAAAATGACTATAGGGCGATTAAGTCCCGCCTTTCATAAAAATCGCGAAAGTTTAAAAAATACTGATGTTAAACTCTGGGTCCCAGTTGCGGCTTATACATTTTGGTGACTGGGCTATGGGTCGTCCACAACCCATAATGGTTTGACTAGAGCGGTGTAATTGGGAAATCCTGTTCTCTCAGACCAAGATTGCACAGCGCGGTTTGCTTCCATGCCTGCTGCGTTTGTAGTTTTATTTCAATACGCAATCGCCACAGTTGAAGATTCCGCCCGAAAATATAGCGGGGGCTGATCGCTACCACGGCGGTTATTTAAGATTAGTATTGATGTTACCCGCCGACCGACCGCAGATTACGAGGGCGTCCCCGCCGCGGGCCGCGGTTGCCCTCCGCCCGCGCCGGGAGCCGCAAACAAATTTTAAATAACAATAATGATTATATTATATTGTTTATTATATTATATTGTTTATTCATAAACATAACATAACATATATTCACGCCTTTTTCCCGAAGGGGTAGGCAGAGGTGTACTCAGGACTCAGTCCCATAGTAGATACACCCACATTTCGCCAGTATGTTATTGGTCCCATGTAATAGGGGGCGAGCCTATTGCCATCTACCGGGCACAGTTCCCGGTTTTGTTTATTCATACTGGAGAAATGTAGGTGTATCTACTATGGGACTGAGTCCTGGGTACACCTTCCCCTTCGTTGCCTTCCCCTTCGGGAAAAAGGCGTGAATGTATGTATATTGTTTATTTCCAGGTTTGAAAGTGGCGCTAGTGCAGTTGTCAGTAGGTGCAGACAAGGGTAAGAACATAGCAGAAGCTGTGAAGCACATCCATCAGGCCAAAGTCAAGGGAGCGCAGCTTGTCGCTCTGCCGGAGTGTTTCAACTCTCCTTATGGGACAGGTAATTCATGTTTATTAATTCAATGTTAAAAACTTTTTCCAGACTCGAGCATTTACTCTAGCAGAACATAAAAACTTTTCCAGACTCGAGCATTTACTCTAGCAGATCATAAAAACTTTTTACAGACTTGAGTATTTACTCTAGCAGATCATAAAAGTTTTTTCCAGACTCGAGTATTTACTCTAGCAGATCATAAAAACTTTTTACAGACTTGAGTATTTACTCTAGCAGATCATAAAAGTTTTTTCCAGACTCGAGCATTTACTCTAGCAGATCATAAAAACTTTTTACAGACTTGAGTATTTACTCTAGCAGATCATAAAAGTTTTTTCCAGACTCGAGTATTTACTCTAGCAGATCATAAAAACTTTTTCCAGACTCGATCCAGTCACAGATTAGGTAGCACTATGGTCCGGCCGTACCAAGTATGATCGTCTGTTCACACTAATAGAAATTCCCTTTTTCTGCTTTTTCAGGATAGGACAAAAATTAAAATCAAGGAAAGCCAAAAAAACAGTATTATTCTGCAAAATGTTGTTATATTAATAAATAAAATGCTTATACCATTAATTATTTAAAAAATCAATTATATCTCTTCTATCAATGATGTCTATGAGCCTTAGAAATTTTGCAGAACAAGACCATCGCGCTAAAACTCGTACAAACCTGCGATAATCGCATTGAACGATGCCTTACATTTCCTTTACACTTGCTTTACACTTGTCATCAGGTTATTTCAACGAGTACGCAGAAGAGATTCCCAGCGGGGAGACGAGTAGAGCACTATCGGAAGCCGCGGCGCAGTGCGGCGTGTGCGTGGTGGGAGGGACCCTGCCTGAGAGATGTGAGGGGAAGCTGTATAACACTTGCACGGTGTGGGACGACAAGGGGACGCTCATTGCTACACATAGAAAGGTACAAACTACCAGTGGTTCCAGTGGTTTCACATGTCTGTACATCTCTGCTTACCCCTTGGGAAAAAGGCGTGACTGTATATATTATGTATGTAATTCAATTCATCCACAGATGCACCTATTCGACATAGACATACCAAACAAGATAACGTTCAAGGAATCCGAGGTGCTGTCCGCTGGAGATAAGTTGACAACGTTTGAGTATCTCGGAGTGAAGATAGGTCTCGGCATCTGTTATGATCTAAGGTTCAATGAGATGGCGCATCTCATGGCTCAACAAGGTAAACCTTACACTGTCTATCCTCGTTGGTCTATCCTATATTGCCGGGTAGAGAATGTTAATCGCAATATTATTCCTAAACATAAGCCAGTTTATTATCGCCGAATTATTATAATTTGATTAAGTACCAAGTTTATTTTTTTATGGCCACGCGCTTCTCAAGTTTAGCAGAACATTTGCTTAATTTATTATAATTAATGGCGATGCTTAAATTTTTATACATGTACGGCGTTTAACGGCCGATCTGCCGTTCAAGAATCTACTACTTTATGTCCACAGATCGTAATGTGCAATTATAAAAATCCTATCAAATAAAACCAAAATATTAAAATTATAATGTAAGTTCGCCATAACCCAGAAACCAACAACTTTTTAAAAAAGTAAAAAGATATCTACTTAAAGTATTCAGAAGTATGGATTTTGCGAGATAATGACGACATTTCATGAGCAAATATAAGTTCACTAGTGTACGAACAGCGGCTTTGCCCGCTCGCAACTATGCAATATGGGAGTGTTTTACCAAAACTTGGACGCCCTTTTTAGACCCCTTAGAATGTGAGTTTTCAAAAATCCTTTAATTAGCACACGTCCAGACAATGAATACAACCTACATTCCAAATTCCAAGTTTCAAGTCTAGGATCAGTGGTTTGGGCTCTGTGGTGCATATCAGAATAGACTAATCTATGATGACTATTCTATGATGTCAGTCAATGAGTCAATGAGTGTCTTTCCAGGGTGTTCCCTACTAATCTACCCAGGCGCCTTCAACATGACAACAGGACCTAAACACTGGGAGTTACTGGGGCGGGCTCGGGCAACAGACAACCAGTTATGGGTGGCCCTCGTGAGTCCAGCGAGAGATACCACAGCTGGGTACGTGGCCTGGGGTCACACTACACTGGTCGACCCTTGGGGACAAGTTCTCGACAAACTTGATGAGAAGCAGGGAACGCTTGTGGGTGGTATTGGTACGTTAATATATTTTTTAATTATTTTTTTATGTTGGTGAGTAATAAAGACGAGCTAATCAGGTGCTTGATGGTAAGCATCATGATTGCCCATATCAGACACAGTGCCACCCAGTGTTTTAAAATTCAAAATTCTGCGCGGCACTGCACTGCACCTGTCACCCTGAGATATTAGTTGTTGAAACTCGTCATGCCCAGTAATTTCGCAGGTAACATTGCCCTTCAGACCGGCACACAGTAATGTTTACATGGGTTATTCTAACATTTAAGAGCTCTCTTTGGAATCTGAAACAATTTTATGAACACATCACGATTTCGATTTTTATATTTTAATTTCGATGTATGTTTGTTACTCTTTCACGCCAAAACTACTGTACCGACTGGGCTGAAATTTGATATGTAGATAGTCCAGACCCTGGGATAGCACGCGGGGTACTTTTTATCCCGATATTCCCCCGTTTCCTCCGAATATAATTAAATTGACAGCCCCTCGTTGGCCCCGGGTTCGATCCCCGGCCAGGTCAAACATTTGTGTGCATGAACATGTCTGTTTGATCTGTGTCTGGGTGTTATAAGCTTATATAAGTATGTATATCAGTCATCTGGTTACCATAGTACAGGCTTCTAGCCTAGTTTGAAAGAAAAAAAAAATTAAATTTTGCCTAAAATATCAGGAAAACCTGAAGATACTTGTTCTATGTAGTTTTGCGCTTAACGAAGTTTTTTTTTTCAGATCTACAAACGGTAGAAGAAGTGAGAAGTCAAATACCGATTCGGAAACAAAGACGGACCGATATTTACGATACCATCACTATATCTAAGAAAGCCCACTAATATTAACAATGCGAAAGTTGATTTTATGTTTGCTACCTCGTCACGCCAAAACTACTAACGATGACTGATGGTATGTATGTAATATATCAGATTAGGATAGCAAATAGTCTATTCCAAATAAAGGGTACCATGTACCATGAAATGCAGTAAACGGTTAGACGACAAGAAAGCGATATTATCGTTTAGTTTTAGTGGGTATACATAGGGTCAATGACCGTTTTTCTCTTTGCTTCTGGGACAGACTGTAGGTACTCATCATCAAGCGAAACTTGCATTTTAATATAATTAATAACTAGGTCAGTGTAAACATACCTATAGTTAAATAAGATAGGGATAACACAACGTCACGCCTTTTTCCCGAAGGGGTAGGCAGAGGTTATGTTTAATGTAAATAAGGGTAAAAGATAATATATTTTTAGAATAAGTTTATACAATTTTATTATTGTTTTTATAATATTATATCTGTACATAAAGATATTTGTAATAAATTCTTGTATTTTATGTATTTGTTATTTTCCCTTCATACAATTTTAGAAATTAATTTAAAATAAAACTAGCTGCTACCCGCGGCCTCGTTCGTGTGAGAAACAATAATAGCTTCTTATCTGGAATCCTATTTATCCTACACATATTATGCGAAATATTGTCTTTATGTGTGTGTATGTGTATGTTTACGTCCGTGCGCCTAAACTACTGAGCCGAATGGGCTGAAATTTGGTAAGCGGATAGCTTATACAACGTGTTAAAAAAAGGTGTACCTAATAATTCTTAAGAGCGTACATGGCGTTCTAGGAATTTGACACAATCCTATGAAAAATTTACCAAATCAATGTTTTGCATTCCCCTGTTTCCTCCGAATGTAACAAGCCCATTAAATATATAAATATATATTCTGAAATTTTTATAGAAAAGAAACCTATGTCCCTGTCATTTTAATTTTTCTTATAAACTCTTGGTTTTTTCATAGTAAACTTCCGAAAATCCCAGTTTTACTCGCGTGATTGGACGTTCACTATAAAAGGTTTATAAACATAAATAAAATGATAGGAACATACTTATACTTCAGCTTTGAAATATATAAGTAGTATATAAATATATCAAATAGGTTTACTGTATTCGGAGGAAACAGGGGAATACAAAACATCGATTTAGTAAATTTTCCATAGGATTGTGTAAAACTGCTATCGGAGGTATCTTTCCGAACGCACGGTAGACTCAGTACTGTATATCTTCATTGACGTGCAAAACTGTCAGATTATGATCTATTTGAATAAATATCTGTTGAGTTTGAGTTTGCTAAGAGGTCCTCTTTCCTGTTATGGGGGTACTACCCGTGAAACTGACCAACTTTCAAAAAAGACGCGAAATTTTCTATTAGGAAATTCAGAATTCCTTTGGAAACCTGTTCGGTTTGATGGGTAGATAATCGAACCAATAATTTTGTAACATTTTTAAAAAATCATATATTATGCTATCAATTTTAAAAAATTGACTGCCGATCATGAGGTCCCAGGTTCGATCCCCAGGTCAGGCAAAGTATAAATAAAATTTAACACCTATCCTTTTTTACCGAAAGGGTAGGCAGATCTGTACTCAGGACTCAGTCCTATAGTAGGTACACCCACATTTCGCCAGTGTGTTATTGGTCCCATGTAATAGGGGGCGAGTCTATTGCCATCTACCGGGCACAGTTCCAGACTCCAGGCAGTTATTGAGATAATTCCTAAAGAAAAAATACAAAACTCTTTGTCTGATCTGGGGATCGAACCCAGGACCTCATGATAGGCAGTCGAGCTTGCGCCCACTACGCTACCGAGGCAGTCGTTTTAGTAACACACTAAGAATACATTTCGGGTGAAGCCGAGGGGCGCAGCTAGGTGATAAGATTATAGTTTAGACGTCTCAGAAAGATGTATATTAGCGAAGTTGTCTTCAAGCAGTTGCAGCACGTTGGTGGCACAACCCCAGAATAACGTCAAACCGGCACCACCTGTAACATAACATCACATAACACCACTCTTGTTTCCACAAAGGTTACAGACAGATGTAAGGCTATAGTAAATAGTACCATTTTGGTTTAAAGGAGGGTCCACTGTCACGTTTATTATTAGAGGTAAGTAATAATAACGGCAAATTAAGAATTTAAATTAATCTTTATTTAAAATAGATAAAAATTTCGAAATTGTGGTAGGTATGTAGGTAGTATGAGAAATTAAGTAAGGGCGTGGGTGTGAAGCCAAGACAGCCGAGTCCGTAACGCCTAGAATACCCCACTCTCCTCGATTCGTCGGCTCCGGAACGGCTCGAGAGGTCGTGGTCCCACTGGTAAGGCTTGGTCCAGATGGTAAGGCTTGGTCCAGGTGGTAAGGCGGGGCCGGGCAGGCAAAACCAGTATGGCCGGGCTCCTCAGCGGCAAAGGTGATGATGACACCTAGTCGAGACAGTGTTCCTGTAACCGCAATCAGGCGTGTCACAATTCGTACCACGATTCACGACATGTAGGTTCTGCCAGACTTACGGGGATCATGAAGCATTCCAAAATACAAAATTAGCTAGCAAAGGCAGAAGATAGAGAGGGTGGCAGAATGGTATATGGGCTCAGAAACGGTTAGGTGGCTATTTAAAGATTAAATGTACAATTTATAAGTTAATAATAATAAAAGAATAGAAGATAATAATAAAAGCAACAGTAGCACTGGCCTATGATATAATTTTAGAATTCTAACGGGGAAACACTTATAAAAAGGCGAAATAGAAATCTAGGCAACGGTAAAATTCAAATTTCCAAAACTAAATCTAACGTTAAACATGACACCAAATGATTTAACTAAAATAAGCGGCTTAGAAATGTTTGCATAACTTACCCAGTATGGGAACACTATAATATACAATTATTGTAACGAAATTAAGGTGAACTTCAACAACACACACAATTAGTTTTAGATTTTACTGTACAACGGCGTAAGATGGCCGGACTGAACAGTTAATGACGTATAGTCGCTTCGGAGGCCAGAGTCGACTGAGAGAGTAGCCGCGCGGCGCGTCGGGCAGTTGGACAGCCGTGAAGCGACTTGTAACCGGTTTTTTTATTGCGGAGCACTGTCCAGTTCACGCGTTTATTATTAAGTATAATTTCTAGTCGGCACTAATTATAATGTTGCGTTTAAACGCGCAATACAACATCAGTTGTATTTTATAGGTAATTGAATTATTATTATAAGAATTAAAATTAGAACGAATAATAAATAATTGTATGTAAATAATTATATAATTTGTAAAAACAGGTTTTGAGTAAGTATAATAGTGTGAATTGTAACACTTCGTTACAGTACCCCCCTTCTTATAAAGAATTTTACGTACGTTATGTATTTAGTAAAATTCGAGAGACAGTGCAAACGAGTATCAAGATATGGGGTGGCTTCCGACAATCTTGAGATCTTTAATATGCCAGACTCCAAGATCTCTTCCGTTCATATCTTCAAGAATATAGACCAGAGGGGAGCGTTTTTCTTTTACCTTACACTTTTGATACTTTGGTGCCAATTTCTTGCTAAAATGAGCATCTTTATCGCTCTGGAAGTAGCAGCGCTTCCATACGACGTCTCCTACGCTAAACTCATGTTCTTTACGGCGCAAGTTATAGCGCTGAGAATTCTTGGCGTGAGAGTGCCATAATGCGGCTTGGACTTTATTAAAGACAGCAGTTAAATGTCCAAGGTTTTCTGCGTACACGTCTCTTGGTAGGAAAACTAATTCTTCGGGATCTTTGTGGTGGTCTAAATAGTGCGATCCACAGGTCACCAGTTCTCTGCCATAAACGAGGAATGCAGGAGTGTAGCCAGTTGTCTCATTGACAGAATTATTAATTGCGAACTGAATTTGTGGCAGATTGAGATCCCAGGTCCTATGATCATTCTCAATGTATGCAGAAATGGCAGTAACTATAGTTTTATTATACCTTTCTACAGTATTTATTTGTGGTGTATATTTAGGAGTGAAGTGTATTTTAGGTACTTTATACTTTTTAAATAGTCTATCTAGCTCATGACTGATAAATTGGCAGCCATTATCCAAAACTATACTCTGAGGAATTCCATGTTGAAGGAATACGTCATTTTCTAAGTGTTTAGACACCAACTCTGCCGTAGCCCTACGAAGTGGAAAGATTAGACAAAACTTGGAAAAGCAGCAAGTGATGACAAAAATATAGTTATTCTGTCTTCTGGTGTTAGGGAGTGGCCCAACCAAGTCAATAGATATGACTTGGAAGGGACGTGAAACTTCTTTGGGTCTACCCATTTTCCCTAAGGTGCCATGAGTAGGGAGTTTATGTGCTAGACATGTATCACATCGCGATACAAACTCAACGACACTAGCATACATCCCAGGCCAATAAAAACGGAGAGCTAAGCGTTTGTAGGTCTTGAAGACACCAAAATGTGCAGCAGTAGGCTCGGCGTGACACTCAGTGAGGGCGTGCTCACGTTGTTCTTTCGGAATAACCTCCTTCCAATCAAATTCCGCTGTGAGAACGTCCTTATTTTTCATGTACCTATACAAACGGTCCTGTTTTATAGTATAGTTAGGAAAACTAACTGGTGCCTCCTGGCAACCCTTGAAAATTTTAAGATACCAGGCATCTTGAGTTGTGGGAGTAGCAGTGACAGAAGTATCACTATTAACGAGGGCATCTATATGAACGCATCTAGAAAGAGCATCCGGAACAACCATGTCTTTACCTCGACGGTGCTCGACTTCGAAGCTAAATGAGGAAAGACGGACACCCCATCGAGCCAGTCTGCCGGTAGGATTGGCAAGAGACATAAACCACTTCAAGGCTGAGTGGTCAGTGAAAACCTTGAAGGTGTGACCATTTTCAAGGTAACATCGCCAATGCTCTAGTGCCGACAGAACAGCGAGAGCCTCCCGTTCCGTTGTGCTATAGTTGCGTTCTGGTTTGGTTAGTGAGCGGCTCATGTAGGCTATCGGGTGTTCAACACCGTCGATAGTCTGCGCAAGCATTGCCCCCACACCAAAACTGCTGGCGTCTGTATGCACTTCGAAAGGGTGGCTAAAATTGGGACAAGCTAAAACTGGCGCTTCGACGAGACGAGATTTTAGTTCAATGAAGGCCTTTTCAGCTTCAACGTTCCATTGGAAGGGCGGAGCGCTCTTTTTGGTCGACGTTAGTTGGTTAAGAGGGCCTGCAATCGTGCTAAATTGAGGAATAAAGCGCCTGTACCAGGAAGCAGTGCCCAAGAAACGCTTCACCTCTTTCTTGTTAGTCGGAGTAGGGTATTCCAGAATCACCCGTACCTTCTCAGGATCAGTCCTCAATCCTTCAGCATCAACGACGTACCCAAGATATCGTAGTGAGCTTCTAAAAAATTGGCTCTTCTCTAGATTTATGGTGAGATTTGCAAGGCGGAGTTTCTCAAGGACGCGTTGAAGAAGAGACACGTGCTCCTCAAAAGTTTTGGCTATGATAATGATGTCATCGAGGTAGGCGAAAACCTTACACTCAAACTCAGGTCCAAATAATAAGTCTACTAGCCTTTGTTGAGTAGCAGGTGCATTAGTAAGGCCAAATGCAGTAGTCTTAAACATATATGTACCTCGTCCTGGTACATAGAAAGCGGTTTTCTCACGATCTGGCTCATCGATTAGTATTTGCCAGAATGCCTTCGACAAGTCGATACTTGAAAGGAATCTAGCATCTTTTAGATTGTCCAGAATCTCAGAGACGTAAGGAAGACTGTAGGCATCCTTTTTCGTCACTGAGTTCAGCTTACGGCTGTCTAGGCAGAATCGTGGCTTACCATCCTTCTTCCCTACGACAAGGACAGGTGAGGACCATGGGCTCTCCGTAGGCTCAATCACGTCCAATTTCAGCATCTCGTCTACCTGTTCAGTTATAATTTTCTGCTTCTCAGGGGACATACGGTAGTAGCGCTGCCTAATAGGTGTAGCGTTGCCGGTATTGATGCGATGTTTAATTAGAGTAGTCCTACCAAGCCCTTTCTCAGCAAAAGATATCTCTTGATATTGCTTAACAATATCATTAGCAACCACTTTCTGAGAATCGTCTAGTGCATCATAGGCGTGTAAATGTACATCTGCTGAGCTAGATATATTCGACAATCTAGGGTCGTCGTCAAATAAGTTTTCTACATTAGATAAGTATTTAGGGCATAGGCCAAAATTATTCCAGAAGTCAATACCTAGGATAAGTGTAGTATTTATCTCAGGTATAGCGTGTGCTTTAATTATAGAAAATTTATTTTCAAAGGCTACGGGCAACATAATGTAACCTACAGACGCAATCTGCTGACCACCCGCAGCAGTGACGGTGATTTTCTCCACTGTGCAAAGAGTAAGACCATAATTTGTCAAACGCTCATGAGAACCACCGCCCAATATGGTGACCGCAGAACCTGAGTCGAGGAGTCCGTAAATCTCTATATCCCCGATATGCACCTTAGTATAAGGGCGCGGATCTTGTCTCGGCCTTGAGTTGAAAACCGCTGCTACTGAAGCAGGAGTAGAGAAGAACTGCTTCAGGAACAACAACCAATCATTCCAGTCCGAGATGTCTGAATGGTTAGTTGTTGCCTTGCCACGATTTTCTGCTAGTTTTTTGGCTGCGACGCAGCTACTGTCTTACACTTAGGACAATCCGGTTTACGGACGCCCTTCTCCCCACATCCGAAACAAAATATTGTGCGTTCGGCCTTGCAATCTCTCATAGAGTGGGTGTCTACACGGCAGCGGTAGCAATAAGTACGCGGCGCAGATATAGCCAAAATTTCGGATACCCTAGGTTGAGTTACGTTATGATCATAATAGTTTTTAGCCTGATCCTTACGCTTTTGGGAGTGATAACAAAATTCAGGAGCCAACATTTTAGAATGAAGTGATGGAGGCTCCTTGAAGTTTTCTGACCGAGTTCTAATTCGCTCATAATTTCTGCAAATCGTACGCAATTCTTCGGTGGACTTTATGTTTGGACTAGCTGCTATTATAGTTGAATAGCAGGGCCGTATGTTATGTAGCAGAATGTCTAGTTTGTTTTCCTCCGACATAGGTGTGCTCAATCTAGAGAACATACCCTCCATAATAGACAAATAGACCACTATGCTCTCATCATCACCTTGCGTGCGTTCTCTTATCTCCGATGACATACGGTAGTCATAGTCGGGAAGGTCAAAGTCTTCCCTCAGGCGGGCGAGCAAACTAGGCCAGTCCTTAACAAGGTCTTTAACACTGCGATACCAGTGTATAGCATCGCCAGTAAAGATATCTGTAGCAGAGAGAAGCATTTTATGATCAGTAACCGCCTTAGAAATGCGGAATTCCTCAGCTTTTTGGATAAAAGAACGTACGCAAGACTTTCCATCATATTTTAGTTTTGATAGTTCACTAGTTATAGAGCGCTCGCAAGTAACTGAAACGTTTAAACCGGAGGTACTCGGCTTATCTACTGACTCGTCGTCGGCAGTCGCAGAAGTATTAGATTTGGACTCGCTGGAACCTTTATTTAATCCTATTAACACAGCATGATAATTATCAAAGAGCTTCTGAATCTTCTTCAAAGCAGTGGCATCTTCAGTAGCCTCTGGTTTTTGTACTCTTTGAATCCTATAGTATATGTGATTCAACCAAGATCGAGTCCTACAGAATAGTGGCTCATTATAAGTGCCTACAAGAGATTCGAGGTTAGCTTTGATTTTATCTAATGTCTTGCGACAGCCCTCACAATCCTCGGTATAACTAAAAACTGATTCAAGAATTTCATCAGCAGCATAGAGTTGGGTTAATTTATTAATTTGCCGTCGCAATTCCTCTACACTCTCAGTAGGACTCTCACCTCGAATAGCGACTTCATAGCACAATTCCAGCTTTTGCAAAAGTAAATATTTAATTGGATAGGACATTTTTTTTTTAGAGTAAGTTATGCAAACAATCAGCAAATAAAAAGAGCAGTGAAGAAAAAAAAAATAATAAGGCAAAATAGCCAAGGCACCTTCCGTTCTGTTACAAACAATAACTTTTTGTTTCAGAACGATAGCGTTAAGCTTTAACAGCAGCAACAAAAAAAAAAAACATCTAAGTGAGCATAAAAGAAAAAAAATGATACTAATGATTAATTGTAATTTACTAGCTTCAATTCATGTGTCTATTACAATAACGAGATAAATACAATTACTTTATCTGGTTTACATCCAACACATAATTAAACAGATATTAAAAAAAAATTTAAAATAACAATAAAAAGAGAGGGTAGACACACCAGTTGAAGTACACCAACACGATCGTCTTTACAATTACCAACGCACACCAACTACTATACCACTAACCAACACCAAGCTAATAATTGTAAAACGAAACAGACTCAGCTAATCAAGACTTCACCACGTATTTGGGCGCCATTGTCACGTTTATTATTAGAGGTAAGTAATAATAACGGCAAATTAAGAATTTAAATTAATCTTTATTTAAAATAGATAAAAATTTCGAAATTGTGGTAGGTATGTAGGTAGTATGAGAAATTAAGTAAGGGCGTGGGTGTGAAGCCAAGACAGCCGAGTCCGTAACGCCTAGAATACCCCACTCTCCTCGATTCGTCGGCTCCGGAACGGCTCGAGAGGTCGTGGTCCCACTGGTAAGGCTTGGTCCAGATGGTAAGGCTTGGTCCAGGTGGTAAGGCGGGGCCGGGCAGGCAAAACCAGTATGGCCGGGCTCCTCAGCGGCAAAGGTGATGATGACACCTAGTCGAGACAGTGTTCCTGTAACCGCAATCAGGCGTGTCACAATTCGTACCACGATTCACGACATGTAGGTTCTGCCAGACTTACGGGGATCATGAAGCATTCCAAAATACAAAATTAGCTAGCAAAGGCAGAAGATAGAGAGGGTGGCAGAATGGTATATGGGCTCAGAAACGGTTAGGTGGCTATTTAAAGATTAAATGTACAATTTATAAGTTAATAATAATAAAAGAATAGAAGATAATAATAAAAGCAACAGTAGCACTGGCCTATGATATAATTTTAGAATTCTAACGGGGAAACACTTATAAAAAGGCGAAATAGAAATCTAGGCAACGGTAAAATTCAAATTTCCAAAACTAAATCTAACGTTAAACATGACACCAAATGATTTAACTAAAATAAGCGGCTTAGAAATGTTTGCATAACTTACCCAGTATGGGAACACTATAATATACAATTATTGTAACGAAATTAAGGTGAACTTCAACAACACACACAATTAGTTTTAGATTTTACTGTACAACGGCGTAAGATGGCCGGACTGAACAGTTAATGACGTATAGTCGCTTCGGAGGCCAGAGTCGACTGAGAGAGTAGCCGCGCGGCGCGTCGGGCAGTTGGACAGCCGTGAAGCGACTTGTAACCGGTTTTTTTATTGCGGAGCACTGTCCAGTTCACGCGTTTATTATTAAGTATAATTTCTAGTCGGCACTAATTATAATGTTGCGTTTAAACGCGCAATACAACATCAGTTGTATTTTATAGGTAATTGAATTATTATTATAAGAATTAAAATTAGAACGAATAATAAATAATTGTATGTAAATAATTATATAATTTGTAAAAACAGGTTTTGAGTAAGTATAATAGTGTGAATTGTAACACTTCGTTACACCACTTCGACCTTACATTCGTCATCATCATCTCAACCATAGGACGTCCACTGATGAACATAGGCCTCCCCTATATATACATAGATTTCCGGTCAGTCCGGTTGTAAGCCTAATCCTACTATCCTTGCATGTAGCTTATGCATGTAGCATGTAGCTTGGATGCAGGTAGCTTATACCCTGGAATAACAGATAGGGTATTGTTTCCCCGAAATTCCCACGGGAACGATGTCTACGCGGGTGAAACCGCGGAGCACAGCCAGTACATTATAATTTTGATTTTAATTGATAGGCCTAATTATAAGATTTTCAAATATATTTTTAGCATCGCCTTTAGCATCTAGCAGAGTTTAAATACGAACGAATACATACCGTGTCCATAATTGTGTATGGTCAATCTGCCATTAACCATTTCAGCTTCGACCCTGACTTCCTTCCTCCCCGGCCTTAATCCAACCCACTGGCTGTGTATTGCCGCACTCTGTGTATAAAATACATAAAGCTTGATGCGGTTGTTTTTATCTTGATTTATAATGGTTTTTTTTTTTTCTTTTCGTATGCATTGGTATCTCCCACCTTTATCATCATTAAAGTATACCTTATATTCAATTCGGCGGGTTCGATAACTCTGCGCGCAACCAACACAGGCGCAGTGCAGTGCTGCGCAGAATTTGAATTTTAAAACACTGGGTGGCACTGTGTCTGATATGGACAATCATGATGCTTACCATCAGACACCTGATTTGCTACTTCGTCTTGTTACTATCATAAAAGAAACTTACCTCTAAAGTGGGCGCGATTCTCTTGCACTCGTTCATAATGAAATGTGTGTTCTCTTCATACAAGTTGGTATTGTAGTCGTGTTTTTGATGCGTCCCTCCCAATACGCACAAGTTAACACTGAAAAACAACATACAATCCTTCTTACTACTAATCCTAATAAACAAAACATAAACATACATTCACGCCTTTTTCCCGAAGGGGTAGGCAGAGGTGTACCCAGGACTCAGTCCCATAGTAGATACACCCACATTTCGCCAGTATGTTATTGGTCCCATGTAATAGGGGGCGAGCCTATTGCCATCTACCGGGCACAGTTCCAGACTCCAGGCAGTTATTGAGATAATTCCTAATGAAAAAATCCAATATTTAACACTGCCTGACCTGGGGATCGAACCCGGGACCTCTTGATTGACAATCCTAATAAAATATCCTAATAATCCTAATATTTTTTTTTTTATGATAGCAACAAGACGAGCAAATCAGGTGCTTGATGGTAAGCATCACGATTGCCCATATCAGACACAGTGCCACCCAGTGTTTTAAATTCAAAATTCTGCGCGGCACTGCACTGCGCCTGTCACCATGAGATATTAGAATAGAATAGAATAGAAAACTCTTAATTGTTATCACAAACTAGTACAAAAACAGTAAAATCACATATTAAATCTAGAAAATGTGTAACAATTGGCGGATATTAGTTGTTGAAACTCGTCATGCCCAGTAATTTCGCAGGAAACATTGCCCTTCAGACCGGAACACAGTAATGTTAGCACATTACTGCTTGACGGATGAATAACTGGCAAAGGTGTGGTACTTCCCCAGGCGGCCCCCAAATCTTTGTTTATTACGCTTCCACGCCAAAACTACTGAACCGTTTGGTCTGAAATTCGGCATAATATAGATAGTTTAGAACCTGAAATAACACAAAGGCTACTTTTTGTCCCGATAATATTCCCTCGGGAACCAAGACTACGCGGGTAAAACTGCGAAGCACAGTTAATACAAAAATATGTATTTAAATCGGTCCAAGAAACCCGCAGTTAAATTATCACCTTAACATGCCTTTATCCCGAAGGGGTAAGTACCACGATTGCTGTCCTATAGTAGTTATATTTAATTTTTAAGTCTCATGTCATTGCGATACTATTGGCACCTAGCGAGTATTGTTCCCGACTCCAGCCTGTCATTGAGACAATTTCTAATGAAAAATCCAAAAACACTTCTTCTTGGGGATCAAACCCGGGACATCATGATCGGCAATAGCGCTTGCGAACCATTATATCTTGTAAAATATAGATTATAGATTGATACGAGTACGTGACAACGAATAAAAATCATTTTTTTGCCCATACGAGTATTTCCTAATTTACGGAAATACTTACGAAAAAAAATTTTTTCTAAGAGGCTATTTTGAATTATAAATAGATAAAAAACTGTTCAGCTGTCACGTACTAGCTATATTTTGTAAGGTACGAGTAAGTAGGCCACCGAGCCAGTTGAGGCAAAATAAAACCGTTGTCTTTCAAAGTAAACCGTTGTTTTTCAAAGTAAACCGTAGTCTTTCAAAGTAAACCGTAGTCTATCAAAGTAAACCGTTGTCTTTCAAAGTAAATCGTTTTCTATCAAAGTAATCCATAGTGTTTCAAGTTGAACTTACTTGGGTATGACATAGTTACCGCTGTCTTCATCTTGCATAGTAAAGTTCAGCCATGGAGCTATGACCTGCAAGAAAATATACAGGGTTACTGATTTATCAGATGACATCCTTGTACTCATCAGGTTGACAACTCACTATGAAGAGAACTGTGAAATGCAACGGCATTTTTTTTTTATTGCGTAACAGAACGGGGCAAAAAAACCTTTACAACCTCTAAAGTATCATCATCATCATCATCTCAGCCATAGGACGTCCACTGCTGAACATAGGCCTCCCCCTTAGATTTCCATCCAGTCCGGTTGTAAGCGGCCTGCATCCAGTAGAGTATAATAGTAAGTATATGTTACACAGCTAGGAAGTAAAGAGAAACCGAATTAGAACTGGTATGTAGGTAGCGTAGACCCTGGAATAACACATGGAGTACTTTTTATCCCGATATTCCCGCGGGAACGAAGAAACGCGGGTGAAACCGCGGGGCGCAGCTAGTATAATATAAATCCTAAATGACTCATTGACTGATATGCAACGCAGAGCCCAAACCACTGATCCTAGAGACTTGTAACTTGGAATGCAGGTGCTTTTCGTTGTCTGGACGTGTGCTAAGAAGGATTTTTAAAAATTAAGGATTTATATCTATTTATATTAAGGATTTTTAAAAATTCACATTGTAAGGGGTACAAAATGGGCGTCAAAGTTTTGGTATAAAACTCCCATATTTCATAATAGCGAGCGGGCAAAGCCGCTATTATTACACTAGTAGATAAAATTAATTTATCCCCTAAGCCCTAAAGGATAAAAAGTTATTTTAGCCCCGCTCTGGTACGCAACAATGACGGACTTTTAGAAACATATTTTTTATTTTAGTCATTTAACTATCAGTGCCGCCCCTAAAAAGTACCTCGGTACCCTGTGTTATTCCAGGGTTTAATCTAAGCTAAGCTATGTACATAATACTCCAATCGGTTCGGTTCAACCGAAAAGAGGTAACAAACAAATAGGCACACTACAATCTAGTGCTACAAGTGGGATATATTTTACCTTAGTAATCTGTCCCCTATAAGGGAACACAGCATCATCAGACACAATGAAGCGAGCGTTAAGCCCCGTACAGTTGACCACGACGTCATACCCTTGCAGGATGGGGTCGAGGAGGGAATGAACTGTCGCTTGTACGAACTCCCCGCGAGCGTTCTTGAACCGAGCGTACAGGTAGCGTAGGAACGTTGGTGGCGTGTATACGAATGTTGAGAATGTATGGCCGGCGCTAAAAAAAAATTGTAAGGCAAAATTGTATCCATACCTAGGTATCTAAACAAAACGCTTCCAATACCGAAGGTTCCTTTTTTTCTTTTTGAAGTACGAAACCTTAAAAAAGAATAAGTCGCCAGTAACCCTGTATTTATATATTTATACTTACGCGTATGGAAAAGAGAATAAACTATTAAAATATTTCATCTCCTTGTCAGTCAGTTTGTGGTAGCCGAAGACATTGTTAGCCCACTCCGGCTCCTTCCAGTTGGCTGCATCGCGGTACATGTTGTAGATGGGCATCAAGCAGATGTCGTGGCCTCCTTCTAGCCAGAGCTGGTGGAGGAACTTGTATGATTCTATGCCCCATTTGCTGGAAATACATCGCTATGATTAAATAGGCCTGTGGGCTGAGTCTTGCAGCATCAGCTTCAGCCAGTTATTGAATGTCTCTCTCAATTAATCGTACAGATAGATGGTGACCAGGGTTCGTAATTTAGCAGGTAAAAGAAGAGAAGGAGAGCGTACCTTCTAGGAATTTGTCACAATCCTATGAAAAAATTACCAAATCGATGTTTTGTATTCCCGTGTTTCCTCCGAATGTAATTAACCCGTTCTATAAATTTATATCGTGATACTTTTATGGTGAAGTAGCCTATGTCCCTGTCATTTTAATTTTTCTTATATGTCCTTTGTTTTCTCATAGTGAACTTCCAAAAATCGCAGTTTTACTCGAGTGATTGGACGTTCACTACAAAAAATGTAGAGTTTATAAACATAACTAAAATGAAAGGGACTTTACTTCAACTTTAAAATATCAGGATATAAATATATCAAATAGGTTTACTGTATTCGGAGGAAACAGGGGAAATACAAAACATCGATTTAGTAAATTTTCCATAGAATTGTGTCAAACTGCTAAGAGGTCCTGTATCCTGTTAGGTATACACTTATTTGAAATTGCGATTGTGAGTAAGTACCTACCTACGTAGCTATACTTTGATAGCGCAAGCTCATAGTTTCCAACGTGTTAGGTGAAGGTCATTCACCCCAACCCTCCCAAGAATGCTAGGACACAAGCGCGGGCCTCCAACGGATACCTTCCGGATCAGTCACCCGGGTCCCTGGATTCTGATTCTACGTCCACCACAGCACAGGAGGAGTTCTGTGCGGAGACTAGTGGAGAATCGTCCTCCACTTCTCTATCAGGTCTTAGAAGGCTGTTTCAAGATCACTCGAACGTAGTGCAATCCGCGAGAGGACACGAAAGACCCCCGCCCACCACCTCGTACTCAGCGCAGGAGTTCTCTGCTTCTGGTTGTCCTCGTGCAGGAGTGGATCTGCACTGGGGAAAGGAGAGAACCCCCTTCACCTTAAGAGCTTGAAGGGGTGTTTCGAGCCCTCAGCCGTCGTCTGTTGCCAGACGCCGTTGCTTAGGGTGCACCACGGGAAGGTTTTATCTGGCACCATCAAAGGTTAGTAGCAAAACTCTAATTTTAAACATTTATTCCGGAGTTAACATTTATTTATTTAACCTGCTGTAGTGGTAGGCCTCTTTAGCAGGGGGCCGCCTGGAGAAGTACCACACCTTTGCCAGTTATTCATCCGCCAAGCAGTAATGTGCAAACATTACTGTGTTCCGGTCTGAAGGGCAATGTTACCAGCGAAATTACTGGGCATAACGAGTTTCGTCAACTAATAACTCAGGGTGACAGGCGCAGTACAGTGCCGCGCAGAATTTAGAGTTTTAAAACACTGGGTGGTACTGTGTCTGATATGGGCAATCATGATGCTTACCATCAGGCACCTGATTTGCTCGTCTTGTCACTCACAATCATAAAAAAAAAAACTTAATTATCGTACAAGAAGACCTTAGATCATGTCAACTGATACTAATAGGCCTTGTTAACTTACTCTATCAAATGTCCAGGAGTGTCTCCTACTAGATAGGGGTACCAAAGCCCCCCGGCTCCATCGCCCGTCGTGTTCGGTGTAAACTTATTCGCAAATATCACCACCTTAAACATAACATGAGGGGGAGGCCTATTTGCTCAAATTCTGTTGCTTAGTTCATTAAAGTTGCATTTATTTATTAAGGTCAAATACATAAAAAATAGTATGTAAAATAAATACTTGGTTTGTTTTCCCGTAATATAAGCACAGCTCCGTACGCGTTCACACTGCATGGATGTTGAAGCTACACTAGTAAGGTGCACGGATTGAAGTGCACTTTAGTCGATCAAAGTGAGTGTTAGGGACGCGAAATCTAGTACGCAGTACATTAATATCGTTGGGTACACCCACATTTCACCAGCCCATAGCTTTCAACCTGGCAATTGGGAACAAACAAATCCAGATAGCTATTGAAAAATCCCGAATACCTCACCTCAGCTGTCATGGCATGACGTAGGTATATTTTAGCATTAGGACGAGAGCGCTCTGAGCGATAAAGTCGCTATTTGTTACACAAGATACCTACCTATCTACTTAGGTAGGTATTTTTCTATCCATAGCTACATAAAACTTG
Organism: Hemistola chrysoprasaria; assembly: GCA_947063395.1. Classification (NCBI taxonomy): domain Eukaryota; kingdom Metazoa; phylum Arthropoda; class Insecta; order Lepidoptera; family Geometridae; genus Hemistola; species Hemistola chrysoprasaria. Next base: position 1,857,505 of record OX346725.1, read on the forward strand.
GCAGAAAAGTCCAGAAATGGAACTAATTTAAGGTTCTTCTGGATCTGACAACCCTTAGCCGACTCTTACGGTAACCACGGGTAGTAAGGGTCTCCACCACAGATCAGGATGAAAGAGGTTAGATTGGAAATAGTCCCTGATTTGTATCAGAACGCTCGTCGCCGCTTGTCTCCCACTCCTCAACTCCACTACAAGCAAGAGACCAATACGCGCACGCATTACGCACACAAATTAACCATACACACATCGATCGCGAGTTTGCTATTGATTATCATCTAGCGCAAACACTGCGTTTGACATGCACTCACACACGCGCAAAAGCTCATCTAGACACGCGGCAGCGTGTCAAGCCAAGTTAAGGAACTGGCTAGCCAGCGCCGAGTGCCATTTTTGACCCTTGTATATCTCAAAATCTCTTGAACGTTCACACATAAAACTACGTGTGTTTAATTATATCCATAAGGACATCCAGTAGCCCAAATTTCATGAAGCTAGCTCAAACGGTTATAAAGATATTATGAAGGTCAAAAAGTCGTAAAATTTAGAACTGACTGACTTATAGTACCTAAATCTAACCTACTTCCAGATGACCTAGAAGAATCAAATTTGGAATCCAGCTCGGTAATTGTGTTTAAGTGTAGGAAAAAATTAAAAAATAGGGGGGGTCCCCATACAACATTTTTTTTTAAATGTGGCGTTGGAACCGTTACAACGTTACAAGCAAATATTTGAAATTATCCCAATATATTTGCTATATAACAGAAATATAAAAATAAAGTTAAGTCAAAAAATAAGTGGTGTCCTGGCCAAGTCAAATCTAACCTACTTTAAATCTCAATTTTTTTTTAATAACAGCAATTGTTATAGGCAATAAAGCAAAGAAATAAAGTTTAATACTTGTTCATAATGTTATTTAAATACATATTTGGATTTTGCATAGAACTTGGCACTCATTTAGATCTCCAATCTTTTTGCGGCGAAGCCCACAGCCAAACATTAAAAGTATTGAACTTGGCTCTCCTTTTTTACATGTATGTTTTTGGTGGGATACATGTTACGGTCACCTAAAGGTCGATTATCGATATCGATAAAATTACTGTAACATTATTACTTTAACTTTTCGCTATATTTATTTATTTGATATTAACTAATACGGCTTCATAGCAAATTATACTAATTAATTAAGTAACTACTATACAATGTCCTTACAATGTAATGTTGTTACTATATAATTTCTGTGTCTGGGTGCATAAGTAAGCTTATATAAGGAGGTATATATTTTTGAGCGGCGTAGCTCCTGGTTTTAATATCTTTTTCCTGACTCTTTTGTTATGTCATAATCATTTTCTGCAAAATTTTGAATATTTTGCAAAAAGAACTAATTGTGCTACATTTAGTAGGAATCCATTTATTTCTACCGGTTGCCTCAATCCACAATTTTCTTATACCTGGATTTTTTGGGAACCTTAATATAAAATTTTAATTTCATTATAAACGGAACAATCAAACAAAATTTTAGATGAAAACCCACACTTTACAACTAATTGATAATCACAATTAACATGGTGACAGACCACAGTAGATGCCACGTATTTACTTCGCGTGACAAAGAGGAGAACAACTTTTTTCTTTAGACGCTGTTTCACAGACAGACAGACAGAAAGAGACACACACACATACACTCACTTGATAATATCCTGACACACGGCTTACGCTTCTTCCACTTTCATGAAATTCTTCATACTAAATGCACGTCGGTTGTAGGTAATTTTGATTTATTGATCTTTCCTTAGGACAACATCAACTTGTTCCTAAAAAGTACGCCTACAAAGAGATATTTTAATTACAAAATATTACTCTAATAATCATATACATACGACACTTAATATCGACAATGTTTACAACATGGTACAACACTATCGATGTGCGGGGATTTCCCGGAATTCAAGCTTCGCCTAGGCGCACGCGACCCCTCGCAAAGAACGCAGTTCATTGCGCGATCACCTACGAGTACAAGGTGGAACCTATGTATTGTAGTAAGCAATGTATAATTTCCAATATGTTTCGCAAGTGTGTCGTTTTTGTCTAACAATTACATAATACTTTTATAATAATTACAAATATCACTTGAATTTAAAGGTTTTAGGACTTACCGGTGAAAAGAAATCCCTTGTCGGGCTACACTACACACCTGGCTTCTTTTTCGACAAGTTATAATAGCGATGGACGGCATTATACACTATCTTCGCGGAGCTACGTACGTTGTGACCACATGAGCGCGACTATTAGCCGGCAAAGCTGATTTCGGCGGAATTACGAGCGTCTGCTCAAGAGGGCAGCAAAGCCGGCCCCGCCTACAAGGCCCCTCTAATCTCTTTCATCTCCTCTGTGGTCTCCACCCTTCAATTACACAGATTATTCTATTGCAGACAGCAGTGGAGTTGAGATCATTGATGATAATGTCGATTCAATTATTTTTATTGTTGAAAAATTTGACGCCTCCAATTTGATTTTGTTATTAATAAATAAAATATAATTTATTTATTGCAGAGAGATTCACCACAGTCGCCTATTTGAACGGCCGTGGCCGTTAGTGCCCCAACCTCTATCCGTGGTTCCAATCCAATCCATAAGGGGGCCCTTATGGATTGGATTGGATAAATCCTTCTTCTGCTGTAAATAAATCCTCTCCATCCGTTGTCTGGAAAAACGCTTATTAGCGAAAAGACCGCCGCTTGTACATTTAACTATATATAGTTCCTGTATCCTGTAATGTTAATACTTTGTGTGTGGTGTACAACTAAGTATTATCTATCTATCAAGCAGTTGACTTGCTACGGCTGTTATGATAATGACATTTTTGAAGCTTTAAAAACTTACATGAGCATTATTGTACTTCTCCTTTATTTTAATAGCACAAGCCAATCCGTTCACGCCAGCACCGACCACTGCTATTTTAACCATCTTCAATTATCAACTAAATTATAAAAATATAAGTAGAGTTGTTCCGAACGGGTTACGATTAGATCGTGTTTATATTTACCTATGTTATCATAGGTCATAGATCAGCGGAGTGTAAGTACTTATTGTATTAAAACTGATAAGTTCATAGGGAATAATATTAACAGGAAAGAGGACCTCTTAGCAGTTTGACACAATCCTACACAATCCTGACACAATCGGGCCTTCCTCACCCCGCGAGCGAGATTGAGCTCTCCACGAGCCCCGTTTCTATGGGATATCACCTCACGAACACTCTTGCACGTGTACAAAACTCCCTGTGTGTGCTGTCTGTGTAGAAGGTAGTTATATCGCGACTCATGTATGGGATCGATTAGAGTGTCCGAGGTGTGATAGAGGGCTGCTAACAGAAAGAAAGACGAGTAAACCATTACAAGCTCATAGCCCAAAAGTTATTATAACGTCGGTTATTACCTTGAACAATCACTGCAGGAACTCGGCAAACTTCATATAAAAGGCAAACAATTAAAACATTTCGTTTATTAAAATATCTAGTTTATTGATTCCAATACAAAATATAATTTTATTTACCTCACATCTAAATTGCATCAATCACATTTTGCCAAATATAATGTATGTGCAAAGAAAAAGCATTTAATCACATCTCAAGTAGATGAAATCGCAATTCATAATATGTATAAAAAAAGCCATAGTAATATGAGCAACAAAATATTAAAATTATTTTAATGGACTACAATATTTGACATGCTTTATTAATTTTGACAAATTGTAATTTATTTTGACATATAAATTTTATGGATCGATTTTAATTAAATTCAATTATTGTAATTTGTATACCAGATCCTGGTGAAACATGTAGACCTCTACAATGACATCATAATATATAATATTATGACCATGTTTCTTGCAAATAAATATCATTTTATTTCAAATATAATTTATGTACATCTATTAATACTGATAAAATTAGTGTAATAAGTAAATGCGTTAAAGGACTGTCAGCGACAAAAACATTGTTTGTATAGAAATGTATGCGACCTTGCCCACTAAACTGTGTCGTGCTGCTAGCTCTCCGGCAACAATTTGTATGAGAACGGTGTTGATACGTTACAGTGGACAAAGTTCACCGTTCCGTATCCAGTCTAGGAGGATACATACATATCCTCTCCTTACCTCTGCCTACCCGTTCGGGAAAAGGCGTGAATGCATGCAGTATGTGCCTTACTCTAAATACCAGACAACATTAAAGCTCTTAATATGAATCTGTTTAAGAAGAATTTATATGCATGGTTATTAAACACTAATATTTATGACATTGAGAAAGAATTTTTAGGCAAACAATTTTCAATAAAATAATATTCACTTTTTATTATGACATTATTATAATACTTTTTTGACATTACGTTAGGTTATTTAATTATTATTAATTCATTTATTTCAGATAGTAAAATCCAATAAATAATTAATATACAATTTAGACATTTATTAATTTAATCCTTGACATAGCATAATAATTATTCTTTAACAGATTATTTTATTTGTAATTTTGTTTAAATATTTAATTAGTTTTGCGTTGTATATAACTTATAAAACTTTGCATGCTATAATATATAATCGGCTCAACACGTCTTATGTACTAAAATACCTATATAATTAGAATGCAAATAAATGATCATGAATTATGGTAGTATAAATTCGTTGTCATGATGTTTGTTTCGTTCTCTGGCCTTGGAGAAGTAAGGCGCGGGTTGGCGGAGGTGCACGGTCCGTACGTGCAGCTTGCGGCTGTTGGACTGACCGAACGACTTGCCGCACACTTCACATATGTACGGCTTCTCGCCCGTATGGCTCTGGAAATAAGGATGGGTATTGCTTGAGGTTAAACGTCACCCTTAAAAATATGAAAACACACAGATTCTGATATGAAGAAATAGGGAATAATTTTCTACTCAATTGTTTGTTAGCACTCGGTTATTTGCGCGAAAACATATTTGCCGATATGATGATGCCGATCCGCTAGTTCATTTTGTATGAGAAGCTAAATTCGTTATGATTTTCGTCAATTTTGTGTCCAATTGGACGCAAAATTTATTATTTAGCGCTGTGAACGACTCCTCAAATCCGGACTTATCATTCTTCAGAATATCAACTGAAATAAATATAAATACCTACCTACAAAATAAAATGATAGGGACATACTTTACTCCACCTTTAAAACATCAGGATATAAACATATCAAATAATTATACAAGTAAATATAGTTAGTAAGTACTAGCAGTGAATGAGCCTGAGTCGTGGTCCATAGTTGTCCTTGACCATTTTACCAATTTGTTAATATATAGAGATTATGATAGAGATTTCACTACATATGGAACACGGAGTATACATTCACCTTTCATTTTTAACAGGACACAGGACCTTTTAGCAGTTTGACACAATCCTATGGAATACTACTAAATCGACTAAATCGACAGTAAACACTGTATTTGGAGGAAACAGGGGAATACACAACATCGATTTAGTAAATTTTCCATAAGATTGTGCCAAATTGCTAAGACGTTCTGTATCCTGTTAACTCGCCGACCGGCCTTAGATGAGCTACTGTTCTCAGTGTACTGTGGTAATACAGTTGACTCACCCTGTAATGCCTGTCGAGCGCACTCTTACACTTGAAAGCCTTACAGCACACGTCACATATGTACGGCCGCAGCTCTGAATGTGTGCGCGCGTGCATGTTGAGGTTGGTTCTGTTGTAGAAAGCTTTCCCACATATTGTGCACTTGTACGCACGCTCTTCTGTATGAGTGCGTTTGTGGTACGTTAGGAACGCGTTACCCTGGAAAATAATGTTAGTTGGCTTATCGATCATCTAAGGCTAAGTTAAACCGGCCCCCTTATTACGGACGCAACAGAAGTGTGGCAAGCGATTAAATTGCTAAATGTCTGCTGTCTTTTTTTTATTATTATTTTATTACTTATTCCATTTTAATTATTATTGTTTGATTATTTAATTTGAATACATATTTTTGTGCATGTCCATATATTTCAAATACAATGTTATATTGTTTGATGAATAAATGAAATGAATGAAATGAAATGAAATGTCAAACGTCATTTTTTTGTATACCTTTTGACAGGAGACATTAAGCAATTAAACGCTTTCCACACTTCTACTGCTGTTCCTAATAAGGGGGCGGGTGTACTGCTACGTGTTAGTAACAAAACGTTGTTAAGTCGGGTCCGCTGCGGCATGTTTTTGTGTTCGCTAACATAATAAGGTGTTACTAACATGACATGGGCTTGGCTATGGTGTCATATAACAATGTTATATAACACGCTAACATGTTATCCGTCGCGGATGAAAAACATCACCCGCTTTCGCCTGCGGGGGGTTCGTAGTTGTATTTTATTTATTTTCAAAATCCACAGCCCTTAATTAACATAGTTAGAAATTTTTACTAACAATTACAGCCAAAACGGATTTTCATTTTATGCAAAGTTCATTTTCTATCAGCGCTCGTGCCGTCAACATCTCTGCTGGATATTTGAAAACCATAATCCCAAATCTCCCTTTGTAACATACAACTTTTGAAATTTATTCAGAGAACTGTAAACTTAATAGAACTCCCAGCGGGGGATATTTGTTAACAATCATAAATTTGTAAAATAAGCTCCTTAGGACACGTGCTTTCTTGATTCCAATCTATCAATTACGACACACGAAATACTACACAGTCTCTGTATAATTAACAATTTTTAATATTGTTTCTACAAAGGGTGATTTTCAAATATCCAACAGAGATATTGACGGCACCAGCGCTAACAGGAAATGAACTACAACCCCCTCCCTCCCTTGCTTTGATTTGACTAATTATTTGAACACAACGGACCAGATTAGAGTCTAAGTGCAGAAAGGGAGTCCACATATTATTTGAATATATGAATTAAAGTATAAAACAGACAAACTTACCCTAAAACTCTTTCCACAGACGTCACAAACATAGTCTTTCTGTATAGGATATACTTTATCTGGATGCATCCGTCGGAAATGAGTCCAATGTTCTCTAGCGTTCTCTATTTCTTCATCGCACTGTAAATATGAATTTATTATGAACTAGCTGTGCCCCGCGGTTTCACCTGCGTAGTCTTCGTTCCAGGATTCCAGGATCTAAGCTATCATACAACATTTCAGCTCAATCGGTTCAGTAGTTTTGGCGTGAAAGAGTTACAAACAACCATCCATCCTTAAACTTTCACATTTATAATATTAGTAGGATTCGGTAAAATCGCAGTCAAAAAGTTATAAGATTCTCCCGAAGGTAAAATAGTCAATAAAGTTGTCTAAAATTTTCTGTACAAATTTTTATATTTTTTTTCCATAACAAATTATTAGAGAACTAAAAAAAAATTGTTAACGCATACGTATGTATGCATAGTATAGGGTTCCATGCCTAGATACCAAGAACGTACAGCGCCATCTATTAGTTATTTGCGAAAACTATGGAAATTTGCAGTAAAATGGCCATAACTTTTGATTGCGTTAACTTTGAAGTATGATTTTTTTACAGCCAAAAGGGACCGCAGATCTGAGTAGTTGATATCAATTTCAACTTGACATATGAATACAGACATACAGACAGGCAGACAGACAACAAAGTGATCTTATAAGGGTTCATTTTTCCCTTTTGAGGTACGGTAACCCAAAAAACGGTCGATATGAGAGTGTAAAACGAACATGTTCACATTTATGCGGCCACTTGTTGTCGACCAGCTTCTTCCCGTAGTTCTTGGGCCTGGTCTTGGCGTGGTGCTGCCGGTGGTGCAGCCGGAGCTCCTCCGCGGAGGGAAACGTTACTCCACACACCCTGCACCCCCGCCTGGAATGGATTTTTTATGATAGTGAGTGACAAGACGAGCAAATCAGGTGCCTGATGGTAAGCATCATGATTGCCCATATCAGACACAGTGCCACACTGTGTTTTAAAATTATAAATTCTGCGCGACACTGCACTGCGCCTGTTACCCTGAGATATTAGTTGTTGAAACTCGACATGCCCAGTCGCTCGCTGGTAACATTGCCCTTCATACCGGAACACAATAATGTTAGCACATTACTGCTTGGCGAAAGAATAATTGGCAAAGGTGTGGTTCTTCCCAGACGGGCCCCAGCAAAAGAGGCCTACCACTACTAAAGAACTCACGAAAAGACGTGTTATTTTGAGTTTATTACTCTCTCGGAATAAAGTACCACATTATTTGACGTGTCCTTTTCATTAAAAATTTAAAACATAACTTCAATTTATTCAATTTGTGCATGCCTGAATCGCTTGTTGCATCTTTTTTCATACTTTTATACTACTTGATATATTAGGTAGAAAAACTCGCTTAATAATTATATGCGCGACTGTACACTTATGCAAAGCACCCCTCCACTTTTACCGAGCGCTATTAAACCGTGACGTGACCTAGCTTTAGATTATCTAAAACAAATAAAAGTCAAAAAGATTTATTTAAATAGGTCCCTATCTGACACTTTTGCACGTCAATGAAGACAAACAGTAATGAGTCTACCGTGCGTTCGGAAAGATACCTTTACGAAAACATTTTAAAATAACAAATAAGGGTTATTGAGGGATATTTCATTTATGTATCTTCTACTATGACAAGTGTGACTTACCTGAAGTTATTAGTGAGTGAATGTTTAACGCTGGTGACCATGTGTCGGTTGTAGGCTTCACTCGATACGAACTTGACGTCGCACTCCGCGCAATATGGACCTTCCGATTCGGAACATTTCTCCTGAAATATATTATTAAATTTGTATGTTAAAGGTCATCATCATTATCTCAGCTGTAGGACGTCCACTCCTGGAATAGGTCTCCTTTATAGATTTCTATCAAGTCCGGTTGTAAGCTTACAACCAACTTGTTCCTGCTATTGTCATTTTGTCTGTCCACCTTTTAGATGGACGTCCTACGCTGCGCTTGTCGGTCCGTGGTCTCCATTCTCCAACTTTACAGCTCCATGGGCCATCAGTAGTACGTGCTATGTGCCGCCCATCGCCACTTCAACTTGCTAATCCGCTGCGCTATGTCGGTAACTTTCGTTCGTCTACGGATCTCCTCATTACTGATTCGATCTCGCAAAACATTTCCGATATTTTTAGATATTATAGGTAATTGACACAAAATTTACAAGGGACGGAAAGTATGACTGTTACATTGAACGAAGACAGCAGGAAATCAAAGGACTAATAGGCGCATACCTTTATGAACAGTCAGAAAGTGTCTAAAAAGGCACAGACTGGCTGTCCATAGAGGGGTGCTTATCTCCAAACTTACGTATGGTAGTGAATATTGGGTCTGACAGAAGAAGCATGAAAGTAAGATTAATGTTGTGGAGATGAGAAGTTTGAGAAGTATGAGTAGAGTGACCTTGATGGACAAAGTGAGGAATAGTGCGATAAGGGAACGCTGTGGCGAGTTAGAAGATGTAGTGACAAAGATAGAGAAAGGAATGCTGAGGAGGTTCGGACATGTGGAGAGGATGGACGAAAGGAGATTGACAAAGAAGGCGCGTGTGAATGGTCCAGTCGGTAGGGGTCGAGCTAGGCACTAGGCGTAACCTAAAGATCTCTCTATACAGGGATAGTTGTAGTGGTAGGCCTCTCTTGCAGGGGGCCGCCTGGGGAAGTACCACACCTTTGCCAGTTATTCATCCGCCATGCAGTAATGTGGAAACATTACTGTGTATCGGTCTGAAGGGCAATTTTACCAGCGAAATTATAATGAATTTCAACCACTAATAGGGTTTTGATTTTAAAACACTGGATGGCACTGTGTCTGATATGGGCAATCATGATGCTTACCATCAGGCACCATAGAATCTCGTCTTGTCTACTCTCATTAAAACGAATAATGCGGAGTGTCCCAGGGCTGGGATACTCACAACATCCTTGTGCATCATGGTGCGGTGCATGTTGAGCCCCAGCGTGCTGACGAAGGAGTACCCACACACTATACTGCAGAGAGTCCCAGGGCTGGGATACTCACAACATCCTTGTGCATCATGGTGCGGTGCATGTTGAGCCCCAGCGTGCTGACGAAGGAGTACCCACACACTATACTGCAGAGAGTCCCAGGGCTGGGATACTCACAACATCCTTGTGCATCATGGTGCGGTGCATGTTGAGCCCCAGCGTGCTGACGAAGGAGTACCCACACACTATACTGCAGAGAGTCCCAGGGCTGGGATACTCACAACATCCTTGTGCATCATGGTGCGGTGCATGTTGAGCCCCAGCGTGCTGACGAAGGAGTACCCACATACTATACTGCAGAGAGTCCCAGGGCTGGGATACTCACAACATCCTTGTGCATCATGGTGCGGTGCATGTTGAGCCCCAGCGTGCTGACGAAGGAGTACCCACATACTATACTGCAGAGAGTCCCAGGGCTGGGATACTCACAACATCCTTGTGCATCATGGTGCGGTGCATGTTGAGCCCCAGCGTGCTGACGAAGGAGTACCCACACACGCCGCATATGTGCTGCGACGGATGCTTGATGCGCACGTGCGAGAGATATGATGTCCATTTACTGCATACATTTACTTATGTTATTTTTTCTTTTTATGTCATAGATGGCGGGACTAACAGACTGTGTGCCGTTATAGCTCGCGGTTATAGCCCGCCGCCTATGGATATATAATGGCAACACCAGGGGTATTGCCAGTATGTTGCCGACCCCACCAACATTCTATTCTCTGCCCTTTTGAAGAGTCCCATGTTGTAGCGTAACGGCAGGGAGATCATTCCAGATTGCACGTTTATGGCAGAAAAGAACAGGAAACTCGCATAGGTAGTGTGCGACGTTCCATTTGGTAAAGAAACAGCATTCGAATCAAATTTAAATAAATAAATCATTATCTCTCCCGCAATATTCTTTACATAGTATAAAATGAAGTCGTTTCCGCTGTCTGTTCGTTTAGATCTTTAAAACTTCTCAACGGATTTTAATGCGGTTTTCGTCGATAGATATAGTGATTCAAAAGGAAGGTTTATATGTACAATGATACCTGGAGCGAAGCGAGGGCGGGTCGCTACTTTATAATATTTACACAATTTTTAAATCATAAAAGCTCGTCGCGAAATTATCAATTGTATTCAATGTAAGTAATCAAATCTTGCGACGAGACTTGTTATAAAAATTGGGTAATATATTTAAATCATGGCTTTGTTTAATTAATTTATTAAAAGTTAACTTTCTTCATTTTGGAGCATTTTTAAAAAAAAACGTACGTTTACGTTAGATTGTCCCAATGGCAATAATTCGGCTTCATCATCAGACTTTCGTCATCATGAGCAATAAAAGGTCCCAAAACAACAAAGCAAACGACCCCAAACTTGACTATCTTAGCACTTTTCGTAACGCAGTTCCAATGGTAATCTTTCGGCTCCTTCATCATATTATCGTCATCATAAGGAATAAAAGTACTTCTAGAAAAAACTTACTATACTAGCTCGAATTTAAATGTAAATTCAAGGTTAAGGCTAACTGCTTCAAAATGCAGTTGCATGATTTGTACCAAACATACCTACATAATATACGAGTTTATTGAAAGTTAAATAAAAACTTGTAAAAAAGAAAGTTCGTCGCAGAAGTCTAGTATTACACTGTAGTCCAGATCTTAGTTTTATTGTGGTTCTTGTAGATCCTTATTGTATAGTCACTTTTTGATTGTAATCTGTATGTGTTAAATAATTAAAAAAAAAAAAAAACCAACAACACACGTCTTTCTCCTCCAGGCGCTCGGCGAGAACTGAAAGACGGAACAGAATATAAAACACGCGTTGCCGGTCCTTTACTGCCGCACAAAAAAATGGCTCTATAAGGAAGCGATAGGCAGCGCGTGAGCAATGACAGTGGCATGAGAAGTATCGTCTTTACACACTCGTCCTGCTCACTTTCATCTCACTTCTATATAGTTATAGATTAGTTAATAACATATACATACGTGGAAACTTCGTCGCAATATTCACACGTGTAAGTAACTCCTTTATGCCACCTCTGATGTTGTTTCGCTTGCGTTCTGGACGTAACAAACAATAAGAACATTACATCGTGAAGAGGGGTTAACAACTCCAGATCTGAATGCTCTAGGAATAAGACTCACGTAGTTTTGGAGACGTATGAGCAAGCCTTGCAGGCGTACTTCTTCTCATGGTTGACGATGTGCTTCTGTAAGGCTCGACGGGAAGGGAAGCGGAACTTGCATATATTGCACTCCACTGGACCAGCACTCTGGCAAAGAAAAAGTACTTTTTTATGATAGTGAGTGACAAGACGAGCAAATCAGATGCCTGATGGTAAGCATCATGATCGCCCATATCTGACACAGTGCCACCCAGTGTTTTAAAATTCTAAATTCTGCGCGGCACTGCACTGCGCCTGTCACCCTGAGATATGAGTTGTTGAAACTCGTCATGCCCAGTCATTTCGCTGGTAACATTGCCCTTCAGACCGGAACACAGTAATGTTTGCACATTACTGCTTGGCGGATGAATAACTGGCAAAGGTGTGGTTCTTCCCCAGGCAGCCCCAAGCAAAAGAGGCCTACCAACCGAGGTTCGGAACTCTAATAAAGGTGTAGGTGTACGTAACTCAAGGAGGTTCACGGTCCATCTATTCATCAAACTTTCAAAAGAAAGAATTGCGCAATTAGCAAATAAACAATTTGAATAATTCTGCTATTTGACATTTCTATTACCTCGTTATTTATATTTCTATGGTCAATAAGAACAATATTTACCTGATCATGTTTCCCTAGGTGATGTTTCCAAGCGTTAGTATCTATGAATCCTTTCTAACACAACGCACATTGGTACGGGGCGTTCAAGTAGTTGCTGGATCGTTTGCGTTTGTCTATCTCTGCTATTTGACATTTCTATCACCTCGTTATTTACATTTCTATGGTCAATAAGAACAATATTTACCTGATCATGTTTTCCTAAATGATGTTTCCAAGCGTTAGTATCTATGAATCCTTTGTAACACAACGCACATTGGTACGGGGCGTTCAAGTAGTTGTTGGATCGTTTGCGTTTGTCTATCTCTGCTATTTGACATTTCTATCACCTCGTTATTTACATTTCTATGGTCAATAAGAACAATATTTACCTGATCATGTTTTCCTAAATGATGTTTCCAAGCGTTAGTATCTATGAATCCTTTCTAACACAACGCACATTGGTACGGGGCGTTCAAGTAGTTGCTGGATCGTTTGCGTTTGTCTATCTCTGCTATTTGACATATCTATCACCTCGTTATTTACATTTCTATGGTCAATAAGAACAATATTTACCTGATCATGTTTTCCTAAATGATGTTTCCAAGCGTTAGTATCTATGAATCCTTTGTAACACAACGCACATTGGTACGGGGCGTTCAAGTAGTTGCTGGATCGTTTGCGTTTGTCTATCTCTGCTATTTGACATTTCTATCACCTCGTTATTTACATTTCTATGGTCAATAAGAACAATATTTACCTGATCATGTTTTCCTAAATGATGTTTCCAAGCGTTAGTATCTATGAATCCTTTGTAACACAACGCACATTGGTACGGGGCGTTCAAGTAGTTGCTGGATCGTTTGCGTTTGTCTATCTCTGCTATTTGACATTTCTATCACCTCGTTATTTACATTTCTATGGTCAATAAGAACAATATTTACCTGATCATGTTTTCCTAAATGATGTTTCCAAGCGTTAGTATCTATGAATCCTTTCTAACACAACGCACATTGGTACGGGGCGTTCAAGTAGTTGCTGGATCGTTTGCGTTTGTCTATCTCTGCTATTTGACATTTCTATCACCTCGTTATTTACATTTCTATGGTCAATAAGAACAATATTTACCTGATCATGTTTTCCTAAATGATGTTTCCAAGCGTTAGTATCTATGAATCCTTTGTAACACAACGCACATTGGTACGGGGCGTTCAAGTAGTTGCTGGATTGTTTGCGTTTGTCTATCTCTGCTATTTGCTCTTCTATCTGTGAAAACACACAAAATAAATCGCAAAATAAATTAATCATAAAGGCTAACTTGCATAAAGCCTATTTTAAGGGGTTATACCACTCCACTCCAGGAAATCGTGGAAATCGCTCGACGAGCTTTTAATATCATTATTAACTAGCCGTGCCCCGCGGTTTCACCCGCGTAGATGTCGTTCCCGAGGGAATGTCGGGAAAAAAGTACCCTATGTGTTAATCCAGGGTCTAAGCTACCTGCATATCAAATTTCAGCCCAATCCGTTCAGTAGTTTTGGCGTGAAAGAGTAACAAACATCTATCCATCCATCAATCTAACTAAAACCGCGCTAGGTGGCGCTGGAGGTGAGTTTAGAACTCGCAACCGTTTTGTGCACCTATTAAAAACGTAAGTTTTTTACATTGTACTGAATTTTGAGATTTATGGGTTTTGTAGTGGTAGGCCTCTTTTGCAGGGGGCCGCCTGGGGAAGTACCACACCTTTGCCAGTTATTCATCCGCCAAGCAGTAATGTGCAAACATTGCTGTGTTCCGGTATGAAGGGCAATGTTACCAGCGAAATTACTGGGCATGATGAGATTCAACAACTCATATCTCAGGGTGACAGGCGCTGTGCAGTGCCGCGCAGAATTTTGAATTTTAAAACACTGGGTGGCACTGTGTCTGATATGGGCAATCATGATGCTTACCATCAGGCACCTGATTTGCTCGTCTTGTCACTCACTATCATAAAAAAAAAAAATAGTAGGACTTCAAAAATACAAGCCAGTAGAGTCTGAGCAAAAAGTGAAAAGTCGTGGCAAGGGAGGTCGCTGTTATAGAATCTTGTATAAAACTTATGATTGTCTATGGATTTTATATAATACCATCATTAGTTCTGATTTTCGCCGCGACGCTTCTCTTTTTGCACAGAGTCTACATTTGTTCCACTTAGCTCCACGAGAAAATGAAGTATACGTCAGCAAATAAAGTTTTAGAGTTTTAAACGGTTTTATATGTAGTGGTAGGCCTCTTTTGCAGGGGGCCGCCTGGGGAAGTACCACACCTTTGCCAGTTATTCATCCGCCAAGCAGTAATGTGCAAACATTACTGTGTTCCGGTATGAAGAGCAATGTTACCAGCGAAATTACTGGGCATGATGAGATTCAACAACTCATATCTCAGGGTGACAGGCGCTGTGCACAATTTTGAATTGTGCCGCGCAGAATTTTGAATTTTAAAACACTGGGTGGCACTGTGTCTGATATGGGCAATCATGATGCTTACCATCAGGCACCTGATTTGCTCGTCTTGTTACTCACTAACATAAAAAAAAAAAAACTATACTTTTATTATAATACTGTAAAAAAGGTGTATATTAATGAAAAAGGGACTTAACAGACAGACGGACAACGAAGTGATACTATAAAGGTTTCTTTTGGGGTACGGAACCCTACAAATAAATAATATTATCTTATCATTAGATTCAAAGTCAAAATCAAAAAGATTTATTCAAATAGGTCACAATCTGACACTTTTGTACGTCAATGAAGATAAACAGGACATCAAGACACCTTTAAAAGAAGAACGCACAAGTAACTTGTAGGGCTTAATTTTTTCAACTGATTGTTCTACAATATTTGGTTTGGTTACATTCGTTTGTTTAGAAGATGCCACGTAGTGGCTATGTAGAAGTTTCCAGGCATCTTTGTACTCTATGTACTGATTGACTTTATAATAAGCCTTATTTAGCAAAGTAGATTATAGGTTTTGAATTTACCCTCTGAGAACCCCGTTATCTCTTTTGGGAGTTTATTAAAGAAACGTACACCATTTCCTAAGAATGACTTTTTATTTGTTTTAGATAATCTAAAGATAGGTTTAGCTATTTTGTCTTTATTCCTGGTATTAAAATTATGGAGGTCACTATTTAATTATATTATAATTTTTGTAAATTTTTAAGCACATACATGATCTTTAAATGTTTAAGGATGGTAGGGTCAGTGTGTTTATATCTTTAAATAATTCCCTCAGGGATTCGCGTGGACGCATCTCATAGATGGCACGAGCACGTTTTTGTAGTATAAAGATAGTTTCTATATCTGCAGCTGACCCCCACAACAGAATCCCATATGACATTAAGCTGTGGGAAATATGCAAAGTAGACTAATCTCGCCGTGGCTATATCTGTTAGTTGCCTAATTTTGTAAATATTAGACACATATTATTAGACACATACCGTTAAAGTAATAATATTAACATAATCTTCCAAGTGTATATCGTCTCCGTCGACTCCGCCTGTGTTCCTGGTCCTTCGAGCCGGCTTCACCTCGCTCTTACGAGGACGACCTTTCTTACGAGGCAATATTAATGTTTCTACTTCACTTACTTCTTGGACTATCTAAAACATTATAATATTATAATGATATTTTTAAATTTTATTTAATATCTAGCTGTGCCCCGCAGTTTCACCCGCGTAGACATCGTTCCCGTGAGAATATCGGGATAAAAAGTACCTTATATGTTATTCCAGGGTCTAAGCTACCTCTACTATCAAATTTCAGCCCAATCAGTAGTTTTGGCGTGAAAGAGTAACAAACATCCATCCATCCATCAATCTAACCGAAACCGCGCTAGATGGCGCTGGAGGTGAATTAGAGCTCGCAAGCGTTTTATTCACCTGTTAAAAACGTAATTTTTTTTACATTGTGTTGAAATTTGAGATTTATAACATTAGTAGCATAAGTACGACAAATGATTGGCTGAAACATTTTGATAATTCATTCAAATTAGTCCGCTGGCAGTGCAATTACACTGAGACTTGACGGCCGTGAGGAAACTGAAGCACAAGTCAAGTGGCTGGTGGTTTATGTACTAACCTCACTATCTACTAAAGCCAATTGTATTAAATTTTTTTCTTCAAGAATCTTCTTCTTCCGGCCTCTTTTCTTTCCTTTCTTCTTATCTTTAGTAGTTTTGTGTATGGATAGAGGTTCGTCATCGCTGGAATGATGGAAATCCTCGAAGTCTAGTTCTTCCTTTATACAACCTAGTTCCACTGCTAATTCTATACCTAAAACAAATGTTGTCTATGCAATCTAAATAAATCTCAATTCTTAGATAAGAATTGAGATTACAAGAGCGCAAGCAGAGTGCAATTATCTAATTGCACTCTGCTTGCGCTCTGACCAGATACCGCACTACCTTAAAACTGCTTAGAAAATGCGGCGATTTTCAAATTGTAGTGTGCGTAAATCGGTAGGGTCCGCATGCGTGGTACGGGAGATTTCTGTTAAGTTATAGAAAACCTACTGTCATTGGTCGATGGTCTGTATTCGGGGAGTACCCGCATCCGGTATATCGACCGAGCTGTAGATAGACTATATACTTTCATTGGTCGATATCACGTATACGGTAGGTATCGTCAGAACGATTTTAACGACTAATGCAAATGAGGCTTAAGGCCGTACCCTGACCAAATAAATTTGAGCATTCGTTTCCTCTTCGCCGCACCCCACCTTTTACGCTCAGATTTTAGAATAAAATCTTTAATCTAAAATTAATTAAATTTTAGTCTGTAAAAAAAAATCTATCCATTAATGTTAGCAATTCATAATAATGGTTACTTTTCGAGGAGACGCATGTTATTAATAATTATTTCTCATTTCTGTGCTTTCATTGTGAGGACATTAATGAAACATTATACTACTTTAAAAAAAACACCATTTTGGAGTCAAGATTATGTAGAAATTTAATGTATTTTTGATTAGTTGATTTTTCTTTTGCATAACGAGAAGATAGCTCCAAATAACTGCACAAAAAAAAACGGCTAGCTCTGAGTTTTCTAAGGGGACGGAAAGGGGACGCGCTTTAAGAGTTTTTGCTCCTAAACGTTGCTTGCGCAAGATAAATTAGATATAGCATTGGAACTGTGCCCAGTAGATGGCAATAGGCTCGAGTCTTGGGTAGGTACATCTCTGCCTACCCCTTTGGGAAAAAGGCGTGTTTGTATTAATACCAGCCTAATTATGTTGACCCACAGACATACAAGTGGGTATAACAATGTGAATAACTTCTAAAATACTCATTAACAATAACAGGTTTTTGTTTTAGCTTTGGTACGTTATCGTCATAGACCATGGTCACAGAATACTAAAGGGACAGAAGGACTTAAAATCATTTAAATAAATAGCGACTCTAGCTCTGACGCAATAAAGTGCAATTCAGGTCGCACAGCGCCTAAATAATTATCGTTATATTAATCTACATGTTGTCTCTCTTTCTATCGCGTATCTCTCTATCTGTCCTCTCTGTCTAGCCCATAGAAATGTTCCCGTCCCGACGGACGGGCTCCGGCTACTTGTAGCTTCATACCTTTATTGCGGAGTGTACCAGGCCTGTCTTGGTCTCATGCAGGCTGGTAACTTGTTTTATTTTTTCAACTGCTAATTTTACTATATTTGGTTTGTTTACACATGCATTTGAAGTTTCCAGGCATCTTTGCCCTCTATGTATTGGTTAACTTTAAAGTTATAAAGGTGAACGCACACTTACCAGAGCCGAACAAGTCGAACAAAACGCACACCACCGATTCAGACGATTTGACGCAGGTGTGCCAGGTTTCATAGAATTTCATAAAAAGAATTCAAAAATTTGTTATGTTCTGCTCAGATAAGTGTGCGTTCACCTTTATAAAGTGAATAAATCCTACCATTTTCATTAACAATAACAGGTTCTTGTTTAATATCTGGTACGTTATCATCATGGACCATAGTCTCATGTGGGCTTGTGTTGTGTATGGAGAGGTTTGATGTCACACGCAGGGTCGTTCTGTCCAACTGTTTTATATCTTGTTCTGTCACCTGGAATTATACAGAATTTAAATTTGAATATGATTTTGAAACATAATAACGTGTTACCCCAATTACACTGCTCACGTCAATTCATATGTGTTATGTGGACAACCCATTATTGTCAGAGTTTCATGTCGCTAAGATACCTACACAGCCTTCGACATGAGCTAACGACTGCCCCCTACATATCTTATAGCAAACTATAGGGACCTGCAGTTTAACGTGACATTCGAAACACGGTAGCGCCCAGGTGGAAAGTCAACATGGTGAGATTCAATCCAGGTACTCCAGATTTAAGGCCGGGCATATTCCCACTTGACCATGGACTATACAAAAAAGACATGAATAGCTCAAGTTAACTATGTCAATAAATGTATGTAAAGTGAAGACATACCTTGTCAATAAATGTATGTAAAGTGTAGACATACCTTGTCAATAAATGTATGTAAAGTGTAGACATACCTTGTCAATAAATGTATGTAAAGTGTAGACATTTACCTTGTCTTGACGGTGAAAGACTCATATTGACAATGCAACTTTGTTCCTTGGCATAAATATAGACTCTAAACTGCAATGGAGCACTCATATCACCGAGCTCTCAGGGAAACTAAGCTCTGCAGCTTACGCGGTTTATAAAATTAGGCAACTAACAGATGTAGCCACGGCGAGATTAGTGTACTTTGCATATTTCCATAGCTTGATGTCTTATGGGATTCTGTTGTGGGGGGCAGCCGCAGATATAGAAACTATCTTTATACTACAAAAACGTGCGATTCGTGCCATCTATGAGATGCATCCACGCGAATCCCTGAGGGAATTATTAAAAGAAATAAACATACTGACCCTACCATCCTTATACATTTATGAGAACATCATGTATGTGCGTAAAAATTTACATAAATTCAAATTAAATAGTGACCTTCATAATTTTAATACTAGGAATAAAGACAAAATAGCTGTACCTAGCTTTAGATTATCTAAAACAAATAAAAAGACATTCTTAGGAAATAGTGTACGTTTCTATAATAAAATCCCCAGAGAGATAACTGGGCTCTCAGAGGGTAAATTCAAAACCTATATAAAATCTACTTTACTAAAGAAGGCTTATTATAAAGTCAACCAGTACATAGAGGACGAAGATGAAATATTGTGAAACTATCTGTTGAAAAAATTAAGCCCTACAAGTTTCTTGTGCGTTCTTCTTGTAGAGGTATCTTTCCGAACGCACGGTAGACTCAGTACTGTATAACTTCATTGACGTACAAAAGTGTCAGATTATGACCTATTTGAATAAAGCTGTTTTGAGTTTGAGTTTGTCAATAAATGTATGTAAAGTGTAGACATACCTTGTCAATTAATGTATGTAAAGTGTAGACATACCTTGTCAATAAATGTATGTAAAGTGTAGACATACCTTGTCAATAAATGTATATAAAGTGTAGACATACCTTGTCAATAAATGTATGTAAAGTGTAGACATACCTTGTTAATAAATGTATGTAAAGTGTAGACATACCTTACCAACAGTGTTCAATATACCATATAGAACAGTCTGGGTTTTGAGACATCTGTCTTTGAACAGGCAAAATTTCCTCACATACCCCGCACACTCATAGCAAATGTATGGAGGCAGGTCCATTGTACTTATCACCTAAAAATATACAAAAAAATACTCGGTTTCACCTGTGTAGTCTTCGTTCTCATAGGAATATCGGAATAAAAAGCACTATATGCATTATTCCAGGGTCTAAATTATCTACATACCGAATTTTAGCCCAATCGGTTCTGTAGTTTTGGCGTGAAAGAGTAACAAACTCCTCACAAACTCACATTTATAATATTAGTAGGAAGGATTATTAGTACAGTCAGCATCAAAAGTCAATGGCCACATTCAGTTTTAAAAAAAAACTGAACTGTTCAACATCAATGCCGTATTATACTTATAGTGTTGGTTCAGTTAAATTTGAAGAATTGATCATTATCATTAATGTTAAAATTAACTGAGCACTACTTCCTACTAATAATATAAATATTCTGTTAAACAAAATATGTTGTTAAAAAAAAATTTGACAGCATTCTATCATTTTATTTAAGGTACAAATAGAAGGTATTGGCCCTTCACCATCAATATGGTGTTAAACTATTTTTTTTTATACTGAATGTGTTCATCGACTTTTGATGCTGAATGTACTGACACTTTTTTTGTTTGTACTATGTACTTTTTGTTTCATATTTTATCTATGTTTTTATAATAATATTTGGTCTAAAAAAATAATTTTGAGTTGTAAAAAAGTTTGTCCACTTACAGGAATACCAATTATAGCTTCAAAATATGTGTCCAATGGATAAACTCGCAGGTCATGCATCTTCACGTCCATCATTAGACAAACCCTGCACACTTTCACATGCTGCTCTTCCATTTCTAAATCTAAATACTCCATTATAATAAATTATTCAATATTATTATTTAAATTCATAGTTTCGCGGCATGATAGAGTTATAAAATAATAGAACTTCTATTTTGACACCACACTGCTAGTTCGCTATTAGACATGGCTTATTGTGAATGCTAGGCATAGAAAGATTTAATTCAAATACTGTATGCACGAAAACATGAGGCGTAATTATTTATTGCTAACATTTATGTTATAATTTTCGAAAAGCGAAAGATTTCTTGGGAAAGTCTATTGTCTATTTTTTGAGAGACGCCAACAAGCTGCCATTTTCAGTTTGCGTTTTGTTTTTGTTAATACTCTAATATCAAAATTGTTTACGATATGTGTGTTTTTATACAAAATTGACACCTAGTTTATCCTGAAATTATTGTTTATCAACAATAATTACAGTACTAATTACAAAGACGGCGCCTTCTGTATAATGAAATTATTAGAAATTTATCGCTTGTTTATCGTTCTGATAATGTTATGTAAAGTAGAGGTCAAAGTCAAATCAAAGTGACAAGACTTTGACAGTAATTTGACATTCAGCTGTTTAGTCTGTGCATCAATGTTGCTAGCTTCATTTTATTTATGCCATATTTATTACTTTTTCATGTATTTGCGTATGTGCGTATTTTCGAGTCAAAAAAGTTGATTTCAGAGTTAGAAAGTAACAGTAAAAAAAAAGAAATGACAATCTTGTTTTGAGTATGAGTCTTTGTCTTAGTGTACCTAGATGTAGATAAGTTTTATAGGTAGTAACGTTGAGGATAATCTTTATAATTTAATTTATTAATTTACCACAACCAAGTTCAACCCACTCGCCCATATTCCTGGCTCCGGTTATTCTCATTCACACAAACGACGCGCTATGTCATCCCCACAAATGTTTTCGCACATGGAAGAGCTCAAGAGCAGTCAGTGAATTACTCGTCGGTTCGTTTTGATGTCCATCATAAACGGATTCAGCTTGAAAAATCAGGCATGCAGTGGGACCTTGGAAAATTTATTTGCTAAAAGTCGACATGACTTGTACCTACGTATAATTTAATGTGTGTTCTGTTTTTATGTGAACAATCCGGATTATGGATTTGGACTGTGGTGTTTAGCATCACCACAGACAACTCAATCTAAAGACGCTGCTTTATTATGATGATTATGATGATATTGATTATAAAGGCTCGCGAGTTCCATTAGTTTTATCGTTTGACTTCGAACTTGTCATAGTTCATGTCATGTCATGCGGCATACGCAAACATTGAATTTAGGAGAAATCAAAAGGGGTGCAGCATACTCCCTATGCTTTCACCAAGGTTATGCAGTGATACCGCATAATAGCCTGCCCCACCCCTTTTGATTTCTCCTAAATTCAATGTTTGCGCATGCCGCATGACATGACATGAACTATGACAAGTTCGAAGTCAAACGATAAAACTAATGGAACTCGCGAGCCTTTATAACAAATAACCCAGTCGAGTTTGACGACAGAAGGCACATTTCATTTTACCTTTATGTTCTTAATGCTAAGGTTTAAAATTACTTTTGTCATCACGCTACACTGCAACAATTATTATCTGTTCTGTGACTGCGAGAAAGACACTAAAGACTCGCGACGAAAACGTCGTCAACACCACAAATTTCATACCACTTTTCTCCCCTCCACTCCCGTCTTTTGGTAAAAATCTATCGATAAATAACGCTACAGCAAACTTCCCCCTTTTCTCCCTTCAAACCAATCAAAAGCGCGATCAACAAAAAATTTATATAAATCAAGGAACCTGTGTGCCAATTTTCGTCAAAATCGGTTAGACATACAGGCTGACAGAAGGACAGGACATCCAGACAAAAGCATTTTAGCCACACACCGGCCCATATTGGCAATTTTATTTTCTATTTGTCAACGTGGAATTTATGGTTTTAATCGGTCGATCCCTAATGAAAAACGTTGTATTTTTTACACGGATTTCTAAACCTTTTTCTAAAATAAAAGTTACCTATATTATTGCCCTGGAACATCAATGAAAGTCCAATTCAAAAGTTTCATTAAAATCGATCCAGCCGTTTCAGAGATTAATTTTCGTCAAAGCGGTATCATATGGTTTAATTGCCTGTGAACAGAACTAGGCAACATTTATTTATTTGTTATGAGCAACTCATTATACAACTAAAAACATTCACAAGAAATTGTACAAAAGTAAAAAAATATATATCTAGAAGCTTAATCCATAAAAAAAAATCAAATCAAATATTTTTATTTTTTAAGACTATATCATCCTTAATAAGTTAGATTATAGGAAGCCAAGAAAATAAGATCATTTTGTTGCTAATGACAGTTTATACATTGCAACACAAACCTTTCCGAAATTATCGAAAATAGACTCTATTCCCGTATGATAAGGTTGAATTAAAACATATTAGTTATTACCGAATAATTAACAATAATTATTATTATTCTGCTAATTCTGCTACCGGAATTACCACTGTAGGGAAGAAGCGTAGACAGTCTACGGGAAGAAGGCACCGAAAAGCCGGTAGGAAATGAAGAGAAAATTTCTTTGAATCTTTGAATCTTTGAATCTTTGAATCTATAACTTTTCTAAAACATATATTTATAACTTTTAACAATTTTATTGTAGGTACGTACCAACGATAGTTTATTCACAAAATATACAATTATTATTAGTATTAATTTTACAAATTTAGACATTAGGTACATAGAAAGCAACGCCGAATCCTCATTGACCCTCGCTGAAGTTCGTCAGCCTAGTGTGTACCGACCTTTACACCGCTCTCATCGCGTACCTATACATTTTTTTATGTTTAAAGCAATGACGTTGAATTGCTTTATTAGATATCTTAAAGCTGGGGCTGGGTTGGGCTTGGTCTTCACTTTACCTACGAGTAAGTACTTTTTGCCTTGTAATTCACATTTAATAAAATTCGCTGCGCTCGTAGCAATTTCTTCGTGTACGTTACACTTAGTACATAGGTACTTAAGTCTTTGGACCATATTTGCAGCAAAATGTAAATTGAGTGTCATAAATAATTAATACCTAGGGTATTTTACTATTATTATTTTTTTCGTTGCGCTCGCAGCAAGCTACTTCCGTGTTATTGAAGAGCATTTCAAAGTTCTGCGTCTTGTTCTCATTGATGTGCTATATCAAGGTTTATCAATAAGCTATTCTCCTATTTTTTCAAATATTTTTTAAAATGCTCATATATATCAGATAATCAAGGATTATTTTTATTTCTGCAAAATATACCTGCTAAATGTTAAAAAAAATATATCAAAAATTTGACTTAAAATATACGCGCCAAAACACCGACCGCCATGATGGTGGCGGCGACTGACGTCATATAAACTAAAATGAAGAAATGTCAAAATGCCAGTTTGTCTTGTACTCTTGTAGTGATTTAATATAATTTAATTTCAAGTAAAAATGAGTTTTTATAGCCCATATCGTTGGTGTGTAGCGTTGAATTGTAAAAATTCTACGTTGAAGACTCCAGAAAAGTTATTTATTAATGTGCCGACCGACGTTTCTATGAGAAATGTTTGGTTGGAACTCGCGGGACGAGATCCTGTAAAATATTCTAAGAAATCTCATTTATATCTTTGTGAGGATCACTTTGACGTAAGTACATAAGCTTTTTTTATTGATTTTTATTTAAATTACGATATTACTCTCTTTTTTACTATGTAAACGAGACTTTGAGGTTATTTTTACTACATAGCTCGGTATCATTGCTCTGCTTAGCTAAATAACCTACAATAATTATTAACATTTGTTTTTAGCTAGAGCAAGACATGGAAAATTATATGCAATATAAAATAATGGGCTCAGTAAAGAAAATCAGAATGAAACCTGGCATTATACCATCTAAGTTTAATAATATACCCATTGTGAGTCCTGGCCAGGAAGCAGAGAGCTCTTCAACAAGTGTACAACCTGGTTCATCAACATCACGTAAGTATATTTTATTTACCAAGCTTTGATGGTGCTAAAATGATAAAATATATTTAAACCTAAAGGGAAATTTTGTTTCTAACTGAAATCCTACCATTTACATCGTGTCATAGAGAGGTTGTGAATCTCAGCCAAACACCATTTACATCATGTCATACAAGAGGTAATCCCAGTCAAACAGAAGAGAGTGCTTTAATAAATAACCATACAGCCCACTTTATTAACTCAACTTAAGTTTAATGATGATCACTCACCATCGCATTACTTTAAATTATTACAATGGAAAGGCTGCTCTACAGATTCTTATCTATTGTTTTCAGATGTTGTGGAAGTGGAGGAAGATGAAAATATTTCACACAAGGCAGATAAAGAAGTTCAAGTACAGATAATGCCAGTTATGGAATACAAAGCTGTCCAAGTGAATTTATCTGCCCATTATAGAAGCAAAGCAACACAAATAAATTTAAAAGTGCGGCACAGCACTACATCTCCAATAAAGTTAAGCACCTCAGTTGCCACTTCACCACTCATTAAAATGAGCACTATAGATGTACCAAGTACATCAGGTATCACAAGACCAGCAAAAAGGAAATTGTCTACCTTGTTCGAAGACCAGTCTGATAGTGAGATATCATTTACTCCATCAGTATCTGGATCAACGAGTCAAGACTTCTCTCCAATAAAAGTCACAACATCTGACAGTAGTTTGCCTGAAGAAATTCAGAGGGACAAGAAAACGAACTTAGAAAACACAATCTTAAAAATAAAGAAAAAGCCTAGACTCTATATTGGTATCCCTAAGGAACTTTATTTTTTACTAAATATCATACAAACACAGACAAACATTTCTGAGGCAAATATTTTGTTGTGTTTGACAAAAATTAGGCTAAATAGCTCATTTTCACAAATATCTGATGATTTTGGTTTGTCACTATCACAAGCAAGTAAACTTTTTTCAACCAACATAATACCAATCAGTAAAGTAATGTTACCTTTTATTAGATCGTTTACAACGGAGTCAATAAAATTAAATTTACCAATAGCATTTAGACATAGATATAATAAAGTAAGTTGTATAATAGATTGTTTGGAGATAGAAATACAGAAACCCACTAATGCAGTCCACCAAGCACTGACTTGGTCCGAGTATAAGAAGGCCAACACAATAAAATATTTGGTTGCTTGTACTCCAGATGGATTAATAAGTTTTATATCTGCAGGATATGGCGGAAGAGTAACAGATGTACATTTATTCGAACACTCCAAATTTTTAGATACTCTCCCATCAAACACATGTGTCTTAGCTGACAGAGGATTCAAGCACATTGAAACATATTTGTCTAAAAAGAACATAACTTTATTAAGGCCCCCAAGTGTTGGTAGTGGTTCCAAACTGTCAAAAGCTGAGGTACTTCAGACAAAAGAAATAGCAAGCCTCCGGATTCATGTGGAAAGGGTGATCCGAAGAATCCGGGAGTTTGCTTTTTTAAAACCACATTCTGTGGTTAACATAAATTTAGTTCACCTTCTTGATGAATGTATTACTACTGCATGTGCTCTGATTAACATACAAGATAGTCTTATTAAATAAATACATATACAATTTTTTTTAAACTTTTATTTATACCCATAATATCCCAGCCAACTGTTCAAACCAGATATTGACATATGCTATTTATTACATTAAAGTGGACAGTATGTAATTGATATAACCATGTAGTAGAAATATTAGGTTTTTCATGATTTTGGTAACTTGCATGAGCTAGTTAGAAATGCAAAAGTAACTCTGGCAGTCTGTCTGTTACTTCTTTTCTCTTTATCCTATGAACAAGTTTGGTTAAAACTCAGTATAGAGGAGATAAGTTTGAGGATTTTATCTAAGGTGTGGTTTGAGGTCCGGGGGCATAGGTAATAAAGATTCATCCTAAGACAAGGTACTGTAGCTAGTGGTAGAAGCCTTGGGCTAAAGCATATAAAATAAAACAATACACATAAATACTTACAAGTTCTATATTTTGGTACTTTCATACAAAATTGGATATATATTATTTTTCCAAAAAGGAACAATTTTGTCCAAAAGTTCCTGTACTACTTTTCTATCATACTGCACCTCTACAATACTGACATCATTGGAAGTCTCAAAATCACTACTCGCAACACAAAAAAAACTTTTTTCTGCTTTTGCACAGAACATTTGCATTTGCACTTGTGCCATATATTTTTTGGTCACAGCACCATCCTTAATATAATTTGTTAAAGTTTTTACACTTGTTGGGCACTTTATTTCTACCAAAGTACTTTTTTTATAGATGCCATCAGGTGAGCCTGCAATCATAGGATATGTTTCTGAAATAGAAAGACCACATTTTTCAATCTTATGGCCCAATTTTTTTTCTACTGTTTTCCTTACTTTTTCTTCTAATTTTTGCCCTCTTTTCATTGCTGAAGTTAGTGGAGTCCTTGCTCCAAGAATAGCCGCTACTAAGGAGCCATCCACAGTTTTGCATTTGCTCACTTCGTAGCATTTTGATGCTGTAACTCTTCCATAACGTAGCTCATACCAAAAGCTTGTTTGATGCTGGTGCCTTGTCTCTTTTTCAGCATTTCTTAAGTTAATATCATTAAATACACTACTGATATTATTTAAAAATGAATTACAATCCAGTCTTTCATTAAATTTGCACATCAAATAATGTAAAGAAAGCATAGTTAATCTCATGTTTGAGCAGCTGGCATGAGCTTATTTTTCTTTTTTTACATTCAGTCACAAAGATTTCTGCGACACTTTTATGTGGTGCTACTTCTGGGGTTTGAGTACTACTTCCTTTTCTTTTCTTCAATATGTCCTTAGCAAGTAATATTTTTAGAGAAGATCCAACTTTAGATAAAGTAGATTTCCTCCAATAGCACTCAATAGCAGTGCAAGGTGGCTCTTCACTCCGACGATGACACCACATTAAAAAAGCAACAGCATGCTTACAACCACCTTCAGATGCTGGACAGTCATGGCATACTACACTTTTAATTTCTTCTTCCTGTTCATCAACAGTAAGTGTGCAAGAGTATGGCTTGGAACGCACTTTGTGTTCAGGACACATTTTGCATTTGACAACGCATGTCTGCTGATCTCTTTTCAGCTGCACATACCCAACAGCATCATCGCCATACGTTTCTCTGGCTGACCTATAAAAAAAGATGAAAAGTTACGATACCTACTTATTGTTTACACATAACCTCAAAACACGTAAGGATACTTTCATACACAATAAAACTATTTAGTTTTAAATACAAGTTGTAATTTAAATACATTATACTTACATAGCTGTTTTGATATTTCTGCATTCGGCAGAAAAAAAGTCGGTATTACACGCAAAGAACTTTGCAATCATTACCGCATCTATTTTCGGGAGATTAGTACTTTCGGCTTTTACAAAACCGACGTCCATTTTAATTAAGTAAAACTAACGTATTAAAATATTAAATCTTTTAAATTTAAGCTTCAAAACACATTAAACTCAATAAAAATATTAAATTTCTATGAGCGCTGGTAGGTAAGTAGTTTGTTGTTTGTAAAACGAGTGACGGACGACGAGCTTTAGTGAAATTGACGTCACATCATGGCGGTCGGCGTTTTCAATCACGTGACATACAGATAATGAAACCTCAATTTTAATTTTGAAAAATAAAATTAACCTTAGGTTTTCATGGGAAAATAACTTTATATTTGCATTTTCCGTGATGAAAACTATCCAAGTAATATAATTTCATAATTTATTGTTGATATAAGAAAATGGCCTATTATAAATGTTCAATTGTAATAAGTTTATCAATTATTACAATAGTAAATAGTATGCAATAGTATCGGCTTCGAACTTCGAACGGTAACTGTCAAAAATGTACGATCCTTGATGGAATGTGACATTCCGGCCTAGCATTACGAATTTGATACTATCACTGTTGTCAAAAAATTCGGGCTGCTAGACTCGCGCTCGCAACAACACCGAACTGCTGGCTATGTTCATGTATTTAGCAGTGGTGCTTGCATTGGCAGCAACCTAATCGAACAAATGATCATCAAGTTTTGCGTCATTATCTTGCTGTTCTATTAATTCAATAGGTCTTGACGTGTCGGAGTCTTCATTTATAGTATGGGACGATGAAGCATTGCTGGAAGCAGAATTTGGTCGGCTATTATCCAATTCCTGAAGTTGAGCATGAGTTATAAGTTTTGTTATTTGAAGTTTTACAATAGCTTGTAGACGTAAAGACAATGTCTTGACAGTATTAGCATAACCTAAAAACTCCATATCTATTCTATCACATGCTACATTGACAAGATTGTTTGTAGCATTTGTGCCTGTATTTCCTTTTGGTGTTCTTCTGATCTTTAGATAATTTTTAATCTTGTCGTTGTTAGTAACACGTTGTTGTCGTCTTTTCAATATTATTCTTTTTCGTGCATTAATCTGTGTTGCCCCTGGTTCAATTACTAGTTTGAGATCGTTTTTATTCCTTGGAGCTTGTTCGGTTTCAATAAAAGTTTCATTCTCATTCTCTGTTTTAATATTAGGTGTACTGGTATCCAGTAATATCCTACCGGTATCCAATGGGTCAAATTCAACTTTTCTTTTCCTGGGAGATTCCATGAATGACATGTGTTCAGCCCATATCCAATTGGCAAGCTTTTTGGCTTGTCCACTGCTTGTTTTATGAGACTGTCTATATTTTTTATAAGTGTCTCTTAAATTTCTCCATTTAGCCTTCAATGATTTAACTGTAAACAATATGTAATATTTTACATAGGTTACACATATACACAGAAAACATAATATATATAAATAAATGTTTGGGATCGTGTAGATTGTAAGTAAATAATTAAAGGAAAGGGGACATCGATAGCAATTTGACACAATACTATGGAAAATTTACCAAATCGATATTTTTTATTCCTCTGTTTCTTTCGCATATAGTATACCTATTTTGTATATTTATATCTTGATATTTTGAAGTGTTTCACACGTTATAACAGAAATTAAAATGATAGCGACATAGTTTACTTCACTATAAAAATATTAGGATTAAATACTAGCTGTGCCCCGCGGTATCACTCGTGGGAATATCGGGAAACAAAGTACCCTATGTGTTATTCCAGGGTCTAAGCTACCTACATACCAAATTTCAGCCCAATCGGTTCAGTAGTTTGGCGTGAGAGAGGAACAAACATCCATCCATCCATCCATCCTCACAAACTTTCGCATTTATAATATTAGTAGAATAGGATAAATTTAAAGCATGGGTTAATACTATTCGGAGGAAACAGAGGAATACAAAACATAAATTTGAAAAAATTTCATAGGATTGTGTCAAATTCTTAAAAGGCCGTGTGCGCCTTGGTGTACAAGTACAGTTACAGTAAGTTTGCATTTGTCTACTACTTTCCATTATTTGTTTAATGACCATTAACATTTAACATAACGATAGGTATATATTTATCTAGGTACGACATTTAATTTACAAGTAAGACAATAAATAAATAAGCAAAAGAATAAATAGTGCCGCGCTATATTATTGCAATATAGGTAGCGATATTACGATAATGACGACTGCATGCTTTTCAGTAAGAGTACATCACTAGTCACTAGACGCCATCTTGTGTTAACCGAACCAACTGCTTGGACGACGCATTTTGACGATACGTGGCGTTTCGTCCGAGTGTGAAACTCCGGCTTTACTACGACTAGAAAATAGAAAAGCGCTTTTAGAACCTACACAATATCACGTATCAAAAAGAATACATGTCATATTCTTTGTTATTGTTATCATTTCTATGGAACGTTATATAAATGCAGAAAACTTACCATCTATCCCCGTCTTTTCTTTAATTTCCCTCCATGCTACCTCTTTCTTTAACGTATTTTTATAATCCACGTGTGAGACTGCGTATAGTTCAGGGTAATTTCCAACTAAATTCAAAAATATTTCTATGCTTTCGGCGTCCATGACGGCTTGCGAAGCGAAAGATGCGCAGCAACTAACGAAATGACCGCGTCGCGTCGATGAAGGAATTTTCGCAGATTCCTACGAAACTATAGCGACAAGGACGGTATTATCTCAACTAGCTATAGTTAAAGTGAGACAAAGGTAATGTGAAACTCTATCATAAACAACCCACAGTTTTTCGTTTATTCGCTGCCGCATAACAAACGGCCTATCCTGATAGGGACCCTTACCCTTGCAGGGTCCCTATAAAAGATGGATAGGTGTTGTGGCAGTCTTATAAGTGATTAATACTACCTATAAGTTTGTTACAAAAAGGTATAATAATTAAGGCTTAAGGTGGTGCATCAAACTGAACAACTTTCAAAAGAAAGAATTGTAAATTTCGCAAAAAAAATTAACGGTCCTTACACCATCAGCTGCCCAATCCATTTTGTAACCAGCGTTAACTGGGTACCTATAACATACCTTCTGTTTAAACTCGTATGTATAATAAATTAAAGTTTTGCTTTCTTATAGGTATAATAATAATATGAGACAACTTCCACACACGGTCACCTGTCCCAAACTAGGCTAGCAGCCTACTATGGTAACCAAATGACTAATATACATACTTAAATACGGTTATAACAACACCCAGACACAGATCAAACAGACATGTTCATGCACACAAATGTTTGACCTGGCCGGGGATCGAACCCGGGGCCTGCGGCACAGAAAGCAGAGTTACTACCGTCTGCGCCAACGAGGCTGTCAATTAATATAATCTCGCTCGAAAACACGGGCTATATGTATACCTGCCCCGGTAGCACAGTGAGCAGGGAAAACGTAGTCCCAGGGGGTTAGAACGAGCCAGCATAATATATGAAATATTCGGGCGCGAAAGAGAGGAAAAACGGGGAAAACTAGTTATCCCCGTGCCATGCTAGGCGGGCAGGTCTTTTATTAGGAGGACACGGAGACCATTTTTTTTAGTTCAACGTAGATACCTACAAAAGCGTCTGAGTTTTTACTAATCACGGATTTATAAATCCGTGGCTAGGTGCTGATATTCATCTCTATAACTATTTAAGTACAGAAGATGAGCTCAAAGACAGCCCCCGCTTTGAGCATGGTAGAAACTGGAAACTACTTGATACTATCAAGTTGATAGGACTATATTATATGGATAGTGACGGGGCTATTACTTGAGACTCTGGCACCTGCCACTTCCGTCTCATGGGGAATAAATTAGGTAATATTAGTTACCTAACTTACCAATAATTATTAGAGTTCTACTTGTTTGAATGATCTGAGGTTCTACTGAACTACTTCTCCCTCTACTTCCTACCAATATTGATTTTTATAATAGCTTCCTATAATATAGAATAAACATAGATAAAATAGGTAATAAGCTTCTTATATTACTTAGTCATATTTTTGTCAATTTTCTAGATAATGTTTTAGTTTTTTATTTATTTTTTGTTACCCTTGATAAATAAATAAAAAATATTATTACCTACTTAAGGATGGTAGGTATTCTCGAAATTCCTAAAAATCTTTTTTAATATGCATTTAGAATATAAAGCCAAGCATGTCGAGTTTTGGCAAAACCCCCCTTTATGGGGGAGACCTGTGTTCAGTAGTGGACTACCTGCTGTGATGATGATTTACAATATTATGTTTTAGTACCTAAGTCAGTATAATTATATATACCAACC
This sequence comes from Hemistola chrysoprasaria, assembly GCA_947063395.1. Taxonomy (NCBI): domain Eukaryota; kingdom Metazoa; phylum Arthropoda; class Insecta; order Lepidoptera; family Geometridae; genus Hemistola; species Hemistola chrysoprasaria. The sequence goes on from OX346725.1 coordinate 1,890,474, forward strand.
TATATTATACCTAACCTACTTAAAGGTATATTTACTTTAGATGTGCGTGGGCGTGATTAGGTAGGTACTTAATGCGTACCTACATACAATTTGGACTGCGGACTTTGATAGGGAGTTCGTAGTCAACACGACCGCGAACAACTCGACCACGCGGTCGAACCTTCACCTTATAATATTGTCTCTTTAATAAGTTATAAGTAAGTGTAATTTTGTGATAGTCGACCACTAACTAATAAACGCAAATAAGTAGAAGTAGTACCTAGTCAGGCAGTCAGGAAGTGTTTTAAATGATAATTGTAATGGTAACAAAATATACTAAAGCATAAAATTCATTATTATTCTGGCACCAACATAAATATTGGATTAAACAACGTGGCATTTTTAATAAATTAAAGAGCTTTCACTGCTAGCTTTCGGAGGCCATCGGTACAAAGCAAAATTCGTAAAAATAATTCGCTTTCCCAGACAAATTTGCCGATAAGCTCATCCATTTTATATGGGCAGCCGAGAAGTTTTATTGCCAATTTCGCAATTCTTTACTTTTGTGAGTTGTTCAGTTTGGCGGATAGATGAACCCCCTTAAGTATTACTACAGCTTTTTTAATACATTGCATATAATAATATTATAAAAATGATTAATTATTATGCTGTGATCATACGTATTACGCACATACTACATGATACTACATGATAATTTAAAGAAAGGGGAGAAGAGGTACTGGCTTCTCGAAAATGGAATGCTTAAATTGGGTCCCATTAGATCCTCGTACCTCAGTAAAGCTAACATTCTATAGCTAACTTTTCTGGGCTAACTTTCTTTCGTCTAAGATCTCCTCGTACATTTTACGAAAAACTAGCTAGCACTGACCAAATGTGATTTACAGTACTCTCCTCTGCCTGCACGGTTGTCTGGAAGAGATCCGATTTTAGCGATAAGACCGCCAATTGTTACACTATTTGTTATGTATTTTTAACTTTAAAGATTATTTTTTGTGGTGTACCAATAAAGTGTTTATCTATCTATTTATCTAGCTTCGGAATTTTGACTTTGTATACCTAAATACCTATTTATATTTGTACAAAGTTTAGATAAGTGAGACGGCTATGATCAATACTAATAAGTTGTTCCCCAGTTTCCAATAAGTTAAAATTATTTTAGTCTATGTTTCTTAGAATAAGAACGCCAAAGTTGACCGTTTTATATAAAAATCACGATTGAAATGTAATAGGGCATAAAGAAACAAAAAGATGGTGAATGGTGACTCGACCGCGTGGTCGAGTCCTTTGCGGTCTTAATGACTACCAACGTGGAAAGTAGGTAAAATACATAATAGTATCTTTACTTGTATCCATCTATGTTGTATCCTATATACACATGTAGAAACCTTATAGGTATAAGTGCCTATATATTCTAAGGGTATAAGTACCTACTTATCACCACCTACCAGTTGTCCACCCACAAGGTGGACAGACGATCAGATAAAGACGGCAGGAACACGCTGGATGCAGGGCGCTTACAACCAGACTAGATGGAAATCTATGATGCTTAGGTTACCTACATATAATATCATCTAGGCTTTTTCTTTCTATTCAGAAAAGTAATAATAATAAACTCATTATGTATTGAATAGGTATATAAGAGGAAGGTATACCCAATGACCTCGGTCAAGAGGAAATGCTTTTAACAACTTGACCCAAAGACTAGTCGCAAAATTGGCAAATATAACCGAAAAACCGCTAGTTAACGAAATTCTACTTCCAAAGTAGGTTAGATATGCTTACGTAAGCTTGTAATTGCATTACCTACCTACCTACCTACGTTCTCTTGGTAGGTACGTCCGTAGTAAAATACCTAAACATTTGACATATACTTTTCTCTTGCTATCTCGTTCACTCATGCACGAGATTATATTGTTCAAGGAATGCGCGCGTCGGCTAGTCTCGCTACAAACAATCAGTAAGACCTAAAATAAAATTATCAATATTGCTGTCAACCTTATTACACAGACATACAGTTGACATTCGCTAGTACCGGTGAATGGGAACTTCCAAGCTACATGAAAACTTTAGACACGAGACTACCGACAGTGACTACTTTGTAGAGTACATTCATAAATTAGTTTAGGTATTGATGAAATAGTTTATCTTATGGAAAAACGGTAGTGTTTCAATTATAAAATATATTAGAAATGATTTTATGAATCAAATTTGAGAAGTTTCACTAGTTTTTTCTAAAAATAATCTTTGAAATTGGAACAAATGAAAAGTCCTTGAGAAGTAGTCTCGTGGGGAGTGCGCGGCTACGTCACCGGCGACCGCTTCCAATGGCTCGATTGAGCAACAAAGCCTTGTCAGCGGCCATTTTGTTCGCTGCTGACTCACCAAAAGGTGAAAAATGTGCACGAGATGTGGACTCCCCACGAGACTACACAACGGTATTGGGCATTTCACAAAATTTGGGTTTCATGTTCCCTACCTTCCATAGCGTGGAAAATATTCTGAAAAAATAGTTTTCATCCGTAAAATTAATTTTGGACCGGTTAAAAAGTGCTAAACATTAATGAGGCAGTTGCCGCGAAAATGGTTTTTGAAAAGTTTTAACTATTGGAGCGCGAAAAGTTGTTTTCCTGTGTTGGAAGGGTGAAGTGTCTCGAGTCTCGTCACATGGATTCTGGTCAATCGCGGAGGTGTCGGTGTTAGTCTTTGATAACACTACAGAGCAACAGTGAGTGAACTGTCAAAAGTGATAACTCGCGCATCGTGCAGTGCGATTGTTTACGTGTTTTTTGAGTGAAACTTTTGAAGTTCGGATGCTGGCAGGACGCAGGATGTAGCCCTGCATTGGAGCGAGGGGCGGCTGAATCTTACCGAGTACGTTCTGTGTAAATAGTTAGTGAAACATCAAACATTAAAAATGACGGACCCGACAGTGAAGGTGAAGACCGAGAGGCCGGATGAGGCGGAGATCAGGGAGTTGGCGGCGAAGATGGTGGAGGCGAACAAAGCGAAGGCTCTTGCCGCTTCTGTGGCGGCAGCACGGCCTCCTGCCGGGGCTTTAGTAGGAGGTCCGCCGGGGCCGGGAGGACAGATGGGGATCCTGAACTTCCTGACACGCAAGCCACCCGCGACGGACCCTCCCCGACCTGCAGCGGACGATAAGAAGACCCCCGCACCGGACGAAGCGAGCTGGAAGGGTCACTTCGGCTGGGACATGCTCGGCAAGTGCCACATTCCCTACATCTACCGCTCGGGCGAGAAGTACGTCGCCGTACGAATGGTAGAGATCAAACTACTGAACAAGTACCTGAACTACCTTCACGCGGACATCTACTCTTGCACATGCATACGTAGCTACTATATCACAGAGATTGAGTCACGGCTTCTCAATGAGATTAACAACAGGCATTGCGATGGGCAATTTGGTCGAGAACCTTTTACTCAGAAGGATCTCGTAGTCCGTCTATCTGACGCATATGAATTCTACAACTTCCTAGACGTGTGTTACAATAAATTATTAAGAGGCTCTACGAACAATAAAGACAAGTGTGGGTTTATTCGTATCAATAAAGAGTCTGTAGTTCCGTATACAGTTCGGGATGGACAGAAGTTTGTACCATTATTTTATTTTGAAGGTGAAACAGACAATTTGAAGTTGAAAGCCGATCAGTTAAAAGGTTGGGACTTATCGTACTTGAAGTTTTGTTGCAAAGTGCAGGGGATCAGGAATGAACTGTTTGCCAGTGAGACGTGTTCAGTGATTAGTTTGTCGGACATTAAGAGTTACTTCCCGCCGGGGACTGAGTTTGAGGAGTACTGGCCTAATAAAGTTATGGACACACAGCTCCTGATATCTGCCAAAGGTAGGAAAATTAATACTTAATGATTAAGCCCTATCTAATAATAAAAAGCCTTTATTCAGACATTAAATACAATATTATCTTATTAACAGTACCTGGATGACCGAGCTTTGCTGGGTTTTTTTTTTATGTTTTTTAAAAATAAAATGACATTTTCTAAAAATGATTCCTAGCTAGATCGATTTATTGCCCCCGAAACCCCCTATATACTAAATTTTATGAAAATCGTTGGAGCCGATTCCGAGATTCCAATTATATATATATATATATATATACAAGAATTGCTCATTTAAAGATATAATATTAAACTGCCACTGTGCTCCCGTGTGTTTGCCTCTTGGCAAAGGCCTCTTCCAACTGCCTCCACTCTGTTCTTTCCTGAGCTTTTCTGGTCCATAAGTTCCCTGCTACAGCCCTTATTTCGTCAACCTATCTTTTAAATGGTCGGCCCTTTTTTTTTGTTTTTGGATTAAGCCCTATACATTCTCAAATATAGCTTATCAATGACAGTACGAGGGAGTATATAGAAATTGAATTATAATGGGTTTTAGCACCGTGTGTTACGCTCTACTTTTCATTACGATTGTGAGAAAATATAGAATAATTTGATGTAAACATTTTGGCTAATATCCTATATGTGCAATGACACCAAAAAATAATATAAACTCATTGGTAACAGACAAAAATTAAGAAGTAATTTGCTTTATCCACTAGTGGATGAATAGTTATTTTAGCCCTGCTCTAGTACACAACAATGATGGACTTTTTGAGCTAGTGAAGTGAAAAATAATTATTTCGGCCATGTTTCCGTAAATTAAGTTCGTAAATATAAAGCTTGACAGAAAATAGTAGAAAGCTAATCTGAGCACAGCTGCTTTCCCCACTTGCAATATAATTATGAAATATGGGAGATTTATATCAAAACTTTGACATCCTTTTTGGACCCCTTATGAATTTTCAAAAATCCTTTCTTAGCACACGTCCAGACAACGAAAAGAATCTACATTCCAAATTTCAAGTCTCTAGGTCTCTGCGTTGCAGTCAGTGAGTCATTTAGGATTTTATATATAGTAATAAGAGGGGCGCCACTGTCTTTTTCAACTATGAAACCACTTGAATGAACACTTTGACTTTAAATTAGTTCCGCTTCTGCTCCTTTTCGTCAAGCCAGAGGGGGCGAGCCTTTTGACACTATATGTTACTTATCATATAATACAATATAATAATTAAAAATAGTTTATATACCTTTAATAATGGTTAATAATAATTATTACAGCTTTCTCGAGTGTAGGTTAGAAGGTCAGACCTTCAAATAATCCTTGACATGTAAAAACGCATGAGGCTATTTATTGTGCAGCATAGTAAACAGTTAGGTATCTGGCTTATCATTTGAGCATTTATTGTGATTTTGGAATTAAGATGATAACTGATAACAATTATAAATATTTTAATGCTAATTAACTTTTGGGGGTTTTATTTCTACCCATGACAAAATATTTTTGTATGTCAATAGGTATCAAATATTATCAAGTAGTTTAAACTATTATACAACGTTTTAAAAAAGGGTGTTGCAATACTTACGGCACACCCCAGACACTCGTCTCAATTCCCATGCAAAACCCGCGATATAACTACTTACTACACAGACACTGCACACATGGAGTTTTACACGCACAAGAGTGTGCGTGACCCGATTGGTGGGCGGATGACAGTGTCCATTCTATACGTAGTATTATTATCTGTTTTGTGCTAAAATTAAAAATGTAATGAAGGCATTACATATTTACTAAATATGTGTAAAACTCCAAAAAAATCTATCAATAAGGTCTATTTACATTACAAATTATAAGAATACTTAGGTATAGGGTAAATTCCTTAGGTTCAAAACATTAAAAATTCAAATGATTAATTTCACAGCTCTCCAACAAAAGAAAGGAATGTTAGAAATCCTTAGATATTAGGTACATATATACTGCTATTTTTCGGCCAAAAATTATCTATGAGAGTATGTATACAATGTACATGAGTATGTACTATGTACCTACAATGTACATTTTACATTAACCTAATCTATTATTCTCGTGTTGACCTTTCACATAACATTTTCAAGGGTAACTATTGTCTAAAATCTAAAATATGAAACTCATTACATCAAATCTAAGAAGTACCGTTTGAAGTTTCATCTTTTCAATAACTTATATTTATTGGCATTGGTCCTATTAAGGGGTGATTCACATTTTCATTAACCTTCGCCGTAAAACCATGGAATTATAATTACATAATTCACTAAATTGTAGTTCAAATCCTTCAAACCAGGCAAAATAAAAAACTGTCAAACGGTACCTCTTAGGGCCGGTTTTTTGATCATTAGTTACGGTTAAGTTAACCATTTGTCAAACTAACTATAGTCAAATTTCTAACAAATGGTTAAATCGTGAAATAGTTAACCAGGGATGAAAAAACGAATTTTGTCGAATTTTAACTATTTGTCAAAAATTAACCACTGGTCGACTTAACCAGTGATCAAAAAACCCAGCCTTAGATTTTATGGACTGTAGATACTAAATGATAACGCGTCGTTTCACTCTCGGTCTACCAAATAGATAAAAATCAGTGTGTGGTTCACCAGGATCAGTATCGGGCGGCGGTCAATGGACGCGGGCGCCGCCAGCTCCACCCGGCGTGGTCGGAGGCGTAGGAGTCAACTCTGCCAGTGGGATGAACTTTAACGCAGTGAATAACACATCCAATCGTGGTAGAAGAGCCACGCAGCAACGGCATTCGCCAGCCAACGCGGCTATGCAGATGCCCCACTCTGGCCTCTCTGCGGCGGCTGTCCAGGCGTTGACCAACGGCTGGTCCGCGTTACCTGGCTCGTTGACGCAAGCTCAGACGCAGCAAGTCCTCAGGCTGGCTCAGGTGCGTATTCATTACGAAGTTGTAAGCTATGAGAGGTAATTCAGTGACTTGCTGACGCTAATACAGATGACTACATAGATCTTTCTCTATTAGGTTAGCCGCAAAGGATTTGCCGTACGCGAAGACCGGCGTGCTTATTACGAACAGCAGTAGAATTGTGGAAAGCGTTTAATTGCTCAATTTCTCCTGTTAAACGGCATACAAAAAATGTTCGCAATAGCGGCACGGTTCTTTTCACATTTAAATTACTAGGTGTATTCATGTATTATTTCATTTATTTCAAAGTATTTTACTCTTCATTGTTTAACAAACAATCGCTGCAGTAAAATTGTTTACAAACAACACCACTAACGCATAGGTCTATATCACGTCTTTACACAATCATGACAAGCGCAGTGGACCTGTCATAATGTTGTTATGTATGCCACGAAACCGTGTGGTTCCCGGCTATTTAATAGGGCAATTTCCTGCACCAAGTATTCTAACTACTGCGATCACCAAGCCGCACAAGCGTGCTGATTACGGCAGCATCCCCCCCACATGAATAGTTTATGGCGTTCTATCGGGGAGACCTGTGTTCAGCAGTGGACGTCTTTCGCCTGATGATGATGATTTATCTCTATAGCCTTCTGAAAGCCTCAAAACTTAGGGCTTGTATACCTACTATTTTGGCTTATTAGAGTATTTACATACTGAAACGTAATCAAAGACGTAACATAATAATATGGGTAGGTACATGTTACGTCTGCGGAAATGCATGAAGATTGATTGGTTATTACTTGTATTCATATATCTTGATCATCCATGATATATTTTCTGTCTGTATTTTGCTTGCAAACTATACTAGGTATTTTGTCGATACATAAAATAATTTAGGATTTTTGAAACGAAAGGTATTATTGCATACTTTTAGTTGTTTGGCTGGGAATACGCTCAGGCTGTCGGTGCTCAGGGGGGCTATTGGCGTTCTTGGTGACTATATCACTTTAGTGACTATTAACTTGATTTGACATTAACTACAAATGTCAAAGTCCGGTTACTAACCAAAGACATTATGATAAACTTACTAAGTAGACTATGCACTGTGTCGGTCCCGAGTGAGAACCACTCGTAGTGTCTATCCTTTTCCTTTTCTCTCCTCCAATTTTGACAGTAAAGTCTTGTTAGAAAGGTAAAACGTCTTTGTAACTAACTCAAACCACAGAATATAAAGACATAAGCCTGATAGCGACTGGTGATTATGAAGAACGCCAATAGCCCTGCAGAAAATGTTGCGCTTTGAGCTCTTCTCATCTCTGGTTTTATCTGTGATGTAGCCAGGGTCTGCTTACCGGCTATTCTTCCTCTAATTCTCTCGATCTTGAGCATCCTTTTTAGTAAGATCAAGACAGTTACGTTTTCCCTTAGGGCTGCACAGAGTCCTCTTATCCACTGATATTAAACCCTCATGCCAACTCCACGCGGATTGCAACTGAACTGCGCAGTCGTTAGCAGTTTTAATACCATAATTATACAAAAACTGCAACCAAACTCTAAAGCCCCTTCAAGTGTATTCCGCCTATATACCATCAACCATCACGATCGTTTTCATGTCCATCTTCACATTACCATTGTGTCCAAATGAGAAATCGTAGGTCGTATAATAACAAACTATAATTTGTAACTATCGATCGTTTGCCAGTTATTCTATGATAGGTTTAATATTTATTAGGGGACTCTATTATGGCAAGGGGGAATCGTATTACCCACCGTATGCAACCAATAACAAAATAGGGGTTACCAATTTATTTTTGGAACCCTTTTCAAACGATCTACGGCAATATCTATCTACTCGACGATCTACTATTCTACACTCTACTGTCTATGGTCATAATGAATGTGGACAGAAATGCTGTGCCCGCGGTTTCACCCGTTTCTTCGTTCCCGTGGGAACATCGGGTAAAAGTAGCCTACGTGTTCCAGGGTCTAAGCTAACCTACATACCAAATTTTAACCCAATCGGTTCAGGAGTTTTGGCGTGAAAGAGTAACAAACAGCCATCCATCGATCCATCCTCACAAACTTTCGCTTTTATTTTATTAGTAGGAAGTAGGATAGTAAGTATGATAGGAGAGATAAAACAGTTTGCGCATAGGTGTGAAAACTTAAATAAATAAGGTAACAATAACAACTTTCAGAACAATTCTACCTATTTTTTTTTTTTTGATAGTGAGTAACAAGACGAGCAAATCAGGTGCCTGATGGTAAGCATCATGATTGCCCATATCAGAAGCAGTGCCACCCAGTGTTTTAAAATTCAAAATTCTGCGCGGCACTGCACTGCGTCTGTCACCCTGAGATATGAGTTGGTGAATCTCATCATGCCCAGTAATTTCGCTGGTAACATTGCCCTTCATACCGGAACACACATTACTGCTTGGCGGATGAATAACTGGCAAAGGTGTGAATAAACATTCGTTGTAACCTAAGGGCCCATTCTTACCAAGATGTACCGTCTGTTTTCTCGGTTCTTTTAAAGTCTAAAAAGACGGATTTATATAGCCGTGTCTGATTTGCTCGTGGCAGTACAATTTAGTTTTTTTCGGTGCTGCAAAGTTTCGATGCGACATTTTTCGCTACTACTAAACTTGGGAACCGTGTTGCGTTTTTGAATATTAACGCATACTGACATACATCGATATTACAGGAGAGATTAGACTTTAGACGAAATAATGGTATACCTAAAGCCTAAGAGGTAGGTAATCCCATTGGTGATCAATCAGGATATTCTGTTATCGCTATCTGACTATCTGACAAATCCGCAAAGGTTTGGCGTCACTACTTTTTATTGAAATAAAAAAAAGTTAAAAATAACACACACTTACATCACAAACTAATAATATAAATAATATGAAGGTGTGAGTCACGGATTGAGGACCTTGCCAAAACTGAAGAAGTATCTCTGACAATAGTTTAATGTTGGTACATATTTACAGTCACCAACTTGCTGTTCAGGTAGACATAATTAATTAATTATAAATAATAATATTATAATTCTCAAATCTCAGTACAATGTCAAAAAAAATTTAGTTTTTAACAGGTGAACAAAACGCTTGCGAGTTCTAACTCACCTCCAACGCTATCTAGCGCGGTTTTGGTTAGATGGATGGATGTTTGTTACTCTTTCACGCCAAAGCTACTGGACTAGTTGAGATGAAATTTGGTATGCAGGTAGCTTAGACCCTGGAAGAACACATAGGGTACTTTTATCCGATATTTCCACCGACGGGAATGATGTCTACGTGGGTTAAAACCGCGGGGCAGCTAGTAATTAATAATTATTGGAATGACGGTCTAATACTCTAAGGTCTAGCAACTAGAGTAATGGCCGTCAGCATAATGCTTACAGCCGCGAGAGGCATGGTGAAAAGATTTGCTGTGCAACGAAGACAGAACAGCATTCAAACAGTAATGTGCAAACACTGTGTTCCGGTCTGAAGGGCAATGTTACCAGCGAAATTACAGAGCATGACGAGTTTCAACGACTAATATCTTAGGGTGACAGGCGCAGTGCAGTGCCGCGCAGAATTTCGAATTTTAAAACACTGGGTGGCGCTGTGTCTGATATGGACAATCACGCTGATTACCTGATTTGCTCGTCTTGTCACCACTATCATAAAAAAAACTGCTACCGGTTGCTCGTAATATATGCATGCATTTTCATCAGTTAACGATGGTTTTCTGTCTATTTCATGATACTCCTAAGCTTTCATCAATATTTGATTGGCTACAAAACTGTATCTGTTTTTACAAACATAGTTTTAAAAAATATGCTTCATAATGTTCTGATAATTTCAACAAAACCGCTAACTCACGTACAGTCATCGCCGAAACTCATAAAATATTATATTATCGTTTAGACGCATTGCAGCCCAACATACTATTGCGCAGTGTTATTATCACCATGAAACATGAGTTTCATATTATGCTCCTGCCTGATAAATTCCCCTTCCAAAAAGAATCATGGTTGAATATCAAGTATAGTCAAAATATCAAATGCCAATCGTCCAATAGAACACCATTACGCGATTATCGACCATTGCATGGTCGCGCCAATATGTTAAATGGGGACACCTGTTCGATGTCAGTATGTTCATAGGATACAAGCAAAGTTTGCGTGAACTTGCGATGATCGAGTTCTGTTATTACAAACACAGACAGACTTTCTTCACTGGTGAATCAGTCCACCATACACCCAAGATCAACCCAGAGAATACACTTAATGCCGCGTCTGGAGCTTAGTTATGTCATACTAGTTGTCCCTCGCAGTTTCACCCGCGTTGTCTTCGTTCCCGTGAAAATATCGGGATAAAACGTACCCTGTGTGTTACTGCAGGAAGCTATCTACATACCAAATTTCAGCCCAACAGGTTCAGTAGTATTAGCGTGAAAACGGAACAAACAAGCACAGCGCTAGCGCTGTTTTGTTTGTGCCATCTAGATGACGCTGGAATCGAGTTGGAACTTGCTAGCGTTTTGTTTACCTGTTACTAATGTATAAGGTCGACACAAAAGAGTAGAAAATAATGGGGGCGCCACTTATAACTTTTTTACACTGGGATTGGAGATTTAAAATATTAGTAAGAGATCTTGTTTCTAAATAATTGTCGAAGTCCCGATACACGGGTGGATCCACCATTTTAACGCTACATTTTCTTTCTATAGGCACAAGTGGCAGCCCAAGCGCAAGCGGCCGCTCGGTACAACAACGCGGCGATCGCGGCCGCCGCTGCAGCGCTGCCGCAACACCGCTCGCAACATCAACGGAATGTACAGGTACTTATGCACGTGATTGTACTTTACTTCACTTGTACCGTTAAAACTGTCTCTTGTGGCTTGTAGAGCTTCGCGACTTGAAAGTTTCTGTTTTATTTATTTTTTGGTTGAAATATGATCTTGCCCTAGTTTGGATTTTAGAAAAATTCTTCAATGAGCACATTGTTAGTAGTCCAATTTTTATTTACTTATAGAACTTTGGCCATTTCTTAAATATAAATCAATAAACATACCTAATCCTCTAAAACAATATTTAAAAACCTATGTAACCTTTTAATGATAATCAAAGACAGGATGTTGTTTTCTTGACCTAAAACTTATCAAATTATAAACTGGGTAAATTCCCAGATTTATTATGCATAGACTTGTAAGAAAATTCCGTCATTCCAGGAAAATTATTAATAAACAACATGGCACGCATTAGTAAAAAAATATTATTTTTACCTTATGCTGTAGGCCTGGTACTAAAATCTGGCCGTTTGCAAATGCGCCTGCATATAACTGCGATTATTTATACTCTTTACTGTCTTTGCAATAAAAAAAGTAGAATAATTAGTTAGCTCGGTTTAATGCATGCTATACATGCATGATTTTAAGAGAAACGCTAAAATAATAACGCCTATCGCATTAATAAAGCCTTCTGCAGCACACTTTTTTCTATATTTTATTAAATAGATTGACCTTCTTGCGAATGAGATGAAAAACTATTATCTTTCCATACAACATATTATGTCTAAAATTAATTTAAAATTAAAAATACAACCTTTATGGTATTCTTCTCAGCATACCCAATCATTTGACCCATATCACGGGGATGCTCAAATAAATAATAACGCCCGCCGTATTGGTTCTATATTGACGTCTAACCATAAATTATCATCCAAACCAAACGTGTATGCACAATTTCATCTCTATCGGTTGAGGATAACCGCTTTGAAATTCAGTTGCAAGATTTGCCCGAACATACCAACATTGCAAGTTACATAAAAGCTTGTAAAAAAGCGCCACTTGTACCCATATTTGTGTTTGTCATTTATTTCAGTATCCGAACAGTGCAATTACAATGGCGATGGGCCAGCAGGCCCCTCCGCCCTTAGTGAGGAGTTCTGCCAACACAACGAATATGAAGTGAGCATTTTATTTCACACTCTCATGTTTATGACAGCTTTCTGTGTACCATATTTGGGCATATTGGTTTACGTAGTACTTAGCCATATTTGGACACAATAATAAATAATCTACAGTGGACTTAGCTGTTTTGTTAATTATCTGATTTGCATATTTCTCTGTAAGTTAATAATTGAATTGATTTCTAAAATCAATCTGTGATCCAACAATGATATTTATGTTTTATCAAAGTAATAAAAAACTACAAGATTTCAAATCAAATATTAAAAATTGTAGATACAATCAAATAGTATTGAAACAACTTTTTGGAGAATGTCCTCAACTTTTTTGAGGACATTTGTATTTTTGATAGTAAAAAAATAAAATATGGTACACAAGCAGCTGATTACTTTAAATGTCTTCCATTCGCCATTGTCTTGTCACTGTGTTAAAGCTTTGAACGCACATCTGCTTTGCGCAAACAAAAAATAAAACTTTTAAAAAAGGTGTCATATCTTAAACATTTTTAAAAGTTTTCATTGACCTTTAATTCTTTGCTAGAAACTTCGATAGCATTCTCGCTTATCGAACGCATGAATGCGTATTGCTCAATGTCAAATAGGTAACTCCACAAATAATTATTATTACAATAAGGAAAATAAGTACATCGACATCTATAAAATCACCAATTTTGAAAACTCCTTGTAATCTTTTCAGGTAAAACTTCTTAGTCGCGTAAACAAATATGTAAACATGACCATATATTAAAATGGTTAAATTTAAGTAAATAGGCTATGTAAAACCTACATCGCTACACCTCATGTAAAAACATAGGTAGCCTATTTATTTATAGTTAGCCGTGTGAAAATTTGGCCATGTTTACATATTCAGTGCAAGCGACTACGTAGTGTTGCCTTAAAAGATTTCCAGGAGTTTACAAAATCGGTGATTTTATAGATTTTCGATGTGCTCTTTCCGAATTTCTACTTTGCCACGAATTTCATGTTTGCCGTTCGCGCCGTCTTTATTGGAAAAAGAAATATTTAGGTTCGATCAAAGAATAGTAACTATTACTACGTAAAGAAGCGACACTCACCTCCCCCCGCCATCCCGTTGAGTGACTCAGTGAGTCAAAGAGTAAATGAAAGAGTATCGCCGTGCTTACGTCACAAGGATGTCAGTGCTCGCCGCGTGCGGTGTGTGCTCAAATTTAATTATATTTACTTATTAAAAATGGTCTGTTATTGTTCGGTGTATGGGTGTTTAGGAAACAATAATTCAAACAAGAATCGGAGATTTATTAGTTTTCAGTTTTTTCTTAGTTTTTAGCCGTCGGTTTTAATGATTTGTTACGTCATTAAAAACTAATTCGAGACTAATATGTTTGTTTTTAATAAGATCACGCAAAAACGGCTGAGCGGTTTTGAAAAAAAAAGTGATAATATGTAGGCAGGTGATAGCTTGGATTAACATGTGGTTTTTTAATTATGTTATGCGGGGAAGTCTAGTATCAATATTATTGTTTTACATAATAAGTAAGTTTCCTATTTATATCAATATACTTGAAGCTTAATTTGAACGTCCTTGCAAAGTAACTACGCGACGCGTACGCCATCTAGTCGATACAATCCGTTCCACTAGTGAACGGCGACGCGACGGCCCTACATAGTTCACGCACATACTCGTATGTAGTAGTAGTAGCACACCCCGGACACTCGACTCAATCCCATACAAAAGCCGCGTTATAATTACCTTCTACATAGACACTGCATACATGGAGTTCTGTACACGCGCAAGAGTGTGCGTGAGGTGTGTTCCGAGCTCCGTCGGCTCTCGGATCTCAATCGGAGTTCAATCTCGCTCGCGGGGTGAGGAAGGCCCGATTGGTGGGCGGGGATGAGTGTCCATTCTATACGTAGTATTATATGTTCTGTGATAGTAAGCTATTAAGTGCGAGCGTTTGTATGGAGTGACGGAAGCCTTGTTCGATGCTCTGTACTTGTGACCTGTCTAAGTATCTAATATGTGAATTATTTCCCAGTGTATCCCCACAAGTGAGTGGGACAATGAATGGCCACTCAACCTCTCACTCCGCGGACAATCGCAAAAGGCTTACCCCTATACCAGACATCAGCATCACTGGCAACCATACGCCGTATAAGGTAAATTGCTTAGATATGTGTGTGTATCATGTACACATTCTACACATCTAACCGTACCGTCTGTCTGTCACAGACACAGGTCTCTATCTCATAAACCGTAATAGGTAGACACTTATTTCTTCACTTGACACATACAAATAACTTCTTACACGGTAATCACCTCTGTTATATTACCAACCAACGTCCTACAGCTTGAAGATTAACAAAGGGTTTTAGCTGAGAAAACGAGTCTTCGGCTCCTGAAGGGGTTAAAAAAAAGCATCCGAACCAAACAACGTACGTTTTATTATATTTATTTCGTACTGTTACAATAATAAAAGGTTCATAATTAAAGGTGCACTCCATACAACCAACGTGTTTAATAAATTTTCATATAATACTTTTACTGCGATAAGAATAAATTCTTATACTAATTAGAATAATAGTAATAATAATTTTATTTGGTAGATGAGGAAAGGTGACATCTATAAATAGGTAGGAGGTAATAGGTACATGGAGGGTAGGAACCCTTTATATGCGAGTCCCATTCGCATCTGACCAGTTTTTATATACATAATTCTAATTAAGGTCACCTATACAAAATGAAAATGCACAGATATGAAGAAATAGGGGTGGTCTTTATTTGCGCGAAAACTTATTTTGTCAAAGAAAACCTTACAGTTTCTTCGTATTATGAAAATTGTAAAAAATTAGTTCTTAGGTTATGTTAAAGTTTTTTTTAAATAGCAAAAAAATATACGTTTTTCTTTAACAAAATAAGTTTTCGCGCAAATAAAAGGCCGGATCCAGAGCCGACCGCAAACAATAGAGTGGAAAATTATTCTCTATTTCTTCATATCTGTGCATTTTCATTTTGTACGGGTGACGTTTAACCTTAATTAGAATTATGTACTTAAATAAATTGGTCAAATGCGAATGGGACTCGCTTATGAAGTGTTCCTAACCACCATTGACCTAATTACCTACCTATTTATAGGTGTCACCTTTCCTCACCTATCAAATTGAAATAAATATATTGAAATAAAATTCTTATTACTATTATTCTAATCAGTATCGGAATTGAATAAAACGGGTGACGTTTAACCTTTATATTTTGATTGACAGGTACAAAAAGCATTAGTAGAGAACACAATGGTGCCGTGCATCAACGCCAAGCCGTACCAATACACAGAACTGTTGATGACCCTCCCGGACCTCGCCTCACACTTCTTCCCGCGAGTCTCTCTCACTGTCTGCCGAGCCATGTTGGACGCGCTGGCCATCACGCTGTTCAGGCCCAACTCGTTAGTATTACTGTACATTATACTATGTAACATAGTAGGCTAGTACGAGTGGCCGTCTTAGCTTGAAGCTATTTCTTCCAGACAACCGGAAGGAAAGGAATACTTTGAGTATTTCTGGACGGCGGTGTACTTGTATGTTTAGATTAAATAATTGTACTTACTATATATTTATATATTACATACAAACATATATATATGATGTGATAGAGACAGCAGGGACACGCTGGACGCAGGCCGCTTGCAAGTGGACTAGATGTAAATCTATAGGGAGACCTATGTTCAGCAGTGGACTTCCTACGGCTCAAATGATGATAATGATAATGAAGCCAAGCCTAGAATGTGCATGAAGTCTTGGGCTCGATTCCCAAGTCTGGAAAAAGTGTTATTGGATTTTTGCATTTGGAATTTTCTCAATGAACGTCCAATCACTCGAGTAAAACTGGGGTTTTTGGAAGTTCACTATGAAAATACCAAGGGTTTATAAGAAAAATTAAAATGACAGGGACATAGGTTACTTCACTATAAAATATCAGGATATAAATTTATAGAATGGGTTTATAATATTTGAAAGAAACAAGGGAATGCAAAACATCAATTTAGTAAATTTTTTATAGGTTTGTGCCAAATTCCTAGAAGGCCGCGTACGCTCTTAACTTATACATCTATCATCTTTTTACTGTTGCATATTAAAAAGGAAAGTTTCCTGTATAAACTTATTAGAAAAAATATAATAAGCCAAGTCATTCGTCCACAGAACGCAACTCCAAGTCCTCCGCAACTCTGGCAAATGCAAATCAGCAGCGGCCGGCGAGAATGGCCTAGCTCTCGTACAAATACGAGACGTCATGCAGCATATGGTCCAGTTTAAATATATGCTCAGATCTGGACTCGCGGGGGATGAACCCCCGCACGCTACCCCGCGGCCTGCACACGCACCCCCTGCGCCTGCACATGCCAAGCGAGCCCGAGCTAACTGAGAAGAGTGGTTTTGAACTGAAGTGTAATAGCGTGAATTACTGTAATATGTGGGGAAAATTGTGTAATAGTGCAAGAACTTGTGGGGAAATTGTGTAATAGTGCAAGAATATGGGGGAAATTGTGTAATAGCGCGAGTACTTGGGGTGAAATTGTGTAATAGTGCAAGAACTTCTGAAATAGTCTTGTGCATGGACAAGGATGGTTTTCATAAAGATTTTTGTGTTAAAGGCATTGTCTGAGGATTTCTGGTGGCAAAGGGACTTTTAAATATTCAAGGAGTTTTCTAATATTGCAGTGCAGTGTGAAAATCAATACAAAAAAAAACCAGAGATTTTTCATAAAAACAAGAATGACGACCACCTACAGCTTAGTTAGTGAATGAGACAAAAGCAATAAGACTGAGATTCCTTTACATGTGACGGAAAAAAAATAAAATTAGTGCTCTCCTTATACCTTGATTTGTAGAAATATTCATTGAAATTTAAAGGTGACTTGAAACATCTCTAAGAAAATTCACAAGGCTTATTTTCAATATACTATTACTAGCCACCCATCTGGTTTGAACAGGTATAATAAATTTATATAATATATTTTTCTTTCTTGTTAAATCGCATAACGGATCCAAGACAGGCTTACAGACATTGCGCTTGATGCCGGCGATCTCTGATACAAACGGTACAAAGTTCTATAATCAAAGCTAGTAACATGACGTTTTTTCTTTATTTTTCCGTGTGAAGCCGGGCGGGTCACTAGTTCAATATAAAACTTCAGCGAAAATACAACTGATGCTGAAAACAAGCAAAACCCGACTTTGTTTCATACTATGAAAGATAAAAAGTCACTTATAAATATAATGAATGTTTCTGTAATTCCATTAATCCTTTGATGCACGCGCCATTGGACTTTTGAGATATGGAGTCTCAAATAGTAAATCAATATACTGTACAAAATGTATTATACATGTAAATCTGATATAATGTAAAAGATCTATATCCATAGAAGTCTAAACTAGCAAGGTACTAGAAGTCACACACCCGCGTGACCTTGTCGCCACAACAGGTGACTCATTTGTCACCTGTAGCTATGTTTGATGTGTAGAACTAAAACATGATTCAGGGTCGTTGGTGTGGCGCTATTTGGTTCTGCATTTGAATGTGTGTATAATATACTAGTGACAGGAAAAGTGTCGACAAGCGTTTTGCACGTAATTAAGAGATTTTCGATATTTAAACTACTTTGTTGTTTTGATTTCTATGATAATAACTGTAATAGAAGACTGAAAAAAATATTTTATAATTGTTCCCGTGAAGCTTTTTGAGTTGTAGAATTTTAGGTGTTTTCCATTACAGAGTGAGTTTAGAGTTATTTTGTATACAATTGTATATAGTTCTTGATAAGTTGTATTCGCATTTATGCATGTTAATTCAGTGTTCAAATCTGGTGACAAGTGTCCAGAAAAAAAATCGAAAGGTACAGACAATAATGACTATTATTGAATAACATGTATAATTTAAACACATAATTTGTAGGAAATCAATGTTTAAGCACTGTTTTCTTAACAAGTGTCACAAAACAGTGCAGACTAATTAAAAGTGCTGAAGTAAGACAAATACAAAAAGCTTTGGACATTCAAATTAAAAACAATCCATACCAAAGCTGTGGTCACAGTATGTATCTAACTTGTCGCCGAATGTGAACACTCCTTTATCAAATAACTTTTAAATTTATGTCATTATAGCAATACATTTTTCAAACATATTAATTCTTAAGATTTTAGTATATACAATTACTAAAATTACAAGCATTATTTTAGTGTTGGTTAAAAGTATTGCTTAAATCGCATACTATATAAATGACGCTTAAAATCATCACAATTATAATTAAAAAGTAAATACACACATGTCACAGAATTTTACAATGGTTGATTTACAATGTAGCATTGTAAAATTGCCAATATTTAGAGCAGCAATAATTATCACAAAATCTTCCAAGCTCCTTAGATTGTTAATGTAAATATTAAATATTATACAGCTTTTTGTAACATCGTAATTATAACAAAAACTATTGAAAACCTAATATATTTTAAATAAATTTAAAGTACTTTGAAAACACAATTTGAATCCAGTGAAAGAGGTTTAGCACAGACAATAGGTCATCTATTACACTATAGGTTAGACATCAATCAGGGATGATAAATTTGTTTCTTGAATGTCGTCAATCATCACATTAGATGTTAGGTTAACCATCAATTATAGCCGTGACTGTGGCTAAACTAACAGCTAAACCTATCGTGTAATAGGCACTTATCAATAGAGGGCGTTTAAGTAAAACGTAACGCAAATTAAGTATAACGTAAAGAAAATGTAAGGTATCATCAACCATGTAAAGTGCCGTAATGGCCCAAGAGCCCGTGACGGCCAGACCTTCGTTATTTTATAAAAGCTGAAAGTTTCTCTGTGTGTGTCCCTAGTACAGGTAAGAATGATCCCCACTCACGAAGCTGAGGCAGCGGTGGCTTTGGCAGGTAACAGGTAACAAAGGTGTATAAAATTCCATCTCAAATTTATCATACAATAAAACTTAATTTTTTATATTTGATTCATAATAGTATCAAAACTCATGTTGCTCATTGCCAGACAGTTAGTATGGTTGCAACCCTCTGCCGGACACCCTTAAACTATAACCATTTGACAAAACGATGCATAAGACAATTTTATTGCTTTTAAGGAACACTGCTAAGGAATGAGAAGGGACGGAGGGACTATGTGAAAGTGAGAAGATCAAAGACCTCTTCACATTTTAAACCTTTATAGTAGATCCACAGATAACAGAACAAATAGTAGATAGTGAGTGAGAGTGATGAGTGAAGTGAAAGTTTCAGGTCTAAACAATGACGTTGAATCGCTTCCTTCTACAGACACAATCCCTGAACAAGCTTCACAAAAAGGTGTCCATCACTGACAATTACGCGCTTTGACAATCAATATTTTACCAGACTATATGGTTAGTTGCATGGCAACCGTAGGCCGACCGCGTGATGCCAGCGTTAGGTAAAAAGCTAACCGAATAACAACAGATACGTGCGTGAAAGCGATAGCTTTTCATAATTTAGGCATGTATTTACAATAATTTTAGGAATTTATGTATCCACATTGCGTGTTGTTTCCAATTACGTACTGTGCATTATGATGTTTTTTACACATTTATGATAACATTTTAATATTTTTGTGACTTTCGACTATTTATTAAGAGTATAAAAGTAATCATATCACGTAACAATTTAGAATAATATCGTCAAAGGCCCTTTCTACGTGCTAGAATCAGGCCCACGAACCTGTACTCACTATTAAACCCAGATTCTATCATGTAACTTAATTATCTTTACAAACATAAATACATCTTAATTTTAAAAATTCTTTACCCTTTTAAATTTTAATTCTTGTAATTTATATTTATAAAAGTTAAAAAGTATGTGTGAAAAAATTTATTAAAAAAAATTATATATTAAAATATTTAGTGATTTAATCACTAAATATTTTAGTGCATATAAGTCTACTCCAATGGTCCTATGTTCGCCCGCGTCGCTTAGTGTCAAATTTAACATTGAACTTCATAGGGTGAAAAATCGTTCAATCCAAATTAGGCTTTAAAGCAATCATGTAAATAGAGTTTAAATTCAAATAATATAAATTCAGTAGATGTCATAGCGCGTAATTGTCAGTGATGGACACTTTTTTGTAAAGTTTGTTCAGGGATTGTACGTCTGTAGTAAGAAGCAATTCAACGTCATTGTTTCTGAGGAAACTTTAAAAAAATGTCAGACTATTTGATAATTATGTTAAATTATTGTACGTTAATTTTGGACTATTTGTAATTAACTTGGTTTTTTTACTATTGCAGAAAAGAATGAAGAAGGCGATATTTGAGTTTCGATATGATTGAAATTGTATTAGAAAATTTTTACTGAGTATTGTTTTAAATATTTGATATTCAAACTGTAAAAATTTATTTAATGAAACTTCTTGATTTAGAAAAAAATAAACTGCACAATTTGAACTTAATAACAGTGGATGCGCAGTA
This sequence comes from Hemistola chrysoprasaria, assembly GCA_947063395.1. NCBI lineage: Eukaryota > Metazoa > Arthropoda > Insecta > Lepidoptera > Geometridae > Hemistola > Hemistola chrysoprasaria. The sequence continues at coordinate 1,911,675 of OX346725.1, forward strand.
ATAACAGTGGATGCGCAGTGAAGGGCCGCAATAGACCAAGCGCTCTGTCTCACTCGCACTAGTTACTGTATACGCTCCTTGCTCTCCCAACTACTGCTCACTTTGAATGCGTCTGGCAAGATGATAGAACCGTCGAAACTGTTACCGGCTATTATGTAAAAATAGATTAATAGGCCCCCAAAAACTTATATATAAAATTTAGACTTTATAATATAACGTAAGTATAATTATAAATTATAATAGTTTAAGGGTGTCCGGCAGAGGGTTGCAACCATACTAACTGTCTGGCAATGAGCAACGTGAGTTTTGATACTATTATGAATCAAATATAAAAAAAGTTTTATTTTATGATAAATTTGAGATGGAATTTTATACACCTTTGTTACCTGTTACCTGCCAAAGCCACCGCTGCCTCAGCTTCGTGAGTGGGGATCATTCTTACCTGTACTAGGGACACACACAGAGAAACTTTCAGCTTTTATAAAATAACGAAGGTCTGGCCGTCACGGGCTCTTGCTCTATAACGTTTTCTGTACCCCTGTTCCCCTCCCTAACCGTTATGTTGGGTGTTACGCTTACCCAAGTGACCATTTTTACCTAAAAGTCGCGATGACCCCGTAAATTATAAACGAATAAAGAGCTGCCAACTTAGTTAAAAAAGGGTAACTATATGGGAGATTCTAAAACTCTAGTTTTTTAAAATAATATATAAAAGATAAATCTATAAAATAAAAAAACAATGTTTCGTAACGCGTTGTTCGAACCCTCCTCTCGCCCCTGTAACGCATCGTAACATCGTCAGACCCCCCATCCCCTGCGTTAAGTAATACTTAACGGCCCCAGACCTACATTCCTAATTTGCGACTAACAATGTAAACAAAAGATTTTGTCAGTGTCAAATCCTTGTAAAAAATTGACAATATAATTTTTTACATAATCCCTGTATTATAATAACATTGTTAGCCTCAAATTACGAAGTTGGGTATAATAATGTATTTATTATAAGAAATTGAGGTAGGGCTGCAAAATAAAACAGTGCAAAAAATAATTTATTCAAATGTAGGCTTAGATTTAATTTATTTTATGTTTTTTCCACTGGTATTTAGTTTGCAGCCCTTAACGTTTCCACTAGGAAATGGTTCCTATAATAATATAGTTGGTTATTTTGATCTATTTAAGGTTTTCATTGCTATCCCTTCATTACTTTATGACTAATGTGTCGCTAAATTTCGCTAAATTATTTCAAGCGTCGCCTCGTCTAGTATGAACACTGAATTTATTTAAGCAAAATGCGGTGACGCTGAAGTGGCATTTGCGAATTCCACAAAATTTGAAAATATCCATTCTAACGAAATTTTGAATGCCTTTTTGAAGCATTAATTGAACACTAAACTGCATAATATAAATGATATGCTAAATAAATTATTTATGAAGTAGTTGTAAGTACCTACATACAGACAGTAGTTATAATATCTACTGAGTGGTATGCTGAATGTAAGATACATTTTAACAAATAGCTGCTCTTCGAAGTACAGTTTGTGCAGTCATTGATTCTGTATTAAAAAAATTTAAGATTTTTAAATTTCGGTTTTTATTTTTATCGAATCCTACCAGGTTTTCGAACCTGCATCTGTTTGCAGACGGAACAACCATAGACATTAGTTTAAAAATCTACTTTAAAAGAAAGCAAGGACGCAAGGACGAATATCCATGAAAGAAAGATTATATGTCCGTTCCAACGGTTCATTTAATTTTTTTTTACCTACCTACAGTCTCAGAGTAAGAGAGCAATTCAACGTCTTTGCCTACAGTTTTCAAAACTTAGTCCTAGAAAAAACAATTTTGTCTATGGGTAGCCCCAAAGGGTACAGATCGCGTCACGGTTTAATAGCGCTGACCTTGAAAGCGCAGAAATCGATTTTGAGATCTGTTAGGACATTTTAGACCAGTGCGCAAAGCCCCCCTCCACTTTTGCCGAGCGCTATAATATGCACGACCTTAAATCAATGTTTCGAGGCATAAATATGCGGAAGTTGACTTATCTTTTTTGACACAGACATTTTTTAACTTTGACACTTAATAATAACTGAGTTTAGGCGGGAAGCCAAAGAGTACAGTTTAGTGCATTTTCGAATGTTTAACGTGTAATAATGGTGGAATATATACGTGTTGAGTGTTTTTGAAGATACACAAGTTTCTTGGCAAGTGATGCGAGAGTTGAAATGTGATTTTTCGTGTTCCCGCCAGCTTCTTGTAAAGACCACCACTTTACTAGAGCTGTGACTTGACTGGGCTTGCATTGACCATATTAACTTGATAATTATATAACTTGATGACACTGGCAAATACACTAACGTGTGAAATCGTGAATGTCCCGTGTATAAACAGGCTATAAATACAAAACTTGATACTGGCAATACATTCGTGTGGGTCCATAGAAGAAAAAAAAATTGCTACTGTTTTATTTAACCAACAGAATCGGGATTTGGTTTCATACTTCAGTGGGATTTGCGCTATTGCTGTCATTCGTCATTCAGTCAGCTGTCACTGTCATTCTGTCATTGGCGTCAGATGTTCAATTTGTGTTCTGTGCGTCAGAATCGGTCAGATACTGTCAGACTGTCACTGTCATTATTGAAAATGGAAACCAAAATGGACAAATTCTGTGAAATTCTATTTTTTAATCCATAATTTAATTCCGAAAACTTTAAAGTAATCGTGTTGAGATCGACACAAATTAACTTCCTTACTTTACCTTAATACTTCTAGATGAAGAATTTGAACAAAGCTGTGATCATGGGAGCTGTTGCTGGACATTGTTTCGGTCGTGTTATGATAGGATTTATCGCTTAGGCTATTTGTTTTTCATTTTATTGTATTAAGATTTCCATTACCATTCCATTGTATTGATCACTTACATTTCATTCATTAGTTAGGTTCGAATTAGGCCCGAAATGAATATCCAAGTGTGCCGGGACACTTCGGACGCTGTGGCGTTATATCTGCCGCAGCGTTTGTATCTGAAACCGTTCGCGAAACTAAACATTTCTGTCCAGCTTCCTCCACACAAGGTCCACGGCAAGGCGTTGTCCAACTGGGAACTTATGGAGAAGTTACGAAAAATGATCCAACCTGAGAGTTTTTCCGTGTTAAAAGTTTCCAAGCATAGTACAGAAGTGATCAGATTCGACGCAGAGTTAGAGAATCGGGATAAAATTGAACGTGTGATTCTACGCTTGAATGAACGCGTGATTCAGTTACCTAGTTACCCTGATTCGTTTAAGTTGAAAGTGGTTGAGGCGAAGGTAGACTTTCCGAGTCGTCATTCATGGGATTCGTTCTTTCGCGATGCTACGGACATGGACGAGATGAAGCCGGGTGAACGACCTGATACTGTTCATATTGCGAACCTACCCATCAGGTGAGTTACAAATCTATAGCTTGTTCATGATTTTATTTAGCTCTTTGAATTTGAAGCTATTTTAAAACATGATTTTGTGTAAAATACATAATATCTAATATTCTTTGGAACAAGGACAGCCTAGCTTTAATATTAAGACCTATCTAAAGATCTAATGGATGTATAATACATTGATTTAAAGAAAGGGGAGATAGGGTACATTCTCCCAGCGCTTACTCTGACACAACTGGCATGGGCAATTTGCTCAGCGTGAAGTTTGCACATTGACATATAATGACCAACATAGATAGAAAGACGTACCTAAGACAGAAGTGCGACCTGGACAATATTAGTCCCTAGTACAATCCCAATTTACTTACGTATGTGGACCTAATGGGATCTAATTTAGCTTTCTATTTTCAAGAAGCCAGTACCTCTTCTCCCCTATTCTTTAAATACATGGTTTTTAGTTTTGTTTTGGTAAAAGATGAACAGTTGTAAGACTTTGCTTATACACCATGATATTTCTCTTGGCTGCTTTGTTCTTCCGAAGGAGCAGATCGTCACAAAATGGTGGGCAACGTCTTAGTACTTTACCCTAATAGATTTCATGCTCTGAATTCTTTTATCATTACAAATTTTAAACATATTATTATAATTTTGATTCTGTCTTACAGATGGTTTGTACATGAACGGGACAGAGATGAAGACGCACCACCATCCGAAAGCATCTTCAAAAGAGTGTTTGAAAAGTTTGGTTCCATACGGCAAATTGACATCCCCGCTTCCGACCCATACAGAATGCAAATGAAATCTGGTATAAGAGGCATCACAATACCAGCAGCTGATGCAGCATTGTATTTCGAAGGCTACATACAGTTTAATGAGTATGTTGGCTTCGTAAGATGTATGGATAATCTGAGAGGATGCAAATTGTTGCGAAAGAAGGAAGATATAGCCGAATGGTGTGGAATTAGAGTAGATTTTGATAAGAGCAAACATATGACTGATGCGGCAGTTAAACGCCGGTCTATTGTGAGAGAGAGACTGGCAGCTAGAGCTCGGGCTAAGGAAGATGAAGAGAAAGAAGAGAAGGAGAGGATTTCCAGAAAGGAAGCTCGGGAAAGGTATATTTTTTAATGTCTCAACCCCACTGAACCTCAATTTATTGATTTTATTGATTATATGACTGCTTCAGTCGCATAGTGGGTGCAAGCCCCACTGCCGATCAGGAGGTCACGGGTTTGATCCCCAGGTCAGACATAGTGTTAAATATTGGATTTTTCCATTTGTATTTATCTCAATAACTGCTTAGAGTCAGGAACTGTGCCCGGTAGATGGCAACTGGCTCGCCCCATATTAAATGGGACCATTAACATACTGGCGAAATGGTACCTACTATGGGACAGTGCTGGGTGTGTAGGCCGTGTACCCAGGATAATATGTTATGTTAAATCTAAGAATAAACAGTGGCGTAAGCTCGACTGCAGAGGTCTGAGGATCTCCTCATTTCTGACTGGATCTTGCAGACAAATCCCGAGCATAGCCCTCTCCATAGCTTGTTGCGCTATTTTGAACTTACTGATAAGGCCCACACTCAGAGACCACATTTCAGATCCGTAAATCATCACTGGTAACACACACTGGTCGAAGACCTTCGACTTGAGGCAATCAGGTATTTTGGACGAGAAGACATTGTGTAGGTTTCCGAACGCTGCCCAGCCTAGTTGGACAGCAATAAATACGCATATACAGAGCAAACAAAGTCCACCTTTACAGAACCTCTTTACACCTTTTAAATGGCAGAGAAAAGAACATCTAGTATGAAAATGTAGTACAAATTTGGTAAAAACTTAAAACATTGTAGGTATATTCCCAATGAAGCCCTCCCCTATTGCAGACAAAAGGAGGCATGCTCACGTATAATATATCACTCTTTAAGACAAAAATACGAGCGAGTCGAGATGGAGAAGTTGGAGAAGATGAGGGAAAGAGAAGAGAAGAGGAAGAAGAAGCAACTAGCTAAACTAATGCAGAAAGACGACATGGATCTGCCGAAGAAATGTTCAGAGGAGCAGAAGAAATTGTTGAAGGCCCAGAAGAAACTGCAAGCCTTTAGGCTGATTGAAGAGCTGTTTAAAAGGATAGAGGTAAGATTTGATATATTGACTTAGCATGGACTATGAGGATGAATGTCAGTGGTTATGTGAGGAGAAAGGCCTGAATCAACTGTGGGAATGAGAATATGCGTGTGCAAGGAGTGTGTGCAGAGATGACGGTTGATAAACTCAAACTCAAACTCAAACACATTTATTCAAATAGGTCATAATCTGACACTTTTGTACGTCAATGAAGATACAGTACTGAGTCTACCGTGCGTTCGGAAAGATACCTCTACAAGAAGAACGCACAAGAAACTTGTAGGGCTTAATTTTTTCAACAGATAGTTTCACAATATTTGGTTTGGTTACATTCGTTTTCTTTGAAGGTGCCGCGAGGCGGCTATTCAGAAGTTTCCAGGCATCTTTGTCCTCTATGTACTGGTTGACTTTATAATAAGCCTTCTTAAGTAAAGTAGATTTTATATAGGTTTTGAATTTACCCTCTGAGAGCCCAGTTATCTCTTTTGGGATTTTATTATAGAAACGTACACTATTTCCTAAGAATGTCTTTTTATTTGTTTTAGATAATCTAAAGCTAGGTACAGCTATTTTGTCTTTATTCCTAGTATTAAAATTATGAAGGTCACTATTTAATTTTAATTTATGTAAATTTTTACGCACATACATGATGTTCTCATAAATGTATAAGGATGGTAGGGTCAGTATGTTTATTTCTTTAAATAATTCCCTCAGGGATTCGCGTGGACGCATCTCATAGATGGCACGAATCGCACGTTTTTGTAGTATAAAGATAGTTTCTATATCTGCAGCTGACCCCCACAACAGAATCCCATAAGACATCAAGCTATGGAAATATGCAAAGTACACTAATCTCGCCGTGGCTACATCTGTTAGTTGCCTAATTTTATAAACCGCGTAAGCTGCAGAGCTTAGTTTCCCTGAGAGCTCGGTGATATGAGTGCTCCATTGCAGTTTAGAGTCTATATTTATGCCAAGGAACAAAGTTGCATTGTCAATATTGAGTCTTTCACCGTCAAGAACTATGATTGGTTCTATACTTCTGACGTTAGGCAACGAAAATTTCAAACATTTAGTCTTTTTCGCATTCAATAACAGATTGTTTGCTGTGAACCATCTGGATATACTTGCTAAAGTATTATTAACATGTACTAGTGAAGTATCCTTCCTATCAACTTTAAAAATCAATGACAGACTGATAGACTGGAAGCGGGAGATGACGAGCTGTGCCGACTTTACCTAGTGTGGGATAAGGCAAGAGGTCGCTCTTAGCGATAAGTCCGTCAATTGTTACACCATTTGTACACTGTTTTGTTTAATTTTTAAATTTATTGTTTTGTGGTGTACAAATAATTAGTTTATCTATATATCTGTGATGGGTAGGAGGGATAGTTAAGGATTATTCTTATTATTAATTGATAATAGGAGTAATTCCGTAAAACTTTGTTTTCAAAACTCATTGATTAATCTACAAAAAATACAAATTGCAATACAAAAATCTTTATTCGCCAAAGTTTTTGAGTGATCCATGATTTTCAGTGGACTTCACACTAAGCTAGCCTGTATCGCGTGGGTCCTGCGTGGCTGTCATTTTTGGACGATCAGCAATGATTCAGTTGCATCATAGAATTGTAGTTCAGCATAAGGAGCCATCTTCATATTTCTTAGAAACTCGTGTATAGTGTAATCTAAAATGTAAAGTGGACTCCTTTTCCGCACTCAAACTCTTATCTGGTCCGTTGTGCGTGAAGTCTTGGCTAATCCAGCCAGCCTAACTCCGCCTAGAAGCTCAGAAGCCTTCTGGGAACTTCGCAGGCTTCTCGGACCTAGGTATATTCTGAGGATTTGTTCACGTTGCAGCGCTACTGCCTGGCATTCCAGGACCAAATGTGTTAAAGTGTATTAATAACGATGATTATGGATAATGAATGATGTGTTTGCAGCTACGTCCAGAGATGCACCGCAACGGTTCCCGCACGGTCCGGTGCGCGGCCGGCGAGAGCTCGCGACAACGCATCGTGGACCGATACAAGAGGCAGCAGGAGGCCGCCGTTGAAGACCAGCGGAACCAACTCAAGTGTGCACTAGACGGTAATACATACATATATACAACATACGTTTCACTTCTCTTGCTCAAAAAGTCCGGCGCTAAAATAACTTCTCAAGCTCTAGGGGATAAAGTAAATGTTCCAATTAATGTTCTACGTACTAGATTTCGCGTTCCGAACACTCGCTTTGCTCGACTTAAGTTGTACTGCAATCCGTACACCTTACTTTAGTATAGCTTCGATATCCATGCAGGGTGAACGCATACTGTAATAATATAATATTACAGGAAAACTAATCGATAATTTATTTTTAGTTTGATTTGATTACAAACTATTGTTAACGTATTTGACCTTAATAAATAAACGCAACTTTGATGAACTAAGCAACAGAATAAATATTATTTGAGAACGTTCTTGTCTATCGTAGTATATACGCCAATCAAATTTTCTATAAATTTTTGTCTGTTACCAAAGAATTATTTTAATGGTGACGCACGTATAGGATATTATCCAAAATGTTTTGATGAAATTAAAAATTTTATTGGAACGAAGACTAAATCGCGGTGAAACCGCGAGGCAAATTTGTACATAATAAAACGCATACATGGCTAGAAATGTGACAATTATCTCTTTTGTTTTTTTTTTGGAGTGCTAGAATTAACTATTTTTGTACCTATTTCTATGTTTTTGTTATCCCTTATCAAATTTGAATATTATAATGTAAAAATGTAATATTATACAAATTCTATTAGACTGCCCCTCTATTACATAGGACCAATAACATACTGGCGAAATGTAGGTATATCTACTATAGGACTGAGTTCTGGGTACACCTCTGCCTACCCCTTGGGGAAAAAGGCGTGAATGTATGTTTATTTTATGTTATGTTTTATTACTTGTTACTATAATAGTAACAATTAATACAAAACATGCGCCATTTCAGGTCGCATAGTGATCCGCTCAGCTCTAGAGACAAAGAAGGTTCACCGCGACTCCATCAGCTCCGTGTCCTCGGACGAGGAGCGCGACAGGAAGCGAGTCAAGTCTGAACGGATCACCACGCCTGAGAGAGAGATGGAATATAATAAGGCTGCTTGTAAGTGTAATCAACTTAAAAATTAAATTATTCTTATTGGTCAACAATGGGCGGCCTTATCGCTTTAAGCGATCTCTTCCAGCCAGGCCAGACCAGCCTTTGGACGGATAGGGCTCTAACTAGAACACTAACTAGAATACTAACGGGACAGAAGGGACACTCCTCAAAATCATTTCAATAAATAGTGACTCTTGCTCTGTCTCAATAAAGTGCAATTCAGGTTGCACAGCGTTGTAATTAACTATCGTAATATTAATCTACAAGCTATTAATCTACAAGTTTTTTGTAGTGGTAGGCCTCTTTTGCAGGGGGCCGCCTGGGGAAGTACCACACCTTTGCCAGTTATTCATCCGCCAAGCAGTAATGTGCAAACATTACTGAGTTCCGGTATGAAGGGCAATGTTACCAGCGAAATTACTGGGCATGATGAGATTCAACAACTAATATCTCGGGGTGACAGGCGCAGTGCAGTGCCGCGCAGAATTTGAATTTTAAAACACTGGGTGGCACTGTGTCTGATATGGGCAATCATGATGCTTACCATCAGGCACCTGATTTGCTCGTCTTGTCATTCACTATAATAAAAAAAAAAAAAAAAAAAAGCTGCCTCTCTTTCTATCGCGTATCTCTCTATCTGTTCTCTCTGTCTATCCCATATAATGTTTCCGTCCAGACGGACGCCCCGGCTACTTGTAGCTTCATACCTACCTTTATTGCGGAGTGTCACAGGGCTGGTATTGTTCATTTTCGTAGGGAGAGGAAGCGAGTTAAGTCAGAATAAATAATAGTACTAACTTACAGAAAACTCACTCTCGAAGAAATCACCTTATCATCATCATCTCAGCCATAGGACGTTTTGCTGAACGTAGACCTCCATAGATTTCCATACAGTAATGTAAGCGGCCTGCATCCATGTTCCTGCCGTCCTTATCAGATCGTCTGTCCACCTTGTGCGTGGACGTCCTACGCTGCTTGCCGGGCTGTGGTCTCCATTCTTCAACTTTACAGCTCCATCGGCCATCAGTTCTACGTGCTATGTGCCGCCCATTGCCAGTTATACTTACTAATCCTCTGCGCTATGTCGATAAATTTCGTTCGTCTACGGATCTCCTCATTTCTGATTCGATCTCGTAGAGGAATCCCGAGCATAGCCCTCTCCATAGCCCTCCCTCATCTCATATCTCTTCATAATTTGAATTTATAATAATTATTTGAAGGTATATTCTAACAGAACGGGTTACCCCGATTACACCCTGAGTCGATTCATATGGGTTATGTGGACAACTCATATTGTCATAGTTTCAGGTCGCCAAGATTCCTACACAGCCTCCGACATGTCCTATCGACTGCCCCCTACATATCTTATAGGAAACTATAGGGACCTGCAGTTTAACGTGACATCCGAAACACGGTAGCGTCGAGGTGAAAAGTCCTCATGGTGAGATTCCATCCAGGGACTCCGGATTTAAAGCCGGGCTATATATTCCCGCTGGACCATACAGTAACACAGTATATATCCACTACTACTACTTTACTCTCCTCTCCCTGCACGGTTGTCTGGAAGAGATCACTTTTAGCGATAAGACCGTCAATTGTTACACTAGACATATTCCTATTGTTACATTTTAGTTTTAATTTTTTAATATAATGTGGTGTAATAATAAATAATTTATCTATGTATATATTGTCGGCAGTATACGGCGTACCGGGTCCGTACGGGTTCGGTCCGTATCCGTTCGCCGCCGTGCCTCCGCCCGCCTACTATCCACCGCAAAGTATTACCAACACATTACTACTATCATTATATCATAGGACTGCCTCGGTGGCGTAGAGGGCGCATGCTCGTCTGCCAATCAAGAGGTCCCGGGTTCGATCCCCAGGTCAGGCAGTGTTAAATATTGGATTTTCCCATTAGGAATTATCTCAATAACTGCCTGGAGTCTGGAACTGTGCCCGGTAGATGGCAATAGGTTCGCCCCCTATTACATGGGACCAATAACATACTGGCGAAATGTGGGTGTATCTTCTATGGGACTGAGTCCTGGGTACACCTCTGTCTACCTCTTCGGGAAAAAGGCGTGAATGTATGTATGTATTATATCATAGATGTAACCTCAATCAGAAAACATACAGTCACGCCTTGTTTCCGTCGGGGTAGGCAGAGACTTTGTTTCCACTCGCTACGATCCTGACATACAACTTTCACTTCCACCTTCATCACATTCTTCATGCATGCTCGTCGGTTGTTGGTACTCTTGACCTGGCCTTTCCTTAAGATAACATCGACTTGTTCATGAAAGGTACGCCTAGGTCCTTGCCAACTTGACCATTCACACTCGCCTTATAACATGTGAAGCAGAATACATGTACATGTTTTTTTTTTGGTGGTAGGCCTCTTTAGCAGGGGGCCGCCTGGGGAAGTACCACACCTTTGCCAGTTATTCATCCGCCAAGCAGTAATGTGCAAACATTACTGTGTTCTGGACTGAAGGGCAATGTTACCAGCGAAATTACTGGGCATGATGAGATTCAACAACTAATATCTCAGGGTGACAGGTGCAGTGCACTGCCGTGCAGAATTTTGAATTTTAAAACACTGGGTGGCACTGTGTCTGATATGGGCAATCATGATGCTTACCATCAGGCACCTGATTTGCTCGGCTTGTCATTCATTATCATAAAAAAAAAAACAAAAGAAAACATGAACATAAAATAGTGTCTAACTTTAAGACATTATTGCTTTCAATCACTCTGTCTGAATTCAGAAAAACCACAAAACGAGGTTAAAACAACTAAACTAGTGACATAATTAACATATTAACATCGGTATTAGTAAGAACTATGATGATACCAAGTCTGAACAAAAGGTCTAAATAATTAAAGGGAGGCCGTTGCCCAGCAACGAGATACATTTGCTACCAGGAAAAATTTAGTCCATTAACCTGTTCAACTGTCTTTGTCCCTTGTGCGTAGATTATCTATTGCCCTCCCGCTCACTCTAATCGCGGGTTCACACGGATCGATATTTGTTGATCAACTGCTAAAGCGCATACCATTCGTACTGCTTGTACAGATTTTCAATAATTTTTCTTTCAATTATGCGAACGATAATCAATAAAATCATTCAACTAGAGAACCGTGTTCTCCAATTTTCACATGCCACTATAGTCCATCAAATACTACGAAGTACCTACCGTTAGACATCCGCCAAGCAGTAATGAGCAAACATTACTGTGTTCCGGTGTGAAAGGCAATGTTAGCAGTGAAATTACAGGGCATGACGAGTTTCAACAACTAACATATCAGGGTGACAGGCGCAGTGCAGTGCCGCGCAGAATTTTGACTTTTAAAACACTGGGTGGCACTGTGTCTGATATGGGCAATCATGATGCTTACCATCAGGCACCTGATTTGCTCGTCTTGTTCAATGCTTTTTATGATAGTGAGAACTATCATTAAAAAAAATTGTACATGTGATAAAAATCATAATTCCATAGTTTTACGTCGAAGGTTAATCGAGTATTTCAATGAAAATAAATGTGTTTTTTAATTTATTTCGAAAGTATAATGAAAATTGTGTATCTCTAAAACATTTGTTTTTAAAAAGATTTATTCAAAGAAACATTAAAAAGTAACACACAAAACACTGTTTACAAAACTCACTACCTACACTATTTACATTTTATATACAAAACCTTACTCATTAACTTAAATCTATTAAACCCTTGGAGGAAGGGTAGGTGGCCAGAATGCTCGCGGCATTGCCCCGTTGGATGCAGATGCTTATCCTCTGGGCAAAATACAGGCCAGCATTCTGGGCACCCGATGCCTCCACCAAGCGTTTAGCTAGCTCCTTGTACAGTTCCAGAGCGGAAGGCCCCCACGGACCCATAGTCTCTACCCCAAACGGCAAAAACATGTAAACCTTGTCTAAGTTTACATACTTGTGCCGCTTGAGGTTTTCAGCCTTAAAAGCGGCTGCACCAGCCTGTGAAGTTGTTCCTGGAAGGTGGGAAGGAGCCAGAGTATCCACACATGTGGCGTCCCACACCAGGGGTTTTCCCAGCTTCCAGGGAACAAGGGTCATACCGTCGGGTCTCCCGCCGTCGTCCCTCATTAGTCCGTTGGGTTCCAACACTGATGGGGCGCCGGCACTAATAAAGGCCCGACGGATGATATCGTTCAGGCTGGCGTGTCGTGGGATGCGTCCTGCACTTCTAGTGCAGGATAATCCGTGATTCTCCGCAATCACAGCGGTGAGGAACTGTACAAGGAGCGCCAATCCTTAAGGATGCCGCCAATCTAAAAGTATTGTTATCCAATAGGTTGCCAATATTACGGGATGGTAAAACATGCAGCCAAAGCCCCGATTCCCATCGGGCAACAGCAAGTAGGCGAGCACGCTCTGTAGAAGAACTTGATGAATTCATCAGGTTGTTAAATTCTAATTTACAGAGCGGCTCGTCCCACTGTCTTTGGGATATGGGAGTTTTGGGCAGAGATTCCGTTGGGCAGGCTCTTTTCCAACTTTCTGTAGCTTCTGTAAAATAACTTAGTTGACAATAGTTTGCACCTGAGTGTGACAGAATAGCGTGCACTAGTTTAGTAGTGCTGTATATGGACGAATAGAAAGCTGGCAGAGAAATACTAGAAATTTTGCGAATGCCAAGGCCTCCAAACCTTATAGGCAGGGAGGCCTGGCGCCAAGTGCGGTCGTCAAAAGGTGTGTTTAGTATGGTGGTGAGTGTATCTCTTATAATATTGTCAAGCTGTTGTGTAAGCAAGGGGTGATTCCAAAGCTGACAACATCTAAGATGATACATAAATTTTGGTACAAACAGGCAATAGCGGATAATAAAATAAGCCACATGTATGTTGATTTTCTGCAAACGCTCAGAAATAGTAAGAAAATTTTGAATTTTCTCGTCTATGAAGTCTTGCATTGATTCATCTAGGACGGGTGAACCTAGGAGGCGAAGAGATCTTTTATCTAGTAATTTTATATTAGGTGCAGTTTGTTCTAAGAGAAGTTGTGCGGCGTTCTGTTGCGAAATGTCCGGTATAAACATTTCACATTTCGAGAAATTTAGAGTTAGGCCTAGTTTATCAAATTCCGAAATAATCAACTTTAAGTCGTGGTAGACAGTGTTCAAATCGCCACCTAGTGTTCCGTCATCTAAGTACCACACATTGAATTTTGATTTCAATTTTTGGATGGTTGGATGAATGGCGAGACTAAAAAGAGCCGGCCCAAGGGGATCACCTTGTTGGCATCCAACTTCGGACGAAATGAGCTTGTTTTTGTAGGTTAATTTTGTAGGCTTGCCATAACATTGCCAAATAAAACTGTATAAATTTGGAATTTTGTTTTTTACCTGGTCGAGAATAACGGTTCTGTCCACAGAGTTAAAAGCGTTATTCACATCCACTTTCACCAAGACCTCACCTCTTTGCTGATGCAGGAAGGTTCTTAAAGCGTGTACCGCGGCCTCGCATCCACCGCGTGATCCGAAACCCAACTGTAAGGGTTGAAATTCTTTACAGAGGGTTTCTTTTATATGTTTACAGCAAATCTTTGCTGCGAGACGGCGGTATACAGTTCCTACAGCAATAGGCCTTATGCCTCCATCCTTTTTGAGGAGAGCGCACAAGTTTGCACCATAAAGAACGTCAAGAATTTGTTCCTCTACCGTGCCCTCAAGCATCAAATTCACAAGTGAAGTTAGTTCTCTGAGCAGAGCGTCCCCGACCTCACCACAACCTGCACTCATGAGATCTTTTAAGTGTTGGGGCGTTAGAGAGTCGAGGCCGCCCGCAGAGCCACTCGGAAAGGATATTATTGCTGCCCTGATGTCAATGGGAGTAGCTTTTACCGGCTCTTCATTGGCGTCTGAAGGCAAAGGAAGAATTAAATTATTTGTTGTTGTTGAAAGTGGATGCTTACTCTTTAGGGCCAACAAGGTCTCCGTATTATTCGGCGCTATTGTATCACTGGAAAACAGTAATCTTGCTGAACCTCTGATGTCTCCTTCAGCCATCTTGTCCTCTACAAGTTTAAACGAGACTCTGCTTGACATTTGTTTGGCTTGACGACATGGCGCAAAAGATACATCGGAGTTTAAATTAGAATTTTTAATACAATTTTGTTTGATTTTGTTCGTTAAAGAGTCTAAGTCCGAATTTTGTTCCGAAACATGAAGAATTCTGTAAGGGAAAGTTAATAAGTGCTCCCAGGCTTGACATGTTTTTGAATTTAAAACATTTTTGATATCCTGCGTGAGGCATTTAGCTACGCTAAAGCGAGCCCCACGAGGAATCCTCTTTATAATAGGCACGTTACTTTTTAATTTTGCCAAAGATTCCCAGAACGATGTAGAATTTTGATCCGAAAAAATATAATATTTTTAAATAAATATAAGCAGTTCAAAATTGATAAAATTCCATTAAGAGCCACTTGATCACGAATGCGCTACGAGTGGTCGCCATGACTGTGACGTCATTATGTAAGGTACTTTATGACATTGTGACGTCACTACAGGTCACGAGCTCGTTCGGATACTATTGGCGTATTTTGTAATTATGCGAATGCAAAAAAAAAACTAAAAATAGTTTTGGTACGAATCTTATACATGATCTATCTATGCCAAAAAAAAATTAATTTAAATATAAGATAAGATAAGATAACGTTTATTGATATATAACATGCAATTTTATCATACAAAACAATGGTCCCCAAACTAGGTGAAACCTGTATCTTGGGGGCCTTCTTCCCATATGAACAATATAAATTATAAATAATTTTCACAAGTAGGTAACGTTATTTATAGCAGTATATCACTAAATATAGTATAGAATTACAATGTAGGATAATAAATTTATACAAGTATACAAGTAGGTAGGTTAAACTAAAGAAATAAGGTGTGAGTAATGATATAGTTGAAAATAAGATTGTGTGTTGTGCCACTAAGTATGTTGTAAATATGTACTCAATTGCGTGAGTTACGCCTATGCAAAGTTATACTTTTCTCTCAAAGCTTGAAAAGATGAAACGTCAAGCGTTACGTTTTACATTTGATGGACTATAGTGATGATAAGGGAACTATTTAAAAAATCTATACTATATCTTATACTATACTATAATATATATCTATACTATAAGACTATATATTAACATTATGTAATTACAGAAACTATGTGAGATATTTTCAGTGTTGGAACACGAGATGTGACGTAATCGTTTCGTCGTATTTATAATACAGATCGAAGTCTATAGAGCTTTATACATTACTCGTATAGAGTTATATACTTTGCTAATAAAATTGCAAACAATGTTTTAAAAAAGCCGTCAAACTGAGCAACTTTCAAAAGGGATGCATTGCAAAATTCGCAACAAAATTCGAATTCATATACAAATTTGCCAATATAAATATCTAATTCATTTTGTATGGGAAGTCAACATTTTTTTATGAATTTCACAGTATAATGGGTAATTTGACAAATTTTTGAAAATCAGTTGAAATTGTATGTTTCCGATATTTATTAAGTATTATTGTAATAAATAATTAAAACAGATATTATTTCACACCGTGAACGCACACAATTTACAAAGTTACCAGGAGAAAACCACAGACAATAAATTGTAAAAGAGTCATCTAGCGGCAGATTCATTAATTATATTTTAATTTATGTTTATTTATCTTCAACAAGTATTAACAATAAAAATCAATATTGTCAGTTTTTTTACGCTATTATCAATCAATTTTTTTACGCTATTATCTGATAGGATGACCACCATTTGAAGTATATTTTTAATGTTGTCCAGTAGTCTATTCTTTCTTTTGAAAGTTGTTCTGTTTGATCCACCACACCTTTTTGTAACATGCAGTATATGTATCTTTAATAAGTCCATTGATCTACGATACGATTACGCTACGTCTCGTGCGGAAGTGCGTGTAAAGTTCTACGAAGAAAGAGACAGATAGACGTCTCTAGTGTTAAAAAGAGCGAGAGAGAGAGAGCATGTGTGTACGTGTATTATCCAGCGCCGGCGAGTGTGTACTATCAGCCGATGCGAGGGGGGTACTACAATGAGTACCCGCGGCGGGCGCGGGGGGCGCGGGGGAGGGGCCGAGGGAGGCCCCGGATGCCGTACTTTGAAGGACCTGATGCCGCGCATATGTACTACAAGTTAGTATTACATTGCGATTATGTCTTATGTCTTGTGTCTTATGTCTCGTATCATAAAGGTGTAGGTTTAAGACACGGGACCACATGTCCTATGTGTCGTGTCTTATACATAATGATCGATGCCTTACTACGACGGTCCTGATACCGCGCATACATACTACAAGTTAGTATTACATTGGCGTTTTGTCTTATGTCTCGTGGCTTATGTGTCATGTCTTGTCTCCTTTGTCTCATATTTATCTGGGCTCCCGTGCTGAACTCATCTTTAATCTACAGGTACACCAATAAGTTTGTAACCACTTTAAAAAAATAAAAAGGTAACTTTCATATGTTATTGATGTTATAATTTAAAACAAAACAACCCTTTTTGGTTTGCCATGGAAGGGTTAATTGAACAAAGCATTAAAACTACGTACCCTGTACTACTTTCCCGGGTGTATCAACAATCATAACTAATATTTTACACAGTGGTCGACCTAATCAATTTCGAGCGCCTCCTGCGCTCACCACTGCCCGGTAAAGCTGTAGAGGCCATATGAGGCCAACAGCACAGGTCATTTAAAAAAAAAAAAAAAAAAAAAGACCTAATCAACGGGACCCTATGTCTTTTCTATGTCTTTAATCCGAGAGAGTAATAGACTCAGAATAACACGTCTTTTCGTGAGATGTAAAATTAAAATGAAATAATAAGATTTCGGTAGTCTTCATCCCCATCTAGTCTTCATTATCCGAGCTGTCATCGCTCACACAACACAACGAAATATGCGCGGATACTTGAGACGCATGAACTGGGTAAGACGGGGTGAACACGACCGAGCGAAAAATAGGGCGCCTCTCCCGTCGCACCTCATTCCTGTTACCAAACAGATCTAAAAATCGATTTCTGCGCCTTCAAGGTCAGCGCTATAAACCGTGACGCGACCTGTACTATTCTGTAGACGGTAACAACACTGCAAATTACTATTCATCATCATCGGCCGCTGTTGAACACAGGCCTTCCCCATAGTTAGCCATAAACTATAGATATGGACACATTTAGTCCAGATCAGCAAGCTTGTTGCTTGGCTTGGCTCACGCAGCAGTTGTAATACTCGGTGCCGGAGAGCGCCGCTGCCCACTCTCCTGCAATATGTCCCTCTGCTGGTTCCTACCAGATGAGAAAGGGGTGGGGCCTTTTTACATAACAGTTAACAATTAACAAGTGGGATTGACAATTTACCAAAATTCCAGATATTTCAAGAAACTAACCGAATCGGAGTCCCGCAACGAGCACGACGACCGAGCACGCTCGCGCTCACGTTCGCGGCGACGTTCGTACTCTCGTTCGCGGACGCGTTCGCGCTCGCGCTCGCGGCGCCGCTCGTACTCTCGCTCGCGGTCCAGAGGCCGCCGGTCTAGGAGTCGCCGGAGCAGGACTCGAAGTAGGAGTCGACGGTCTAGGAGCCGACGGTCTAGGTATGTGTATTATCATCTCAAAAGGCCCGCCCCGCCTGCGACCAGCGGCAGGCAGTTAAAGAGGCAGTAACGCCCGTCCGCCCGCACACATTTGATGCGTGTACGAACGTTATGTTTTCTACTAAGCACGTAGTACGAATTAGTAGGCTATTGCGCGCAGCGAATTGTATGAAGTGACGGGGGGCTGGCTTAATTTTATAAAAGGGTTAATGTTTTATGAATTTGACGTGTCTATTCGTAGCGGCATAACTCCCCGGAATAGAAAACAGATAGATTTACTGGGTATTTCGTTTTTAGGATTCTGTCCCTCAAAAAGTAAAAGGAACCCTTATTGTCCGTCACTGCAAAGTTTGCACTTTGTTGTCCGTCAGTCTGTATGTCCGTGTGTCTGTCTGTCACGACACTTGTTACCTGGAACGCGTGGAGGTATCAAGTCAATCGACTACTCAGATCTGCGGTCCCTTGTGGCTGTAAAACAATCATACTTCTAAGTTAACGCAATCAAAAGTTATGGCCATTTTACTGCATTTTTCCATACTTTGCGCAAGGAACTAATAGATGGCGCTGTGGGTTCTAAGTATCTAGATATGGAACCTTACACTGCATACATCTCAGTGACAACTTGCATTTTTTTAGATATCTTTGTGAAACACACATTTAAGATGAATTCTATCCAGTTCATACTGTCTATAACTCCCTGGAGTCTGAAACTGTGCCCGGTAGATGGCAATAGGCTCGCCCCCTATTACATGGGACCAATAACATACTGGCGAAATGTCGGTGTATCTACTATGGGACTGAGTCCTGGGTACACCTCTGCCTACCCCTTCGGGAAAAAGCAAGCTTCGCGAATGTAACATACATTCGCGAATTTTATGTTTCATACTGTCCACTGTCCAGGTTACTGCATTTACTTTCTTAACAACAAACTATTGTCACAAGTTGCACACTTTCATAGTAAAAGACAAAATAATATACCTAATAAAACATTTTATTGTCTGTTCCCTTTTAGAAATGAAAAAGGAAGAGATGAAGAGTTAGTAAATAATTATCATATTATTATTTATTAATTAGTCTTAGTATTTTTATTATTATTTAGTCTTAGTATTTTTGTAATTGTCACAGTAATTATAATTTAATTTTAAATACCCATTAGTCTATAAGATTTCATATCATAATTAGGTAGATTACAGTTTTCACGAATGATATTATCAATAATAATTATTAATCCCTAAGTCACGTTGGTTGAAATTACATACATTATATTTGGAAGTGAAATAAGCCTATTCTGCCAAATCACTATATAAATTAAAAAAATCCTAAATGACTCACTGACTGACATGCAGAACGCAGAGCCCAAACCACTGATTCTAAACTTGAAACTTGGAATGTAGGTGCTTTTCTTTGTCTGGACATGTGTTAAGAAAGGATTTTTGAAAATTCTCATTCTAAGGGGTCCAAAAAGGACGTCAAAGTTTTGGTATAAAACTCCCATATTTCATCATTGCGAGCGAGCAAAGCCGCTGTGCTTGCACTAGGTTTCTTTCTAATTGTCTTAGTTCGTCAAGTCAACATTTTATGACGAACTTAGCTAAGCAGTTGTTGATAGTAGTTTTGGCTTGAAGAAGTAATAAACACATATCTATACAAACATTTAAAGCCCAGTATCTACATGAGGCAGCTTTGGGTCAAAACAGCCACTCGACGCAAGACTTCCTCAAGTGGATACTCTGCTTCATAATCGAAAGTAGAAATTAGTAATGTGCAAAACATTACTGTGTTCCGGTCTGAAGGGCAATGTTACCAGCGAAATTACTAGGCATGACGAGTTTCAACAGCTAATATTTCAGGGTGACAGGCGCAGTGCAGTGTCGCGCAGAATTTTGCATTTTAAAACATTGAGTGGCACTGTATTGATATGGGCAATCATGATGCTTACCATCAGGCACCTGATTTGCTCGTCTTGTTACTCACTATCATAAAAAAACCTTATTGTTTTTTTTCTAGATCCCATCACAGTCGGTCTCGCTCACGCTCACGTCGTCGATCTCGCTCGCACAGTCGTCGATCAAAAACCAAGTCTCCCAAACGAACACCCCCTCAACCTTCTAAAGAACCATCCCCCCCGAAACCAAGAGAACGGTCTAAGAGCTGGTCGCTACCTAAAGAGGGCGAAGAGAAATCCTGGTCTAAAAGTCCACAGAAATAAATTATTAATTCATTATATTATGCTGGTTTTATTCACAAAACGGCCAGTAAATTGCCGAGTCTGAACATTTCACACATTTTAGCGCTTGTAAATTTGTAAAGAAAACTGTTATTGCCAGATAAACAAATATACGAAATGTATCTGATGATGACTACTGATCAGGAGGTCCTGGCTTCGATCCCTAAGTCAGGCAGTATTATATTAGATTTTCCATTAGGAATTATCTCAATAACTGCCTGGAGTCTGGAAATGTAGACGGCAATAGGCTCGCCCCCTACATGTATACATGTATATAATAGTTAAATCATTTGAAATCAGAGCATATTTCCAAAATTTAATGACATTATTCGGAATGAGACACTACTTATCTAGGTTTCTAATTATATTTCAATAATTCAAAATAGAAGTACTTTGGACTAATTTATAATAAAAATCCAAAATATAGGTTTTTGACAATATATATAATTACATATATAATAATAAGTTATATATAATTATATATATATAATATGTATTTAAGACTAAAATATAATTAGGAACCTAGATAACTAGTGTATCATTCCGAATAACGTCATTAAAATGTTGGAAATCTGATTTCGAATGATTGAACTATTACGTTTGTATGGGGGATTCTCCGGTCGCCGCCCCGTTAATGACTGTTAGAACTTGACGTCAAAAATAACGTTAACATTAGCGTACAATATGGTACACCTACATTATGAAAATGGGACGAAAAATGTCACTCCAGAGCGGGATTTCAACCCGCACCTTCCGCACCAATCCGCGTGGTGGGCACTACCAATTGAGCTATCGTTGACGAACAAGTCGAATAGAACGCTTAGTCTATAAAAAACTAGCTGTGCCCCGCTGTTTCACCCGCGTAGACATCGTTCCCGCGGGAATATCGGAAAAAAGTACCCTATGTGTTATTCCAGGGTCTAAGTTACATATATACCAAATGTCAGCCCAATCGGTTCAGTAGTTTTGGTGTAAAATAGTAACAAACATCCATACATCCATCAATCTAACCAAACCGCGCTAGGCGTTGGAGGTGGGTAGAACGGTGGGTTCCCATCGAGTTACACTAAACGACTCACACTGTGACACGTTGGCACTTTTTTCCCATCGAGTGATACCTAATATTGTTATAATAAGTAGGTACCTATAAGTATAACATAATTAGACATTAAATAACCGAAACCAGCCGCCGGAATTACCACAATCTTATTATCAAAGGATTATCAAAAATATCATTAATATCTAAACAATTAATCGTTCACGTATCAAGAGATTACGATATAATATGACGTCGCAGCTAATTGTTATAGCTAATTAATTAATATTGAGTATTAGTGTGGAAGGAAACGCTGAAACATGAAGGTGCTTGCTATTCTGTTGGTGTGCGCTGTTGCAGTCCAAGTAAGTTCAATTTTTCTATTTTATGTAGATGTGTACCAAGCAAATAAATAAATAATAATAATAATGTGGGCTAACTGCCACCCACGGTCATCTGGTCCCAAACATAGGCTAGAAGCCTGTACTATGGTAACCAGATGACTGATATACATACTTATATAACCTTATAACACCCAGACACAGATCAAACACACAAATCGGCCGGGGATCGAACCCGGGCCCTACGGCACAGAAAGCAGAGTTACTACCATCTGAGCCAACGAGGCTGTCAAATTAGCCCTCTCGCTCACACGTACCCACATTATTGAAGATATAAAAAATACTACATGTAATATCGTAAATTAAAGACAACTAGGTTCTTAGAAAATAATACAAAGATTCAGTAAAAAATCCAATCAATTCCCTGTTCAAAACTTAAATCCATGTAGCGAAATGTAATAAAATTATGAAAATAATTGCTATACAATTTTGATCTTGATGCATGAGAATTTTTGGTACCACTTTCGGGCATTCTCCTTTACGGGCTTGCAATTTTTTCCTTCACTTGTGATTTAGAATATCTGGTTTCTTGCCAAATTTCATGATCCTGGGCCAACGGGCAGTACAGTAGATGTAGTGTTTAGTTAAAAATAACCGTATCTTTTGATTGCGTTGACTTATTTATTAGAAGATTAATTTTTTACAATATAAGCAAGGAACCGTAGACTTAAGTTGATATGAGTTTCAACGTTACCTCAACGCGTTTCCGAGAAACAGGGTCTTGACAGACGGACAGACAGACAGACAGACAACAAAGTCTATTAGGGTTCCTTTTTCTTTTTGAGGTACGGAACACTTAAAATTGGTACCTATAGGTTGGTGTAGGTACCAACGGATTTAGTTATATGTAGGTAGGTACTTAACGAATGCCTATACCTACCTAACTTAGCAATCAACGTCATTGCTACAACGACATTACCTACTTATAGATAATATTTTAT
Source organism: Hemistola chrysoprasaria (assembly GCA_947063395.1). Lineage (NCBI taxonomy): Eukaryota > Metazoa > Arthropoda > Insecta > Lepidoptera > Geometridae > Hemistola > Hemistola chrysoprasaria. Next base: position 1,934,607 of record OX346725.1, read on the forward strand.
GTCTATGTATACCTATCTACTGATAAAGTTTGTAATTATCCTTTCCTAAAAGAATTTGTTACCTACCTGTTTAGTTACAAAACTCAAACTCAAACTCAAACAGATTTATTCAAATAGGTCATAATCTGACACTTTTGCACGTCAATAAAGATAAACAGTACTGAGTCTACCGTGCGTTCGGAAAGATACCTCTACAAGAAGAACGCACAAGAAACTTGTAGGGCTTAATTTTTTCAACAGATAGTTTTACAATATTTGGTTTGGTTACATTCGTTTTCTTTAAAGGTGCCGCGAGGCGGCTATGCAGAAGTTTCCAGGCATCTTTGTCCTCTATGTACTGGTTGACATGATATAATAAGCCTTCTTTAGTAAAGTAGATTTTATATAGGTTTTGAATTTACCCTCTGAGAGCCCAGTTATGTCTTTTGGGATTTTATTATAGAAACGTACACTATTTCCTAAGAATGTCTTTTTATTTGTCTTAGATAATCTAAAGCTAGGTGCAGCTATTTTGTATTTATTTCTAGTATTAAAATTATGAAGGTCACTATTTAATTTGAATTTATGTAAATTTTTACGCACATACATGATGTTCTCATAAATGTATAAGGATGGTAGGGTCAGTATGTTTATATCTTTAAATAATTCCCTCGGGGATTCGCGTGGACGCATCTCATAGATGGCACGAATCGCACGTTTTTGTAGTATAAAGATAGTTTCTATATCTGCGGCTGACCCCCACAACAGAATCCCATAAGACATCAAGCTATGGAAATATGCAAAGTACACTAATCTCGCCGTGGCTATATCTGTTAGTTGCCTAATTTTACATAGTCTATCTATTATATTATTATAGTTATCTTTTCGGAAAATCCGATTATTTGTCTCTAATTACAGTCTACTTACCCAAAAGATTATCATAATATTATATAAAATATCTTATTTTACAAACAATATATTAAGAATAATAATAATATTGCATATGATTGTGTCTACTTTTAAGCCTTTTTGAGACTTGTACCTTTCAATTTTTGCATGTTAGCTTTATATTATGTTATTGCATGTAAATAACATTTAATATGTGCCTTTTTTACATGGTCAATAAACGATTTATTTATTTATTTTTTTAAGGATTTATAAAACACAACACAGAAGATTTTAAACAATATAAGACCCTAATGATACCATATAATATAATTCTTTAGTTCGAAGTCACTTGGAGTTTGCTAGTAAGTAGGTACTGTTTGGAATCCTTTTTACGCAGTTCATTTTTGAGAATTGAAAATATACAGAGACACTTCACACGACACATCAGCTTCAAATACAAAAGCATATTCTACCGTAAATCATATAACGATAGACTTAAATTTTTCCAGATGTTAACATTACGCCATCGCCGCAAATTACATGATCTTTTTGTATAAGTGTGTCAACGGCCGACTTGATTCTATTAATATCACAGAACGCGTCCAATACTCAGTTCACCCTAGACTCCCGAGAAACCCCATCACTAACCTTCTTTTTACCCCAACCTGTAAAACAAACCTAGGACTTAATTCACCAGTTATTGTAAGAATTTGCAGAGAATATAATTCAATTACAAAGTACTCCCCTGATATCGATTTATATGGTGACTCTTTGAAACAATTTCTAAATAGTATAATCGCAGTTTACATCTCATCATAATTTGTAATATCTCTTATATCTTTTTTTTTAACTTTTTCCCAATTTGTACAAGTTATTTTCTGTTTTTAATAATTAATAATAGTATTATTTTTTATTTTATAACACGTCAATCATACGCGCGCGAATTTTGTGGCTACCTATAACTGTATAAGCATCTTAAATTTGTTTTATTATGTAACTATTTTTGTATAATTATAATAATATGGGACAACTTCCACACACGATCATCTGGTTTTGCCCTCTCGCTCACACTTAGGTACCTACCCTATCTAGCCTATATTCTAATATACTTATCTCGAATGTTTTTAGGGACGCAGCACAGCTGTGGAGCCAGTTAAGAGTAAGTAAAAATGTTTCTTTATCCATAAATATCTTAAAAAGAATGTGGCCTATATACAACGTGTTAAGAAAATAGTAATACAACAGAATAAATAATAGCACTTTGTAATACGTAGGGTACGTGACGAGATTTTGGCGATGAGTTGTCGGGAGATTTTGCTCGACCCCCTCACACCCTCTCCTCATCTCACGTGAGATTCTACAAAATGCGTATTTTCGATGGAAAAAAGTTAATATGTGCCTGATTGCGTTAAATTAAAACGCGGTAAATAATATTATCTAATATGATTTACCCATATTTAGGTGGATAAACATTATTCTTAATTTAACCCAGTTTTCGCCATTTTATATCCTGTTTTTTTGCGGAAAAATTTACGTGATATTTGACAAGACTCCCCCTCTCCCCCACGTGAGATTTGTGGTGAGAATCAGCTCCACCCCCTCGCCCCCCCTAAACGGCTCACGTAATTAATGGATGCCCCTTTGAGTGCATCTACTCGTCAACCTTAACAACTTGCAAAATAAAGAATTGCAAATTTCGCGATGAATATTTTCGACTTCCCATACAAAACCGATGAGCTGATTCATTTTGTATGGAAAGTCGAATGTTTATTTCGAAAATTTTGTTGTATGTATTTTAACATTTGTTTTTCGCAACTCGTTCAGTTTGACGGGTCCACCCTGTGTAAATTGTATTAAACAACTTTTAACGGACTTTATCGTGTACTTTGTAACTGATATATCGTTACAAATATAAAACATACAATAACCCCTTTTTCCCGAAGGGTTAGGCAGAGTAGGTGTACCAAGTACTACCACCAGTCCTAAGTAGGTACACCCACATGTCGTCAGTATCCTATATAATATTATTACTATAGCTTATATTAGCTTAAAACTTATAATAGCAAACTGTCCCCTTAAACCAACTATAAACTTCACACAAAATGTAGAGATCTCCTTACCGCCCCAACCACTGGACATGAGACTTAGGTGTACTGGTGTACTGTTATTTTGATATTAAAAAAAACATTAGTATAACCTAATAACTACTTTCAATTACTAATAATTTTCATAAATTATACGAATAAACTGTAAGATATTCATGAACCAAATATGTTTTCGCGCAATTAAAGGCCAGATTAAGAGCTAACCACAAACAATGGTGTTCCGGACAGGACGGCCGCTGTGCGACCGATCGCCTTAGTCGAGTGGACTGTAGCTTTAGGTCGGTGATGTAGGCGACCGGCGTTGATGGGCAGCGATCCTGTCTTTTAGGTCGGAGGAACGGGGCTGGATTGTTGGAACGAAAGACTGGCGGCGTGGCAATTTTCTTCCAAAGGTGGTACTGAGGGGTCTTGAGAGCGTTTGAAGCGTCGGCGAGAGCGAATGACGTGTCGTGTCGATGTTACTCGTGTGACGGCTGTCGAGAGACTGTCTGTAGAGTGTACGTGCGGCAGGGATGCCGAGCGCTAGGCGCTCGGCGTCGCTTTATTCTGAGAAATCCGTGCGGCGTCTAGTCAAAGGCAGCAGTTGTCGGACCGCGCGGATTTCTCGGAACGTATTCATTGTGCTCTTTCTACCGACCCCTCAGTAAAACACCGTCGGAAATATCTTTTATTTACAATAGACAATATAGAACAATACAAACTAGGCTTAGAAAATAACACGAATCTTATACTATCTTAATTACTTTAAAACTACTTATTATTATGTCTTAAAACTATTCTCCGACCGTCGTGAACATTCTCCCGCCGTGCAGTGTCGCTCGCGGCGCTGCATCAATCCCGGTGAACGGCGGGCGTCGTCGGTAACACGATCAGTTTCCTAACCGGTTGTCGAAGGGTGCCGCCGGCTGTGGGCTTGCGAGGAAGCGTGTTGTCGGCGATAATGACGACATCGCCGACTCGCACCGGAGGCCCATGACAGCGAGGCTCCCGCCGGTGCTGGAGCTCGGGAAGGTATTCTCGGAGCCATCGGCCCCAGAAGATGTTGGCGAGGTGTTGAGCGGCGCGCCAGTGCGTTCGCCCAATGAGGTCGGTCTCGTCGATTCCCGTCAAGTATGATGGGAGACGTCGTCAGGGACATCGGCAGCTGTGAAGTCGGCGTGTTTCTGTGTTTCTTCTTTCGCTGCCACGTCAGATGTGCCCGTGGATTTTCTCTTGTGCGCTTGTAGTAGGCAATACGATGTGTTTTGTTCTGCAAGATTTGCAGCGCTCGTTGTTCGGTGTCGTTCTTTGGTGACTTTGCGACGACTGTGAGCCCCTCGACGGCGAAATAGTGTCGGAGGGCTTCGTCCGTGTTGTCTTCCACGGTCGTGTGTGCCACAAAGTGCACCTGGTGTCGGGTGTCTAGGTGTGAACCATGCAGGACCCACCCTAACGGCGTCATAGAGGCGACTGGCTGGTCGCGGCGTCCCACCCGCATATCTCGCGTGACCAACAAGTGCCAATTGTCTTGTCCTATAATGACTTTTGGCGTCGTCCGGCTGGAGTCGAGGTATGGCCGGAGGTCACGGAGGTGGGCGCAAGTCATTATAGAATTGTCAATCTTTTGCGGTGATAGTTGAAGCCCTTTGACTGTACGAAGCTCCAGTTGTTGTGGTTCGCCCGTGCGGCCCCGCAGTGTGAGCGGGACGCGTCGTGAGCGAGTGGCGTCCAGCTTCTTATTTCCTACTCCGGTGATAAATAGCGGGTCGACCGGTCCCTGCGCGCCGATTTGCTCGGCGAATTCGGCGTCTATGAGTGAGACCGTGGAGCCGTCGTCGAGTAAAGCCCACGTGTCAGCTTCTCCCGCCGGTCCGACGACTGTGACCGGCGCTATCTTTAAATATGCCCCCGATATGTTTCGCGCCATCCACATAGAGCTAACGGTTTCTTCAATGGGTGCCGCGGGCTTCTGTTGTGCCTTATAATGGTGTAACAGCTCGTGGTGCGTATATTGACACCCGTCAACGTTGCATTTCCTGCTTTTACAGTGATGCTCCCGGTTACGGAAGCGCAGACAGCGGAAACATAGTTTGGCTCGCTTAGCTATGTCCCATCGCTCGTCGGTCGAAGCCTTCTTGAAGTCCGGGCAATCGGCCGGTCGGTGGCCCTGAATGCCGCATGAAGCGCAGCCTTTTTCTTTCTCCGGTGTCGTGACGTACGCCTTGTGAGTTGCCTGCGGTCTGCGCGGGCTGGATGATTCTTCCCTTATGTCGGGTTCCGGCGGCGCGTATGCACTGCAGAGGTCGACTTCTTGTTGAAGGAACCTAGACATGTTAACAAGGTCCGGTTCTCCCGATGGCTGGGCGCGCGAGTATTCGAACCATCGGTGGCGAAGCGTCGGCGGCAACTTCTCACAGGTTGACGTCACTAGCTCGGGGTTGTGCAGGCAATAGAGTCGGTCGAGGGCCTTCAAGGCGGCGACGATGTTCGAGAGCTTGTTAGCGAACACGCCGATGTCGCGCGCATTGTAGTCGAGGCATGGTAGCGCGCGCAATCTCTGTAGCTCCTTTGTCGCGATGGCGTCGGGTCTCCCAAAGCGTGACTCCAGAGTCCGCATAATTTCTGCTGGCTCGGTGAAATAAAGTAGTAGGTTCTCTACCGCCTCTCTCGCTCTTCCCTTAAGGTTGCGTCGAAGGCGTGCGGTATTTTCCACGTCGGTGTAGAGGCCTGCAGACTCGTTGTAGGCGGCCTTGAATGACAACCACTCGTGATGCGATCCGCCGTACTCGGGTAGCTCGCCGTAGTAGCGGCGTGGCAGGCCCGGCTTGGATTGTCGGACGGCGAGGGTGATCGCGTTCGCGAGCTCGGAGAGTCCGGCGATAGGCGTGGCAGGCACGGCGATGTCCATAGAGGGGCCTGCAGCGTCCTGCTTTTTCTGTGCGGCGGGTAGCGGCAGCGACTCCGGGTGTTTCGGAGGTTCGTTCAGTGGCGGTATCAGAGGCAGTGCAGTGAGTGCCCGGCGGGGCTCGATCTCAACAAGTTGCTGGTCGCTCAGCCACGTGTCAATTCGCTGCGATTGATCCGCTTCATCGTCCTCGGAGAGCGTGGTGCGCGCGTCCTCTTCATCTTGATAGCGAGCTTCGGCTTCTATAGTTCTCAGGCGGGCTTCACTTAATTCGATTTGCAGCTTCGCTTCATTTTGTTTGGCTAGGAGGTGTACTTCCCTCGCTCGCGCGATCCGAAGCTCGTATTCGGAACGACGCGTTGACTGTCTTGAAGTCCGCTTTGACGAAGCTGGTGGCGCCATCGTCCGAGGTGGCGGCTTGGGTGAACTACGGTCTGTCGTAGTCGGCGGGTCCGCAGGGCAAGCGGACCGCGGCGTATGAAACGCGAGTGCCGGCGTCGGGTGCAGGCTTCTCATGGGTGCGGTGTCGTCGGTGACCGCGTCTGTTGACTGTGTCGAGGCGGCGGATGTAGCCGGCTGTGTCGGATTGGCCGGCATCCGTCTTTGTCTTTGCGATGAATGGGAGGCGGGCGCGCACGTCGGCGGTGCACCCTGCGTCACTCCCGAGGTTGAGGCACTCTCAACTCGCGGCGCGGATGGGCTAGAGGCGGGCGCGCTCGTCGGCGGCGCGCCCTGCGTCACTCTTGATTCGCGTCGCGATGCCGTCGTTGTCGTATCGCTGGCTTCAGGGCTCTGCTCTCGGCGCTGAATTCTTGATTTGTCGGAGCGCGTCAATACCATCTTGAATGGTTGCTGTCTTACGATCCAAAAGATCCGGCTCGAAGGACCACGATGTTCCGAATGATCCGGCTCGAAGGACCACGATGTTCCGGACAGGACGGCCGCTGTGCGACCGATCGCCTTAGTCGAGTGGACTGTAGCTTTAGGTCGGTGATGTAGGCGACCGGCGTTGATGGGCAGCGATCCTGTCTTTTAGGTCGGAGGAACGGGGCTGGATTGTTGGAACGAAAGACTGGCGGCGTGGCAATTTTCTTCCAAAGGTGGTACTGAGGGGTCTTGAGAGCGTTTGAAGCGTCGGCGAGAGCGAATGACGTGTCGTGTCGATGTTACTCGTGTGACGGCTGTCGAGAGACTGTCTGTAGAGTGTACGTGCGGCAGGGATGCCGAGCGCTAGGCGCTCGGCGTCGCTTTACTCTGAGAAATCCGTGCGGCGTCTAGTCAAAGGCAGCAGTTGTCGGACCGCGCGGATTTCTCGGAACGTATTCATTGTGCTCTTTCTACCGACCCCTCAGTAAAACACCGTCGGAAATATCTTTTATTTACAATAGACAATATAGAACAATACAAACTAGGCTTAGAAAATAACACGAATCTTATACTATCTTAATTACTTTAAAACTACTTATTATTATGTCTTAAAACTATTCTCCGACCGTCGTGAACAAATGGAGTGGAAAATTATTCCCTATTTCTTAATTTTTTTTTTATTATGTTAGTGAGTAACAAGACGAGCAAATCAGGTGCCTGCGCTTGTCACCCTGAGATATGAGTTGTTGAATCTCATCATGCCCAGTAATTTCGCTGGTAACATTGCCCTTCATACCGGAACACAGTAATGTTTGCACATTACTGCTTGGCGAATGAATAACTGGCAAAGGTGTGGTACTTCCCCAGGCGGCCCCCTGCTAAAGAGGCCTACCACTACAAAAAAAAAATCATATATCTTCATATTTGTGTATTTTCATTTTGTATGGTAGAATCACCTTAGAGATAAAATCCGTTAAAAGTTGTTAATTCAAAGAGTAGGTAACATTCGCGATAAGAAATCATTATGTTTTGGTAATGTCCAGGTGGCAGGTCCCTAGCAGCTCCCGGTGATGCGCCGTGGTTGGTCCACCTCCGTATTGCTGTTTCTACCAGCGGTCTCCTGCAAACTGCAAGTGGATCGCTCATATCTAACACCTGGGTTTTGACCACTGCTGCCGCCGTTGATCAGTACGAGAATTTCTTATTGATTTTTTATTACGTTTACATCCTGCACTAGGATTCCGTCGCAGGCGGCATGCAGACATTATTGATTTAAAGAAAAGGGGTGATGTACTGAATTCTCAAAAATGGAAAGTTCAAATTATCCCATTAGGTCCACGTACGTCAGTAACGACTGCCTCGGTGGCGTAGAGGGCGCATGCTCGACTGCCAATCAAGAGGTCCCGGGTTCGATCCCCAGGTCAGGCAAAGTATAAATATTGGATTTTTCCATTAGGAATTATCTCAATAACTGCCTGGACTCTGGAACTGTGCCCGGTAGATGGCAATGGGCTCGCCCCCTTACATGGGACCAATAACATACTGGCGAAATGTGGGTGTATCTACTATGGGACTGAGTCCTGGGTACACCTCTTATACCTACCCCTTCAGGAAAATGAATGTATGTTTTACGTCAGTAAAGTTAATTATTCTCTCGATCGCACTTCAAATTGCACATGCCATTTGTTGAGAAAACGCTAGGAGAACGTACCCTATCTCCCCTTTTCTTTGAATCAATGGCACACATGCAATAAGACACACACATCCAACACCTAAGAACAAACACTGAGTTCAACTCAGCCACAAATCAGTGAAATTGTGTTCGTCAAACTTTGATTTTGACTGACCCATTGCGTTGGCTCAGTAAGTATAGTAACAGTTACTCTGCGTTGGTAACCGCAGGTCCCAGGTTCGATCCCCGGTCAGGTCAAAAATTTGTGTCCACAAGTATATCTGTATATTTATTTTATTAATCTTAGGAAAACTTACAGCTTATACAAATTGGAAGAGACAAGTATAGAAGGCCATTCAAAATTTTCACTTTTAATACTTAAAAAAAAAAAAAACATTTATTTCAGGCAATAGTGCGTATAATTTATTAAGTATTGCGTATAATAATTTATATTAGGCATTGTACGCAGACTGGTGCAAAATTTTAACTTACTAGCATATTTAAATAGGTAACACCGAAACACAGATCAAACCTAAACTAATATCTCAAGGTGACAGGCGCAGTGCAGTGCCGCGCAGAATTTTGATACACTATGTTTGATATGGGCAATCATGATGCTTACCATCAGGCACCTGATTTGCTCGTCTTGTCACTCATTATCATAAAAAAAGCCCCAACAACAACCCAAATTTCGGCCTGAAGGCGCTTTAGGGAGGCGAGACAGAAGATTATCCCTACCTTGGTGTTTTATATTTTTATGTATGTTAGTTTAATATTTTTATTTAATAATTTATAAGACGCCTTACTAATTTACGTTTTGCCGACGATATTGTGCTCTTCGCCTCCACAGCTCAGGAACTAGGCTCTATGATCCAACAACTGAACACCGCAAGTCTCGAGGTTGGACTCAGCATGAACATGTCGAAGACCAAGCTCATGACAAATGGCACCAAACATAGGATCGAATTCGAGGGGATTGAGATCGAATATGTCCATGAGTACATTTACCTCGGCCAAATAGTCTCGTTCCAGGCGCGACAAGACATAGAAGTTGCTCGACGCACCGAAAGCGCCTGGAGGAGCTATTGGTCGATGAAACAACTCATGAAAGGCGAACTAGCTCTTACGCTTAAGAAAAAACTCATGGACATGTGCGTTCTCCCCATCCTCACCTATGGTGCCCAGACTTGGTCTCTGACAGATCTGCAAAGATCCAAACTCGGGGTTTGTCAGCGAGCCATGGAGCGTAGTATTTTGGGAGTCAGGTTGTCAGACCGCATAAGAAACACAATACTACGTTCCAAAACCAAGATTGCTGATGTTGGACATAGAGCCGCTAGCCTCAAGTGGGACTGGGCCGGACACATTTGCCGCATGACCGACGACCGATGGGCCAAAATCATAACTACGTGGTCACCGAACAACATAAGACGTCGTCGTGGCAGGCCCAGGAAGAGATGGCGAGACGAGCTTGACTCCCACTGTCCGGAATGGTGCTCAATAGCATTAGACAGACACACATGGCATGATGGAAGAGAGGCCTTTGCCCAGCAGTGGGACAACAATGGCTGATAATAATAATAATAATAGTTTAATATTTTAGGTATTTATTATTATGGGCCTTTGGTGCGTTAATTTGTTATACGTACTATTGCCTGAAAAAAATGAATTAATTATAATGTTGCTTGACGCAGGATGCCCACGTCGAATCGTCCGGATCGGTGGTCTGCGAGGTTTCAATAGGATTTCTTAAAATAAAGAATTCTAAAATTCGTTTTGTTCGACGTTTTCGACGCTTTGAGTTCGGATAAGTTTACTTTTTTTTTTAATATAAAATAGGCTTACGTTTGACCTCAATCTCGCTTGATGGAAGGCGAAGATGAGGTCTAAGATGGTACACGTTTGCCTAGAAGGTGTCTGTTCACTTTGGCTTTAAAGTAGCGTTCCGGAAAAACCGACCTCGGCAGAGAGTTCCACTCCTTAGCTGTCCGCATAATGAAAGAAGAGGCAAACCGCTTCGTGCGTATTGGAGGAATGTACAATAGACTAACATAAGGGTGAAATTGCTCGCCGCGCCTCGTTCGGTGATGGAAAGGGGAAGGGGGCATCAGGTTATGCAAAACCTCCGCACACTCACCGAAATGTAACCGATACCTAAGGCTCTGTCACTGATAATCGGACACATTGTGTCTAATATACAAAGTCTTTGTTGTATTTATCTAATATTTTTATCCCACCAGATCGCGTTTCATATGGATCCGCTACGGAGCAGTGAATGTGGTCAATCCAAAGTTGGTGACCGAAGCAAGTACCTTCCGCCTTCAAGCCGGAGGAGTACTTGCTCTCATCCCCATCAACAGATACATTGAGCCTACACGTATGTGAACACAATTTGACATTGTTGATTTATCTATGATTTATCAATGTGTTTAAAAAGGTGAAGTAATACTTAAGAGGGTGCATCTACCTATACACGTGAACTGAATAACTTTGAAAAGAAATAATTGCGAAGTTCGCAAAAAAATTTCGGCTTCACATACAAAATGCATCAGATGATCGGTAAATTTGGGTGGAAAGTCGATTTTTTTTTTGCATATTTTACTGACGGGTAAATACACCCCTTAAGTATTAATACATTTTTTTTATGAGAGTGACGAGACGAGAATACAAGACGAGCAAATCAGGTGCCTCATGATAAGCATTATAATTGCCCATTTCACACAGTGCCACCCAGTGTTTTAAAATTCAAAATTCTGCGCGGCACTGCACTGCGTCTGTCACCCTGAGATATTAGTTGTTGAAACTCGTCATGCCCAGTAATTTCTCTGGTAACGTTGCCCTTCAGACCGGAACACAGTAATGTTTGCACATTACTGCTTGGTACGTCCCTAGGAGATCCCCTGCAAAAGAGGCCTACCACTACAAACTACTTATTTGCTACTTTTTTGTAATACGTTATATTTATTGGTTTAGGATTTTATATTATTAATATATTCATAACCAAAATCTTATGATAATAATATCATAAGACAGGCGTGATAGATAATAAAGGTTATTAGTATGTAAATAAATGGTTTGCTGGTTTTAGGTGGCGATAACAAAAAATAAATTGTGAAGGCATACGTGTGTATGCATTATGCATAGTGTAGGGTTCCATACCAAGAAATCAAGAACATACAGCGCCATCTATTAGTTCCTTGCACAAAGTATAGAAGTATGCAGTAAAATGTAAAGTGAAAAAGTGTCTAGACAGACGCACAGAAACACAGACGGACAGACAGACAGACAACAAAGTAATCCTATAACTTCTATTCTCTTTCTATTTTTCCTTTTGAGGTTCGGAACCCTAAAAAGGTGGTTTTATTCTCTTTTCGCATAGAGTGCTGTGAAAACTCATACAGGATGCGTCAATGACAAATAAAAGCTGCACACGTACACAAAACAATGTAATAATTGATGTAAATCTCAATGAATATAAATGAATAATACTCCAGCCATCGATAGCTATGATTAGCCATTTGTGCCGAGTCTGACTTAGGATGTCGGAGCAACAAACTAAATCTCATACAATTACTTCCCTTCCAGTTGTCTAGAAAGAATCGCTTTAACGGATAAGACCGCCACTTGTAATAGCCTACTATTACTTATATTTCCTTTGCTGTGTCCCCTGTAAGATAAACCATAACTTGAATTTATCTATTTATATAATTTCACATATTTTTCATACTTATATAAAAGTTAGCCCCACGTTGGGCGCCAGTTTTGAAAATACTTTGAAATAATTTTTTATTAAAGTTCAATAATAACTAAACACTATATATATTCGATATCATCATCATCATCTCTGCCATAAGACGTCCACTGCTGAACATAGGCCTTCCCCTTAGATTTCTGTCCAGTCTATTTGTAACCGGTAATATAATATGGTGTTTAGCAATTCTGAAAAGCTGAATGTGGTCATCGACTTGGTGACTTGGTCATGGTGACCGTACTGTCCATTACAAAATATGATGTTGTTTGTTACAGCTTACATTTCCCCTGTCTCACTGGGAACGCCGAACTTCCGTTCTGAAGAGCCCGTATCCACGGTGTTCTACTTCTTCGGACTCAACGACGCCGAAGGTAACACCAACTATATCATCGATATCAAAGACCTCCATTGGGCTAGGAATTTTACCAATACTCCGTGCCACTCCATTTTTCACAGCCCTGTGACCTGTGTATATCTTATTTCTTACTAACTTGTTAAAAATGTTATGTTGTTATAAATAAACGCTACCGAGTTCTAACTTAACTCCAGCGCCATCTAGATAACACAAAAAAAACAGCGCTGGCACTGTTTTTTTGTGTGTATGTTTGTTCCCTTTTCACGCTAAAACTACTGAATCGATTGGGCTGAAATCCGTTATATAGATAGTTTAGACCCTGGAATAACATAAAAAGTACTTTATATCCCGATATTCCCACGGGAACGAAGACTACGCGGGTGAAACCGCGGGGCACAGCTAGTTATGATAATAAAACAATCCTTTTAATCAGGTCCTGGTGAACAATTGGGCAGTATCAACCTCTCTTGGGTGGTCGATGAGGATTCCATCACCGCCACCAGTGACGAGGGTAGAGCTTCTAAGGTAACCTCCTGCATAGAATGTTACGAAAAATTTCACAAAATCTTAATCTCAGCCGTTGGAAGTAGTGGTCTTCCAGTCATTCCAACAGTTTAGAAGTCCACTGCTGGACATAGGCCTCGCCTATAGGTTTCTTTCTAGTCCGGTTGTAAGCGGTTTGCATCCAATGGGTTCCTGATGTCTTTATTAGATCGTCTAGGTGCGTGTGTCCTTCGCTGCGCTTGCCGGTCCGTGATCTCCATGCGAGAACCTTACAGCTCCATCTGTCGTCAACCTTAGTATTCGTCAGCTTAGTATAAGCACAGAATACTTAAGGGACAGAAGAGACACTCCTCAAAATAATTTAAATAAATAGCGACTCTAGCTCCGACGCAATAAAGTGCAATTCATGTCGCACAGCGCCTAACTAATTTTCGTTATATTAACTAACAAGCTGCCTCTCTTGCTATCGCGTATCTCTCTCTGTCTAGCCCATATAATGTTCCCGTCCAGACGGACGCCCCGGCTACTTATAGCTACATACCTTTATTGCGGAGTGTACCAGGCCTGGTTTAAGCTTGTATGATTTATTTCAGTTCGACATCGGAGCCCCTCTGGTAGTTGATGGTCAGCAGATTGCTGTGCTCATCGCCAGCGACGTCGAAGACTCGGTCGGCAGTAAGTATTGTAGTCTTTTAATAAAAAATAATAATAATAATAATATGGAACAACTTCCACACACGGTCATCTGGTCCCAAACTAGGCTAGAAGACTGTACTATGGTAACCAGATGATTGATATACATACTTATATAAGCTTATAACACCCAGACACAGATCAAACAGACATGTTCATGCACACAAATGTTTGACCTGGCCGAGGATCGAACCCGGGGACTGCGGACAGAAAGCAGAGTTACTACCGTCTGTGTCTGTCAACCAGGCTGTCTAATATATGTAAATATAATAATAATAATATTATATGAATTTACTCAATAACAGCCTGGAGACTGTGCAACTGTGCCCGGTAGATGGCAATAGGCTCGCCCCCTATTACATGGGACCAATAACATACTGGCGAAATGTGGGTGTATCTACTATGGGACTGGGTCCTGGGTACACCTCTGCCTACCCCTTCAGGAAAAAAGGCGTGAATTTATGTTGCTATAAAAAAATTACCAAATCGATGTTTTGTATTCCCGTGTTTCCTCCGATTATAATAAACCCATTCTATAAATTTATATCCTGATATTTTTATAGTGAAGTAACCGATGTCCCAGTCATTTTGATTTTCTTATGAACCTTGGTTTTTTCATAGTGAACTTCCAAAAATCCCAGTTTTCCTCGCGTGATTGGATGTTCACTACAAAAAAATGTAGAGTTTATAAACAAAAATAAAATGAAAGAGATATACTTTACTTCAACTTTAAAATATCAGGATATAAATATATCAAATAGGTTTACTGTATTTGGAGGAAACGGGAGTACAAAATATCGATTTAGTAAATTTTCCATAGGATTGTGTCAAACTGCTAAGAGGTCCTCTTTCCTTTATTACGTAGTATAAAACTACCTCTTATAAAATGGGTCTTAGCTCCGAGACGCTAGACGATAATTTTAGTCAATTTACATATATTAGACAGCCTGGTTGACAGACACAGACGGTAGTAACTCTGCTTTCTGTCCGCAGTCCCCGGGTTCGATCCCCGGCCAGGTCAAACATTTGTGTGCATGAACATGTCTGTTTGATCTGTGTCTGGGTATTATAAGCTTATATAAGTATGTATATCAGTCATCTGGTTACCATAGTACAGGCTTCTAGCCTAGTTTGGGACCAGATGACCATGTGTGAAAGTTGTCCCATATTATTATTATTATATTATTATATATGTAAATAATATAATATTATTTGCAGTTTTCCAACCACTGAACGATGCCACCCTAAGTTGGATCGCCGCTGAGGCTGGTCTGTAAGCTGCGAGCTGAACAAGTGCTGCAGACTTAATATTGATTAATAAAATAATACAACCGTTATTTGAATTTTATTTTACATAACATGACGTCCTGCTTTTACACCGAAGGGTTAAGTTATAGCACGTTATTGGGCATCTCGACAGCTACTTATACTTCTTTATCAAGCTAAAACGATGATAATGACAGGAGAGATAAGGAGGCGGCGACCGGAGAATTCCCCATACAAACGTAAGAGTTAAATCATTTGAAATCAGAGCATATTTCCAACATTTAATGACGTTATAGTCTAGGTTCCCAAACCCTATCCTAATTCTCTATATCTGCTATAAAAACAAACTTCTAAGTAGATATTATACAAGTAAATATAGTTAGTAAGTACTAGCAGTGAATGAGCCTGAGTCGTGGTCCATAGTTGTCCTTGACCATTTTACCTATTTGTTAATATATAGAGATTATGATAGAGATTTCACTACATATGGAACACGGAGTATCCATTCACCTTTCATTTTTAACAGGACACAGGACCTCTTAGCGGTTTGACACAATCCTATGGAAAATTTACTAAATCGATGTTTTGTATTCCCCTGTTTCCTCCGAATACAGTAAACCTATTTGATATATTTATATCCTACTACTATTTATATCGGTACTCTCCTCTCCCTGCACGGTTGTCTGGAAGAGATCGCTTTTAGCGATAAGACCGCCAATTGTTACACTATTTGTTATGTACTTTTAATTTTAAGGATTATTTTTGTGGTGTACCAATAAAGTGTTTATCTATCTATCTATCTATCCTGATATTACTGATTAAAGTTGAAGTAAAGTACATTTTATTTTTATTTATAAACTACATTTTTTTTGTAGTGAACGTACAATCACGCGAGTAAAACTGCGATTTGAAGATGGAAGTTCACTATCAAAAAAAACCAAGGGTTTATAAGAAAAATTAAAATGACAGGGACATAGGTTACTTCACTATAAAAATATCAGGATATAAATTTATAGAATGGGTTAATTATATTCGGAGGAAACACGGGAATACAAAACATCGATGTGGTAAATTTTTCAAAGGATTGTGTCAAATTTCTAGAAGGCCGCGTACGCTCTTATTGCTAAGATCATTCCAGAAAACTGAATGAGAGAGAAAATGTGGGTTAAGAGTAAGACGGCGCTCCTTTAAGGACGTATTGGGCAATGTAAGTGTGGACCTTAGATTACAGGGACGGACTTAACTAAGGTTAAATAATACGGTATAAGGTTATAAAAAACATTTTGAAAATCCACATGCCGACAAGATGTTAGAAAATATAGGTGCTGTAAATTGTTAAACAAAATGTTAGGTAAAGTTGAAGTAGATGGGCAGGGCACATAGCACGTAGAACTGATGACCGATGGTCTTGAAAGAGATCACGGACCGGCAAGCGCAGCGTAGGACGTCCACCAAACAAGGTGGGCAGACGATCTAATAAAGACAGCAGGAAGACGTTGGATGCAAGCAGCTTACAACCGGATTAGATAAAATCTATGGAGGATACAAGTGCGAGTGACAAGGCAACGGTTGTCTCTCATAAAAAAACTCCCTTATATGCCTCCCGGCACTGCTCGCGCTAATTTTGATTTTCCCCGATTTATCCCTTTAGGGCATTGATATAAAAAAGGGGAGATGAGGTATATTATGGTCCTCCTCATCGATTTCGATGACGGCGACCCCAGAAATTATAAATTATTTTGTTTGTTATGAGCTCTAATATGGCTCGCCATACCGAACATAACATAAACATAACATACATTCACGCCTTTTTCCCGAACGGGTAGGCAGAGGTGTACCCAGGGACTCAGTCCCATAGTAGATACACCCACATTTCGCCAGTATGTTATTGGTCCCATGTAATAGGGGGCGAGCCTATTGCCATATACCGGGCACAGTTCCAGACTCCAGGAAGCTATTGAGATAATTCCTAATGGAAAAATCCAATATTTAAGCCTATGCCTGACCTGGGGATCGAACCCGGGACCTCTTGATTGGCAGTCGAGCATGCGCCCACTACGCCACCGAGGCAGCCATACCGAACTTGGTTTTAAATACTGTACGACATGTGTGGCAGTAGAGTTGACCTGCGGAATTATATGTATATGTGTAGGAGAGCTTAGGTCTCTCTTTACGTAGTTGGCGCTTCTCGTCTAGCGTCTGGAGGCGCTTTTCCTCAAACGTCTTTACACTATTGTAGATGGTAGACCGCCAAGATGACCCACAGGCAGCGAGCTCCTCCCAACATTCCGGGTCAATAGCACAGGCGTTAAGGTGTCTTTTAAACACATCCTTATAGCGCAGATGCTGACCACCATGTCTCCGTTGACATGATTGATGAAGTGCGTCAAAGTAGCTTTGGAGATGCACCATACTATCAGACATGAGACACACGTCGTCGGCGTATACTACATCTAACATCGAGACCTTTTCAACTTTGGCCTTGGCTTTAAATCTGCTGATGTCAAATACACCTTTTTCCGTCCTGACATTAAGTTGAATAAGGTGACTACAACATTGCAGAGCGTCTCTCATTACCACAGCGAAGTATATGGCGAAAAGTGTGGGTGCCATGACGCAACCTTGCTTTACTCCACTGGTGATCGTAATATCTTCAGATAGTTCGTTTTCATGCTGAACCTGTGCTTTCATTCCAACATGAAATTGGCGAATCAGGTTTACGAACTTCTTTGGAAATCCTGATTTTTGGAGAACAAGCCAGAGGGCCTCTCGTGGAATTCTATCAAAAGCCTTTTCTAAATCGACAAAGCACATGTAGAGGGGCCGCTGATGTTCAAGGCTTTTCTCCTGGAGTTGCCTTACTACGGAGATAGCATCAACTGTTCCTCTACTAGGTCGAAAGCCACATTGGCTTTCCGGTAGGTACTGTTCAGCTAACTCGCTAAGTCGGGTGTTGACAATGTGCGCAAGAATTTTACCGGCGCTGGACAGGAGCGATATACCTCGGTAAGAACTGCAATCGGATGTATCTCCTTTCCTTTTGTACAGCTTACAAATTATCGCATCCCTCCAGTCCAGTGGAATTACTTCACTTTCCCATACTTTCAGGACAAGATTATATAGCCTGTTCACAGTGTGTTTTCCACTGTATTTATATACTTCTGCAGGATAGCTCAAATTAGGTCCCATTAGGTCCACGTACGTCAGTAAAGTAAGGTCGTACGAGCGAATTATATTGTTGTCTCGGTCGCACTTCGGTCTTAGGTCTCTACGTTTTTCTATCTTTGTTGTTCATTATAATATGTCACTGTTTAAACTTCATATTGAGCAAATTGTACGAGTCAGTTGTTGAATAAGCGCTGGGAGAACATACCCTATCTCCCCTTTTCTTTATATCAATGCTTTGGGGTTAGAACTTTCAAAAAAGGATTTTGAAAGTAGGCTTATGACCTACGTCATAATAACAATCTGTCTTTTCAACTCAATCCGTTCACGGTATCCATATAATGAATGTTAAATATTATACAAGATTTATTTCATGAGAATGAGAACAAACAGTGTTATTTAATGAATGAACCAAAAGCGATTGAGCAAGGGGTCACGTTTCGACTGCGCACGGTCCGGCCCTGCCATAACTTTCTCTGTTACAGCATCGCAGTTGCGCATGCGTCTTGTTAACGCACTCGCGAGCGCACGCGGTCAGTGCCATGACGCGTTTACTTTCAAAAATATAAAGAAGACATTATTAGTTCATTTATTAAAATGTTCAAGTGCGCCCCTGTGTGATTGTTAGTGTGTGTGTTTCGGATTGCAGTTTTGTGTTGTTTTAGTGTGTGTAAGTGTTTATATCTATAGGTACCTACACACTCGCATAAATAAGTATAATATCAGCAAATTAAAATGATATCTTTCGGGTAAATAATTTTTTTTACCTACGGCTATAATAGAGAGAGAAAACCCTACTCATTAATGTTTTAATAAGCTCAAAAAATATCTACCCTGTATTTTACCCAATCTTTTGATTTTAATGATTTTTTTGCGTATAAATAATATCCTGATACGTACCTATATTATTATTTTTTTATTATTATTTATTAATCAATTAATTATACCTACACATTGACATTTCCAATTTTATTTTATTTTCAATTTTTAATTTCAATTTAATATTTCAATTTAATTCATTTTTATTATTCTGACATTAATTTTGTACTCGATCTGCTAGCAAATAAGTTGTATTAAATAAATAGAAACCGAATCACATGTTGACTAACACTAGAATTAAGGCATTTTGTATTTACTAACACGATATGGTCAAGCTACTGAATAAACGAATTTTAAATAAAAATTAATAAAATACTATTCAGATTTTGAAGAAATGAAATGAGAAGGGAGGCCTTTGCCTTTGACAGTACTGTGCCGGATATATAATATAATAATAACCTAAGCAAATTAATTCCTATTTATACAAAAAGTATATCCCAGTTCCTTACGAAAAAATAGCTCTTTTCTGGTTCTAATCAGGTTGCCATGTGTATAGCACGCACACACGCATGGTCAACCTGGTTTGGACATTTAACTTCAAATGCAATAATGCGGATCTAATCCTTTCATATTATATCTTATCTTATCTTATATCTTTAAATGAGCAATTCTTGTATATTATATATATATAATTGGAATCTCGGAATCGGCTCCAACGATTTTCATAAAATTTAGTATATAGGGGGTTTCGGGGGCGATAAATCGATCTATTATA
This sequence comes from Hemistola chrysoprasaria, assembly GCA_947063395.1. Taxonomy (NCBI): domain Eukaryota; kingdom Metazoa; phylum Arthropoda; class Insecta; order Lepidoptera; family Geometridae; genus Hemistola; species Hemistola chrysoprasaria. The sequence continues at coordinate 1,954,330 of OX346725.1, forward strand.
GCTAGGAATCATTTTTAGAAAATGTCATTTGATTTAAAAAAAAATAAAAAATAATACCGAGCAAAGCTCGGTCATCCAGGTACTTATATATAAAATGCGCAAGTTTTCGAGGATGGATGCTTGTTACTCTTTCATTACAACTACTGGACCGATTGGGCTGAAATTTGGTATGTAGATAGTTTAGACCCTGGAATAACACATGGGGTACTTTTTATCCGGATATTCCCACGGGAACGAAGACTACACGGGTGAAACCGCGGGGCACGGCGAGTATTATACAGATAATACTTTTATTTTGTGGCGGAAATAACGTGAAATAGTGTTGACTTTAGCTGATCTATTTCCAACGACCGTCTGAGTCAGACTGAGTGAGAGGAATAGCAATCAGCTAATTAAAGTAAACCCATGTTTAGGAGTTGACAGCCTCGTTGGCTCAGATGGTAGTAACTTTGCTTTCTGTGCCGCAGGGCCCGGGTTCGATCCAGGTCAAACATTTGTGTGCATGAACATGTATGTTTGATCTGTGTCTGGATGTTATAAGCTTATATAAGTATGTATATCAGTCATCTGGTTACCATAGTACAGGCTTCTACCCTAATTTGGGACCAGATGATCGCGTGTGGAAGTTGTCCCATATTATTATTATTATTTTTTATGGGACAGCAATAGTGTCTAACGATTAGACACATTTTTTTCTACGTGTTTGCTGCCTCCGGTTATTTCTATGAATTTGGAAATTATTATTTGATTCGTTATAAATTAATGTTCTGGATCTTTCTGATTTCTGTGAATCGGTCGGTCAATCGTAACATCCCGAGTATCTATGTAATACCAGTAATACAGAATGATTGGATTACTTCACGTTACTAATTACTAAGAATTATGTTTTTATACGGACATAATATATACCTACCTAGAGATAACATGTAGAGAATTTTAAAACTGGCTGGTTACTGGTTGTATTGCTGAGATTTTATAAAAAAACTAATAATCCTCTCCATCAATAGGTTGTCTGGAAAGAATTGCGTATTAGCGATAAGACCGCCAAATATACATTTTTTTCTATCCTGTATGATAATATTATATCTTTGCCTGTAGTTCAATAAAATATTAAGTAGGTATATAGGTACGTACTAAGTACCTATAATATAACTGTCTCGTCTGCCCCCACGAATTCTGCCCCCATGAGGGCAATTTAGATAAGAATAGAAATAAAATAATCCTCAATTTCCCCCATATTGATAGTTTATGCCGCCGTGGAGTTACCGGCTTTAGAATAGTGCTCCACCCTCTCTACCCGCGGTTGCCGTAAGAGCCGGCTAAGGGTTAACAGATCCAGAGGACGGGCAACAACTTCTTCTGCAACAAACCATCGAACTGCGCTCGACATCCCGCACAACAAGCGTGTCGAGTATTGGCAAAACCTCCCTTAATGGGGGAGGCCTATGTTCAGGAGTGGACGTCTTCCGGCTGATAATGTGATGGTCGACAATAGGCTGCCTCATCGCTGTAAGTGGTTCTTTCACATAATTCTTAGATTTCCTTTTATTTTAGTTAATCCACGGAACAATGCCAAGTTGAGTCAAGATGCTGGGCTTCAAGCGGTCTATGGTACAAACCATCATCATTCTAACATGGGCACTTAAACATTACACCTTTGGAAACCTTTACCTCTGGTACTTCTTCACAATACTGCTGGGACTTGCTGTAGCCTTATGTATAGCTACTTATGACCACGATTACTGGGCTCTAAGAGGGGTGTTCTCTCCCCCAGCGGTGCCTATTGTTGGTCATATTCTACCAGTGGTCAGTTTTAAGGAGCAAGGTGGAATTTGCTTCAAGAAAATTTATGATGAGCACAGAGATTTGCGGTTTTTGGGTGAGTACGGCTTTCGTTTGATTGGACGTTTGTTAGTTTATAAGTTTTTCCTATTTTTTGAGTACTAACATTAATGGATCTCATGTTTTCCGAAATAAAGATGTTTGAATTTGTTTTTGTAAAAGTAGTTTTCGACGTAGCCTTGGATTTTGAGCAATAGGCGATAAATAAAGGTCAGTTCAACTACTTCTTTGACTAATCTTGACTAATCTTACTAATCTTGTCGACATTTCGTAAAAAGTATATTTATTTATAAGGTAGTCATAATAAAATAAAATAATAAGGCCATAATTTAATGCCTCGGTGGCGTAGAGGGCGCATGCTCGACTGCCAATCAAGAGGTCCCGGGTTCGATCCCCAGGTCAGGCAAAGTTTTAAATATTGGATTTTTCCAATAGGAATAATATCAATAACTGCCTGGAGTCTGGAACTGTGCCCGGTATAGATGGCAATAGGCTGGCCCCCTATTACATGGGACCAATAACATACTGGCGAAATGTGTGTGTATCTACTATGGGACTGAGTCCTGGGTACACCTCTGCCTACCCCTTCGGGAAAAAGGCGTGAATGTATGTTATGTTATGTTCATAATTTACTTCAACTTCAAAATATCAGGATATAAATATATCGATTAAGTTTACCATATTCGGAGGAAACAGGGGAATACAAAACATCGATTTGGTAAATTTTCCGTAGGATGGTGTCAAACTGCTAAGGTTCCCTTTAGTTTCAACACATGAGTTGATACGTGTCTAATTACTCCTGTGGTTTCAACTTCCACGAAAAATGTAGGTACCTCTATATAATGCACGACATAAATACTCGCGCGTGCATAAAATAATGCGCAATCATTTCACACTCGATATCCTCGTTCAAAATTCGGTATTCAGACAAAACTGCATTGCGAAACAACTAACAATCGACAACCGGTATTGGTGAATTAGACCCGTGACCGAGGAAGCCATTCCGTTGATCTAGTTATTGATAGTATTAAGTAACTTATACCTGCACTAGCTGCCCGCTTCGGCTTCGGACGGGTCACTGACCATAGTTTAATAGATCTTTTATGATAAACTAGCTGTTCCCTCGGTTTTACCCGCATAGTCTTCGTTTCCGTGGGAATATCAGGATATAAAATACTGTTTATAATGTTATTTCAGGTCACTCTGCCCTTTGCCAGTTATTTATCCGCCAAGTAGTAATTTGCAAACATTACTGTGTTCCGGTTTCGGAGTGTTACGAGTTTTAACAACTAATATCTCAGGGTGACAGGCGCAGTGCAGTGCCGCGCAGAATTTTGAATATTAAAACACTGGGTGGCACTGCGTCTGATATGGGCAATCATGATGCTTACCATCAGGCACCTGATTTGCTCGTCTTGTCACTCACTATCATAAAAAAAACATAACATACATTCACGCATTTTTCCCGAAAGGGTAGGCAGAGGTGTACCCAGGACTCAGTCCCATAGTAGGTACACCCACATTTCGCCAGTATGTTATTGGTCCCATGTAATAGGGGACGAGCCTATTGCCATCTACCGGGCACAGTTCCAGACTCCAGGCAGTTATTGAGATAATTCTTAATGGAAAAATCCAATATTTAACACTGCCTGACCTGGGAATCGAACCCGGGACCTCTTGATTGGCAGTCGAGCATGCGCCCTCTACGCCACCGAGGCACCGAGGCCCACGGGAACGAAAACTCCTAATTTGTATGCCGAAATGGTTGATCACAGCTTGTTTATCCTACTTCCTACTAATATTATAAATGCGAAACTTTGTGAGGATGGATGAATGTTTGTTACTCTTTCACGACAAAACTACTGAACCGATTGGGCTGAAATTTGGTATATAGGTAGCTTAGACCCGGGACTAACACATAGGGTACTTTGTTTCCCGATATTCCTACGGGAACGATGTATACGCGGGTGAAACCGCGGGGCACAGCATATTTTTAATAATTATATAAATAACATAATCTCACCTATATGATATATACGTGTGTATCACAAATAAATTATTTCCATTTGAATTTGAAGAACCACTTTGATCTAGTATCTAGATTGTCGGGGTCATTGTCCATTCACATTTTACAGGGAACACGACCTCCTATAGCAGCTTGACACAATCCTATGGAAAATTTATCAAATCGATGTTTTGTATTCCCCTGTTCCCTCCGAATATAGTAAACCTATTTGATACATATACATCTCGATATTTTAAAGATGAAATAAACCATGTCCCTATTATTTTCTTCTATATATACTCTTAAATTTATTGTAGTAAACGTCTAATCACGTGAGTAAAACTGATTTTTAGAAGTTCACTATAAAAAAGCCAAGTGTTTATAAGAAAAACTATAATTATAGGAACATAGGTTACTTCACTATAAAAATATTAGGATATAAATTTATAGAATGGCTCTATAATAGTCGGAGGAAACACGGGAATACAAAACATCGATTTGGTAATTTTTTCAAAGGATTGTGTCAAATTTCTAAAAGGCCACGTATGCACTTAATATGTTTCATGTCGATAGAACGTGTGACCTGATTAATTATAATACATATTAGGTAGGTACGTAATATTATATTGCACCATTGCTTGTTATTTGAGATTGAAGTGTGTGCAATGTGTTTATATTGCAAATCCTATCATCATCAATAAATAATTAGCTTTACATAAAATAAATAATGACAGGTCTCCGCGTGCGCTTCGACAAGATACCGCTTTTATAATTGTAAAATGCGGCAACATAAATTACGCCGAAATCGGCGTAACCGTCCCTGTCCGATACAATTTTTACACACACTGGTATCGTTCTACGCTCTCTACAATTTGAAAACTGACGCATTTTCGATGCTGCTTTCATGTGGTGCGGTATCTGGTCAGAGCGCGAGCGAAAAAATTTGATTTATCTAAGTAGCTTTACCTACCTACCTATGATTAAATACCTAACCTATTATTAGATAGGTACCTAAAATTATTGTAAAGGATGTTAAGGAATAGACAAAATGTATTTGATGATACATTGACTAATCCGTGAATCGAAGGATCTACAAAGTTAAGGTTCGGACGTAAAGTTTTGAAGGCGAGTGAAAATTTTTGGTCTATTTGTATTTTGTAAATTGATCACCGAATCTATTCAGATTGTCTGAACATCAGGTACATTATGTACATCAAAAACTCTGTATACTTACTTCTGGAACAATTAACCCTTGAAAACCAACTGAAATTTGATGCAATGAATTTTGTTAGCTGGTGACTGGAATGGTTGTCAACCACGTTATTTTATAATATTATTAATACTTAATTCGTTTATTTCGGAACACTAATTGTCTTTCATTCATTGTTAGTAAGACATATATATAGTGAGTTATTGACATATTAATTTCTTTGTAAACCTAGCCTAGCATGGTTGGAGTTTGGTACAAACTGCGAGTCCGGCTGTTTAGTTTAAGAAAAGTCAGCAAACTTTCTGCATGATTTTAGTCCAAATTCTTATAACTTCTATGTAAGAATAATCGCTGCCTACCCCACCGGGAACAAGGCGTGTTTGTATATATGTATGTATAAGTAAATACTTCTAATTCCAGGCACCCACCAATTCTTCACCCGCACGCTGGTCGTCCGCGACCCAGAGCTCATCAAGAGAATGTGCGTCAACGACTTCCATCACTTCATGGACCGAGGGTTCTTCTTCAACAAGGAGGTGGATCCTCTGGCTGGCTCCGTGCTCTATCTTCGAGGGAATGAGTGGAAGAGGTTACGGGCTAAGATCTCGCCTATATTCTCGTAAGTCTTCTTTTTGAGGTCTGTGGCCCGACGTAGGTAGTCGGTTTTCAGGTTGACATGACCCAACAGCTTATAGCTATAAGCTTATAGCTTATAGCGCTGGTGATTGCATTGTGAATATAGCGTTGAAGGAAATGTGACCTTGTTTTTCATCTCTTTCCCTAACTTAGTCGCCTTAAAGAAAGAAAGGGATGAAAAACATACGTTACGCCATTCAAGGTCATATTTTCTTGCTTTAAAGTGTTGTTGGCAATGCAATTTCTAGTGTTGTAGTATACCTATAAGCTTCTTGACATGACCTAAAGACTTGGTATAGTGTTTATGTCGATAGCCAGGATCAAGGCGACATGGGCCTTCCGAAGCACGGTGGTATGGCGGTGAAGATTTGTGTATATTTTGTGTTTCGTACTTATCATCATAATTTCAGCCACAGAAAGTAACATAGGCTATAGATTAAAAAAAAAATAGGGATCCATAAGAAAACTGCAATATTGTGAATCAAAGTTATTAATTACATAATTACCAAAAATGTTCATTAATTTGCGTGCGCTGTGAAAAGTATTGGTGGTAGAATAAAGTAATGTTCTAGGGGTTTGTAGAACTTAACTTAAGGTTTGGTCACTATAACAGAAATAGTCATTAATTTGCGTGCGCTGCGTAAACCATAAGAGTTATATCTATAAAAATACAATATATTACGAATTTACTCCTGTTAAAACCCATGCGAAGCCGGGGCGGGCCACTAGTATATTATAAGACTTATATCAGCTTTCAGCAAATTACCAATATTTAACAAAGTTATCAGGATGGCATTTGGCATACAAATGAGGAGGAAATAAACGATAAGAGCCGTGCCAAACTTTCCCGAGACCGTTTTTGTTTTCTTTTTGTCTGTTACGCGCTCCATTGATTCCCTTATTTGCTATTCCAATCTTTAGGAAACTTAAAGGGAAGTCTTAAACCGGATTTTACGCTACGATCTTGAATATTTTGCTCTTGGCTACAATGTTTAGGGTGAAAGGTTTTGCCTTACGTTCGACACGTCTAAGTAACAAAGCGTTCAACTACTCTAAAGGTCAATTTATCAATGTGTCTAAGTAGACGAAAGTCCAAAAGGTCGTTTTAATACGAGAATAGTGGATGGATTGACGACATCAAAAGCAGCTGGATGCGAGTGGAAAGAGAGAGAGAGAAGAGTGACAGAATAAAGAGAGGCATATGCCCAGCAGTGGACTATAGAAGGCTGATGATGAAGGCTGAAGAGAGTGGTTCCAAAAGATGAGATAGATTACATCATCAATTTAAGATATTAGGTAAGTGTAATGCCATTTCAATATTAACCTAAATCTTTAGTGTTTTGTAATATTTAAATGCCAATCGACAGCCGACTAAATGTTAGTTTATGAAAATGAAATGACTTACATCATCATCATTCATTCATCAGTTATCAGGTCGTATCATTCCAACGCTCGGCGTAATATCCACTAACAGGGAGCTTTTGTGTCATTTGTCAATTTTGTAACACCTAAAAATGGGTGAATCCACAAATAAGACTGTCTTTGGCAACTGCAAGCTAGTCAAATTTTTGGGTTTTATAAAATTAAGAAATGACAAATGAAATGAATGCTCTTAAAGCCCAGCGGTGGCAGGATACGAGCTGATGAGAATGATGATGTCATTTAATTAATTTTTCAATATTTCAGGCCCAACAAACTACGTGGAATGTTTCCCCTCATAGATAATACTGCAAGTGAATTCGTTATTCACGTTAAGGACATAATAACCAAAGCAGATGAGAATTATACCAAAAATAGTATTAATAACTTAAAAAGTTATGAAAAAGATGACGAGGAAGTTAGAACAGAAAGTAAAGAGCATAATGTAGATTATGACATCAATAATTATTCGAAAAATGTTCTTAAAAATATAACTAATGGATTTAATAACAACAATGGTGTTACTGATGTAGATCAAATAATTAGAGAAAATATAACAGAACATCACATAGAAAATGGTATTAAACATAGAAACAATGTAATAAAAAATTTCAATAAATCAGATGTTACACAGAATGGAAAGGCAATTATCAACTTTAAGGCGGAAATTGCAGATAATAATAATAATATCAATGAAGTTAACCCGAATGTGGTAGAAGAAAATCTGGGTAATAGTTTCAAGAATAGTGGTGTTTCAAATTATACACAGAATGGAAAAGTAACCATTAATATAAATGAAAAAAATGTAGAAGACAATAAACATATCAAAGGACATATCTCAGCTGTGGTGGATTCAGAGAAATTAGTAGGAGGTTACACGGCAGATGCTATAGTGCCGTGTGCCTTTGGTTTAAAAAGTGGTGTTATGTATAATGAAAAGGATCCTTTTGCCGTAGCTTTACAGGCGTTTTATGAAATGACTGTGTATAACATATTTGAAAAGTAAGTCCGCAATCAAAACTATATAGGTAACCCAGCAAATCTAAGAAGTACCGTGTGACGTTTCATCTTTTTAAGCTTTGGGACATAAGAAATAACTTTGCATAGGCATAACACACAATTTCAATAAGCTTCGCCGTAAAACCATGGACTAATGATTTTTATCACAACATGTACAATTCTTAATTACTACATATAAATCCAAATTCAAACAAGGCGAAATAAGAACGGTGCTTATTAGATTTGCTGGGGTGTAGTTATTGTTAAAGTTAGTTGGTGCAACCGAGACTAAAATTTGAATATGTTATTATATGAGAGATAATTGTTAGAGATTGTTTATGTCACTAAAAGGACAATTTAATCAATTTGCATTCATGAAGTATATAAATCAAGCTCTATTTAATACAAATTGTACCTATTATTCAAAAAACATTACTAACCACACTTTTTCAGGACAATGCAGCAGTTCTGGCCAGTTTTCGCGTTATTCTTCAGAATGAGAATAATTCCTAAGAAAACGCATGATTTTTTCACCAACATTGTTACTAGCGTATTGAGAGCCAGAGAAAAAGGTAATATTAATACTTACTCGTATCAATTTATCAGAATTTAAACTACCTACCTAAATAATTTGAGTGACTGCAATCGTTTCAAAAGCTTTTGCGAGAATAGTTAACAAACACACATGTATCCAAAATTTCAGGTTATTTAACAAGTTCATTATTCATTAGTAAGTAGGGTAGTTAGATGTTGTTATCTATTTACTGATATATATTTAATTATTTCAATGTTTTATTTAATACGTTGTAACCAGGAGAGCAGGAGAAACGTGGAGACTTCATAGACATGATGATGGCGTTACGGAACGATGACAATAACAACAAAACCCAACAGGTTGATGGAAATGACGTTGAGATCAGTAAGTTTTTCACAATATTATTAAGAAGATATGTCCTATATACATCTACATCTAGAGAATTAAGGAATAGCTCGAGGCTACTTCCAGCTCGTTTTTTTCTTAAAAATTTGGTAAACAGGTACAGCCTTATGTCAGCCGCAGCGGTTGCAAGAAATAGCTTTTAATAACGTATATGGCATTCAACAATGGAAATCCTTGCGTTGACATTTCCGAAATTCAAAGAAGTTTACATAATTTTTATCTTGGGAAGAATTATTTATTGAAGCTTAGGTACACTACCTATATTATGTGGCTCTTTTGTGCTCAAAATATAACGTCGAAATGCGTTTAAATTCTCATTATTTCGCGTTACGCCAAAGAATTTTGCACCAAGTTTGAAGACTTTAGCATACTTGTTATCCCAAAAATTCCCAAGAGATAAAGATAGGCGAGATAACAGAATTTCGCGGGCAAACTGCGCCCATTTTCCAACAGTTTAGTAATTTATAAACTTTTAGTAAATTATCAAGAAAAATGGACGCGAAAACGAATTTTAAGTTTTATCTCAGAGATAAGGGAAGTAAAGCTATTTTAAGTGGAACAGACAGTCATTTGACCTAGGGATTACTGATCTTAGTAAATTCTTTTAGTTTTGAAGTAAGATTGAGGATTGAAGAGTAGGGTTAGTACTAAAGAACGTTAGAAAAAGTTAAACCCGACCAAGAAACTTTCGTCATAAGATTAACAAAGTTTAGTTTAACCTTGAAGACTCCGATAGTGTAGAGAGCTGTCTCTCAATAGATTATAATTTAAGCTGTTTTATTTCGACATCGGATGACTTATTTCACTTTTAACATTTACTATGGGCATAAAGATGTATCAATGTCAATAAGTGCAGTCACTCCCTAAAAAGACGTCTTTGATGAAGTCTAATAGGTACGTGTTTTATTACAAACAAGTATCATAAGCAAACCACATCGCTTTAAAAAATAGCTGTAACATTTATTGTTTATCATTTATAAAATCGATAAAAGAACCTTTATACATTAGAAGTTTAGATTTTCATATAAAATGGAATATCACAATTATGGTGAAAGAGAGAATGATTTGGTCCTTAATTGTATGTGGTTGGCTCTCTTGTTGAGGCCTTTCTTTGTGCCGAAACATGTAAGGTTCGTTTAAATAAGGAAATCGTATAGTTTTATCATATTTATGAAAACTGTTAAAAAACCGATCTTGAGTATAAAGTATATCACAAAAATTGCAGCGGACATGGTGATATCAGCCAATGCGTTCATAATATTCCTGGGAGGTTTCGAGACCACCTCCTCGACCCTGGCCTTCCTCTGTCTGGAGTTAGCCGCTCATCCTGACGTCCAGGAGAAGATGCGCCAGGAGATCCTGGACGTGATCGCCAGGAGAGGAGAGATCACGTATGAAATGCTGCAGGAGTTAACTTATATGGAAATGGTGATACAAGGTAATCTGTAGTTTGTGTTGATAGGAAATGATTTTGTTTGTAGGATTTTAAATAAATTGATAAACACTTGCACGCCTTCATCATCATCATCATCATCATCTCAGCCATAGGAAGTCCACTGCTGAACATAGGCCTCCCCCATTGATTTCCATCCAGTCCGGTTGTAAACGTCCGGCATCCAGCGTGTTCCTGCCGACCATATCTTGTACACCTTGCATTAATATTAGGAGACTTTCCTGTCACCCGAATTTTGGCCCGAAGGAATTGTGTTCCGGCGCTTCAGGGAGGCCTACCTAGTGTATAATATAATAATGTAATTTTGAGGTTTAATTTTCTATGTATATTAGTCTGTAAGGTATTTATTAATATGGCCCTCTGTTGCGTATAATTTATTGTTATACGTACAATTGCCTGAAATAAATGTATTATTACGAGTATGTCGCTCAAAAACACGGGATATACCCACCCCCTTATTACGGACGCAACAGAAGTGTGGAAAGCGTTTAAATTGCTAAATGTCTCCTGTTAAACATCATTTTTGTATAGGTACGGATACTTAATTCCTTTTGACAGCAGACATTAAGCAATTAAGGTGACGCAGTGTTAAATAATGAATCTAAAATCGTGCGCTGAGTCCCGCAACCCGCCCACAGTCCTGTATATTACGCCAAAACAGTATTTCTTGAATAAAATAAAAACTATTGCTAATTGAATAAAATCAAATTAACACATTAAAGCCTGTGCATAGATTAATCTATACAAAAAAATTAAGGGCATAAATGAGTCTCATTTCCCTGTAGAATGAGAATCTCTATTTTTATGGAGCAGTTTTTGATATTTTTTTCTCTGCTGTAAAAGTAAACCAATCATGTAAACCAATTACCAAAATGATGTCAATATCATGGTAAATGTAAAAACATAAATATTAGATCCAAATGTTTTGTAGTTGCTGAGAAATATTGAGATCCCTACCGCCAATATTTTCAATTCGTCGTCTTAAACGCTTTCCACACTTCTGTTGCGTCCGTAATAAGGGCGTCTTTTGATAGGCGTGCACGGAGACCATTTTTTTTAAGTCCAACGTGCAGAGGCCCCTTTGAGCTTTTAATCTAAAGATAATGTATAGCATCTATCGGGGTCCATCTCTGAAATTTATTATTATTATTACTTATATTATGAATGCGAAAGTTTGTGAGGATGGACGGATGGATGGATAGATGTCTCTTCCACGCTAAAACTACTTTACCGATTGGGCTAAAATTCGGTATGTAGAAAGTTTCGACCCTGGAATAACACATAGGGTACTCTTTATTCCAATAATACCACAGGAACGAAAACTAAGAGGGTGAAACTGCGGGGCACAGTTAGTAGAACAAAACAAGAAGAAAGTACATTTGCAGTTAATTTAAGCTAGTACAAGTGATTACGCATTACATTTAAATGCATTACATTTAAAAATAGTACTGTCATTGCTTGTTTGAATGGAATGAGGAATTTAATGATGTCTCGACTCTCTCGACTCTTTTCACTGAAAGAAATGCTTTTTTACTTTCAATTAGATGCCTACAAGCATCTAATTTGCCCTACTTGACATATAATGACGGTTGATCAAACATTAATTGCTCGAAAACGAATACGCTATATCCATGAGACCTGTGAATCGTGAGCTCTATAGTTTGCCACGTCGCATAGAACAAAATCCCTAAAGAACATGTCCTCCAACGATTAATAGCGATAAGCATCGGATTGACGATTTCAGTGATGATTTATTTAAGCAATTTCCATCAAATGCTATTAAAAATACCACTTGGCTAATGACAGCTTTCTCTCTACCGATAAGTGGCAGATGATTTAGACTGCCACAGAATTTTTTGATTGGATGGTCGAAATATTTCAGCCATGTTCGCAGATCATGTAGATCATGTTATATTATGAAAAATTGCAAAAGCCCGTGTTACTCATTCCGGGGTCGCTTTATGGAGTCGAGTTTTTGAGTAAAAACACTCAAAAAGATTTTTACTCAGTTCATTATGATTTTAATTTTAATTGCTTTTATATATTATTTTATGTTGTGTTTTCAGAATCGCTCCGTCTATACCCGCCATTCCCAACCATACAGCGCATGTGTACTAGAGACTACACGATCCCCGGAACTACTACAGTTGTCGAGAAAGGAACTATTGTATTGTTCCCTATACTGGGGGTACATAGAGATGAACAGGTGATTTTAAATAGAAATTTACAAATCATTGAAAAATACACAGAGATTTTTTTTAAAAGGTCTTCAAGAGCTCATTTGCTTCTTCACTCCCACTTCACTCACTTCACCACACACTCCATCACACACACACTCACTTACACACCCCCTCTCACATTCACACTTACTATCCTACTCTCATGTGTCTCATTCACTCACTAGTCATATATAGACTTTAAATTAACAACTTTACGAGTACAATCAAAATCTTTAATTCTAATTTATTTTGACTAAATCTGCCTTTCAGTATTTTCTAAAATTCACCAAATGAGTGAAAGAGAGTGAGATTGTGTGTGAGGAGCGAGGGAGTGAATTAGGGTGTGAGACAATGATTGTGTGTGAGGAAGTGAGGCAATGAATGAGTGGGTAAGTGAGTGAGGTGTGAAGAAATCAGTGAATAAAGGAGTGAATGAGGGGAGTGAGACAATGATTGTGTGTGAGGCAGTAAGTGACGCAGTGAATGAGTAAGTGAGTGAGTAAGCGAGTGAGGGACTAAGTCAATGATTTACTTTTAGTTTTGCTGAAATTCACTAACAATTTATTATCAATAACTTATCAAATAACATTGTTTCCAGTATTTCAATAAAGCGGACTCATTCATCCCGGAGCGCTGGGCTGCGTCGGAGCCCGCGCCGCCGCCCGGGGTCTACATGCCGTTTGGGGACGGACCTAGATATTGTATAGGTCAGTATTCATTACGACATCTTTATGTCATTACGACATCTTTATGTCGTTACGGAATCAAGCTAGGGTATCCAGATAAGATTTTTGTATATAAAGACAAATTTTACTGTATTACGAGTATATATTAGGATTTAAAACATTGAAATTTTGAGGAACCTAACATGGGACTACTATGGGTACACTTGTGCTTATACCTTCAGGGAAGGAAGGCGTGTTGTTAGGTTACGTATGTATAATAAGTAAGTCTTTTTTGTAATGAAGTCGCTCAAAAGAAAATAATTAAGTAAGAACCGGCTAAGGGTTATCAGATCCAGATAATGGGCCGAGGCGTCTCCTGGATGAAAACCACCAAACTGCCAACCCGCCAACCCGCCTGCCAAGCATGGCGAGTTATTGCAAAACCTCCTTATGGGGGAGGACTATGTCTGGCTATGGACTTCCTTCGGCTGAGATGATGATGGTGATAATAACTTTTTGTTAATTTTTTTTATTTTTATACACTAAGCGGTCTACGGTGGGTAGATTGCGAAATGCATCACCTATAGGCAATGACGTTGAATTGCTTTCTTCCTACCTATAGGTAAACACGCGCCCCCCATAGGCGTTAGGTAGAAGAATTTCGCCGACGTCTAGTACCTCCACGGTAGCTCAAGTGGTAGAGTGCCCACCACCCGGAATGGTGCGGAGGGTGCGTGGTTCAAATCCAGCCCGTGGTTGAAATTTTTCTTTCAATATTCGCATTGTACAACTTTTTGTTATTTTGTAGTTGCTTCAATTTAGAAAAAATTAAATAATAGTAATTTTTTAAAAGAAAACTAACCCATTCCAGGTAAAAGATTCGCTATGATCCAAATGAAATGCTGCCTCGTCCGCCTCCTGCAGCATGTCCGCATCTCACCCGCACACGATACGCGCCGAAACGCACCGTTCTGCGCCGACACACGCTCGCCCCTCACGCTGCATCCTGCGGATTCACTCGTTAGAATTACACTGTTATGACGAAGATAATGTTTATATTTATAATAAAAAAGTGGATGTTTTCTTAATTAAGAAGATGGTATTATATTAAATAATATAATATCGCATTGTATTAAAAAAAGTGTGTATAAATAAATGAATGTGAAAATATTATATATAATATGTATATTATGTAATAGTTTCAAGCTCCGGGGGTCGATCCCGGGTGTTGTATTTCAAACGAATAAAACCGCTTTAGTCTTATAAAATCATTGAAGAATGCGTCTTTCATATATGTATAAAATAAAAAGAAACCTATGGTTGTACCTACTTACTTGATATTACATTTTTAATTTACCTGTACTAATCTCCTTAAATATTAAGTGTTTACATACATAGGGCCTCTTTCACCATGCTCGAGTAAAGTGCCGATTAAGCTACCCGTCTATTAAAGTGGCGAGTAAGGCGCAGTGCTAATTTCATAATCTCTGAGTTAGACTAATCGGCACATAAACTGGCCTTTTTATGTAAAACCATAGGTAAAACTGACAAAACCATTGCCGTAGATTCTACGATAGACAAGAACGTTCTTAAAAATATTTGCTCAATTTCTGTTACTTAGCTCAAAGTTGCGTTTATTTATTAAGGGCAAATACGTTAACAATAGTTTGTAATCAAATCAAACGAAAAATAAATACTCGATTTGTTTTCTCGTAGTATAAGCACAGCTTCGTACGCGTTAACACTGCATGGATCTAAGCTACACTAAAGTAAGGTGCACGGATTGAAAGGCACTTTAGTCGACCAAAGTGAGTGTTTGGAACGCGAAATCTAGTGTAGTACATTAATACAAAAGTTACTTGGGAACTTTTGTCCAACGATATTTACGTATCCAGTAGCACTAATCGGCGAATAGTTAATCAACAATTTACTCGAGGATGGTGCAAGAGGCCTTAGTTATCGGTTGTGCGTTGTATAAACTTTTTAAATATACGTATTTCATAAACATTCTTCATTTTATTATGACTGATCTAAAGAGCAAACTACACTTGAGAGTGTGACGAGTCGGGTGTTAAATACCGCTCAACAAGAAATACGCTCAAATACAAGAAATGCAACATCAACCGACCCACGTTCGCGGTCAGGTGTGTATTGCACTTAAGGTTAAACTAAGGGTGGGTTCCCAACGAGTCACAGTGTGACACGCGGGGAAAAAAAATTCCCATCGAGTAACACTTGTTGCACAGTGTGACTGGATGGGACGGATTAAAAAAAAGGTTGCAACGGGTAACAGTGAACGAGTCACAGTCTGACACGATGGGATAAAAAATATCCCAACGAGTCACAGTGTAACTCGTTTCAAAACACACAAAAATAATGGCGGCGAAGTTAGATCTTTTTCCGAGACTTTTCATCAGTGATGGCTTTTTTATTAAATAGGGATGAGGTATTGCGGGCTGTATTTTAAAATATATATTAGGAACTCTGCGGATTCATACTTATGTGGATAACAGATCTTTTTATTGGACCTATTAGTCACCATTATGGTAAAACGTTATCCGTACAAAATGAAAATACGCTGATATGAAGCAACAGGGAATAATTATTTACCTCTCAATTGTTTGTGTTGGCTTTGGATTTGGCCTTTATTTGCGCGAAAACATATTTTGTTGTTGCACTACAAAAGTTTTTGCGTGAAAGAGTAACAAACATACATCCATCCATCCAACCTCATAAACTCTCGCATTTACAAGAACAATATGACTTGAATATTAAGTGCCTACACTTATTCCTTGAAAATGTCGTATATTAAATTTCATTCTGAACAAACGAGGTACATTTTCTAAGAAGCTTAATAAAATTCTAGCACCTGCGACGCGGATTTAAAATTCATGGACATTTTAAAACGTAGACACTTCAATTTACATCGTATCCGAGATACCGGAAGCGGATAATACAATAAAAAGTTCTGATTTCATTTGTTTTATGAATTCAATATTTAACTTGCAAATGAATAAATTAATCTATTTTATTATTACAAGCTTTCAACTAACTTGGATGTCCGGTACAAATTTTGCGATAGTTGAGATAGTCGAGTTTGGGCTCGTTTTCTTTTTTTGTTTTATTTGTTTGTGACCATAATAACATTAGTCAAAATTGATTAGTTAGGTATTAACAACACTGACAACTGAAACTTAAACATTATGCTTACACCAAGGTAATGCAGTATCAGTGCATAGACCACCTGCTCGGAGATTTCGTTTCCATTCTAAACTCATACTGGAGTCCTGGGTTCGATCCCCAGGTCAGGTAATTGTAATTTTGGGAATTATCGCAATGACAACCAGGAGTCTGGAACTGTGCCCGGTAGATGGCAATAGGCTCGCCCCCATTTTTGTTCTCAGTTGTAGGAAGTCCACTGCTGGGCATAAGACGGGGAGTCATATAAGGGGGTAGGTACACCCCATATGTAGGTAGGTGTACCTACTTTGGGAATAACACCTGAGTACACTTCTGCCTACCCCTTCGAGAAAAGGTGTGATGACACCTTTGATGTATGTATGTAATTACTAAACTCATGAAAGCAGGGTCTTTTAAGTTAAGTCGTCGGTGCTTATAAAGTAAGAGTCAGGTTTCAAGTTGGCACACAGTACGGAGTAAGCAGCAATGTGCTGATTCAGAAAACAAACCTGTTACTACACTGAGACATTTTTTATGTGTGTAGCATGGATCATAATATTAATAAGGTATAAATACGTAGCAATACACATTCGTATGCCATTTATTAGTATAAGTTTAGTTGTGAAGAACCAAGAAACAGTTATTAAAACTTTTTGGTACTTTGAACTATTTTTTTGTTGTTCTGGAAGTCGGCAAGTGAAATGATTGTGTGAACAAGACTCATGAAAAACTTGAATATGAAAAAAAAGCAGTGAGTAACCATAGCCTATCAAATTTAAGAAGTATCGTTTGACATTTTTATGTACTTTTAATAACTGGCGTCACTCAAACTCGCCGTCAAACCGTCTGATTATGAATTTTATCACAAGATGTTTTATCCATTGATTTGAAGGAAAGGGGAGATAGGGTACGTTCTCCCAGCGCTAACTCAACAACTGGCATATGCAAGTTAAAAAAACAAAGATAAAAAGACGTACCTAAGACCGAAATGCGAACGAGACAACAATTAACTTTACTGACATACGTGGACCTAATGGGACCTAATTTGAACTTTCCATTTTCGTGAAGCCAGTAGTACCTCATCGCCCTTTGTCTTTAAATCAATGGTTTTATTACATTTATTCTTTATCACTAATTCAAATCCTTCAAACATGGTACAATAAAAACTATCAAACGGATTTCTAAGATTTGATGCTTGTTTGATACACTATTTATAAGATCATTCATACTTTTTACTTAGTTTTTTTTTTATATGGGACAACTTCCACACACGGTCATCGGTCCCAAACTAGACCAGAAACCTGTACTATGGTAACCAGATGACTGGTATAGATACTTATATAAGCTTATAACACCCAAACACAGATCAAACGGACATGTTCATGCACACAAATGTTTGACCTGACCGGGGATCGAACCCGGGGCCTGCGGCACAGAAAGCAGAGTTACTAACGTCTGAGCCAACGAGGCTGTCTAATTAACCAACAATTAACCAAGGAGGTCGTAAGTTCCAAGAATAAGGTTTATTTAGTTTTTTTATTTTTATATATAGATAGATAAAGATTTGAAAATGCAGCTTCTCTCAAATTGCGCGTAACATAATGCTAGAGGGCGTGCTTAATTGTGTTGCAAAGATTCGGGTACGCCGACTCCAATTTTCCTACATTTGAGAAGAACGCCAGCGAGAAGTATCTAGTCGAAGCGCGCTCCGACCTATCAACATAATCTAACATACAATTACGCCTTTTTCCCGAAGGGGTAGGCAGAGGTGTACCCAGGACTCAGTCCCATAGTAGGCACACCCACATTTCGCCAGTATGTTATTGGTCCCATGTGATGGGGGCGAGCCTATTGCCATCTACCTGGCAGTTCCAGGCTCCAGGCAGTAATTAAGTCCTAATGGAAAATTCCAATATTTAAAACTTCGCTTCTGGGGATCGAACCCGGGACCTTATGATCTTCATAATATAAGTCATAATAAAATAATCTAAAATTATTATCATCTTGATATTATTAGATATCAAGAGCAAACATAAAAATTGTTTAATTTTTTATTACTTCCAAATGCTAGGATTTATTTCGCGCTATTTGTGTTTTTTTCTATATTTGTGGAAAAGAAAAATAAAGAAGCCGTGTGTTGCAAGTCCTAAATCCTCTAAAAAAATAAAACAAGCTGTACAAACCCCGCCCAACGTCAGAATGCGGATGTTTAAAAACATAAAAAGGTTTTTTACAGTGGCCCTCTTTCACGGGTTCCTTTCACGTCACTTGCCGGAGACTTTTGCTATCATAATTGCGATCCGACGTCGTGAATGGACTATGTTTTAGATAAAACGTTGGGTTTACAGTCATCTGCGGGATATTATGGATTATCCTTTAATGCTTGGAATATAGGACATGTTTGCTTTGACCATATGTGAGCTTAGGCTGCTTTCACATGTGCGGCAACGCGACAGTATTAATATCTACCCTGTACTTTGATTCAAGGGAGTCACCAGCCGATGATTCAGGGGGAGGGGGGGGGCTAGTCAAGGAATTTCTACCCAAATTCCCCATTTGGGTAGACGGTAGATATACAACAGGTATGTGCCTGTATACAATTTACAATTACAAATTTCTATGAAACAGAAAAGCCCTACATTTTGTAGATTTTTTACAGTTTTGTAGATTTTTTTTTTATGAAATAGGGCCCAGATGGTTCTGTATTTAAAATATGGCGGCACTTGAATGTCAACATTGACAATAAAGGCTACATTTTTTCAATTCTCTCAACAGGGCAGCAGCCCCCCCTACCCCCCCTTGGCGACGCCCTTGCTTTGATTTCAAGAAAAGGGGAGATAGGGTACGTTCTCCCAGCGCTTTCTCAACAACAGGCACGTGCAATTTGCTCAATTTTTAGTGTCGTTTTTATGTTTATTGTTTTGTGATGGTATTTAAACTTGTGTAAAGTTTTAAAATATTAAGAGATAGTAAAATCGAAAACCTAGATTAAAAACTGTGGTTAAAAACAATGAAACTAGCGCCAAAATGTTATGTCAACACTAATACTACTTCACATTATTTCCACCACAATCCTACTAATCAAAGAAACTAAAAATTCTATCCCACTAATATTATAAATCTCAAATTTCAGTACAATGTGAAAAACTTACGATTTTAACAGGTGAACATGGACCAAAATAATTTATACGAAACATTTACTAGGTACTTTCGTTTCGGAGGAGTTTGGTGACAAATACTTTGACATGAGAATTTTATATATTATTAGATATTGTTATAACGCCCCAATGTTGTAAAATGCCTATGTCGTGCTCAAAGAATTTACGAAGTATATAGAGACAAACTTTTTTCTTTTTTTGGAAAGTAAACCTTCATGTTAACAAAACAGGACTACTTATATTGCCAACTTGATGAAACAACACAGTCCAATTATCAAACCTAGGTTCGAAATTTAAAAAGATTTTAAAATTTGGAATGTGGAATTTTGACTTTAGAAACAATTGAAAAGATTTTTATTCATAATTTGATTTCGATAAAAATTAATTTGCTTTTTACATAATATTTTATTTGGTAAATGGTGAAAAAGTAAAAAAATGTTTTGTTAGAAAGTGTATCCTTAGGTGTAGTTGAATTAGTTTCTATTTATATCATGTGAGTTGTAAAATTATATAATATAGGTCATAATAATATAAGAAGTGATCGTGATATATATGTATATATTATATGAATATATATGATGATGCAAAGTAATTTAATAATTCTATGTGATGATGAATCATCAGCCAGAAGACGTCCATTGCTAAACATAGGCCTCCCCCATTGAATGCCATAAACTATTGATATGAGGAGATTTTGCCGTTATCAGTACGCTTGTTCTGCGGCTTGGTGATCGCAGCAGTTGGAATTGTTGGTGCGGGAGAGCTCTGCTGCCCACTCTCCGAATAACAATAATAATATTGTACTTGAAATTACTGGGCATGATGAGATTCAACAACTCATATCTCAGGGTGATAGGCGCAGTGCAGTGCCGCGCAGAATTTTGAATTTTACAATACTGGGTGGCACTGTGTCTGATATGGGCAATCATGATGCTTACCATCAGGCACCTGATGAGCTCGTCTTGTCACTCACTATCATAAAAAAAAAAAAAACCTTCTATGATTACACCTTAAATAACGAGCTTTGTTTAGTAAATAATTTCGCCGTGGAGTTACCGGCTTTAGAATAGTGCTCCACCCTCTCTACCTGTGGTTGCCGTAAGAGGCGGCTAAGGATTATCAGATCCAGAAGACGGGCAGAAGCGTCCTCTGCTTAAAAAACCATCGAACTGCGCTCGACAACCCGCACAACAAGCGTGTCGAGTATTGGCAAAACCCCCCCTATATGGGGGAGGCCTATGTTCAGGAGTTGATTACTAACGGCTGAGATGATGATTTATTTAGTCAATATTCGAAAATTAATTTTACAATAACAAGGGACCTTGGATCAATGGGAACGAGACGTATTTTATATCGCCGCGGCCCGAATACAGACCGCTGCCTTGCCGCTGTCAAACCATAATAATTGTCAAATCCGGTGGACTATTATTCACGCACACTAATAGGTCTCCATGCAAACAAGGCACTCTACCCTTTAAAATCAATAATATAATATTGTTTTGTATTGTTTACTCATTGGTTTTACAATTGTCTTATGATCAATTTGAATAATAGATGTTTGACTTTGTCTTTGATGATTATAAGTAAGTATATTATAATAATTAGCTTAGGTACATATCTCTCTCCATTCTAAGCATTAGCCAATATTTTTACCCGGACTGCGAAAAAGGAGGGATATGGTTTTAAAATAGTGAATTTATTCAATTAGATCACGGGTGAATTGATTCCGAGGTGAATTAACGCGACTGTTTTATTCCACTTTGTGCACCCAGGTGAATTCACCCAGGTGAACAAGGTGGAATAAACCACAATCTGACACATTTGCATGTCAATGAAGATTCAAATAAACAGTAATGAGTATACCGTGCGTTCGGAAATATACCTCTACAAGAAGATAAAATAAATTGTGATTACTAACATAATTGCGGTATCTAGGTTTGAAACCCTACACTAAGCATACTTACCATTTATAAAAATGGAGGCGTATAAGTTGGTTTATCCTCTTTATTCACCTGGGTGAATGAATGCCGAGGTGAATTGATGGGACTTTTTTTTCCCACTTGTTCACCCAGGTGAAATCACCCAGGTGAATAAACTTATAAGTTACCCCAAGTTAGGATAGTGGCAGCACCATTCAAAGGGCCCAAGCCAACCTGCACGTGGTACACCTGCTGACATACATTCGGAGCTCTGGCTCAACCTATACCTATAATATCCCGGCTCTCATATAACCTAGGTATTGATGGATTTGCAACCATCCTCATATCACACGTATTGACCTTCCTTGATTCCTGTGGCTCCTGTCGGTTAGGTCGAGAGGGTAGTGTTTATTCTGGGCTTGTAGTCGACGGGATGCAGCGTACATGAAGAGGTTTCTTGACCCTCTCTTCTCTTCTTGCCAATGGTGATAATGATGGTAACCAAGAAGAATGATATATCTGTTTCAGATATAAAACAATGTCTGCAACCGGCAACCTGTGTGAAACGATAAGCTTATCCGACGACGGAGACAACGACAATTTCAACATTACAGATATTCGACATATTGGTAAGGAACATCATAATCCTACTTCACGTCACATCACATCACACTTCCTACTTCCTTGCCTACTACTATCTTACTAATTATATTTATCCGCCGTGGGGTGCGGAAAAATACCTCACCCTCTCTACCCATGGGTGCCGTAAGAGTCGACTAAGGGTTTTAACCAAACTGCGCTCGCCAACCCGCCAGCCAAGCGTGGCGAGTATTGGCCATTGGCAAACCGCCCCCTTTAGGGGGGAGGCCTATGTTCAGCACTGGACTTGCTACGGCTGAGAAGAAGAAGAAGAATTATATTTTTATTTTAATATCCTACTTCTTACTATCCTTCCTATTCTATCCTACTAATATTATAAATGAGAAAGTTTTTGAGGATGGATGGATGGATGGATATTTGTTACTCTTTCACGCTAAAACTACTGAACCGATTGGGCTACCAAACACAAAAAGTACAAAAAGTAATTATTAAGGCATGGTATTACAATATAATGACTACCTCTGTAGTTGCAAGCATTAACGCCGAGATTGAAGTGCTGGGTTTAATTCTCAGTTCGGGTGAAATTTTATTGGATATTTTTTTAATAGCAACCTGGATTATTGATTTCATTTGATGTCAATATCCCTGTTCTGTTACATGGAACTTAAACACCTGGCTTATACCTGGCGAATAGTTGATGTAGAATGTAGGTACTATAGGACTGGATCCTTGCCTAAGTCCATGTTCGCCGTAAAAGGAGTAATGTTACGTTATGCTATAGTAATATATTATATTGTAACAGATGCAGAAATTATCGACTATGGTGTCCTAGAAGAAGGAGATGACGACGAAGAATCTTCAGAACCCATCCACCTCTCGGTAAATACACCCAAGATATCATCTCACGATGTTGATAAACATGTTCTTATTAAAACAGTCGACTGTGTAAAATATCCATGGTATTACGGCAAGTACCAAACACAAATATTAAATGGAATTGGTACTAAATCAAAGACACTTACTTTACCTATGAGGGAATCTGATAAATGTTTTTCGGGGAATCTAAAAGGGAGTAATAAAGATGATGATAGTTTTAACTCTACCACATTAGTAAATTCTCCAAAAAGCAAAATCGTATCAAAAATAAATATTTACGACAGAGAAGAATCTTTGATAAGGGCAAAAGAAAACTTGCAAAAAAATAAGAAGAGGTTTAAAGAAGATATGGAAATACTAAATGCAATAAAGCAAAGAAATTCATCAGAGGTTGATTTTCAAAGAAATAAAGGACTGATCGGCGTGAAAATAAAACAAAAGATTATAAATGAACCTACAAATGAACTAGAGGATAAAACTAATATAAAAATAAGTGGTAACTGTAAAAAAAGTAAAGAACAAGCTAGCAAAGCTTTAAAAGATATAAATAAAAAGTCTCCCAATACGAATATAATAATAAAAACTTTTGTTTATAATCACAAAGAAACAAACAACTTAAAAGCTACAGAAGAAAATACAAGAAATATTACAGTAGAAAACGATACAGGAGGCATCTCTTTAGAAAATTACGATGAACTAAAATGTAAACAACAAACAGAAAATAATCTTGAAGATGAAAAATATGTTAGTAAATGTGAAAAACAGCAAGGAATCTATAATAGTCTTGAGCTAACACAAAGTATAATAAATGAAATAAAGAAGATGTGCCCATTAAGCTTAAAAAAGAAAAACATCATTCAAAATCAAAGTAATGATAATGATAAATTTAGCGAAGCACTTAACATTGATACAACTATCTCGCATTCGATAAAACTAAAAAATAAGAAGATTGAATTGGAGAAACAAAATAAAGAGCAACATAAAACTGACGAGGTTAAAAATAAGAATCTCAAAAAACCAGCCAAAGATTCAAAGAAACCAAATGATATAAATCAGAAACTAAACATAAAGACAATAAAAATGGATCAAAAACTAAAAATTGATCAGCAGCTAATTGTCGCCCAGAAAGTAAGCATGGACCAGAAACTCAACATAAATCAGAAACAAAACATGGCTCAAAAACTTAACATGGAGCAGAAACTGGACCAAAAACTAAGTATAGATCAGAATTTACCCATGAAGCAAAAATTAAACACTACTCATAATCCAAACATAGATAAGAAACTCAATACGGATCTGAACCTGAACATGACGCAGAAACTAAACATAAATCAGGAATTAAATATGGATGAGAAACAAAACGAAGCTCATAAAGTAAATATGGAACAAAAACTAAACACAGCAATAAACCATAGAAATGTTTTAAACAGATCGTTTAATAGAAAATATTATGACAACGTAATTATACCAGATGTCATAAAAGATTGTGATAGAGTTGAAACTGTGGAGCATAATAGAAGTACAGGACCAGCATTAAATAATTCAAATTATAATACAACAAATGCAATTATTCAATCAGATTTTACTGTACCTGATCATATTATTTTGACAACCGACAAAAGGCAAGATTTTCCAAAGATAACTACGTATCAAACTAAACCTGTTTTATTAGCGAGCAATGAAACAAATAGATTGAAAGATTCTAGACCTTGCTCTGATCAAACCTTGCTAAATTATAATACAATAAATGAAAATTCATATAATAAAATGCCGAATCCAAATTTCACATCATTCAATGAGCGGATGAACAATTTAGTGCAAGGGCCAAAAGATGCCGCACCTTTATCTAAAAGGAACATAAAAAGGAAGCAACTCTTAAGCGTTTCCAAATCTGATATAATATGTGTTGACGATTACCTAAAAACGAATTTAATTTTCAAGACGAGCCCAACGATACCCAGCAATTTAGAACCACCAAATCTCCCTCGAGACAAACAACTAATACAAACGATTTTTACGGACAGAAACAATCAAGCAAATAGAAACCCAACGGACAGAAACAATCGAGGAAATAGAAACCCAACATGTCAGAAAGTTATAAGCAACCATATTATTCGACAAGCACAGCTATCAGCCAATGTAGCAAGACCATACAAAGTTGTAAAAAACACCATTCGACCAGTATCGTCAGTATATCATAGACCGGATTTTCAAGCAAACATAATTAGACCTCCAATGGTCCGACCACCTTTTGCTAACACAGTAACACATCAAATGCCTTTGCAACAATTTCAGTCTCCAAGATATGGATTTCAGACGAACTTTTCACCACTGAATCATATTTCATCCGCTGAGACTTCTAAAAATACACCTTATGGTATCAACGAGATGCAAAAAGCTCAGTTACCTAGTCATAGATTTGAGACAAACTATGCACCGTATACTATGCCTGCCGAACCTCCTCGAACTGCACCTATCAACATGCCTACGCAGAATTCTATGCAATCGTTTTCTGGTTGGAACGTTCGAATACCCAATAGCGTTAATGTTCCACCAGGCATTTGCGACGTACATCCTAATTTAAACTTTAATTATCCACCTCCTCCCGTGCCACCTCCTCCACCACCTACTACGCCTTCACATAATGGCTCCATAATTGGTAGAAATAACGAAGGAGTAGTTAAGAAGATTAATCTTACGCCATCGAAACTTCAGGCCTTAGAAATGAACCAAATACCAAAACAGAAAACAACTGTAAGTACACCAACATCATCGTTAACATCGAAGAATGAAATGATGGAGGAACTTCAAAGAGAAAACATTGTTGAGAGTTCAAAAAGAGACCAGAAAAGACCGCCTGCGCAAGATAAGAACACTCAAGAAACGACAAGGTACAGGCCCGGTCCACTATCAAAGAAATTGAAACAGAATTTGGCTACATCAGAAAATCCTGATAAGAACTCAGCAAGTGGTCCTTCGGATGGTAACTGTGCAAAAGTGGTTCCTAAATCTAGTAACAATTATTCAGCGCCCATTCTTCCTATACCGACCTATGATATAATGTTACCTAAAACGCCAAATAAACAAAAGTCATTAAAACCTCGTAACTTAGGCATTAGCAATCCCAAAAAAGGTCTAACCTCTCAAATGAAACTCAAAAATAATTTAGCTGATTTAAGGAAAGCTATCAATGCTAAAAAGATTTCTTTGGCAGAATATAAGAGGAGGTCTATATTAGATAGAAAAAATGAGAATGACGATGTTTTATACAGCCCAAGAAATATTACGCTATAAAATAGAAAAATATTATTTGGAGTCCACTTGTTCAAAAAGTCCGTCATTGTTGCGTACCAAATCGGCCCCCATATTACGAACAGCAGTAGAAGTGTGGAAAACGTTTAATTGCTTAATGTCTGCTGTCAAACGGCATACAAAAAAATGACATTTGACAGCAAAATTTACTGCTGTTGTTACGAGATTGCATGTTCCTAATACCAAAATTTCTTTTTAATTTTTGTCTGTTACTAATGCCATTATATTTTTTTGGTGTCTCACGTTTATATTAGCCAAAATGCTTTGGTGAAATTAATAATTTTATTGTCTTACAATCGTAGTTAATCGTAGTGTAAGCTAAAACCCAACCCAAGATTTTCAATAGGTTGGAAAGTCACCCGGCTTCATACCAAAAAAAAAAAAAGTCGATGGCCGTTTTTATTTCTGCTTTTGGAACGAACTCATAGATTATAATTATAATAATAATAATATAGATAAGTACCAAACTAATACCATATATTGTCGTCTTATTATATAAAAGCTTTACTTATTTTATTAGTTACTTCTTTAGTTTATTTATAAGTGTAAATTAAATTTGTTATTTCATGGAATAAAGACTCATTACGTATAATAATTCTAATATATTTTATTTTTGCTTTTAATATCTGTGTTTACTTTTTAATTATTATTTTTTTCTTTAAAAAAAATACTAGAATATATCATGAATCGAAACACAATAAAATATATTACTCATATTTTAAAATCTAACCCATTTACACATAATTAATTGCTTTATAGATTACACAGTATCACAAAATAAAAGGTATAGAAAGCCGGCTCCATCTGTTTTTCTATAATACAAAAATTACACTGGTTGTGTACAGTGGCTTAAAGCGTCTAGTAGTTTTCATCTAATTTTCATAATCCGCGTTTATGTAATGCGCGCATGTGTTTTTGCTCCTTTCCCTTTTTAAGGCGCGGCGCTAAGCAAATTCGCCCACTTACTTACACTTACCTACATTTTTGAAGATATAAAAAATACTACATGTAATTACGTAAAATAAAGACAACTAGGAACTAGAAAATAAAAATACAAATATTCAGTAAAAATCCAATTTTTTACTATATATAAAAAATAGAAATGTGGAAACGTTAAAAAGATTGAGAACGGGTGAGGTTGCAGGGTTTGATAGAGTTTCAGCTGAGATGCTTAAAGCTGAACTGGGGAAGGAGCGGCAGAGTAGTAGGAGACTGGTACAAGGCCGTTATCGTACCAAATGAACTGAGCGGTGGTCGTACGTAGCTCCTTTTTCATGCTTATTATACTATTTTCATCATGCCTTTCATTTATATCCCTAGGGATTCATATCCCTGGGGTCTGTACTTGGAAATTCTCCCTTGCACCCTTTCCTCTCCACCCTGGTCCCATACTTTCGTCGAGACTTATTGTAAGATTTAATAATTGTTACATGTTACAATATTAAACATAACATAACATACATTCACGCCTTTTCCCCGAAGGGGTAGGCACAGGTGTACCCAGGACTCAGTCCTATAGTAGATACACCCACATTTCGCCAGTTATTGGTCCCATGTAATAGGGGGCGAGCCTCTTGCCATCTACCGGGCACAGTATTAATATTAAATGTAATTTACTAAAAGTATTGAGATTACTGGAAATCAGCTATATACGGGTATATAGCATCTTCTTAAGTAAGTGTAATTGTACAGGTACAATACCAACACACACTACACATTTTGTTGTAGTGGTAGGTCTCTTTTGCAGGGGGCCGCCTGGGGAAGTACCACACCTTTGCCAGTTATTCATCCGCCAAGCAGTAATGTCCAAACATTACTGTGTTCCGGTATGAAGGGCAATGTTACCAGTGAAATTACTGGGCATGATGAGATTCAACAACTCATATCTCAGGGTGATAGGCGCAGTGCAGTGCCGCGAAGAATTTTGAATTTTAAAATACTGGGTGGCACTGTGTCTGATATGGGCAATCATGATGCTTACCATCAGGCATCTGATGAGCTCGTCTTGTCACTCACTATCATAAAAAAAAAAAAAAAAAAAATTGCCAATAGTGAGTGGGCAGGCCACTCAACCACAACAACTTTTACCTATAAAATCGTGACGAGGCTCCAGCTGTTTCACAGATAAAGCTCATCGTTGACTTTGAACCAAATGTTGAATAGACTCCAGTCTTCTGTATGTTTATGTTTCGTGATACATATATTATGTTACTTAGCTAAGCTAATCTTACGCCAGTAAGTCTTGTGAAACAAAGAGTTTGATGCTGACCCAGAGTTTTAATTATTTGATAGCGAATAACGAGTGGGGTCTTCGCAGAAAAATGTGGTTACAGCTAGAATGTACGAAATACGATCTTGGAATTTCAAAGTACGATGAGAGAATATTTTGTTGGTCTTTGGAGATACAGACTGGTAAGTAATGGTTATATTTATTTATAGAGACGGCCTCGGTGAGACTCGGTGAGACAATGGGCTCGAATGCCGTTGGGATTCGATCGAAATTTATTGGATTTTTCTATGAGGATCTCTATGATAGAATGTCATGACTAAGGAACTGCGCCCAATAGATGGCAATAGAGTCGCCCCTTATACATGGGACCAATAACATACCTGCGAAATGTAGGTGTACATTTCGCAAGTATGTTCGCAAGTATTTCGCAACTATGTGGACTATATCCCAGGTTACAGTATCCCTTCGGGAAAAAAGCGTGTTTGTATTTTAATTTATTTTGACAAATTTTACAATTCATGTAGTGTAACCATTGATTTAAAGAAAAGGGGAACCCAGTTCTCCCAGCGCTCACTCATGAACTGGCATGTACAAATTGAAACAACAAAGATAGAAAGACGTACCTAAGACAGAAGTGCGACCGAGACAACAATTAACTTTACTGACGTACGTGGACCTTTGTGTTGTTATTTTCTAGAACCTAGTTGTCTTAATTTTACGTATTAAACATGTAGTATTTTTTATATCTTCAAAAATGTGGGTACGTGTGAGAGAAAGGGCGAATTTGCTTTGGTCAGCGCCTTAACAAATTTTTCAGTGTGACGTAACGGCCTGCAACAGCCTGACCCGAACTAATGGGACCTAATTTAAGCTTTCCATTTCTGAGTTCAAGTCAGTATACGTCATCTCCCCTTTTCTTTATATCAATGAGTGAAACTGTTTAAATAACAATTACAAAATGCTATGGTCACATGATATTTAGAATATTAACGACACGAAGTAATTTAAACTTACAAACCACGCACAAAAAGTTCTTATGAATACATGAATAAGTAAGTGAATGAATAAATTGAATCCATATTAATTGTATGAAAGCTTAACAACCGTTTATCGAATTAAGCAATTCTTCAAAGAATTGAGTTACAAAGTTTAAAAGCTACCAAGTTCGATTATAACTTTACAAAGCCAATTGGGCTGGGATGTAATTGGACTAATTTGACAATATGCCAAGGGAGTGTGGCCAGGGTAAAAATTTTCCCCAAAATTTGCATTTTTTTGTGCTAGTTTGTGGGTTATGGCGGGTAATTATTTCGCAGTTTCCAGATTTTATCCGACGGTAAAAAAAAAATATGGGACAACTTCCACACACGGTCACCTGGTCCCAAACTAGGCTAGAAGCCTGTACTATGGTAACCAGATGACTGATATACAAACTTATATCAGCTTATAACACCCAGACACAGATCAAACAGACATGTTCATGCACACAAATGTTAACCTGGCCGGGGATCGGACCCGGGGACTGCGGCACAGAAAGCCGAGTTACTAACATCTTTGCCAACCAAGCTGTCTACAATAAATACATATATTATGTAAATTTTATATTCATATTGTAAAATTATTTTTGTTTTCATACTATTTAAGTGAATTAATAGCATCACTTGTTAGTTTCTTGTGCGTTCTTCTTGTAAAGGTTATTTTTTTATTACATCCCAGCTCAGTTCCAAACGCACGGTAGACTCATTACTGTTAATTTAAATCTTCATTGACGTAAAAAAGTGTCAGATTGTTACCTAATTGAATTAATATTTCTGAGTTTGAGATTTTCAGTTTGAGTTTGACTAGATGCCTTGAATGTTTGATTTGATTTTTGTTGTGGTAGGCCTCTTTTGCAGGGGGCCGCCTGGGAAAGTACCTTTGCTAGTTATTCATCCGCCAAGCAGCAATGTGCAAACATTACTCTGTTCCGGTATGAAGGGCAATATTACCAGCGAAATTACTGGGCATGCTGAGATTCAACAACTCATATCTCAGGGTGACAGGCGCAGTGCAGTGCCGCGCAGAATTTTAAATTTTAAAACAGGGGGTTGCACTGTTTCTGATATGGGCAATCATGATGATTACCATCAGGCACCTGATTTGCTCGTCTTGTCACTCACTATCAATAAAATAATAATAATAATACTGACTTGTTGAAAATAGCTACTTATATTATAACTAGCGACCCGCCAAGGCTTCGCACGGGTAGCAGAAGTAGGTATAGTGGACGTTTATCAGGAGTAAATTCGTGATACATTGTATTTTAATAAATATAACCCTAATGGTTTACGCAGCGCACGCAAATTAATGACTATTTCTGTTACAATGACCAAACCTTAACACATGTTATAATTTATCGTGGGCTATTTTGAAGATATTGATGAGTACTACAAACCCCTAGTACATTACTTTATTCTACCACCAATACTTTTCACACCACATGAAAAATAATCACTGCTTCGATTATTGTGACTAAACCAGAAAAGATGGATATAATCTATGTATACTGTTTTGTAGGTATTGATAATAATACAATCCCCTAGTACATTACTTTAATCTACCACCGATAGTTTTCACACCGCATGAAAAATAATCACTGCTTCGATTATTGTGACTAAACCAAAAAAGACGGATATAATCTATGTATACTGTTTTGTAGGTATTAATAAGTACTACAAACCCCTAGTACATTATTTTACTCTACCACCAATAGTTTTCACACCGCATGAAAAATAATCACTGCTTCAATTATTGTGACTAAACCAAAATAGATGGATATAATCTATGTATACTGTTTTGTAGGTATTGATAAGTACTACAAACCCTAGTACATTACTTTACTCTACCACCAATAGTTTTCACACCGCATGAAAAATAATCACTTTTTCGATTATTGTGACTAAACCAAAAAAGATGGATAGAATCTATGTATACTGTTTTGTAGGTATTGATAAGTACTACAAACCCCTAGTACATTACTTTACTCTACCACCAATAGTTTTCACACCGCATGAAAAATAATCACTTTTTCGATTATTGTGACTAAACCAAAAAAGATGGATATAATCTATGTATACTGTTTTGTAGGTATTGATAAGTACTACAAACCCCTAGTACATTACTTTACTCTACCACCAATAGTTTTCACACCGCATGAAAAATAATCACTTTTTCGATTATTGTGACTAAACCAAAAAAGATGGATATAATCTATGTATACTGTTTTGTAGGTATTGATAAGTACTACAAACCCCTAGTACATTACTTTACTCTACCACCAATAGTTTTCACACCGCATGAAAATAATCACTTTTTCAATTATTGTGACTAAACCAAAAAAGATGGATATAATCTATGTATACTGTTTTGTAGGTATTGATAAGTACTACAAACCCCTAGTACATTATATTATTCTACCATCAATGCATTTCACAGCGCACGCAAATTTATGAATATGGTAATTATATTATGTGACACCTTGGTTCACAATATTGCAGTTTTCTTACGGATCCCCATTTTTTTTCAAAATCTCATATAGCCTATGGCACTCACACTGAATTAAGCTATCCATAAGTGAAAGAATTTTTAAAATCGGTCCAGTAGTTTCGGAGCCTATTCGTTACAAACAAAAAAACAAAAAAACAAAAAAACAAAGTTTCTCTCTTTATAATATTAGTATAGATTAATCAATAACCGATCCTTAACTGATCCTCAATTTTATTGGCGGTGCACATCAATTCAAATTTTTTTTTCAAGTCAATATGAACAGTTGTAAAAATGGTGCAACGTGAATATTTATCTCACAAGAGATAGCATAGCAAAACATATAATCACGCCTCTTTGGTGGGTATAGGTGTACCCAGGACTTAGTCCCATAGTAGGTACACCCATATTTCGCCAGTATGTTATTAGTCCTATATTATAGCCTATTGCGATCTACCGGGCACAGCTCTTAGACTCCAAGCAGTTATTGAGATAATTCCTAATGGACAAATCTAATATTTAGCACTTTGCCTGACCTGGGGATGGAATCCGTGACCTCATGATCGGCAATCGAGCTTGTGCCCACTACGCCACCGAGACAGTAACCAGAGATGATGGTCGGTTAAGCATTAGTTAATGTTGAAGTTAGCTGGTGAAACTCAGCCATAGTCTGTCAAAACTTAAGAGGCCGGCGACCGACGAATTCCCCATACACCTTTCTATTCCATCATTTAGGTGCTTCCTTAAGAAATAAATTAAAAAATATAAGGGATGTTTAGACAGCCATCTGGCAACCCAATAACAATATAAATATCAGGCGAAACTAGCAGTATTTAATAAGTTTCATACGTTCAGTACATCGGTGACTACACAACCACTACCAAGATGGACTTACCTCACCCCCAAAAAGACTTGGTCAAACGCATATGCCGCACCATTTACTACTTAGGCCTTGGGAATTTATGGTACGAATACGAGGGTATCCCCCAAAGCAACTGGCATCAGAAACTCTACCAAATATGGCACATAATTGCAAATGTCTACCTATTCACGTTCACAATAAACGAATTACTTGCAAACTTGCATTCGAATCTCAATGACAAAGAAAAGAGTGATTTAGCACAGTTCACGCTAGCTCATATCTGTCTGTCATCGAAAATAGTATGTATGTATATAAAGAGGGAGAAAATTTTGATAGTTCTGGAAAGGCTGTTTGAAGGCATCAGATCGACGTTTATTGATGCTGATTTGGATGCCGCATGTGTGAAAAAATCGATCAGGTTATGCGTAGGAGTGTGCGGGATCACGTATTTGACCTTGTTAGGTGCCCATATTGATGGTATTAAAGTTCATTTTGCTGAAGGTAAGTCTTCAACTTTATAATAATTAATTTATTAGTAATTTTTATATATTAGCTATTAGGTACATATTAATTAGCTAAGGAATAGAATAGAATAGAATAGAAAAACATTTATTACCATTTTACACAAAATTATAACAAACGAAATAAAAATAGATAAAAATAGTAATTAGGCAATAGGAACATTTCAATCAGCGACACAGATAAGGTGAAATTAAATAAACTATACGACGAGTTCTTCTAGTTATTACATTTTCAGGGATACCAATCCGCACGGAAGTAACTTACTACCCTACACGCTTCGACTCTGGTGTCTTGGTGAACGTTCTCCGCTTCTTCATCCAAGTGCATTGGTGGTTCCTTGTGTCCACCATGCTCGCTATTGACTGCCTTTGCATCAGCTGTTTGGTCATTGTTGGGTATAAGTTTAAGGTAAGCTTGTAGAGCTGTCTCTCCCGGCGGAGTTGTTATACAACATTTTGATCCAGTAAAAAATGTGATACTTAATAAAAAAAATTTGGAAAATTAACTTTTCGTTTCTGCAGGGTTACGAGTTACGGAAAGCGATTCAACGTCATTGGTTACGGGTTTGCGATAGCGATGTGTGGCGATGTGACAGCGGCGTCCGTCAATTGCGTAGATAACTATCTACGCAATTGACGGACTCTTGTCAAACATAGTTATTTTTGTATTGTACGAACCTAATACCAAAAATTTGACGTCATTGTGCAATTTACTGCTGTGGCATTGCTATAGCAAAGTTCGTATTAAGATTTCATTATCATCATTATCTCAGCCGTTGAAAGTCCACTGCTGGACATAGGTCTCCCTTATAAGGGGGTGTTTGCCAATACTCGCTACGCTTGGCAGGCCGGTTGGCGATCACAGTTCGATGATTTCACGCAGAGGACGGTGCTGCCCTTCCTTAGGAACTGATTAAGAGATATTAGAATTAGTATACTTACTTCTATTTTTTTCTTCTGTGGTGATTTAAGATCCTGCAAGCATATTTCAACTATTTGAGAGAGAAAGTCCTGAGTAACGCTGAGGTGAAGCCTAAAGAAGCTCTTGCAGATGATTTCAAACATGACTTCATAATTGGAATTAAAATGCACGACGATGCTTTGTGGTAAAGATATTATTCACTTTCCTTTATTTTAATGCTGACAATGCCTTTGTTAAATGAAAAAAAAAAAAAAAAAAAAAAGAATAATAATTATTGCAGGTATTTCTTCAGGATACATTCATAGGCATTTTATCAACTCCTAGTTTCTTTAAGTTCGTTTTATACACTCTTAATTTAATGATCTTATGGTATTTAAGCTATATTAACTTAGTGTTGTGTGTATTGTTATTTGTGTATTGTGTAAAGTCTGCAAGGATGATTTTTAATATATATTTTTTTTAATTTTTATTATAGTGAGTGACGAGACGAGCTAATCAGGTGCCTGATGGTAAGCAACATGATTGCCCATATCAGACACAGTGCCACCCAGTGTTTTAAAATTCAAAATTCTGCCCGGCACTGCACTGCGCCTGTCACCCTTAGATATGAGTTGTAGGATCTTATCATGCCCAGTAATTTCGCTGGTAACATTGCCCTTCATACCGGAACACAGTAATGTTTGCACATTACTGCTTGGCGGATGAATAACTGGCAAAGGTGTGGTACTTCCCCAGGCGGCCCCCTGCTAAAGAGGCCTACCACTACAAAAAATTCAATTGAATGCGTCATTGTATTCATTCATTATATTCATTCCTCTGGTTTATAAAATAGAAGACATAATATGTTAATATTGTTGGTACTCCAATAGAGAAAATTGTTCAAAATGGTGACTACGATAACCTTTATGAGGATTATTTCCTTATTTCCCGTGACCATGTATTTATCCGTGTTGAAAATTTTAGTCCATCAAATCTAAGAAGTACCATTTGACAGTTCTTATTTTATCTTGTTTGATGGATTTGAATTCAAAGGCTTGAAATCCAAGGAAGTTGGGCCCAGAAAACCTTACTCTGGCTATCCTATATGCTGGGTAAAAATGCCGGAATTTTATTCACAATTAAATTTCTAAACATAGTAGCTCTCTTATTATCGCCGATTAATTTATAATTTGATTTGAATAAAGAGATGTTAAATACGAAGTATTTTTTAATGGCGACTCGCGTTACAATTTTAGAAGGACATTTATTTCCAAATTTATTAGAAACTAGCGACCCGCCCCGGCTTCGCGCGGGTAGCAGAAGTAGGTATAGTGAACGCATAACAGGAGTAAATTCGTGATACATTGTATTTTAATAGATAAAACCCCAATGGTTTACGCAGCGCACGCAAATTAATGACTATTTCTATTACAATGACCAAACCTTAACACATGTATAAATTTATCGTGGGCTATATTGAAGATATTGATAAGTACTACAAACCCCTAGTACATTCCTTTATTCTAGCACCAATACTTTTCACATCGCATGCATATGATGACTTTCGATTATTGTGACTAAACCAAAATAGATGGATATAATGTCCGAAGACTATTTTGTAGATATTGGTAAATACTACAAACCCCTAGTACATTATTTTAATCTATCACCAATAGTTTTCACACCGCATGAAAAATAATCACTGCTTCGATTATTGTGACTAAACCAGAACAGATGGATATAATCTATGTATACTGTTTTGTAGGTATTGATAATTACTACAATCCCCTAGTACATTACTTTAATCTACCACCGATAGTTTTCACACCGCATGAAAATAATCACTGCTTCAATTATTGTGACTAAACCAAAAAAGATGGATATAATTTATGGATACTGTTTTGTAGGTATTGATAAGTATTACAAACCCCTGGTACATTACTTTACTCTACCACC
Organism: Hemistola chrysoprasaria; assembly: GCA_947063395.1. NCBI lineage: Eukaryota > Metazoa > Arthropoda > Insecta > Lepidoptera > Geometridae > Hemistola > Hemistola chrysoprasaria. The sequence goes on from OX346725.1 coordinate 1,990,755, forward strand.
AATAGTTTTCACACCGCATGAAAAATAATCACTGCTTCGATTATTGTGACTAAACTAAAATAGATGGATATAATCTATGTATACTGTTTTGTAGGTATTGATAAGTACTACAAACCCCTAGTACATTACTTTACTCTACCACCAATAGTTTTCACACCGCATGAAAAATAATCACTGCTTCGATTATTGTGACTAAACCAAAAAAGATGGATATAATCTATGTATACTGTTTTATAGGTATAGATAATTACTTAAATCCCCTAATACATTACTTTATTCTACCACCAATAGTTTTCACACCGCATGAAAAATAATCACTGCTTCGATTATTGTGACTAAACCAAAATAGATGGATATAATCTATGTATACTGTTTTGTAGGTATTGATAATTACTACAAACCCCTAGTACATTACTTTAATCTACCACCGATAGTTTTCACACCGCATGAAAAATAGTCACTGCTTTGATTATTGTGACTAAACCAAAAAAGATGGATATAATCTATGTATACTGTTTTGTAGGTATTGATAAGTACTATAAATCCCTAGTACATTACTTTACTCTACCACCAATAGTTTTCACACCGCATGAAAAATAATCACTGCTTCGATTATTGTGACTAAACCAAAAAAGATGGATATAATCTATGTATACTGTTTTGTAGGTATTGATAAGTACTACAAACCCCTAGTACATTACTTTACTCTACCACCAATAGTTTTCACACCGCATGAAAAATAATCACTGCTTCGATTATTGTGACTAAACCAAAAAAGATGGATATAATCTATGTATACTGTTTTGTAGATATTGATAAGTACTACAAACCCCTAGTACATTACTTTAATCTACCACCGATAGTTTTCACACCGCATGAAAAATAATCACTGCTTCGATTATTGTGACTAAACCAAAAAAGATGGATATAATCTATGTATACTGTTTTGTAGGTATTAATAAGCACTACAAACCCTTAGTACATTACTTTACTCTACCATCAATAGTTTTCACACCGCATGAAAAATAATCACTGCTTCGATTATTGTGACTAAACCAAAAAAGATGGATATAATCTATGTATACTGTTTTGTAAGTATTGATAAGTACTACAAACCCCTAGTACATTACTTTACTCTACCACCAATAGTTTTCACACCGCATGAAAAATAATCACTGCTTCGATTATTGTGACTAAACCAAAAAAGATGGATATAATCTATGTATACTGTTTTGTAGGTATTGATAAGTACTATAAATTCCTAGTACATTACTTTACTCTACCACCAATAGTTTTCACACCGCATGAAAAATAATCACTTTTTCCATTATTGTGACTAAACCAAAAAAGATGGATATAATCTATGTATACTGTTTTGTAGGTATTGATAAGTACTACAAACCCTTAGTACATTACTTTACTCTACCTCCATTACTTATTACAGCGCATTCATATTATGTCTGTTTCGATTATTGTGACTAAACCAAAATAGATGGATGAAATATACGTGGACTATTTTGTAGATATTAGTAAGTACTACAAACCCCTAGTACATTATTTTATTCTACCATCAATAGATTTCACAGCGCACGCAAATTAATGAATATATGTGACACCTTGGTTCACAATATTGCAGTTTTCTTACGGATCCCTAATATTTTTCAAAATCTCATATAACCTATGTCACTCACACTGAATTAAGCTATCCATAAGTGAAAGAATTTTTAAAATCGGTCCAGTAGTTTCGGAGCCTATTCGTTACAAACAAAAAAACAAAGATTCTCTCTTTATAATATTATAATATATAATATTATTAGTATACTAGCGACCCGCCCCGGCTTCGCACGGGTAGCAGAAGTAGGTATAGTGGACGTTTATCAGGAGTAAATTCGTGATACATTGTATTTTAATAAATATAACCCTAATGGTTTATACGCAGCGCACGCAAATTAATGACTATTTCTGTTACAATGACCAAACCTTAACACATGTTATAATTTATCGTGGGCTATTTTGAAGATATTGATGAGTACTACAAACCCCTAGTACATTACTTTATTCTACCACCAATACTTTTCACACCACATGAAAAATAATCACTGCTTCGATTATTGTGACTAAACCAGAAAAGATGGATATAATCTATGTATACTGTTTTGTAGGTATTGATAATTAATACAATCCCCTAGTACATTACTTTAATCTACCACCGATAGTTTTCACACCGCATGAAAAATAATCACTGCTTCGATTATTGTGATTAAACCAAAAAAGATGGATATAATCTATGTATACTGTTTTGTAGGTATTGATAAGTACTACAAACCCCTAGTACATTATTTTACTCTACCACCAATAGTTTTCACACCGCATGAAAAATAATCACTGCTTCAATTATTGTGACTAAACCAAAATAGATGGATATAATCTATGTATACTGTTTTGTAGGTATTGATAAGTACTACAAACCCTAGTACATTACTTTAATCTACCACCGATAGTTTTCACACCGCATGAAAAATAATCACTGCTTCGATTATTGTGACTAAACCAAAAAAGATGGATATAATCTATGTATACTGTTTTGTAGGTATTAATAAGTACTACAAACCCCTAGTACATTATTTTACTCTACCACCAATAGTTTTCACACCGCATGAAAAATAATCACTGCTTCAATTATTGTGACTAAACCAAAATAGATGGATATAATCTATGTATACTGGCTTGTAGGTATTGATAAGTACTACAAACCCCTAGTACATTACTTTACTCTACCACCAATAGTTTTCACACCGCATGAAATTAATCACTTTTTCGATTATTGTGACTAAACCAAAAAAGATGGATATAATCTATGTATACTGTTTTGTAGGTATTGATAAGTACTACAAACCCTTAGTACATTACTTTACTCTACCACCAATAGTTTTCACACCGCATGAAAAATAATCACTTTTTCGATTATTGTGACTAAACCAAAAAAGATGGATATAATCTATGTATACTGTTTTGTAGGTATTGATAAGTACTACAAACCCCTAGTACATTACTTTACTCTACCACCAATAGTTTTCACACCGCATGAAAAATAATCACTTTTTCGATTATTGTGACTAAACCAAAAAAGATGGATATAATCTATGTATACTGTTTTGTAGGTATTGATAAGTACTACAAACCCCTAGTACATTACTTTACTCTACCACCAATAGTTTTCACACCGCATGAAAAATAATCACTTTTTCGATTATTGTGACTAAACCAAAAAAGATGGATATAATCTATGTATACTGTTTTGTAGGTATTGATAAGTACTACAAACCCCTAGTACATTACTTTACTCTACCACCAATAGTTTTCACACCGCATGAAAAATAATCACTTTTTCGATTATTGTGACTAAACCAAAAAAGATGGATATAATCTATGTATACTGTTTTGTAGGTATTGATAAGTACTACAAACCCCTAGTACATTACTTTACTCTACCACCAATAGTTTTCACACCGCATGAAAAATAATCACTTTTTCGATTATTGTGACTAAACCAAAAAAGATGGATATAATCTATGTATACTGTTTTGTAGGTATTGATAAGTACTACAAACCCCTAGTACATTACTTTACTCTACCACCAATAGTTTTCACACCGCATGAAAAATAATCACTTTTTCGATTATTGTGACTAAACCAAAAAAGATGGATATAATCTATGTATACTGTTTTGTAGGTATTGATAAGTACTACAAACCCCTAGTACATTACTTTACTCTACCACCAATAGTTTTCACACCGCATGAAAAATAATCACTTTTTCGATTATTGTGACTAAACCAAAAAAGATGGATATAATCTATGTATACTGTTTTGTAGGTATTGATAAGTACTACAAACCCCTAGTACATTACTTTACTCTACCACCAATAGTTTTCACACCGCATGAAAATAATCACTTTTTCGATTATTGTGACTAAACCAAAAAAGATGGATATAATCTATGTATACTGTTTTGTAGGTATTGATAAGTACTACAAACCCCTAGTACATTATATTATTCTACCATCAATGCATTTCACAGCGCACGCAAATTTATGAATATGGTAATTATATTATGTAACACCTTGGTTCACAATATTGCAGTTTTCTTACGGATCCCCATTTTTTTTCAAAATCTCATATAGCCTATGGCACTCACACTGAATTAAGCTATCCATAAGTGAAAGAATTTTTAAAATCGGTCCAGTAGTTTCGGAGCCTATTCGTTACAAACAAAAAAACAAAAAAACAAAAAAACAAAAAAACAAAAAAACAAAAAAACAAAGTTTCTCTCTTTATAATATTAGTATAGATTTGTATATTAGTATAGATATAGATAAGTAATGGCGATACAAAAAATATGATTTAGTATGCACATTTAAAATTCATTACAATTTAAAATGTGCAAAATATTTTATTAGGCCTATCTCAATCAAAATTATAATATAAGTTCAACGTGGGCCTAAAACCAACAAATCCTTTAGTGATTAAGAATTTTACATGTGATAAAATTCATAATCCCATGGTTTTACGGCGGAGGTTTTCGAAATTGTATGAGTTACGTCTATGCAAAGTTATTTCGGCTTGAAAAGATGAAACGTCAAACGGTTCTTCTTAGATTTGATGGGTTGTAGTATGTTTACTTACGTAAACATCATCTCATTTGTAGGTGTGCTAAGAACGTTCAAGGAGCTTTAGGCATTTTGTACAGCGTGCAGGTGTTTGAAAGTGTCGTGCTGCTCGTCATGTGCCTTGTTAAACTAGTTGTAAGTATTTAAAATCTTAGTAATAAAATCACCATTTTTTTTATGATAATGAGTAACAAGACGAGCAAATCAAGTGCCTGATAGTAAGCGTCATGATTGGCCATATGACACAGTGCCACCAAATATTTTAAAATTCAAAATTCTGCGCGGCACTGCACTGCGCCTGTCACCCTGAGATATAAATTGTTGAATCTCGTCATGCCCAGTAACTTCCCAGTAATTGTATATCAATAATGGTAAAAATAAATGATACAATTGGAACGGAGGCAAAATATAGCGTGGTTGTAATATTAATAAGGCTATCGATAGTATCGTGATTTAATTATTTATCATTACCTTAAAAATCACACTTTTGACAGTCATTACATTTGACAGGCGGAAAGCGATAGCAGCGCGATAACTCGAAATTGCACAGTTTGTCGCGCGTTGTAGCGTTTAAATGACTCTGAGATACAATGCGATAGCAGTACGATAAAATTTCACAATAATGTCTGCGATATGCGTCCGTGCAAGATGTTATATCTGTTGACGTCGTCGACGAAAGCGTCGCCGGATTAATAACCGTCATCATCATTATCATCATCAGGTGGAAGAGATTCACTGCTGAACACAGGCCTCCCCTAAAGAACGCCATAAACTATACATATTTAGGGGAATTTTGCCGTAATCAGTACGCTTGTTGTGCGGCTTGGTAGTCGCAATAGTTGGAATGCTTGGTGATACTTGGTGGTGGTTGAAATATGTCCCTCTGCCGGGTCTCACGGCTCCTAACAGAGGAGAAAGGGGTGGCTTATTAATATCCGGGAACTACACGGCTTTTACTGTGTTATCATGTATTTCAGACAGTTGAAAGAAACCTCGTGTTCCTGATAGCGAACTTCGTGTACATATTATGTGTGGTGCTGCTCACTGGAGCCTATATGCTGGTAGCAGGGGATGTTACTCATGAAGTATTTATATTGTTTATTATACTCGCTATATCCCGCAGTATAAATGTAAATGGTAACGTGAGAATGGAGCGTCCAAAAAGACCTGAACGAACTGTGTGAATGAGGATATGCGTGAAAGAGGAGTGAGTGCAGAGATGACAGATAGACTGGAGGCGGAAGAGGACGAACTGTGCCGACCACACCTGAAGTGGGATAAGGACAGGAGGACTAGTTGTAGGGATACAGCTAGTCCTCGGTTTATATTCTAATCTATACATACTCACAGAGTACCTACTACAGAGTATCTTTAGTTCTATACCTACAGAGTAGCCTTGTTCCCCTTGTAGTAGGCCAAGACTTTTATCTACACTTGTTAAGATCCTGACGCACAGCTGTCGCTCTTTACACTTTTAATACATTCTCGTCAGTTGTTTGATATTTTAGAATTTTCTTTTTTTATGCCATAGGTGGCAAACAAGCAGACGGTGTGTCTGATGGCTCGCGGTTGCCGCCGCCTATGTATACCTGCAACACCAGGGGTATTGCCAGTATGTTTTCGACCCGACCAACACTATTCAGACTCCTTTTGAAGAGCTCCATGTTGCCTAGACTTTCCTTTGTCACAGAAGCCAAGCCTACGTTTTATTTGTCAATTTCCTTTCATCGCTCTCTTCGCAGGTCCAAACCATCTAAGCATTCCATTCGCCATCTTCTAGCCAGCCACAACGTTTCCTTATCACACTTCAGTCACTTTTGTCGCCTCAATTCACCTGGGTGAATTGATTGACTTTTTTATTCCACTTTGTTCAACCAGGTGAATTCACCCAGGTGAACATAGTGGAATAAACCATACTTTTTAGACTTCACCTACTTCACAGCATTAATCTTAATTTCATGTTTCTTTTGCCAGACCCAACATTCACTACATTTCACTACATTTTGGTATGCAATAAAGTATTAATCTATTCTATTTCTATTCTATTCACTACCATAAAAAAATGTTGGAATCAACACTACAATAATACTGCTAGTTATTTAATATAAGATTTTATAGCTTTGACTTGAAAGGTGAATTAAAACGTTACGACAAGCGCAGCGTAGGACGTCCACCCACACGGTAGACATAAGATCTATAAAGACAGCAGGAACACGCTGGATGCAAGTCGTTTACAACCAGACTAGATGGAAATGACGAGGTCCAGCAGTGGACTTCCTAAGGCTGATACAATGTTTTTTTTTATTTTCTCTCACATTAGGTAATAAATCAACTTAAGTGGTAGGTTAAACAGTAAGAGACTGGTGCCTGTTGTAGGTTTTATAGAAAACCTGTGTTACCCAGTCACCCCTTCTGCCCTCCTTCAACAGCTAGCGATGATGAGAGGATCTATAGTCCAGAGGGTGTATTTCTTATCACCAGGCATCGAAGGTGTCCACTGCCATGTTCCATTCGGGCTGGGAGCTGGTCTCCAGGTTGAACCTGCGGGAGATGGTGCTGGCGTTGCAGCGGAGTCAGGTGCCCGTCTATATGTTCGCGTTTGGAGTCATCAAGCTGTCTTACACTAACTTTATATCGGTATGTTTTCGTATGTTAACGGTGGACGCACATCTATCCGAGCCGAACGCGCCAAAGGAAACGAATTTTAGAATTATTTATAACTAGCTGTGACCCGCGGTTTCACCCGCGTAGTCTTCGTTCCCGTGGGAATATCGGGATAAAAAGTACCCTATGTGTTATTCCAGGGTCTAAGCTACTTACGTACCAAATTTCAGCCCAATCGGTTCAGTAGTTTTGGCGTGAAAGAGTAACAAACATCCATACATACATCCATACTTACAAACTTTCGCCTTTATAATAGTATATTAGGATAGGATAAGAAATCATGTGAAACCTCGCACACTTGCCCGAGATAATTGATCCCCCCTTGAGATTTCATATAAAGAATACTAAAATACGTTTAGTTCGACGCGTTTGGCTCGAATAGGTGTGCGTGCACCTTTATAGTCCTACTATCCTACTTTCTACTACTATTATAAATGCGAAAGTATGTGAGGATGGATGGATGTTTGTTACCCTTTCACGCCAAAACTACTGAACCGATTGGGCTAATATTCGGTATATAGATATTTAGACCCTGGAATAACACACAGGGTAATTTTTATTCCGATATTCCCACGGGAACGAAGACTACGCGAGTGAAACCGCGGGGCACTGCTAGTACCTAATAATTTGAATTTATACTCAACAAAACGCGTTACCCCAATTACACTGCTTGAGTCAATTCATATAGGTTATGTGGATAACCCATATTGTCAGAGTTTCAGGTCGCTAAGATTCCTACAAGGCTTCCTACAAGGCAACTAATCAAAGCTAGTTGCCCAGAACAGGCCATTTATAAGCAGCAAGCTTACTAAACAAATTGTAGTGGTAGGCCTCTTTTGCAGGGGGCCGCCTGGGGCCATGCACACCTTTGCTAGTTATTCATCCGCTAAGCAATAATGTGCAAACATTACTGTGTTCCGGTATGAAGGGAAATGTTACCAGCAAAATGACTGGGCATGATGAGATTCAACAACTCATATCTCAGGGTGACAGGCGCAGTGCAGTGCCGCGCAGAATTTTGAATTTTAAAACCCTGGGTGGCACTGTGTCTGATATGGGCAATCATGATGCTTACCATCAGGCACCTGATTTGCTCGTCTTGTCACTCACAATCATAAAAAAAAAACAATTATACCAGAAAATCTGTATTTACAAGGTTTTTTTTTTTCAAAAGATAAAATGCTGAAGGTATAAAAAGTATTTTCGGATATATCCACTTTTGACTACAATAATATGAGCCACCATGACCGTTTTAATTTCTTAACAGCTTCAATGAAAAAGAGGGTATTAATAATACGAGTAGTATTCAACTAAAAAAAGGTTATAAACGAATAAAAACTTTTTGATTGAAGTGAACTACGCTGGAATGGCGGAATACTTTTGAATAGTAGATAACTGTAATAATGTCGTGTTACATTTAATTTTATGATTTTTTCGGTTACTACTTTTGTGATATATTTTCGGTTAAAAAAAATTGGTTGTCTGTAAAGTCGGTTTACTGACGATAGTTGAACGTGACGTCTTAAGAAAATACTGATGGAATGGTAGCATTTTTCAAAAGAAAATTTTAATTTCATTTGTTTCACTTTTCACTGCACTTGATACTCGATCAAAACATTATGTAAATGTACTATAGTATAGCAGCTGTCCACGCAGACGCATCGCTCACTCAAGTAGGAGAGAGACGGATGTCGCTCGTTCCGCGCTCTCGCTTGCACTTCAAGCCTTACAGCGAGCGCCTCAGAGCGAGGTAACGCCGCATGAGTCATGGTTTTTCGTGCGTGCAGCCGGCTCTATCGAATTATAAGACGTTGGCACGTCAAAAAGTGTTATTTATAAGAATGGTCATTCGTGACCGAAGTCTCATAGTAAGATGGACATAATCCTTTTGACCTTTGAAATACCTTTAAAATTGTTGGCTATTTTTATATTTTATTTATCATCATCTCAGCCGTTAGTAATCCACTACTGAACATAGGCCTCCCCCATAAAGGGGGTTTTGCCAATACTCGACACGCTTGTTGTGCGGGTTGTCGAGCGCAGTTCGATGGTTGTTTGCAGAGGACGCTGCTGCCCGTCCTCTGGATCTGTTAACCCTTAGCCGGCTCTTACGGCAACCACGGGGAGAGAGGGTGGAGCACTATTCTAAAGCCGGTAACTCCACGGCGCAAATATAATATATTATAATATTATGTGAGTGAATTATTTTTTAATTTCAGGTAATACGATCGTCTTATTCATTTTTCGCGGTAATGTATTAGAATTTACAAAAACACATGAGTCAATAAAAAAAATCTCAAAGCTTTAATGCAATATAATAAAATAATGATGACTTTAATTCAATATGATTGTCACTTTAAAAAAATGTTATGTACGACGTACCTAAATACATTTTTATTTAATAAAGAATCATTGCACCCTTAATACCCATATTTAATTTATAAAATGAATTTCCAAAATAATTTGAGAAATATTTTTAAAGAGAAAGTAAGCGCTTTTCTAAGCAGCTTTGTCATAATTAATTTGGTGATGTTTGAGCATAATAAATTAGGGATCTCATCGAATCTCCAATGCGGCTTTCGACCTCTTATTTGTTATTCTATATTCTTAGTACCAACGAAAATAATAAATATTGGACCATTGATATAAAGAAAAGGGGACTGGCTTCTTGAAAATGGCAAGCTCAAATTAGGTCCCATTAGGTCCACGTACGACAGTAAAGTAAGGTCGTACGAGCGAATACAGAAGTGAAACAGGTGGTTAAATATTTGGACCATTGCATTTATTTCATGGAAATAAAGATCTTTGTACTTTACGTCATATACTTTACACTTTTCACTGAGAGTTTATTGACGGTCCGTTTCCTTTGCCGGCTTGTCGAAGAATGTGTCATCCACAGTTCACTATATTAGTACTACGTATGTATCATTTTCTTCAAATGCTCTATTCAGATCTCCACGGCGTAAATAAAATGTAGATGCATTTCATAGACAAGGCTATGAATGGCTGGTGAGCTCGACGAAGGTGGTGTACTCTGCAGGGATTGAGGTTGGTATGCTTGGCAAAGACCTGGTGTAATAGATGGCAGTCGCTGGTTGTGCACGCGTTACATAACACAAGCGAACAACGGCACTTATTAACAAGTTCTCGCAGGAGGTCCAGCATGCTGACAAACATGCTGGCACCATAGCCTGTCTGTATAAGTGTCTGTTTTTATTTGTGTAATGTCTGTGTTACGTACCAACGTCTTCGCTTTTCATCTTTATGTTTAACTCTGAGTGTTTTGGTATTTTGCTTTTAGCTCATATTGTTTTTTAAATAAACGAAATAATTACGAAATTAATGTTGTATATTATTCTTTCTGCTACCCGTGCAAAGCCGGCGCGGGCCTCTAGTGGCACATAATGTGTTTGTTACCTACTTTATTTAGCCACTTCTTAAAACATTAGGCGCATCACGTTGTAAAGGCATAATAAAAGAGGGAAACACAGTCAACTTTAGCTTATTACTTATCTATACTAATAATCTATACTAATATTATAAAGAGAGAAACTTTGTTTTTTTGTTTTTTTGTTTTTTTGTTTGTAACGAATAGGCTCCGAAACTACTGGACCGATTTTAAAAATTCTTTCACTTATGGATAGCTTAATTCAGTGTGAGTGCCATAGGCTATATGAGATTTTGAAAAAAAATGGGGATCCGTAAGAAAACTGCAATATTGTGAACCAAGGTGTTACATAATATAATTACCATATTCATAAATTTGCGTGCGCTGTGAAATGCATTGATGGTAGAATAATATAATGTACTAGGGGTTTGTAGTACTTATCAATACCTACAAAACAGTATACATAGATTATATCCATCTTTTTTGGTTTAGTCACAATAATCGAAAAAGTGATTATTTTCATGCGGTGTGAAAACTATTGGTGGTAGAGTAAAGTAATGTACTAGGGGTTTGTAGTACTTATCAATACCTACAAAACAGTATACATAGATTATATCCATCTTTTTTGGTTTAGTCACAATAATCGAAAAGTGATTATTTTTCATGCGGTGTGAAAACTATTGGTGGTAGAGTAAAGTAATGTACTAGGGGTTTGTAGTACTTATCAATACCTACAAAACAGTATACATAGATTATATCCATCTTTTTTGGTTTAGTCACAATAATCGAAAAAGTGATTATTTTTCATGCGGTGTGAAAACTATTGGTGGTAGAGTAAAGTAATGTACTAGGGGTTTGTAGTACTTATCAATACCTACAAAACAGTATACATAGATTATATCCATCTTTTTTGGTTTAGTCACAATAATCGAAAAAGTGATTATTTTTCATGCGGTGTGAAAACTATTGGTGGTAGAGTAAAGTAATGTACTAGGGGTTTGTAGTACTTATCAATACCTACAAAACAGTATACATAGATTATATCCATCTTTTTTGGTTTAGTCACAATAATCGAAAAAGTGATTATTTTTCATGCGGTGTGAAAACTATTGGTGGTAGAGTAAAGTAATGTACTAGGGGTTTGTAGTACTTATCAATACCTACAAAACAGTATACATAGATTATATCCATCTTTTTTGGTTTAGTCACAATAATCGAAAAAGTGATTATTTTTCATGCGGTGTGAAAACTATTGGTGGTAGAGTAAAGTAATGTACTAGGGGTTTGTAGTACTTATCAATACCTACAAAACAGTATACATAGATTATATCCATCTTTTTTGGTTTAGTCACAATAATCGAAAAAGTGATTATTTTTCATGCGGTGTGAAAACTTTTGGTGGTAGAGTAAAGTAATGTACTAGGGGTTTGTAGTACTTATCAATACCTACAAAACAGTATACATAGATTATATCCATCTTTTTTGGTTTAGTCACAATAATCGAAAAAGTGATTATTTTTCATGCGGTGTGAAAACTATTGGTGGTAGAGTAAAGTAATGTACTAGGGGTTTGTAGTACTTATCAATACCTACAAAACAGTATACATAGATTATATCCATCTTTTTTGGTTTAGTCACAATAATCGAAAAAGTGATTATTTTTCATGCGGTGTGAAAACTATTGGTGGTAGAGTAAAGTAATGTACTAGGGGTTTGTAGTACTTATCAATAACTACAAAACAGTATACATAGATTATATCCATCTTTTTTGGTTTAGTCACAATAATCGAAAAAGTGATTATTTTTCATGCGGTGTGAAAACTATTGGTGGTAGAGTAAAGTAATGTACTAGGGGTTTGTAGTACTTATCAATACCTACAAAACAGTATACATAGATTATATCCATCTTTTTTGGTTTAGTCACAATAATCGAAAAAGTGATTATTTTTCATGCGGTGTGAAAACTATTGGTGGTAGAGTAAAGTAATGTACTAGGGGTTTGTAGTACTTATCAATACCTACAAAACAGTATACATAGATTATATCCATCTTTTTTGGTTTAGTCACAATAATCGAAAAAGTGATTATTTTTCATGCGGTGTGAAAACTATTGGTGGTAGAGTAAAGTAATGTACTAGGGGTTTGTAGTACTTATCAATACCTACAAAACAGTATACATAGATTATATCCATCTTTTTTGGTTTAGTCACAATAATCGAAAAAGTGATTATTTTTCATGCGGTGTGAAAACTATTGGTGGTAGAGTAAAGTAATGTACTAGGGGTTTGTAGTACTTATCAATACCTACAAAACAGTATACATAGATTATATCCATCTTTTTTGGTTTAGTCACAATAATCGAAAAAGTGATTATTTTTCATGCGGTGTGAAAACTATTGGTGGTAGAGTAAAGTAATGTACTAAGGGTTTGTAGTACTTATCAATACCTACAAAACAGTATACATAGATTATATCCATCTTTTTTGGTTTAGTCACAATAATCGAAAAAGTGATTAATTTCATGCGGTGTGAAAACTATTGGTGGTAGAGTAAAGTAATGTACTAGGGGTTTGTAGTACTTATCAATACCTACAAGCCAGTATACATAGATTATATCCATCTATTTTGGTTTAGTCACAATAATTGAAGCAGTGATTATTTTTCATGCGGTGTGAAAACTATTGGTGGTAGAGTAAAATAATGTACTAGGGGTTTGTAGTACTTATTAATACCTACAAAACAGTATACATAGATTATATCCATCTTTTTTGGTTTAGTCACAATAATCGAAGCAGTGATTATTTTTCATGCGGTGTGAAAACTATCGGTGGTAGATTAAAGTAATGTACTAGGGGATTGTATTAATTATCAATACCTACAAAACAGTATACATAGATTATATCCATCTTTTTTGGTTTAGTCACAATAATCGAAAAAGTGATTATTTTTCATGCGGTGTGAAAACTATTGGTGATAGAGTAAAGTAATGTACTAGGGTTTGTAGTACTTATCAATACCTACAAAACAGTATACATAGATTATATCCATCTATTTTGGTTTAGTCACAATAATTGAAGCAGTGATTATTTTTCATGCGGTGTGAAAACTATTGGTGGTAGAGTAAAATAATGTACTAGGGGTTTGTAGTACTTATCAATACCTACAAAACAGTATACATAGATTATATCCATCTTTTTTGGTTTAGTCACAATAATCGAAGCAGTGATTATTTTTCATGCGGTGTGAAAACTATCGGTGGTAGATTAAAGTAATGTACTAGGGGATTGTATTAATTATCAATACCTACAAAACAGTATACATAGATTATATCCATCTTTTTTGGTTTAGTCACAATAATCGAAGCAGTGATTATTTTTCATGTGGTGTGAAAAGTATTGGTGGTAGAATAAAGTAATGTACTAGGGGTTTGTAGTACTCATCAATATCTTCAAAATAGCCCACGATAAATTATAACATGTGTTAAGGTTTGGTCATTGTAACAGAAATAGTCATTAATTTGCGTGCGCTGCGTATAAACCATTAGGGTTATATTTATTAAAATACAATGTATCACGAATTTACTCCTGATAAACGTCCACTATACCTACTTCTGCTACCCGTGCGAAGCCGGGGCGGGTCGCTAGTAATGTTATATACGAGATACGTATATACATATATACGGAGACGAAGCAAACAAAGACAATTCCTAATGTAATATCCTGAGTAGTAAGTAAACAGAACATCAATATATTTGCTCAGAGGATATTAGCAAAGGGAAGCCAATATCATGATAGTAATATCAAACGTTCGTGTTTGTTTGTACACAATAATTACCTATCTACCACCCCCCTCATCCTATCATTCCCCTATCCATCCAAAGACTGGTCGCCTGGAAGAGATCGCTTTTTAAAGCAATTAAGCCGCCCACTGTCGAACAAGAATTATGTTTGTTAGTTGAATCTCTACATTATTCTTTTATTTTTGATTCTGATTTTTAACCTTTTGAGTCGGAAGAGTCAAAAATTACAATTACAATAATTTATATTAAATTTTAAATATAAATTATAATAATTTATATTTAAAATTTATATTTAATAACTTATTATTTAAGGTAGTTGAATGACGAATTGATAAAACATTTAAAAAATTATAAAGTTCACAAGCTTAAACCACAGTATTACAATATTTCAATATTTCTACAATATACTATAGAAATATTGTAATACTGTGCTTAAACCTATAGATAATTAATTAAGTAAAAAATTTAAACACTTAAACATACAACATTAACTTGAACTTCGATAACAAACAATTGAGCAAACAAATTCAATGGGAGCTATAAATGCTGCCTAATCCTCGTTAATCGATTCAGAACGACTTTTAAATGTTTTTTTTTTATAATATAAATAATTTTTGCAGAGCCGCAGCTTCACATCCAAAGCCGCAGGTTGCCCACCCCTGCTTTAGAGAAAAAGACGTAGTGTTATGTTTTGTCATACCTAGCTAAGTAGTGACTGCCTCGGTGGCGTAGAGGGCGCATGCTCGACTGCCAATCAAGAGGTCCCGGGTTCGATCCCCAGGTCAGGCAGTGTTAAATATTGGATTTTTCCATTAGGAATTAATTCAATAACTGCCTGGAGTCTGGAATTTGTGCCCGGTTGATGACAATAGGCTAGCCCCCTATTACATGGGACCAATAACATACTGGCGAAATGTGGGTGTATCTACTATGGGACTGAGTCCTGGGTACACCTCTGCCTACCCCTTCGGGAAAAAGACGAGAATATAATATGTTTTAGCTAAGTAGGTATGCTCCGCGGTTTGAATTGGACAATGTGTTAGGTATACCAGGATCTAAGCCAGTGTGAAACTGTGCCCGATAGATGGCAATAGGCTCGCCCCCTATTACATGGGGCTTAAAAACAACTGGCAAAGTGCGGGTGTACTCTCAATTTGACTAGGTCCAGATTACCTCTTGCTTACCCCTTCTGGAAAAAGGCGTGATGTTATGTCACACCCCGGACACTCGACTCAATTCCCATACAAGAGTCGCGATATAACTACCTACTACACAGACACTGCACACATGGAGTTTTGTACACGCGCGAGTGTGCGTGAGGTGCGTTCCGAGCTCCGTTGGTTCTCATCGGAGCTCAATCTCGCTCGCCTGATTGGTGGGCGGATGACAGTGTCCATTCTATACGTAGTATTATTATCTGTTCTGTGGTTTTGTTACTAAACTTGTCAAAGTTAGGTACCGAATTAAGTAAATAGGTCTTTGTTTTGTACAATCACGGTCTGATTGCTCTCTATGTTTCTGAAAGTGTCACAGGATTCTTCTCTTTGAGGTCCGGACATCATTTGAAAGTTCAAAAGCCACCGGACAAACAAATCACTGAAGGAGTTGTAATAATTCACGCAGCTTTGATCATAATATTTGAATTGTAATGTAATTATTTGCCGCGAAATTGGGTCAAAGGTTTCCTTAAATAAAGGCCTTTGAGTTTGTTTGTATGAAACATTTTTGTGTAAATATGGTGGAGTTTTAATTCATATGGATTTATTTTTATTTGTTAAGCATAAGCCTAGGACGATGTGGTTAATTCATTCAAGGCACAAGCACTTGAAATTACCTCTTATAGTATACATAGACGATCGAACATGGTACGGCCGTATCATTGTACTACCTAATCTGTGACTCGAACTTTGGTCGCCATCATACCATGTTCGATCGTCTGGCAAATCTTATTATTATTACTTGGTACGGTCGCTTGCACATAAAAGCGATTCGATCGTGTGGCGTGGACACCGTACCGAACGGTGCGGGTCACATATTAGGTAGTATACATTGGTACGGCCGTACCATGTTCGATCGTCTATAGATTCATAATGTTATTTGACTTTTTGAATAATAAATTTGTTCGTAAAGTAGAGTCAATAACACAAAATGTCAAATCTTATTATTCATATCGACACAAGCCATTGCAAGAGTTGAGTAAGAGTAGTTACTGTGAGCTTTGCTTCAAACTTATGTAATGGTGAACTGGACTTGGCCGTGTGGTTCCCCCGTTCAACCCGTGGGAGCAGTGAGACCCGGCAGAGGAACATATTCGGAGAGTGGGCAGTAGCGCTCTCCGGCACCAAGTATTCCAACTACTTCGAGCCAACGGTGGTGATTACGGCAAAATCCCCCATTTAAATATGGCATTCTATAGGGGAGGCCTATGTTTTTGTGTGTATGTTTTGTGTGTTTGGGAATAGCAATAATATGCACACAAAATACTAAGTATTACGAGTAGTTTCTAAAACAAAATAGGACAATTTATTTTATTAAACATCTTTGTAGCAAATTTGTTTTAGTCTTTTAGTCTCGTGACTGTTACTAAAGTAGATTACAACTTGTAACTTGTAAAGATATTTCTGCTAAGGTCAAAGCCAGAGATCAAAGTCCTAGACTACTAGTCTTTACACTGGCCAGCACGAAATATGTGTGCAATATTTAATATTAGAGATCTTACGTAATGCCTAGGTTTTTCAGATATCTAGAGTTTCTTGGCAGCCAGTATTGCATTACCTATATCAGTTGGTGCTAACATTCATCTTTCAATTCAGAAGTTTGTACACGACGCAATTTGTATATCTCTGAGGTATACGGTTAGGTCGGGAGCTGTTGGAGAATTTTATTACATTAGTCTTAGATAATGTAAATGTAGTGATAATATCATAATTAAAAAGTTTGCATTCGAACTTTGTCCTCATGAGAAACATAATTGAACAAGCATTTTAATATCTTTTTGATATGCTGAGGTATTTAGCGTCGTCGTACTAGTTGAGTCAGGTATTTGCTAACAAAGAACAAACTCCTAGTAATTTTTTAAATTTCACGATTCGAACACATATTTTATGAAAAAGACGGGACATAATCGCTAAAAACATTTATATTTAGTTATATTAGTATCCCTGATCTATTATGGAGTCCCAAGGAAAGTAACAGTTGCTGCCACCCAATTATTGATAAAAACCTTACGATATAATTGAGTTCTTTCTAAATCTATAAATGACTTTGCAATCACAAGTGATTAAGTGAGAGTTTATTTAATTATGTTTTTTTATAAAGTAATCTGTTATGTTGTAGTTGTTTTAGTAAATAAAAGTTCCCGCATGTTCCAAACTATTCTGGAGGCATTCCAAGTAGAACGCACCGCGATGCCAAACATCTAAGGAAATGCAAGGTTTAAGCAAATGCAAAAGTGTCACAAATTGCTTTCGCGTTTTATATTTTATTTTTTGACTGCATAAATTTAAAAATGTTTTGCAGACAACATTTTGCGATAGTGAAAAAATGATGTCCTAGTTTTTTCAGCTCTGTATGTTGTAGGGTTGATGTTATTTTGTGACGCGCATGCTTTTTGGTGGTTTTATGAAAAGTATTAATGGCAACGTGTGGTGGATGTGGTGGAACGTGTGTGGATCTTCGTGAAAGAAGATCTATGGCATGTGCGAGGGCGCGATGGCAACACAGGGAGGTGGATGCCAGCGCGACAGATGATTGTAGAGCGAGATTGAAGATGGTGGGCTTGGAATAAATCATTTAAAATATGCGGATTTTTCGAGTATTATTTAATGGAAAAGGCACGGCTACAATGTGGAAAAAGAAAGTATAGCGTCGCACGGTTTGTACATTTTTAAGCGCAGGGTCGCTGAAGAGAAAAATAAATAAATAAATAAAGAGTCAATTGTCAACTCCAAGAATACTTTTGCATCATCATCATAATCATCATCTCAGCCGTATGACGTTCACTGCTAAATATAGGCCAACCTTAGAGATATCCATCTAGTCCAGTTGTAAGCAGCTTGCATCCAGCGTGGTTCTGCTACCTTTTTTAGATCGTTAGTCCACCAAGTGGGATGTCCTACGCTTCATCGCTTGGGCTAAATTAATTTATTTCATTTACAACTATTTTCACATTTTTTTTTAATTTAGATTATATTATCAGACTTTAAATCAAAGTTATACGAGTAAGCTACTTGCTAAAAAAAAAACAAAAAATAAAGTGTCTTAACATCAGGTGGTCGTGCTTATAAGCTACTCTTTCATTTATTTGCATAAAAAAAAATCTATTTTCTGCCAGATTCAATATTAAATGAGTGATAGCAACACCTGTGGTGTACAAACAAAGGCTTGTTTACCGAGAAAGGATCCCAGTTTCGGCGCCGAGAGCTCCACAAATACACCCGAGAGGGTCAATAAGGGAATAAGAAACATCGCGGGAAAATAGGAAATGAAATACCTACCCTAGGTGCTAAAAGGAGGTTTGTTGATTTTAAATGTTTGCGCGGCTGAATGGTGCTGGCCGTCAGTGCGTTTGTTTTTGTTTGGCCTGAATTTTGCATGCGAATGGTAAAGATTTTTTAAAAATTAAACCTCTATATATGCGCTCCGACATAATGATTGCTGCTTGTGTTCAAAATTCAAAAGCACTTATTGGTTTATTTCCCTTCGCGACTTTGACGAAGTTGTGGTGTTTAAAAGCACTTTCACAAGCCACAAAATAAGAATAGAATGAGCCTGCCAAGTGAAAGCCGATTTCAGATGGCGCCACCATTAAATGAATTCTTGTCATGGAGCGAGGAATTATTTAAACATTTATAATTTTATTCATATCTGCGTTGTTTTTTCACATTTTACCTATTAAGAATTTATGTCATCATCATCATCATCTCAGCCGTAGGACGTCCACGGCTGATAGGTCTCCCCCTTAGATCCTCTTAGACAGAATTTATGTACCTATTCCATTTTAAAATTAGTTTGATAAAAGAAGAATCATGAAAAAAAATCTTTAAGTGGAAACCTATTTGATTTGGCTGGAGACCTAATTGAAAGTTGCATTTTCTAAATTCTTTTAACTTTTCACAATTTCATGGTCTTAAAACGTGATCAATGGTATATTGATGGTTTATTTGGGCAGTCTCTGAGGTTTACTAAATCGATTTTAAAGGTAATTTTTCAAGATTTTTGGTTAAGTACCTATGTGCTTGATAATGTAATACAGGTTACGTAAAAATAACAGAAAATAGTTTGTGAAAGCAGATTCAAACTGAAATACACTTTTAAATATGAAAACCTGTGGTTTTACTGATCTTTTTATAATAACTTTCCTTGAAATGTTTATACACACTCTCGCCCCGCTTTTAGGCTCAAACATTACTCTTCTTATCGCTTCTTGTCTTGACAGACTGATAGACGAACAGACAGAAAATGAACTGATCCTATAAAGGTTTCTTGGTTTCTTTTTTCCTTTTGAGGTACGGAACCCTTAAAACAGAAAAAAGAAAGCCCACATGCGTTAAAAACAGACTTAGATATTTCCATATGACGAAGCGTAGATAAAATGTATCTATTTCCTTTGTTTTAGATTTTTATATAAAAAACGCTTTGTCTATCTCAACCTAGAGTATCCTAGAGAGTAGTACCAGTAGTACTAAAAATTAAATACAATACCAACCTATGGCACCAATATAAATTGGACGACAAATAAAAAAAACATTTTTATTTCAAACAACGCAAAGCGATAAAACAAATAAAAAAAGTAATGCCATGTTTTCCAGCTACAGTTAACTAGAAATATCCAGAAATATCGAAACAATGGAATCACGGAGCGTCATGTCACGCTTCGACGTAGTGGCTTTTTTAATTTTTGGCTGGCAACACTGCTCTGTTTTAAAACCGGCTGAAGCTCGCAACACATGAGACAAAGCTATAAAGAACTACACTACGGGCCAGATAAAGTCACTCTTAATGACACCTATTTTTTTTTTCAATAAACCTTTTATTTAATTCAAAGAAGCTGTTGATTTTAAAGCTACGTCGACCTTACATAATAATTTGGGTTTTATTTGATAGGCTTTATAATATTTTCAAATGTGCATAAATAATATTGTTAAGCATCGCCATTATCTATACTATCTATCTATACTAATATTATAAAGAGAGAAACTTTGTTTTTTTGTTTTTTTGTTTTTTTGTTTTTTTGTTTGTAACGAATAGGCTCCGAAACTACTGGACCGATTTTAAAAATTCTTTCACTTATGGATAGCTTATTTCAGTGTGAGTGCCATAGGCTATATGAGATTTGAAAAAAATGGGGATCCGTAAGAAAACTGCAATATTGTGAACCAAGGTGTTACATAATATAATTACCATATTCATAAATTTGCGTGCGCTGTGAAATGCATTGATGGTAGAATAATATAATGTACTAGGGGTTTGTAGTACTTATCAATACCTACAAAACAGTATACATAGATTATATCCATCTTTTTTGGTTTAGTCACAATAATCGAAAAAGTGATTATTTTCATGCGGTGTGAAAACTATTGGAGGTAGAGTAAAGTAATGTACTAGGGGTTTGTAGTACTTATCAATACCTACAAAACAGTATACATAGATTATATCCATCTTTTTTGGTTTAGTCACAATAATCGAAAAAGTGATTATTTTTCATGCGGTATGAAAACTATTGGTGGTAGAGTAAAGTAATGTACTAGGGGTTTGTAGTACTTATCAATACCTACAAAACAGTATACATAGATTATATCCATCTATTTTGGTTTAGTCACAATAATTGAAGCAGTGATTATTTTTCATGCGGTGTGAAAACTATTGGTGGTAGAGTAAAATAATGTACTAGGGGTTTATAGTACTTATTAATACCTACAAAACAGTATACATAGATTATATCCATCTTTTTTGGTTTAGTCACAATAATCGAAAAAGTGATTATTTTTCATGCGGTGTGAAAACTATTGGTGGTAGAGTAAAGTAATGTACTAGGGGTTTGTAGTACTTATCAATACCTACAAAACAGTATACATAGATTATATCCATCTTTTTTGGTTTAGTCACAATAATCGAAAAAGTGGTTATTTTTCATGCGGTGTGAAAACTATTGGTGGTAGAGTAAAGTAATGTACTAGGGGTTTGTAGTACTTATCAATACCTACAAAACAGTATACATAGATTATATCCATCTTTTTTGGTTTAGTCACAATAATCGAAAAAATGATTATTTTTCATGCGGTGTGAAAACTATTGGTGGTAGAGTAAAGTAATATACTTGGGGTTTGTAGTACTTATCAATACCTACAAAACAGTATACATAGATTATATCCATCTTTTTTGGTTTAGTCACAATAATCGAAAAAGTGAATATTTTTCATGCGGTGTGAAAACTATTGGTGGTAGAGTAAAGTAATGTACTAGGGGTTTGTAGTACTTATCAATACCTACAAAACAATATACATAGATTATATCCATCTTTTTTGGTTTAGTCACAATAATCGAAAAAGTGATTATTTTTCATGCGGTGTGAAAACTATTGGTTGGAGAGTAAAGTAATGTACTAGGGGTTTGTAGTACTTATCAATACCTACAAAACAGTATACATAGATTATATCCATCTATTTTGGTTTAGTCACAATAATCGAAAAAGTGATTATTTTTCATGCGGTGTGAAAACTATTGGTGGTAGAGTAAAGTAATGTACTAGGGGTTTGTAGTACTTATCAATACCTACAAAACAGTATACATAGATTATATCCATCTTTTTTGGTTTAGTCACAATAATCGAAAAAATGATTATTTTTCATGCGGTGTGAAAACTATTGGTGGTAGAGTAAAGTAATGTACTTGGGGTTTGTAGTACTTATCAATACCTACAAAACAGTATACATAGATTCTATCCATCTTTTTTGGTTTAGTCACAATAATCGAAAAAGTGATTATTTTTCATGCGGTGTGAAAACTATTGGTGGTAGAGTAAAGTAATGTACTAGGGGTTTGTAGTACTTATCAATACCTACAAAACAGTATACATAGATTATATCCATCTATTTTGGTTTAGTCACAATAATTGAAGCAGTGATTATTTTTCATGCGGTGTGAAAACTATTGGTGGTAGAGTAAAATAATGTACTAGGGGTTTGTAGTACTTATTAATACCTACAAAACAGTATACATAGATTATATCCATCTTTTTTGGTTTAGTCACAATAATCGAAGCAGTGATTATTTTTCATGCGGTGTGAAAACTATCGGTGGTAGATTAAAGTAATGTACTAGGGGATTGTATTAATTATCAATACCTACAAAACAGTATACATAGATTATATCCATCTTTTCTGGTTTAGTCACAATAATCGAAGCAGTGATTATTTTTCATGTGGTGTGAAAAGTATTGGTGGTAGAATAAAGTAATGTACTAGGGGTTTGTAGTACTCATCAATATCTTCAAAATAGCCCACGATAAATTATAACATGTGTTAAGGTTTTGTCATTGTAACAGAAATAGTCATTAATTTGCGTGCGCTGCGTAAACCATTAGGGTTATATTTATTAAAATACAATGTATCACGAATTTACTCCTGATAAACGTCCACTATACCTACTTCTGCTACCCGTGCGAAGCCGGGGCGGGTCGCTAGTTTTTAATAAATTAAGCAAATGTTTTGCTAAAATTGGAACGTGCGTCGCCATTAAAAAATACTTAGTACATGACCTCAGTTTATAAAAATCAAATTATAAATTAAGAATTTGCTTTGCACCGCAGCAAAGCAAATTCTCCCTCTCGCTCACACGTATTCACATTATTGAAGATAAAAAAAAATGCTTAATGTAATTACGTAAAATAAAGACGACTAGGAACTACAAAATAACAATACAAAGATTCAGTGAAAAATTCATTTGTATCCAAACAAGTTTCCCATGCCTTTTTATTTTTTCTGAGATTTTTTTTCTATGTGCAGTGTTTTTCGAGAGATTTTGCCATGCAATTAGTTCGATTATGCGAAAACACCCCACATGGAGGAGCCCTATGTCCAGCAGTGGACTTCCTGCGGCTGGGATGATGATGATGATGATATACAGACTATAAAACATTTTCAGTTTGTCATATTATGTAACAAATATTATATTCTTATCTAATGTGTAATGTGCCCATAAAAACCTAAATTATTTTTTTATTTTACGAACTTATTTATTATTGTTTACATTAATTATATTCAGTAATATTATATGTAAGTGGCCGTGGGGTCACCGGCTTTAGAATAGTACCTCACCCTCTCTACCCGTGGTTGCCGTAAGAGCCGGCTAAGGGTTATGAGATCCAAAGGACGGGCAGCAGCGTCCTCTGTGTAAACTATGTATCAAACTGCGCTCGCCAACCCGCCTGCCAAGCGTGGCGAGTATTGGCAACAACCCCCCTGATGGGGGAGGCCTATGTTCAGCAGTGGAATACCAACGGCTGGATGATGATGATGATGATGATATGTAAGTAATGTTAAGAGTGTTAAAAATAATATTTCATAATTTTGTCTCGAAGTATACCGGAAGTTCCAGCCGGCGTCTGCCGTTGTAGACGTCAATATGACAGGAAACGTCTAACTTACTCTGAGTGCTTTCTAATAAAATGGCTTTATTTTTATCACCTACTAGCGTAATTCTCGTGACTTCGTTCCCGTGAGAATTTTGAGAATTGCTTTCTTATTTTTTGAATAGAATAGAACTCTTCATTGGTATCACATTTAGTTCAGAAAATAACAAAATTAAAAATTAAAACTAGAAAACGTGTAACAATTGGCGGCCTTATCGCCATGTCTACATAACCATAACACATGTCTACATAACGATACATAACGATAATGTTATGGATACTAGGATCTCACAACCTATGAAATAATATATATTTTTTAAAACCTGATAACCGATTTCAGATTTTAATACATCAAAAAAAAGATAGGAAAAGTAGTATTTTTTTTATGTGTAACTAAACAGACGTTTGACCACAATCTCACCGGCTGGTAAGTGACGATGCAGCCTAAGTTTGAGTACGCTTGTTCAATAAAAACCTATTCATTCATGACTTGAACATACCAATATTATAGTTTTCGGGAAAAACGGACGACGGCAGCGAGATTTTTTATGTCAATCCACACGAAAAAAAAATTTTATTTTATAACTAAATGAACGTGACAACAAATGACTTGAGCTTAACGCGCGCAGCAGCCTCGGATGATACCGAGGCTGCCGCGTTCGTTCGGGGACAGTTTCCTCGCGCGGCAAATTCCTCGCGAGGCTGCTCGGTCTATGTAAACGCGCCTAATGACGTTTTTCTTCTATGACCGTACATCAGAATTCAAATTATCGCTAGTCTATCATAATATTAATTTACTTGAATTCTCTCCTTAAATTGAAAACACTCATTATTAGGAAAAACTAATTTACGCATTTCATAACTCGTTTCTTCTTTAGGATAATGGAAATTTCTATTTTGAATGACAAAGGTTTGTAATAAACACTATATTCATTATTATAACTTGGAAGTACAGTCACGTGGACTAAAATTTAAACTTTTAAATGAATGAATGAATGAATTAAATCTGAATTAATTAAAGCAAACAATACACTGTAAGACTGGAACAGAATATGTACGAGCTTTAATGAGAAAATCGGTTTAAACTGGGTCACTAACAACATATAATCACGCCTTTTTCCCGAAGGGGTAGGCGGAGGTGGACCCAGGACTCAGTATTGTAGGAGGTACACCCTCACTTCGCCTTCGATGGGAAAATCCAATATTTAACACTGCTTGGCCTGGGGATCGAACCCGAGACCTCATGATCGGCAGTCGAGCTTGCACCCACTACGCCACCGAGGTACTCATATACTTAAATACTTATATAAGTTTATATTTTATATACATGCTTATAAGTGCCTACATAATATTTGCATATTTCTGACCTAGTTTATGGATATGGTACATATTTTTGAAGTAAAATTTTCATTGTATTGTTATGTTGTGGTAGGCCTATTTCGCAGGGGGCCGCCTGGAGAAGTACCACACCTTTGCCAGTTATTCATCCGCCAAGCAGTAATGCGTAAACATTACTGTGTTCCGGTCTGAAGGGCAATGTAACCAGCGAAATTACGAGTTGCAACAACTAATATCACAAGGTGGCGCAGTGCATTGCCGCGCAGAATTATGAATTTCAAAACACTGGGTGGCACTGTGTCTGATATGGGCAATCATGATGCTTACTATCAGGCACTTGATTTGCTCGTCTTGTCACTCACTATCAGATAAAAAAAATGAATTAGATATTATTAAACGTTTAATTTTTGTGCTCCTAACTGTACCTACTTCGCAAACTTTTAATTACGTTTTAAATAGATTCACTGCTAAAGCATTATAAATACTTATAATGACTACGCTAAATAATAATAAGTTATTATAATATTATGTTTTCCTAAAACAACTTTGGTTTTAAGCGTAATTTTAGCGAAAAGGTTAATTTATATTTCAGAAAGACCATAACAATATTATGTTTCTTAACGCTAAGCTTCGTAAGGCGTCATATAAAAAAAAGTTAGTGGAAATCAGTTTGCTAATAAGTGAATTGATTGAATTTGGCGTTACTTTTCGGAATTCCATTGTAAACTTCTGGAACAAGAATATTTGGTTTTTAGTGTCAAAAACAACATGGACAGTGCACCGCCCTCCCGCCCGCAAAATTGCATGCAAAGAGAAAATGCTATTAGGTATTATTTTTGATATTGACACCATTCATATATCGACACGTGTTTCGCGTCTACACGACGTATCATCAGGAAATAGACTGTCCCCGCTGTAAGGGTGATTTTTTTCCAAGATTACGCGCTGCTTGTTTGACGTACGAGTATCTTCTTGTTACGTATTAAACACCACATTTTAAATAATTTTAAAGTCTTACTGTTTTTTACCTCTAAACTTTCGTTAACTTTAATTGGCAGTGGAGGCTACATAATAAGTACTTAATAAGCTTTTTTGTAGTGGTAGGCCTCTTTTGCAGGGGGCCGTCTGGGGAAGTACCACACCTTTGCCAGTTATTCATCCGCCAAGCAGTAATGTGCAAACATTACTGTGTTCCGGTCTGAAGGGCAATGTTACCAGCGAAATTACTGGGCATGAAGAGATTCAACAACTCATATCTCAAGGTGACAGGCGCAGTGCCGCGCAGAATTTTGAACTTTAAAACACTGGGTGGCACTGTGTCTGATATGGGCAATCATGATGCTTACCATCAGGCACCTGATTTGCTCGTCTTGTCACTCGCTATCATAAAAAAAAGGAAATAATGGATACATATTCTTTCTACAACAACTTAAAGCGTCTCTTAAAACCATGGTGGATATTAAAATGTCTCAGTTTCATTATATTTACGACGAGGTCTCGAAGCAAGCCGCGCGTTACTTTTTATGTAGATCCACTCACTTACACACAACATACAGTAAGGTTCGTTGCTAAGGCGCGACTCCGTGCATAACGCAGCGTTACCCATTTTTTGTGAAGTTTTTAGCAGCTGTCAACTCTTAATCGAAAATAATACCAACATTAGTTGGTTTTTTTAAAATATAATATCAAAAAATTAAATAAATAAAATATAAAAAAATTAAATAAAAATTAAAATATATTAAGAGGTATTATTAAGAATTTATTAAAATTCTCACAAAATCTTGACCCCAAAATAGTAGATTGGTTTTTTATCAGCAGCCTAATGTTTAATTAATCTCCTCACAACGAAATCACAGAAATTAGAAACAATTATTGATAACTAGTTGTGCCCTGCGGTTTCACCCGCGTAGACATCGTTCCTGTGGGAATATCGGGGAAAAAGTGTTATGTGTTATTTGTAGTCTGGGAGAACGTACCCTATCTCCTCTTTTCTTTAAATCAATGCCCACAACCGGGTTTGTCTCCACGGATAACGCGTACCGATCGTATTAGCTACAGACAATGGCGAGTTGTATCCACTGATAACTTAATCCGCTTCCACAAAAAAAAAAAATATTTTACCTGCTGATCTCGATATCCGTGGCTACTAAAATCTAATTTTATTTTCGAAACTGATCACAGCAATTTAAGAAAATAATATAAAGAAGCGAAAACAGGAACGTAGCAAGTGCAGAGGAGTAGTCTCTGCCTATCCCAACGGGAACGAGGCCTGACTGTATGTATGTAATATCCATACTGTTATTATTGAGACCTTTCCGCTCCGCACTATTATTAAGGCTCTACCTTCCTAAGAGAGAACTACCTAGAGTTAGTTCTCGTTTATGGCACGAGAAACTGTAGTTAAGAGGCATAGAGGTTTAAAAGTTACATTTTATAAGCTACTTGCTTTTTCTGTATATTATGGGAGAACGAAGATTGTTCGTGTTATATTGAATTTTGTTATTTAACGCATACTCACCTAAAGCGCCGTTTTTAGGGTTCCGTACCTCAAAAAGGAACAAAGGAACCCTTATAGGATCACTTTGTTGTCCGTCTGTCTGTCTGTCAAGACACTTTTTAACGGGAACGCGTGGAAGTGTCAAGTTGAAATTGATATCAACAACTCAGATCTGCGGTCTCTTGTGGCTGTAAAAAATCATACTTCTAAGTTATCGCAATCAAAAGGTATGGCCATTTTACTGCATATTTCCATACTTTGGGCCAGAAACTAATAGATGGCGCTGTATGTTCTACAACATATCAACATACATTCACGCCTTTTTCCCGAAGGGGTAGGCAGAGGTGTACCCAGGACTCAGTCCCATAGTAGATACACCCACATTTCGCCAGTATGTTATTGGTCCCATGTAATAGGGGGCGAGCCTATTGCCATCTACCGGGCACAGTTCCAGACTCCAGGCAGTTATTGAGATAATTCCTAATGGAAAAATCCAATATTTAACACTATGCCTGACCTGGGGATCGAACCCGGGACCTCTTGATTGGCAGTCGAGCATCCGCCGACTACGCCACATAGGCAGTTGTATGTTCTATAGGTGGATTATTTTTTTAGGATTGGAAGCGTTTGTTTAGGTATCTAGGTATGGAGTGTAGGTGTAGGTGTGTATAGTGTAGGGTACACTATACATACACTATGCATACATACGTATGCATTAAAAATCGAAAAACGACTAAATAAATTATTTAGTCGTTTTTCGATTTTCTGTGGCCAATAGCACAGACCAATGGTGAGTTTGTTACAAACAACGGTAAACTCATTAAAGCATGATATAATAGTGCATACAAAGCGGCTTTAATAATAATAATAATTAAATTAATTTAATCAGTAAATTTTTTACAGACCATATTTTGTTAGTATCATTTTTCTTATATCTAGTCTAAGTATACATCAAAATTTTTCAAAATTCTTTAGCTTTGCCTGCTCGCAATTAAGAAACATGGGAATTTTATAACAAAACTTTGATGCTATTTTTGGACCTCTTAGAATGTGAATTATCAAAAATCCTTTCTTAGCACACGTCCAGACACAGCCTACATTCCAAGTTTCAAGTTTCTAGGATTAGTGGTTTGGGCTCTGCGTTGCATGTCAGTCAGTAAGTCATTTAGGATTTTATAATATGTAATGAATAGTGATTAATAATTTTACATTTATGACAGCCTCGTTGACTCAGATGGTAGTAACTCTGCTTTCTGTGCCGCATGCCCCAGTTCGAGCCCCGGCCAGGTCAAACATTTGTGTGCATGAACCGACTGTTTGATCTGTTTGATCTGTGTCTGGGTGTTATAAGCTTATATAAGTATGTATATCAGTCTTCTGGTTACCATAGTACAGGCTTCTAGCCTAGTTTGGGATTAGATGACCGTGTGTGGAAGTTGTCCCATATTATTATTATTATTAATTACGGAGTAGAAAGGAGGGTTCCCAACGCGTCACACTCGTATGCACTGTGTCTGAATGGGAACACAAAACACAAGGGGCAAACTTTTGTTGCTCGCTGTGAAACATTCAAACATAAAATACATTTTCCTAGTCTCCAGTAAATATTAAGGAAATTAAATTTTTATTTATTTATGTATCTAAATGTCAATAAATTATTTCAACAATGGAATGACGTAGATCTATAAACGACTCAATTTCGTCACAATGGAAATACTCAAAGCATTTGAAAATATAATTAAAATTGTTCAAATAACATCGTATTAGATAGAGATGTGACCGATCATGTTTTGGCCGAATAGGGTGTCCTGATTAATGATGAATGAATTAATGTGGTTTATGACGGCACTTAAAGATATTGAATAGTTTTGTTATGGCCTATGGCACTTTCATGCGTGCTATTTTATGGTGTGTTGTTAATTTATTGATCAAGTATATTTCTTTTATTATTATTATTAGTAATAGGGTTAGCTTTTGTTGAAGAGATTATTTATAACCTAAAATAGTTTTTCAAAAACCTTTCAAAAAGTGAATCGCAACTAGTGTTGCGATTCACTTTTTGAAAGGTTTTTGAAAAAGCAGAATCAGAGCTCCTGGTACGAATTTCTGTACCCTAATTATATCTGAACGCTAACGCGTTTCGATAGGCACTTTATTCTGACTGTCGTCATAGACTCATAAGGTCACGTTAGAGACTTTTAGGCGACTTAAAAACAGCTATGGTTACCACAAACTGATTCGACAAGAAAAATAATAAGTAAAACAATGCTCGGAATGGCCGGATAAGACGAATAATGTTACATGTCCCAACACTAGCATTATGTAATTGGCTATCTAAAATCCCAGTAGAAATGCTTAGTATTTTCCATTTTGTCGCTGGCTCGGTCCCCTGAATCGTTATTATAAAAGGTATTATGATTGACAGCCGAAATGATTTCAAATATCTTATGAAAAAAAAACTTGTGAATAGCCCCGGCTTCGTACGAATTTAAATTTAATTATTTTCATCATCATCATCTCAGCCATAGGATGTCCACTGCTGAACATAGGCCTGCCCCATAGATAACCATCCAGTCCGGTTGTAAGCGGCCTGCATCCAGCGTGTTCCTGCCATCCTTATCAGATCGTCTGTCAACTTTGGGGGTTGACGTCCTACGCTGCGCTTGCCGGTCCGTGGTCACTATTCGAGAACTTTACTGCCCGATCGGCGATCAGTTCTACGTGCTATGTGCCCTGCACATTGCCACTTCAACTTGCTAATCCGCTGGGCTGTAACTTTAGTTCGTCTACGGATCTCCACATTTCTGACTGGATCTTGCAGAGAAATTCCGAGCGTAGCCATCTCCTTAGCTCGTTGCGCTAGCTTGCCAATAAGGCCCACAGTCAGAGTTCTTATATTTTTCTTAAACAGATTGTATAGAATAAGTAGGTATTGTTATGTTATGTTTTAATTCTTTGATATTTTATGATTGACCTTACAAAACATTTTGGTACTTAAGACAAACAGAATAAGGACTTATATAGCGCGTAATAGTTATATTGAATAGGATAAATGACTTACAAGTTGATTATTTTTTGCCGAGCTCAAAGGAAGCTAACGACATGGCCCAGGAAAATAATTTGTCTGCTCCTTAATTGAATCGTGATGTCCGGACTTTAGCCCCATGATAATTACGTACTTTATATAGGAACCTAGCTCAAGGAGCTAGGTTATATTATGTTACAAAGACTTAGAACGTATTCGAGCTTCAAGAAATTTACAAAATCCTACAAAAATTTTTGTCCCAATCTTGGAGTTAGGAATATAAAGAGACGGCACATACAATTACATACAAAATAGTGACAGTTGTCAATAAGTGCCCGGTCAGCCATCTTATGCGACATTATGAGTATGGTATCCGTTTTTTGTGGGTATTTAGAGTCCATATATCTATGTCTATGCCATATCGATGATTTGTATTGCCCTGTTTCTTCCATATAAATTTAACCAGTTCGATAAATTTATATCCCAATATTAGAATGATACAGTAACTCTAGATGTTTTGGTAGTAAACGTCTAATCACGCGACTAAAACTGTGATTTTTAGACGTTCACTAGAAAAAACGAAGAGTTATTAAAATAAAAAGAGATAAGGACAAAGCTTACCAATATTATATTCTAAGGGACAAAGCTTACTTCATCTTTAATGAATTTATGGAATAAGTTTAATATATTCAAAGGAAACAGGAGAATATGAAACATCGATTTTGTGTTTTTTATACGATTGTGAGAAATTCCTAAAGGCGAGGCTACGACACTGCGTTGCGACGTCGCAACGCAGATTGCAGCAGCAGCAGTTGTGGCTTCGCCCTGAGAGGTGGCGTTTCCCGTTAAGACTTAATTTCATTAGGGACTTAATTCCATAATTCGCTTTGAGGAATTCCGCTTGTTGAAGAAAATATATCTACTGAAAATATCGAAATATCGCGATAGTTTTAACGTGTCTTCTGACGTGACATTTGATGGGCGGGAGCTGGTGAAAGCGGATATTGGCTTGTATTTTCGCTTAAAACGGTATTAATTAATTTTTAAATATAAGACTAAATTGAAAGCAGCTTTTTGTAAAATAAACCTTGTCAAAACTGTAACAAAATGTATAAACTTTTAGTTTCCGAAATACAGCCATACATTTTTCGTATGACTTGCACTTCAATGAAAATTTTAGCACTCAAAGTTTTCAATAACGCGAAATTAATATTACATCCTATTATATGGGACCAATAAATATATTAAGAGCGTACGCGGCCTTCTAGGAATTTGACACAATTCTATAAAAAATTTACCAAATCGATGTTTTGTATTCCCGTGTTTCCTCCGAATAATAATAATTTGATGTTCAAGGAGAGTATCCATCCATCCATTTGCCTTGTACATCTATGACAGATGACAGACGCAGCGCTAACGTGGGCCACGACATTTACGCTCGTGGCTGAATCCAATCTGGGGGAAGACAGAGAGCGAGAGAGAGAGAGAAGGTATATGTATAAATAATAATAATATATACTAATAAATAATATAAACTCCAAGCAGAGTATAGGTACCTATTAAATCAAGTAATACAAACACGTAGGTTCGATTAAATAATAATGGTTAATTTATTTGTAATGGTCGATTACTCGACGAGCGGTATAACCTATATCTAACACTTAAGATTAATTCACACATACCTACGCGGACGCGAGGCGGTTCGGGTTTGATGGAAGGAAACACGCCCGATCCGCACACTGTCAGTGTCCATACAAATGTTCCATACAAATAGGAATAGGAATAATTTGATGTTTGTCCTATCCTATAAAAAAACATACATAACATACATTCACGCCTTTTTTCCCGAAGGGGTAGGCAGAGGTGTACCCAGGACTCAGTCCCATAGTAGATACACCCACATTTCGCCAGTATGTTATTGGTCCCATGTAATAGGGGGCGAGCCTATTGCCATCTACCGGGCACAGTTCCAGACTCCAGGCAGTTATTGAGATAATTCCTAATGGAAAAATCCAATATTTATCACATTGCCTGACTTGGGGATCGAACCCGGGACCTCTTGATTGGCAGTCGAGCATGCGCTCACTACGCCACCGAGGCAGTCACCTGTGTGTCCTATCCTGTTGTGTGTAATTATAGGTATTTATGTTTGTATGTATGTTTTGTAAGTATATATAAGGTGTTTGTGTGCACTCCGTAATTTTAATAGTTTTTGCTTGAATGGTTCTTGACAGTGGTTGGTGACAGCATGTTTTCCTGACAGTTAAACTGGTAATTTTTAGTGACAGCACTGTTTGTGGCTATTGGTGACTACGCATTCTAAATAAAACCCGCAAAATGCAATAAAAAAATCCTCCCCCAAAAACACAAAAGAGGTGGAGAGACCAGTGGAAAGTATTCCAGAAAATGTATAAGATTTAACATGCCATACGAATTCGATTAAATGGATTAACATCCAAATTAAAACGTATAGGCAAAATTTTATCACAATTGGTTTAGGATAAATGTTTTTAATTCACTTGTAAGATTTCATTTCACAGAAAATTCTTAATGAAACATTTCAATAGTACTTTGCCTGACTTGGGAATCGAACCCGAGACCTCATAATCGGCAGGAGCGCTTGCGGATCACTACGCCACCAAGGGCGCAAGTTAAAAGCTATTTATATCTAAGTTACAAAAATAAACAATAAATACTAAAACAATATAGCCCAGTCATTTTAGGGGTTTCACCTCGGAATGAAAGATAATAAGCTGTAAATTGGTATAAACCTTTGTTTTGTCGTTCTAAATGTTGTCTCAAAAGTCACAAGTGCTATCGTGTCTGCGTCTTAAGATATGAAGGTCAAAGGTCGTTAAAATCGCGTTTTCATGAATATCTCGCTTTCTATTGCTTAAATGAGATTTGCACCTATTATAAAAGTTGTAGAGTATAAAATTCTCTACAACTTTTGTTTGGACTTTTTTTTCATACAATCAACCGTTTTTGCGGTAGACCGCGAAGAGTGCGCCACGTACAGTCATAAAAATGACAGGCCTAATGTAAAGTCAAGCGTGAGTTACGGTTATCAGTACGTTGTATAAAGTGAATTTTTTACTAAAAAATACTTACTTATTTTAATTTAATAATTATTTCATTATTATTTTATTATTTTATTTAATATAATTATTTTATTTAATATAATTATTTTATTTAATATAATTATTTTATTTAATAAATCACTAATAATTAGTACATAAATCACGGCTCACCCATTTTCAACTTTTGTCCTTAAAAGACCGCCGTAAGTTGTTCGACATTGTTATGATCTCCTGCTGCGGTCTTCCCGTTGAGCTACAACATGGGGCTCTTCAAAAGGACAGTGAATAGAGTGTTGATCGGGTCGGCGACATACTGACAATACCCCTGGTGTTGTAGGTATCCATAGGCGGCGGCAACCGCGAGGCATCACCGCACACAGTCTGCTAGTGCGGCCACCTATGGCATAAAAAATCTAAAAGTGTCTTACCATCGATTTAAAGAAAAGGGGAGATACTTAGAGAGGGGGTACTGGCTTCTCGAAAATGGAAAGCTCAAATTATTATTATTAGAATTTTTTCTATGGTAATGAAGCATGTGCAATGTGTGTCAGATTGTAAATGCCATGTTTCTAACTAGATGGCGTTCATCGATATTAAAACTCGATTATGATATGCCTTCCGACTAAATATTATAATATGGACAAAATAAACGCTTTCTCTTCAACGGTGTACAGTAATTTTATTGAGATCAAACAGGTACTTTTTTTTTTCGATATTCCCACGGGAACGATGTCTACGCGGGTGAAACCACGGAGCACAGCTAGTAACAAATAATACAATAAATAGTGGTAGGCCTCTTTTGCAGGGGGCCGCCTGGGGAAGTACCACACCTTTGCCAGTTATTCATCCGCCAAGCAGTAATGTGCAAACATTACTGTGTTCCGGTATGAAGGGCAATGATACCAGCGAAATTACTGGGCATGATGAGATTCAACAACTCATATCTCAGGGTGACAGGCAGTGCAGTGCCGCACAGAATTTTGAATTTTAAAACACTGAGTGGCACTGTGTCTGATATGGGCAATCATGATGCTTACCATCAGGCACCTGATTAGCTCGTCTTGTAATTCTATACCATAAAAAAAAAAAAAAAAAAAAAAAAGAATATATAGTTTCTAGTTCCGGTTTTTTAGTGTCAAAAACAACATGCACAGTGCACCGCCCTCCCGCCCGCAAAATTGCATGCAAAGAGGAAATGCTATTAGGCACTATCTTTGTTAGTGACACCATTCATAAATCGACATGTGTTTCGCGTCTACACGACGCATCATCAGGAAATAGACTCTGGTAAGGGCGACAAATGTTAGTACGACGCCGCTCCTCGAGATGTTATCGTTTAGCGAGGTAACATAGTTTGCAATGGAGTTCCGAAAAGTAACGCCAAATTCAATCAATTTCAATAAATAGTGACTGCCTTGACTATTCAACAGTCTCGTTTGGAGTTTTAAATGTATGAAAAAAACCTAAGACTGATAATGGATTAGTTTTTATCTGTGATTTACAAATCGTTTCACAAAAACCTTTCATGCAGTGCGAGCTTGTTACGTCGAGTCGATCGATAATGGAGTGCCGCAGAGAGCAATTAGTGCTCCGAGACGTGTCCCACTAACTAACTCTTAGGATAACGTGGAACTCTTCGAGGCTACGAGACGAGTTGGCTTGGCTGATAATGAACTAGCTAGTCGCACCGGCTTCGCACTAGAATAATTTAGTATACTCGTAATATGTAGCGGGAAAAGAATACCATATGCGTTATTCCAGGGTCTAAGCTACCTACAAACCAAATTACAGCTCATCGAATAAAACGGTTTATTCAACTTTGTTCACCTGGGTAAAATGACCCGGGTAAACAAAGTGGAATAAACCAATAAAACTACATTATCAGAGTTACTATTCGAAAATTTTCCGCCAATCCAAAAAGGCGGAAAATTTTCGAATTCGAGTGAAGTATGCTTCACTTCAATCCTCAGAAGCAATTCAACGTCATTGCTTCAATCAGAAGGTTGTTATTCGTTTGTAAATTTTGAATTGAGTATTATTATGACCAACCTTTTCTCATCAAACTCCATGGGGGATATTGTAAAATAAAAACTGTCATGGCGGCTCATATTAGGTATTGTAGTCAAAGCGGATATTACTGAAAATACTTTATATTATATTTGTTTTTATATTTTGGCTGGCTACAGAAATATGAAATGAAAAATAGTTTGCTGAAAAGACAGATTTTTTGGGATAATTGTATTTTTGCCGGCATGCTGATCATTTGTGGCCAGGAGTGGACATTGAGCTGTCAATTTTTTGTTCAATATTATTATAAAAATTTATAGAATATCATAATAAAAATTTTCAATAAATTACTTACATTTACTGCAACATATCACGGTTGTCTGGAAAAGATTGCTCTTAGCGATAAGACCGCCAATTGTTGCACTATATACTGTTTTCTTTAATTTTTAAGATTTATTGTTTTGTGGTGTACCAATAAAGTGTTTATCTATCTATCTATTATATATCTATAGCTATAGCTTAGAAAGCCTTTTCATACTGTGTATTTTACTCAAATGCAGCGCGTTTACGTGATTTTCCTGTAGATTACCGCGCCGCAAGAGTGCCTGCGCCGTACGCATTGTGCTCTAAGATTCTAAATCCAGAGACCATTTTAAAAATTCACCATCTGTGATGAGACCATCACGCCTTTTTCCCAAAGACCAAAGACCCAAGACAGAGATGTACCCAGGACTCAGTCTCATAGGTACACCCACACTTCGCCAGCTATATTTTTTAAGTCCCACGTAATAGGGGGCGAGCTTATTTCTTTATCTTTTATTTTTTTTTAACACACGGGCATCTATTCCCAAACTAGGCTAGAGCCTGTACTATGGTAACCGGATGACTGATATACATACTTATATAAGCTTATAACACTCAGACACAGATCAAACGTACATGTTCATGCACGCAAATGTTTGACCTGGCCAGGGATCGAACCTGGGGCCTGCGGCACAGGAAGCAGAGTTACTACCATCTGAGCCAACGAGGCTGTCTACTATTGCCATCTAACGGGCACAGTTCCGGACTTCCGCACAGGGGTTACTGAGTTAATTCCTAATGGAAAATCCAATATTAAACATTTTGCGTAACCCTTCGATAAGAAGGCGTGATGTTATGTGTTAAATCTCAACTATACTCATACCTCTTTTAAATAGAGCTTTTCATATCACAACTGTCGATCTAGAATCGGGTATATTTTATCAGACCTTTGTTGGAATATTCAGAGTTATTGGTAGGAAGGTATGACAAATGCATTTTATTTGTATGCAGGCTTGCGGGTCGTCGGAGGTGCTAGGGCTGTCGCTTGTCATCGTTTATTACACTCGTATTTTATATGTTTTAGTTATCTTGTATTTAGGAAGCCTTAGTTTTTTAAATAACTATTGCAAGTTTTTTTTTAAAGAAGCTTACACTGGTAGATTTATGATTGGGTATTTTTGATTTGCGCTCGTTCTAAGGCATATGTTTCAAAATTTTCAACCACGACTGGCTAAAAAAAATTACTTCAATCGAATACTGTAATTCAACAGTGAAACACAGTATCTAAGCCAAACGACATTTTTACAGTTTTACCACCCCTATCACGAACAAGGCAAGAATATTTTTGTAAATTCTGAATTGAATTCTGTATTTTATTTTGAAATTCTGGATGAAAACTGAGTTCCTCAGCTGTAAGGAGGTTACTTTATTCGCTCGATTTGTTGTTTCCGAACTTTTACTAATTCTTACGATGTATTTTATTCTATTCATAATCTTTTAAACGTATTTTTCTTTTAATATATTTTTTAAGTCCCACGTAATAGGGGGCGAGCTTATTTCTTTTTCTTTAATTGTTTTTAACACACGTAAACGTGTTTTCAACATTTAATTAATTATTGATAAAAAAATAAGCCAATTCTTCAAGGTTTTGTTTCTAAGAAATTAATTTAGACCTACTCATTTCATTTTACCGATAGCGCCAATTAGCCTTTATAATAAATATTAAAATTAATAGAATAGAACTTGATACTTCGGAGTTGGATCAAAGAGGGCGCTGGGGTCGCACGGTCGTACCCCGAAGCCCCTGCGGTCCAATTAGTATAATTCCAAGTATCGTATTTCGGACAATTATTGTTTGTAGTTGAAATTATTTGAGGTTCCCATTATCATAACCCGTTCTTGGTTAAGAAATTAGTTAGATAAAATTTTGATATTCCGCCTTCTTATTAAATACATTTAGTACTTAATATTAAATGTAAATAAGTGGTTTTTATAACGTAATCACTATGTTTTAAAATCCTACATGACTCACTGACTGAAATGCAACGCAGAGCCCAAACCACTGATCCTAGAGATTTGAAACTTGGAATTTAGATTGTTTTCATTCTCTGGACGTGTGGTAAGGAAGGAAAGGAAAAAAAAGGATTTTTGAAAACACAAAGGGCGTCAAATTTTGATATAAAACTCCCATATTTCATAATTGCGAGAGGGCAAAACGCTGTTCATACACAAGTCTATTACATATATGCCTTAAACTTAAAAAATTAGAAAAGCATTGATATAAAAGGATGTGAAATTTAGATAAAATTGTAGAGGCGGTCGTTACAAATTATAAATAGTACAACTCGGTATTTGCTCAAAACATAAAACACTGTATTGGTTCTACAATAACTGTTTATTCTGAGAAGCTATGTGGTGTCAAAAGTGGGCAACATTGCGCGCATAATAGACGATACGCCTTTACAATGGCTTCGAACCGTTCTCACTGGTCCCGTTTTCGCCCGGTCCGTTCTCACCCTATTCGAATAAAGTTATATCAATATTTTTTGTCGGTTTTGCGTTGATTTACATAAAGTACCGGCGAAAAACTAAAGTCCTTCCGAATTTATTCTTATTTAATTTACAATATCTATGCCAGTTATTATCAAAAACTATTTATTGCGTCCCACAGACCGATCGTTAAGCGGCGATAGCGATAGGTATGGTACCGAAAAATATTGCAATAACGAACCAATTCACAGTTATTAAAATAAATAGTTCGACGAAATCAACACCAATAAATAGGTCATGCATGCTGGAGTCCCGACCGCCACCATTCGAGTACATGGTTAGGCAGTAAAACTGCTGAGATAGCGTCTGGCTGCACGGTGGTCCAGGATGTTCTAACTCAACTCTCTGTATCGTCAGACGTAATAAATAATTAATTTTCTATTTATGTCTTTTTAAAAAACAAATCTCGCGATCCTCAATCTTGACTAGGTACATGGTATGATATTGCATTAACACGGATAATCTTCCAATTTAAAGGTTAGCTTTTCTTACGTTAGCTTTTCTCGCCCCATGTATTAAAATAGTAACTTTTGTAGTACAAAGCTATATTTATACTTAGGTACCTTTATGTTAATTCTCGCTAGAAATGAGAAACAATTATTTAATAACTTACTTGAATCTTACTAATATTATAAATCTCATATCTCTGTAAACTATAAATAAAATTGCGTTTGTAATAGGTAAACAAAACGCTTGACTTCAGCGCCACCTAGATGTCACAACAAAAACAGCGCTATAGCTACACATGAAAAAAACACGTGTGTATGTTTGCTCCGTTTTTACGCTAAAACTACTGAACCGATTTAGTTGAAATATGGTATGTAGATAGCTTAGACCCTGAAATAACACATAGGGTACTTTTTGTCGCGATATTCCCACGGGAATGAATATTACGTAGGTGACACTGCGGGGCACAGCTAGTCTAATATAAGTTAAAAGCAAACTCTTGCGAAGCCAGTTTTGCATAAGTAGAAGGTGGCAAGAAGTAATTACTCATTGTACCCCTACAAACGGTCTGCAAAGTTCGACACGTTACAATTGCTAAGAATCTAAGCACTTATCAAGTACCTTCCAACCACAGATGATAGGTAGTTATGACGACAGCCAACGCGCCTCGAAACTAAACTAACACCAAGTAATATGTACTCTCATACCTCTTCGGGAAAAAGGCGTGAATGTATGTTTTATGTTATGTTGTATGTAATATGTACCTACTACCTTAATGCTAGTGTTACGTTTTCTTTTTCACTAGACTTTTTTCGTTTTTGTTTCTTTCTGAACTAGCACGGATCACCCCTGAATCATTGTGTTATTTTTGTTTTTAAATTCTTAAATTCTTGACTTCAATTCACCAGGGTGAATTCACCTGGGTGAACAAAGTGGAATAAAACAGTCGCCTCAATTCACCTCGGAATCAATTCACCTGGGTGAATTGACCTAGGTGAATTGATTCGACAAAAATAGTGTCCTTTGTTCACCTACGCACGCATAATAGGGAACGTTTTATCGATTCGTGCCTGTTTTCCGATTGAAGTCCTTCCCGGCTATCGTCATGGACATTAATAGTTGTGATTTAAACTCACAACTCGAACTCAAAAAACTTTATTTTAGTAGGTACGTCTCAAAAAGACATTTTTAAACGTTTTTTTTTTTTTTTTTTTTTTTTTATATGTAACTAAACAGGCGTTTGACCGCAATCTCACCTGCTGGTAAGTGATGATGCGGCCTAAGTTGGAGCACGCTTGTTCAGTAAATACCTATTCACTCTTGATTTGAATATACCCATGTTATAGTTTTCGGGAAAAACGGACGACGGCAGCGAGTTCCATTGCTTCGTCATTCTCATGATAAATGACGAGGCAAATCGTTTTGTGCGAGCTGTTGACGTCAATTAACTCTCAATATTTAGTATTACTGGGATTGGTATCAATTTTGTTATACCTTGCAACACAGTGTCTGCCTTCATTAACTACCGTCTGTGCTTCTAACTTCAATTATTCTAAATGATGCGTCTCCATTTTCACGCCACGGGGGAAGTTGTCACAAGTTTGATCAAAACAATTCCCGAATTCGCTTTAATTTTGAGAAGACATACCTGTCTGCGAAACTTAGATAACTAATATGAGGTACTCGTTGATAGATACCTATTATTTAAGGCACCTATATATATAAATATAATAACTTTTTAATATAACTTTACTAGTGCAAGAATAGCAGCTTTGCCCGCTCGCAATTATGAAATATTGCAGTTTAATTACCAAAACTTTGATGCCCTTTTAAGACCTCTTAGCACACATCCAGACAACGAAAAGAACCTACATTCAAAGTTTCAAGGCTCTGGGTTGCATGTCAGTCAGTGAGTCATTTAGGATTTTATAATTTTGTAATATATAGTGATTAACACTATGGTGTATATAATAATATGCAGGCTACAGACCTAGCCAATTATGTATACCTATATGTATTAAGTATCTCTACATAGTTTTAAACGAAGTCGCATTCCGCCGTTAGTACGCTTAGGTTTTTTAAGTATGTAACGTATTTTTATGCTATTGTCATCAATAGACAGACTGATTTAAGGCGCTGTCTACAGCAATTCGCCCTCACGCTCACACGTACCAACATTTTTGAAGATATAAAAAAAACTACATGTAATTACGTAAAATAAAGACCACTAGGTTCTAGAATATAACAATACAAAGAAAGATTCAGTAAAAAATCTTATTAAGTCTTAAATAAATATGCTAAATAAATAGTAAGAAAACGTGTTAATGGACACATCCTTAGTTTTAAATATTAACGTAGCAATATAAGTTAGAACTAAATTACTCATTAGACTTAAATAGGCTAGATTGTAATAAGATAGTAAATCTAATTAGGTTTCGCCACATATAAAAAAATAACATACCAAAGTGTTTTTCTAAAGGAGACAGACTTAAGCATTTCCGCGAGCAGATCATTTCTATTTAATCAAGCTGAACAGAACAGCGAGCCTTTTGCTCGATGTACAAGGCTCGCTGTTTTGCTCACTAACCATGAACATGCTAAACATGAACGTCTGCAAGCCGAGCATTGAGCATCCACGAGAACGATACATTGAAAGGAAATGGTCTTGGACACTAAGCATTTCCCTGTATTGTACCATTACCGCGCATGGTACACAGGAAGTACTCAATTCGATCACCACCTCAACCCAAATTAGGGTAAATCAATTTGAGTTGATTTAATCCGACGAAAAAAGTCCGTTAACTTAATTTTAAACTAATATATAATATATAATTTAATAATAATTTTTTTTTTTTATATATATATTTTTTAAGATTGATGTTAAATCCTTACCGCACTGTTTAGATAGATCAATAATGGCTAACGGCTGAGCCATTCTCCGCTCTTACGTAAGCACGGAATTTCTTTGCACCAGAGACGTATTAAGGTATATTTAGAGAGGTAGGTCTAAAATAGGGCACTTTTATATGAGCACGAAATAAAAAAATATATACGCGTACATATTTATAATTTGAATTATGAAACCGAAGTAGTCTGGGCATTGAAGAATGGTCAAAATATATATGAGTTTTATGTCATATATTTTTTGACACTGATCTACTGTTCCGCGCGATTTCATCCTCTGAAAAACCTTGTTTTTCTAAAGTCTAAGCTACCTATCTACCAAATTTCAACTCAATCGGTTCATTAGTTTTGCTGTGAAGAAATAACAAGCACAAACACACAAACTTTCACACATAAACTTTCACCAACCCAAACTTTCAATAGCGCATGCTATTGCAATTCATAATATTTTTTACCACCCCACAAGGTGGATTGACTAATAATTTATTAAGATAGCAGAAACGGGCCTATGTCCAGCTGTAGACGTCCTACGGCTGAGATACTGATGGATTTTAAAATTAGGCCCTCAGGAACTCAGAACTGACAGTTCTGCTATGCCTTCTTTTCGAGTTTCTAAAGCCCCATCGCCCCGTCCTTATTACGCCCCATCTTTTAACAAATGTTTAGTCGTTTTTCAAGCAGATATCCCTGCGTTACCTACCGCAACTCTTTCAGGAATTACTGATAGACGTGTCCTTTGTTAACCACCTCTTTTAAATTCTATGCGATATTTCACGGGACGATAACAACCGACACACGAAGAAGTACCTATATTAAGCGTGGTTATAATATTTTGATGAAAAAATTTTGTCAGTACGTAACCACAATAGAAAGGTTTTTGTATTATATTTGAAATAAAAAAAATGAAAACGAGCCAACCTTTACACGGTTTATTTAACAAACTGAGACAGCACATTATACAAACCTTCATTGACGTTTAAAAATGTCTTTTTGAGACGTACCTACTAAAATAAAGTTATTTGAGTTCGAGTTATAAGTTTGAGTTTTTGATTGAGTTTTCAGGTCATCCGAAGGCTTCTAATATGACAATTAATGTCCATGACGATAGCCGGGAAGGACTTCAATCGAAACACAAGCACGTATCGATAAAACGTTCCCTATTATGCGTGCATAGGTGAACAAAGAACACTATTTTTGTCGAATCAATTCACCTAGGTCAATTCACCCAGGTGAATTGAGGCGACTGTTTTATTCCACATTGTTCACCCAGGTGAAAAAAGTGGAATAAACCATGCGTTGGTACCTAAGTCGCAAGTGGTAATAGCAATGTAGAGTTAACCTGATTTGATTGTTGAAGCCGAGATGCCACGTTTCATGAATGCACAATGAGGCACCTAAGTAGTAACGATTTCAAGGCACTAACATGTCCGATAATAAGATAATTTAATTACATAATACAAGAACTATGGAAAATAACTAATTAAAAAAGAAGCTAGCTAAATAATT
Organism: Hemistola chrysoprasaria; assembly: GCA_947063395.1. Lineage (NCBI taxonomy): Eukaryota > Metazoa > Arthropoda > Insecta > Lepidoptera > Geometridae > Hemistola > Hemistola chrysoprasaria. The sequence continues at coordinate 2,034,564 of OX346725.1, forward strand.
GACTGAAATGTAACGAATGCTGAGGAGGTGGGAAAAATGATACCGACTTAAGGACTTCAGGAGTTCGATGGATTGGATGGTTGGATGTTTGTTACTCTTTTACGCCAAAACTACTGAGCCGATTGGGCTGAATTTTATGTAGGTTATTAAGACTGTATAATACTGTATGTATTATTCCAGATAATACATACATACATTCACGCCTTTTTCCCGAAGGGGTAGGCACAGGTGTACCCAGGACTCAGTCCCATAGTAGATACACCCACATTTCGCCAGTATGTTATTAGTCCCATGTAATAGGGGGCGAGCCTATTGCCATCTACCGGGCACAGTTCTAGACTCCAGGCAGTTATTGAGATAATTCCTAATGGAAAAATCCAATATTTAACACTGCCTGACCTGGGCCTGGCCTGATCGAACCCGGGACCTCTTGATTGGCAGTCGAGCATGCGCCCTCTACGCCACCGAGGCAGTCAGAGAATAATACATGGGGTTCTATTTCCCGATATTCCCACGGGAACGAAGTCGACGCGGGTGAAACCGCAGCGCACAACTAGTAATTTAATATATTAACTACAAAAATAATGGGTTAACCATAAAAATAATGGTTTACACTATAACTGTGGCAAAAACCCCAAGTGTCACAAGACAAACCTTAATCTTACCTACAGAACTTGCTCTGAGCTTTCTATCATGGCAGAATCGGATCTGGCGCTTCGGCGGCCGCTACCGCGGCACTCTCGCTTCGCTCATTCGGCTCGTGCATTGTGGTCACATATCAAACGTAAACCAAACCTTCTGTAGTCGCCTTATTCTGATGAACTTTATAGTGAAAACCAATATTTTTGTAGTTCATTCAATTAATTTTAAACCCAATTTTTTTAATATTTTTTTTAGCTGGAGTAAGTTCTTATAACCTAATAAGTTAGTAAAACACAGAATAAATAATAGTCTATATTTTTACCTGTATTCTTGCAAATAAAGCTTTCAATCGTTCATTCATTCATTCACAATAACATTAGGTATTTAGCTTCTCCATAGCTTTGTCACATTGTGCGAAGGATCTTCATGACTCTCATAGAATTTTTACTGCGTAATCACATTATGTGTACATCGCGATATGAGCGGCCAAATCACGAAATGCCAGCGTTTCAATAAGTGTCCAGCCATATCGAGATCTGGCCAATCCAACGACCAGCCAACGACATTTAGATGAAAACATTGCATCACGGAATCATTCTGCTATACATGCGAAGCCAAGTCAAGTCAGTATAGTCGAACTAGTATATAAAATACACCAAACATTCATTAGACAAAGTGGCTGAAGAGTGGCGTGTTTCGTGGCTATAAACACAGTGTGTTAGTGTAGGTAATGCAAGACAACCGTTGTTTGCTACCCATCTTTCGTTACGAGAAATAAAAACAGATAATTAATGTGGTGTACCACATTAATTATCTGAATGAGGAATGAGTGTTGAACTGATGGCCGATGGAGCTGTAAAGTTCTCGAATGGAGACCACGGAAAGGCCATATGTTCCCTGGTCGATGTTTCCACGGGCAGCGAGGCGCAGTTAGTATTATTATAGAATGGATGTTTGTTACTCTTTCACGCCAAAACTACTGAACCAATTGGCCTGAAAATCGGTATGTTTTACCACAATATTCGACACGCTTGGCAGGCAGCTCGATGGTTTTTTGCAGAAGACGCTGCTGCCCGTCCTCTGGATCTGTTAACCCTTAGCCGGCTCTTACGGTCACCACGGCTATAGAGTCGGTGGAGCACTATTCTTAAGCCGGTAACTCCACGGAAATTTATCACAAATATTTATCACAAAGAAACATAGTCTCGCGTAATGTGATAAACTTAAAAAATATTTCATATAAAATGGACACTTTTTGCAATATATGCTCTTTTAATCTTTTTTTAGGGCTCCGAACCCTAAAAGGGTGCCGAAGGAGCCCTATTACTAAGCCTCCGCTGTCCGTCCGTCCGTCCGTCCGTCCGTCCGTCTGTCACAGGGCTCTATCTCATAAACCGTTATAGCTAGGTATTTGTAATTTTCACAAAACATGTATTCCTAATGCCGCTACAACTACAAATGATAAAATTTTAAAAAAGTTTATAATTAAAGGTACTCTCCATACAAGCAACGTGTTTTTGCTCAAAATTTATTTCTCGATTTCGTTCGTGTATCGTGAAAACGGCATCAGCTAGGTATTTGATTTTTTCACGGAACGTTAATGATTATGATTGCTATAATATGAAATAATTATGACTAAATAAAATTAATAAATAACTGGAGCGTTCATACAAATCACGATTTTTTTTCAACGTTTCACGCTGTAACACCGTAATGGCAATAGTTATCAACTTGAAAATCTTACACAATATGGGTAACTATAATAGCTATAACAACAAATACTAAAAATTAAATAAATTCAAAAATTCAAGGACTTTCCATACAAGACACTTTTCCGACTGATTAAAATCAAATAAGACTAATTCTGACTAGAGTTTTCGAAGAAGATTTCAATCAATATTTGGCAATACACATTATATAACATAATCATGATTTACCATATATACGAGTAAGATACCGTATCCTGTGTAATATTTATAATCTAGATACTTATCTATTGCATACCATCATCAGGTTATCTGTATAAAAACTCCTTAATGTGATGAGACTGCCGGTTACTTACAGTCTTCCTTATTATTTCAAGTTTTAACAAAAATCATTGCCACCTACGTTCCCTTAACTAACAACCCTTAAAATACCATATCTCTAAATATTTTCAATACGTAAAAATCATAGATAAACAAAGTACCTATTGAACAGCAGCAGTGAGGTTAACCTATTTAGGAACTGTTAAATAAATAGATAAAGAATACATAACATAATATTACATCTAAGCCACATATTGGTATTTTTGTAAAACGATCAGTTACCTCTTAAAATCAAAGTAAAATACTACAACATCTGGTCTTTGTTTTTTTTTGGAAGCTGGTCATTAAGATTGAGTCTGGGACAAATAGTTCATCGTCAAGTGGCACTTCAATGGACAGAAAAAAATGAACAAAAAATGTGTGAAGATTGGTTTCAAGAGGAACAATAGAGTCCGAATAGTACAAGGAACGTATTTTTCAATAAAAGTGGTAGACCCGCAGTTTTTTTATGATACTTGCTTTAGAAATTGACGTTTGAAAAGAATTTATTGACCGACAATTTTTTTATTAATTTGCTGTGTAAGGTACATTAATTTGATGAGGAGATGCGTGATTTCTATAGCTATATCAGTACATACGATGGAGAGTGAGGAGCCCTTCACATGCGCGTCCCAACACGCATTTGACAAGTTTATTAAAATTAATTACTGAAATTATTTCTCTTATATTCCTCCCTCGTAAATTATATGTTTTTTACCAAATTTAGTTCGTGTACTAGGCACGTGTAAATTATTAGCATTTCTTAATTGTATTCGTTGATGTTCACTGTTTGTTTTAAAGTTAATTTGTGTATGTATTTCCTTGTTTATAATTTTTCTTATTAATAAACAGGTATTGTAGATGTAAAGTTGTGTTAGTGTAAATAATTCACAATTTAATCCTCTTAAATCGCTACATTATTATGCCTTAAGTTACCATGTACCGCTAGCTATTAGCAGAGTGGAGCATAAAATTAAATAAACCCAACCGTGATGATTTAAAGCATAAACTGCCCTCTTAATGCAACGACATTATACTCATTCTTTTAGTGGTTTAGAGTCCAAGATTTATATGAAACTTTGCTAACAAAGCGGCTTTGCCCGCTCGCAATTTCGAAACATGGCAGTTTTATACCAAAACTTTGACGTTCTTTTTGGACCCCTTAGAACGTGAATTTTCTAAAATCCTTTCTTTACACACGTCCAGACAACAAAGAGAACCTACATTCCAAGTTTGAATTCTGTAGGATCAGTGGTTTGGGCTCTGCGTTGCATGTCAGTCAGTGAGTCATTTTATAATATATAGTGATTTAATCCTAGCAAGTTTATTATTTATCTTAAGCCGGGTCCGCAGCGGCATGTTTTTGTGTTAGCTAACACAATAACATGAAAAGTGGGCGTGGGTTTGGTGTTATATAACAGAATATTGTTATATAACACGCTAACACGGTATCCGTCGTGGATGGAAAACATCACCCGATTTCGCCTGCGGGGGGGTTCGTAGTTCATTTTTTGTTAGCGCTCGTGCCGTCAATATCTCTGCTGGATAATTGAAAATCATAATCTCCTTTTGTAGCATACAATACTTAGCGATTTTCTATTATTTAGAGACTAGCATATTGTGAGTCGGAATCAATGGATTTTAAACAAGAAAACACTTTCCCTTGTACGGAGCTTATTTAGAAAATGATAATTGCTAACAAAAACATTTTCGGTGTCAAGTCGCTGTGGACGGGCTGTTATATAACACGTGTTATATAACACGGTTAGATAACAACGTTTTGTTACTAACATTTAGCTGTAGACCCGGCCTTAGCTGTACAAAGAGCTGGCTGCTTTTTATGACAGGAATTCTGTCCAAAGGATTAGCGTCTGCATCCAACAGAGCAATGCTGCCAGCATTCTGGTCACGACTTGACGCCTCCACCAAGAGTTTATCAGACCTAGATTGTTAGGTAGTTTTTAGTTAGGTATACTATAGGTTTTATTCTAGTTTAGTTTTATTTTTTTAAGTATTTAATAACTAGTCTTCGTCCCCGTGGGAATATTGCTATAAAAAGTACCGTTTGTACTACTCCAAGGTTATCAAAAAAGGCGTTATGTTATGTTTTGCTAATGCACAATGAAAGAAAGTGTAGAACGAGAAAGTGCTTAATAAAAGAGAACAAAAAAGCTAATTTCGTAATAAATTATAAATATAGAGTAGAAATTATACATCCTCGATGCCTCGATGGCGTAGAGGGCGTATGCTCGACTGCCAATCAAGAGGTCCCGGGTTCGATCCCCAGGTCAGGCAGTGTTAAATATTGGATTTTTCCATTAGGAATTATCTCAATAACTGCCTGGAGTCTGGAACTGTGCCCGGTAGATGGCAATAGGCTCGCCCCCTATTACATGGGACCAATAACATACTGGCGAAATGTGGGTGTATCTACTATGGGACTGAGTCCTGGGTACACCTCTGCCTACCCCTTCGGGAAAAAGGCGTGAATGTATGTTATGTTATGTTATGTTGAAATTATACATAATCTATTCCTGAGCTCACTAGAATTTCGTAGATTTAATAATTTTGCCACGAAAATCAACTAAGTTATTATAACTAACATAGTTTGAGCATCATAAACTTATGAGCGCTTTGCTCTATATTTACCTAGATATTAACCAACAAAATACATATCGATAAACTAAACAAATAGGTCGCTTACCGATAGCTGGCGCGTTTACAGTTCTTACACAAATACAATTTCGTTAAGGTAATATTTTTTTATATATTTTTTTTATGATAGTGAGTGGCAAATCAGGTGCCTGATGGTAAGCATCATGATTGCCTGTATCAGACACAGTGCCACCCAGTGTTTTAAAGTTCAAAATTCTGCGCGGCAGTGCACTACGCCCGTCTCCCTGAGATATGAGTTGTTGAATCTCATCATGCTCAGTAATTTCGCTGGTAACATTGCCCTTCAGACCGGAACACAGTAATGTTTGCACATTACTGCTTGGCGGATGAATAACTGGCAAAGGTGTGGTACTTCCCCAGGCGGCCCCTGCAAAAGAGGCCTACCACTACAAAAAATAGTTACAAAAACAAAACAATAGTAATCTCCTTCATTGACCGCATGCAAAGCAGACAATTCAAGATGCGTGCGTAGTCCCACCATCTTATCTGTTCAGTTAACAGCGTCGCTAGTGGTCCACAAAGGCAAAAAATAGCGGCTGATAGGCCGTAGTTCTTATTTTGCCCACCAGACACAACAGACTTACCTAGCTGTTCTCGTGGGACAATTTGGATTGGTATATACTTTATACTATATACGAAGCAGAGTCATGCCGTGCACTTATCTGCAGACAACAGTAAATGTGTTGTACGTGCCAGCTTTCGTTAATCAACTTGTAACAACATCAAAGATTATTTACTTAAATACCGAGAGAAGCTTTTAGATATTGAACTTAAGCTACTTTCACTTTAAGCAACTTTTAACAAGGTTTTCTTGATTCCATAGCTTTGTTTATAAATACTTGCAATCCTTGCTCCGGCTTCGTACGGCTAGCAACGGAACATTTTAAAAGGAATATTATGTAATCATTGATATAAAGAAAAGGTGAGATGGGGTACGTTCTCTCAGCGCTTACTCAACAATAGGCACGTGGAATTTGCTCAGTGTGAAGTTTGCACAGTGACATATAATGAACAACAAAGATAGAAAGACGTACCTAAGACGAAGAGCGACCGAGACAACAATATTATTCGCTCGTACGACCTTACTTTACTGACGTATGTGGACCTAATGGCAGTAAAGCCAGTACCTCATCTCCCCTTTTCTTTATATCAATGTATAATATTATACCTATCTTACTAATATTATACTTAAATGCGAAAGTTTGTGAGGAAAGGATGGATGTTTGTTACTCTTTCATGCCAAAACTACTCAACCGATTGGGCTGAAATTTGGTATGAGGATAGTTTAGACCCTGGAATAACATATAGGATTATTCCGATATTCCCACGGGAACGAAGACTACGCGGGTCGCGGTAAGTTGTAAGTAATAGGCGTTTATATTTAGTTCTTTTTTTTTTTTGACGCTAGAACTTTTTCATTAATCACACCAGTTTTGTAGTGGTAGGCCTCTTTTGCAGGGGGCCGCCGTAGGAAGTACCACCCCTTTGCCAGTTATTCATCCGCCAAACAGTAATGTGCAAACATTACTGTGTTCCGGTCTGAAGGGCAAAGTTACCAGCGAAATTACTGGGCATGACAAGATTCAACAACTCATATCTCAGGGTGACAGGTGTAGTGCAGTGCCGCGCAGAATATTTTAATTTTAAAACACTGAGTGGCACTGTATCTGATATGGGGAATCATGATGCTTACCATCAGGCAACTGATTCGCTCGTCTTGTCACTCACTATCATAAAAAAATAACCAGTCATAGGTAAAAATCGTATGAAAGTTATTCTTAGCTTCAATTTTGATTGTAGAACGCAATGTCTGTCTATTACAACCTGTGACTATACCAGAGTGTCCAATCACAGAGCTTCACTGATCTAATTACACACAAGCTTTCCACAACCGCAATACTGGTGACTACTTCACTTCGGTCACACTTGTCGTGTAATTGGCAAATTGGAGAACCATGCGATGCCTGTCTTATTAACTGAGTGTCAAATGGTTTAATGTGCAACCATGGTAGGTATTTTATGTAGTCCATGGTTACGGGTAACACTGAACGTTTTTAGAATAGGCCAGTAAGAAAAGCAGCCGATGAAAAATGTATTTAAATTTCGAATTAGGAACTCATTCCGAATCTGTTATGATCACTTTTTTTGGCAATACATTCGTGTGGGTCCATAAAAGAAGAAAAAAAAAATTTTAATGTGTCATTTATTTTTACAAAATGGCAGAAATTTTAAGTGTTTATCGCGCGTCAGGACGTATTTGACTAGCGAAAATGATCAATTATGAAGCTCGACAGACACTTAAAATAGCTGCCATTTTGTAAGAATAAATGCAAGTGGGCCTCAGTGAATACACGGAAGTCTGGATTGAAAGGGCACAGCTAATTTACCGCATTGGAAATTATATCCAATTCTTCAATTATTTTGAGAGACTAGTGTACAGCACATATTTTTGTAGTTACACAATAATTAAGAAAATGAAGCGAATCAAGTGCTGAATTTGTTTTTATATAACATATACATATATACATAGTATGTTATGATATGTATACAAAAACAAAATAGGCATATATAGTACAAACAGTTTCAGATCACACTAAAACCTTCGTCAAACTAACCACAAAACACATTTCTACGGCGAATTAATAATCCCGTACCACGTGTCCTGGCCGTAACCGCTCGCCGTAAAACACAAATAGGATACATCGTAAACCCGACGTCGAGTCGAACGGTTTCTATCAAACTTATCGTACACCGGTTATGGTTTGCATATAACCACAGATATAACTGGGTACTATGTGGTACGTCGGGCCATCAAATTCACGTTTAGCTCGCCATTACTGGTCGCCGGGCACTGGGCATGATGAGATTCAACAACTCATATCTCAGGGTGACAGGCGCAGTGCAGTGCCGCGCAGAATTTTGAATGTTAAAACACTGGGTGGCACTGTGTCTGATATGGGCAATCATGATGCTTACCATCAGACACCTGATTTGCTCGTCTTGTCACTCACTATCATAAAAAAATATAGATTTACGTTAGTGTAAACATATTATGCTCGAAAAATTAGAAGCGCAAATCTATGGTACTAACTCGTGTCTAGGTGCTGTCTTGTACGAGTATATTAATAGATTTCGCAATCTGAATACTCACTTTGCTCGACCAAACTGTACTGCAATCCGTACATCTTACTTTAGTGTAGCTTCAACATCCATGCAGTGTGAACGCGTACAGAGCTCTGCTAATATTATAAGAAAATGAATCAAGCATTTATTTATTGCATAATTTGATTATAAACTATTGTTAACGTGTTTTACCTTAATAAATAAAAGCATTACATTCCATTTATTTATATATCTAATTCACTAATGTTAATATATATTATGAAAAATAATTTGAATTCTAATAAAGTTTTGCGCTGTAAATCTATAGGGACCTCATGGGCTTTTACTTTGTTGAACGGAACGCCATGAAATTCATGGCGCTTACGCGTTTCGTTCAACAAAGTAAAAGATCATCACCGCTGTCATTCTTGTCAAATGCGCCATCTCCGACAGTGGCGACGCCGAAATCGCCGTACACGAGCCTGTACGACATAATTTTTCACGCACACTAGTACTCTAATAATAAGCATACAATTTAAAAGTGGCCGCATTTTCGAAGCTTTTGTTTATATATTGTACTACGGAACGGCGTGGCAATACAAGCAGTACCTTGTTGGAACGTGCGCGTAGACTTATTATCAATTTAAGATATCACAAAAAAAAGTTGAAAGAGGAATAGACGAAAGTCGTATATCGTGCCGAACGTCGTATCACCATGAAGAGAAGTAAATGTCTTAGAATTAATTCTGCCTTAGAATCACTTTTTACGGGGAATCATGGTAGATTAGACGTTTTGATCATGGTTCATGGTAAATATTTCGTTTAACAATGATCGTTTCGAATAAATTATTCCCTGCCTACCCCAAGGGCAACAAGGTGTGACTCTTTGTATCATAAAAAGTCTGAACCAGAAAAGCTTAAAAATTTCTTAATTAATCGCTATATCAATGGCCACACCCTCCACTCGCAACAAGATCGTTGACTGTCTGCGCCGGATCTCGGTACACTCCTGATAATATAAAACTAATATGTGCATTGCAGAATCTTACTTAGACAACCCTACTTAATGTAGCTAGCTAGCTCAGGAATAAAATCGACGCGAAATAGTTCACCTCCGTGTCCTTAGAACATAGAGTACTGGATATGTCTAGCGCTGCTACTACGCTGTACAATAGTTTTTAGGGTTCCGTCTGCACCATTTGGGGCATGTCCGTCCCATCTCTCCGTCAGTCATGGGTGTGTAATATTTGATAAAAATATTTTTGACATAACGTACATTTCATATAATTTCACTAGATATAATTTCATTTGATATAATAAACCATTAATGCAACATGACGATTGACGTTTGATATAATTTCACTTGATATAATGTCATGAAAGTGAACGAAGCGAAAGCTGTATGTCAGGATCGTAGCATGTGGAGGGAAATAGTCTCTGCTTACCCCACCGGGAACAAGGCGTGACTGTGTGTTTGTGAGATATACTTTCATTTTATATAATAAACCACTGATATAACATGACGTTTGATAAAACTTCACTTGATTAATTTTTATTTGATTAAATCATTGATTAACTTTTGATTTTATAAAACTTAAATGGTATAATTTTCATTTGATATAATTTTCATTTACTATACTGCTATACTTGATAAAAGCATGTTTGGTATAATTTTTCATTTGGTATTTAGTATATCAAATAAAAAAATATACCAAATATGTTTATATCAAATGTAGCAGTATATATACCAAATAAAAATTATATCAAGTGAAATTATATAAATTATTTTTATACCAAATGATGCGCATCCCAGTTACAGAGTTCTATCTCATAAACCGTAAAAGCGAGACACTTCTAATTTTCACTGAATATGTATTCCTTTTACCGCTACAAAAAATAAAAATAAAAGAAAGTTTATAATTAAAAGCTCTCCATACAAGCAACGTGTTTTTGAAATGTCAAATAAGTCTATTATTATTGAAATACGAAGGCGGATTGCATGCAGTCATGATTCTAAATCATTAATAGTTTGGATGTATATATATTTCTCCCTCTGTCTCTTTGGCGTAGTAGGTGCAAGCCCAACTGCCGATCATGAGGTCCCGGGTTCGATCCCCAGGTCAGGCAACGTTTTAGATATAGAATTTTTACATTAAGAATTATCTCTATGACAGCCTGTCACAAAGTCTGGAACTGTGCCCGGTAGATAGCAATAGGCTCGCCCCCATTACATGGGACCAAGGGGTACATCTCTGCCTACCCCTGGGAAAAAGGCGTGATTATATGTTATGTATATTTATGTGAAAGTGATTCCGCAGAATACCACTCGCAGAAAGTCTCGATTTTGTCGGTATTTAACTATTAGTAAATACTGACATAAAAAAAAATAACAGGAGTAAATTAACAGATTAAAAAAAACCCTCCTCTTCTGCTCCATCATCAGACCATGGTCACCACATATTTATTGAGACCGTTTCAAATTTATCGATCAGACCACTGGAAGTAACTGGCCCGTCATCACCATCAGTCAGTTTTGTATACGCGCAAGAGTGTGCGTGAGGTGATTTTCCAGCGGGGCTCGTCGAGAGCTCAATCTCGCTCGCGGGGTGAGAAAGGCCCGATTGTTGGGCGGATAACAGTGTCCATTCTATACGTAGTATTATTATATGTTCTGTGCCTTCAGCCACTAGAAAAGAGCTCATAACCTTTAAACGTCGGAACAATTTTTCATGAGACATAATTAAGATCACTCTTGATCACGTCTGTTATCAAACAAAAACCGCATCAAAATCGGTCCATTCATTTAGAAGTTACGATGCCAAAGACAGACTTACAGATACACAGACCCGCCAAACTTATAACACCCCTTCCTTCGGCCGGGGTTAAAAACAAATGGCGTTTGTCGCTGCATGATCCATCTACTCCCTACTCACCGAATAGAACCTCGAAGCTCCCTGAACTACTCATGAAAACTTTCAGTCAAAAAGGCTATTCAAAAATTAGCTTTTCAGACTTCAGTGAAACTCATTCAATAATGTTTTCACCTCATACCTTTTGAAGTGCAATAAAATCAAGGCATTTGATTTATCACGCCAAACTCAAACTCAAACAGATTTATTCAAACAGGTCATAATCTGACACTTTTGTACGTCAATGAAGATAAACAGTACTGAGTCTACCGTGCGTTCGGAAAGATACCTCTACAAGAAGAACGCACAAGAAACTTGTAGGGCTTAATTTTTTCAACAGATAGTTTCACAATATTTGGTTTGGTTACATTCGTTTTCTTTGAAGGTGCCGCGAGTCGGCTATGCAGAAGCCCTATTTTAATTATTCATGTTATATAATTTAAGCCATAATAAGGCTAAAACAAAGAGTATACACGGCGCCTACCGTAACTCCTGGCGCCGTAAATTACAAAGGTTGTTTTAGGGTTGTCATTAACACTGAAAAACTTGCTTTATTAATTTTGTAGCTATTAAAATTCTCTATTACACTTTTACAAAGGAAAAATGGGTTGCAAATAAAATTACTATTAGGCTATTCGCTAGCTTTATTTATTTTTTTATTGGTGTAAACACATTTACTCATTGGCTCCAACTCAGCTGTGGGCTGTGGAGATTTTAATAAAAACCTAGTTACTCGAAAATTTAATTTATTTCCAAGGTCGATCCCGAGTCCGTGACTAGAAAGTCTAGGTAATTTTAATATACTAAAAAATTAAAACATAAATTAATTTAGGCACTCAAATAGACTTTAAGCGTTATTGTAAGTGACTTCATGCGTCTAACGTTCTTAATAAAAGATCCACAAGAAAAAAAGGAACTTGTAGGCTTGTGTTCTATATACCAAATGCCAGATTTTCCTAATGGAAGTTACAAGATTGTGGCTTAACGTTATCGTATTATGTAGTAAGTTACGTGTAGTGAACGCTAATAAATATTGCACATCTTGATCAAGAGGGAGACAGAGGCTAGGATCGGCTTTGTAACGCGCTGTCATTATGCAATAAACGTTGGTAATTACTAGATAGAATCTAGTAGATACTTTTTCTTGAGACCAAAATGAAAACTACATACAGGGTAAGCTTAAAATAATTAAGTAATTCTTATTGGTCGACAATGGGCGGCTTTATTAGCAAATGCTACAGTAACTAAGAATTTTAAATATATTTGTATAAAATAGATCACCCGGTGTGGTATTACTAACATTCTATCGCGTAACAACAGCAGTAAATTTTGCTAGACATTAAGCAATTAAACGCTTTCCACACTTCTACTGCTGTTCGTAATATGGGGCCGATGTGCATTATGTATTTGCGGTTACTGTACTTCGTTTTAGGTAACGAGTTACGCCCCAAGGGCATCACGATTCGTTGCCTAAAATTCTAACCTAGTGTCTTATCGCGGTCCTATCTGAAACATTATTTGCCAAACATATTACAGTGACAACCCTCGCGTCGCAAACTTTTTATTTGACTCGAGGGAAGCCGGATGAAACTGGATTTATCCGGTGCCATATTTTGTTTGGATTTTGGTGAAATGGAACTGTCGGTGTCGCGTATTTCGTGCAATGCAATTTCGATACTTTGTTAACGAGGGAATCAGTGAAATAATAATGATCAAAGTTTGGCACTAACTTTTAATTCTAATAAAAGGAATTCTTCAACTAATATAATACATAATATATCCAGGTGATAATTAGAGACAAATTAAGACACTGGTTATTTTAAAAAGTTGTTTAAATATCATGTTTTTATACTTTTAAAATAACGGACAAGAGTCCTCTATAATAGAATGAATTGTTTTTACCTATGCAAATAGATATGCAAATTTAATAACATAAGAATGATAAGAGACTATATTTCATTGAAGAAAGAGTTGTAGTGGTAGGCCTCTTATGTAGGGGGCCGCCTGAGGAAGTACCACACCTTTGCTAGTTATTTATCCGCTAAGCAGTAATGTGCAAACATAATTGTGTTCCGGTCTGAAAGGCAATGCTACCAGCGAAATTAAATGTTTCAACAATATCTCAGGGTGACAGGCGCAGTGCATTGCCGCGCAGATTTTTTTTATTTTATGATAGTGACAAGACGAGGAAACCTGGTGCCTGATGGTAAGCATCATGATTGTGAAATGTAATAATATAATATGGGACAACTTCCACACACGGTCATCTGGCCCCAAACTAGGCTAGAAGCCTGTACAATGGTAACCAGAGGACTGATATATACATACTTATATAAGCTTATAACACCCAGACACAGATCAAACAGACATGTTCATGCACGCAAAATGTTTGACCTGCCCGAAAATCGAAACCGGGGCTTGCAGCACATAAAGCAGAGTTACTACCATCTGAGCCAACGAGGCTGTCAAAAAATATGCCTCTACAAGAAGAACGCACAAGCTTGTAGTATTTCGAGTACTTATAAACATAAACATAAAACATACATTCACGCCTTTTTCCCGAAGGGGTAGGCAGAGGTGTACCCAGGACTCAGTCCCATAGTAGATACACCCACATTTCGCCAGTATGTTATTGGTCCCATGTAATAGGGGGCGAGCCTATTGCCATATACCGGGCACAGTTCCAGACTCCAGGCAGCTATTGAGATAATTCCTAATGGAAAAATCCAATATTTAACACTATGCCTGACCTGGGGATCGAACCCGGGACCTCTTGATTGGCAGTCGAGCATGCGCCCACTACGCCACCGAGGCAGTCTCGAGTACTTATGCTAAAGCAATTGTTGAAACTAACATAGAAAAATTAAATATGCAAGATATTAAAAATTTCAACCCCTTTGATATCTGACGTAGCAAACATATCACATTTCCTCAAAAGTCATAATGCTGGCATTTTTCTCTTATGTAAGCCGGCAGCTACTTTCTGACTTTACTAAAAATGTCGCACGTAACTTTTATTAGGTACAGCTTGCTTTAAAAAAGACTGCCTCGGTGGCGTAGTGAGCTCGACCGGCGATCATGAGGGTTCGATGCCCAGGTCAGGCAAAGTGATACTTCATCATCATCATCATCATTATCAGCCGGAAGACGTTCACTGATAAACATAGGCCTCCTCCACAGAACGGCGGGATTTTGCCGTAATCACCCACCACGCTTGTTGTGCGGCTTGGTGATCGCAGTACTTAGTTGGAATACTTGGAAACGAAGAGCACTGCTGCCCACTCTCCGAATATGCCCACTGCTGGGTTTCACGGCTCCCACGGGATGAGAAAGGGGTGGCCCTATTATATAGCCGGGAACCACACGGCCTGTGATATACTATTACCTGGAACCAATAACATACTGGCAAAATGTGGGTATATCTGCTATGGGACTGAGTCCTGGGTACATCTCTGCCTTTGGGAAAAAAGGCGTGATTGTATGTTATGACGTCATCATATTCAGATGGAATAAATATAATAAACAGTCATGTTTATTTTGGACCGAAAGCATACATTTTGGTCAGGTCCTTTCAGTCAGGGTATTTTAAAAACTAACGTATTTGCAAGGATCATATAAAAACCGCGGACCGCGCATTAGAAACAGCGGACTGGACTAGTCCGCTGTTTCTAAACCAACATTAGAAGTATCATGTGATTCACTATCAGTCTTCTGTCATCCTTTATGAAATAATAATATAGTGTCTCTATCTCGCCTTTTGACTCTTGTAGAGCGGACGCTCTATGTTACGATATTAAAAACTGTCGGGCGAAGAGTTAGGGAAAACTGGAATAGATTCGGAGAAGACTATAGCTGTGCTACACCACAGAATGCTAAATTACTAAAGGAACAGAAGGGACACCCCTCAAAATCATTTCAATAAATAACGACTCTAGCTCCGACGCAATAAAGTGCAATTCAGATAGCACAGCGCCTAACTAATTATCGTTATATGAACCTACAAGCTGACTCTCTTTCTATCGCGTATCTATCTATCTGTAGTCTCTGTCTAGCCCATATAAATTGTACCGTCCAGACGGACGCCCTGGCTACTTGCAGCTTCATAACTTTATTGCGGAGTGTCCTAGCCCTGGTTATACATATTTACTATAACTTGTGTACACAAGAATGTTATGTTGTATTGTTTGTTTAATTTGAAATGAATGTGTATGTATCTATTTATATAAAAATGAATACGAATATGAACATTATAAGGAAATCTATAGCTGCGTAAGTGAGTATCCAAGCAACCAGAAATTTGACACGATCCTATGAAAAATGTACGAAATCGATGTTTTGTATTCCCCTGTTTCCTCAGAATTTAAATAACTCATCTATGAATTTATATCCTGATATTTTTATAGTGAAGTTTATAGTTTATAGTTTAGTGTAGTCTATTATAAGTTAATTATAAGAAATTAAATTTCTTTGAGTGTAGTAAACTATGTCCCTGTCATTTTAGTTTTTCTTTCGTTTCCCAAGACTAACCCATTTATTCAGAATAAATTCATTCAATGTGTAGAATATCTAAAGGCTTAATCTTCTATTAAAGAAAAGTTTAAGTAATTCTATAAACTTCCAGTATTTTTAAATCACGGTAAAACATGTTTAAGCCATTTTTCAAGCCATTCTCTAAAAGCATTCTTTGTTTCATGCGGTCTTTAAAACTCTACTACAGAGGTTAAATTTAATGTTCCCTCATTTCATTTTAGTTTTCACAGTGTTTTATGATAGTGCTCTTTTGCGAGAAGTTATTTCTTTGAATCGTTGGAGAAACGGTCTAAATTATGTTTGTGAAGTCAGTCTTTTAATTAGCAGTATCACTAAGTTCTTGTTATGATTTAAATAGAACCATCATTCACAGGAAAGGTCTTAGCAATTTGACAAATTTACCAAACATAAATGTCAAAAGCATAAAAAAAAATTAAAAAAAAAAAATGCAATCAAAATTGCATGTCATAAATTCATGAAGTGTATAGAAACACCCCTTTACCAAGACTTTACAAGTCTACATTTGAATGTCTCAGGCTTAACAATAACTTTCATGTCAGCAGGCAGCACGTCAAAAAGTTTCACTGCTTGATACCTAGGTGTATGCTTTGCCACCTTCAGCCTTGGACGAACACAGCCTCAAGATCTAATCTAATGTACCAAAGATCTTTATGCCTCGTTTCAAGTCTGGCTACTCTTTGCTCAAGACCTTCATATTTATACGGACGTTTGATATCCATAAGCGTTACTAGAATACATAACCTCGGAGCCGTCAGTATTTCCAAACTACGAAACTGTTTCATACACGACTCCCAGGGTGGTATACGCATTACGTAAGTCATTACGTACTAGCTTGTATGTAAAGTATAATATAACCGTTCGTTCAAAAAGATTTTTTTTATGATAGTGAGTGACAAGACGAGCACATGAGGTGCCTGTGAGTAAGCATCACGATTGCCCATATCAGACACAGTGTCACCCACTGTTATAAAATTCAAAATTTTGAGCGGCACTGCACTGCGCCTGTTACCCCGAGATATGAGTTGTTGAATCTCGTCATGCCCAGATTGACGCTGGTAACATTGCTCTTCAGACCGGAACACAGTAATGTTTTCACATTACTGCGTGGTGGATGAATAACTGGCAAAGGTGTGGTACTTCCCCAGGCGGCCCCCTGCAAAAGAGGCCTACCACTTCAACAAAATAAAACAAAATAATAGATATCAAAATAAAACAGGTGTACCAACATTTTCAACATTTTACTGCAAACCCATATCATTTTCACTAAAACTCAGATTCAACGGAATGAAAACTGCACGTGCCTTAATTATATTAAAACGAGGAAACAAAAAGAGGAATATTCAACACTTTTCGTATAAATTATACATTTTCTAAAAAGGTAACACAGAAATTAGGTCAGCTTGTCGCATTGTAAAAATTAAACAACACAAAAGATGTACGTGTATTTCTCGTGCCAAAATTGTTGGCAGAGTTGTAGGTTTGTAGCCGTAATCTGTGACACTTGAGATAAATCGAGCTTGAAGGATTTTTCGTGGGTGGTTCACGGCTCACGACGTTTGCCCTGATATAGCGTAAGCGCGTAAGTTGCGCCTGGATCACCTGGAGATTTGATGCTGAATGCTGTGCCTTACAAATTGTCCTTTCTGTTGGCATTGCCGTTAGCTTTTTGTAATACGCTGCCATCTGATGGTGGTTTGGAGCACTTGGATTTCCTATAGGTTGGCATGTCGGCCTGAGGATTTTCGAAGTATTCTGTAGTATTGTTAAAGTAGATAGTAAGGAGGCAGCTGTAATAATTTTCATTCCTTTTTTCAGCAAAAGAATTTGCTTATACCAAAACTTTGACGCCCTTTTTGGACCCCTTAAAATGTGAATTTTTAAAAATCCTTTCTTAGCACATGCCTAGATAACGAAAAGAACCTACATTCCAACTTTTAAGTCTCTAGGATCAGTTGTTTAGGCTCTGCGTTACATGTCAGTCAGTGATGAGAGGGCTATGCTCTTGATTTCTCTGCGAGATCGAGTCAGAAATGAGGAGATCCGTAGACGAACAAAAGTTACCGACATAGCTCAGCGGATTAGCAAGTTGAAGTGGCAATGGGCAGGGCACATAGCACGTAGAACTGATGGCCGATGAGGCCGTAAAGTTCTTGAATGGAGACCACGGACTGGTAAGCGCAGCGTAGGACGTCTTCCCACAAGGTGGACAGACGATCATATAAGGACGGCATGAGCACGCCGGATGCAGGCCGCTTACAACCGGACTGGATGGAAATCTCAGAGGGAGGCCTATGTTCAGCAGTGGACGTCCTGTGGCTGATATGATGATGATGATGATGATGATCCATTTTCCTGGACTATGAGCGGTGGGCAGTGGAATAAGGAGAAAAGCTAAGGGGTTCAAGAGATACCCTTGAAACATAAAACTTTTTATTTGTAAATATTTACGACATCAAAAGCAGATATTCTTTTGATTTTTTAGCTTTTAAATATTCAATGCTACGAATAAATATTATCATAGAAGAAAAACGCTTATTTATTCGTAGATTCAGTGTGTTTATTTATTTTTCAACCTCTTCATTTTTGTCTCGGTACGTATTATTATTTATAAACTAGCTGTGCCCCGCGGTTCCACCCGCGTAGACTTCGTTCCCGAGGGAATATTGGGAAAAAGGTACCCTATGTGCAGTTATTCCAGGGTCTAAGCTACCTGCAAACAAAATTTCAGTCTAATCTGTTCAGTAATTTTGGCGTGAAAGAGTAACAAACATTCATCCATCCATCGATCTAACCAAAACCGCGCTAGATGCCGCTGAAGGTGAATTAGAAATCGCAAGCGTTTTGTTCACCTGTTAAAACGTAAGTTTTTTACATTGTACTGAAATAAAATTTTAAGTTATCCACAAATTCCTGCATACACAATTTGTAAAATGCATACTCATAATAAAAAAAAATCACGCATCATCCATCGCAATTTCAAAAGCCAGGGCTGCCACATAACAACCCCTATTCCCCTATGCAACCCTATTCCCCTATCTGAAGGTTATTATACCTCTGGGCCGTCACAATACAGTGTGTGCCATATAATGGACAGGGGACGGAGTGCGAAGCTATCTTTAGGTAGCGTCCATCCGGCCGGGACAGCCCTATTGAGCCAAAGAGGACGCCGGTATGTAGGGGTGTTAAACTGCTTTTCAGCCAGTTATTTTTTTATGTTCAGGAAACTTTTTAAAAGGTTGTAAAAGGTGTATTTTTAAAATACAAGTTTGGGAAAAACTACTTGTGACTTTATGGTATTTGCTGCGGACGTTTTTTGGGTTTCACTCACTTCGTCTTGTGTCATTTTTATATTGAAATTGGCACATGAAAATATCGTTAGATGAAAAGGCATTAAAAGTTCGGTGACTTCCCCTAAGCCACCGAACGGCAATCTACCGCTTATTATTAATCAAAATGTTTTGATGTCACGCAGTAATCGCTTACTGTTTCTTCTTTAATTTATTTATTCACCACATTATTTTATGTAGTTATGTATTTACATATAACAATCACAATGGTAATCACAATGAAATTAAGTACTATAAGGATAACAAGGATTTGATGTGAATTGCAAGCGAGTTATCAAGACACTGAAAGGACGCTACCCTTGAGATGTAACCTTGTAAGCTGCACGCATGTATTTGCCAGTTATTCATCCGCCAAGTAGTAATGTGCAAACATTACTGTGATCCGGTCTAAAGGGCAATGTTACCAGCGAAATTACTGGGCATGACGAGATTCAACAACTAATATCTCAGGGTGACAGGCGCAGTGCAGAGTCGCGCAGAATTTTGAATATGAAAACACTGGGCGGCACTGTGTTTGATATGGGCGATCATGATGCTTACCATCGGGCGCTTGATTTGCTCGTCTTGTTGCTCACTATCATAAAAATAAAATAAACCCTTGAGAGAACTTGAGACTTCTTGTAAACTGCACGCATGTGTGCGTGCGTATGTTTTCTCACCGTTCTATGCAAATTACCTTCTGTATCTGTTTTGTAATAATAGCGTCTATGCATCAGCAAAAATTGGCACTAAAACTTGCACCATTCATCTAACAAACAATGAACGCTGCAACCGAGTTTCATAAAAGAAAAAATACAGCATTATAAACTTGTAGGTACTAGTTCTGAAGCTCATTTACTCAAGTTGTGAAATGTTAGACAATCTACTTATTTGTGAAACAAAGGGAATGTAGGTTTCTTGTGGAACTTTTGCTTTCTTTGGATTGAGAAAAAGTTGGACATTTTGACATAGGGTCTTTTTGTGTGAACCTTGTTAAAGAACATACATACATACATACACGCCTTTTTTCCCGAAGGGGTAGGCAAAGGTGTGCCCAGGACTCAGTCCCATAGTAGATACACCCACATTTCGCCAGTATGTTATTGGTCCCATGTAATAGGGGGCGAGCCTATTGCCATCTACCGGGCACAGTTCCAGACTCCAGGCAGTTATTGAGATAATTCTGAGATAATTCTGGCCTGACCTGGGGATCGAAAGCGGGACATCTTGATTGGCAGTCGAGCATGCGCCCTCCACGCCACCGAGGCAGTCGGGCTTGTTAAAGAAGGAGGAAAGAAAGGCAGGTGTGAGGCCGAACCACGAAATGACGTTGAATTGCTAACTTTGATTTATTAGCTAATGTTTTTTGAGACTTACTTATATAGGTACAATGTATTACAAAAAGGTTTTTTTGGAGCCGCCTGGGGAAGTACCACACCTTTGCCAGTTATTAATCCGCCAAGCAGTAATGTGTAATCATTACTGTGTTCCGGTCTGAAGGGCAATGTTACCAGCGAAATTACTGGGCATGACGAGATTCAACAACTCATATCTCAGGGTGACAGGCGCAGTGCAGTGCCGCGCAGAATTTTGAACTTTAAAACACTGGGTGGCACTGTGTCTGATATGGGCAATCATGATGCTCACCATCAGGCACCTGATTTGCTCGTCTTGTAACTCGCTATCATAAAAAAAGAAAAATTCCTCTTCCCATACAAAATGGCTCACCAAATTTGTATGGAAAGTAGAAATTTCTTTTGCGAATTTCGCCATTCTTTCTTTTGCATCTTGTTTAGGTTGACGGATAGATATATTACTACACGTGTAACGGGTTTTTTTGACTTTGAGTTACTTCGGGCTGCCTCGGTGACGTAGTGGACTTAAGCTCGACTGCAGATCATGAGGTTTGGGTTCGATCTTCAGGTCAGGAAAAGTTGTATTTGATTTTCCATTAGGAATTATGTCTATGACAGCCTGGAGTCCACAACTGTGCCCACAAGATAGCAATAGGCTTGCCTCCTATAACATGGGACCTAAAACATAATGGCGAAATGTGGGTTTACCTACTATGGGTGTGTACCTATACGTCTGCCTCACCCCTTCGTGAAAAGGCGATTGATGCAATGTTATGTTGTTATGAGTTTGAAAAACCATTTTTTGACATTTCAGTTGGAAAAGAATTCGGTAAGGCCTCTCAAATGACCGTGCAACTGCCTCATAACTACATATCTTGCAAAAAGTCTACATGTACCTAATCGAATCGAGTTTGGATTTCAGGGCACCAGATTTGTAGCCGACTATAATCCCGCTGGGCCATGGACGCTACAAATATGCTAGGTGTTATGAGATTCGAACCAGGGACTCCGGATTCGTAGCCAGAAATATTCCTACTGAGCCACGAACGTTAAAAAATCAATTCATTTAATATTATCATTTATTAACTCCCAAACCGCATACATTTTATATCTAAGTAAAATTTCAGGACGACCCTTTGTTTTGAGTAGTACCTAAGTACACCTATTTTAATGTAAAGGCTTGAAGCGTAATAATCGTCTTTCCGAGCACAAAAGCTGGCTCATTTGCATGAGAAACTTGAGGAAAAATGCGAAACAATTAGCAAAATGTTCCAGAGCCCGCAGATAGATAGTTAGTGAGGAAACTTCCTCTCTACAGCTTACAGCCCAAGTTGTATTTACTATGGACCAAGATAACTCACCCAGAAGACGCTTCCGCTGAGGAGTGCTTTCGCAAAGGTTATGCGGTGACTCTGACACGTCTGTTTATTTTAACGGAAAGAGGCGGGGAAATGAGAATCTCCTTATAAGATTAAATTTTGGCCCATGGCAAGATAATATGAACACACCTCATAAGGTGTCTGAACACGGAGGGCTGGATGGACACATGTATGGTGAGTTGGTTAAGGTTAAAAAAAATATCACGTGCTACTTCGTCATCAAACACCCTTAGATTTTGACGTGTGTCCAAATAATGAAACTAAAATCTGAACGATTCATTCAATCATTCAGTGTGTGGAAGTTGTCCCATATTATTATTAATAATAAATATTAGCCGACATCCCGCACCATGCCACGAATTTTGTTTTCATGCAAAAATACATGAGTCTTTAAGGTTGATTTGTCTGAGACTACGGAGAACCGTTGATAGGAAGTTAAAAAAAGTTAAAAAAAAGTTAGAATTTTAAATTTAAAACTTGGAAATAGTTAAAAATCTTACCAAAAATAGAGTTCAAAATCTTATCGAGGCAGTGCCGGGTTTTTTTATAAACTGCCATCTGATAGTGGTTTGAAGCACTTGGTTTTTCTATAGATGTCAGCCTTAAAGGCGACATACAGGTGACCTTGGAAATCTATCAAGGCGGGCAATGCTCGTTAGTCGCAAATATGATCAGGCACTAATCGTTGGTCGCGAGTATAGCCACGGAATAATAAATGTTACTAATATAGCGTCAGGCAACGTTGCATGCCCATGCTCGCCCGCCTTGATATATTTCGAAGGTCACCTGTGGGTATACAATATACATTTCGCCTTAAGGCACGTAGATATACGTAGTGTTTTTCTAACAGTGTATTTTGTAAAGATGAATAGTATGTATGGCTATGGGGCTGGAGACTAGGTCTTGGGTACACCTCTTCCTACCCTTTTAGGAATCAAGCGTGATGTTATGTTATCCTAATAGTATGCTAAGCATCTATTAAGATGTATTTTTTTTTTTTGAGAAAAAAAAGTTTCCAAAAACATACATATATTATATGCATTATTATGCAAGAATATATATTTTAATGCAAGTAATTGAACAAGATGTGTTGTTCAGTATTCATCCTATGACATCTCATTCCACTCATTCCATATTTTTTCGCACTTAACCAATTCTTTACCTCTCTCTTCCAGCACGGTTTTTTAATTTAATAGGTAAACTGGTTTTAAAAATCTGTTGATGTTAATTAACCCTTGACTAACGCTAATTAGCGAACATCACCCTCTCTATATCTGTCCATGTAATAATACTTATATAAGATTAAATATAAAACTAAATCTTGACTGACTGAATGATTGATATTTATTTCGGGTTCGCCTGGAGAGCCACAGTTCCGGACAAGTGCTATAATTTCCATTAAATGAATTTAATTTTGCCATAAATGACTGCACTCTGTACATAATAATAAAGAACTAAGTTTTTAGTAATACTAGCTGTGCCCCGCGTAGACATCGTTCCCGTGGGAATATTGGGAAGTAGAACCCTATGTGTTATTCCAAGGTATAAGCTACCTACATTTTTCAGTTCAATCTGTTTAGTAGTTTTGGCGTGAATGAGTAATCTAACCAAAACGGTGCTAGATAGCGCTGGAAGTGAGTTAGAACTAGCAGGCGTTTTGGTCTCCTGTAAGTAAAGTAAGTTTTTTACATTGTACTGAAAGGGATTTAATATTAGTTGAATAACTAAAAACAATTTTGTTAACTTGTCGGACATACTGCCGTGTGTCTAGATATTGTACCTATGTAAGAAAATTTCTTCAGAGCTGTGTGGCAATCCTATGTCATACTCGCTGTTTCAAAAAATGTCTAAGATAATAATAACATAATATACAGTATGTATGTATATGTAGAGTCCGTGATCCATCGGGAATATGCCCGGCTTTAAATCTGGAGGAATGTGGACTTTTCGCCTGGGCGCTACTGTGTTTCAGATGGCACGTTAAACTGTAGGTCCGGCTGTATCCTATAAGATATGTAGGAGGCAGTCGTTAGGTCATGTCGGAGGCTGCGTAGGAATCTTGGCGATCTGAAACTGTGATATTATGGGTTATCCACATAACCCATATGAATTGACTCGAGCAATGTAATAGGGGTAACCCCTACTGGGGTAACTGTTGGAGTATAAATTCGAATTATTTATACGATCACGCCTTTTTTCCGAAGGGGTAGGCAGAGTTGTGCCCACGACTCAGTCCCATAGTAAGTACACCCACATTTGCCAGTATGTTTTGGTCCCATGTAATAGAGGGCGAGCCTATTGCCATCTACCGGGCACAATTCCAGACTTCAAGCTGTCATTAAGATGATTCCTTCTGGAAAAATCGAAACATTGCGTGACCTTTGGATTGGATCCGGGACCTCATAATTCTCATAATTATTTAGATAAAATAGAAAATGGAGAAAATGTCATATGGTGTAGTGTCCGTTGTGTTAAATAAACAAATAAAAAAATCCTGTACATGCAATTCTGAAACTTTGCAAGAAAGAGTTTCCTACAATTTCACGTGAACGAAGTCGCGGTAATGACTTCATCTTCACTAAGTACGCTTGTTAGAGTCAGGTATCTAAGTAGTAATTATTTATCTGAATGAGATTTTCCAACTAGTCGAGGTATCGTGTAAGCCTGCGGGCAACAGAACAACTTGCTCGGGTTTTTAGTGCATGTAGTCTTAGATTTTAGAGGTGGGAACGTTGTATCGATCTTATATCGATTGTAGTGACGAAACGGTCAAGCCACTTATTTTGACTTAGGTGATGAGTATTTGGAGTTAGAAGCTTTTTATTTCGTTCATTTATATAAATTTTTAGACCTCAAGCATCAAAATTTGAGGAAGTCTCATATTAACGTCCATCCCCTAGTTTAAGAAGTTGGGGGAGAGGGTGGGAGTAAAAGTTCCAAGTTTTAATTTCTTTTTGTTGTTTGTGTACTAATACTAGCTTACATACAAAATTTTAGTTTTCTAGGCCTTCAGGAATTACCCTAAGAATTTTTTGATCATCAGTGAGTCGGTGACGAAATTGGGGGTTTTTGGATATCAATCCAATCTTAATTATATGATCTATACAATTGAAGCTTTATACGTTAAATAAGTCTACTATTGACGTCATGTCCCGAAAGTTTTGATTATTTGGTATAATCGAAACCCAAGTTATGGGAGTTCAAAAAAACGACGAAGCGCTTCGAGAAAAGGTAGGCAGTGCCCTTGCGCTTCGCTTGGCTTGTCTTGGCATGGATACAAATACAACTTGGCAATGAATTCTTGTTTACTATCTTGCTTGCTAAAAAAATTACTAGGAATCTAAAAGCTCGCAAATTTTACCCCAACACTATAAAACAAGAACAGCGATGCAACAAAAAAAACGAGAGTTCCAAACTTGCAAGGGAGCTACACAACTCTGTGTTAAAGGTAGACAGATAGATTAGATATAGTTATTGGGAGAGTTTGCAGTTTCTCAAATGATAGCTCTTCTTTATTGTCATTACCTGTATGAAATTTTACAACCCATAATCAGTCGATATCTCTGTGAAAAGTTTGATGAACCGAAGTAAGTGCTAGGTACGAGTAAAAGTAATAAACATTTTGGAAACTTTTTAACTTTACGTGTCTTAAAATTTTGTGACAAACTGCGTTTTAGGGATTTGAAACTGTTCATCAAAGATGAAGAAGAAGATTTTGTTAAGGTAGTGGTATAGTAATATCTGTTATGGTGATGATAGACTTAGCATTTCCTCGAGTAGAACATCAAGCATTTGCAGTTTTTTTATTTTACCGAACCGAGCATCGAGCACGACGCTCGATATTTTGCTCACTAACCGTGAGCATGACTGCCTCGGTGGCGTAGAGGGCGCATGCTCGACTGCCAATCAAGAGGTCCCGGGTTCGATCCCCAGGTCAGGCAAAGTGTTAAATATTGGATTTTTCCATTAGGAATTATCTCAATAACTGCCTGGAGTCTGGAACTGGGCCCGGTAGATGGCAATAGGCTCGCCCCCTATTACATGGGACCAATAACATACTGGCGAAATGTGGATGTATCTACTATGGGACTGAGTCCTGGGTATACCTCTGCCTACCCCTTCGGGAAAAAGGCGTGAATGTATGTTATGTTATATGTTTAACCGTGAGCATTTCGGCGAACTGAACATCAAACATTCACATATAGGATACATTACATGGAAATGCTCACCATGAGCAATCTAGTATTGTACCATACGCTCGAATGGTACAATAAATGTATTAACATAACGTTTCAGTCATCATTTCCTATTATTATGTTACTAGCTGTGCCCCGCGGTTTCACCCGCATGGACTTCGTTCCCGCGGGAATATCGGGAAAAAGTACCCTACGTGTTATTCCAGGGTCTAAGCTACCTGCATACCAAATTTCAGCCCAATCTGTTCAGTAGTTTTGGCGTGAAAGAGTAACAAACATCCATCCATCCATCAATCTAACCAAAACCTCGCTAGATGCCGCTGGAGGTGAGTTAGAAATCGCAAGCGTTTTGTTCACCTGCTTAAAAACGTAAGTTTTTTACATTGTACTGAAATTTGGGATTTACATCAATAGGATATTGTTATCGCGGTATCTTTTTGATTCTTGACCATTGTCCACAGAATGAATGAATGAATTAATGAAGTACGTTTATTTGGACAACACTGCACAAAAGACATAAAACTAAAACACTCAAGCAGGAAGCAGAAGGAGTTGCATCTTTCAGACAGCTAGGTATAAACTGCAGCAGTAAATAAGCAGGTAATGAATGATACATAACAAAATCGCACTACGACACCTCAGGGAGACATTTCAGACGAGAAGAATGGTACAATTTGATATTTTATGCGATTTTTACGGCTTCAAAGATCGTTCAACTTCACCGTTTTAGAGAAATGAGTTTGGAAATCTTATTGTGTCTGGGTACCTAAGTTATTGTACTATCTTCTATTTTATTGTTTCACAAGGGTTTGTAATTAATTTTGCGAGAAAGTTATCGACATTCGGTTGAAGATTGAAAGTTCTTTGACATGGGGTAACCAGATATTGAACCCATTGAAATGTTATTGCCTCACGGTTATTGGAATTTGATACGACATCATAAGTGATATATTAAACCATGAAGAGGAAAGATCGGAGTTGAAAATTAAAGTTTAGCATATACCTATACAAAAGGCGGGCTCGGCATATATGCGTTTCGGGTCGAGAGTACGGCGTTTCCTTTAAAACAGTTCTCTTCTTCTTCTCAGCCTTTATCAACCCGTAGAATGGCGTAGGCTTCCTTCAAACTCCTCTACTCTCCTCTACTTTGGGTAGTAAGGGTCCAGTTGCTGCCTTCTACTGGTCTTTGTTTCCCCCATGGTCTTCACTCCAAGATAACAACGGTTAAAACAGTGAGTTCGTAGAAAAAGTACATACAAATAAAAAATAATTAAATAAAGATATCATGAAAATATTACTAGATAAGATAGCGTGTATTATATCGATGATCGCCAAATTCTAAAAAGCCACAGATAGATACATTCTATAGGAATAAAACTAATAGATAAAATAAAGAACGAGACCATTAGGCAAAGGACCAGAAGTAAAAGGCGCAGTATTTAATAAGCTAAGCCACTTGAAACTTGGACCGGTCACATCTCGAGATCTACATAAATGGATTTCATGTTATGTGATGTATATGTCGTAAGAAGAAGAAAGCGGATTGTCGCAAAAAACCTGGGAAAATTAAGAAAAATAGGATAATTGAAAACTAATGAAGATTTTCTCGATCTTCCTAACTATTTTTAGGATCTTTGCGAAAAGCTGTGCCAGGCGGAGCTCGCTTGCACTGTGTCCTATTGTGATTTCATAGGGACACGCGGAGAAGCCACCGGTCGCAGAGGATAGGGAGAGCGGCGCATCGAAATACCGAAACTCCTCTTCCCCTGCGACCCCACCGCCTTCACCGTCTAACAGTGGCAACCTCGTTTGGGCCGCGGAAGGCAGGAAGAGCGGCGCACCGCAATACCGGAACTAACTTCTCTCCCGCCGTGGCCCCTCCTTTCAGCCGCGATGTCCTATACCGCATCGCAAACCTATTCGGCCACTTACAGCCGCCCGGAAAGTGAAGCGGCCGACCACCTCGGACTCCTCTTCGCTTCATTGTGGTTTAATTAAGCTACAGTTACTGATTCCCCCCGCCGCGAGTAGGCATGAACCCATCGGGAGGAATATAAATCCACCTAACCTAACAACTGAGTAGGACTTCTGACAGCGATTTTCACCAATCAGAGCATTCGTCAAGTTCATCAGCCAATCAATGCTCATGAAGTGATTGTAATTCTCGATTATCCTAGATTATCCATTGACCACTGAATTTTCACAAAAAAATGGCTAAGAATGATCCAAACATATAATGATTTTCTGGATCGGAAGATCAAGAAAATTTCTTAGTTTACAATTATCCTGTTTGTGGCAATCGTTATAGGTTTTTCGCCATGATAAGTTTTTTCGATTATTCTACGACATATTATATAGAAATCGTAATATCAGAAATAAGGCTTTAATAATTATAATTAAGAAATGGGTGGGTCAAACGGATTTGTGTAGTTTCCTAATTAAACTAACGCAATAAGAGATATTCTCTCAGTTCTCAGACAAAAGTAAGGACGTGTCAAAGGTGTGACGAAGCTAATCCCTTCTTAGACGCCCTTAACAAAGGGTCCGTTTAATTAGGAGTAAAGAATAAAGGAGTTTAATAAGGAAAGGTTGTTTTGTTTAGTAAGTAAAAGGCTTTACGCTTTCGTATTGCTTCCAGAATTGTGCATATTATCTTCGTAAGTAATTTGCACAATTTGGTAGAGCCTTAAGGCTTGAAAAGAGGATGACAGATGATAGACTGGAATGGCGACAGATGACGTCGTGTGCCAAATCCTCCTAGTGTGAGATTATAATGATGATCCACGGGTCTAGGTGGTGAGGGCATTCACTGCCGAATAGATGTATAACCCGCGAGGTAGCTTGAGATGTGGGGGCAAAGGCTCCTCTTCGCCCCTCGCAGGGGTCCTCTACGGAGGATCTAACGTCATCCTGGCTGCGGATGATTGCTTCGGCGTGCCCGCAGCCCCGACATATGGCGTCCTGCAGGATATCCACAAGGTTTCCTCTCTCTTGCCCCTTATTACATGGGACCAATCAAACACTGGCGAAATATAGGTGTACCTATGTATGTATTATGTATGTATTTTAGTAGTGGTAGGCCTCTTTTGCAGTTGATTTTATAATATCTCAGGGTCACAGGCGCAGTGCAGTGCCACGCAGAATTTTGAATTTTAAAACACTGGGTGGCACTGTATCTGATATGGGCAATCATGATGCTTACTATCAGGCACCTGATTTGCTCGGCTTGTCACTATCGTAAAAAAAACCTACCATGGGACTGAGTCCTGGGTACACCTCTGCCTACCCCTTCGGGAAAGAGGAGTGATTATATGTTTATGTTTTATTAATTAAGGTGTAATTTTATATGACAAACTCTAGCATAATTCCCGCTACTTTATTTCCATGCGAATTTCGAGAACTCAAAAAATTGTATAATCTCTAGTTCTACGGGAATTAGGAATTAGGAGGTTCTAATTCAAAGGAATTATTACTGAATAGGTTAGGGCTGAATAATAGACCAGGTATTATTGGTGGGTGAATGTGTCAGTCAGTCAATCAGGAATTTGATTTTTATATATAGAGTAGATTAATTTCCGCGAAACCAGGATAACATATCTATTATTTGTCGTGGTCTTCCACTGTATTTGAACAATGATAAATTTATAGGTAAGAGGACGGATGATGTTAAAATATTTCAATTTAAACCTGAGCTGTAATTTTTAACAGATTATATTATTGTTCTATTTGGTAGTTAAAATTTACATTATTTATCAATGCTCATACGTGTAGATATATTTATGTGATTCAGAAGTACACAAACAGGCGCATGATAATATTTTAGACCACAAAACAAATCACGTGGATATATGCGCTCACGACATATTTTCAGGCGTGACTGAAGTTAATTAATGTGAACCTTGAGTGTAAATGTTGACGCCTCGTCAAAATTTACATTAGAGTAGAACCGATAAATCAAAGCGAGTCCCACGTCTGTTGTTTTATGTCGATGTATTTAACTCTGATATATTATACAAAATAAATAAATTTATATTTATTTTTAATTATTATAGATTCTGATGTAACGATAAGATTCTGATAATCACTTTGAACGTAGAGTATAGGGTGGGAAGTGTCAAACGCTACTTTTAGAATACCTACTATAATCCTTGCTACTAATATTACGAATGCAATAGTTTGTGAGGATGGATGGACGGATGTTTGTTACTCTTTCATGCCAAAACTACTGAAACGCTTGGGGTGAACCAAAACTAGGACACAAAAAATACAGGAATAACATTTAAAATAATTTTAGGCTAGTACAAGTGGCGGTCTTATCGCTTAAAGCGATTTCTTCCAGACAACCAGTTATGACCCTGGAATAACATAAAAAGTACTTTTTATACCGATATCCCCACGGGAACGAAGACTACGCGGGTGAAACCGCGGGGCGCAGCTGGTTATACATATTTTCTACTGAATTTTGCAGGGAGTGAGGTAAACAATTGCAGGATTAGAGTATTGAATAGAGGGGTTGACAACCGCGCCTTACCCAGAGGGGGTTAGGTGAGCAAATCAGGTGCCTGATGGTAAGCATCATGATTGCCCATTTCAGAAACAGTGCCACCCAGTGTTTTAAAATTCAAAATTCTGCGCGGCACTGCACTGCGGCAGTCACCCTGATATATTAGTTGTTGAAACTCGTCATGCCCAGTAATTTCGCTGGTAACATTGCCCTTCAGACCATCAGTAATGTTTGCACATTACTGCTTGACGGATGAATAACTGGCAAAGGTGTGGTACTTCCCCAGGCGGCCCCCTGAAAAAGAGGCCTACCACTACAGCATCATGATTTCTCATATCAGATACAGTGCCACCCAGTGTTTAAAAATTCAAAATTCTGCTCGGCACTGCACTGCGCCTGTCACGCTGTGTTATCAGTTGTTGAAACTCGTCATGCCCAGTAATTTCGCTGGTAGCATTGCCCTTCAGACCGGAACACAGTAATGTTTGCACATTACTGCTTGGCGGATGAATAACTTTTTCAATTTCAATTTCAAACCATTTATTACAATCAACATAGATCATAGCATTAAATCAATTAAATTAAATTAAACCAACTTAAATAGAACTAAATTAAATTAATTAAATTAAATCAAATTAAATTAAACTAAATTAAATCAAATTAAATTAAACTAAATCAAATTAAATGAAATTAAATTATTAATATTTGAAATACATTAAAAATTCGCGTGCCTCTGCGTCATTTGTTTGTTTGTCAGTACATTAACCATGTAGCAATGATTAATGTACTGACAATCAAACCTATCTGTGAACACTTCTAAGATGGTGTTGGAGCTACCTCGGATCCTGCGCCCCAGGGATGCGCACCGCTTCCGCATCGTCTTGTAAAAACAGTCAACGCGGGAGTTCGCGAACATCCCTGACGCGCTACAGTGTCGGGGCAGCCCCAACAACACCCTAAACGCATTATTAAACTGCACACGAAGAGCGTTGTACTGTTTCTGGGTATATGACACCCACAGGGCCGCCGTGTACAGGGACTTACAAAACGCTCTGAAGAGAGTGATTTTGACGGCCCCCGAACAACGAGCGAACCTCCGGGCGATCATATTAGCCCTCACAGACAACGCCCTCCGTTCTCTGTCGATGTCAGCATCGTCCCTCAGGTCAGAGGTCACGATATGCCCTAGATATTTAAATTGTTGAACTCTCTTCAACTCGATACCGTTCAACCGGATAGACGGAACGGCATCCGGGCAACTTCGTCCCCTGGCCTGAAAGACCATGCATTCGCTTTTATTTGCGTTATAAAGCAACCCATGATCGAGCGCATAACGCTCACAAATCTGAAGCAACTTAGACAGGCCACACACCGAGGCGCTCAGCAGCACCATGTCATCCGCATAACTTATGTTATTGACACAGGTATCGTCAATGTGACAGCCAACACGAGTACTGCTGAGCTCCTCGACAAGTGCGTTCACGTACAGGTTGAAGAGTATCGGTGAGGTTAGCCCTCCCTGCCTCACCCCGCACTCCAACCTGTACGGCTCCGACAGCGCACTCGACCACCGAACAACGTTGACCTGGTTCAGATACCAGTACTTAAAGATTTGTACTAGTTCTTTGGGCATGGAAGTGTCGCTTAATTTTTGCCACAAGATATCATAACTCACCAGGTCAAACGCCTTCGAGAGGTCGAGGAAACAGGCATAAACAGGGGTGCTTCTATCGGAGTAGTACCTGACAGTTTGCTTCAGACACAGAATAGCTGACTCGGTAGATAGTCCTGATTTAAAACCAAATTGGTTGTCATGTGAGTCTATATACCGGTCAATCTGTGTAATGAGCAAACCGTCAAGAACTTTCGCTAACACTGTAGCCAGTGAAATTGGTCTATAGTTGGTCCTGTCACTTAGGTCACCAGACTTACTTTTAACAATTGGCACCACCACGGTCTTCATCATTTCTGCTGGTAAATACGAGTGTCCTATACATAACGTATACAGCATCGCCAGAACTCTGGGTAGGTGGACGCCAGCATGCTTTAGGTGCTCAATGCTAAGGCTGTCATGACCAGGAGACTTCCCACGCGACATTGATTGTATAACTCGTCTGACATCCTTTGCAGAGAATCTGGTAGTTATCTCGTGGCCATGAGGCCCTTCCACTGCGAATGACCGTGATGGCCCCAAAGGTGATTTCACGGCAAAGTGATCCTTAAATGTATCAGCTATACACTTCGGGTCACTCACTCCGTTGACGCTCACTGGCAAGCCTGGCTTATTATTTAACTTCCTAGTGTTTTTCCAAAAGCTGTGAAAATCGTGTCTGGAATGCTGAGATGCGAGTATGTCCATCTTAATCTGCTCTCTATTGTTTTGACACCACTTCAATCGCGATTTAAAGATTCTACGACTCTCACGCATCTCTTCCCAAACACGACCCCCACTCGGCTTACCCCACAGTACCCATTCCATATATTTAATCCTAGCCACCCCATGAGCGTCACGCACATGCATATTCCATCCGATCACAGGTTGCTTTCTACGTTTACCTTTAACAATGGTTTGACTCTCAGAGGCGGCCATACATAAAGCTTCAACAATGTCATGATACATATTGTCAATTACACACACATGGTCTCTGTTATTACACTGTTTATCACAGCAATGACACAATTCAGATGGAAAGTCAATATCCCTTAAACGATTATTACATAATTTATAATACAATTCTATTTGGTCCGGGTTTCTCTCACCCCATTTTACTCTATTACAGTCAATATTCTCATGCAATGTCTTAAGTTGTACATTACTAATATTACATTTAATAATGAGTGGCAAGTGGTCAGACCACACTGGTTCATATTTAATGTGTGCGTCGACTACAGTTTGAAACGCTGATCCAGTTACCACACAGTGGTCTAACCATCTGAGCGACCCATTAGCGTCACTTATGAAACTGTATGTGTCAGATATTAAACCTAATTTAATGATATCTGCACACATCCAGTCGGAATCTTTACAAAAATTTGAAAGTTCGTAATAAAACTGCTCACCCGGGTGGGCATTGAAGTCACCGAGTATGTAAACACATTCAGTGCCTTCAATGTCCACAATAGCGCTCAGCGTCCCCAGGCAATCCGTAAACTCGGCAATGTTAGCCGTGTTATCCGTCGGCATATACACACTGAACACTAAGAACGATCTTTGCCCTGCCACAATTTTAATACCACAGACTCTTGTATTTTCACATTTCACTATAGTCACATCTTGAAACAATTGCTTATTCCATAATAGTGCCACGCCGCCCCAAGGTCTTCCTTGGATTATTCCCTTCGACGTGTCCATAGGCGAGACACCCGTATAAGCAAAATCTTCATGTACACAGCTCAAGTAGTCAATATCGTGCGGCAGTAGCCAATGTTCTTGCAAGGCTATTATGTGGCATGTTCGACACAACTGCCGTATGTCATCTACTGAGCGTTTCACATTTTTACAGTTAAAACTAACCATGTTGCATATTATGTCCTTATCTGCCATACTTCTCGGTGTTATGATCGGTCGATACATTATAACTGCCGTTCGTATTCCTGTGCCGAAAATTTATAAAACGCCTAAACATGACGCCTTCGGGCCATAAATTACTATCTAAAAACATAGACAGTTTCCGTTCTGGTACAAAAAACTTGAAAGCCTTATGATCTTTCCCTTGTTTAAATGAAATTTCTTCTAAACTTATAACTTCTTTCGTTTTTCTATATACGTAGTTTCTTATGTCCTGGTCCGTCGTTTCCATGTGTACCTTTGTAATAAATATTGGAACTTTCTTATCGGCTGCTTTGAAGTTTCCCTCCACATCTCTCGACATTCCAGATTTACCGTGATAGCGGTAATTAGACTTCTTGCGTCTCGACACGATTCTCCAGCCTTCGTTACTGTTACCATTTACAATAGGTTCAGATTCCCTTACTGTATCTATTGCGCTAGGACATTCAGTATCAGTCTCAATAGGTATACATTTATTGTCAATGCACTCGCCATCTGCAGGTAGGGGTGACGTCACCGCGGGTCGTCGCTCCTCACCGCTCGTAATTATATGCCGGTTCTCGCCTTCATTCAATACAGGTGACAGTTGGCTCGGCGCAACAGCTGATTTACTTTCCTTTGGTTTTCGATCTACCCGCACTATATCTCTATACTGTTGGTATAACTGGCACAGGTGTGACTACTCTCGTTTTAAATGCTCAAAGGATACAGAGCTCTGATTCATTTACCTATAATGTTTTGATTGTACTTTATAAGTGAATTGATTTAACAATTGATAAAAATCCCCTCTTATAAATATAAAAAAAGATAAAGACACATATACTATAATATTTTAAGTATAGGTAATTTATTTAATAATCTACATACATTCACGCCTTTTTCCCGAAGGGGTAGGCAGAGGTGTACCCAGGGCTCAGTCCCATAGTAGATACACCCACATTTCGCCAGTATGTTATTGGTCCCATGTAATAGGGGGCGAGCCTATAGACATCTACCGGGCACAGTTCCAGACTTCAGGCAGTTATTGAGATAATTCCTAATGGAAAAATCCAATATTTAACCACTTTGCCTGACCTGGGGATCGAACCTGGGACCTCTTGATTGGCAGTCGAGCATGCGCCCTCTACGCCACCGAAGCAGTCTAGATTTAATAATCTAGATGGAGATTAAAGGATATTCTGCATTAACTTATTAACTGCATCGGTGGCGTAGTCGTCGCAATTGCTACTGCCGATCATGAGGTTCCGGGTTCGATCCCCAGATCAGGCAAAAGTGCTATCAGATTTTTTCATATTAAATAACAATAATAAGGGAGAACTTCTACACACGGTCATTTAGTTCCAAACTAGCCAAAGGATGTTTCGTATTCCCTTGTTTCCTCTGAATATATATGAACCCATTTTATACATTTTTTACCCTGACTTTGGGGAGGCGAGGCCTTTGCCCAGCAGTGGGATACAATAGGCTAACAAAAATACCTTGACTAGCTGTGCCCCGCGGTTTCACTGCTGAAGGAACTAAGCCTGCACTGGCCGTCCTGGCCTGGTCCGTCCTGGTTCGCCTGTCACAGGGCTGTTTATTATCACAAAATAATAAGTTTGTCTATTGCTGCTATAATAAAAATATTAAAAAATAAAAAAGCTTTCCAAAAAGGTAGTATACCTACTCTTGATACAAGCAACGTATTTTTTATTATATGTCAATTATGATTTTTATTTCATTAAGAATAATATAATAAATTATATATGAATGAATGATAACACTTTATTGGCACCACAATAATACAGAAAATGGCAAAAAGAATACTTAAAACTAGAAATAGTAACAACTGGCGGCCTTATCGCTCAGAGCGATCTCTTCCAGACAACCATGCAGAGAAAGGAAATACAGATACTGAAGGGACGGGGAGGGTATATATTATAATAGTAATAGTTATATTATTTTATTTGGTAGGTAGAAGACACCTACTAGGCATTAGGCATATACACATAGTGGGAACCCTTCATATGCGAGTCCTATTCGCACTTGACCAGTTATTTTTGACAGCCTCGTTGGATCAGATGTTAGTAACTCTGCTTTCTGTGCCGCAGGCCCCGGGTTCGATCCCCGGCCAGGTCAAACATTTGTGTGCATGAACATGTCTGTTTGATCTGTGTCTGGATGTTATAAGCTTATATAAGTATGTATATCAGTCATCTGGTTACCATAGTACAGGCTTCTAGCCTAGTTTGGGACCAGATGACCGTGTGTGGAAGTTGTTCCATATTATTATTATTATTATTTTTGACCATAAATTAGATGATAGGTACTATGTCGAGTGACGTCACTAGTCTTGTAAAGTAACATAACTTGTCGCATGACAATCTCCAACAATGTAAAAAGTGTTCTAACTCGACCCCAGCGCTACCTAGCGCTGTTTTTTGTGTGTATGTTTGTTCCGTTTTCACGCTTAAACTACTGAACCGATTGAACTGAAATTTGGTTTGTAAATAGCGTAAGCCCTGGAATCATACACAGGGTACTTTTTATCCCTATGTTCCCACGGGAACGAAGACAGAAACCGCGAGGCACAGCTAGTCATCTTCTAATGAAAACGAGGCTTTACAAACTTGATAAAATATGTGAAACCCAGTGTATCATCATTCTAGGAAGTATCAAAGTATCAATCCTTAATTACAGTCGTTACCAAGTCGATTCATTTCACCTGATAAGAGATAACAGTTGTCATATATTACACCCGATCTTTGTCTCAGATGTCACAGATAACGGTGCAAATCCACATAGAACATACAAAATTATGCATTTATTAATTTTGTTTTGTTTATTATCTGTGGCAAGAGGCGCTAGTGTGGAGAATGGTAGCGAATTGACGGCGTATGGATATCATATGAAAATTGGAGTGCCGAAAGCACTGGCTGTACTGCAAGCGGAAAGTCTTCAAAGTAGAATTGTTGGTGGAAGCCAGGTGCCTACTGCAACCACTATTCCTTATCAGGTCTGTATTATATACAAAATATCGTTAGGAGGTAGGCGGGTGACCTTCTAAGATTGTAATTGAAGAACTTGGGTCAATCATCTTTTGCAGATAATATTATTTTTATATAATTTTACCTTTTCTAAATTTTTATTTATTTTATTACACAATTGGTACTTGCGCGTGAAAAATATTCCCTTGAGACATATTTTTTCCCGGAGTGTTTAAAACACGGACAGACACACAGACGGACAGATAGGCAGATAGACAGACAGACAGACAGACGAACGGACAACAAAGTGATCCTATAAGGGTTCCTTTTTTCCTTTTTAGGCACGAAACCCTAAAAACAAGCAGACAAGACTGAAGTCGTTTAATGTGAATGTTGTCGGGGTGACAGCATTTGACAGGAAGTCGACATTTGTGACATCTTTGTTTTATTGTTTGCTTAAGAAAGCGATTCAACGTCATTGTTTGCTTAACATATTTTTGGAATCTTAGTTAATACCCAAAGAATCTACTCTGGGTATTAACCACAGATCACTATATATATATATATATATATATATATATTATACCCAGAGTTAATACTCTGGGTATAATAATATATATCTCAAATAAGATACATCATTCCGTATCTGAAGACTAAGATGTATTCATTTGAGATGTCATCCCACATCACCTTGTTTATGTTACTCGAGCCTGTCCGTTTGTTTATTGTTCCCAAGTGCGACCTGAAACAAATGTTCACATCTATATTTATGAAGGAAGTTAAGAGGACATGTTAAACTCAGGAATTTGACACAATAATCCTCTGAAAATATTACTAAATTTGTTAAGAAAATAATTTATTATTTATTTATTTATTAATTGATCGCCAACACAATATACATTTTTATATTCAAATAAAAATTAAACTATTACTTATACATGATTAATAATGTTATTGCAATTACAGGCGAAGACAGCATTTAATATACTTATATTGGGCGAGTGACCAATATATCCTGGCTATTAATCAGCCTTCCTTCCTTCCTTCCTCTATCGTAGACATCGCTTTCGAAGTCCTCGCACTCTCTCATGTCCCTTTGCACTACATCTCTCCAAAGTAATTTGGGTCTGCCCCTGGATCTTCGACCGGGGATGGACAGTTGTAGTACAAAATTTCCTCCGTAGTCTTCTCTTCATTCACGTGTCCATTCCATCCTTCTGCAGATTGAGATGAAGATGCTGAGGTGGATGCCGCGACACCCAAGCGATAAAGTCCTCAACGAGTACGTTCCTCACTCGTTGCGGATTTTATCGAGCCTCTTAACGCTGCACAACCACCTCAGCATCTTCATTTCGTCGTCTTCAAACGGCCCACGTTTCGCTACCATACGTAAGGACTGGCGTTATGATGATCTTGTAGATGTTCTTGTACCTTTGACTGGCATCCTTTTAACCACGATGCTGCTGGATCCCTGGAATTATTCTTATCAAAAATATGAACCCATAAAATAATGTGTTGTATGTATGTATGTATTATTCGTAGACAAAAACACGCAACCCAACTGTCCTCTTAATTCATATTAAAACTACAAAACTACCAACATTCATAAACAAATAAATTGTAATGAATAAAATACATTTTTATTTCCACAAAATAATAAATATTTGTATGTTATTATTTTGTGATATTTTGTAAAACATTACAAGGTAAACATAAGCCCAACAAAATACAAAATAATATTGTCCTATTTATCTGCGCAATAATCATAATAATATTATATCTATCTATTAAATTATTTATAATCTTTCTATGGCAATAGGGATATGCTTAGCTTTACCTATGCTACGTTCAGCGCTGGTTTTCAGAATACATACATTTAAAAATTACGCCTTAGAGCCATTGATTTGATTGAGCAAAAGGGGAGATAGGGTACGTTCTCCCAGCGCTTACTCAAGAACGTACCAAACGTACGTGTTTCAAATTGCACATGCCAGTTGTTGACAACTGGCATGTGCAATTTGAAACAATAAAGATAGAAAGATGTACTTAAGACCGAAGTGTGAGCGAGACAACAATTAACTTTACTGCCTTACATGGACCTACTGGGACCTAATTTGAGCTTTCCTATTTCGAGAAGTCAGTACCTCATCTCATATTTTTCTCTTCGCTTGCTACGATCTTTTTGCACTTTTATCACATGCTCATCTTTCAAAATATAACATTACGCCTTCTCCCCAAAGAGGTAGGCATTAGGTATAGGTCTGGTGTCCCACAAGGACCCAGTCCTATAGTACGTACATCTACACTACGCCAGTTAGGTCCCATGTAATAGGGGACGAGCCTATTGCCATCTATTGAACACAGTTTCAGACTCCAGGCTGTCACTGAAAAGATACTTAATGGAAAAACCAATTACATTTTTAGCCTGACCTGGGGATCAACCCCGGGACCTCATAATCGGCAGAAGCGCTTGCGACCACTGCACGAGGCAGTCCATTACTCGTGGCCTTTCTCTAGGACATATCAACTTGCTCAAGAAGAATATTACGTCAATTACTACCATCTTGCCGTGGAGTTACCGGCTTTAGAATAGTGCTCCACCCTCTCTACCCGTGGTTGCCGTAAGAGCTGACTAAGGGTAACGAATCCAAAGGAAGGGCAGCAGTGTTATCTGCAAAAAACCATCGAACTGTGCTCGATAACTCGCCTGCCAAGCGCGTCAAGTATTGGCAAAACCCCCCTTCATAGGAGAGGCCTATGTTCAGTAGTGAATTACCAACGGCTGAGATGATGACTACCATCTTGACTAAATCTTTTGAACGAAAAGGTTGTCATTACCTATTTGCCTTTGCTTTCTTATTTATTTATATTACCTTTTGCTTTCTTTTTAGGCTGGTATAGTGGCTCGTCTGACCACCGGTTGGCAATCTATCTGCGGAGGCTCCCTGATTTCCAACACTCGGGTCCTCACTGCAGCCCACTGCTGGTATGACGGCGTCAACCAAGCGAATCGGTTCACCATAGTCCTCGGCTCTCTTACCATCTTCTCTGGAGGGACAAGGATAGAAACTACTGCTGTTACAGTCCACCCTAATTGGAATATCAAGGAAATTACTAATGATATTGCGATTGTGAAGATTGCGAGCGTTAAGTTTAATAGTAAGAGCCTTTACATAATATTATCAGTCACGCCTTGTTTCCATTGTGTTAGAAAGACTTTATACAGGTGCGTGCAGAAAACCTCCCTGTGGTGTATCCTAGGCAACGGCGTCTGATTTCTTGAACTGAAATCAAACGTGGTCAAGACCGCGGATGAGTGCTTAGGCGTGCCCGTAGCCCAGACACTGAACACCAATCTACACCTCGGGGTTTTTAGTGGTTATGCCGTCAGTAAAGATATCTGCTGGTGAGCAGTCATCTGGTCAGCAGCATAACCACCCTACACTACCCGTGCGTGTTACATGCATTTTCCTCCGAAAAAAAAAAAAATGGTAATGGTAGAGAGTATATCTCTCAACTTACTATGATCCTGGCATACGGTCTATAGACCTTATAAAGCATATTAATACGCATGAAACTAAGCTCTGCAGCTTACGCGGTTTATACAATTAGGCAACTAACAGATATAGCCACGGCGAGATTAGTGTACTTTGCATATTTCCATAGCTTGATGTCTTATGGGATTCTGTTGTGGGGCTCAGCCGCAGATATAGAAACTATCTTTATACTACAAAAACGTGCGATTCGTGCCATCTATGAGTTGCGTCCACGCGAATCCCTGAGGGAATTATTTAAAGATATAAACATACTGACCCTACCATCCTTATACATTTATGAGAACATCATGTATGTGCGTAAAAATTTACATAAATTCAAATTAAATAGTGACCTTCATAATTTTAATACTAGGAATAAAGACAAAATAGCTGCACCTAGCTTTAGATTATCTAAAACAAATAAAAAGACATTCTTAGGACAGACAGACATTATTAATAAAATCCCAAAAGAGATAACTGGGCTCTCAGAGGGTAAATTCAAAACCCTATATAAAATCAACTTTACTAAAGAAGGCTTATTATAAAGTCAACCAGTACATAGAGGACAAAGATGCCTGGAAACTTCTGCATAGTCGCCTCGCGGCACCTTCAAAGAAAACGAATGTAACCAAACCAAATATTGTAAAACTATCTGTTGAAAAAATTAAGCCCTACAAGTTTCTTGTGCGTTCTTCTTGTAGAGGTATCTTTCCGAACGCACGGTAGACTCAGTACTGTTTATCTTTATTGACGTGCAAAAGTGTCAGATTATGACCTATTTGAATAAATCTGTTTGAGTTTGAGTTTGAAATAATAATCTAATTTTTATTGTAATTTATTTATTTTAATTTTATGACTGCCTCGGTGGCGTAGTGGGCGCATGCTCGACTGCCAATCAAGAGGTCCCGGGTTCGATCCCCAGGTCAGACATAGTGTTAAAAATTGGATTTTTCCATTAGGAATTATCTCAATAACTGCCTGGAGTCTGGTACTGTGCCCGGTAGATGGCAATAGGTTCGCCCCCTATTACATGAGACCAATAACATACTGGCGAAATGTGGGTGTATCTACTATGGGACTGAGTCCTGGGTACACCTCTGCCTACCCCTTCGGGAAAAAGGCGTGAATGTATGTTATGTTAATTTTTATAAGTTTACGAATAAAGTTAATTAAATAATTGGCCTTCTGCTAATTAAACATTTTAGCTAATACCATTTTAAAATTAAATATATAAAATCTATTAATTTTTGCTCTAGACAACATCCAGGCGATTCCTTTGCCAACTGCTGCTGAAGTGAACCAGGATTTCGCTGGACAGACTGCTGTTGTATCAGGTTTTGGGAAAACAAGCGATGGTGAGTAGGATTCCACTTTACATAGACATATATACCATAAATCATGATCTTCCTGCCCTTATTCCATACTAGGCCGGCGCAGCTCGGCTTCTTCCGCCATTAGTCTATCAACCGTCATCTCCGCACTCACTTTTTAGGTTCTCCCCAGGTTGTCTGTAAGAAATTGCTTTACGCGATAAGACCGCCGGTTGTTTACCATGTCTTTTGTAAAAGTTTAGTTTCTTTTTTTGGTATGCAATAAAAAAATTATATAAAATAAGTTTATTTATTTATAATTCAGCACAACGCTAGGCCTAAGTTAATGCTAAATTAGCATTCTCTACCAGTTATCCTGGAAACTGGAGAAAATGTTACATACATCGGGTGGGGTGCAGATAAAGGAAATGTTATTTCAGACCAAAGTACAAAGAAACAACACTTTTACAAAATTGAGATCAATTTTAGTGGCATACGTAATTACTATACAATTTGACCAGTTATGACCCTTATCCAGTGTAGCTGTATAGTGTATAGGACAATCTGGTTTTTCGGCTATAGTCTTAAGAATGCTATTGCTATTGCCGCGAAGTCTGGAGAATAGAGAAAGGGCGCGTTAATAAAGTATTGTTCTTTTCTATTACATTTCTCCGTCACCCATATCTCCATACACACAGTTCATATACATTCATCCTTATTGCCTTTTAAGCCTCATGAAGTTCATTCCTCTGTATAACATGTCCATACCAGGTTAGTCCTCTACTCTTTAATCTCTTAGTCACTGGAGCTTCTTTCAGACTTCCCCTCACATACTCATTTGGAACCGTGGAGCGACATTACTAACAAGCTTATT
Source organism: Hemistola chrysoprasaria (assembly GCA_947063395.1). Classification (NCBI taxonomy): domain Eukaryota; kingdom Metazoa; phylum Arthropoda; class Insecta; order Lepidoptera; family Geometridae; genus Hemistola; species Hemistola chrysoprasaria. The sequence goes on from OX346725.1 coordinate 2,077,506, forward strand.
GTTAATTATTAAAAATATCATGTGTGTTTGAGTATCTGTCCGCCATGTCGAGCCGCACAGCCGTTGAATTATTTTCTCGAAGCTAACCACATTTTCGTCCCCTGTGACTTGGTTGTAAATAAAGATTTAATTATACAATATTTTAGCTAGATGCCTGATTGAGTTCATTATCAATGAATGCAAATATTTTATATCAACATACATACATACAAACAAACATAGTCACGCCTTGTTCCCGTTGGGGTAGGCAGAGACTATTTCTTTCCACTTGCTACGATCCTGACATACAATGGCCTTTCCTTAAGATAAGTAACATCAGCTTCTTCTTGAAAGGTACGCCTAGGTCGATCCCTACTGACGAGACCATTTACACTAGCCTTATAAATCTCCTTTGTCAATCTCCTCTCTTCCATCCTCTCCACATGTCCGAACCACCTAAGCAGTCCTTTTTCAAACTCAAACTCAAACTCAAACAGATTTATTCAAATAGGTCATAATCTGACACTTTTGCACGTCAATAAAGATAAACAGCACTGAGTCTACCGTGCGTTCGGAAAGATACCTCTACAAGAAGAACGCACAAGAAATTTGTAGGGCTTAATTTTTTCAACAGATAGTTTTACAATATTTGGTTTGGTTACATTCGTTTTCTTGGAAGGTGCCGCGAGGCGGCTATGCAGAAGTTTCCAGGCATCTTTGTCCTCTATGTACTGGTTGACTTTATAATAAGCCTTCTTTAGTAAAGTTGATTTTATATAGGTTTTGAATTTACCCTCTGAGAGCCCAGTTATCTCTTTTGGGATTTTATTATAGAAACGTACACTATTTCCTAAGAATGTCTTTTTATTTGTTTTAGATAAACTTTTTTTATATCAAACTGGCACAATATCTTATGATACAAATTCTTTTTTCGATGTTACGAAGGCGTGTATGAAGGCGAAGCATGAGTATGAAGAATGTCATGAAAGTGAACGAAGCGAAAGCTGTGTGTCAGGATCGTAGCAAGTGGGAGGAAATAGTATTTGCTTACCCCACCGGGAAAGCGTAACTGTTTGTATGCATGTACGAAGGCGTGGCGAGACTTGCTTTTTTACATGTTTGTTTTTGTTGGTATACATTTCGGTATCGTAATTTTATGTAAAATTGTTTAATAACAATACGATATAATTGGCAATATACAATATATCATATATATGATATTATACAAATCATGCCAAATCACAAGCGGAAAATAAATCTTCCTAAAACCTAACCAGAAGGACCTTTCGAGACTAAAATAAATATTAGTAAATGTTAACAAAGCGAAAGGATACAAAGGAAAATTTAGGACCCTACGGTCCTATTCTGGCGCTATTATATTAATTAACTTGATATTTCTGAGGGCCTCCAAAAATTTTACAAAAGGGCTTTGGGTTTCTCTATCTATTTCATTTATTTAGGTGTTTTGAGGTTTCAAAGATACTTAGATATCCAATTAGTATGGAGAGAATTTTTGGAGTTTCTCAAGTTTAGATTGTTTCCAAAAATATAATCACCGTTTTAGATTATATTTCCTTACCAACAAAATAAAAACAGTATATAATTCTTTTTTTTGTATTTTGTTCAACTGGTTATCTTTGGATAGCATTATATTGTTGTGGAATTATAGGACGATGTGGTCGTTCAGTGACTAAGTCCCGAACAAAAAAAAACTGCATATTGTATAGTGTACTTATAAATTATATACTAGTATAAAAATATTAAAGTAGTAGTAATAATAGTGGCGTGTCGCATCTGGTAATAAGAGCTTACACGGCCTTCTAGGAATTTGACACAATCCTATGAAAAATTTGCGAAATCGATGTTCCGTATTCCCGTGTTTCCTCCGAATATTTCTGTAAATTTATATCCTGATATTTTATAGTGAAGTAACCTATGTCCCTGTCATTTTAATTTTTTTGATAAATCCTTGGTTTTTTCATAGTTAACTTCTAAAAATCGCGGTTTTTCTCGCGTGATTGGACATTCACTATAAAAAAAACTTTTAGATTATAAACAAAAATAAAATAATAGGGACATACTTTACTTCAACTTTAAAATATCAGGATATAAATATATCAAATAGGTTTACTGTATTCGGTGGAAACAGGGGAATACAAAACATAGATTTAGTAAATTTTCCATTGTGGATTTGGATCAAACTGCTAAGAGGTCCTGTCTCCTGTTGAAGGACAGGGTCAAGTGGCATGGATATGAAGGCGGCCTACGAGAGAGATGTAGAAGGCTGTAAATGATGATGGAGTTCACCTTTTTGTTATGCAGCCCCCACACATCGGTCATAAATCGTATAAGAAAGTTAAAATTGGGCCCATTACCAAAATATGTCCAAGCATCGATCACATTGGATCTACGCGATTATAGGCCAAATGTATTTTTGTTACCACGTCAAAATTGGTTATAACCTAACATAATACAAAATTGTGAGCGTTTATTTGACCTTTTATAATGCTCAGTTACATTTAGAAGTCCAAAACAGATATATAATTAGTTGAAATATTAAATTAATTGATATATCGTTAACAATATTTTTCTTGGATCTCTGTCATTCTGTATCAATTAATTTACAAAATATCTATTTACAGCCCAAGCCAGCTATCCCCCAACCACCTTCCTGTCCCAAGTGTCAGTAAATATCATCACCAATACTGTCTGTCAAAGGAGTCTTAGTTCAGTAAAGTTACACTCCAGCCATATGTGTACCAGCGGCACGGGGAAAGTTGGCAGCTGTGACGGCGACTCCGGTGGCCCGCTGACCACATTGTATAAGAACAAGAGGATTTTGGTAAGATACTCATTTTTTTTATTATCATCATCATCATCGTTTTTAACCTATGCGTACGTGAAAACTTTTTCGACTTTCCGAACAAAATAGATCAGCCGATTGGCAAATTTGTTCGGGAAGTCAAATTTCTTTTTGAGATTTTCGGAATTCTTTCTTTTGCGGGTTGTTATGATGCAGTTGCTATACATGCACTCCATTGATATAAAGAAAAGAGGATATTAGGTAATGGCTTCTCGAAAATGGCAAGCTCAAATTAGGTCCCATCAGGTCCACGTACGTCCAAGTAAGGTCTTACGAGCGAATAATATTGTTGTCTCTGTATCACTTCGGTCTTAGGTACGTTTTTCTATCTTTGTCACTCTGCAAACTTCACACTGAGCAAATTGCACGTGCCAGTTATTGAGTAAGCGCTGGAAGAACGTACCGTATCTCCCCTTTTCTTTATATCAAATTCAAAGTAAAAAAAATATTATTCAAATAGGTCACCATCTGACACTTTTGTACGTCAATGAAAATAAACAGTAATGAGTCTACCGTGCGTTCGAAAAGATACCTTTACAAGAAGAACGCACAAGAAACTTGTAGGGCTCCATTTTTCAACTGATAGTTTTACAATATTTTGTTTGGTTACATTCGTTTGTTTGGAAGGTGCCGCGGAAGTTTCCAAGCATCTTTGTCCTCTGTTTAGGGATTTTTTTATAGAAACGTACTCTATTTCCTAAGAATAATGTATTATTTGTTTTATATAATCTAAAGCTAGGTATAGTCTTTATTCCTAGTATTAAAATTATGGAGGTCACTATTTAATTTGAATTTCTTATGTCAATGGATGCATCCCCTTAAGTTATTCCTAACAGAAGATCTAACATTTGAAAAACTTTCAGGTGGGCGTTGTATCCTTCGGCTTGAGTGAAGGATGTCAGTTCGGGAACCCCTCAGTGTATACAAGAGTTACTTCTCACTTGAACTACATTAACTCTAACTTGTGAACTGGAAACTGAAGTAAACATTGATACTTTCATACATAATATGTGGTTTTCTTAAAGCGCCCTTTTCACATGACCCTAGAAAAAAAGACGGACGGAGTCTTCTAAAACAATAAGTGAAAGCACCATTGCAGTAACCAACTCGCACGGTGAACTCGACGGAAAGGATTTGCGTACTAAAAGCTCTATCAGTAACCGCTTAACAGGAAAGAGGACCTCTTAGCAGTTTGACACAATCCTAAGGAAAATTTACTAAATCGATTCCTGTTTCCTCAGAATATAACATTATTCGTCTTAATACTTACTAATAAAAATATAATATAATACTAATATAATACTAAAAATATAATACTAATAAAAAAATGTTAGTCTTAATACTTACTAATATACTAATATTAGTAAGTATTAATAATACGTGTAAATATTGCGTGTGCCGCGAAAAGGTACCAACTCAGCCTATGCAGGTTGCTGTACAACCTTGCGCTGTAATTGGGGTAACCCGTTCAGTTAGACTATAAATTCAAATTATTTATTTATTATTTACCATTTTATGAAACAACGTTCTACTTGGTCTAGCGTATCTATGTATTTTTTTAATCACCATGTAGGCGAGCCCGTCACCGCATTAAAAAAAAAGGGATATTTCACGGTATTGTTCAGACTTCAATCCGTTCATTAAGGCTTGATTAATTATGATCGAGTGACAGCGACTGACGCGAGTTTAGGTTCCTACAGACTGAGCGATATAATTCGTTAAATCCGAGTTGTTACATTTATATTTTGAAAATACATTTATTGTGACACATAATCCTCTCAGCCGAGGGTAGCCCACTGCTGGACATAGGCCTCCATATTACTCTGCTCATAATATTATTTCTAAAATATACCTTCCTACAAAAAACACGGAACAGAATAGAAGACAGAAAGACAGCGTGCCACAACACGGCTTCAATTCAGCATGATCTTGGGTTAAGTGATTCCGAAGTGAATCACATACATAGGCCCATAGTAGGTACACCCCCATTTCGCCAGGTAAGTTTAAGTCCCATGTGATAGTGGATGAGCTTATTCTGTGCTTAATTTTGTGAAATTAAGAAAGATGAGTGCCAGATAGGCGTCGCACTTTACAACAAAATTGACACTAAGACCCTGAATATTTAAAAAATATTTATTTTATCGCAACATTAAATTAAAATTTGCGATTCCAAATGTGTTCGCCTAAAATAGGCTTATTATGAACGTAAAAAATTAAGTAAGATTTTTTAATCTTGTGAATTAATTGCCACTCAGTTTACGAATTGGAGTCTGCTTTTCATCACTCCGTCTACAAAATGCCTTATTTTTGTCATTTTGTATTATTTATTCGGACAACCTCAAATGGAGTGTGATATTAATTTTAATATCTCGTGTATTCAGTTTATCGTTTATTAATCAGATAGAGTGCACCGGATATTATAATAATTAATATTAAAATAAATTGGTTCTACTTCAGGTTCAGGAATTGAAATTAATCATCATTATTGTACATTTAAATGATATCTTGCTGCTGATATACACTTTTACCTTTTTATGATTAATACATATTTAATGGCTAGAGTATTTATAAATTAAATTTGAATATGGAAAGAAATATGTCACTCATGAGCGGGACTTCCTTTGACCGCACCTTCCGCACCAATCCGCGTGGCATGGCACTCTACTAATTGACCTTACATCTTAAGGTTAAACGTCACCACAAAATGAAAATACACAGATATGATTATTTCTTATAAGGAATCATTTTCCACTCAATTGTTTGTGGTTGGCTCTGGATCTAGCCTTTATTTGCGCGAAAACATATTTTGTTTAAGAAAAAATCTATAAAAATATTACATCATTTGCATAAACCGGTGAAAATATAAGTATTTAGAGCACAACTCTGGTGGAAAGTGGTGGTAGTAGTAGGTGGAAAGTAGTGTGTATGTTACGGCTTTAGGAGAACAGCAATAAAAATAAAGGAAATCCCATCATGAAATGCTACTACGAGTATATATGTTATTCCTTATTAGCTTTATTACTTACTAGCTTATTAGCTTTGTATTCAAAGCCATCACCCATGTACTAAAACTAAAACTATATTAAAATTAGTCTCAAAAGACAATTTAATCGTTATTAAAATGTATCTACAACTAATGTAGACTACGATGAGTTTAGAAGTATATCATTCCGTAGTCTCCGTTCGAGAACTTTACAGCTCCATTGATCATATCTGTTCTATCTGCCCATTGCCACTACATCTTGCTAATTCGCTTGGCTTTGTCGATAAGTTTGGTTAGTCTTCGGATCTCCTCGTTTCTCATTCGATGTCGGAGAGAAATCTCGAACCTTCTCCGTAGCTTGTTGTTCGAATAAAAAGTCATAAAACTAAAAGACAATGTGCAATTTTGTGACCTTCACAGTTTGTATTTCCAAGTCTTAAATATCCTTAACCCCTTAATTGAAATCTGAAAGCGGTTAAATCGAAACCAAAGATTATCCGGTTGACATTGAATACAAGCTTCGAGAGCGCTAATCTGCGTATCTTTGGATAATCCTCGTCCTTACGGTGCCACGAATATAATCATGGGGCGGCAATATGCTGCTTGAGAAGTTATTCAAGGACTTTAAAATCAGTTATGTTTGAACCATTATCCAGTTTAATGTGGAAGTTTAACATTCGCTATTTTGCGTGAACTTTATTGTATTAATTAAATAAACGTATGTGCTTTAAAATGAAACATTAAAACAATTAAAATTGCTATTGGACACAGCGTATTAATTAGGATTCGTAATAATTTTGTTGTTTTAGTAAGTAAATAAATAAGTAGTTTGGGCCAAGTCAGCTCTATTTATTAGTACCATCTAAGAGTAACATAATGTCTTAAGGTTAAACGTCACCCATATAAAATGAAAATACACAGATATGAAGACATAGGTAATAATTTTCCACTCAAACTGTATAGTTTTTTGCTATTTAAAAAATAATTTACACATTAATACATCAATACGAAAAAACTGCACGTTTTCTTTAACAAAATATGTTTTCGTGCAAATAAAGGCTCGCTCGACATGGGACCAATAACATACTGGCAATGTGGGTGTATCTACTATGGGACTGAGTCCTGGGTACACCTCTGCTTACCCCTTCGGGAAAAAAGGCGTGTATGTATGTTTTTTTTAAGGCTATATCCAAGGGCAACCACAAACAATGAGTGGAAATTAATTATCTATTTCTTCATATTTGTGTATTTGTATTTTGTATGGGTGACGTTTAACCTTAAGAGCGTATTATCACAGCTACGAAAAATTTGACACAATCCTATGAAAAATTTACCAAGTCGATGTTTTGTGTTCCCCTGTCACCTCCAAATATTATTAACCTATTCTATAGTATTGTTATGTAGTGTTAGGTCTCTTTAGCAGGGGACCGCCTGGGGACCTTTGCCAGTTATTCATCCGCCAAGCAGTAATGTGGAAACATTACTGTGTTCCGGTATGAAGGGCAATGTTACCAGCGAAATTACTGGGCATGATGAGATTCAACAACTAATATCTCAGGGTGACAGGCACAGTGCAGTGCCGCGTAGTATTTTGAATTATAAAACACTGGGTGGCACTGTATCTGGTATGGGCAATCATGATGCTTACCATCAGGCACCTGATTAGCTCGTCTTGTCACTCACTATCATAAAAAAAATTATTTTTTTAGCGAAGTAAACTATGTCCCAGTCATTTTAGTTTATTTTATTATAAACTCTCAGGTTTTTCATAGGGAACTTCTAAAAATTCCAGTATTACTCGTGATTACACATTCACTACAAAATAATGATGAGTATAACCCATTGATTTCAAGAAAAGGTGAGATAGGGTACGTTCTCCCAGAGCTTACTCAACAAATGGCACGTGCAATTTGCTCAGTGTGATATTTGCACAGTGACGTAAAATGAACAACAAGGATAGAAAGACGTACGTAGAAGTGCGACCGAGACAACAATATAAGTCATACTGCATTGTAAAGGTATAATAATTTGGATTTTGTATTAACTCGATTTAATTGTTTTCATGAAAAGATATATCAATCCAAACAAATTTTCGCATGAAATTTATCAGCCGTCTTTTCTTTACCTATATATTTTTAAGAACCTAATAAGTACCTACCTAACCTAATAAAGAACCTATTAAAATTAGGCCTGTCTCGAAAGCCCACAGCTCATCATCCCGGCTAATTCGGCGTCATTTTACTGATCCCAGCCAATAAAGTCTCGTCTTGACGTGCAATATTAATTAATTCATGGCTTAATAATTCACCAACAATGCTGCGGACCTATTAAGTCAAAATAGTAAGATTCGTTGCGTGCGGAAAGCAATCGAGATTTGTAATATTTGGGTGAGAGGCCTTATTTTATAATAATAAAATATTATGTTCGGCAGTAGACATCTGCAAAACGATGAATGATAACTCGCCTAGAGGCTTCAGATAGATAGATAGATAAACACTTTATTGGTACACCACAAAAAATACATTTTTTTTTTTTTATGATAATGAGTAACAACACGAGCAAATCAGGAGCCTGATGGTAAGTATCATGATTGCCCATATCAGACACAGTGCCACTCAGTGTTTTAAAATTCAAAAATCTGCGCGGCACTGCACTGCGCCTGTCACCCTGAGATATAAGATTGTCACCCTGAGATATGAGTTGTTGAATCTCATCATGCCCAGTAATTTCGCTGGTAACATTGCCCTTCATACCGGAACACAATAATGTTTGCACATTACTGCTTGGCGGATGAATATTAATTTAATTAATTTAAAGATAATTTTTTTTTTTTTTGGGCGGTAGGCGTAACAGGTTTTTTGTGAGCTCTTACATAATTAAATTAAATAAAATATAAAACACATCATTATTAACAATTTAATGGAATAAAACAAGAGTTTAAAACATCACCTGCCTTTCTGTGTTTCTCCATACAACATTCAAGAACAAACACTGAGGTAAATCTATTTCTGCACTTTTTTCACTCTGCACTGCACTATTATGGACCCTATGGCTATTAAAGAATCCCTCGATGACCTTACCACAATGTTTTTACAAAGAATGGAGACATTCGAAAGTCAGCTATCGAAGTCTCCTGGTAATTCGCCCAGTGTGGAGGCTCTGGCAGCTGACTATAACAACTTTAAAGCCTTCATCTTAAAATCCCTGCGTGCAATTTTTGCTCAACTGGACAATGTTGCTACCATGGTGGACCAGCAGGAGATGAGAAGCAGAAGGAAGATGTTGCTTCTCCATGGACTTCCTGAGATTGCCAATGAAGATACATCTACAGTAATTGCAAAGGTCATTGTTGAGCAAATGAAACAAACTGCACTAACAGTGACGGACATCAGCCGCTGTCACAGAATGGGTCGCGCCAAAAACTCTGATAAACCACGCCCAATTCTTTGTAAATTCAAGGACTCATCGGTGCGGGATAAAGTTTGGGCTGCGAAGAAGAGTTTGAAGGGATCCGGAGTAACCATATCCGAGTTTCTGACGAAGACGCGACATGATATCTTCGTGGCGGCACGTCAGCGTTTCGGTATCACTAACTGCTGGACGAGGGAAGGCTTTGTCTTTGTCCTGGGTGGCGATGGCATCCGCCGCCGGGTGAATAGCATGCGAGACCTAAATGCGATCAAGCAAGAAGAGCCCTCCAGAGTTGCCTCAGCCACGGCTCCAGCCCCGGCTGCAAAGAGGAGTGCGAGAACTGCGCGGGCAGCAGCGGCAGCGAAATAGTGATTTGACAGTTCATGTACTGTAATGCGCTGTGCAAACTTAATTTGGCTGGGTGAGGTAGGTAGTCAAATAATTTATTACTTCCGAAAATCTAACTTTCGTAAATTTTCTACACACCGTATTTTTGTTGTCTTGATATTTCGTATTTTATTTTGATTCCTGACATTTGACGTAAACTATGTTGACATTTGACACTGACAGTTATTGTTAACTAACTTTTCAAGTTTTGAACTTTTTTTATTAGATAGTATTAGATAGCACAACGTACATCTTGTGCGTTTGCCAATAATGTCATATTTTATTAAGTAATTGTAGCTTCACTTCTTTGATACCTTACCTCATCTCAGCCATTATAGTCTATAAAATTAGTTTTTGTGTTTTGCATAATTATTCTTGTATAGGTGTAATTGTTGTCATTATAATTATGAAATTTAATATTACTTCAGAGCACAACTGGCGGGTGGGCTGAGACTCTGAGCCACATATAAAAACATAATTAATATTATTTTTAATAAATATAATATTATACGTATTATAGTACGACATATATATTTAAATATTATATATATAGGTATATCATAATATTATACTTTATTTATTTTAGATAGGTATATTTATATATTGTGTATAAATATTTATATTGTTATAAGTATATAGGTATTATGTTAGTATCTGATAATGAATCTGATGATTATGTATCTATTTCTTCTTCTTGTAGTGATGACAGTTACTTAAGTATTCCCTCTCTCTCTGAAACTATAAGTGCTCATTTCTCCGATGTTTCTAAAAACTTGAATATTATTCATATAAACGCGCAAAGTATTCCGGCTCATTTCTCCGACATGCTGACGTCTTTTGATAGCAAAAATATTCATGCTGTACTAGTCTCCGAGTCTTGGCTCAAACCAACTCTTCCATCAGTTTCCTACTCTCTTCCCGGCTTCAATCTTATTAGAAACGATCGAACTGGTGGACGCGGCGGGGGTGTTGCTATTTACCTTCGCTCACATTTTCCTTATACAGTAATTAGTACCTCTGCCCAACCACCACCCTCCAGCGCCGGTGAGCATTCATTTATTGAAATTATTCTCTCGCATACTAATGTTTTACTCGGAGTCTATTACAGCCCTTCTTCAAATACTAATTTCTTCTCCTCTTTTGAAACTATCTTGGAAAATCTAACGCCTTCTTATAGTCATACTATTATTATGGGAGACTTTAACACGTGCCTCCTGAAGCAAGACCATCGCACGTCTTCCTTTGAAAACGCTATTAACGCCTGCAATATGACTATCCTACCTCTTAGTGCCACCCACCATTTCCCTAATGCAACGCCGTCCCTTCTGGATCTCATGATGGTATCCTCATTACCACATGTTGCTCAACATGGCCAGTGCTCAGCTGATGCCTTTTCCTACCATGACTTGATTTTTCTATCTTATAAAATTCGTCCTCCCAAACCTAAACCAACTATCATTCTGCAACGTAATTTTAGTGGTATCAACCAGGAGGCATTCATGCGAGATGCCAGTAATACAGATTGGTCAGCTGTCATGAGTGCTGAGTTAATTGATGATCAGGTCGCCATCTTTAATTCCCTAATCACGCAGCTGTATGATATTCATGCACCTTTAAGATCTATAAAAATAAAACATGTACCTGCACCGTGGCTTACAGATGATATCAAATTGCTCAAGCACAAAAAAGCTGTCGCAAAGACTAAGTTCAAGATCTGTCCTAGTGATGCAAATAAGTCACGTTACGTTAAGATACGTAATCGTTGTAACGTGGTGTGCAGGGATGCTCAACGACGTCACATCCATGATTCCGTCCAAGATGATGATCCGGCGAAAGTCTGGAGATTCCTCAGGACGCTAGGAGTTGGCAAGTCCCGTCTTGACACTATCCCTAATACTTTGAACATCGATTCTCTAAATTCCCACTTTTCTTCGTCAGTTAATATTGATATCTTAACAAAATCTAACACCCTAAGCTATCTCTCATCATTGTCCTTTTCCAATCTTTCATTCTTTACCTTTCGTCCGGTTACCGTTGATGAAGTTAAGAAGAGCATACTCTCTATCTCCTCTAACGCTGTCGGTATCGACAGCATCAGCCGTAATATGGTTATCCCTATTCTTGATACCATCCTTCCTGTCCTTTGCAAAATCTTCAACTTTTCAATATCCAACTGTGTTTTTCCTTCCTTATGGAAAGAAGCGCAGATTATTCCTCTCCCTAAAAAAGCCAACCCAAAGACTTTCTCTGACTATCGCCCTATCTCCATTCTTCCTTTTCTATCTAAAGTTCTCGAACGTCTTATTCATAATCAAATTCACTCCTATCTTAATGCTAACGATCTCCTCAATCCTCTTCAATCTGGCTTCCGACCGGGGCACAGCACAGTTACTGCACTTGTAAAAATCACGGACGATATCCGCCTTGGGATGGATAATGGGCAGTTAACTGTGCTGACGCTCCTCGACTTCAGTAACGCCTTTAATACGGTTGACTTTGATATCCTTCTTGCTATACTTTGCTCTCTTAACATGTCTTCGGCGGTAACTGATTTTCTTCACAACTACCTATATGGACGCCGGCAGCGAGTCCGCCTAGGAGAATCCTTTTCTTCGTGGTGTAACACTACTGCCGGTGTACCTCAGGGTGGTGTCCTTTCTCCTCTTCTCTTCGCTATCTTCATAAACGCTATCTCTAATAATCTTATTTCCTCCTATCATTTATACGCTGATGACCTTCAGCTGTATCATCAAGCTCCTATTAGTGAACTGGCTGAAGCGGTCGCTACCGTCAACTGTGACTTGAGTCGTATCTCAGACTGGAGTAGAGCGTTTGGGTTGAAAGTCAACCCAACCAAAACCCAAGTCATCATTATGGGAAGTTCTCGAATGATCAGCAAGATTGACTGGAACTCCCTCCCTAAGGTAATGTTTGAAGGGATTCACATTCCGTTTAGTAAGACTGTCAAAAATCTCGGGATCATTTTTGACAGTAGTTTATCTTGGGACCCGCAATTGACGGCTACTAGTCGCAAGTTATACGCTTCAGCCGGTTCACTGCGACGACTGCGTAACTTTCTACCTACTACCACTAAAATTGCGCTTGCACAGTCTCTTCTTCTCCCTGTACTTGACTATGCTGACGTCTGCTACCTTGACCTTCGGGAGGATCAGCTTAATAAACTTGAGCGTCTTCAAAATTTTTGCATCAGGTTCATATTTGGTCTTCGCAAATATGACCATGTCTCTGAATTTCGCTCTAAGCTCAAGTGGCTGCCTATTCGCCGTCGCCGGAATGCTCATATCTTGTCTCTTCTTTACAGTGTTCTGTTTAATCCATCTTCCCCGCGCTACCTTCGGGAACGTTTTGAATTCCTTCATACGTCCCATTCTCGTTTACTTAGATCATCGGAGAACCTGATGTTGAGGTGTCCAGTGCATAGCACTGATTTCTACGGGGGATCTTTCACTATCGAAGCAGTTCGTCTGTGGAACGATCTTCCCGTCGAGGTTAGGTGTGCACCGTCACTTGCCTCCTTTAAATTGCGTGTCAGATCTCACTACCTTTCTTTATCTTAATAATTAACTATATTAGGTATTATTATTGAATCACTTGTTATGTACCTATATTATGTATGATATGTATAATTATGTATAATTATATATTATAATATGTATGGTATTTGTATGTATTGCATCTTTTATTATTTATTTATTTTGTTTAGTTTTATTAAATAAATTATGTATTAGTTTTATAGAGATATTTATATGCTTATTATATTTTTGGTATAGATTTAAAATTACTTAATTTCAATTGTGAAACCACCGTCCTTCCAGCATTTTGGTATAAGTCCTGTCACCGCATGGTTGCCTGGAAGAGATCGCTCTGAGCGATAAGGCCGCCAATTGTTACACATTTTCTAGTTATATTATGTGATTTTACTGTTTTTTTGTACTAGTTGTGATAACAATAAAGAGTTTTCTATTCTATTCTATTCTAACTGGCAAAGGTGTGGTACTTCCCCAGGCGGCCCCCTGCAAAAGAGGCCTACCACTACAAAAAGAACAAATAGTGTAACAATTGGCGGTCTTATCGCTAAAAGCGATCTCTTCCAGACAACCGTGCAGGGAGAGGAGAGTACCGTAAATCACTTTGGTCAGTGGTGTTACATACAGAATAAATATGACTGAAATTTAATTAGTGCTAAAAATCATAAACCTGCATAAACTACATATTATAAACTTAAAATACATTATAATGCCTATAACTAAATAATATTATATAAATAATATATAAAGTAATCAATATTATATGCATAAGTACGACATATAATAAGCATATATAAATAAAAAAATATATAAATTTGAATAGAGAAATGGAAGAAAGACAGCTAGAGCGATAGTGGTTAAATACACGAGACTTAAAGATATTTAGTGAGGTGGAGCGTCTAATTTCGACAGGCAAGGCATTCCATAGACGAATGGCGTTTTCACTGTATAAGATTGGTGGTGGTGAAAGGTGATTTAATAAAAAGTGTCTCTTTTTCTAGTTTAACCAACAATTTCCGTGTCAAGTTGGTGACATACCCGCTACATTCGTAATTGTTTTTATTCGTACATTTTCATCCAACTCTCTGCAATGTTTTTATATATTATGGCCTCCTTTGATTGATCGCATCCAATATTGGAGATGTTTGGGTCCGCAGCATAATTCCAAGAATAAGGTTAGGCTTGCTTGTGATTAATAGTTCGAGGCCTGACTAGAGGCTCTGTACTGATTACGCTGTTTTGGTTACTGAAGTTCACTCTGATACGGATTACTTTCATTGATCAGATGTTTTCGCGAAGAGATCTTTGAGCAATTACTCGCTAAGCACAACAGCGTCAAATTTAATACCACACGATGGTCACCCATCCAAGTAGGGACTGACTAGAGGCAGGGGTCGGCAACAGGTGGACCGTGGAACTTCAAATTCAGGACTGCCAAAAATTGTGATATTTCGAAAAAAATATCTATTTTATTTCAAGAATAGCTTCAATTCATTCAATAGTTTCAGTATTACATTCAATATTATAGTTTCATCGCATATTTCACGTAGGTAGTTGAGTCGAAGCATCATAATTGTACCACCCCACTGGACCGCGACACTGTATGACTGTTATTTTCTTTGACAAAAAAATTCAGCAATATCCGGACCTCATTCGAAATTACTTGCCGGCCCCTGGACTAGAGGTTGCTTTACTCTAGATACCACTCAAGGATATTTAGGCGAGCTAGAAAATTCGCTTCTAATTTTCGGCATGCTGACCCACTTTTAAAGCGTTTGCTCTATACAACACACAAAATTTTGTGAAACAGTTTTATTTAACATTGCTCCAGCACGGTCGAACGGATATAATATTGCTACAAGCTATTATTTCAACTAGTTTCCATAAAACTTCGCGAGCATATTGTGCAACGATAAAATATACAATTTTAAATGCAAGTAACAAAGTGCTACTTAAAGTTATTTTATGGACTGTAAAACTATCTCATTAAATCTCGTAAAGCTTGCTTCACTGTTATAAGGCCCGGACTTTGTAATAATAAACTAGATGGTCTTTTCGCAAACGTTAGTATTATAAGGCAGAGACCGCGCTTAAAGAGACAGTACTGAAGTCAATTCCAGGTTTACTTTATAGAATAAGTATTATTTTCCTGTTCAGTACGCAGTCAAAATAGCATGTCTCATAATAAGCACATATTTTATGTTTTCAACGGGTTTTTAACTTATTAAGAGCATATCCTAGCTAAGAGATAATGAGATAATT
The DNA here is from genome assembly GCA_947063395.1 of Hemistola chrysoprasaria. NCBI lineage: Eukaryota > Metazoa > Arthropoda > Insecta > Lepidoptera > Geometridae > Hemistola > Hemistola chrysoprasaria. The sequence goes on from OX346725.1 coordinate 2,092,939, forward strand.
CCTGAGATAATTCCTAATGGAAAAATCCAATATTTAACACTTTGCCTGACCTGGGAATAGAACCTAGGACCTCAGGATCGGCAGTAGAGCTTGGAAAGCACTGCGCTACTGAGGCAATCACGGACACAAAGCATTTTGTAAGTTTCTGGGAAAAATAATATAATTTCTCTATTTCATTTCAGTCTGAAACTGTGCTGTGCTGAAGCGCTACCATTGTGCGTTATAAAGCTCTTGTAAAAACTGACTGCCTCGGTGGCGTAGAGGGCGCATGCTGGACTGCCAATCAAGAGGTCCCGGGTTCGATCCCTAGGTCAGGCAAATTGGATTTTTCCATTAGGAATTATCTCAATAACTGCCTGGAGTCTCAAACTGTGCCCGGTAGATGGCAATAGGCTCGCCCCCTATTACATGGGACCAATAACATACTGGCGAAATGTGGGTGTATCTACTGTGGGACTGAGTCCTGGGTACACCTCTGCCTACCCCTTCGGGAAAAAAAAAAGGCGTGAATGTATGTACAAACTGAAAGCGCTTATTTGCTCAAAGGTATTTTATTGTATATAGTTATAAACGTAGAGCAAGTAACAAGCAACGATGATAGTACCACACAAATTGATAAGCCATTTATGTTTAAAAAATTGGTTGTCTGTAAAGTCGGTTTACTGACGATAGTTGAACGTGACAACGCGCTCACTCAAGTAGGAGAGAGACGGATGTCGAACGCTGCCGAACGCAAAGGCCGATTGTGCTTCTTTGTCGCTCGTTCCGCGCTCTCGCTTGCACTTCAAGCCTTACATGGAACGCCTCAGAGCGAGGTAACGCCGCATGAGTCATGTTTTTCGTGCGTGCAGCCGGCTCTATCGAATTATAAGACGTTGTCACGTCAAAAATGCATTACAAAAGACTAGCTGTGCCCCGCGGTCACACCCGCGTAGTCCTCGTTACCGTTGAAATATTGGGATATAATGTACCCTTTAAGTATTCCACCAAGCCGCACAACAAGCGTGCTGATTACGGCATAAGAATAGTTTATGGCGTTCTATGGGGGAGGCCTATGTTCAGCAGTGGACGTCTTCCGGCTGATGATGATGATGATGAACATTGGGTAAAATACTGCGTAAGTACTAGTTGAGATTTCACGATTATGAAACGACATAGACGTACTGCATAAAACCACATTAATAGTTCGGTGTTTCGCCTATTTATTAATAGTTAAATCATTAGAAATCAGTGCATATTTCCAAAATTTAATGACGTTATACAGAATGAGACACTAGTTATATAATATATGACTAAAATATGATAAAAATCCAAAATACCTATTTTGACAAAATATAGGTAGTATTTTCAAATTATAAATATTTTAGGTTAATAAATATAATAAGGAACCACAGATTACTGTATTGCTAGTGTCAAGTTATATGTATAAGCTTAGCTAATCTCATCATTTATTGCAATTCAAACTTGTCAAGTGAAAGTCATGACGAGGCTCACAGCTCGTCTGTCAAGTCATAATATACCCTTAGTAAAGCGATGAAAACTTAACCATAAGTGTGCGGAGGGTTGACGTCTAAACTTGAATTTACACTAATATAAATTAGCTGTCGAAATATCAATTAAAACTGCCATGAAATGTAATCCGCATCATTCCGCCAGGATGCTTCCCCCAAACCAAAAATATTTAGTTTTTTGGCCATGCTGTAAAATTTGCCATTCTTACAACTTACGCCGTCTAATTGATAGATCATCTTTGGTACGCAAGGAAACATTAGTTTTAATGCTAGTTTTAATGTTAGAGGATTGTAGAACGGCCGTTTAACGGTCGTTTATGTGCATGTAATTGAATTCTCAACTGCGCCTCGTGCTGAGAATTGTTTTAAGGTCGACATACACAGGCACGAATCGTGGACAAAGCTGCAAATCTGTTGCGAAACATATAAGTATAATAAAACTACACCTGTTACTGAAATTAGTCGTGTTTTTGTGCGATGACAATATTTTTTAAGGCCTTGAAACTGGGAACTACGCGAGTGTGGAATGTGGATAGAGTGTGAAGTATAATATAATAAAGTATAATATATAAATAGTCTGCTAATGGCGCGAGTCAGAGCTGAATTCACTGGAAGAATACGCGCGCGGGCGTAGTTTGGCTTTTCTCCGATTTAAATAGCCTAGTCCGTTTTTAGGACTGCCTCGGTGGCGTAGAGGGCGCATGCTCGACTGCCAATCAAGAGGTCCCGGGTTCGATCCCCAGGTCAGGGCAGTGTTAAATATTGGATTTTTCCATTAGGAATTTTCTCAATAACTGCCTGGAGTCTGGAACTGTGCCCGTTAGATGGCAATAGGCTCGCTCCCTATTACATGGGACCAATAACATACTGGCGAAATGTGGGTGTATCTACTATGGGACTGAGTCCTGGGTACACCTCTGCCTACCCCTTCGGGAAAAAGGCGTGAATGTATGTTATGTTATGTTAGTCCGTTTTTATTAATAATAATAATATGGGACAACTTCCACACACGGTCATCTTGTCCCAAACTAGGCTAGAAGCCTGTACTAACTATGGTAACCAGATGACTGATATACATACTTATATAAGCTTATAACGCCCAGACACAGATCAAACAGACATGTTCATGCACACAAATGTTTGACTTGGCCGGGGATCGAACCCGGGCCTTGCGGCACAGAAAGCAGAGTTACTGCCAACTGAGCCAACGAGGCTGTCAAATTAATTAATATCACGGAATGTGTAAACAAAACTTTACCAACTACTTTACCAAGTCGGATTTACGTGCAGATCTAGCTTAAACTTAAAAACAAATTCGATCGCTTCAAATTTTACTCAATTAATATTAAAATATACCACCATCATCATCTCAGCCGTAGGAAGTCCACAGCTGGACATAGGCCTACCCCATAAGGGTTTTGCTAATACTTACCTTGCTTGGCAGGCGGGTTGGCGTGCGCAGTGTAATGTTTTTTACGCAGAGGACGTTGCTGCTCGTCACGAGGTACTACTATTCTATTGACGACACTCCATAAAAAACACAATAAATCACTCAAATTATAAACCCTTATTGTTAAGTTCCGACAAGTGCAAGGAAAATCAGATAATAGTATGTTTCTCCTTTAAATCAGCCATAACATTAGTAGAATACAGATTGACGTCGTCTCATGTTGGTAGGTACAAATAGTGCATTCAACACAGATGCCAAACTTCTGAGTGTAACAGACGACACTAACTTGGTGTCTACGTGTTTTAAACCTAGGAAATAGGGAGATGTGGCGAATTACTAGGTACATTAATTTTCAAAACACAGTTTCTTTTTAAAAGCAGTTTGCCTGGAAGAGATCGCTTACAGATAAGACCGTAATCAGACATTGAAAAGATATTCTAAAGCCGAAAGTATTTGACACAATGACCCTATGAGATAATTTGACAAACCAATGCACTCCCATGTTTTCTCTAAAAAAATAATTCGCAATTAAAATGGGCTCTCAGAGGGTAAATTCAAAACCTATATAAAATCTACTTTACTAAGGAAGGCTTATTATAAAGTCAACCAGTACATAGAGGACAAAGATGTTTGGAAACTTCTGCATAGCCACCTCGCGGCCCCTTCAAAGAAAACGAATGTAACCAAACCAAATATTGTGAAACTATCTGTTGAAAAAATTATACCCTACATGTTTCTGGTGCGTTCTTCTTGTAGAGGTATCTTTCCGAACGCACGGTAGACTCAGTACTGTTTATCTTCATTGACGTGCAAAAGTGTCAGATTATGACCTATTTGAATAAATCTATTTGAGTTTGAGTTTGAGGTTAATAATATATGAACTTACGAGTATTCTGAAATTTTGAATTTGATGTTAAATAAGTACCTGTTGTTTTATCTTATAAACTATTAATTTATTATAATCTAATCAGATGAGTTTAAAACTTGATTTTTTTTCTACGTTCACTCGAAGAGTTTAGATACTGTTCACGCCGTTGCGTTCTGCGTTCACAAAAAAGGGGCATAGTTTATTTTATCCTCAGAATAATATCAAATCTAAACGCCACAGACAGTCCTCTAAGCAGAGGCTGTTTCATGGCGGAAGAAACGGTTGCCCACGTAGTCCTGGAATGCGAGGCAGTAACCCTTCAACGTGAACAAATCCTCGAAACAGTGAGGTCACTCCGCGAAGCCTGTGAAGTTCCCAGGAAGCTTCTGAGCTTCTGGGCGGATTTAGGCTGGGTAGATTAGCCAGGACTTCACGTACAACGGACCAGATATAAGTGCGGAAAGGAGTCCACATTACATTACATTACAATATCAAATCTGTACATAATCTGCACAGGACTATAAAAAGCTAATGATAAAAGTGAACATCCATGACTCCTAGCTCATCGACAAAGGAATAAAGTTAGCAAGCGTAGTATTCCGTCTACGTAGAGCACTATGAATACAAGCGGAAACATACAAGAATAAACAAACCGTGATCCATTCCATTCCTTGAAGAGTTAGAAATATGCTAAATAACTCATTGTACCTACTAGTAAGCTTACAATAATTTTATTATTTCTTTCCTTTTTATAAAAATGAATTTGAGCCTTCGTTTGTGGCTACACACCCAAATGTTGCAACGAGAGTGACGTGACACAGTGTCACAGAAAACAGACTTAAGTGGCTGAGTGCGCGCGAGGCGGGCGATAAAACGTGGCCACTAAGCTTCAGGCTCTGTCGCGGCCACTCGAGAGCTCGGTGTTTTCGCGGTGATTACGATCAAAATGTATAAAATGATCTCCCATATCTAATGGCAGAGTTCGCCGTATGCAACTTGTGGCCTAGTGTGCATGCCCTGTAAGACGGGCATCTATTTATTATAATTATTGTGAAAATTATTTTAGGCTAAGTCGAATACTCGTAACATACAAGACACGAAACGAAGGTCGTACATTATAATCTTGTATATACTTTGTAACTTAATATACATATCACGTGTTTAACGGCTTATATTATCCTCAGTGATATTAAAGCAACACAGTACTAAAACAGTAACTAATTTTACGACAGTTATAACGTTGTCTCAACCATTATCTCGTCGCGTTTATAATTCGAGACCAACAACACGGCAATTTTTCACTCAAGTCGATTTCATTCTAGACACGTGAATCGTAAGCCAAAATTTACATTGATGTTTGCATATAACGTGTAGGTTCAGAAGGCAGGGTCCACAAAACATAATTATAAAATAACTAAGTCGTTTGCTTGTAACTCAAGTCGAAGGTCTTCGACCAGTGTGTTACCAGAGATGACTTACGGATCTGAAATGTGCTCTCTGTGTAACGTGCTATGGAGAGGCTTTTGCTCGGGATTTCTCTGCGAGATCGAATCAGAAGTGAGGAGATCCGTAGACGAACGAAAGTTACCGACATAGCCCAGTGGATTAGTAAGTTGAAGTGGCAAAGGGCGGCACATAGCACGTAGAACTGATGGCCGATGGGGCTGTAAAGTTCGAAGATATGATGATGATGATTGCTATGCCTTAAAGTATTATTCTATTATATTATTTTCTATTTTAAATTAAATGTAGCAAGCAATATTTCAAGCGATCGTAATAAACAAAAGCATGATTTTTGAAACTGAACGATAGCGTGATTATAAAAAGTACTCTCAACTATTAAATTAAGACTCAAACTCAAAATCACAAAGATTTATTCAAATAGGCCATAATCTGACACTTTTGCACGTCAATGAAGATAAACAGTTCTGAGTCTGCCGTGCGTTCGGACTACTCCAAATCAACATAACGTTTTACAAATCATAGATTTAGTTATAGAATAAATGTTTTATTGGTAATTATTTAACAGTCCTTAAAACTAATCTTGATTTTTAAACTTTTAACGGATCATATATGTGGTATATAATGTAAGTGGTATATAATTGAAAATATAATATAATTGTAAACCTATTTGATATATGTGTATCCGGATGTATTCGGAGGAAACAGGGGAATGCAAAACATCGATTTAATAAATTTTCCATAGGATTGTGTCAAACTACGAGTACTAAGAGGTCCTCTTTCCTGCTAACAGAGAATTTCACGGACGCAAGCGTTCCAAAGACAAATTTCCTCTTAAAAATCTCTGATATTTCGAATTACTAGCGTGGCGCTGCGTCATATCTTACGAGTAGATTATTAAATAATATGTCAGACGGAACCGACTTTCTGTTCCTTTTCATTTGATGATGTAAGGATTTTATACGACATATTAATTTTGTGTTATGTTAATTCTATCCCAAAATCCTGATAGCTACTCGGTGGTGCTCGTAGCAAGAAATTACCATAAATCCAATGTAAAATATTACTTAAGGTGCTATTTGGCAGTCGACGGTATATACCGACTAAAATTTAGCACATGTTGGCTACGGAATTGTTTTCATAATAATTTATTTTGTTGGTAGAAACCAATTTATAACAAACACATTGAAACTGAAATTTAAAAACTCCAGTCGTTGAAACAAGCTACTGGATGGTATTTATTTTAGTAATGATAATATTTTTAGCAGACTTAGTCGATAGGGCTTATTAAAATTAAAAAAATTCCTGTCACCTCCAAATTGTATAAGTAGGTATAATTTTAATTCCTTCTCTCCTCCAAAATCTAAATCAAGTGCTGTTAACAACAGAATAACAGACTATCCATAAGTGATGGCATTATTTATATTATTATATAACTAACTTTTTTTATTCACCACTTCACTTTTTTTAATCGAACATGTCTGTTTGATCTGTGTCTGGGTGTTATAAGCTTATATAAGTATGTATATCAATCATCTGGTTACCATAGTACAGGCTTCTAGCCTAGTTTCGGACCAGGCGACCGTGTGTGGAAGTTGTTCTATATTATTATACTTACGTACTTTGACTTCAAAAAAGCTTTCGACTTAGTCGATAATGACATCTTACTGAGAAAGCTAGCAGGCTTCGGTTTTACCCCACATCTCCTCAATTTTTTTGCCAGTTACATGACTGATAGGCAGCAATATGTGGAATATGCGGGATATAGATCAGACCCATACTTACTACAAGGTCAGGGGTCAGTCAAGGCAGTAATCTTGGTCCTTTGCAGTTTATTTTGATGATAAATGACTTGCCGTCAGTAGTATAGGATTCTAGATGCTTGCTATTCGCGGATGATTTAAAACTAACTTTAATAGTTAATGACGAGAATGATTGCAATAGACTACAAAGAGACATTGACAGGGTGGTGACTTGGAGCAACGAAAATCTATTGCAATTTAATATATCGAAATGCATGACAATTAGTTTTACTAGGGCGCATAATACAGCATTGCACACATACAACATACAACATAGGCGTCCGCCTATGTTGTATGTTGCCGATGGCCAGAGCCAGGCCAGAACCGATGGTCAGAGTCACAGAAGTTAGGGACTTGGGAGTCAATCTAAACTCATGGTTGAATTTTAGGGATCACATTGTGAAAATCTGTAAGATCCTTTAGGAATTTAGGGTTTATTCTCCGTACGGCCAAAGGTTTTACAAATATGGGGGCCGTGGGGGCGCTTTACAATGCGTTAGTTAGGAGTCATCTAGAATGCAACGGATTCATTTGGTCACCCCATGAAGCTAAATATGTCCTAATGCTTGAGAGGATACAGAATAAATTTATTAGGTACCTATATATGAAACAGTATGGGGTATATCCTTTTTATCCGCTCAAGTACCCAACTCTGTTTATTTCAGGTATGGTCGGATATAATGAACTGAGAGTCAGAAGGGAACTTACACTTGCTTCTTATATCTTCAAAATAATCAGAGGGAAGGTTCATAATATAGATATATTAGGGCAAATAAAATTTCATGCACCAAATAGATATGTGTGGCGGCGGCGGCGGCCTCCGCTGCTGGTTGTGCCTCACGCTCGAACTAAACTTCTTAGTGAGGCACCTATGACGCGTGCACTGCGCACTCTTAATATTATCATAGCCGCCGAACTAGACCTATTTACCTGTTCTGTGAGTGAATTCACAATACTTACTCTGCAAGTTTTGTGCTATGGGAGGACAATAGCATAATATTATAATATGTATATAATAGGGAGGTAGATTGTATATAGATAATAGATTTTAATGTAGGTATGTAATATGTCGCAATAGTTTTATAGTAAACTGTATACTGCACTGTCGCATTAGGCACATAGCCTGTAAGGATAGTTGTAAGTTTTGAGTAAATAAATAAATAAATTATTATTATTATAGGCTTGTTTGACCATTACCTCATTTAGTTACAACAGGTACTTCTGAGCTAAAGGGCCTACGGTCCATATCCCCGGACAGGTCGAATATGATGTCGGTTTGATCTGGTTTATCCTTACTTAAATTATTTTTTTGAACTGAACATTAACATTCGTTCCTATTAAAAAGATTCTGATTTTTTATTGACCATAATAATAAAAATTTCTGTTGTCAAATAGATCCTATTTTAAACCATGTGCTTAAGTTTTACTCGTAGCTATATACTTAGTATTATTTTTCTTTTTTCATTAAAGGCACTTAAACTCGTGTGTATATAAATTCCAACTCAAATTATTATCAAACATTGCAATAGTACACCCCAAAGCAAAAGCAGTATAGTGTTCACTCTCTACAGTGCGCAGTATACAATAAATCAGTACCTTAGTTCAGTAATCGAAGATAAATAAACTAAATGTCTGTATTCAGTTAACACAGTCCAGAATTTAATGTTACAAACCAAATTTTGCCAAATGTAGTAAAAATAATTTTCAGTCCTAAAAGTTACTTGTGCTTTCTTATAGATATATCTTTCCGATCGCATGGTAAAGTAATAATAATAATAATTATTATCAGCCATTGTTGTCCCACTGCTGGGCAAAGGCCTCCCTTCCATCATGCCATGTGTGTCTGTCTAATGCTATTGAGCACCATTCCGGACAGTGGGAGTCAGGCTCGTCTCGCCATCTCTTCCTGGGCGTGCCGCGACGACGTCTAATGTTGTTTGGTGACTACGTATCGTAGTAATAATAATGTCTGAAAATAAAACATTTTTTATTTATTTATTTATTTAAAGACGATTCATAACTTCTTAGCGTCATTAACCCGCAAATGTAACTCTTTAGGTTTTATCTGAATATTTATTAATTTGAATTTAATAACATAACATAACATACATTCACGCCTTTTTCCCGAAGGGGTAGGCAGAGGTGTACCCAGGACTCAGTCCCACAGTAGATACACCCACATTTCGCCAGTATGTTATTGGTCCCATGTAATAGGGGGCGAGCGTATTGCCATCTACCGGGCACAGTTCCAGACTCCAGGCAGTTATTGAGATAATTCCTAATGGAAAAATCCAATATTTAACACTGCCTGACTTGGGGATCGAACCCGGGTCCTCTTGATTGGCAGTCGAGCATGCGCCCTCTACGCCGCCGAGGCAGAATACTTATTAATTTGAGTTTAATCATTATTATATATCATATTCCTGCCCTTATGCCTTATCCCACACTAGGTGTGGTCGGTACAGCACGTGTTCTGCTATTTTAGTCAAACATCCACTATCTCTGCATTTATTCCCTTTTCATACCCTCATTCACACAGTTACATCTATGTGTTTTTAGATTGCCCTCTCCTCAGATGACCACTTACTTACATTCATCCTCACGGGCGAGATCGGCGTTGTAATTGTGTGAGTTTGTGGATCTGGTATCCGGCGCCAGTAGCGAAAATGAAGCGACTGCTTATATTAGTTAGATTGGGCACCGCCTTCACATCGGCGGCTCGTTCTGGTCTTCCAGGACGGTGCGAGGACGTCTACATGGGGGAGAAGAATTATTATGCATCTTAAAACTATCTATTTAAATATGACCGCTAGTAATTTTTAAAACTAGACTTTATTCACTGGTACACGGTAAACGTGTTCTGCGCTGCGCTGCGGTATCATTTTACTAATTGCGTCATGGATCTGCATCGTGCCACTACGCCCGTAGTGTGCTTGCTAATTATGTGAACAAATAACATTTGTAGTTACGTCACATTGTACCTAAACAAGGTTACTGGTGATCAGCTAACCTACTAATTTGGAGCAAATTTCACTCTGATGTCGCAAAAACAGCTTATAGAAGTGATTACCATATTATCTAAACATTTAGATTTAATTAGGTATGTAGTTTTTGTCATAATATTTTATATTTTTATAGGCTGAGAGGTCTATTCGCTTGAACCACGATAGCTCAATAGGTAGAGTGCCACGCCACGCGGATTGGTGAGGAAGATGCGGGTTCAAGTCCCGCTCGTTGGTGATTTTTTTCCCATATGTCGATTTTAATCTAGTTTAGTTTTAGGTTTAGGTTACTAGAACAGATAATAAAAACTAAAGGAAGATGTAACCAGTAATCCTGTATGTCTATAGATGTATGTACATCAAAATCTGCTCCACAGGGATAAAGGGAAATTAAGTCCAGGGTTACAATAAGATAGCAGATTTGCATTTTTCGGGCGTGAAAGAGAGAAATTCAGAGAAAGCTAGGTACAGTGCTAGGGTTGATGAAGGCGTTATAGCTGTCTTCTCGTGTCCCATAAAATGTTGTGCTGCGAACCTCACGCACACACACGCGTGTGTGTGCGTGAGGTTCGTTACTGTTTGTGTATTATGTTGTCAATATCCCGATAGGATTGTCATAATGCACACTGGGACAATGGAAAAGTCGGAATAACTACGCTTTTTTGGAGTTACAAAATGAGGAAAAATATACAATTAACGTATCTCTAGAAATCAACAATTATGTAAAGATCTACATAATTTTTCTTATTCGTTTGTTTTTTCTGTATCTAAATAACATATAATGTGGGATTCCTAATAAAATTTATACACGATACGATAAAATTTATACATAACATAGACCGAAATTTCACGGCAGGATTTTTATGTTCATTCAAAAAGCAAAATACACATTTTTTTTGTAATATCATCGAATTTATTATTATTCATGGCGTTTTCTTTAACAATAAAATTTTAAAGAATGCTATAATGATGAATAGGGTTGTCAACTTCCAAGATATTTCGCATTTTGTTTTCTATTTAAATGTTCTAAATGAAAGCATTCTGTTCTTTGTTTCCGATTGGGTAGAGTTTGTCGAGTCCATTACAAATGTTCGATTCGACAGTAGATGCCAATTGTTGGACCGCCCAGCTTTGGACGGCTCACAACACTGGCAGTGAAGTTTGGGAGCTTCTGGTTACATTTGTTACCAATCATTTTAATTACTCACTAGTGATGGTAATTAATGCGATTTCACATTAATTTCATAAGCATGGTAATTAATGAGTCTTAGCATGCTCATTGCTATTGCTATGCTATTTGCCAAGACGATAATTCGCACTTCGGACTTAACACCGCCCTGCTATTAATTTGAACGAATTATATAATCCTACACGTTCATTCAATATGCGACCCTAACTACAAGCAAATAAAGATAATTATTGCTTAACCGCGCCTACCAAATTGCTAATAATTTCACTTAAGCGATGAATTCACAGCACACAGTGAGTTGACAGCCTCGTTGGCCCAGATGGTAGTAACTCTGCTTTCTGTGCCGCAGGGCCCGGGTTCGATCCCCGGCCAGGTCAAACATTTGTGTCCATGAAAATGTCTGATCTGTGTCTGGGTGTTATAAGCTTATATAAGTATGTATATCAGTCATCTGGTTACCATAGTACAGGCTTCTAGCCTAGTTTGGGACCAGATGACTGTGTGTGGAAGTTGTCCCATATTATTATTATGTCGCTCAAAAACACGGGATATACCCTTTCTTTTGAAAGGCGTGCACGGAGACCATTTTTTTTTAAGTCCAACGTGCAGAGGCCCCGTTGAGCTTTTAATCTAAAGGTAATGTATAGCACCTATCGGGGTCTATCTCTGAAACCATCTACAGTTTTTTTTTTTTTTAAAGATGAGCTCAAAGACAGCCTCCGCTAGGTACAAAGACTATTGTGAATGGATGGAAACTACTTGATTTGGCTATAGGTGAGATTTCTAGATGGATGGTAACCGGTCTATTGCTAGAGACTCCGGCACCTGCCACTTCCGTCTCATGGTGAAATATGACGGCAGGCGATGACTCGCCGCTCACTAAACGGACCCCCCCATAAAGGCCGCCCACCACATGGGAATAAGGGCGACGAGAAGGGCAACGTTGGTGTGAACGGCTAAGGGTAGGAGAGGTGTCCCTGGACTTTAAACGGCGATCACTTGCGTTACCCTAAGGTCGCATCACGCTCGCCCACTCGCCACTTATGATTCACATCCTCCCTCGAGCACGAGGCTTTCGCGACTCCACTCTGGCCGGCCAATGAAGGCAAGACAGAGGTGGGGGACTGTTCCTCGTCAGTGTTCACTCCGGCCGGCCGGTGAAGGCAAGCCGGAGATGAAGAACATAACCCTCCCCCGGGAGCACTCAGGTACGTGGGGTCGCTACTCCCCAACAGCTCGCCATAAGACGCCCTGCGTATTATTATTATTATGCAATCGCATGCTAACAATGAATGTTAATGCTAATTAATTAATCACTATTGCTCACAATCGATTTTTTTAATAATTCCCTCGGTGACATAGTGGCATGTTAATGCTGATCATGAAACCGGCATGGTATGGACACTGAAGATAAAGATAAAGAAAAATTTATTGCCAGCATAGAAAAAAAAAATGCAAATTTAAACATAACACAAAAATTAAATAAAGTTAGATTAATACTAGCAATTAGGATATGCTCAGCTTTGTGCTGCACAGGGTGACCCTGTTTTTAAGTTGCTGTAAATTATTAAAAACAAAGGATAAATTATTAATTTAATACACAGAACAGAAATAAAACCTCTCAATTGAGGTTTTATTTTTATATATTTTTGCCATCCTAAAGCCGGTAGCTACAGCTACGTGTCAGCGTGTTATAATATAACAATATTCTGTTAAATAACACCAAAGGCACGCCCACTTTTCATGTTATTATGTTAGGTAACACAAAAACATGCCGCTGCGGACCCGGCTTACCATGGAAAGTGGGCGTGGCTTTGGTGTTATTTAACAGAATATTGTTATATAACACGCTAACACGTAGCTGTAGTCCCGGCTTTAGTTGGAGTCATCAGTAATAAAACACCTTCACATGCTCCTATACTACGTTCGCCACACGTTTTGTATGTAACGCCAGAAGCTGTTTGCGGGATGTGAGCGTGTGTCAAACTTTTCGGTTGCCATTAAAATTGTTGTTCCAACTTTGGCACTGTTTTGTTTTCCGTTTAGAAGCGAAATTAAAAGGATTTTGCAACATTACTCGTTGTAAAATGCAAGTCATTATAAAATGTTTTATTTGAAAAGTTTGAGGTCGACTGAAGTCTCTATAGACTTACTACTCTATACTAGTAATGTGTATAGCGATAGAGCTTCACGAGCTTCTCAGTCTATTCTGTACCACAAAATGCGAATAAAGAAAGTGAACGAAGAAAGCGATACGTAAACGTTTCGGAAGCGATACTATCGCTTAGTTCTGATGCGATCATATTACCCTGAGTAATATAAACTTTGCATAGACGTAATTCACAGACTCCAGATAGTTATTGAGATAATTCCTAATGGAAAAATCCAATATTAACACTTTGCCTGACCTAGGGATCGAACCCGGGACCTCTAAATAGATGTTAATAAATAAAAATATAAACCTTTGTAACATGTAAACAAAACGCTAGGTTGTTCTAACTCGATCCTAGCGCCATTTAGCGCTGTTTTTTTTGTGCGTATTTTTTTTCCGTTTTCACGCTAAAACTACTGAACCGATTGAGCTGAAATTTAATATGTAGATAGTTTAGACTCTGGAATAACGCATAGAGTACTTTTTATCTCGATATTCCCACAGGGGGGGATAAACGAACACGGGATAGAGAAAGGATTGCTTAGATGGTTCGGACATGTGGAGAGGATGGACGAAAGGAGATTGACAAAGGAGATTTATAAGGCTAGTGTGAATGGTCAAGTCGGTAGGGTAGGAGTCGACCTAGGCGTACATTTCATCCCCCCGATGGGTTCCCGCCTTCTCGCGGCGGAGGGGGTCAGTAACCGTGGTACGGGTCCCACGGTGAAGCGAAGAGGAGCCCGAGGTGGTCGGCCGCTGCACTTTCCTCCAGGCAGGTGTGAACGGCCGAGTAGGTTGCGGTGCGTCCCATAGGACGTAACGCAACTGAGGCGGGCCGCGATGTGTCACATAGCGCATCGCAGTCGAATGGTTGGGCCGCGGCGGGAGAGAAGTGCCGGTATTGCGGTGCGCCGCTCTTCCTGCCTTCCGCGGCCCAAACGGGGTCGCCACCGTTAGATGGCGAAGGCGGTGGGGTCGCAGGGGAAGAGGAGTGTCGGTATTACGATGCGCTGCTCTCCCTATCCTCTGCGACCGAATCGAGGCGGAAAGCCGTCGGCTTGCCGCGGTGTGGGTTGCGCCTCCGCGTGTCCCTATGAAGTCAGCATAGGGCACAGTGGATGGCGCAGGCGGGGCTCACTTGAGCCCTGTCGTGATGGTGGGCGGGAATGGGTCTTCCGTGTCCTCTCGCATGGACTCTTTTGCGTTCGAGAGGGCACGGAACACCCTTCCAAGCCTTAGAGAGAAGAAGGCTCTCTGCTTCCCCCTGTGCAGATCTACTCCTGCACCGGGGCAACCAGAGAGCGTCCTGCGCTATATGCGCGTGGTGGTGGGCGGGAATGGGTCTTCCGTGTCCTCTCGCATGGAATCTATTGCGTTCGAGAGGGCACGGAACACCCTTCCAAGCCTTAGAGAGAAGAAGGCTCTCTACTTCCCCCTGTGCAGATCTACTCCAGCACTGGGGCAACCAGAGAGCGTCCTGCGCTATATGCGCGTGGTGGTGGGCGGGAATGGGCCTTCCGTATCCTCTCGCACGTTCGGTAGGCGTTCGAGAGGGCACGGAACGCCTTTCCAAGCCCTTAGAGACGTGGAGGATGATTCTCCGCTCGTCCCCATGCAGAACTCCTTCTGTGCGGTGGCGACCGGAGAATCTGAATCCTGGGGCCTGGGCAACGAATGCGGGGGTATCCGTTCCCCACCTAAAGGGCCTGCG
Source organism: Hemistola chrysoprasaria (assembly GCA_947063395.1). Classification (NCBI taxonomy): domain Eukaryota; kingdom Metazoa; phylum Arthropoda; class Insecta; order Lepidoptera; family Geometridae; genus Hemistola; species Hemistola chrysoprasaria. Next base: position 2,108,085 of record OX346725.1, read on the forward strand.
AGGAGGTGCGCGCGTGTTTCCGCGCGCCCCTTGGGAGGGTTGGGGTGAAGGATTACCTTCACCCCACCGTGGCGGGGTCCATGGAGGACCAAACGCCGTCGGGGCCGCAGATGAGTGCTTCGGCGTGCCCGCAGCCCCGACACATGGCGTCGTGAAGGAACAACCCGGGGTTTTTTAGTGGGTATACCCGCCGGCACAGCAACGTACTGACGTACGGCGCTGTGCCGGCGGGGAGTCCCACATAACCACCCTGCGCTCCCCCGGGTGCGGGTGGTATGCGTCACGCATTTTTCCCCGGGCAACACAAAAAAAAAAAAAAAAAAAAAAAAAAAAGGCGTACATTTCATGAAAAGGTTGATGTTATCTTGTAAGGCCAGGTCAAAAGTACCAACAACCGACGAGCATGCATGAAGAATGTGATGAAAGTGGAAGAAGCGAAAGTTGTATGTCAGGATCCTAGCAAGTGGAAAGAAATAGTCTTTGCCTTTTTTTTTTTTTTTTTTTTTTTCGTGCCCGGGGGAAAATGCGTGACGCATACCACCCGCACCCGGGGGAGCGCAGGGTGGTTATGTGGGACTCCCCGCCGGCACAGCACCGTACGTCGGTACGTTGCTGTGCCGGCGGGTATACCCACTAAAAACCCCGGGGTGTTCCTTCGCGCCGCCATGTGTCGGGGCTGCGGGCACGCCGAAGCACTCATCCGCGGCCCCGACGGCGTTTGGTCCTCCGTGGAGGACCCCGCCACGGTGGGGTGAGGGTAATCCTTCACCCCAACCCTCCCAAGGGGCGCGCGGAAACACGCGCGCGCCTCCTCGCGGGCCCTTTAGGTGGGCAGCGGATACCCCCGCATCCGTTGCCCGGGCCCCACATCTTGGGCTTGGAAGGGTGTTCCGTGCCCTCTCGAACGCCTACCGAACGTGCGAGAGGACACGGAAGACCCATTCCCACCCACCACCACCGCAGAGCTCAAGTGAGCCCCGCCTGCGCCATCCACTGTGCCCTATGCTGACTTCATAGGGACACGCGGAGGCGCAACCCACACCGCGGCAAGCGGTCGGCTTTCCGCCCCAATTCGGTCGCAGAGGATAGGGAGAGCGGCGCATCGTAATACCGACACTCCTCTGCCCCTGCGACCCCACCGCCTTCGCCATCTAACGACCCCGTTTGGGCCGCGGAAGGCAGGAAGAGCGGCGCACCGCAATACCGGCACTTCTCTCCCGCCGCGGCCCCACCATTCGGCCGCGATGCGACCCATACCGCATCGCGGCCCGCCTCAGTTGCGGTTCGTCCCACACCGAACCGCAACCTACTCGGCTACTCACACTCAGCCTGGAGAACTAAGTGGAGCAGCCGACCACCTCGGGCTCCTCTTAGCTTCACCGTGGGCCCCTACCACGGTTACTGACCCCCACCGCCGCGAGAAGGCGGGAACCCATCGGGGGGAAATAGTCTTTGCCTACCCCAACGGGAACAAGGCGTGACTGTATGTATGTATGTTTGTGTATTCCCACGGGAACGAAGACTACCCGGGTGAAACCGCGATCACAGCTAGCACACTATGTAATACAAGAAATTAGACATGCCGTACTCCCGGCTTGAGCCACGGAAGTCCTGGTTTTGTTTCCTCTAATCATTGCATAATGTATAGTTATTGTATTTTATTTGTAGGAAAGGAATTTTCTTTAGTTTTCCGTCCTTTCAATAGTTTTTTTTTTATAGTCCACAGAATGATGGACTTACAAAACCTGCTGCTTTTGTTTATGCAGCATCCTTATAATCTTAACAAATATTATAAACTCGGTAAAATATATACCATAAAATATTCAGTTACCTAGCGATTTACTTATTATTACCATTTAAGTAATGTATATGTATAATATGTATAATATATATAAATATATTATTATATATATATTTGTTCCCTTTTTTTTTCTCTGGTTTCCCTTCATAACGTATAAATAAATCCTTTCAATAGTTGAACCGCAATAGTGTTGTTACATAGTGGCAAATTGGTTTGAATTGAAAAAGGTCAAGAAGGCACATTCAAGTCTCCGGTCACGTGGGTCACTTTTGAAAGGTACCAGTAATGACGGTCAACGTCGTATCATATCCTGGCAAGGGTTAACTTTTCATGGGAGAATGTTTTTGATGGTGTTTAGTAACTACTTAAAGTCTCAATTTCTTTTGGTTAAACTTAATTTCTAGACAATTCATAGACTATTAAATATTAAACCCTTCTTTTCCGCTTGCCTCGGTGGCGTAGTGGGCGCATGCCCGGGTTCGATCCCAGGGTAAGTCAAAGTGTTAAATATTGGATTTTTCCATTAGGAATTATGGAGTCTGGACGGTAGATGAACTGTGGACGGTAGATGGCATAGGCTCGCCTCATATTACATGGGACCAATGACATACGAAAATGATTGCCCATATCAGACACAGTACCACCCAGTGTTTTAAAATTCTAAATTCTGCGCGGCACTGCACTGCGCCTGTCACCCCGACATATTAGTTATTGAAACTCACCATGCCCAGTAATTTCGCTGGTAACATTGCCCTTCAGACCGGAACACATTAATGTTTGCACATTACTGTTTAGCGGATGAATAGCTGGCAAAGGTGTGGTACTTCCCCAGGTGGCCCCCTGAAAAAGATGCCTACCACTACAAACTACTACTGTGTGGACCGATTATATTCTTTTAATTAAATTAATGTTCATACTTATGTATGCTAAATTTAATATATCTTTATAATATATTTAGCAAGCATAAATACACGTTTCACAGGTAATTCATGCTGTTATCATTGCATTGTTGCTGTTTCACTAACAAATTTACGTTCCATTTTAAGAAATGCCGTTTTTTGACTGTGTTCATCTTTGACATACCAGATCTTTGTTAATACCTAATATTACTAAAGCAATAAACATAAGTAATAGACAATATTCCAATTTCAAATGATAATTAACCCTATCGGTCACGCTACCCATGTCGGTCACACAGGTCACGCCCAAAAGGTCACGCTAATGACTAATGACCGGCCAGAGGGTTAATCTCACCGGCCAGCGATAAAGCGCAGTTTAAAGTAATTAATGACGAAGAAGGAAGCTATTTAGTAATTAATGGAATGAGAGTGGGATTTAGTTTTATTGAAGTAGGTTTCAAGTCGCGGGCAATTAGTTTGACCTGTTGAACGAGTTATAAGGGTTAAGATTTATTAAAGTACTATTCCATATAACATAGAGTGAATTATAAAAGTAGAGACTGAAAAAGCGCCGCAAATGAACAAACTTTCGCATTTATAATAATTTATGATTTTATGAATTAATGAATCCAATTTTCCAATCCAATCCTGGTAATTAGTAATTACCAACATAGGTTCTTCCAATTATATCATAGTAATTTTGATTTTACCAAGATAACGTTTATACGGTTTATGATTAGAATATAGAGAATGGGTGGATGTATAGATGTGTGGTTACACATCCACCTTATATGATATAGATAGTCTATATTGTCCAGTGTGTCCTGCCTATAATAATGTCCTTTAATTAACACAGGGGTAAGACACAACACCGTATTATTTAATCTCCGTATAATCGCAATAGTAAATGTACCTGCCTACGCGAGGGGGCTGAGTGCGACTGACTTGATATAAATCATTGCAACTGCATCGACAACTGTTGTACAATCTGTGTCCCTACAACGTTTTTTTAAATTTGCCGCCCTTTGTAGGGTTAAGATTTGATAGCCAGACTATATATACTCGTATATGTCACTCGAAAACACGGATGACATCTTTTCTTAGAGGTCTTTTGATAGGCGTTCACTGCAATTTGCTCAGTGTGAAGTTTGCACAGTGACATAATATAATGAACAACAAAGATAGAAAGACGTTAGGACCGAAGTGCGACCGAGAACACAGTATTATTCGCTCGGTTGTACGACGTACGTGGACCGAATTGAGTTTGCCATTTTCGAGAAGCCAGTACCCCATCTTCCGTTTTCTTATACTGTTAAACCATTGATATATCAATGGTTTAAACGTATCTTTTTTACTCCTCTTGCTCAAAAAATCCGTCATTGTTGCGTACCAGATCGGGTATAATGAGTACACTGCCGACCAGAAATATTTATAATTTTTCTCCTTTCCGTTCGGTTGTCTGAAAGAAATCGCTTTAAGCGATAAGACCGCCACTTGTACTAGCCTAAAACAAACTGCACCTACTTTATTTTCATAATATTTTGTTTGCTGTACGGTGTACAATAAAGTGTTTATCTATCTATCTATAAAATAAATTTTCAAGCTCTGGGGATGAAGTATTTTTTTTATATTTGTCTGTTACCAACGCGCTTTTATTTTTTTGGTGCCGCACAAAAAGGATATTACCCAAAATGTTTTGATGAAATTAGTAATATTATTTCCTCACAATTGTTGTGAAAAGTAGAGTGAGTAAGTAGAGTAAGTAGAGTAACACACGGCGCTAAAACCCAGTAATACTACCTCGTCTTCTTCTATTTTGGACGTCCTCTTCTCATATAACAACTTACATTCATTCTCATCGTCTTTTTACGTTGTCCCAAATGATGAGTTCAATGAATCCTTTAAGAGGCCGTATACGAAATCTAGACGGTATTCGGAAATCTCACGCACACATGCGGGAGCACACGGTCGCTGGTGCGCGTGGGTCCGGAGTCAGTACGGCTATTTTGTTTCAACTATTTTGATATATTATTTATACGTATTTTTTACGCCGTGGAGTTACCGGCTTTAGAATAGTACCTCACCCTCTCTACCCGTGGTTGCCGTAAGAGCCGGTTAAGGGCTATAGGGGATCCAGAGGACGGGCAGCAGCGTTCTCTGCGTAAAACCATCAAACTGCGCTCGCCAACCCGCCTGCCAAGCGTGGCGAGTATTGGCAACAACCCCCCTTATGAGGCTTATGTTCAGCAGTGGACTTCCAACGGCTGAATGGTGATACGTATCTTATGATTTTTATCTTACTCTCGTGATTTTTATCATAATTTAAAATAAAAGGTTTCTTATAAGATTTTTATATTGCCTTTTTTTAATGATATAATTTATTGAATTTTTTGATTTATTGTTTGATGATATATATATTTTTTTTAATTTATTGATGTTGAAATAAAGTTTATTTCTGTGTTTTTAATTTTATGTGTATTTAATTCTAAGTAGCCGAAATCAAAAGCAATTATTAACTTTTTTCACTAAAAATTGAGTTGGTTAAATATTTTTTTTTACTCTGAAAATTTATATAAAACTGGCAAGAGGTGATCCACTTATTGATGATAAGATGACTTTTACAACACTGCATTATAATTATTTCATAACCGTAAAAAGTCAAAACGATTCAAAAATATGTGATATTCTAAATAGATTAGATTATCTAAAACAAATAAAAAGACATTCTTAGGAAATAGTGTACGTTTCTATAATAAAATCCCAAAAGAGATAACTGGGCTCTCAGAGGGTAAATTCAAAACCTATATAAAATCTACTTTACTAAAGAAGGCTTATTATAAAGTCAACCAGTACATAGAGGACAAAGATGCCTGGAAACTTCTGCATAGTCGCCTCGCGGCACCTTCAAAGAAAATGAATGTAAGCAAACCAAATATTGTGAAACTATCTGTTGAAAAAATTAAGCCCTACAAGTTTCTTGTGCGTTCTTCTTGTAGAGGTATCTTTCCGAACGCACGGTAGACTCAGTACTGTATCTTCATTGACGTACAAAAGTGTCAGATTATGACCTATTTGAATAAATCTGTTTGAGTTTGAGTTTGAAACCTATCACAGCAAAATTTACAAAACAGTCGGTGGTTGGAGTTCGATTAATCAAAATTGAATAAAAAAAAATGCTCACTTATTGGAATATTATTATACATTTTTTTTTATGATATGGGACACGTTCAACACACGGTCATCTGGTCCCAAACTAGGCTAGAAGCCTGTACTATGGTAACCCGATGACTGATATATATACTTAAATAAGCTTATAAGGCTAGGCGTATGCTGAGACGCAGGCGACGCAGGTCCACGCAGGGCAGAGCAGAGCAGATTTTGTAAAGCATGGAACGTCACTGAACTACGTACGCTGCGGCGCAGGCACATGCGACGCAGACATGTGTCTGTCCTGCTCTACGTCTCGTTGTAGTGCCGGCACAGAATTCTGCGCACAGAGTACTTTATTACATTCTGCGCGACGCGTGCACGTCGAGACGTGTTTATTAACAATATTTTATAAATTTGTTGCAATGACAGAACTTTTAATTGAATTAGTTCGTTGTGAACCTGGTTTGTATGATACAAATCATCCAGACTATTCAAAGAAGACATCGAAAGAGTTATTATGGGTGAGAATTGCCAAGGAATCAAACAACAAGGACGCTAAGTTGTTGTTTATTATACCTATTAATAATGTCTATTAATAATCCTTATTAATATAAATTATACATATTAATATTAATAAGGATGCGAATGTCAGTTGCGTCGCAGCATGCGGAGAGGGCACATGTCTGCCTCAACTGCCCTGCCCTGCACTGTGCTGTACTATGCTGTGCTGCGTCGCCTGCTTTTCAGCATACGCCTAGCCTAACACCCAGACACAGATCAAACAGACATGTTCATGCACACAAATGTTTGTCCTGGCCGGGGATCGAACCCGGGGCCTGTGGCACAGAAAGCAGAGTTACTACCATCTGTGCCAACCAGGCTGTCAAAATGTTTTTATTCATTTAATTATTTATCAGTATTGAAATGATCTCTCATGTTATGCATTAAAACTTATAAAAATACAGTATTTTATCTGTGAAATCATGGCTGTAAAATCATATAATCGGCAAAATTTCGTATATGGCCCCACTGATTATTCACCTGGAGCTACTCAAGCCATATATATTGCCATAACGACCTAACTTACTTATATTTTCTTTTGAAGGCGCATTTTCTCTGTGTCTGATGTATCGTATATATATCTCATGTCTGAACATGGATACCAAGAACTTAGGTTATAAACAGTATGGGAAGTTACTTTTTGCGGAATAATTACCACGATTCAACGTTTCTTGAAAGAATAAAGTAATATAAAAATAAAAACAAGTTTTTATTTAATCGCTCAATCTTATCATTCAATCACGCATTTTGCAAAGGGTAGGCAGAGGTGTATTTCAGTCGCATAATAAAGTTACCCACGTTTGCCAGAATGTTATTTACCAAATAACATTCTGGCATCTCATACCTACTTCTCAAAGTAGGTAGGAAACTAACTAACTAACTAACTAGGTTGGCGCGTGAACCCAAACTGAGTTTTGGCCTCCGACAACAAGAGCTTCCACCTCGGCCTGTCCTGTGCCACCTCCTGCCAGTCTACGACTCGCAGTGCGCACATATCTTTTACCACCTCATCTAACCAGCGGTACCTAGGACGGCCAACCGGTCGTCGACCACTAGGCCGTCCTAGGTACGCTCTCTTCACACCGCGATCCTCTCCCATTCTTTCCAGGTGGCCGAGCCAGCGAAGTCTGTGTGTTTTGGTCTCGCCGATGATGTTTGGCTCGGCCACAAGCTCTTCAATTTCGGCATTTTTTCGGATCCTCCAGGCCCCATCCTCTTGCTTTACTGGTCCTAAAATCTTGCGCAGAACCTTTCTTTCTGTAACAAGAAGTTTATTCTCCTCCTTTTGGGTGAGTGTCCAGGTTTCACAGCCGTACATTAATATAGGTCTTATCACAGTTTTGTAGATTCTTATTTTGGTACGTTTGCTGAGAAATTTGGACACTAGAATCTTATGCAGGGCTGCACTACAACGGAGGGTATTTTGTATTCTGATTTCAATCTCCTCCTCCCTGGTGTTAGTGTCCGTTATCGTGCAGCCCAGATATTTAAAACTGTCCACCCCTTTATACGTGGTACCGCTAACGGTGAGATTTTTCCGGGTATTTCTGGTATTCTTAAATCGGCGCATGTGCATATATTCCGTCTTATCTGCGTTAACCCGAAGACCAACTTTCTTTGCCTCCGTTTCGAGGGTTTCCATAGCTTTGACTACATTTGTTCCCCTTTCACCTAATAGAGCAAGGTCATCCGCATAACCAATCACTTGATGTCTTCCATTTAATTCCACTCCGTCATTGACCAATAGTACTCGTTGAATGACGTGTTCAAGTACTAAATTAAATAACATCGGTGATAATGCATCCCCTTGCTTCAGTCCGGTAACCACGTTAAACTCTCCCGTTAGTTCCGCGCCAACCCTAACAACCGCCCTACTCTCTTGTGTTACTACTTGTATCAGCTTGATTAATTTAGATGGTATAGCGAAAAGGTTCAAAATAGTGTACATGGCATTACGGTCAATGCTGTCATACGCCTTTGCGAAGTCAACAAATAAGGAGTGAATATCCTGCGCATACTCCCATTTCTTCTCCATTAACTGTTTAAGGAGAAAAATCTGGTCGACCGTACTACGATTGCGACGGAATCCACACTGGTAATCACCTATTATGGCCTCAGCAAATGGTTCCATCCTCCTCAACAACACGTAGGACAGGATTTTGTATGCAGTTGGTAGCAGTGTTATCCCTCTATAATTAGTGCACTTCCTTCTCGACCCCTTTTTATGCAAAGGGCATATGATACCAATGTTCCATTGTCTGGGTATCTGTTCTGTATTCCAAATATTAACAATCAGATCATAAATTTTTGATTGTAATACACCCCCACCATACTTCCATAGTTCGCTAGGTAAGTTATCAATCCCCGGTGACTTGTTGTTTTTTAAGCTCATAATAGCCGCTCGTACTTCCCGGAAATTTGGTGGTGGTGTTTCCTGATTACTAGGATTTATGTTACCGGTATCCATCAGGTTTTCTGGCGGATGGCAGTTTAAAAGATTTTTAAAATATGTTTGCCACATTCTTTGTCGTTCTATTGGATCGGTCACTAAGTTGCCTTGGTCGTCTTCCAAAAGTTGTATATTAGGCTGATATCCTTTTTTGAAATCTTTTACCTCCCTATAAAATTTTCTGCTTTCATTTGTTTTCATTAGGTTCTCCATATTTTTAACTAAATTTTCCATCTGTTTTCGTTTAGCACCTTTTATAGCTCTTTTAGTTTCAATGCGCGATTCTTAATACTTTCCTTTAAATCTATCTTCTTGTTCTGCTTGAATTTTTAATTCTCTTCTTTTCTCTAACATATTCTTACATTCTTGCGTTATCCATTTTTTCCTACTAACCCGTTGCTTTTTACCTAAAGTATTTAATGCTATTTCTTTAACTGCAGTTTTAATTTCATCCCAAGCTTCGTCGATATCCCCTTGTACTTCCAAATCTTGAAATCTGTTCTTTAATTTTAATTCGAAGTCTTTACGGATATTTTCATTTTTTAAGCTATCTACATTAATTTTTTCCTCATTTGAGACACTTTTATATCTAACTATTCTAATTTTTGCTTTTATCTTTACTCCTATCATGTAGTGATCACTGTCACAATCGGCTCCCCTATATGTTCGAATGTCTTCAATTATTCTTTTATGTCTATTATCAATTAAAACATGGTCTATCTGGTTTACCGTAATTCCATCTGGAGACTTCCATGTTCCTTTATAGATGTCTTTATGAGGAAACATTGTGCTGCGAACCACCATAGACATAGATGATGCAAAACTAATGAGCCGTATTCCGTTGTCATTTGAAATTTCATGCTTACTGTGTTTTCCTATTGTGGGCACAAACACTTCCTCTTTACCAATTTTAGCGTTGAAGTCTCCTATTACAATTTTGGCATCATACTCTGGAAGAGCTACGTATGCACTTTCTAGATCTTCATAGAATTTATCTTTAACAATCTCATCAGATATTTCAGTCGGCGCGTAAACGTTGATAATTGTGATGTTGCAGAACTTACTTTTTAAACGGAGCATGCATAATCTATCTGAAATTGGTTTAAAGAGTGTCACACATGAAAGAAGATTCTTGTCAATTATCAAGTAAACATTCGCCACTACCAGGCCACCGCACTTCCTGAAGGGCTGCTATTCCAATATTGTATCTTTGCAACTCCTTTGCGACCTCGTATATGGCACCGGGTCTATAGAGGCTTCTAACGTTCCATGAGGCTAATCGTAAGTCCATTAATCCTTGCCGTTTGTCGTTAGTATTGGGATCGGATCGTTTTTCTCTTATTGTCGGTTTCGTAACGTTTGATTTTTTACGTGGGAGGGGTGTTAACCCGCCGCACAACCCCCATAATGCTGAAGGACCACATCCTACTTTGGTCAGCGAGTCCATCGGACTTAGCCGGGTAGCTAGCTAGGCTGTGCTACCGACCATCCCCCCATCCGCCACCTGGGGGACGCCCCCCTACGCTGTGAGGCCCAGCGCGGGGTAGGAGGTGAGGTAGGAAAAGTAATAAGGAATCTTTTTTAATAGAATTTGTTATACTAGTTGATATACTTTGGAAGATGGACAAACATAAATTCACGCCTGTGTCCCGAAGGGGTAGGCAGAGGTGTACCCAGGACTCAGTCCCATAGTAGATACACCCACATTTCGCCAGTATGTTATTGGTCCCATGTAATAGGGGGCGAGCCTATTGCCATCTACCGGGCACAGTTCCAGATTCCAGGCAGTTATTGTGATAATTCCTAAAGGAAAAATCCAATATTTAACACTTTGCCTGACCTGAGATCGAACCCGGGACCTGTTGATTGGCAGTCGAGCATGCGCCCTCTACGCCACCGAGGCATTACTATTACCGTACACTACCGTACGGTAATAATAGTACCCCGGTACTAACCGGGGTACTATTATTAATATAAACCTTCCTCTTGAGTCTCCCTGTTCTATTTATGAAAACTGCATTAAAATCTGCTGTGTAGTAAGTTGATCTACTGTTTATACAAGGAATCGGTACGTAAGGTCCGAACCTGTGGGTGTTATAAATGCGTCACTTTGTCCAAAAAATGCTTCTGTCTCGGCCAAAACGTTATGAGCAAGCACTTTTTGGGAGTTGTGTGAGAAAGGAGAGCTTGCTCATATACAGGGTGAAATTTTAATAAGGGTCTTCAGGGCCATCTCCGAAACGGATTCGAAATATGTAGTGGTAGGCCTCTTTTGCAGGGGGCCGCCTGGGGAAGTACCACATCTTTGCCAGTTATTCATCCGCCAAGCAGTAATGTGCAAACATTACTGTGTTCCGGTATGAAGGGCAATGTGACCGGCGAAATTACTGGGCATGATGAGATTCAACAACTACTAATATCTCAGGGTGACAGGCGCAGCACAGTGCCGCGCAGAATTTTGAATTATAAAACACTGGGTGGCACTGTGTCTAATATGGGCAATCACGATTCTTACCATCAGGCACTTGATTTGCTCGTCTTGTCACTCACTATCCTACAAAAAAAAAGTTTGCAGCACCGAATAATGTTCCTAGACCTAACCTTCAGATCTGATATATCTACGCAAATCGTTTTAAGCTATAAGAGCGCCATTTAAACTAGCTAAGATGTGAACTATATATTCTTCATGTTGTGTTCAAGGTGTACTTACAATAAAGTGTTTGTCTATTTATCCCATCTTTTGTGCCGGCTCTCCAAACTCCCATAAGAATAATGGAAAATCAACCCCATAACTCAACGTCTGATTCGTATTCAAGCCCTACCCGTCCGCCGTCCATCCATGTAAATATATCTCCGATCTGAATATTATCACCATAAAATGTATAAAACATAACAAACGCGAGAAATCTCAGAGGGATTGCAGAGGTCAGTTGGCGTGGTGTTGCAAAGGAGGGCCAGAAAGATATACGTTTTACCCTGCTTCGTAGGCGAACTCAAAAATAGCTAATCGGCTTGAGTCAAGTCAGTCGCACCTTGTCTTGCGCCGATGTTACACGTGTATGAGTTCTGCTGCTCACGTAGCTGTGAACCTGTGTTTATCTCTTTCTGACAACCAGGTTTAATATATTTCTGCTATCTTTTACTTTAATGAGTGATGGGAACAAAGCTGCGTATATTCTACATAAGTAGGTACAACGGAAATTCGCCACGTTTTAGGGCTGTTTTTAATGACTTTTTTGACTTTTAATGACTATAACGTCTTTAATAGTATGAAAGTTCATAGTAGAAAGCTGTCAAAGTTAAAGTCAAAGTCAAAAAGATTTATTCAAATAGGTCACAATCTGACACTTTTGTACGTCAATGAAAATAAACAGTAACGAGTCTACCGTGCGTTCGGAAAGATACCTTTACAAGAAGAACGCTGATTTTGTCAGTAAAATCTCTTTGTTATTCCTTCTGTCCGTGTGTATTTTATGTAAGGCTAGTTTTGGGGTAATAGTAACGGTACAATATGCCTTGATGTGTGTAAAGTACAAAGTAACATAATATAAACTCAAAAGTGTAGTATAAGTATTTAATTGTAAGTAATCATGATCATTAGCTTCCGGGTTTGATCCCCAGATCAGGCAAAGTTATATTGGATTTTTCAATAACAAATTATCTCTATGATAGCCTGGAGTCTGGAACTGTGCCCAGTAGATGGCAACAGGCTCGCCCCTATTAAATGGGAACGATAACATACTGGCGAAATGTGGTGTACCTACTATGGGACTGAGTCCTGTGTACACCTCTGCCTATCCCTTCGGGAAGAAGGCGTGATTGAATATTATGTTATGTTATGTTATGTTAAAAGTGTAACTTAAAAGCTTGCAAATACGTATATAATAGAAACTAGTATAAACAAAGCGGCTTTGCCCGCTCGTAATTATTAAATATGGGAGTTATATGCCAAAACTTAGACGCTCGTTTTGGACCCCTTACAATGCAAATTTTCAAAAATCCTTTCTTAGCACACGTCCATACAACAAAAAGAACCTACATTCCAAGTTTCAAGTCTCTAGGATCAGTGGTTTGGGCTCTGCGTTGCATGACAGTCAGTGAGTCACTTAGGATTTTATAATATACTATATATATAGAATAGTGATAGTAATTAGAGTATCTCACCGTGTTATTTGTCTTAAAATAGATTGCCTAATAATTGTCCAGTGAAAAGTACTATGTACTTCAGGATTTCATGTCTAAGAGATCTGAAGGTCGTGAGATAACCACAACTCGGTCATTAAATCGACATTATCATGCGCCATTTCCCCATTTTCTGGCTAAAATGATCTCAAAGGGACACGCGACACGTTGCACAATCCTTTCTAATGAATAGGTGTGCGTGCCGAGAATCCTTGGTAGGCCCTATATTGTTCATTGTGAGTTGGGTAAAGTTTGGGACTCTATGGTGGGATATTTTTCAACCCTTATCTTGATATGCTGCGGTTTTCAGTGGTAACTAGAGTTCTTGTTGGTTGCAGTTATTTGACTCAGGTTTTCAGTTGCCTACCCTTTCGAGAAAAAGGCATGTAATGTTGTTCTTTCTGAAAATTTGACATGGACTATATAAGATTAGTTTGCAGACTGCAACTAAAGCAACTCTTATGATGTATTCTTGTTACTTGCAGTTGATGCCTTTTAAGTTCAACGCAAACAGAACGTTGTCTGCGCGTTTTTGTTCAAGGAATTGGACCCTTTTTTCATACACGCCGTTCTGCACCCGCGTTCTGTCTGCGCTGACCTTTATTCTTCATTATAAGTAATATGATTCGTAGCTGTAACTATTTTTTTCCAAGATGATAATAATAATTTGAATTTATACTCTAACAGAACGGGTTACTCCAATTACACTGCTCGAGTCAATTTATATGGGTTATGTGGACAACCCATATTGTCAAAGTTTCAGGTCGTCACGATTCCTACAAGGCTTCCGACATGACCTAACGACTGCCCCCTACATCTTATAGGAAACAGCCGCGACCTACAGTTTAACGTGTCATCCGAAACGTGGTATTGATTATATGATGATTAATATTATATTAATATCCCATGGTACATTAGAAACGAGGACCTTCACCGGGACACGAATATAGCCACAGTGATCAGGAAACCTGTAGAAGCCCATGAACGAAGGCTTCATCAAAACGTAATTGTCAAAGCCATCCAGCTCCTCGACAATGCGGATATAGTGAGAAGACTTAAAAGAACAAAGCCTTTTGAGTTAGTGTAGTGACAGTGACAGTAAAATGTAGTGTTATTTTCGGTGTAGTGTATAGTATTTATTACAGTGTAGTGCTACACTATTATTGAGAACACACGAAGAAAGTTCCTCACCTTAATCGAAAGAATAAGTGCCAATGGGCACATCCTTAGTTCTAAATGTTTACGTAGAAAATTAAGTTAGATCTAAATTTTAATAACTTGCCTTTAATTAAAATTAAAAAAATATGATAAGTTTAAAATTGTGTTTTAACTTAGCTTATTATTTTTACGTTCGTAACTCAAAAAGGCCAAAATGCCAGCAATAAAACGATTTGCAAGAATATTTGGTAGGAGATAGTAAGATCGCATTCAAGCTCGGTCATATTGTAACCCTATAACAGCTTCTAAAACGCCATTACACAGGCTTTAACCCTGTTTTATCGCTTCTATCTGGAATGTCGCCCCAAAGGATAGACCTCTTCGCTAATCTGGTTAGTGATACGTGTACGTAATAATTCCGAGTAGGGGCCGGTCGGACATGAATATGAAATGATGAAAAACGTATGGTAAATTAAATTTAGGGAACTGTGTGTTTCAAGGTCAGTGGACTTAAAATATGGTTTAATATTTATTATAATAATGTTTTTGAAACCGTATTTATACTTTTAACTCATAAAATAAATTTTATTTATTGAATAATAGTACTTACTTATAAACTAGTCAAACTTAACTAAATAATTCACCCCGAATTGTACCCGGTGCAAAGATACCCATGACTTTGGCTACATCGCTGCGCTGTATGGCATTGGCCTTTAGACCAGGATTTTTTTTTATATATGGAGCCTGCTCTTGTATATAGGAATTATAAAATAATGTTAAAAGATATATATATATAAATATTAGTAAAAATCCTAAATGACTCACTGACTGACATGATCCTTGAATGAGACCACAGATCACTATAATTAGTACTACGTACAGATGCGACAGTGGAACGGCGCCGGAAAGTTTTGCAATATGTGCGTTTGTCGCTGTAGTCGCACAACTACTTTTTTTTTTTTTCTAACTCCGTAGAGTTCTTAATCTCCTTCGGTGGAGGTTTGCACATTTTATGAATGGCATTGACATTTTATAATTCATTGCAATGTGACAACTAGTGATGTGAAAATATTACACTATGTATCGACTAAATTAGTGATGTCCCTTTTATCGATACATAATTAGTGACGTCACTCTTTTGGTCCTGTATTACTTGAAAACTTAATTTTAAAGTAAAAAATAAAACAAACATACATAGATCGACCGGATAAGTATGGAGTTCCGGCTACAGTTAAACAGTAACCAGCTGTATTTAGCTATCAATAGTATGGAAATGAAGATTCTGAATTAGAGGTCCTAAAAGTTGTAGCCGTCATGACTTGCTGACCATCTGTATTTCCCTATGACTGAAATAAAATTAGCTTTTTTACTATTTAAAAGAGTTTAATCACTTATAATCCAAATAAATCTTACTATAATAAATAATATTATAAACATAACATTCACGCCTTTTATTCCTGAAGGGGTAGGCAGAGGTGTACCCAGGACTCAGTCCCATAGTAGATAAATAAATTATAATAATATTATGTATAATATTATAAACATTGATTTTTTTGTTTGTAACGAATAGGCTCCGAAACTTCTGGACGATTTAAAAAAAACTTTCACTTATAAACAGCTCAATTCGGTGTGAGTGATATAGGCTATATGAGATTTTGAAAAAAATAGGGATCCGTAAGGTAACTGCAATATGGTGAACCAAGGTGTCACATTATTACCAAGTATATTCATTAATTTGCGTGCGCTGGATGAAATCCATTGATGGTAGGGTAAAATAATGTACTAGGGGTTTTTAGTACTTACCAATATGTACAATATAGTGAACGAACATTATATACATCTATTTTGAAGGAGTCATTATTTTTCATGCGGTGTGAAAACTATCGATGGTAGATTAAAATAATAATAAATATAATAATAAACAAAGAAATAATAGTTTGTAGAACTTATCAATTATCAATATCTACAAAATAGTGAACGAACATTGTATTCATCTATTTTGGTTTAGTCACAATAATTTTTGGCTTTTGGCTAGTATAGTTTTTGGCTTTTCCTGCGTCCTGCATCCTCAGGCCCCAGCATATATAACTGATGCATGTTATTTTTTAATAATAAAACAAAAACATACATTCACGCCTTTTTCCCGAAGGGGTAGGCAGAGGTGTACCCAGGACTCAGTCCCATATAGTAGATACACCCACATTTCGCCAGTATGTTATTGGTCCCATGTAATAGGGGGCGAGCCTATTGCCATATACCGGGCACAGTTCCAGACTCCAGGCAGCTATTGAGATAATTCCTAATGGAAAAATCCAATATTTAGCACTATGCCTGACCTGGGGATCGAACCCGGGACCTCTTCATTGGCAGTCGAGCATGCGCCCACTACGCCACCGAGGCAGTCTTAATAATAAACCCATATTAGCAAATAGCATAGCAAATAGCAATAATAAGCATGCTTATAAAATTAATGCTAAATTACATTAATTATCATCACTATCACTATAGGTCTCCCAATAATTTTTTAAAAACTGAAAAATAAAGTTACGTATGTTATAATTTTATAAAAACACAGTTTTTGGTTTGCCAAGGTAGGGTTAAAAGATAAAAAGTATCCCGGGTATAAAAATTATGAGTTTCAAATCTCATTTTTACTCAATTAGTGGTCAACCTATACCTTCTGAACTTAGGGGCATGCCATATTCTATTTCTTTAGCTGTAAACAAGCAGGGGTATGAATAGCGTGTCCTTCGTCCTTGTCTATCTAAATGGCGTATTTCGAAGTGTCTGTGACACACACTCTTTCTTATCAGCTGCTCCTTGGAAAGTCCGACGAGAAGGGGATTAGTTGGCACTAAGAACTGCAACCACAAGCTTCTAAATTTATCGTCCTTTGGAATGTTAAATAAGCGGTGAGTAGCACTTGTTGCATCGCAACCACTAACACAGCACTTTAGCGTCGCCATGGCAAAAGAGGCGTAAAAATCTGGCTAGACACAAGTATTCAAACAATTAGGAATAACTCTGATCAGGATTCTACAACACAACGAGAAAATCACAGGATTCTTGCAGACATGACATGACTCATGACAGTGCAGTCAAGATGACGTGTTGTTTTTTTTATTATTCGTGCACAGTAGCGACAAACGGGACATTAGGAAACAAGCTGTCTCTGCCGAGAATGAGACTTGAAACTTGGACTTTAGGTTATATTCGTTGTCTGAACGAGTGCTAAGAAAGGATATTTGAAAATTCGCATTCTAAAAAAAGTGAGATCTTAAAGTAGGTTAGATTTGACTTGGCCAGTTTTTATCGGAATTAAAAAAATATATATTTATGTTGAATAACTTTATAAAATGACTGATGTAATGAAAACTGGCCAAGTCAAATCTAACCTACTTTAAGATCTTACATTTTTTTAAATAACAGCAATTGTTATAGGTATCCAATAAAGCAAAGAAATAGAGTTTAATACTTTTGTTTTTTTTTTTTTGTCATAGAAATGTTTCATCCACTTAAATGTATCCATAGACTCCCGAACTAGTTCGAAACTGTGTGTCAGGAGCCATGGCTTCTCCATTACATCTTACTAACTATTTATGTCAACAGAATATGACTAATATTAACATTAAAAATTATTATTTATACAAGTATAATTTTTATTATATAAAAATATATTGTTAGTTTATACAATTATTTAATTTTATTAGTAGTAGTAATTTTTGTTCATAATGTTATTCCAAATTTCATTCTTCTAGGTCATCTGGAAGTAGGTAAGATTTAGGTACTATATGTCAATCTGTCAGTGCTAAAATTTACGACTTTTTGACCTTCATATCTTTATAACCGTTTGAGCTAGCTTCATGAAATTTAGGCTTCTAGATGTCCTTATGAATATTATTCCTTATGGATAAAAACACGTAGTTTTTTGGTGTTTACATTATAAAGAGGTTTTAAGTTATAGAAGGGTATTAAAAGTGGCACCAAGTGGTTCGTGTAATATTACACTCGGCGCTGGCTAGCCAGTTCCTTTGCTTGAACTTGGCTTGACACGCTGCCGCGTGTCTGGATGACTCAAGCAGGACTCGTATCCAAAATCACCCGCGACCCACATCACCCTCAACACCGACTCAACTTTTTGTTTTCGCATGTCGACAAACGCATCTCTATTACTCGTAGCCACAGAAAAGTTTTCAGAACTTTCAAGAAAATTCTAGGAATTTCTGTATCATAAGAATAACAGGCAATTTCTATGTTAACACAATGTCCATAAATAGATTGGTTTATTTCTCTACGGAGGGGAGGAAGGGGTAAGAGACAAGGATTCGTTTGTCGTATACAATGGCTACATACTGTATTGTACAATGAGATACTTTTACTTACCAAGGAGGACGTGTATAAGATCAGAGTAGCTCAACCAGCTATGGAGCGTGCCAGGTTAGGGATACAATAATAAATACACACTACAATTTAAAAAATTGGGTGCATTTTCCAAGCTGTTTTAAAGGCTCCTTTAAAACAGCCATCTAAGAATCCTTTTTCTTTAAATAATTTGCTCGAAATCCCTCACTCACTACTTATCCAATCATGCCCCTATCCGTAGAAAGACTGACCTGGAAGAGATCGCTTAAATCGATAAAGCCGCCCATAGTCGATCTTTAATTGTTTTAAGATGGATTTGTATATTACTTTCAATTTGGTCTCAATAATGAGAATCCTTGTATTTAACACTTGTTTATATTTTATTGTCGCGCCGTGTGTCACAAATACTTATATTTTAGCTATAATGCTAGTTTATATATTGTCCATAACGGAAATGGTCAGAGATAAATCAGACGACGCTATCTGCGGGATCGTTATTTACATTTCTATACGCAGTAAAATATGTTATATGCATTATGAGAATACATAACAACAAAATGGTATATATGAAAGGGATAATAAATATTATAGATAAGTAATCGTAATATGTAACAGAAATTATTTGTGTTAATAAGTCAAAGTACATTATTAAATGTAATTTGGTCCTGAAAATAATATTAATTTGAATTTATATACTCTCAGAACGGGTTACCCCAACCAGACTTCTCAAATCAAAACATATAGGCTATGTAGACAACCCATATTGACAGTTTCAGGTCGCCAAGATTCCTACGCAGCCTCCGGCATGAGCTAACGGCTGTCTCCTACATATCTTATAGGAAACAGCCGGAACCTAGAGTTTAACGTGCTATCCGAAGCACGGTGAGTCCAGACGAAAAGTCCACATGGTGAGATTCGATCCAGAGCCTCCGGATTTAAAGCCGGGCATATTCCCGCAGGACCATGGACGCTACAACACGGAATTACTTTTGTAAGCCAATGAAAGTAATAAGTAACAAATCTACCGTACGCACAAGAAACTTGTAGCGCTTAACAGGAAAGGGGACCTCTTAGCAGTTTGTTACAATTCTATGGAAAATTTACCAAATCGATGTTTTGTATTCCCTTGTGTCCTCTAAAGCGTTTAAATGGATTGTTACACTATTTAAATTATAATTTACTAGCTGTCATAGCATCAAAAAATTACTCTATGTGTTCTTCCAGGGTTAGACCCTGGAAGAACCTGCTACCTGCATACCAAATTTCAGCCCAATTTGTTTAGTAGTTTCGGCGTGAAAGAGTTAAAAACATCCATCAATCTAACCAAAACCGCGCAATAAGCGCTGGAGGTGAGTTAAAACTCGCAAGCGTTTTGTTCACCTGTTACAAACGTAAGTGTTTTAAATTGTAATGAAATTTGAGATTTTTTATATTAGTGGGATAACGTACGTTATAAAAAATTAAAAAGTAGGAGGAAAATAATAAATACTATTTCTTAGGTACCAAACTTCTGGAAACTCTCAATGTGAATTCAAATGAAACTTCTGAACCAACAAATCTAGGACAAATTCCATTTCCTATTATAATTCCATGTTCGTACACTTACATGACAAAAATGCATGGAAGTTGGGAGCGCAGAGTCAGGTCGACGCGGCGACGTGCTAATTTCCGGCCGCTACTTACATCTGCAGGAAATTCACCGCTCTCTAGGGGCTTACCCTGTGAGAGCAGTGAATTTCCATAAAGTAACGTCATTTTTAAATGTTAAATAGAAGTTTACCAACGGCGAATGCTTTAATAATCTGTTAAAATGAAATGATGCTCTAATCGATACTCCTGTGTCGGCAAAGGTTGCAGTCAGAGGTCAGGGTTGGACTCTATTTCATTCAATTTGTACGGATCCCGACGGGCAACAGCGGCGGTTTCATATTTTACTTGTGTTTTGTTTGTGTTGATTTAGAAATGTTTTTTAAAAATGGGTATTTAGCTTTACTTTGAGCAAATCAGGTGCCTGATGGTACTCGTACGCATCATGATTGCCCATATCAGACACTGTGCCACCAGTGTTTTAAATTCAAAATTCTACGCAGCACTGCACTGCGCCTGTCACCCAGAGTTATTAGTTGTTCGTCGTCATGCCCAGTAATTTCGCTGGTAACATTGCTCTTCAGACCGGAACACAGTAATGTTTGCACATTATTGCTTGGCAGATGAATAACTGGCAAAGGTGTGGTACTTCTCCAGGCGGCCCCCTGCAAAAGAGGCCTACCACTACAACTACTAAGAACTACTAAAAAGTCTCCTTTCCTGTTAAGTATGATGAAAAGCTTGTTTAGGTTGTTTATGAATTAGCGTAATTTCCGTGGCATCGTTTCAGTTCAGTTTTGGGAATTCCGTTCTAATTCCTTGTCTACTTCATAATGAAAAACAGTGTGCCAAATATCAGCTGCAGTTTCGCCATGGGGAAAGACTTCATCTTGTCAAGACACCAAAAGCTTAAAACCCATGTACGGCCGCGTGATACAAGGTAACGCGCCCGTCCCGCGTATTTTTGCACTGGGCTTATGATAAAATTAAAGTGGCCTGGCTCTACTCTCAGCTCGTATGTATGGCAGAACGAACCATGGGCGCCTCATATATTCCACCCTTCAGTTATCAGAGACAAGCTGCCGCGATATCTTGCGACTTGGCAATGTTGCGACACTAAATCAGCCTTCTATGTATCGTTATATTCGGTTTAAAGACATTTATTCCTCATTAAGACATAGTCACTTACATGAGAAACATTAGCTTAGAATAAGTAATTACTAACAAGATCCGCCGTTCTTAGTCTTACAATAATTTTAATAATAATAATAGATATAATGTAATTAGCAAAATATAAATAAAACAGTAGGTACAAAAGTGAGGGTAGGTTATAAAACATTGTTAAAACACAACGGGATAAAAAAAAAGTTATAAATTCTCTTTAGAGACATATTCTGCTAATTTCAATTTAAATATTTGTAATGAATCACAGTTTCTAATCACGGATGGTAATTTATTATTATAAAGCTGTGCGCCTTCGTAGGTAAGCATTTTTTTACCGTCTATTCTTGCACATCTAACTTCGTATACCGCTACTTGTACTAGACCAAGAATAATTATATTTTCAATCCTCCTGTTCAAAATATTTAACCTATATGTAGGGAATGAAGTATATTTCTTTTAAATTTTTTCTGATACCAACGAGATTATATTTTTTTGGTATCGCACTTATAGGATATTAGCCAAAATGATTTGTTGAAATTATTTATATTTCCACAATCGTAGTGTAAAGTAGAGTGCGCAGTAGAGACACACGGCGCTAAAATTCATTATAACTTGGGTTCTACTTATTTACTGTGAACTACCTCGTATACAATGCGTCACTTTAGTCCCTTGTGTAAACAATCTGCTATTGCTTTTTTTTCTATTACAAAAAAATACATTAGGGAGGCGCCGACCGGAAAATTCCCCATACAATCATTTGAAATCAGAGAATATTTCTAACAGTCAATGATGTTATTCGGAATGAGACACTAGTTATCTAGGTTCCTAATTTAATTTCAATCCAAAAATTTGAAGAACTTTGAACAAAAATGTGATAAAAATCCATAATATAGGTATTTTGACAAAATCTAGGTATTTTCATATACAACTCCAAATTATAAGTATTTTAGACTAAAATATAATTACGAACCAAGATAGGTAAATAGTGTTTCATTCCGAATAATGTTAATAAATGTTCGATCCCCGGCCAGTTCAAATATTTGAGTGCATGAACATGTCTGTTTGATCTGTGTCTGGGTGTTATAAGCTTATATAAGTATGTATATCAGTCATCTGGTTACATAGTACAGGCTTCTAGCCTAGTTTGGGACCAGATCCGTGAGACCGTGTGTGGAAGTTGTCCCAAAAAAAAATGTGGAAATATGTTTTAACTATTAAGTTTGTATGGGGAACTCTCCGGTCGCCGCCCTGTTAAGTAAAAAATAATTATGTGTGCATATAAGTATGACCAATTTATTTGAGTGTAAACAGTGAACTTGTTTGCTAACCGTACATTACATAACCCTTTAAAACCAATGAAGTTACGGAACAATTTGGCAGTTTCACGTTGCTCGAAGGTTGAAGCTATATAAAACCGAGATTCGGTTACATTTTGAGCAGTTTTTTGGATGGAATTCAGAAAGAACTTGATTATGCAAATACTTGGCAAACTAAGTTAGGGCTGGACTGATTGGCTATAGATTCCTGAGTCTCAAGTGATTTGATATTGATTCTATTTGGAGAAGGGTTGGTAATAGGAGAATAATAAGTGTGTTAAAACTTGAATTGTACAAAAATTTAAATTGTAAAAATACTTGACAGCCTCGTTGGCCCAGATGGTAGTAATTCTGCTTTCTGTGCCGCAGGACCTGGGTTCGATCTCCGGCCAGTTCAAACATTTGAGAGCATGAACATGTCTGTTTGATCTGTGTCTGGGTGTTATAAGCTTATATAAGTATGTATATCAGTCATCTGGTTACCATAGTACAGGCTTCTAGCCTATTTTCTCGGACTGATACTTCTGTATGGTAGTGAATGTTGTGGGTCGACCATTGCTTTAAAGAAAATGGAAGATGGGGAACTGGTTTCTTGAAAATGGCAAGCTCAAATAAGATCCCATTAGGTCCACGTACATCAGTAAAGTTAGGTCGTACGAGCGACTAATATTGTTGTCTCGGTCGCATTTCGGTCTTTAGGTACTTCTTTCTATCTTTGTTCATTATTACTGTGCAAACTTCACACTGAGCAAATTGCACGTGCCAGTTTTTGAGTAAGCGCTGGGAGAACGTACCATATTTCTCCTTTTTTATATAAATGGGTTCGACCTAGGCATACTTTTCATAAACAAATTAGCCAAGTTAAAAGTACCTTCAACCGACGAGCATTTATAAGGAATGTCATTAAAATAGAGGAAGTGAAAGCTGGACGTCAGGATCGTAGCAAGTGGAGAGAAAGAGTTTCTACCTATCCCAACGGGAACAAATATACTGTTTGTATGTATAGCTGGATAAAAAACACCGTCGCTTACGACTGCCTCGGTGGCGTAGAGGGCGCATGTTCGACTGCCAATCAAGAGGTCCCGGGTTCGATCCCCGGAATCATCTTAATAAACTGCCTGGAGTCTGGAACTGTGCCCGGTATATGGCAATAGGCTCGCCCCCTATTAAATGGGACCAATAACATACTGGCGAAATGTGGGTGTATCTACTATGGGACTGAGTCCTGGGTACACCTCTGCTTAACCCTTCGGGAAAAAGGCGTGAATGTATGTTTATGATGTTATGTCGCTTAGGAATCACCTGCCTCGTACCAGAAACCAGACAATGCGTAATGAGGTCATTCACACTAACCCCGAAAATATTATGCGCGCAATTCCCGCGTCCCGATTACAAGTGTAGACCAAAAAGGCGGCATAATTCCAACGTCGGCGAAATTAAAACGTCAAGACCATTAACACACTTCACAACTCGCAAATTGTTTAACTTTTCCCATTAAATAGGGAGTTAGTGTACGCCGTTATATTACTTATTACCTAAAAGATTGCGCAGAATATTTCAATTTGGTTTATTTAGTTTGCAGACGTTGATAAGAAGCTTTAGTTTTACGAACCAAGATGTTGATGTCTAAGGAAAGGCGAAGTCAAAAGTATGACGAGCATATTATTGCAGTGCATTGTAGTGGTAGGCCTCTTTTGCAGGGGCCCGCCTGGGGAAGTACCACACCTTTGCCAGTGATTCATCAGCCAAGCAGTAATGTGCAAACATTACTGTGTTCCGGTCTGAAGGGCAATGCTACCAGCGAAATTACTGGGCATGACGAGTTTCAACAACTGATATCTCAGGGTGACGGCGCAGTGCATTGCCGCGCAGAATTAAGAATTTTAAAACACTGAGTGGCACTGTGTCTGATATGGGCAATCATGATAGTTACCATCAGGCATCTGATTTGCTCGTCTTGTAACTAATCATAAAAAACTATCTATCTACACTGTCATAAAAAAAATGTATGAAAAATATGATGAAGTTAAAGGAAAGAAAGTCGAATGTCAGGAACGTAGCATATCGAGAGCTTAGATTAAATATAAGGTACAGATTCATAGTACGCGTTCAGTACGCACTCCCATTTTATAGTCACCAATACTGGTGACTGATAGACCATATTTCCGGCTAGGCACACACGTTCGGGAACGTTTGCCGCGTGAGTACACTGCGCGGTACAAAAGCGGTAAGTTATAGTCAAAATGTCCGCCGCTCGCTAACAAAATACAATGAATGCTGCACTCCGTACAAGATCAAGGAATCTGCATATATTTAATCTAAGATGAGAGAGAGGTACAATAATAGTATCTACGAGTATCACAACGGGAACAATATCAGGCAATATTTGCAATAAAATATTATTGACGAAATAAATATGTTATATGTTATTATAACGAGAAGACGAGTAAATCATGTACTTGATGGTAAGCATCATGTTGCCCATTTCAGACACAGTGCCACCTAGTGTTTTAAAATTCAAAATTCTACCTGGCACTGCACTGCGCCTGTCACCCTGATATATTAGTTGTTGAAACTCGTCATGCCCAGTAATTTCATCATTATATTTTGTGATAGTAAGTAACAAGACGAGCAAATCAGGTGCCTGATGGTAAGCATCATGATTGCCTATATCAGACACAGTGCCACCCGGTGTTTTAAAATTCTAAATTCTGCGCAGCACTGGATTATATATTTATATATTTTGGCGCAAATAAAGCCCAGATCCAGAGCCAAAAACAGACAATTGAGTGGAAAATTATTCCTTATTTCTTCATATTTGTGTATTTTAATTTTGTATGGAAGACGAATCACCTTAATTAAGTGTCAATGTGATGTCACAAGTGTCGCCCCGGAACAGTTCCGGTTGCGTTGCGTCCCTGTTCCGCTAAAAGGTTTGTTTGAACTAAATTCATGCGTTTATCGTGCGTGAAATAGCGGTTAGTCCGATCTACATACTGTAATGTACTGGAAACAGCAACCATTTGAGGTAATTGTACTTACCTATACAGGGTTACCTTAAAAACACCAGTAACCTCGTAGGAGCAGGCAGCCAATATCATAAACAACAACAACAACATTTGTTCTTCGAGTTTTGATAATTTGTTAGATTTGACTTTGATACAAAAATTAAATATCTATTTAATATTCCACTTGAATGTTCTTAACTCTACGCGCACCGTAACAGATCACGTTACGGTGCGCGTACTGCCTGCAAGCCCATGGGTCTCTGGCGAAGAAAGTGCCTTTTAGTTTGGAAATGAAACATAGACTCACAAATGCCACGACAGTGCAATAAAAAACTTGAAAAATATTTTTCATTTAATTTATTGAGTTATGTCAAAATTCGTAGAACAAATGTTATTATTTATGATGTTGGCTGCTTGGTCCTTCGGGGTAGCCGGTGTTTTTAAGGTAATAATAAAACTGTATATGTACTTTATAACGTACCAACGTAATAGTCAACGGCGTTCCAAAGCGTAAGTACCATGTAGCTCTCCTGGAGTTACACATATTTTTATTACTTCTCTTGCTTAAAAATTCCGTCATTGTTGCGTACCAGAGCGGGTTAAAATCACTTTTCCATGTTAATTTATTTTTAATTTTTGTCTGTTACCAACGTGATTATAATTATTTTTTGGTGTCGCGCGTATAGGATATTAGTAGCCAAAATATATTGATAAAATTAATAATTTGATTTTCTCACAAACTTAGGGAAAAGTAGAATGTAACACACCGACTTAAAACCCATTATATCTCGGTTTATATTTATTACTGTCTCGCTAAAGCTAGGGAGTGAAACTACCTCGTATACAATGTCCAATATATCTCGGTTTATATTTATTACTGTCTCGCTAAAGCTAGGTAGTGAAACTACCTCATATACAATGTCCATTATATCTCGGTTTATATTTACTGTCTCGCTAAAGCTAGGTAGTGAAACTACCTCGTATACAATGTCCATTATATCTCGGTTTATATTTACTGTCTCGCTAAAGCTAGGGAGTGAAACTACCTCGTATACAATGTCCATTATATCTCGGTTTATATTTACTGTCTCGCTAAAGCTAGGTAGTGAAACTACCTCGTATACAATGTCCATTATATCTCGGTTTATATTTACTGTCTCGCTAAAGCTAGGAAGTGAAACTACCTTGTATACAATATCCATTATATCTCGGTTTATATTTACTGTCTCGCTAAAGCTAGGTAGTGAAACTACCTCGTATACAATGTCCATTATATCTCGGTTTATATTTACTGTCTCGCTAAAGCTAGGGAGTGAAACTACCTCGTATACAATGTCCATTATATCTCGCTTTATATTTACTGTCTCGCTAAAGCTAGGGAGTGAAACTACCTCGTATACAATGTCCATTATATCTCGGTTTATATTTACTGTCTCGCTAAAGCTAGGTAGTGAAACTACCTCGTATACAATGTCCATTATATCTCGGTTTATATTTACTGTCTCGCTAAAGCTAGGGAGTGAAACTACCTCGTATACAATGTCCATTATATCTCGGTTTATATTTACTGTCTCGCTAAAGCTAGGGAGTGAAACTACCTCGTATACAATGTCCATTATATCTCGGTTTATATTTACTGTCTCGCTAAAGCTAGGTAGTGAAACTACCTCGTATACAATGTCCATTATATCTCGGTTTATATTTACTGTCTCGCTAAAGCTAGGGAGTGAAACTACCTCGTATACAATGTCCTTAAATCTCGGTTTATATTTATTGTCTCGCTAAAGCGAGTGAGTGAGTAAAGTGAATCTACCTCGTATACAATGGGTCTCTTTAGCCCCTAGTGTAACAAGTCTACTTTTGTTATTGACGACATAACTTTGAATGTATGGAAACAAAAGTGGTGCGAGATGACTTTGTGACGAAATAAAAACAATCCAATCAGAACGTGGAAATATGCTCGTTTTCACGTACTGACTGCACGAATGCTCGCTTTGTAACCATATTATGCCTTGTAACACCTAAATCCTGACCGGTGTTACCTTAATAAGCAAAATAATGGGATCATGTTTTGGTTGGACTGCCTCGGTGGCGTAGTGGGCGCATGCACGACTGCCAATCAAGTGGTCTCGGGTTCGATCCCCAGGTCAGGCAAAGTGTTAAATATTGGGTTTTTCCATAAGGAATTATCTCAATATCTGCCTGGAGTCTGGAACTGTGCCCGGTAGATGGCAATAGGCTCGCCCCCTATTACATGGGACCAATAACATACTGGCGAAATGTGGGTGTATCTACTATGGGACTGAACCTGGGTACACCTCTGCCTACCCCTTCGGGAAAAAGGCGTGAATGTATGTTATGTTTATTTATGTAGTGGTAGGCCTCTTTTGCAGGGGGCCGCCTGGGGAAGTACCACACCTTTGCCAGTTATTCATCCGCCAAGCAGTAATGTGCAAACATTACTGTGTTCCGGTATGAAGGGCAATGTTATCAGCGAAATAACTGGGCATGATGAGATTCAACAACTCATATCTCAGGGTGACAGGCGCAGTGCAGTGCCGCGCAGAATTTTGAATTTTAAAACACTGGGTGGCACTGTGTCTGATATGGGCAATCATGATGCTTACCATCTGGCACCTGATTTGCTCGTCTTGTTACTCACTACCATAAAAAAAAAATATATTGGTCGCAATTATCTCCAAAATAGAGGTAATTATTGATGTCCGCCTGAATTAGGCAATTGTACTTTTACCTGCGAGTATTATTGTTATATCGGAGTTAAACGGTTTTTCATTTAGAGTCGGCAAACGTGAGGTCAGAGTGTTCAGACCGCACTGATACGTCTATGACGATAGCAGCTGAGGCCAACCGATCAAACTCAAAAATTTCATAAAAATTACCTGCTCTCTTAAAAAGTTGATATTTGACCCTATAATAGTAAATTCTATAGGCATTTATATGTCATACCTTTAAAGAAAATGTTAACTGTTTACTGGTATGTACTTAACCGTGTACCTATAAACCATTCATATCATATCCTTTTGTTTGTTTGAAACAGCGAGCAATAATCAAGTTTCATGAACAATATTGTGAAAGTAAATAGCTATTGTGCATCCAAATCGTTTAAAAACAAAGTTGGAACGCGTTTTATAGATTTTATAATCGGTCACTCTTGGATCAAATCCAAACGGGACATTTTTTTTTCCATGGCTCAAGTCACAAGCTTGAAACATAAGATTCCGCTTTTTTCTGTCGGTATCATATCATATCATTTGTTCACGCACAATATTACATTGTATTTGAAATATGCATGCAAATTAAAACTATTTTTTGTAAATTTCCGAAAATTAATAAAAAATAATCGGAAATTTACAAAATACATAAATACGGACTCAACAAATAGAGTCTAAGGTTGTCGCAGAGTACCTACGCAAATCCTACTAATGTTATAAATGCGAAAGTTTGTGTGGATGGGTAGATGGATGGATGTTTGCTCTTTCACGCCAAAACTACCTAACCGATTAGGCGGAAATTTGGTATGTAGGTAGCTTCGACCCTAGCATAACACATGCACTTTTTTCCCCTATATTTCCACGGGAACGATGACAACGCAGGTGAAACCGCGGGGCACAGCTGGTAATGTTGTGAAAATGAACTAAGAAAAACTTAGTAAGGCGGACCGAGTCTTCTAAAACAATAAATGAAGCACCATAGAAAGCCAGCTCGCAGGTATGTGGGGACCACCCCACATACCTGCGAGCTGGCTATCTATCTTCTTTTTTTTTCGGAGCTTTACACCAGTAAAGCTCCATGCTGCACGCACATATTCACACACAAATAGTGACCTCCATAAATTTAATACTAGGAAAAAACAAAATAGCTGTACCTAGCTTTAGATTATCTATAACAAATAAAAAGACATTCTTAGGAAATAGTGTACGTTTCTATAATAAAATCCCAAAAGAGATAACTGGGCTCTCAGAGGGTAAATTCAAAACCTATATAAAATCTACTTTACTAAAAAAGGCTTATTATAAAGTCAACCAGTACATAGAGGACAAAGATGCCTAGAAACTTCTGCATAGCCGCTTCGCGCCATCGACACTAACAAACGAATGTAACCAAACCAAATATTGTGAAACTATCTGTTGAAAAAATTAAGCCCTACAAGTTTCTTGTGCGTTCTTCTTGTAGAGGTATCTTTTCGAACGCACGGTGGACTCAGTACAGTTTGTCTTCATTGACGTGCAAAAGTGTCAGATTATGACCTATTTGAATAAATCTTTTTGGGTTTTTTTTTGAGTTTTGAACACCTTTTTTCTTGATTCATGGGTTTGACTATGTACGTGCGTCAATTAGTGAGCTGGCATACTAAGGTGCCTCAGTTTTGATTTAAAAGACTTCATCCGTCTTTTATTCAAGGTTCATGGTTATATAAATTAGAATTAGAAAAGGTCCAAGTAATCCCGCTTGGAGTTTGTACATATAAAATGAAATCATTGAAGTCTATGCCTTATACCAGTTCAGTTTCATGTAGTTCCCGTTGCCAAGTGGCTGCAAACCCTGGCGCAGAGGGACCGTTTTATTTCTCTCCCCGTACCCATTTTGAGAGATTCGAATTTAATTCCAGTGATATTCGGTTAACGAGTTTTTTATTGTATCCCAATTACCATGGGAATAATTGCCCGTTTACAACGTACAAGTAAGGACGTACTTGATTGGATTTGTATGTACCTATAGGATAATATTCGATGGCCTTTGTAGACAAAACATTGCGGAAATAAAAGCGATCGCAAAATGATATCTATAGGTAACAAGTAAAAGTAATTTAGCGAGTTCGTTCCCGATGGAGTTTCAGGAAGTCCTTTTTTATTCATTACTGATCTATTACTAGCTGTGCCCCGCGGTTTAACCAGCGTAGGCATCGTTCCCGTGGGAATATCGAAAAACGTACCCTGTGTGTTATTCCAGGGTGTAAGCTACCTACATACCAAATTTCATCCCAACCTGTTCAGTAGTTTTGGTGTGAAAGAGGAACAAACATCCATATATCCATCAATCTAACCAAAACCGCGCTAGATGGCGCTGGAGGTGAGTTAGAACTGAGCGTTTTGTTATATTGTACTGAAATTTGAGTTATTATCATGAGCGACAAGACGAGCAAATCAAGTGCCTGATGGTAAGCATTATGATTGCCCATATCAGACACAGTGCCACCCAGTGTTTTAAAATTGAAAATTCTGCGCGGCACTGCACTGCGCCTGTCACCCTGAGATATGAGTTGTTGAATCTCATCATGCCCAGTAATTTCGCTGGCAACATTGCCCTTCATGCCGGAACACAGTAATGTTTGCATATTACTGCTTGGCGGATGAATAACTGGCAAAGGTGTGGTACTTCCCTAGGCAGCCCCCTGCGAAGGAGGCCTACCACTACAAGAGATGTATAATTTATAATATTAGTAGAATTATGTCGCTCGAAAACACAGGATTATGTGGACAACCCATATTGTCATAGTTTCAGGTCGCCAAGATTCCTACGCAGCCTCCGACATGACCTAACGACTGCTCCCTACATATCTTATAATGTAACAAATGAAAAACTATGTGCAAAATCACTGGCATTTAACACGAGAAAATATTTTATTTACAATGCTTTCTTGTGCACGTACTGAGAGAAAACCTGATATTATGCATAAATTTACAGTGATAATGTAAACGGTGAGTAACAAAATTGATTCAGGCTCCAGTAGTTAAGTGTCATTTATTTCTGGCCGTGGCTAACCAGACGATGTGCCTGATGGTGAGCGGTTACCGCCGCCTATGAACCTGCAAAACACCAGGGTAATAGCCAGAATGTTGCTGACTCTTCAAGACTATATTCAGTCTCTTTTTGAAGAGCCCCATATTGTAGTACAACGGGAAGACCGCAGCAGCGTGATTATTTTGCACGTATTTGGCAGAAATCCACGTATCGATTATGTGCTGATGAGCTTTCAGGCGATTGCGGTAAGCATTTACATCATCTTGATTAATTTACCCAAAATAAAAACATCTCAGAGCAAAATTCAGATCACGAAATGAGTTCTCCATGCATGAACGCGGCCATAAAGCAAATAGCCCATTCGTCTCATAAAATAGCTCTGAAACTTTTTTATAGTAATTTGCATAAAAGCACTTTGCGTCCAAAAGTATGACAAATTCACTTTTTCATAGGACAGTGTCGTTGACAGCTCAGAACTTTTTGTAAGGTAATGGGGGAGCGGTAATAGCTGAAAAATGACTGAGTATAAATCGATTGCAAGTCATTCTTGAAATATATCATAACATCGCACATTTTTCCCGAAGGGGTAGGCAGAGGTCTACCCATGACCCATCACTAGTGTAACATTCTATAGAAATTAAACAAAATTAGATAGCTAGCTTCGCCTTGTCACACTCTGGACACTCGACTTAATTCCCATACAAAAGTCACGATATCACTACCCACACATGGAGTTTTGTACGCAAGATTGTGCGTGAGGTGATTTCCTAGCGAAGCGGGGCTCGGCGAGAGCTCAATCTCGCTCGCGGGGTGAGGAAAGCCCAATTGGTGGGCGGATGACAGTGTCAATTCTATACGTAGTATTATTATCTGTTCTGTGGCCTTGTCTTAAGATGCGGGCAAGTTTATTTACTCTTTACGCTCTTACTTTATATACTTTTTTGTCTGCAAAATAAAACTCCATTTGTAAAGAATGTAGAAGGTTTTATATAAAGTTAAAACTTCTACAAGTTGTCGTTTCGACCTGAACACTTGTTTTTTGATATTATTTTTATGAATTTAGCATTGGGATAGTTAAATTGTAACTTGTAGGTACCCACTGGTTATAACAATATAAAAATTATAATTAATGTACTTATCTGATATCACCATTCGAGAGGCCAATGGTGCCTGGAAATTTCTGCATAGCCTCCAGGCGGGACCTTACAAACAAACGAATACCAAACCAAATATTGTAATATTATAAATCAATAATAATCTGATCAATGGGCAGGGCACATAGCACGTAGAGCTGATGGCCGATGGGGCCGTAAAGTTCTCGAATGGAGACCACGGACTGGTAAGCGCAGCGTAGGACGTCCTCCCACAAGGTGGACAGACGATCTGATAAGTACGGCAGGAGGACGCTGGATGCAGGCCGCTTATAACCGGACTGGATGGAAATCTAAGGGGGAGGCCTATGTTCAGCAGTGGACGTTCTATGGCTGATATGATGATGATGATGATTGAAAAAGTAGAAGCTCTAATACTTGTCAATTTCAGTGGCTTGTCCACTGAAATTATTGCGACTTTAAATGCGAATTTTTTTTACTTTAATTACGAATTTACTGAAATTAATTAGCAATACTTCGTTGCAGTATTGTGTTTCATCAACAAATGTTGCATTATTTATTCGAATTTCAAACCGTACCTATTGTTTCATGTTTTGCTTCGGGCAATATGTGTTTTATGAAGGAAATATTAAATGAACACGCATTTCACAGTAGTGCGCTACGTGACCGCTACAAATGGATGTTCGAATAATGGTAGCGACTGACATGAGCATTTTTTTCCATTTATTAATCAAACAATACAATATAATGTTTCTTGTGCCATTGGAAAGCCATATACGAAAATGTAACGAAAAGAACTTATGTACATCTCAATATAATAAAATAATTAAGTGACTTGGCACGGTGTGCACATGCCACAAGGATAAATATGTATAAATCTAAATAAGTCGGTACGTGCTGAAAAACAGCGCTTTGCACGGTTAGCCGAGTGCAGCACATGCTGAGCACAAGCCGATTACCACAACCACTGTCTCATTATATGTACTAGCAGATGAAGTAACGTGTTTGTTATTAAGTTTGGGTAATAAACGCATTTTTCTTTTTTTATTTCTTTCTTTCTTTCTTTCTATATCCAGTAGTGTACGATCATGGGCTAATGATGATGATGATGAATGTTTTATGTACAAATAAACCTTATTGGTTTGTGTTGGTACAATCAGCAATCATTAGCTTCGCTCCGTCACTGGGTGTTATTATAATGCTAAGTCTATTCAAGTACATAGGACTAATATAATAACATACGACATACGATTATATAATTAGTGCAATACATTAAAAGTGAAATAATATTGTACCTAAACCACAGAATAAATAATAGTACTAACGTACCTAAACTTATAGTCTCAACACTAGAACAACTTTCACTAAAAAACCGACTCTGAAATCCTGCCAGCAATTCAGCGTTATTTTAGCAATCGCAAAAAAAAAAAAAAAACAGCCATTCATTCTGTTAAAAATCAATGAGCATCTTCTATCAAAAAGCCGAAATAACAGAGTTCTGTTTTTTCTGTAGTCTATCAACCACGTAGAACTTGTACGTAGGAGCTTGTAGGAGCCACAATTGCTGATCAGCATTATTCTAGGCTTAGTTTACACAGAGTAAGAAAACGCGTGGGCTACAGACAGTCACTCCTTCCTAATGACTTTGAAAGGTTCTCATCTGTAAATAATGAAATGTCTGCCTTTGGCGTATTTGCGCCAAAATGAGGATTCGTTCTCTCATGTGTGTTACTTTGGAAGTAGGCCATTGAGACAAAATAATGTGGACTTTATAATTTGTGATACGACGTATTTTTACAACTGTTTCTATGGCGTAGCGGTTCGCACGCGCTACTGCCGATACTGCTGCTATAGCGCGGTCCTGGATCCGATTCCTAGGTGAGACAAAAAGTGTTTATAAATTTTTCCATTAGGAACTGTGACCAGTAAATGACAATAGGCTCGCCCCCTATGATATGGGACTAAATATATGTATATCTATAACTGGTGAAGTGTAGGTGTCACGTGTACCTTTGGAACTAGATCCTGAGTATGGGTACCCTATATAAGTTACTGGGCATGACGAGTTTTAACAACTTATATCTCAGGGTGACAGGCACTGGGTGGTTAAAACACTGGGTGGCACTGTGTGATATGGGCAATCACGATGCTTACCATCAGGCACCTGATTTGCTCGTCTTGTATCACTCTCACTATCATAAAAAAAAACTTGAACCTAGTTCCATACACCTGCCTATGCATTCGGAAAAAGATGTGATGTTGTAATTATGTAGTAATCTATTCCATCACAGAATCACAGCGAAACAATTGACACATTATTATACATTAAACTTGTAACAGCAATCATATCCGCTGGTTCTTAATTAATCCAAATAATGTTAAGAATACCTTCCCTCTCCAGTTTTGTGTCGGACAGTTTGATTTTTATTTGCACTGTGGCATTCTTACCCCCTATACATATATCTATGAGCTACATAATAATAATGACTCGTATGTCCAGAGCGGGTTTTGACCATTATCTTCAGTTTCGTCCCAGCCCTTTTTATGTATCAGTCGAGCAGCGTCATCCTTGCCAGGTGCTCCAGATATACCAACATTACACAACTATACTATGTCTTTACAGGTGTTTTTTTTACTTAGTTCATAGGTACCTAGTACCTACATACAGTCACTCTTTCTATTTCTCTCAACTTGCTACGATCCTGACTTATGAGTATGTTTATAATAATAATAATATTAATAATAGACTGCCTCGGTGGCGTAGTGGGCGCATGCTCGACTGCCAATCAAGAGGTCCCAAGTTCGATCCCCAGGTCAGGCATAGTGTTAAATATTGGATTTCTCCATTAGGAATTATCTCAATATCTGCCTGGAGTCTGGAACTGTGCCCGGTAGATTGCAATAGACTCGCCACCTATTGGACATGCCACATGGGACCAATAACATACTGGCGAAATGTGGGTGTATCTACTATGGGACTGAGTCCTGGGTACTCCTCTGCCTACCCCTTCGGGAAAAAGGCGTGAATGTATGTTATATTAATGTTCTAATTATGATTTTCGTTTTTGTCCGACCTAAGACAACTTATTATACTAATGTTGCATGCCAATGGCCGAATACAGCTGATTCAGAATTAGTCCAAAACCTAGGTTTCTTTTAAAAGTACTGTGTTGTAACCCTGAATATCAGGTGTAGTTGTATTAGAGTTATATAAAGAATTTCAAGATGCGTCACAAAAAAAATTAACATTAGACTCTCCAGTCAGAGCAGTCGTTAAGTCATGTCGGAGGCCTTGTAGGAATCTTGGCGACCTGATACTCTGACAATATGAGCTGTCCACATAACCCATATGAATTGACTCGAGCAGTGTAATTGGGGCAACCCGTTCTGTTAGAGTATAAATTCAAATTAAAATTATAATAAATTATGAATTATTATCTCCATGCAAAATCAACCAGCTCATTGGTTATAAATTGTAAATAGAAAAACAATGTTTAACCAAACAATGTTAGTTTATAAAAAGATGGCGATTGACAGGAATGCAGTAAGAAAGTTTAATGACCTAACTTAGAATATGAAAAGGGCAGGAAGATTATGATGTAGATTATCATCAGAACTTCCTTAACGCACACATTAAATGTCTTCTACCCTCTGAGCGTCTCAATTTAAATTCAATCAATTTTCCGTCAGTTATATAATTTAATATATATATACGCAGTGGTATTTCTGGTCAAAAATCTTGTCATTATAATATATATAATATGTACAAACAATAACATCAGTTTGGCATAGCCCCAAGTTTCGAATGATTCGCAGATTTCTTCGCTGATAATAAGCTAAGGATAATTCAATGTGTTTAATTAGAATAGCTAATTACTCATGTTTAGGATATCATTAGTCTTAATTAAAGCGATTAGCAGTCGTTCGTTAAGATATTAGCACTTTAGCGAACCTAGAAGTTAGACTTAATTAAAATTTATTTGTAAGTTCGTAGGAAAAGTTCACATATAATTTAAGTAATTAATGAAGCCAAGTATCTATATAAGTGTCTTAGTATCAGTATTGACAATGTTACTTGTTAATATATAATATGACTAGCTGTGCCCCGCGATTTCACCCGCAAAGATATCGTTCTCGTGGGAATATCGGGAGAAGAAGTACTCTATGTGTTATTCCAGCGTCTTAAGAGCGTACATGGCATACAGAGCGTACAGCGTATATTATATCCTGATATTTTTATTGTGAAGTAACCTATGTATCTGTCATTTTAATTTTTATTATAAACACTTTGTTTTTCATAGTGAACTTCCAAAATACGCAGTTTTACTCGCGTGATTGGACGTTCACTACAAAAAAATTTAGAGTTTATAAACAAAAATAAAATGATAGGGACATACTTTATTTCAACTTTAAAATATCAGGATATAAATATATCAAATAGGTTTACTGTATTGGGAGGAAACAGGAGAATACAAAACATCGATTTTGTAAATTTTCCATAGGATTGTATCAAACTGCTAAGAGGTCCTTTATCCTGTTAACTGCCTACATACCCAATTTTAGCCCAATCGGTTTAGTAGTTTTTGCGTGAAAGAGTAACAAACATCCATCTATCCATCCTCACTAACTTTCCCATTAATAATATTAGTAGGATGTGGAATGCTAAATAAACAAATATATTACTTTGTATTCAAGATGACTTTTTATACACATTTATCGTGTTGGTAGTCAGGGAGATAGGCCTCGTCAGTTTTGGTCCGCAACCTATCTGGACAAGGAATACTCGTGTAGGCTACAACCTTAAATAAGTGCCAGTCTCCTGCAACCGAACTGGCTCCGCACGTGCCGATATGTCGATCCTGCTGATTCAGCCAGTGACGTCGAAAGGGTGGTGCAGGCTCTCGGCACAGTCTTCTCAGCCGACACATTGTGAAGAGTGTTCTAAATGCTCTAAAAAGACTTAATGTTTAAATAGTCTGCTAAAGATGTCAAGGCCAGTATATAATTATATATACTTAAATTAATTACCACTTAAAGGGAATAAAAAATCGATACGTAACAACCTATTCTCAGACCTACCAAATAAAATTTCATCAAAATTGGTTCAGCCGTTTCGGAGGAGTATGGTAACAAACACTGTGACAAGAAATTTTTATAAATATAGATATAGGTTTTGAAGATCAAAATTACGCGCAAAGAACAATATAAATTCAAGCACAATCTCCGTCGAACCCAATCCCTCGTATATTTCTATATCTCGTCAAAGAACATGTAACCTAATATAATCACGTCAAGTGTCATGGCATACGAGAAATATTCCCTTTTTATATCAGAAACACCCCTAGGCGTCAAACCAGACAGCGATCCTGTCTTTGAATTTCATAAGACATCACGAAGATGATTGAGGCGTTTATTTTTGTTTGAAAGGATTGGCGTTCGAACATATTGATAGCGACAACCTTTATAATATAATTGTCAGTGTAAAGAAGGGTTCCATACTTTGAAGGACGAACTTAACTATACATTTGGAAAAACTGTTCCCCATTTACTTGAACTTGGTGGTAATCAGTTTACCAACTGAAAGCTGTATGGTTTACAAATTGTTTCCTTTATTTGTGTTATAAGATCTAGCTTCTTGGCAAAATTACTTGATTCTAGGTCAACGGGAAGTTTAGAAATTATTTTCACATAATAGATAACATTTTTATTGATACCACAATACAGAAAATTAACAAAATGTAACTTAAAAACTAAAACATGAGTAACAATAATTGGCGGTCTTATCGCTCAGAGCGATCTCTTCCAGACTACCATTGAAAAAGAGGAAAGGCATATATTGGAAAGACGGTGGTTTCAATATAAACCATAACTAAAACTACATATACATAACAAGGTACATAAAAATACCTCTATACTAGGTACTATAATATTATAGCAAGTAGCATAATAATATAGCAAGGGACTATAGACCCAAGTATAACGAGTAATTTTTGTAGTGGTAGGCCTCTTTTGCAGGGGGCTGTCTAGGAAAGTACCACACCTTTGCCAGTTATTCATCCGCCATGCAGTCAAACTCAAACTCAAACTCAATCAGATTTATTCAAATAGGTCATAATCTGACACTTTTGCACGTCAATAAAGATAAACAGTACTGAGTCTACCGTGCGTTCGGAAAGATACCTCTACAAGAAGAACGTACAAGAAACTTGTAGGGCTTAATTTTTTCAACAGATAGTTTTACAATATTTGGTTTGGTTACATTCGTTTTCTTTAAAGGTGCCGCGAGGCGGCTATGCAGAAGTTTCCAGGCATCTTTGTCCTCTATGTACTGGTTGACTTTATAATAAGCCTTCTTTAGTAAAGTAGATTTTATATAGGTTTTGAATTTACCCTCTGAGAGCCCAGTTATCTCTTGTTATCTCTCTCAGTGTTCCGGTAAGGGCTATGTTACAAGCGAAATTACTGGGAATGACGAGTTTCATCAACTTATAACTCAAGGTGACTGGCGCAGCATAGAATTTAGAATTTTGAAACACTGGGTAGCACACTACGTCTGATTTGAGCAATCGTGATGCATACCATTTTTTGATTTGCTCGTCTTGTCACTCACTATCATAAAAAAATATATTTTTTTATAATATTTGTGCTATGCAAATGGTAAACAAGCAGAGGGGCCGTCTGATGTGAGCGCCACCTTTGGATACCTGCACAACACCGGGGTATTATCAGTATGTTGCCGACCCCTTCAACACTCTATTCACTCTCCTTTTGAAGAGCCCCATGTTGTACCTCAACGGAAAGACCGCAATAGTGAGATCATTGCACAGTTTTCACTTATGCGGCAGAAAAGAACAGTGTGCGACGTCCACGTATGGATTATGTGCGGATGAGTTCTCAGGCTAAAAAACAAACAAATCAAATCAAATCAAATCAAATCAAATCAAATCAAATCAAATATTTTATTTTGCCAGAATACACATATACATTATAATATAGGATCTTAAATAACTAAAAGTCAGTGTATTCAGCCTGCAAGCAGGCGTGCAAATATTTCAGTCATGATATTATTAATTATTCCAATGTCAATTATAATTAAAAAAATATATATATTAATGTCAGAAAGATTGCATAATATACATTTCATTTAGTCTATTTCAAATTTATATATTCCTGTACACTATAAAAACATTTATCTAGTAGCCACTTATGTAGATTAAATTTAAACTTATTTTCCTTTAAAATCTTAATGTCCTCGGGTACACATAACATACAACATAACATACATTCACGCCTTTTTTCCCGAAGGGGTAGGCAGAGGTGTACCCAGGACTCAGTCCCATAGTAGATACACCCACATTTCGCCAGTATGTTATTGGTCCCATGTAATAGGGCGAGCCTATTGCCATCTAGCGGGCACAGTTCCAGACTCTAGGCAGTTATTGAGATAATTCCTAATGGAAAAATCCAATAAAAGCTAAAAAAGACCTTTTTTTATTTCATGTTCATACCTCCAATAGTTATTACACCTGGACGCTAGGTCCTTCGGAAGGCGTTAAGCTGTTGGCCTTTGATAGACCTTCTGTCATCCTAAAAACTGCGACACGACGATTGACCATACAGACCTACTGATAAAAAGTTGATACGATGTTTTATTGTAGGTAACTGGAATACGGCACACAAAGGGTTAAAAAAGTTAAATTGCTGCATCCCCCCAAAAATTACTATTATTTTGACTTATGAACTATTCTCAGAATGTCTATTATCGTAATAGTACCTGATCTTCAAACAGGCATTAACTAATAAACATTCTTGTTTCGAATAACCCCACGTGCACACGGAGTTCAGTTTTGCCTGATCGGATTTTTAATGCATACGGCAAAACCAGATGCTCGGTTCGCACGGCATTCGGATTTGCTTTTCTGCATATAACCGAGGAGTGTGTCACCGTGTGAATAAGCAATTCGGTTTTTTGCAGGAAACCTCGGTCATTCGTGTATCTTAGTCTACGTGAACACTCTTGCTAATTATCGCCGTCCTAGAAAGAGATTTTGTTTTAACACGATTGTGGAAAGATGAATAATGGTGGCTTCCTTCAAAACCACTCGATTTGCTGTATATATCTGGTTTTCGCGGCATTAGGTAAAAACCTCGTGTGAATAAAAATTCTATTGCCACTGAACCGTTTTCGGTCACACGGTTATTTGTCGGACCACATAAATAATAATTTGACTAAACCGTATACTGCAAAAATCTGATCCAGTTTAGAAATTAATGTCCCCGTGAGAACGTAGCGTAACAATTTGGTTAGAGCACGTTGAAATCTCGAGAACTAACTAAACAGAAATTCTTCTGAATATTGGTCACGGTAGCTATAAGTGAAGCTCGGAATTTGGGTATTATGCGGCGTCTCTTCACTCCGAGTAGTTTCAGGTTTCGGCACCAAAAATGTGTTTCCATGAAAGAAATTTCGCAAAAATCCGTCCAATAAAGGTAACATACAAAAGCGTTTCAATAACCGTTCCTTACAAAAAATTCCGACATTTTACACGTTATTTGCTGCTTTTTATCGGACAATGAGCTGATTCATGTGACTTAAGGGCAAAATTTTATGTGCGCCTCAAGACCACTTCCTCTCGTCCGATAAAGGAGATTTTCTTACAAATTTTGGGTAGTAATGACCCGCCGAGTAAAGTTAACGGCCGCGGTATTCCGGTGTTTTCCGGTTTTAGCCGGTTCGAAGCGGTTGCGTGCCGGCTTTGTCTAGTTTTCTCAATGTGCCGTTAAAATGAGAAGGATGGAGATAATAGCTCATAAATTTAGTTTATTACAAACAATAATGTGGTTTGATTAGATACGCTGATGGCGTGGAGTTAGACCTTGGTATGAAACTCCTTTTTTGCAAGCTATTTTGTTTATCTTTCGTGCTCGTGATCGTAATTAATTGCAATGTCTTGTTGGAGTGTTGTATTATTAAATTATACTGTTTTAAATCTTATACATTATACTTTAAACTATGTACAAAATTATATACAAAAAAATTTTGTTTCTTATAAAAGACGAAGTACTCATCATCTCTTTAATGTGGAATTTATGATATTGAGCCCTGTAATTTCTCATACCAATTGAGCACTTTTGCAAAATTAAATAAAACGTAATGATTAAAGCAACCGTCATCGGTTTCTAGTATCGGCGAGCTTTCAGACGAACGAAGCCGACGTCTGTATTCTACTGTTCTTTTTTATACAAATTAGCGCTCGACGACAGCGCCGCGTTAGCGTCGCATTAAAGTTGATATTACGGTGACGTTCGTCTGAAAGCTCGCCGACGTTCGTATGAAAGCTACTTTATTTTATTTCTTGTAGCTACGGATACCGGGATATTTACTTGTTTTTTGTTGGAAACTCATCCCGGTATCAGTGGATAAAACTATGCGGGATGAGTGGCTTATTCAATCTGATCCCCAAAAAACTTTTGCTTAATGTTTATTGAACCTACAACAGCAGGTATTAATTATAGTAACCTACCTACATACTCGTATAACTGAGATTTTTTTCAGTACATAAACTTTAAGTAATCAATAAAACAAAATAAATTGGGTTAACACTAAAGTCGGGGAACTAAAAATCGCCGTAAAATAAGACTTTCAGGAGAACTCAAGAGAATTGT
This sequence comes from Hemistola chrysoprasaria, assembly GCA_947063395.1. Taxonomy (NCBI): domain Eukaryota; kingdom Metazoa; phylum Arthropoda; class Insecta; order Lepidoptera; family Geometridae; genus Hemistola; species Hemistola chrysoprasaria. Next base: position 2,150,263 of record OX346725.1, read on the forward strand.
GGCCCATTACACCTTTATTTATAGACCAAAGACAGAATTGTTAAGTGGAAATTGTATCACTCTACTCGTATTGTTAGGAAGACCAAAGCACAGAACAGATAATATACGTATAGAATGGACACTGTCATTCGCCCACTAATCGGGTCTTCCTCACCCCGCCAGCGAGATTGAGCTCCACGAGCCCCGCTTCTATGTGACGTACACTTTCCTCACGTACAATCTTGCACGTGTACAAAACTCCATGTGTGCAGTGTCTGTGTATATATTATAGCGCGGCTTTTGTATGGGATTGAGTCGAGTGCCCGGGGTGTGACCAAAGTACAAAGATAATCAAATTGTATTTATTCTTTGTATTTGTATCGAAGACAACACAGAGCGCGGGTCGACCGTGTCTCGGTGTCTGCAACCCAACGCGCCCGCGTTAATTACGAATCAACCATTATTGTAAAGATCAACCAAATGAGCTCAAATTCTTACGTCGTTTTCTTATAAAATTTCCATAGCCACCTTCCTGGTCATCACACCACAACTTTCACTTTGGAGCTAACTCTGAAATTGCGAAGCCACCTCTTCTAAACAGCTGATTGTTTGGTGATTTCAGAGTAGGTTCCATATGGAGAGTTGCTCAACATTATCAGTATCATTATGATTCATTCGAATGTCTGCATAGCCGCCTCGCGGCACCTTTAAAGAAAACGAATGTAACCAAACCAAATATTGTAAAACTATCTGTTGAAAAAATTAAGCCCTACAAGTTTCTTGTGCGTTCTTCTTGTAGAGGTATCTTTCCGAACGCACGGTAGACTCAGTACTGTTTATCTTTATTGACGTGCAAAAGTGTCAGATTATGACCTATTTGAATATATCTGTTTGAGTTTGAGTTTGAGTTTGGTTAGATAATGAGGCGTTTTCTTAAAAGGCACTGGATCTCCAACGGCTGAGATGATGATGATGAATAAAAAGCAAATGCTTATCAGTAATTAAGTCGGTATACCTAAACAAATAAAACTTTAATAAATAATAAAGCTAAAATAATAAAGCTTAAAAAATATCATGAGTAAAATTAAGTAGGTTACATAAAATAAGTCAATATTTGAGCCTCTTTTCGGATTCAAATTCATTTCTAAAGTTAACATCGCATTAAATGTGAGTAAACAGAAACCATTTAGGGGTAAAGTAATACATTAGAAAGAGAACGACCGTTCGTAAATGAGAAAAAACGGACTGTATAGTGAAAATTATCATTGAGCCTAAACGGGATCCCGTGGAGTGGTAATAACAATAGGGTTTTATTATTGTACTCTTCTGAAATGGAGAGTACAGACCACTTGGAGTAAAGTTGTGTCTAATCCATTATTGTTTTCCTTTTTCAAGTCTTTTAAACGGTATCGAAAACTTTTTAATTTTTTTAATTTTACACGCCTTTTTCCCAAAGTGGTAGGCACCAAAGGGGTAGCAAACTAAAGTGCGGCAGAATATCCGGGCAGCTTCCATTCTGCAGAAAAAGCTGAAGCTTTTTTGGGTGAATTCACACGTAGGGGTGGAAGGTAATGAGCGAGCCGATACGCTCGCTAAAGATGCTGCACTGAAGCTGAAGAAGAGGGCGGATTATGACCGGTGCCCGGTTTCATTCGTCAAGAGACAGCTTCGCCTGGAAACGCTTGACGAATGGAACCGGAGATACGTGACGGGAACGACCGCAGGTATTACCCGCATGTTCTTCCCTTGCGCGCTCGGGGCGTACAGGATAGTGAGGAAAATTCAGCCGTCCGGGATCCTGACTCAGGTCCTCACGGGGCACGGGGGGCTTTCTGAGTACTTGCACCGTTTCAAGTGCAAGGAAAGCCCTTCGTGCACGTGCGATCCCGACGAGCAAGAATCAGTACCGCATATCCTGTTTGAGTGCCAAGCCTTTGAGCGCCAAAGGGAGGACATAAGGCAAGTATTGGAGATGGATGTTACGAAAGAGACTGTATGGGATATTATGAAAGGGCGTAAGAGAGGAGAGTTTTTGATGTATGCTGAGCGATTGACGAAGGTAGTGATAGAAAGGAATAGGACGAATGCGCGATAGCGCAAGATGATGGATGAAGGAGTGTGAGTGAAAGGATGAATGAAGACACGATCCCTGATTAGGTTGGGGGACAGGAGCCTACTACAATAAAAAAAAAAAATAAAAAAAAAAAAAAAAGTGGTAGCAAGTGTACCCAGGATTTAGTCCTATAGTACACACTACACACCCACATTTCGCCAGTATGTTATTGGTCTCATGTATTATGGGGCGAGCCTATTGCCATCTACCGAACATAGTTCCACAGTCCAGGCAGTTATTGAGCTAATTTCTAATGGAAAAATCCAATATTAACTTTGCCTGACCTTCGTCAACGGTCATAATAATATATAAAATATGTATGTATATATTATTAAAAAAAAAAAACTTTATGACAATGGGACCATTCGCAAAAGTTTCTGAGATAACTTGTAAATAGGACGACCTGCAAATAGGACTTTGTGTAAAAAGGATGTTTTACAAATAGGACTTTATGCAAATGGGAATTAGTGCACTAATCACATTATAAACCATTGTGTAGTATACCGTTTTAAAATGTAGATTTATTTTATTTACTTAAGTTAACGCAGAACTCCTGGATAACAACATAACATAACATAACATACATTCACGCCTTTTTCCCGAAGGGGTAGGCAGAGGTGTACCCAGGACTCAGTCCCATAGTAGATACACCCACATTTCGCCAGTATGTTATTGGTCCCATGTAATAGGGGGCGAGCCTATTGCCATCTACCGGGCACAGTTCCAGACTCCAGGCAGTTATTGAGATAATTCCTAATGGAAAAATCCAATATTTAACACTATGCCTGACCTGGGGATCGAACCCGGGACCTCTTGATTGGCAGTCGAGCATGCGCCCACTACGTCACCGAGGCAGTCTCTGGATAACAAGCTGGCTGATATTTTAAAGAGACTGCGGCAATTCGTTTTTATTTCGTCCGCGCGGCGGTTTTCTTCCCCCGGGGTAGGAATAAAATATTTTCCGTGTAACAAGAAGTATTGCCAGTGATTCCGCGGGATTTTGTATCGTCGGGCACAAAATGTAAGTGCGATTTGTTCTGCGAAATGGACAAGGCTATTTTGCAATAGCTTTATCCTGCTATTTTCTTGATATGTTGGGGCTACTCGTTGCTCTATTGTAGTTGATTTATACTCACCGCTTTTCGAAATGACTGTACGTGAATTTGATCTCTGTTTGTAACGAGCAAGCTGCCCTGGCTTTGCATGGGTACTAGCGCTTAAAAGAAATCACTACCACCAGCAGCTCAACCGTAGGAAGTCCAGTCCACTGCTGGACATAGGACTCCAATAGGGGTAATACTTGCCACGTTTGGCAGGCAGATCGAAATTTTCACGCAGACGCCGCTGCCCGTCTTCTGGATCTGATGACCTTTAGCCGGCTCTTACGGCAACCACGGGTAGAGAAAGTGGAGGTCTATTCTATATAGCAAGCATACATCATTATTAATTCAGACAGTTGTGAGTTATATTTAACCAGGGGGAGATGTGCTGACTACTGAGTATAGGCTGGACCTTAGCAGACCGGCAGCCGGTCTCGGTTTAGGTTCTATGGGTTAAAATTGTTAAAAATATTATCAATTATCCCCAACGCTACTGTTCATTGCAAGGTTTGTAGTGGTAGGCCTTTTTTGCAGGGGGCCGCCTAGGGAAGTACCACACCTTTGCCAGTTATTCATCCGCCAAGCAGAATGTGCAAACATTTCTGTGTTCTGGTCTGAAGGGCTATGTTACCAGTGAAATTACAGGGCATGACGAGTTTCAACTACTAATATCTCAGGGTGACAGGCGCAGTGCAGTGCCGCGCAGAATTTTGAATTTTAAAACACTGGGTGGCACTGTGTCTGATATGAGCAATCATGATGCTTACCATCAGGCACCTAATTTACTCGTCTTGTCACTCACTATCATTAAAAAAAAGTTGCTGGGAGAAAGTGTCCACTTCACTATAGATGTTTATTTTTATTAAATCATCTGCTATTCTATTATAATAAGTAGGTGATTTATAATCTTAGAAAGAATAAATTTCATTAAAATCATTGTCTCAAAACGTGTTAAAGAGATTCATTATGCGATAAAAATTATGAGAAATGTATTTTAATTTTGAAACACAAAATCTGTGTCGTGAAAAGGCGCTGATAAATTCCGTGAAGAAAATTACGTAAATATTTTCGGCTCTCCTTGATTCGGACCGTGCCACAGAGTAAAAATGTACAGAAAAGTCATTCGTATCTAAGTTTTATCACATGAAAAAAATGTACATGAAAAAAAATCATATGTAAAAGATACTTGTCTCTTCAATGAGACCAAGGATGATTTTATTTTCTTCTTGTATGGACCCACGCGTATTGCCAGTGTCAAATTTTGTATTTATAGCTTACACGGGACATTCGACTAACACGTTATCTCAATAAATACCTGGAGTCTGAAACTGTACCCGGTAAAATGGAAATAGGCTCGTTACAAATTTACACCACAAACTAAATTATAAGAAAAAAAATCTTCTCAGGAATTCCTTTCAATGATGCCTTATTACAGGCAAGCACAAAAAATAACTGTTGGGCTGTAGGTTTATTTTAATTACATGTGTTTGTTTACAAATATCTATCTTATCCTTTTTCTAGTTGTTTCTGTGTTAAAACTTAAAACCCTAATCTAAGCAAGTTAATGGTCTCATTGATTAAAGAGCCGTGTTCACCAAATTTTTTTCATGCCAGTTTAACAATTTTTAGTTTGGTTACATATCTTTGGAAAGACTTGTCTTATTTACATATTATGTTTGTGTGTTATATCCGTAATCTAAGACAGATAGTGTATTATCATTGGTTAAAGTTGCCTTTTTATCTTTATTAATGTTTTTAGCTGCCTGTTTTACAATGTTTGGTTTGGTTACATTATTTTGTTTAGAAGGACTCGTCCTTCTTCCTAGTTTGGTTCTGCGTTATTTCCCTAATCTATGGCAGTTAATGGTATCGTTGATTAAGGTGGTCTTTTCACCTTACTTTTTTTTTTTATTTTTTTTTTTATGGTTGTGAGTAACAAAACGAGCAAATCAGGTGCCTGATGGTAAGCATCATGATTGCCCATATCAGACACAGTGCCACCCAGTGTTTTAAAATTTAAAATTCTGCGCGGCACTGCACTGCGCCTGTCACCCTGAGATATGAGTTGTTGAATCTCATCATGCCCAGTAATTTCGCTGGTAACATTGCCCTTCATACCGGAACACAGTAATGTTTGCACATTACTACTTGGCGGATGAATAACTGGCAAATTAACTAATTAGTAGTAAAATTACTTAATTTTACTACTGCCAGTTTTACAACGTTCGGTTTGGTTACATTCCTTCTACCGAACCTTCTTTTACCGAACCTCGAGACAAACGGTAAAGCGTCACCACTATTTGGTAGACTTATAAACAGCTCACACAAAGCGATTTGCCTCGTCATTTATCATGAGAATGACGAAGCAATGGAACTCGCTGCCATCGTGCGTTTTTCCCGAAAACTATAACGTGAGTATGTTCAAATCAAGAGTGAATAGGTATTTACTGAACAAGCGTGCTCCAACTTAGGCCGCATCATCACTTACCAGCAGGTGAGATTGCGGTCAAACGCCTGTTTAGTTACATAAAAAAAAAAAAAAAAACATTTGTTTGTTTGGAAGGACTCGTCTTTTTGCTATTGGTTGCATTCATTTGCTTAGTAAGTCTTAACTTGTCCTACTTCAAAGTTGTTTCTGCGTTATATCCCTAATCTAAGGCAGTTAATGGTCTCGTTGATTAAAGGTGCCTTCACTCCTCGTGTTTCCGAGGAGCTGAATGTATAACGGTGATTCTTGTTTCCGATGCGCATTTGTCACGGCTCACTGGTATTCTAGATGACGGAGTATTTTGACAATCATATCCACTGGTGAAAATGTTTTGAAATGTTTATGCTTTATAGAATAACTTCTCTTATCTTCTATTCTCTCGGTGGCGTATTGGTTAGCAAGCCCTTCTGTCGATCACGAAGTTCGATTCCCGGGTCAGGTAAAGTGTTTAGATTTTCATCTTGGAGTCTGGAAATGTGCCTGGTTCATGGGAATAGGCTTGCCTTTTTTTATATGCCCTAGGGGGTAAACAAGCAGACAGGCCGCCTGATGGTGAGCGGTGACCGCTGCCTATGGATACTTGCAACACCAGGGGTATTTCCAGTATGTTGCCGACTCTTCAAGACTCTGTACACTCTCCTTTTAAAGAGCCCCATGTTGAAGCTCCTAATATACTTACCTAACATAGGATTGACATTAAGCTTACCTAATATAGGATTGAATCTTAGGTATACGCCTCTGCCTATCCCTTCTGGAAAAAAGATGTGATAGGTTGTTATGTTTTAGTCAAATATGTTTTATTTAATTTAAAAATAGCATAATTGCGGTTTACTCTACATCTCATCATAATTTGTAATATCTCTTATATCTACTTTTTTAAATTTTTCCCAATTTGTACAAGTTGTTTTCTGTATTTAATAATTATTATTAGTATTCTTCTTTATTTTGTAACACGTCAGTCATACGCGAATGTTGTGACTACCTATAACTAGATAAGCATCTTGAATTTGTTTTAAAATGTAACTATTTTTGTATATGCGATAAATGCTTATTTGTTGGTTCCTCTTAATAAATAAAATAAAATAAAAATTCAATGAGTAAGGCTGGGTTTTTTGATCACTGGTTAAGTCGACCAATAGTTAAATTTTTTGACAAATAGTTAAAATTCGACAAAATTCGTTTATTCATCCCTGGTTAACTATTAATTTCCACATGATTTTAATCATTGGTTAGAAATTTAACTATTGTTAGTTTGACAAATGGTTAACTTAACCGTAACTAACGATCAAAAAACCGGCCCTTAGTAACAATTGGAAAAACCTAAGATATTAGGTACTATGTAAATATGTACCTAATAAGAATTCAACGTTCAACTACGACCTAAATAAAATCTGTAATATACATGACATGCAGTTTTCACAGGCCACTAAAGTTTTAGAATCTAAGTCGTCACGAGCCGGTGAAGTTCGACCAAAGTGTGACAAGTTTCGTCTGCGATGGACTATAAAGTATCTTTGAGGCTAATTAACGACCATCTATATTCTATATGTTTTGTATGAGGAAACTTGGGCGGCGCATGTTTGCCTAATGGCTGAAATTAGTCATGAATATTATGTTCTCTTGATTTTTAAGTACCTAGTTATAGTACCTAGTAATTTGGTATCTGTTTGTCTGGGTTTTTCATACAAAAAGTATGCATTATAGGGTTTATTTCCATTAAACCTAGGTCTGTTCTTGGTTTTACCACAGGTTTTACTCACGTGATTCGACGATCAATAAAAAAAAAAAGAGTTTATAAAAGAAAATGTAATGATATAGACATAGAGCACTTCGTTCTCTCAAAACAAAATGGAATAAGTTCGTTATTAGTACTGCCTCGGTGGCATAGTGCTCAGCAAGCGCCATTGCCGATCATGAGGTTCCGGGTTCGATCCTAGTAACTTTTATTCAATGACAGCCTGGACAAGCTATTAACATACATGGGATGATTATATATATAATAAGATACATATTAAGGTTTTATTACTAACATAATTTTATGGACATTGTATGTACAATAATTAAACAAATTGTATCAGTATCGTATATTAAATTTATAGACATAACTGGCGAAATGTCATGAAAGTGATCGAAGCGAAAGCTGTATGTCAGGATCGTAGCAAGTGGAGAGAAATAGTCTCTGCCTACCCCAACAGGACCAAGGAGTGACTGTATGTATGTATAACTGTTAAAATGTGGGTGTTGGAACTTTTAATCACCTAACATTTCATACGTCATAAGCATTTTGAAAAACATTGATAATGTACACCTACAAACTATTATTAAAATAAATATTTTGAATTTGAATTTAGCTAATCTGAAACATCAGCATTTTTTCTTTTAATCACCAATAATAATTTAAATCTTTTTATAAATATATTAAAGGAACCAAAACAAATTGAAATACCTAACGAAATAATCAAATCGTTAAAAAAATTGAGGACAAAAAACCAACTGATTTACGTGACAAAAATTCAGTCTAGATTCCAGATTTACCTACATTTTCCTAGTTCCAGTATTATTATCGAACAATGGAAGGTGACAATGGAATACGTACCTCCTACTTGTGCAGCTGTGAATGGAACTTGGTGCGATATCATGACTATCTACATCTGTCTAGTCTTTTGTTTTGTTTGTCTGTGATGTGTTCGAAAAATATAAAATACTAGCTGTGTCCCGCGGTTTTATCCGCGTAGTCAACGTTCCCGTGGGAATATCGGGAAAATAAGTACCCTGTATGTTATTCCAGTCTAAGCTACCTACATACCAAATTTCAGCCTAATCGTTTCAGTAGTTTTGGCGTGAAAGAGTATCAGAGGCGTGAATGAGTAACATCCAACATTTGACAACGGGTAAATCTGCACTTCAGCCATTAGTATGAAAAGGTTTGTTTCTCTTTTAGATGTAATGCACCGGGGAACATTTGGTACAGTCATGCTCACTAAACTGCTCAAGCTCGCGGCGGCGTCGCGTGGTGGGCCGCCCTCCTCCCTCTAATATGGTTGAGGAGGACGGCGCTGGTACGTGCGTCAACTCGTGAACGGGTGCTGCGAGCGGGGGTTGGTCTGTGCCAGTTGTTCTGTGGTGTAATAGATCTATATGTATATATGTATAAGTATTATAATTAAATATGTATGTATTTATATATTTATGTTAAATAATGTATTTATATATTTATTTATATATGTATGTATAATAATAGGTAAATAAAATAAAAATATTACGCTATGGACTCCCTCAAGATAGTCTTAAGTTAGTCCAATAAAAACGCCTAATAATGCAATTAATTATGTAAAAAAAGGTCCAAACGCTCTTGTTTGGAGATGTTTTGATGTACAAATAAAAAAAAAAAAAAAAACATTTGACAACATTTCAGAGTAACAACATTTCACCGGAAGCCGGGGCACGTATGACTTGACATCCTGTGTCCTCGTCCAGCCTCGACAGTGAGATCTGGGAGAGTTCCTGTCCTGGGACCCGTCCTTAGCTCTTCTCCTTGATGTAGCGGACTTTATTTTCACCGGGTGTGTTCTTCTCTAACTAGGAGAAGTCGAACTAGGAGAAGTTGGTTGCGGTACGGTTAGCTGGTTGAAAAGTCACCAAAAATATTGATTAATTGGAGCCTAAATAATACATTAATTTTATATCTAGTGTTAATATAAATCATTAATAAACTAATTTACTCACGTTTCTCGTTAATAATCTCATTATAAAACAATCCGTATGAAGCAAAATTGTCATCAAATTAGTTTATATTATCAGACATTGTAGTATTAAATTGTAGTGTACATTATTTTGAATATAACTATTAAAAGAGTTGGTAATCAACTTGACCGCGATGAAATTTAATATTTATATTGTGGTAGTTTACTCTACTGTTAGTCCAAATTAGTACAGTCAGATCAAGGGACGCCGAACTGCGTGATAGAGGATATTATGCTAGAAATAGAAGGGAGTGTAGAGACGACGGACGATCAGACTGAATGAGTAAAAAATATGTACTATGCGGATGCCAACTAGTGTGGGATGAAAGCAAGAATATTTAGATGAGATTGAGGCGCTGTCCAAAGCATATTCGCCCTCTCGCTCACACGTAACCACATTTTGAAAGATCTAAAAATACTACGTAAAATAAAGGCAACTAACTAGGTTTTAGAAAATAACGATACAAATGTTCAGTAAAAATCCAATTTAATCCAAACAGGTTTCAGTGCCTTTTTATTTTACTAAGATTTTTTTCTTTGTGCAGGTTTTTATACATGAAATCTAGTTTGGATTAAATTAGATTTTTTACTGAATCTTTGTGTTGTTATTTTCTAGAACTTAGGTGTCTTTATTTTACGTAATTACATGTAGTATTTTTTAGATCTTCCAAAAGGTGGGTACGTGCGAGCGAGAGGGCGAATTTGCCTTGGACAGCGCCTTAATATTATTTTTTTCACATAACAATTAAGTCAAAGGATTTCAATATTATTACTATTTAACCGATATTCTAAAACCATAAACATAATAAGATGTGTTTTATAACAAATTAAAAAAGAAAATGAATATATTCATCTATCAATCAAAACCAGCAAATGCCAGAAGGCGTAATTGCATTAAATTAATCGCTTATAATTTTTAAAATGTTCCGGAAGTTTTAGCGAAATCATAAATCATTTCCCGCTGCGCACGGATGGACTGAACTCAAATCGAGATTAAATTTTAACTTAATTACTTATTTTAAAATTAATGTTTGTAATAATTCAATAGAGTTTTCTCCGTTCTGTGGAGTTGGCTATGTATCAGACAGAAAGCGAGCTCTGGACAGGCGCGTGTCTGATCGGGAGATTTTTGTTTAATTTATTGAGCCTGCTATTAATACAGGATGAGTGCGAGCTTTATAAAATAATAAAAAACTGGCTATGCCCCGCGGATTTACCCACGTAATCTTCATTCTCGTGGGTATTTTGGGGATAAAAAGTACCTTATGTGTTATTCCAGGGTGTAAATAGTTTATACCCTGGAATAGCACATGCTGAATATCAAGACAATCGGTTCAGTAGTTTTGGCATGAAAGAGTAACAAACATCCATCTATTCATCCGTCCGTCCATCCGCTCCTACAGCCTAATAGACGCCCCAAGCGATCATGCCCTAATCTATCTGCGATCACCTGTGGTTCATGTAGATCACACCGACTGCCTACACGCCGAAAAACCCAATAATACCCAAACAGGTTGAATCTCTTCAGCGTGCCGACGATGGCGGTATTACGAAAAGGAAAACTGCACATGCATGCTTTATATTACGTGTTAGTTGTCTGTTTATGTAAATAAAAGGAAAATCCCGGCGTATGCGACATCCGACACGCACTCGTGTCACACCCGCGCTCTATTATTGGTGTTAAGCTTTATTTATTTGAGAACTGTGAGCAGTAGGGTGACACAGTAATGTATTTCTTTCCATTCTTTAAACTTCAGAGTTGGTTCCATAATGGGAATAGTTGTCCCAAACAGTGAGTACAAATACCCGAAAAGAGGATGCTAAATGATCGCCAGAAATCTTGTAGGTATACCTATTTCAGGCTATGATAGACAAAAACAGTAAATCACTAATGACTCCGGCAAGGCGCACCCACCACTTACGCTCCATTCAGGTTGAAATATGATTTATATAACTATTAGTACAATGCAGGACGATATAACATTGAGGACCCTTCCCCTCCGTAGACGCCCTCGCAACGTCCTGGACGACCCGAACGACTCTATCGCCGCCGTCACATCGGCGGCGCTAGGTTCGCCCAATCCTACCAATATACGCAACAGACGCTCCGTTTTCGGTACTGGTGTCGGATACCAGATCCACCAACTCACACAATCACAACACCGACCTCGCCGGCGAGGTCGAAGATCTCTCAGATCCTTCAGATCGGTTAGTTTCTCTCCAAATAATCAAACAGATCAAACCATTGATAGGGCCCTAGGACACTCCCCTTCTGGGGTGCCAGGGCAAGTCTGACCCCACGTATTCTGGCAACGGCCCAAGCCGAGGTTCGTACCGTCTAGGTGCCCTTGTGCTAGTCGCCCTTAAACTTTGGGTCGAGCGCCTCCTGCGCTCACCACTGCCCGGTAAAGCTGTAGAGGCCATCTGAGGCCAACAGCATAGGTCATTCAAAAAAAAAAAAAAAAAAAAAACCGTCGAACTGCGCTCTACAACCCGCCTGCCAAGCGAGTCGAGTATTGGCAAAACCCCCCTTTTGGGGGAAGGCCTATGTTCAGTAGTGGATTACCAACGGCTGAAATGATATTGATGAAAACCTAGTGTAGTTTGGGTGTACCTAATATGGAACTGTATTTGGTTACACTTTTTCGGGAAAAAGGCGTGATGTTATGTTAATACTATTAGAATATTAGAATGTTATTGTTCAGAGTAACCATTTCAGAATTTCAGAGCATTCAGTTTCATAGTGTCGTGTGAATCGGACTTGAACTTCAATTAACTTTTGGAAAAAGCTGATTAATTGTACAATAAATGTACTAAATGTAATAGCTAATGCAATGTAATGTTTAAATACCTAATGTGTTTAAATAGTATTAAAATGTTTAAGTTACAAAGTAAAATCAGCATAAACCGCTATAAAAGGGAGAGGAGCGTGTGTAAAGATAGTTTTATTTGCTGAGAGGTGAACGCTTTTTAACGATTAGCTAACGTAGCTGTAGTAACTAACCCGCAGTGAGTTTGCATTTTGGAGTAAATTTGAAGGTAAGTTAGAGGTTTTTTACCAATAAAAAGCTGAGTCCAATAGTACTTAAGTACACGAATATAACGAGAACATGTCATATAAAGGGTAACAAATCATTTACTTGTGTCGAATAAGGTAGTAGTGGTAGGCTTCTTTTGCAGGGGGGCGCCTGGGGAAGTACCACACCTTTGCCAGTTATTCATCCGCCAAGCAGTAATGTGCAAACATTATTGTGTTCCGGTCTAAAGGGCAATGTTACCAGCACAATTACTGGGCATGATGAGATTCAACAACCCATATCTTAGGGTGACAGGCGCAGTGCAGGGCCTCGCAGCATTTTAAATTTCTAAACACTGGGTGGCACTGTGTCTGTTATGGGCAATCATGATGATTACCATCAGGCACCTGATTTGCTCGTCTTGTCACTCAATATCATAAAAAATAAAGGTAGGCAGACTATTCCCTCCACTTGCTACGATCCTGACATACACCTTTCGCTTCGTCCACTCTCATGACATTCTTCATAGATGCTCGTCAAGACGTGTTTATAGCATGTCGTATGGTGTGTAATTACTCGTAAGTGTAAATAAATTGTTAAGGCATACGTATGTATGTATAGTGTAGGGTTCCGTACCTAGATACCTGAACAAAACCCTACCGCTTCTAGAAACATAAAGCTCCATGTAGTTTTACTAACTACAGCAAACATGTGAAGTAATCAGAAAATTATTTTTGGACAATTTTTTTTCGGAATTTTTCCCTTACTTATGATACAAGATACAAGATGATACAAGAACTTGTTTCTTGCTAAATTTCATGATGTGCCAACGGGCCGGGCCAACGGGAAGTACCCTAGAGTAGGTCACTTGCAAAAAGTATGGAAATATGCAGTAAAATGGCCATAACTTTTGATTGCATTAACTTAGAAGTGTAATATTTTTACACCCACAGGGGACTACAGACCTGAGTTTTTCATATTAATTTCAACTTGATACCTCCACGCGTTCCTGTGAAAAAGTGTCTTAAGAGATGGAAAGACACACTGACAGGCAGACAGACAAACAGACAGACAGACGGACAACAAAGTTGACAGCCTCGATGGCTCAGATGGTAGTAACTCTGCTTTCTGTGCCGCACACCTCGGCTTCGATCCCCGGCCAGGTCAAACATTTGTGTGCATGAACATGTCTCTTTGATCTGTGTCTGCGTGTTATAAGCTCATATAAGTATGTAAATCAGTCATCTGGTTACCATAGTACAGGCTTCTAGCCTAGTTTGGGACCAGATGACCGTGTGTGGAAGTTGTCCCATATTATATTATTATTAAAGTAGTCCTATAAGAGTTTATGAGGTGGAGTGCACTCATATAAAAATAAACAGGAGAGATCTTATCAGGTGTTTAATAATATCTTCACAATTAGAAATAAAAAGAATTCACAATCGTGGAATTCGGGCACGCGCGAGTTACGCCATTTTCCTACCACAGATACTCTAATCTAAAAGACGAGCGGGAGGACGGCCGCGAGTGGTGCGCGGTGGCAACACCGAACGGTTTACTATAGGTTCCTTTTTTTCTTTTGAGGTACGGACCCTAAACAGTATGAAATCAGTAAGATTTCATATTTTACTGTACTCCAATGAGATATTGCAATTATTATGAGATATTGCAAAGTCTAAGCTCGATCGATAAAGTAGTTTTTTAGTTATAATAAATAAAAAATTAAAAAGCCTTTTTTTCCCTATTCATTCCTTATCTAATATACAGTTATTATTAATTTAATGTTAGTAGTCAATCTTTTTCTTATTACCTAATGCTAGTTATTTATTTCTTATTGAATATGGGCCCCTCCTCGGGTGAAGGCCTCCTCCAGATTCTTCCATGCGTCTCTATCCTGGGTTTGTTTGGTTTGCCAATAATTTCCTGCTATTTCTTTAATATCATAAGCCCACCTCTTTTTCGGTCTCCCTGGTCTTATTTTTCCTAATGGTCCTTTCCATCCTGTAGTTTGGACTGTCCACCTACTGTCAGTATAACGTGTGACATGTCCAGCCCAGCCCAGTTTTAGTTAAGAGGTAAAAATAAATCTGAACATTCGCACCGAATAAAAATAAAATATTGTCGTCCGGAATTACGTATTTATTAATATCTACCATAATTTATTCGATGACGGAATACAATATGAATAGGACAGTGTAGAGTACAATTTAAGGTTTCGTAGGAAGGTAATTCTCAATGAAACTCAAACACACCTGGACTACCAACTATGAATAATTCACACAACTAAGTAGTGCCTAACTATAAGCCTGTTTGGTCTAACTAAGGAACTGAAAACCACAGTAACTAGGTATTTCATGATAATAAGCTTCGTTACCTTATGAAATATACCTCTAACATTGTTAAAGTTTCTGTAGCTTTACATATTTTATTAGATTATAGATTTTACACTTATATTGCTATTATACTCAAACTCAAACTCATTTATTGATAAAAACAAATTATACGTCAAATTGTTATAATATTTAGTTATAAGTTATATTGCATATATATTATTACAAGGCGTGACTGTAAGTGTGTGTGTGTGCTTATATATTATATTATTTAAGCATGCATATACGTCGTAATCCATACTATCTCCACTTTTAAGTCGCACGGCCCACAGGAATGACTGGTCAACATATGGTGCCGGGTCCAATGCAGGTCTACAAAGTATAATCGTCTTTTCTCCACCGGGATGTTAAAGGTGGGGTTTAGCATCCTCGTTTTGTCTGCAGAATAAACCGAGAGACCGTGCAGGTGAGTTTGGCTTGGGTTCTATGACGGTAGGTTCAAAGATCATTGACGAACCCCTTAAAATAACTTTGTTTATTATTTACATATGCTAGCACTATCCTGAGTTTTAATCCAAGTACTTTATATGTTATTTCGTTCATATAAGCTTCCTATAATAATAAATATAATAATAATAATAATAACCACCGGTAGCTTGGCCCCCCCGCCCCGCTGCCGGCGGCAGTTCTAGTTTTAAGTTTTTTACAAGGTTTTTATATTAGTGTATATATATATATTTTTTTAAGAATATTGTAAAAAACTTAGTTCTAAGATTATAAATTAATAAAGAGAATAATAATAATAAATCATATAGTACCAAATTACAGTCCAATCGGCTTACTAATTTTGTTATGAAACACAAAAAAGCCAGTAGACACATAAAATTTATATGCTAGTTTGATATCATTACCACCTTTCATCTTTTAACAATAGGCTCATCGCGTCAAAGTTAAACAAACTTCCCCTCTCGCATCAAAAGGAGAGCCCTCAAGAAACCCTAAAGAAATTCTCTCAAAAGGGCAGTTTTCCTTGACAAATATACGTATAAAATGTCAAGTGCCACTCATTTAGAGCTTACTTCCTAAGTATAGTAGTAAAACCACTTCCTGCTTGGACGACGGCCAGAGTGACGCATGTTGTAAAAAATTTGACTATGAAGCAGGTCTTACGTATTGCGCGTTAATTAAAATCTGAATGCCGAAGAGACAGTTTAAAAATGAAAGCAGAGCTATGCTTACAGCTTATTCAAAAGAACTGAAAATTTGCAGACTATTTTAAAAAGTATTTCTTCTAGTCTCGTCTAGTTTTCTGAGTCTTCATAAAGATACTCAACTGAAGGAGTGATTAGCAGTAGTGTTTCTGTATTTGTAAAGACTAACTTTTTTATTTATGTTTTTAGCGAAATAGTTTTTTATAAGGGATGAACTAGAAATATACTGTTTGGGATGACTTAAGAGTGTAATAGGTACCTAACGGGATGAGAAGTCATAGGATGCATAGGGAACAATTCTATGGCTTCATGAATCCTGAGTTGTATGTTTATTGTTTGCACTATAGCTGTATCGAAAACCACAATTGTCACAAGACAAACCTAAACCTAACTACATAAGTCTGCTTGCTCTGAACTTTATAACATGGCAGAATTAGATCTGGTGCTTCGCCGGCCGCTGCCGTGACACGCTCGCTTCGTTCAGTCTGCTCATGCTTTGTGGTCACAAGACAAACCTAAACCTACCACATGCGCGTCCCAACACGCATTTGACAAGTTTATTTATAGTTCATCCAATTTATTTTAAATCTAAACATTGTAAAGCATTATTTTTAAAGTACATTTATATATTCTCCTTTTTGAATAAATCTGTGGTAATGGGCAGGGTGTATAATAGCACGAAGAACTGACCAATGGGGCTGTATAATAATCTCGAATGGAGACCACAGGCCGGCAATCGCAGCGTATGACGTACCACAAAGTGGACAGACGATGTTAAAATGGTCGCAGGAATACGTTGGATGCAGGCCGCTTGCAACCGGACTAGATTGAAATCTATGGAAGGGAGAGGGGTAGAGAGGGGGAGAGTATATTTTTAATCAATTTCCATACAAAAGTCACGATATAACCACCTACTACACAGACACTGCACACATGGAGTTTTGTACACCCGCAAGAGTGTGCGTGAGGTGATTTCCCAGCGAAGCGGGGCTCGTCGAGAACTCAATCTCGCTGGCGGGGTAAGGAAGGTCCTATTGGTGGGCGGATGACAGTGTCAATTCTATACGTAGTATTATTATCTGTTCTGTGCCAATGGGGAAGCTTGATGGGGCAGGTTGGACCAATCCGATGATGAAATTTTTAAAAATAATTCCTTCCCAACTTGACTTACTACAACAATTTGAACTGTGTATAAAGACACTGTATTAATAAGGACATGTCAACCATTTTTCATCCAGTCTTAGCGACTTCCCTAATGAAAACTTTTGAAGTATTTCTTCCGTTTTCATCACAAGTTTAAACTGAGTTATATTTTAACTGGTCATTATTTTAACTGCAATAATTTAGCTTAAAAATGAGGTACTTTTTTTTACAGTTATAGATATGGGTATCTTGTAAGCGGGTGACATCTTCTTATAGATTAATTGCCTGATGTAGCCAAAAATCATACTTTCATACAATCACGCCTTTTTCCCGAAGGGGTAGGCAGAGGTGTACTAAGGACTCAGTCCCATAGTAGGTACACCCACATTTCGCCAGTATGTTATTGGTCTCATGAAATAGGGGGCGAACCTATTGACATCTACCGGCAGTTCCAGACTCCAGGCAGCAGAAAAATCCTATAATTAACACTTTGCCTGACCTGGGGATCGAAACCGGTCCTCTTGAACGGCAGTCGAGCTTGAGCTCACTGCGCCACCGAGGGAGTCACACGTCTTTTATTGTAAGTCGATGGTTCATTGACCCTTTAAAAGGACGCTACCTGATTACAAGAAACCTAGCAGTAAAATGATATAGTTACAAGTAAAAATAAAAACAAAAAACCATTAAATATTATTAGTGGTAGAAAAACTTGTAACGAATATAGCTACGAGCCATTTCTGAACAAGAGAAAATATTTTTTCACAAAATGTTATTTAAGTTAGGCAGCACGCCCGAAGGTAAAAATGTTCTAGTTTAGACAAGATCAATTTTCTCATCTATTTTAGTTTTTAGCCTCTGACCAAAGGAAGGGGTGTTATAAGTTTGACGTGTCTGTTTATCTGTGTGTGTGTGGCATCGTAGCTCCTAAACTAATTGACCAATATTGATGCGGTTTTTGTTTGAACCTGACGCGATCTGGAGTTTCATGATAATCGATTCGGCATCGGTTGAGGATTATTAGCTCTTTCCAAGCGGCTAAATGGATATGATCGAAATCGCCGTGTGGTTCCCGACTATATACTTCTTTTTCATCCCGTGGGAGCCGTGAGACCCGCAGAAGGACATATTATTTGGAAAGTGGCTAGCAGCGCTCTCCGTTTCCAAGTATTTGAACTACTGCGATCACCAAGCCGCCGCCGAGCGTGGTGATTACGACAAAATCCCCCCAATTGAATAGTTTATGGCGTTCTATGGGGGAGGTCTATGTTCAGCAGTGGACGTCTTCCGGCTGATGATGATGAATGGATATGATCTACTTCTAGTGGACAGCTCGAAATTTGGGAATATATTTTTTAAGTGTTCACAAAATTGTTGGCATACCTATACACAAATAACGATATTTTATCTTAATCGATTCGCTCTCGTTTCGCTCAATGTTAGATTAAAAAACCAGGAATAACATACATACAAAAGTTGTAACAAAGGTTTTACGATTTGAAGCAAATCTCTTACATTATATACCTTATTTATTGCAACACTCCGCCTCAAGTAGTTAAAGTCAAAGTACAAATAAAATCAGTCCTTCAAGACGGCGTCAATAAATTCAAGGCATTTGAATAACAAAGCATAGTTACTGGCACGAGTTTAGAGCACACAAACTATTTGATATAATAATAATAATACATCATTTATTTCTGGCAAAATAATACAGTAAACTTAAATCTAAAGTAAAAGAGGCTCATATAGACATATACCTTGTAGACTAACGTAGATAATATTATAATAATAATTATACAATAATTTTCAGTATCGCTCCCCGATAGCGCCGGAAAACGATAACTTCAGGCAAAAACGAAGGAGCCAGGAATATATCCCTGTTCGCTGTACACTCGAGCACATAGGACATTGTTGGGTGCTTGTACTTAAGTACTGTTCATTCTAAACGTAGAGAGAAAAAACATAATTGTCATCGCCAGCCCATATCAACCTTACCGCGGCCTCCTCAGCCTCTTGGCTCCTTGGCCATACCAATGCCGCTATTATGAATATGCACACAAATTTGCTGTCAACCATAATTTTTTGCATGCCGTTTCACAGTAGAAATTGAGCAGTTAAACGCTTTCTACACTTCTACTGCGGTTCGTAATAAGCACGCGTCTGTTTGCAATAGAAACGGCCATAGACCCTAATATAATGTTTACAACGAAACTAGTCGTTGCAACGATAGTTGATATTACGAATGCTGCATTTACCGGCAAAAAACGGATGAAAGTGAATTTAAGCAAGACAAAAGTAATGGTTTTTGAAATAGAAGAAAGTATGAGCGTTTGTAATATTCTGATTGGTTGACTGAAATTATATCGAACGTCGTGTTATATCAATGTTTAGTATTATGTGTATCAATGGTTTTTTATATCAAATGCAATTATATCAAATGAACGATAAGTCAAAAATATTTATATCAAATATTACACACCCGTTCATTTTCTAAAAGAGTGTGCGCACTGACATGCCGGTAAATGTAAAGTCTAACAAGAGTTTTACAAGACAGCTGTCGTTTACCGGCGGTAAAACACTAATGACACAGTGTGTTTAGACCATTACGATTTTTATGATTCAACCTTTGTGCAAGATATACAGTCATTTTGCGTTACGTTTTATTGTGCCTCTTATTTAGAGATGGGCGTTATTTGTGCCGTAGATAAGAGTGTAGGGTTTCATGTGTAGGGTTCAGTGTATTTGTTTTGTGAGTTACTAGCTGTGCCTCGAGGTTTTGCCTGGTAAAAGGTATGCGTTATCCAGTGTCTAGCTAACTTCATACTTAGGCCGCTGAGATGATGTTGATGATGATGATGAAACTTACACTAAAACGTAGGACTGTAAATCCATAGGTCGTTGGTTCAGATCCGGCTCGAAGGACCACTTTTGTAGGGGATGTGGGTCACTGGGCGTACGAGGGCGAGTAAAAACAGCAGATTTTGGAAATCGTAAGGCAGTAGGCAGATGTGTAGGAGCAACGTCGAGCGTGCGTCCAACGCGGTGTATGTGGTGCGACTGATGCAACGGGCGCGGTGAGTGACGTGTCGATGCGCTTGCACATCTACCTAGGTACCTATTATGTTTATTATTTTAAACTTTAAAATTAGTTACAGTTGCGGCCAATACCGCGGCACACAGGTTACACAGAAAGGCAAAAAATTTGGACAAAAGGTAAGTACTTATTCTAATTATGCAATTTTATATAATATTTATTAATTTCTATTTTTGTGTGTTTCAGGTGCAGCGGAGGAGCATGATCCGAGCGTCGTGACGTCAACAGTAGTACTAGACTAGAAATAAAGGAAAAGTAGTGAACACACCAAGTATCGGTTGGGAACTCGATTCTAGAAGTTGTTGACTCATACGTCTACCTAGGACAAGCAGTCCAACTCGGTAGGTCCAACTTCGAGAAAGAGGTCAATCGTCGAATCCAACTAGGCTGGGCAGTGTTCGGAAACCTAAGCAATGTCTTCTCGTCCAAAATACCTCAGTGCCTCAAGTCAAAAGCCTATTTTCAGCAGTGAACGTCCTATGGCTGAGATGATGATGATGATTATAAGAGTACACACCGATGTGTGCCGCGGTTTATGCCTCTTTGTAACTTTTTTGTGTAAGCTACTTTTACATAGGTCGTTAGTGTATGAAAAGCGAGCTTGTACGAACACTTGCATACTAAAGCTGCATCGGTACTGCGTAAAGCAACATCCGTCTTCTGAATAACGGATACGGATCGCATTCGTTTCAAGCGTAGTGCGTAACCGCTCTTAGAGTTAAAAACTGTAAACATATACATACATTCACGCCTTTTTCCCGAAGGTGGTAGGCAGAGGTGTACCCAGGACTCAGTCCTATAGTAGATACAGCCACATTTCGCCAGTATGTTATTGGTCCCATGTAATAGGGGGCGAGCCTATTGCCATCTACCGGGCACAGTTCCAGACTCCAGGCAGTTATTGAGATAATTCCTAATGAAAAAATCCAATATTTAACACTTTGCCTGACCTGGGGATCGAACCCGGGACCTCGTGATTGGCAGTCGAGCATGCGCCCTCTACGCCACCGAGGCAGTCAATACGCCAACATATAAACATTTCAAAACTCTGAAAATATTCAAGCAAAACCCTTATAGGTTGAGGCCCAAATAATTATAATTCACACCTTAATTAAACTTATGTTTATTGAAACGTCAGTAGCTTAATAAGCCTAAAATTAATGTCATAAATAAACCTAAATCATGATAATTATGAAATACGACTTCTGACTTAATAAAGTTGGTCTACTGCTTGCCTGCGACTTTGCTCGCTTTGGCCCTTTTTAAAATGAGCAATAAATTAATAAACTAACGACCTCAGTTACACTTCTTGGGGAAATTCATTCGGGTTGTGTAAACGACATAGGGGAGATATGCCTCGTCAGCGTTGGCCCGCAACATGTTATGTCTAGGCTTGACACGTGTAGAAATACCAGGCGCCTGGCCGGCAGACTGCTGCTGGCAGGAGAGTATCGACGATGGCTTCAAATTGTGACTTATTTTATATGTGGGAATATGTTAAAAACATTATATTATTTTATGTTATAATTATTTTTAACAATGGATGTGTTGATGATGAATGAACTAACATGTGTCTGAAATAAATATATATTATTATTATTATTATATCTAGAGAAGGAAACTCGAAAAACCCCGGAATGGGGACTACGTCAGGCACGAGTTAGATACGACCTGAAAAAAGTGGCAGTCTCCTGCAACCGAACTAGCTCTGCATATATTGACATATCGTTCATGCGGATTCAGCCAGTGAGGTCGAGAGCGTAGTGTAGGCTCTGGGCAAACCTACTTTTCCTTAAGTCGTATCAGGCGACACATTGTCCGTGGAGTATTCTAAATTCTCTATACAGACTTAATGTTTAAATCGTCTGCCAAAGACGACAAGGCCATATAATATTAGTTTCAGGTCACCAAGATGCGCCTCCCACATGACCTAACGACTGCCGCCAACATTATTATGTCTTATAGGGGATCTCTGCGAACGGATTCACTAGGGGACAGACGGAGCGACATGTTGAGGAATATGTTGCTCGAAAACTACGTACATTTCCGGAGAGACAATGCCGTGGAACATTGCCGCATGCGCTCATTCTTGGACCATGAGTAAGCAATATGTTCTGCGGCACGTAAAATGTTGCAGATTTTGTTCCGCGACGCTTTGCATCGTTGCAGTGACACATAGATGCGCGCGCAATGCTGCGGCATAACATGTTTCTTAGTGTATCCCTGGTTTTACTTACCATCTGATACACGGAAGTGTACAGACGAAATCTCCACATGCAACGAGATCCAAATGTTGTCTTGGCTTTTGATTTTGGACCGAACTAGTTATATTACTTTTGACCATACGGAAAAGGGAGATTTATTGAAACCACATGGTAACCCTGATGTGATGCTGCAGATTCTTCAGATTTAGTTAATTGAAATCGTCTCAATGAATACGATACAGTTAGATGGTACACGGTTTGAGTCTCGTGAAAGGGCACAGAAGGGTTTTTTATTTTTTTAAGTTTTCGTTACAAGGTTTGCGGAAATGAAGGGGTCTCAGTTTGCGGTAAGCCATTAGTAATATTTCCCATATAATAACTGTGCCCATTAAAGGCACTACCTACTAATCTGATTGTCAAATACGAGTTAACATTGGCTCATAATTTTGACCCAAAACTTTCACCACAAAATAGCAATATAAACTTATACCAATGCTAGTAGTTTTAATATGTCGTCATTTCATGCTATGAGAACTAATAACTATAATAGGTTGGCTATTCTAACTTATTTGCGTATTTCTGCTGTAATTGTATTTATTCCAAAAAATATGTTTTGGAATATTTATTTTAATTAATAATCAATAATCTTGTTATTAATGTAAATTATGATAAATAGATACATAGACACTTTATTGGTACACAACAATAAACAAAACATTATGGCAAAATAACCCTGGTGGGGCAAATTTCACTCGGATTTTTGCGCGCCCCACCGTGTCAACTTAGTGGGGCATATTCCGCAACAAAATTTATAGCATTCCACTATGCCCCACCAGTGGGGCGGCTTGGTGGGGCAGGGTGGAACAATCCAAATAGTGTAACAATTGGCGGTCATTTTTATTGCGGAAGATAAGGCAAGAGCAAAGCCCCTCCCTAGATTCGAATCTTTTTACATGTAGACTTTTTGCTTGGGTGCAACCTTGTTTCGGATGAACATTAAACTGTAACTCCTGCCCGCATAGCATGGCACGGGGATAACTCATTTTCCTCGTGTTTTCTCTCTTTCGCGCCCTAACATTGCATATCTGCTGTCACGTTCTAACCCCTTGAGACTTTGATTTTCCTGGTCACTGTGCTACCGGGCCTGGTATTTCTATAAGATATTTATATCTACGAATGAGCCTTGCAGAATCTTTGCGAATTGAAAATCAGACATAAATGCCATACAGCCGTCTAATTGATTATTTAAATAAATAAAATAAATAAACAAACATTTGAGCTATGGGTTGAACCCTTTTATGGGTCGAACGAACAACCCAAAATGACTTGTCTAGAGCGGTGCAATAAGAAACCCATACAAAGAAAGTATAAATTCCAATTTGAGAAAAGTCTAAAACGTCACATTATCTACAGAAAGTTCATTGAAAAGACTTCCGTAGTTGGTGTAGAAATGCGAAGGCATGTCGGCTGCGAGCGGTGTCTCATCACGGCTGCAATACCCAGCAGCTATTTACCAGCCATTGTACTCTTATAGCTTTGAGGTATTCTTTAATAAGGGTGGAGTCACATTGGGTACCTGAATAAAAAAAAAAAAACCCGGGTTCGACCCCGGCCAGGTCAAACATTTGTGCGCATGAAAATGTCTGTTTGATCTGTGTCTGGGTGTTATAAGCATATTTAAGTATGTATATCAGTCATCTGGTTACCATAGTACAGGCTTCTAGCCTAGATTGGGACCAGATGACCGTGTGTGGAAGTTGTCCCATATTATTAATTATTCTCTTTATTCATTTATAATCTTAGAACTAATTATTATTATATATATATTATATGCTTAAATTTTATATATTATATGCTTAAATAATAATTATACGTATAAATAATCAAAATGCTGGCGTTTAACTGACCCAACGTATTTGCATTGCTATTCAACGTGGCAATGCCGCCAGTATCTTGAGTACGCTGCCATCTGACAGTGGTTTAGAGCACTTGGATTTTCTATAGGCTGACATCTCGGCCTGTGGTTTTTCAAAGTGTTCTATAGCATAGTGTATTAAGTAGTTTAGTCTTTTCAAATTTTTAAAAAGGCTAATGCCATATGGAAAAAAAAGTTTTTGAACAGTACCGATGTTTTATGACATCTGTTTTTTTAATTCCATGTTTATAAAAAGAGCTCAGTACCCAACTGCCCTAAGATTAACTTCTCTCGGCTAATGCTCGTTCTTTGAATGAACTGGGGTTCTCATTGAACGTTTTCTATTGAGAAATCACTCAGCCATTTTAGGTCAAAACTTAAATATTAAGCATGGACAATGGTATTGTAATAGTACAATAAGAATAAATCCATATCCATATCATTATAAATGTAGTACTTACCTTAAAATAGATAAGAGAGACTATTGCCATCTACCGGGCACAGTTCCAGTCTCCACGCAGTTATTGAGATAATTCTTAATGGAAATATCCAATTCTATAGTACTTTGCCTGACCTGGGGGATCAAACCCGGGATCTCATGATTGGCAGTCAAGTTAATTTTTTTACGAAAAAACTAAAAATAATTTTTATATAGTACTTATGATTTTAGCCCATTACTCGTATTTTGCCGCTGACTTATAAATTATTGTCCACAAAATCCGTATGAATTGGCTAGAAAAGTGTTACCTAATGTAGGGTTGATGTTATTTTGTGACGCGCATGCTACGGATTCTGTGAACGTTTTGGTGGTTTTATGGAAAGTATTAATGGCAACGTGTGATTTCACGGAGATCTATGGCATGTGCGAGGGCGCGATGGCAAAACAGGGAGGTGGATGCCAGCGCGACAGATGATTGTAGAGCGGGATTGAAGATGGTGGCCTTGAAATAAATCATGTAAAATATGCTGAAGTGTTCGAGTATTATTTAATGGAAAAGGCACGTTTACACTAAGTTTAATTATTTTCAAAATATTTATTTATTAATTCAATGATAATATAACAATGCCAAATAACCCACCCCGAATTGTACCCGATGCAAAGATTCCCATGACGCTGGCGGCATTGTCGCGCGTGTGGCAATTGATAGCCTTTCCACCAGGTACGAGCCGGAGTGGAAGCCACCCGTCTGCTCCCGCAATCTGCGACCTTACTCTTCTATCAGGTCTCTTCAGGACTCCCAACAACCCATTGTATCAATCTTAGTATAAAATACCTATAAATTATAAGGTGAAATGACAAGGTCTAAATCCAAACAATAATACAATTATCCGCCGAAAAATTAATAACAACTTTTTGAAGTATTTGCCCTAATTATGCTGTTAGCAAACAAAACCTTGTACAAACGTTCGACAAAAAAGGCTCTCCCTGATTTCTTTGCTAAGTTCAACGTAGATTTTCCTCGTGACAAAGCGATGCCTTTCTAAAAAGGGATCGAATAATATTTTTGTATGTAAATGGCCCCGAGCGGTGCTTGTGTGTGATTTTGTGATGACTTTTGGAATAATGGAACTCATCATAATATTTTTGCCCTTATTTCTTAATAATATATTTCTTCCTATTTGGGTTGGATCACATATTACTAGATATATTCGCAGGGGGTTATATTCGTAGCGCAACGAGCTATGGAGAGGGCTATGCTCGTGACTGTAGGTCTCTATAGTTTTCTATAAGATATGTAGGGGGCAGCCGTTAGGTCATGTTAGAGGCCTTGTAGGAATCTTGGCGACCTGAAACTCTGACAAACCCACATTGTCAGAGTCCACATGACCCATATGAATTGACTCGAGCAGTGTAATTGGGGTAACTCGTTCTGTTAGTGCAAATTCAAATTATTCAAATTATGAGCTAGCGAGATCGAATAAATATTTCTAAGGCAATTTAACGACATTGAATAAATAAATTTAAAAAAAAACTTTATATCTGACAAAGTCCATAGAAACAACACTTACAAAATTGAGATCGATTCTAGTGGAATACTTAACTTAATTACTATATATTATAATTTGACCAGTTATGACTCTTATCGAATCAGAAATAAGGAGATTCGTAGACGAACGAAAGTTACCGACATAGCCCAGGGAATTAGCAAGTTGAAGTGCCAATGGACAGGGCACAGAGCACATACTACTGATGACCGATGGGGCCGTAAAGTTCTCGAATTGAGACCACGGGTCGGCAAGCGTGGGACGTCCACCCACAATGCGGACAGACAGAAAAGACAGCAGGATCACGCTGGATGCAGACCGCTTACAACCGGACTGGATGGAAATCTATGGAGGATGCCTATGGTTAGCAGTGGACGTCTTATGGCTGAGATTATGATGACAAAGATGCAATGAAAATGAAAGGTCGAAATTATACTAATAATTATAAATTTGAAAGTTTGTGAAGGGTGGATGGATGGATGGATGTTTGTTACTCTTTCGCACCAAAACTACAGAACCGATTATGCTGAAATTTGATATGTAGGTAGCTTAGACCCCGGAATAAAACATGGGGTACTTCTTTCCCGATATTCCCGCGGGAACGAAGACAACGTGGGTGAAACCGCGGGGCACAGCCAGTATAACAAATAAAGGGGGCAGCCTTCATATTTATATATGAAAATCAAAGTCTTGACTGACACATCCACTCATCAACGCCTAATAACAACACTGACCAAATGTGATTTACGGTACAATCTCATCTCACTGCGCGGTTGTCTGAAAGAGACGATAAGACCGCACGTTGTTACACTATTTGTTACCATATTTTTTAAAAGGTTTATTGTTTGTGGTGTACTAAAAAGGTGTTTATCTATCTATCTATCCATCTCTGGTGGCATTTATACAATGCTGCTATACAATGCTATACAATTCTATATGACGTTATGCGATGGGCTTTATTACGTGGAATTACTAAAAAAAGTTTTTTTTACTACTTCCACACACGATCATAATTAGGTCCCAAACTAGGCCAGAAGCCTGTATATATGTTTAACCAGATTTCTGATATACATACTTATATACGCTTATAACACCCAGACACAGATCAAATAGGCATGTTCATGCACACAAATGTTTGATCTGGCCGGGGAACGAACTCAGGACCTCCAGCGCAGAAAGCAGAGTTACTACCATATGAGCCAACGAGGCTGTCATATTATGATAGTCACAATGACCTTTTAATAGGATTCTTAGTTATTACGAGTAACTCTATATTATAGGTTTAGAATGTACACAAATTAAAATAAATCAAATTTCCATTGAAGAGTTGTTTCAAAAGAGAAAGTTTTCATTAAGTTGTACGCGGTGGCAATTTCAAATTGTGTTTCAAAACAATCCCATTAGAATGCAGGTGGCATTATGAAGTTCCCAGAATGCACGCGTCGGGG
Source organism: Hemistola chrysoprasaria (assembly GCA_947063395.1). Taxonomy (NCBI): domain Eukaryota; kingdom Metazoa; phylum Arthropoda; class Insecta; order Lepidoptera; family Geometridae; genus Hemistola; species Hemistola chrysoprasaria. The sequence goes on from OX346725.1 coordinate 2,178,031, forward strand.
AACGAGATTAGAGAATGCATAACAGTTTATGTGCACGCCGGTTATTTTAATATGATTTGGTATATTTTGATAGGATTATATTTTTGCATAAATAAAATGTTAGTGGCACTCAGTGAATATTTAAAAATCTCATCTTTAAAATATGTTTAAATCGTAAAAAAAATATTTTAAAAGGTAAATGTCCAATCCAGGCCATAGCAGAATGTTCGGAAAAAGATTGTTACATAAAAATACGTCTTTCGAAAAAAGGTCTTGTTATATTTTTGTAGCCAGCTTTAAAATAAAACAGTAAATAGAAATATTTATTTGTAAAAAGTTATTACAATTTCTATAAAAGTAGCAATTACAATGTCTTAAGAAATGAATAATCTTAATGAATAACAATTCCAATATTATAGTGCCACGTCTTAGACATCAGATAGCTAAATAAAAAGCTAAATAAAATTTTCACGTCTATTAGTTATTTACTTAATTAATTATTTAACTATTAGATCTTTGATATAAGACAAAGTAAGATTGAAATGGCTTCAAATTTCTAAAACTTATCAGATTACTAAAGCTTATTAGTGTTTGTCGCCAACGCTTAATTAGAATAGCATTCAATAATTTATCTGGCTTGAAAGAGCAAAGGACAAAAATTTCACGCATTTATTGACCTTTCCTTCATCATCATCATTATCTCAGCCGTTGGTAATCTACTACTGAACATAGGCCTACCCCATAAAAGGGGGTTTTGCCAATACTTGACACGCTTGGCAGGCGGGTTGTCGAGCGCAGTTCGATGGTTTTTTGCAGAGGACGCTGCTGCCCGTCCTCTGGATCTGTTAACTCTTAACCGGCTCTTACGGCAACCACTATTGCCTTATCGTCCTCCCAACGTGTTGCCGGACGATTCGGGACAAGTGACATTGCGTTTTCCTGTCCTTGGCTACCATTTACCACCTGCCATGCCATGAAATCATGAAATTTAATAAGAAAACTAAAAAAAAACGTACAAGTATATGAAAGATTATAATGTCGTGTCAAAAGTAGATTACGGGTTATATCCACTTGTAAAACTGAACAACTTTTAAAAGAAAGAATTGCGAAATTTGCAAGAAAACTTCAAACTTCAAAGTCCCACACAAAATGGATCAGCTGATTGGAAAATTTGTTCGAAAAGTCGTAACTTTTTTGCGAATTTCTAAAAAAACATTTTCTTTTCCCGGGTATATGCACTGCCTTAAATATTAATACACCATTTCGTAATACGTTGTGTAGTCATTAACATGAGAAACCGATCACTTTTGGCGTCTCACTGTCCAGACGCAATAAAATTTTGAGTTATAGTACGATTAAAACTTACCTGAGACAAAGCGAATGGAGTTTAGAATATCTAATGGAATGTTTAATTGTAAGGTTTGTCTGTTTGGTTAAAAACGTTATGTTACTCTTATTTTACTCAAACTCAAAAATATTTATTCAATTAGGTCACAATCTGAGACTTTTGCACGTCATTGAAGATAAACAGTAAAGAGTCTATTGTGCGCTCGGAAAGATACCTCTACAAGAAGAGCGGACAAGAAAATTATTGTAGGGCTAAGGTTTTGAATGGATAGTTTTACAATATTTGGTCATTCGTTTGTTTGGAAGGCGCCGCGTGATGGTATATATTCGTAAAATATGTATGCTAAGTTAACTCTAGTTAACTAAGTTAACTCTCTCATAAAAAATTATAAGTTAAACATAATTTTTTTTCTTCTGACATAATATTATTATGGTAATTTGCTCATTTTACTTATATTTGTTGATTTATTCATAAGTTTCATATAAATTTTTCATATATTACACCATATTTTACTCATACATCATTAAACGCAAACTTAGACAACACGCGTTCGTCCCGCAGAGCTAAGAACAGGAGAGCCACAAATTAGATTAATTTGTTAATATATATATATATATATTTATAGTTTATAGTCAATCTTGTTTAAAAGTATCTTCAGCACGAAAAATGCTCATTTTTGTCAGTCCACACATCCAAATCAGCAATAATCAGCATTCGCATCTCTGCTGCTTATATTCTTCTTTCATACACCACTTTTGTAACACATTACTCTGATCCATACAGTAAGCACATCTGTAATATCTCCATAAAATCATTTAATACTACATTAAATGTCGATATTAAGATAAGGGCGTAATGATAACGTATTTATCTACTAAAACAGCTTTAGCTCTTTACGCCAACATTTTACAATATCACGCAGTTATAATTTATACGAACACTCAAGCCATATTATTGACCTGTCCAATAAAAGTGGGGGAAGCCGCAGCAAAAGCGCAGTGGACGCGGCTGGATCACATCCAGAATTATTCTTATTGGACTTTACAACTATTTCGAATAACGTCGGAATTTCAAATTGGAGTGTTTAAGTTTTGGTGAACGAAATAAAAGAGCAGAGTTGGATGTCTCTTTTTTCTTTTAAACTCATAATGCATTAACTTATTCAATGTGCACAGTGAACTTTAAAAGTGTACAGATCTGTGCTTTGAATATATACCTCTAGCACTCTGGGAATGTCATCTCAAGGATTTCCCCTCTCCTGGTATAGGTGCGCGGTAGTTCCATAATATTATATACGTTCTCAAAAACTATTTTCGCTTTGGGATTGTTTGGCTTGATTGTATGTTATGTTACGAAACTCTCATCTGCATTACCTGTAAAGCACCCTGGGCTCGTAACATTGAATAATATCATTAGAGATCCATACAAATGACATTATTTTACGACTCGACGCCCACCGCGTGACGGGCTCACTCTTGTCACGTATGCGGAACACTGGATCCATGATGAGGTGATATGGAAATATAGACAGTTTCCAAGGTCCTCGGTTTTGTTAATTACTTTTTATCAATAGGTTATTTGGTAGGTTAACTTATTAACATACATACGTACAGTCACGCCTTTTCCCGTTGGGGTATGCAGAAACTGTTCAGAGTTGCGGATGAGTGCTTCGGCGTACCCGCAGCCCCGACATATGGCGTCCCGCAGGATATCCCCCAGGGTTTTAGTCAGTCGGGAAGATCCCCTTCAGGGACTTCCCATCCTGACATAACCCGGCCCTGCCCCCCGGCATGGCCGGGTATCTGTATGCAGATTTCCCTGGGTCATAAAAAAAAAGGCAGAAACTATTCACTTGCTACGATCCTGACATACAGTTTTTGATTCGTCCACTTTCATGACATTCTTTATACATGCTCGTCAGTTGAAGGTACTTTAAACTTGACCTTTCTTTAGAACAACATCAATCTGTTCATGAGAAGAATTATGTACAAAATTTGTATAAAATTCTTTCGTTTCCCGAATCAGCAATCGCAACGAGACAAACGATTTTAAAAATTAATATAAACTGCGGCAAACGGCAACTTTTAACGAAAACTTTCAAAAAGTTGACAGTTTCTGAAATAACTTGCGGTCTTCCCGTTGAGTTGCAGCATGGGTCTCTTCAAAAGGAGAGTGAATAGAGCGTTGAAGCGTCAGCAACATACTGGCAATACCCCTGATATTGCAGGTGTCCATAGGCGGCAGTAACCGCTCACTCATCCGTAGGAGCAAAAATTTTGATGGTCTTCAACTGAAATTGCCCTGTTTACCAATGTACCATATTATACAAAGAACTGCAAAGCTCGCCTACTGAATTCTACAGTCAATGGTTCCTGTTCTCAAAGGGGTGGCATATCTTCGTATCTGAACATAAAACCTATATCAAGCCTAAAATACGAGCTAGATTTACCCCATACTGATGTTGAGCCGAAGCCCACATTTGGGAAAATAAACTAGGATTTTGTTTAAGACAATATTGAAATTCCTGATGGAAAAATCCAATGGTATCATGAATTTCACATGTCAAAGGTAGTTTTATCTCTGTGCATCATTGATATAAAGAAAAAGGGAGATGAGGTTACTAGCTTCTCGAAAATGGAAAGTTCACATTATGTCCCATTAAGGTCCACGTACGTCAGTAAGTTGTCTCGGTCGCACTTCAGTCTTATATCATTTTGCACTGCACACTGAGAAAATTGCATGTGCCAGTTGTTGAGTAAGCGCTGTGAGAACGTACCCTATCTCCCCTTCTCTTTAAATCAATGGTGAATGGTATGAATTTATAAGTAGGACAAATGCAAAAGATTGAATGAATGAATTTGTGAATAGTAAAAGTTTTTTTTTTATTTGATAATGAGTTTTTGATAATGAGTAACAAGACAAGCAAATCAGGTGCCTGATGGTAAGCATCATGATTGCCCATATCAGACACAGTGCCACCCAGTGTTTTAATATTCAAAATTCTGCGCGGACTGCACTGCGCCTGTCACCCTGAGATATGAGTTGTTTAATCTCGTCATGCCCAGTAATTTTGCTGGTAACATTGCCCTTCAGACCGGAGCAGTAATGTTTGCACATTACTACTTGGCGGATGAATAACTGGCAAAGGTGTGGTACTTCTCCACGCGGCCCCCTGCAAAAGAGACCTACCACTAATATGTATTCGCATATATATGTATATGTCATAACATACTTTGGCATAACAGCATTCAGCATAATGATCACTACGCATATTAGGCATAAATATTTCGCCATAATTTTTATTGTCATAAATATTATTAGCATAATAGTGCATCTTAAATGCACGGACACTTGTGTACCGTTTTTCAAAAACTACAAGATATTAACGGTTCCATCAGTATACATTTTTGAAACTGCTATGTTTGTGAAGAATAACCCAAATCTCTTCCCACTTCAATCTCAGGTAGTCCAACGCAATAGACGAGACCAACACAAGGTTTTGAATAGAAGTGCCAAAACTTCAATGATGAGCAAAAGTATTTATTGCATGGCGGCCAAAATATATAATAAACTTCCAGGCGGACTGAGAGAGCTACCAACCAGTTCATTTCAGAGACAATTAAAAACAATATTAGTAGCAAAGTGCTATTACACCGTCAAGGAATTTCTAGACGATAGAAACATTATTAAGTTAGACTCTACTTGACATACTACATAAAATTTAATATGACTTTTTTTTTGATATTTGTATTTTTAATTTTTTGTGACTTTTTTAATATTATAAATTGACCTGCTTCATTATTTTATTTTATATAACTAATTTGACAGATGATATTTATGACAATGATTGTGAAACTATTTTAATCTTAATTATTATTATTATTGTAAAATTTTATATTATTGCATGCTTGACGAGGCAGAGTACATTGAGACACATACTATAATTAACACCAATATTGTACATGTATTTCAGGCAATAAATGATTTTGATTTGATTTGATTTGATTAGCAATGAAGCATAATTTTCTAAAGCATAAGATTAGAAACGCATAATGATATTCACACATAGTTTTTTTTGTTATAAATATTGACTCGCATAAAAGTCCTAATTTTCTCACCTAACCTAACCTAACCAACCTTCGGATTTCGCAATATATTTTTATGTCAAATGCTATAGGTTCAGTATGCCATATAAAAATGGGACAATCAATTATGCCTAAACAGTAAGACCAATTACTACGTATGCCTAAGTTTCTATTATGCTACAGTTTTATTATGCCAAAGTATTATTATGCTAATACAATTTATGAGAAAACGTTATGCCATACAATTTTATGCCTTAAAAATTATGCCAAACGGAGGAATCCCGTTTTTTGTTTACAATTGACCTTTACAAGCATGTGTACAATATAGTTTAATAGAAGTATAGTATGCAGATGGAATGTAACCCTAAAGTATCCTGAATCAGTATTCATAACGCGGTGCGGTGGACCGCCGTCCGCGGTGCCGACATATTGCTACATTATACCGTACAATGTCTACCTAACATTGTAAGGAAGGGTTGATTCGATACTGTCGGGTTATTTATATCTCTATATATCGTATAAAGTAAAATTACACATTCATCATCATCATCTTAGCCATTTTATCTTAGAGGTCTAAGGTTCGAATCCCAAGTCGGGAAAAAAGTGTTATTGGTATTTATATTATGAATTTTCTCAGCCTAAAGTCTGGAATTGTGACCAACCGGTCACAAGTCTAGTCAACCGACTAGGTTCATATAAATACATACCTCACTATCACACAATCAAAGGATATAAAAACGTAACTAGAGAAATTTTGGGGGTAACTATTCAGTGAGTACCACCACCGTCTTAGCCTTTGGTCCACTGCCGGGCATCAATAGGGCTCTCCATAACGGGAGGTATTGCCCATACACGCTTGGCAGGCGGGTTATCAAGCACAGTTCGATCGTATAAGGCAGAGGACGCTGCTGCCCGTCCTCTGGATCTGTTAACTCTTAGCCGGCTCTTACGGCAACCACAGGTAGAGAGGGTGAGAGACTATTCTACAGCCGGTACGAGCCTCACCCTTCGGGGATATTATGTAAAATAAAATTCGATGTATTTATAAAAACATTAACATCGAGTGGGCAGATTGTAGCAACTATTCTCAAATTCCAAACAATTCGTAGTTCAGCTGAAGTTTTGGGCGCAGCGCTGGACGGGCGCCAGCTGATTCACGAACAAACCAACTTGTAAAATGCGAGACACTTTAAATACTTAGGTACTCTTGTTTATTTTAGTTTTAATTGACTACCTCTGCCATAATTGCCATAATAAAATTGGACTTTTTTAAATACTTCATCATCTCACCTTTGCCAGTTATTCATCCGCCAAGCAGTAATGTGCAAACATTAGTGTTCCGGTATGAAGGGCAATGTTACCAGCGAAATTACTGGGAATGATGAGATTCAACAACTCATATCTCATGGTGACAGGAGCAGTGCAGTGCCGCGCAGAATTTTGAATTTTAAAACACCGGATGGCACTGTGTCTGATATGGGCAATCATGATGCTTACAATCAGGCACCTGATTTGCTCGTCTTGTTACTAACTATTATAAAAAAAAATTATCATCATCAGCTGAAAAACGTCTACTGCTGAACATATGCCCCATAGAAAGTTATAACTATTCATATGAGGGATTTTGCTGTAATCACCACGCTTGTTGTGCGGCTTGAGATTCGCAGTAGTTGGAATACTTGGTGCCGGAGTGGTGCTACCCACTCTCCGTATATGTCACTCTGCCGGGTTTCACTGCTCCCACGGGATGAGAAAGGGGTGAATTATATACCGGGGAACCACATGGCCAATGACATGCCTGGAATGAAATGTCACCTAATTGAAATCTAACAACATAACAACATACATTCACGCCTTTTTCCCGAAGGGGTAGGCAGAGGTGTACCCAGGGCTCAGTCCCATAGTAGATACACCCACATTTCGCCAGTATGTTATTGGTCCCATGTAATAGGGGGCGAGCCTATTGCCATCTACCGGGCACAGTTACAAACTCCAGGCAGTTATTGAGATAATTCCTAATGGAAAAATCCAATATTTAACACTGCCTGACCTGGGGATCGAACCTCTTGATTGGCAGTCGAGCATGCGCCCACTACGCCGCCGAGGCAGACAATCTAGCCTAAGAAATTTATGTTACAAATGAGAACAGGTCCCCATTAACAGTTATTCTTATTGTCTCTATTAAGACTCTTTGTTTATGAATGTGTACCTCGAAATCTGAGAATAATAAATATTTATATTTATTCAATGGTTTAGTGTCGCGTCACCGCTTTCGAGGCTGACCTCGACGCCTAACACTTGGCACACCGTTGCAACCCTTGTCCATCTTTCTCTGGATCTATGCGGCTCACGTGACCCGCTCAGGGTCAGCGCTGGTTTGCGATTCGGGGACTTCAGTGCATATTATAACAACTGGTATACACGGACACAAGACATACGAGAATGGAAAGGGAGCCTTTGCCCAGCAGTGGCCTAGCAATAGGTTAATTTAAACGAAATTTGAACGAAATTCTGCATAGCCGCCTCGCGGCATCTTCGAAGAAAACGAATGTAACCAAACTAAATATTGTGAAACTATCTGTTGAAAAAATTAAGCCCTACAAGTTTCTTGTGCGTTCTTCTTGTAGAGGTATCTCTCCGAACGCACGGTAGACTCAGTACTGTTAATCTTCATTGACGTGCAAAAGTGTCACATTATGACCTATTTGAATAAATCTGTTTGAGTTTGAGTTTGAATTTGAAAGTGTTGTGTAAATTGTCCTATTAAAATAAACGTTGACTTGCGAACCTCTCGTTTAATCGAAATCGCTGATAATAATAAAATCAATGCAAAGCGCGTAGCCACTGCTTCGGCGTAGCATCCGCTACGTATGATCGTAGCATGGCTACGAATGGGTTTTCTCATACTAATCTAAATAATCTAGAATCTAGATCTAGCTTCAAATGCAAGCACTATTATATTATAGTAGTAAGGAAGTACACTGAAATGTTAATTTTTGTTTTCCTTTGTTGTTTTTGAAAAATGATTTTAAACTTGTTATATAAAAACAGCCTTATTTAAGAAATGATAGGATCATAATTACAGCTCAACTTTATAAGAGAAAAATAATTAAAATGATGCCAAAAAGCAAATTAAACAGGAAAATAAACACCGGATATCATTATGGTTGTTGAGAGCCTTTTTATACGAAGCTTTGGAGATTTATTTCGGCAAATTACCGGAAACCGGATTGTTTTGATGTCGTCTCAGTTTGGCCGATTCATGTTATGCCATTTAATCTGCTTTGCGTTATTTATATTGCAGTTTGATTAATGTAATTGATAAATTAATATAAAAAGTACATATTATTATGATAATGAGTAACAAGACGAGCAAATCAGGTGCCTGATGGTAAGCATCATGATTGCCCATATCAGACACAGTGCCACCCAGTGTTAAAATTCAAAATTCTGCGCGTCACTGCACTGCGCCTGTCACCCTGAGATATTAGTTGTTGAAACTCTTCATGCCCAGTAATTTCGCTGGTTACATTGCCCTTCAGACCGGAGCACAGTAATGTTTGCACATTACTGCTTGGCGGATGAATAACTGGCAAAGGTGTGGTACTTCCCCAGGCGGCCCCCTGCTAAAGAGGCAAACCACTACATAAAAAAATGAAATTTAAAAATTATATTATAAATGATATTATAATAACATAACATACAATCACGCCTTATTCCTGATGAGTTAGGAAGTTGGCAGAAGTGTACCCAGGACTCATAGTGAGTCCAACAGTAGGTGCATCCACATTTCGCTAGTATGTTAACATAACATAACATACATTCACGCCTTTTTCCCGAAGGGGTAGGCAGAGGTGTACCCAGGACTCAGTCCCATAGTAGATACACCCACATTTCGCCAGTATGTTATTGGTCCCATGTAATAGGGGGCGAGCCTATTGCCATCTACCGGGCACAGTTCCAGACTCCAGGCAGTTATTGAGATAATTCCTAATGGAAAAATCCAATATTTAACACTATGCCTGACCTGGGGATCGAACCCGGGACCTCTTGATTGGCAGTCGAGCATGCGCCCACTACGGCCACCGAGGCAGTCTAGTCTAGGCTAGTATGTTATTGGTCCCATAATAGGGGGCGATCCTATTGTAATATACGAAGATATGCTATTCCGACCACACTTAGTATGGGATAAAGGCAGGAATATTATGACACGTAATGTTAATTAATTTGATACATAACGATAATTATTATTGAATAATATAAATCGCGCCAGGTACCTGTAATTACATATCATAGGCTTGCCCCATATTACATGGGACCAATAACATACTGGCGAAATGTGGGTGTACCTACTATGGGACTGAGTCCTGGGTACACCAGTACCTACCCTTTCGCGAAAAACGCGTGATTGTATGTTATTATGTAACATAACGAAAAATATTTTTTCCGAATTTCCTTATTATAAAAATTAATTAAGGAACAAAGTGACCTTTTTACCGTAAATAATTGTCAATTTTTAACTCAAAGGCAAAGCCTTTGTTAGGAATCAAAGTTTAAAGGTCGTCAATTCCCCTTAATAGACCCTTCGTCGAGGGCAAAAACATGGGCAATTTTACTTATCTCGGCAATTTTATTTTTTGCATGGTTTGGTAAATGTCCAATCCGATTAGTGGCCTAAATTGGGGCATTACGTCCGTATCGCGGAATGCAGATGTTTTGTACAACCGTTAGAGCATTCACTAAGGGAGTTATCAATCGTACGCCATCCTGTATCCAAGGCACATCAAGAATTTGTTCACGTTCATATCTTTATTTGTGCGTTTTTTCTGTTTGTATGCAGCTTTCATTTGTTTTAATGATATTTCATTTTCAACATTAATTGGCGTGGTTATTTATGTAAATGAGTGCTATACCTGTTTACCTCACCCTCCAAGAAAATCGGCAGATAAAATGTGCTTCCCTTGGGGAAATGTCAATCGCTACTACGCTTTAATACTTTACGGTAAAATCACAAATGAGTACAACACTGCCCTCAGCATTTCGGAGATTTCGTTTTCCCTTTTGGTATTGTTTAGTTTTTGAATGAAATGTTAGTCTGTGTCATTGAACTAATTTCAAAGTATTTTTGTCACTCTAATTAATATTATGACGGCGAATGTTAATAGGTATGATCGTAACTTTTTCTCGTTAGAAATATTTTGTTGTAGTCACATTTCACGTGTATTAATTTTTTCGTTGAACGGGCGATTTCTAATTCGTAAACCGATTGCCACAGGCTACGATTCCGCCCCGCGCGCTGCAACATGCTCCTCTGAACTGATTTGTGCGAGAACTACTGCCATAAAATAGATACACGTGACTTTAGAGTAGAGGGGATTAGTCTAAAACCTTACCATGGAGGTATAAAAAGTTGCTAACAACATCACATGGTTATTGACCTCTGGTACAATGGTATTTTAAGAGGATGCCAGCTGATTAATTTTTTTATGATAGCGATTGACAAGACGAGCAACAAAAGTGCCTGGGCAAGCATCATGATTGCCCATATCAGACACAGTGCCACCCAGTGTTTTAAAATTCTATATTCTGCGCGGCACTGTACTGCGCTTGTCACCCTGAGATATTAGTTGTTGAAACTCATGTCCTCATGCCCAGTAATTTCGCTGGTAACATTGCCCTTCAGTCCAGAACACAGTAATGTTTGCAAATGTAGTGATTTATTTAGAATAAGTCTGTTATTTTGTACTAAAAGAAGAAAGCAACTCAACGTCATTGACTAAAGGTATCTTAATTGCCAGAAAATTTATATTCCTAAAATATCAATTATTAATTGTAGTAGTTTAATATAATTATAAGATTTTATGATGCGATAATATTTACTATAGATTGTTGATCTATGAATATTTAAAGCATTGAAAGTATTTGTATCTCCTTGATAAAATAGTCTTTGATCGGGAATATTCGTGTAAGTTCGTAGTTCGTTCGCTATTGCGAGTGGTGGGAGAGCAACTAGAGGGGGCTCCCTACCAAGCATCGCAATAGGGAGCGAAGAAGTTGGTCGGTAATTGAAACTCGGCTGTAAGAGTGAACGGTCATCTTCTTATAATATATTATTAGTGAGAAAAGTACTGTAGTTTCATTATACACATTACTGCTTGGCGGATGAATAACTCATCAGTAACCCAAAATGTTCCACTTGTAAGTTCGTCACAAGTGGGTATCTGTATTATTGTTATGATTCTTACACTAAACTTGCGTAGTAAACTCTTAGTTATAGCAATTAGTTACTCGTATAGTTTCTACAGAAAAAGCTGGGCTAGAAAATAAGCGATTTTCATAGATCATAGATTCATAGATCTAGCATATGCTGAATGCACCCCTTTTGCCTTCATATTATATCATATTATATCGTGTTAGTAATAAGTTTAATTTTATTTATTTATAATTGTCATAATGTCTACGGTGAATCGCGTACACGCGATTTTCTAGAAGGTTATTTATATTGAGAAAGCAATTATTATTACTATTATTTATTTACATTTTGCTTGTTTTTGTAGTGTTAGATATTATATTGATTTGATGTTGTAATTTTTGGAGGCAATAAATATTTTTTTTTATTTTTATTTATTTAGATGTAGATAAATGTCAGTACCGGTGGTAATCTACTTAGGTACATATAATAATATAAAAAATATATAAATGGCATTAAAACTATAAAGTTTGACAATGACTATTGCGCTATAATAAGGAATCGTATGGCACTCATTTAATTTATGTCAAAACCAGACCAGTAGAATATTAAGTCTCTCAATAACAAAAGTGAGTATTATACGTAATATTACGTCTTCCGACGTCCACTGCTGAAAATAGGCCTCCCCCATAATATATTTACATAATTGCTAAAATTTTTACATACTAATTTTATATGCTGGGCTGGAGGGTGCAGGGAATCCAAAAACTCTTTTATATGAGTTTTGGGGGGAAGCCGAAGAGTAGGTACTGTTTGGCTCCCGTATCTTTATCAATTATCGGTGCATTTTCGAGTGTTTAACGTGTAATAATGGTGGAATATTTCGTGTTGAGTGTTTTCGAAGATACACAAGTCTGTTGGCAAGTAATGCGAGAGTTGAAATGTGATTTTTCGTGTTCCCACCAAAATTCCGGCAGCTTCTTGTAAAGACCACCACTTTACTAGAGCTGTGACTTTATTGAGCTTGCCCTGACTCTGAATTGACTAATTCACCATATTAAATTAAAAATTTATATAACTTGACACTGGCAAATATACTACCGTGTGAGTCCATGAATGTCCCGTGTAAGCAGGCTATAAATACAAAGCTTGACACTGGCAATACATCCGTGTGGGTCCATAAAAGAACAAATAAAAGCTTAAGAAGCATCGAGGCAGGCGAAACCTGGCTGGAGCGCAGTGTCGGTGCTTTGTGACGTCGATTCAAGGCCAATAGTGAGCTGGCCGTGACGTCAGCGGATATGGTAAAGTCGCTGGATATAGTCATCCTTGCCGATTTCGGCTACGGTGTCTATCACTGCTTTACGACAAGCTAGTTTGCACAGTGCGGTTTCGTTTATGGGCCCGCAAGTGACTCACATATTCGATCTTAGCAACGAACGTACGCAAACAACTGTCACAGGTCAGGACACCACTGACATAATTGTACATCGATATAAAGAAAAGGGGAGATAGGTTACGTTCTCCCAGTGTTTACTCAACAAATGGCACGTGCAATTTGCTCAGTGTGAAGTTTGCACAGTGACATATAATGAACAACAAATATAAAAAGACCGAAGTGCGACCGAGATAACAATATTATTCTTTCTTACGACCTTTACTGACGTACGTGGACCTAATGGGATCTAATTTAGAGAAGCCAGTACCTCGTCTCCCCTTTTTTTTATATCAATGTAATTGTAGCGGATATTTGGTATGCTTTTTAGTTGGTGCCGTTTCAAATCTAGGTCAGACTTTCTTTGATCTTCAAATTCGTATACGTTCCGCTGCACAAGATGTCTCCATTCCGAGCAGTTACTCATCAATTCCTCCCAAATATTGCATCTTTTCATGTGTCTTTTCTGAACATCTTTGTATCTGAGGAATTGGCCACCATGTTTCCGCTTGCCATCCTGGAGTCGCTGGGTATATTAATACTTAAATCATAACCCTCTCTTTTCGGCTTTGCGCTTAGTAAAATTTTATTTCACCTTTACTGTCGACCTTCAACATGAAACCATCCTCTTTATACATTTTGTTTTACTAGTTCCAGTGATTGCATCGAGCCCTAAAAATTTTATCGTTTCAACTGTACCTTTCCGCACATCACAATACAAGACACAACTGCTATAGTTTAGATTATCGATGTTTCTCCGCGCGTGCTCTGACCAGATGCTTTACCTAAAAACCACAGCTTGGAAAAAGGGTATATTGATTTATCTGCCTATGAAATTCAACTCGCCGATGCCTGTTAGTTCTTTCGTGATTATGGCGTATGCAACTGCGTCGAAATATTGGCAAACTTACAAAACGTTGAATCATGGTAATTATCACTTAAAAAGTGTTCCTAATGCTTACAACCATGATATTTTCAAATCAGATATAGCTTCAAAAGTGCAGCAAGTTTTACAATTTAATACTCTTTATTGAAAACAAAATAAAGAAAAAACATGATGGAGACCACGGACTAGCAAGCGCAGCGTAGGATGTCCAATGTCCATCCACAAGATGGACAGACGATCTAATAAGGATGGCAGGAACACGCAGGATGCATGCCGCTTACAACTGGACTGGATAGAAATCTAAAGGCGAGGCATATGTACAGCAGTGGATGTCCTATAGCTGAGATGATGCTGAATTCTTATTAGTTGACACTGGGCGACTTTATCGCTTTAAGTGTTCTCTTCCAGGCAACCAGCCTTTGAAAGGATAGAGGTATGAAAGAGAGAGGTTTTAAAATTGTAGTGTGCAGGGACCGTTACACAATGCTAGTGTGTAAAAACAGTTTGCAAAATTTTGCATGAAAATGTGTTGCACATAGGTTTGAGTACGCTGGATATCGGCATAGTTTCCGTTGCCTTATTTGATAAGTATGACTAGTTGAATGGCGCGCGGTTGCTTGTCAATAATCAAAGAGCTATAGCAGTCGTAACATGACTGCGTGTCATTTATGTATGAATTTTTATGTGCTATAAACTTGATTTGCGCGCGTCCCGTCGTTTTTATGGCGTGACTTCTTATCTTGTCAAGCGGAGCACGTATCGAGCATGAGTCATTAGTTGGACGGGTATAGCTGCTTGTTAAGTTTCGGTCCATTGATCTGTATATATGGATCGATTGCTGACTAGATGATGCGAAAGTCAGCTAAATTATTTCAGAGATTTAGTTGCGTCTCATGTAAAAATTTTTAACTTTGTTGAAACGATTTCTTAACATTCTCTGTCCTGTTTTTAAACGAGTAAGTAAAAACTGATAAAAATTGTTATATTTGTCGGCCATATTATTATTAGGTTTAATAATATACTATATAATTTACCTATAAGTGTAGCGGCTATAGGCAACATGACACCAAATGTACGGACGTTTGCAATATTGGCTGCAAAGGCAGCCAATATTGCAAACGTCTAATGCCGCGGCTAATGCCCGG
Organism: Hemistola chrysoprasaria; assembly: GCA_947063395.1. NCBI lineage: Eukaryota > Metazoa > Arthropoda > Insecta > Lepidoptera > Geometridae > Hemistola > Hemistola chrysoprasaria. The sequence goes on from OX346725.1 coordinate 2,193,099, forward strand.
AGCATTAGCCGCGTGTCCGCGTATATATGTTTGCCTAAAATCAATAAACTTTATAATAATATTAAGACTTTCTCATTCAACTGCCAACACAAAACCTTCTGATCATCATAAGGGCATAAGTAACATAACATCATAAGGCAATAATAACACATTCCAAACTAGACTCGCGAAAATAAGCGATAAAGATAGATTGCAATTATAACTAACAACATTTTTTTATATGAAATGATAATATTTATTTGCAAGACAGATTTTTTTAGTTATATAGGTTCAACTTATTTCACCAGCATATGACATACAATTTAAAAAAGTTAATTTGTTAATTTACAATTCATAGGTACTTAGCTACTGAGATTATTAATATCCAAACTAATTTTAAAGCTTAATTGTAAATTAATAACTTAAAAAAATTGGTTGTCTGTAAAGTCGGTTTACTGATGAAAGTTGAACGTGACAACGCGCTCACTCAAATAGGAGAGAGACGGATGTCGAACGCAGCCGAACGCAAAGGCCGATTGTGCTTCTTTGTCGCTCGTTCCGCGCTCTCGCTTGCACTTCAAGCCTTACATGGAACGCCTCAGAGCGAGGTAACGCCGCATGAGTCATGTTTTTTCGTGCGTGCGTCGAACGAGCCGGCGCTCGTTCGAATTATAAGACGTTGTCACGTCAAAAAATAACAATTTGGCCGAAGCAAAAATAGGCTACATAAGTCATTTGTAGTGGTAGGCCTCTTTTGCAGGAGGCCGCCTGGGGAAATAACACACCCTTGCCAGTTATTCATCCGCCATGCAGTAATGTGCAAACACTGAAGGTCAATGTTACCAGTGAAATTAATGGGCAAGATGAGTTTCAACAACTAATATCTCAGGGTGACAGGCGCAGTGCAGTGCCGCGCAGAATTTTGCATTTTAAAACACTGGGCACTTTGTCTGATAGGGGCAATCATGATGCTTACCACCAGGCACTTGATTTGCTCGTCGTGTCACTCACTATTATAAAAAAAGTAAAAAATGTGCGATATCTAAAGACACAGGTCAATGGTTAGGTCAGTTATTTTAAGTTAATGTGCGTGCGTGATGTAGGCGTTAGTGTCTCGAGTGATGAATGGACAGATTGCCACATTATTTTAGGGTATCTTTGGCTAATTTATATGTCTGGGTCGACGTTTAAATCTTATATTGCCCACTAAATTATGATATTACTCTATTAAATTCTCGTATATTGAGACGCAGGTAGGGAAGCGCAATATAGTTATAAATAAAACATTCTTACATTTTTTTATGATAGTGAGTGGCAAGACGAGTAAATCAGGTGCCTGACGGTAAGCATCATGTTTGCCCATATCACACACAGTGCCACGCAGTGTTTTAAAAGTCTAAATTCTGCGCGGCACTGCACTGCGCCTGTCACCCTGAGATATAAGTTGTTGAAACTCGTCATGCCCAGTAATTTCGTTGTTAAAATTGCCCTTTAGACCGGAACGCAGTAATGTTTGCACGTTACTGCTTGGCAGATGTATTGGCAAAGGTGTGGTACTTCTCCAGGCGCTCCCCTGCAAAAGAGGCCTATCACTACAAAAACCTTCAAACAAAATAAAATCACTAAGGTAGGAATAATGATAAATTGAGCTCGTGAATATTTTACTTATATTATTAATGTTACCGAATGATATGTCAAAATTAACATAAGGCAATATTATTGTCTTAAATTGTGATGTTAAGTCTTTTTCTATAATCCGAAAATCGCCGGCTTTAAGAAGCCTTAACTAATGAATACCACATAATCAATCGATTACGTAATTTCAAAATAACGTGAAAATTACGTAAGCAATGTTGTCGACAACATTGCTTATAAACTAAGGTAATCTGTCACAGTGTATTTTAAACAGTATGTATTTTCGAATTGAAGAGAAAGGAAAATACATACAATTAGATTTCGCGTTCCGACTGCTTTGCTCGACTAAACTGTACTGCAATCTGTACAACTTACTTGACCTTACATTAGTGTAGCTTCAAACAGACATGTTCATGCACGCAAATGTTTGACCTGGCCGGGGATCGAATTAGGGGCCTGCGGGACCGAAAGCAGAATTACTACCATACTACCATCTGAGCCAACGAGTTTGTTAAATATATATTAATTTACACTGTGGTTTGAAAAATATTAGTGTTATTCGAAGGAAAGTCAATGTTTTCTTTAATCCACCGCCTTATCAACGTCAATCCACTTTACCTACGTTTTATATAGATAGAAATAATAATTATAATGTTGTTTTAAGTTATAGTTAAATTATTATTGACAGGCGCGTGCTCCAACTAGATATCGCCGTCATACTTACTTGTCAAATGCAAATACATTATAATAAGTAGATATAATGTCTTTGGTCAAATGCGGCCACTAATACTACATTCATTCCCACCCGCTACTTATCCTATCGTGCCCCTATCCGTCCAAAAGATGGTTGCCTGGAAAAGACCGCTTAAAGCGATAAGGCCGCCCATGTCGACTAATAAAAATTATGAATTATATTATAATTAATTATTAAGTATAATTAATTATATTTATACTTAATAATTAAGATAGAGAAAGGATTGCTTAGATGGTTCGGACATGTGGAGAGGATGGACGAAAGGAGATTGACAAAGGAGATTTATAAGGTTAGTGTGAATGGTCAAGTTAGTAGGGGTCGACCTAGGAACAAGTTGATGTTATCTTATGGAAAGGCCAGGCAACCGACGAGCATGCATGAAGAATGTGATGAAAGTGGAAGAAGCGAAAGTTGTATGTCAGGATCGTAGCGAGTAGAAAGAAAAGTCTCTGCCTATCCCAACGGGAACAAGGCGTGACTGTATGTATGTATGTATACTTATTGGATCAAAATACACAGTAAATTTTTAAATGATTTCATTACACATAGTACTTAGGTGTATATTTTTTATATAACGTTATAATGAGCAGATGGCAGACAGCTTAAAGACATTGTTCCTTTAGTGATTCGATTGTTATCGCTAAGAACACGTTCATCGGACCCGCCTCGATTCTGTTAGGGGTGTGAATTCGGTAGCGTATGCCGAATATTCATGAGAATTTACACATTTATGAGTGACTCTGACTCTTTTGATATATTATTTCACCTGTTATTTTAAAGATTTATTCAAATAAGTCACAGTCTTACACTTTTGTACGTCAATGAAGATAAACAGTAATGAGTCTGCCGTGCGTTCGGAGAGATACCTTTACAAGAAGAACGCACAAGAAACTTGTAGGGCTTAATTTTTCAACTGATTGTTCTACAATATTTGGTTTGGTTACATTCGTTTATTTTGGAAGGTGCCGCATGGTGGCTATGCAACAGTTTTCAAGCATCTTTGTCCTCTATGTACGGATTAACTTTAAAATAAGCCTTCTTTAGTAAAGTTGATTTTATATAGGTTTTGAATTTACCCTCTGAGAGCCCCGGTATCTCTTTTAGGATTTTATTATAGAAACGTATACTATGTCATCATCATCATCATCATCATCTCAGCCGTTGGTAATCCACTACTGAACATAGGTCTCCCCCATAAAGGGGGGGTTTTGCAATACACGCGACACGCTTGGCAGGCGGGTTGTCGAGCGCAGTTCGATAGTTTTTTGCAGAGGTCGCTGCTGCCCGATGGCACGAATCACACGTTTTTGTAGTTGGAGTATTGTATTAAAGAATTGAGATTGAGATTGAGAGATGAGTAGATCATTGGATACTTAAAACATAATATATTTCCTTGTATTATTTTTGGGGCCCTCGTCAGTTCCATAAATGTTTTGCGACCCACAATGGAATATTCTTTAAGATGAAAGCAAATTAAAAAAAAAGACATCTTTACAATGGCTTTTCTATTCGGTGCCAATATTACATACATCCATCCAACTAGTATTTTCTTAGCCCTTTATTATGTCTCGTGGAGTTCTCTTCGAGTGATTGTATCGGGATTCTTGAAATCACATCTCAATTCGTTCGGATGGCGGTCCATGCGGTTTGCGTATGATTTGAGCTTTGCCTTTATTACTTCTCTAAATCTTTGAATTCACGTTTAAAATTACCTCAAAAAAAGAGAAATGAGATAAAAGAAGGGAATATTTTTTTTCGTAAAAGCAATACAAAGTTAAATTTTCAAAGCGCTACCATAGTTTTATATAAATTACTATACTTAGTAATTTAATTCATACTTGAAAGAAAATTTTCCAAAATTATATTCTTATTAGATCCATAAAATATATATAACAAGAAATTAATTCTGAGCGCTCGAGTTATCAAAGGCCGCAAGTTGTAACTCTTGCTCCAAACCATTGATCTTTAACATTAAAGGATATTACGGATATTATGAATATTATGAATATTAAAATATAATAAATTTTGGTATGCAATATAAAGATAAAACCAACGGAAGCTGGGCAATAAACAATAAACAAAAAGCTACACTATTTGCGGTACATTTAGAACAAATATTCCAACCAAATGACGATTCAGCAGATGTGATGCTGAATACACAAATCATGCACCCTGAGACGAATAATATAATACTGGTTACACCGAGAGAAGTGTACAGTGAAATTTGCAAGCTAAAGCGAAAAAAATCTCCTGGTTTCGACCTAATCACAGGAGAAGTTTTAAATAACTTACCCAGAAAAGCCGTGGTAAAACTTACTACCATCATCAATGCTACTTTCAGACTTCAACACGTCCCGGAGTTGTGGAAAGTAGCTGAAGTAATTATGATACCTAAGCCAGGTAAACCTCCCAACGAAACAACCTCCTACAGACCAATATCACTGTTACCTATAATGTCAAAATTATTTGAAAAGCTCTTATTAAAGCGACTGAAGCCTATCATCCAAGAACGTAATCTGATACCTGATTATCAATTTGGATTCAGAGAACAACATTCCACAATAGATCAGGTACACAGAATCACCAACGTAATAGAAAAATGCTTAGAAGAAAAGAAAGTTTGCTCTAACGTTTTCTTGGACGTAGCCCAAGCTTTTGATAAAGTGTGGCACGAAGGCCTAATATTTAAATTAAAAAATATGCTCCCATTAAGGTATGCTGATCTTCTGGAATCATACCTTACACAGAGAATGTTTCGAGTACGACAGGAAGACGCCTACTCATCACTCAAACCTATTAAAGCTGGAGTACCACAGGGAAGTGTTTTGGTTCCAGTCCTGTACCTCTTATACACTTGTGATATTCCAGAGTTAGAACAAAATACAATGGGGAATGTCTATTTATTTTTGTTTTTTGTAATTTCAAAACCATTTGGAGGAATAAGGTTGCTGATCACTACCCATTACTTAAAAACAGAAAATAATCACGGATTATTATTATTTTCGGATTTAATTGAATAACCTTCATTTGACCTTAGATGACGTCACACGTAGATTAATGGAAAAACGTGTGAGCCTAAAAAAAAAAAAAAAAAAAGTGAAATGTCCTTTTATGTCATTAAGTTGTCAAATGTCGATGTATGTAAACATAACCTATATCTAGCCGACTGCAAAATCTTAGAAAGTTACTGTGATTTTATTGTTTACTGGCAGCTTCTTGTAAAGACCACCACTTTACTAGAGCTGTGACTTGACTGGGCTTGCCCTGACTCTGAATTGACCATATTAACTTGAAAATTTATATAACTTGACACTGGCAATACATTCGTGTGGGTCCATAAAAGAAGAAAAAAAAAAAGCAATGAACAGTTTTTTTAGAAAAGTGGGGTTATAGGTGTGTGATAATATAATGACATTGACAATCTGAATTTCATTGCCTTTTTTTTTTTCTGTTGAGGCCGCAGTCACCGTCTATAAAGCTTATGATGACGTCATCATCACCAAAAATTCTCAAATTTTTAAAAATGTTTTTAAAAATAACTACGACGAAAATAGCAAAAATATTCAAATTAGTTTCTTATATTGCTCTATATTTTCATTATCTAAAATAAAAATGGAGGTCAAGATAATTTGGACATTCCCCATTGCAACATTTGCAGATGATACCGCAATTATGGCAACAGGGTTCACTCATGAGGAAGCAGTTAAAAAGGTTCAAACAGCAGTAAACATCATCTTTGATTGGACCAAAAAATGGAAAATTAAGCTAAATGAATCTAAGTCTAGTCACATAGATTTTACTAACAAGAGGACAAGCTATCATCCGGTTTTTATAAACAACACGGCCATACCATATGAAAATACCGCAAAATACTTGGGTATGACTCTAGACGCAAAGCTCCGCTGGAAGTCACACGTTAAGAAAAAACGTGATGAACTGGAGCTTCGCTATAGGTCAATGAACTGGCTGATTGGTAGACACTCCAAACTGTCAGTTCACAATAAACTGATAATTTATAAACAAGTCCTAGCACCTATTTGGACTTATGGCATACAGTTATGGGGATGTGCCAAAAATAACAACGTAGAAATTATTCAACGGTTTCAGAATAAAGTACTAAGGAGTATAGTGAACGCTCCTTGGTACGTAAGAAACGAAGACCTCCACCGTGATCTCAAAGTGGACCTCGTCACTAAAGTTATTAAAAAGTTCGCGGAAGCCCACGAGCATCGGCTTCACCATCACGTGAACGTCGAGGCCATCCAGCTCCTCGACACCACGGGACTAGTGAGAAGACTAAGAAGGAAAAAACCTTTTGAGTTAGTTTAAGTGCAGTTGTAAACAATTAGTGTAATGCAGTGTTAGTGCCGCGTATAAAGAACACATGAAAAAAGTGTCTACCTTGTCATAATAGAGACAATAAGAATAAGTGTTAATGGACACATTCTTAGTTTTAACGTTTATCTAGCAGTTTAAGTTAAAGATAAATTACTTATTAGCCTCCAAGAGGCTAGATTGTAATTGGATGACATTCCTTTCTCGGCATGTCATTTATGAAAAAAAAAAAAAAAAAATAAGTTGGATAGATGACTCTTTTTTGGTACCAATATTATACAGAAAAAAAAAAAAATTAGATAATTTAACAATTAAGTGGCGTCCTTATCACTCAAAGTGTTTTCCTCCAGACAATCGTGCAGAGACAGGAATCACAGTTACTGGAACGACCATTATTTTATAATTTCTTTAATTATTAAAATACTGTACCATATACTGGGTACCATGGAGCTTCGAAGAGACGTGTTTGATATTTTGTAGTCTAAATTCTATTTGTAAATTCTAAATTCTATTTTTGTTACAAATAGAATATAGAATCAATACAAAATATCAAACGGGTCTCTTCAAGGCTGGAGCATATGAATTTGATAAAGTCGTTACATAAAATCGTTTGATAAAAATGGTGGCTAAAATGGTGGGTGGTGCTAAAATGGTGGGTCCCATGGGTGGTACCAACCATTTTATTTGAGTTTGAAATGAGTTGAATATTAACAAAAATAATATACTCAATTATCCAAAAACTTCGAGACAAAGAATGTAAGCAACTGCAAAGAAACTGCTGCAATTTACTATCACCGTTGAGTTTAACTTTAGATGCATATAAAACATAGTACGATATCCATAATATAAGGTAAATGAGCATCGGCCAAACGGAAACTTACCCTCACCCTGCCGTTCCGTGCTAAAGGAAAAATTACAAAACTTTCCTGTCATTATTCAAAAGTACCCTCAGATTTGCCCTTCGCGCCATTCCGGCGAGTGTCACGGCTAAATTAGATTTTGTTTTTGTCTTTGATATTTAGGATCAGGAGTAGAAACGTTATTAAAGGCTGACCTATATCGAGCGCTTGAAATGCGGACGAAGCTGCGAGGCGTGAAACATGAGTGTGAAACTGTTTCGCGTATTTTTCGCATGTTCACGCCTTGTTTCCCAAAATTAGTCGGGTTTTGGCCCTCGACAAAGGGGAACAATTCAATGCCCAACATTGCAGATTTTGTGAGGTGTGCGAATAGCATTAGAAATTAGTGAGCGTATGTAGGTTCGGAGGGCTTTGCTCGGGGTTTCTCTGTGAGATCGGATCAGAATGAGGAGATCCGTAGACGAGCGAAAGTCACCGATATAGCCCAGCGGCTTAATAACTTGAAGTGGCAATGGTCAAGGCACATAACACATAGAACTAATGGCCAATGGGGCTGTAAAGTTCTCGAATGACGACTACGGACCGGAAACGCAGCTTAGGACTTCCACCACAAGGGGGACAGACGATCTGATAAGGACAGCATATAGGCACACAGCATACAGCACACAGCATAGGACAGAAGAGGCAGATAAGGAACATAGGCATTCCTCATAGATATCCATCTAGTCCGGTTGTAAGCAACTTGCATCAAGCGTGTTCCTGCTGTCTTTAGTAGATTCGTCTCTCTATCTTGTGGGTGACCGACCTACATGGTGCTTGCCAGTCCGCGGTCTCCATTCGAGAACATTACGGCTTCATTGGCCATCATTTTATCATTCTATATCATTCATTCTACGTGCTATGTGCCTTGGCCATTGCCATTTGAATTTGCTAATCCACTGAGCTATGTCGGAAACTTTCGTTCGTCTATTAAGGATCTCCTCATTTCTGATTCCATCTCGTAGATTAATAAAAAGAAAACAGGTATGATTTTGTAAGAGTAACTACTATAGCCCTCAGTAACGATGCGGTTCCGGGGTTTCTAGAATCTTTGAAGGTTTCATCAAAAATTCACCATCAACTATAAATCCTGCTTCCAAAATCCTCCAATCTTGCAGCATCGAATATTGATGGAATCATCAACAGGAAAGCAGTCGCAAATAAGGCACGAGGTTAATAAACAAACTTAAATATTTAACTACTTGTTGCTTAAATGTGCAAAGTACGGAAAACTTTTCTAATTTCGCGTCGAAAATAACTCTATGGATTAGGCATGGGAAAAACGGTGATTTAAAATAAATGAATAACTGTGGCGTCGTGAAACGGTTTTAATTTGGTAACTGTTACAATAATACCAGTGAAATAACTTGGCTTATTGCGACGCTAGAATATTTTCAAAGGGTTGTAATTCTACCGATCAGGTGGGCAAAATAATTGGAACTATGGCCTCTCAGTCGCCATATTGAGAACGTTATTGACAAGTTCTCTCCTAGCGACGATTTATCTGAACGTTATGATGGTAGGAATATAACTTGTTTCTAAAACTGTAATCAAATAAGAAAGATCAAGAAAGATTTTGAAAATGGCCTATAAAATTTGTTTTTTGGACACAATTATATGTGTTCAAAATTATTGATTAATTACATTAGTCGTAATCTATGATTTTGAGTTATTATGAATTTGATTTTCAGGAAAGTTGGGGCTCGGTGCGCTGGCTAGCTAGCTGTTATTATTTCACGGGTATGCTTGCTAAATACTTACATTATAACTGAAGCGTAACGTGAATTATTATTTAAGCATAAACATTATACAATAAAGTCACGTTGTTTCCGCTGTGTTAGGCAGATCTGTTTTGCTCCACTCGCTACAAGTCTGCCACATGACTTTCATGGCAATCTTCATACATGCTCGTCGGTTGAGGATACTTTTGAACGTTCATTCCGTTATGACATCATTAAGCTATCTCATAACTGGTTAATATAACGGGTGATTTGTGATTTGTGCCATCTCTATGATGTATAAACTCCGAATGGCAACGAGGTTAACCGTCGGTTTAGTCGCGCTCTCTCAGTTACTGAAGTCAGTGGGCCAGATTAATGGATGCCCACTTTAAAAAGTACAGATTAGATGTACCTTGTTTGACCCAAATAAAACTCTAGAACTGTAATTAGTAGATGTAACAAATGCTTGCTTGTAAAATTAGCAATTTGTTAAAATAGTATCCACCTGTGGCTGCCATAATGTACGTGACGTAACGGATAAACTTTAGGAGAGTTAAATGAGATTATATGGACATGTCTTGCGTGGTCTACGCATCAGCTATCAGAGTATTTAGGAAACAGGTTTCTAGGCATTGTTCTCGCAGGAGCAAAACCTCGCGGTAGGACGAAACGACACTGGATTGACGTCATCAGGGACGATATGAAAGCCGACGATTTTAACAAAGAGGATGCCAAAAACCGTGCGAAGTGGAGGAAGAAATGTTGGAGAGCAGACCCTGGCTATAGACGGAATAATTGCTATCGAGAAGTCTTACCAGAGATTTGACGGCTGGTCAAGTATTGTTGAGGTTAGTTGGAGCAGCTCAGCTAAATAACTTATGGGGTAACATTTTGACGTATCCTCACTTTAAAAATAATTTCGGGATTTTATAGATTTGTTTATTTATAAATTTTTGTTTTGCCATTATTGGTGCCACACCATTATGTGCCACATCTTCTCTATCCGTAAGAGCCGGCTAAGGATTATCAGATCACGGGCAGCAGCGTCCTCTGCGTAAAACAGTCGATCAAACTGCGCTCCTCAACCTGCCTGCCAAGGCGGGTATTGGGAAAACGCGCAAGCAGATCTACAATCTACACGTCCGTACTTGTTCACACGTCTTTAGCAGTTCCAGAATCCAGGCTGACATTGAGATAAATCCTAACGGTAAAACATCATGATCGGCAGTCGAGTCGATGTTAACTGTTTTAAACTTACAAAAATATGTCAGTCACTACATGAACGTTTTCTGTCTCGTTGATCCAATTTCCGCTTCAATCTCCTACACTAGTGCTATTTTACACAAAATGTTGTGCGAATTGCATTTGCACTTAGCTCTACAGGATATGACGGAATAGAAAATGAGTTTGAACATACTGTTTGAAATATAACATGGCGTTGCTTGCCTTTTACCTTGGCCTTGGTTTGTCATGCATACAATGCAATGAGTAAACGTTATATTTTTTTTATTTATATTTTGTCAAATATTCCTAATATCTCCCTGTACTTGTAACAAAAGCAGAACTATTTCATAAGAGGAACAGTCGGAAAACATAACTTATAAAATAACTTGCAAGAATACGAAAAAATAAATAAACCTAAACACTCTAGCAATACCCACGGATTATGTGGAAAATAATAAGAATTGTGCCTTAGTAGATATTCAGGGTATATAGTATGAGAGCTGGTTAATCATTTTTGTAATGTCTTATCATAATATTACCTTTATTATGTACCTCCTCGAAAACTCACATTTTAGTCTAATAAACGGAAAGGCTGCTGTCAACTTCCTATGAGCTTTCGGCCACGAATGAACAGACTTGTGACGCATATTAATATTTAATAATTCAATAAAATAACACTTTTTAACCACTTTTATTATTTTATTACTTTTGTAATATATCACAAAAGTAATAAAATAATAATGATAAAAAAATCTTAAAATTTAATGTAAAACGACATTATCGGAGTTACTATTCGAAAATGTTCCGCCAATCCAGCATACTTCACTTTAACCAAAAATTTTTATGAGTTTGTTAATTTTTAAGTGAGTAATATTATGACCAAGCTTTTTTCATCAAACTCCATAGGTGTTTTTTTTTTATTCAGTTATTTTTTATATGATATTGAGTGACAAGACGAGCAAATCAGGTGCCTGATGGTAAGCATCATGATTGCCCATATCAGACACAGTGCCACCCAGTGTTTTAATATTCAAAATTCTGCGCGGCACTGCACTGCGCCTGTCACCCTGAGTTATTAGTTGTTGAAACTCGTCATGCCCAGTAATTTCGCTTCATCTGAAAGGCAATGTGGGCTTCTATTGAAGGGGGCCGCCTGGGGAAGTACTACATCTTTGCCAGTTATTTATCCGCCTAGCAGTAATGTGCAAACATCACTGTGTTCCGGTCTGAACGGCAATGTTACCAGCGAAATGTGACAGGCGCAGTGCAGTGTCGCGCTGAATATTTAATTTTAAAACACTGGGTGGCACTGTGTCTGATATGGGCAATCATGATGCTTACCATCAGGCAACTGATTTGCTCGTCTTGTCACTCACTATCATAAAAAAAACAAAGAAACGTGCGGCACCAAAAAAATAATCTCGTTGGTAACAGACAAAAATTAAAAAAAAAAATTCTTTATCTCCTTGAGGTTCATAAGTTATCAAAGCTGTATTCTTGCCCATCTCCGTACGCAACTTTTTGAGCGGTAACGTTAAAATTTATTTTTACCGTTGCTTTATGTTACGCTCTTATTGATCAAAGTAACCGTCTCTCTTACTACATTTTAGCTATAACACATTCCGAGTTCTTTGGCCTGGGTTTATCTCAGCAAAAGTCGCCATTCTTCCAGCGTATAACCAAAGGGCGTAATAAGTATAAATGTTATATTAAACTGCAGATAGCGTAGCACAGAGAAAACTAAACACTTATTCTCTAATTTAACTTTAAAGGCAAAGACTTTTAAGGTTTAAACACACCAAGGACCAAGTGTCATTTGAAAATAAGAATAGAAGAAGAGGATTGTTCCACCCTGCCCCACCAAGCCACCTCACTGGTGGGGCATAGTGGAATGCAACAAATTATTTCGCGTAATATGCCTCACTAAATTGACTTGGTGGGGCGGATTCCGCGACTTGAAATGCCTAGTGGATTTTGCCCAACCAGGGTCTCCCCATATAAAACATCAAACATCACAATAATTATAAAATATATTTATTATTCATAGCCTTTTGAGAGACTGGATGTGCGCTGTGCGCCAGCCCTAAGATGATGGAGTGACGGGGCGGGAGTGCACTGAATGCGCGGAGCGGCGCAGAGGATCTAAATGTATGAATTTGTACGGCGCGGTGCTGTGGGAGCATCTTGAATGCGAGGAGCGGTGCAGCGGGAGAGCATCAAGAGCGTAACCGACGCAGGGAGAATCGACGGAAAGGGATTAAACCGGTTATCACGTTACTGTTTGTGTAAAATTTTCAGACGACTCCATGTTTCTCCACATGTAAGCGAAACGCCATCTAGCGAGAGCCTGTGAACTTTCGTTGCTTAGTATGCCATCTAAGGGCAACATGAGAACTTGCATCTCTCCAAAGCATTGAACTGTGTCTCAAATGCAAATGTAGGTACACCGAGAGATATTGTATAAAAAGGAATGAACCGATTTTGATGCAGTTCTTTTAAGTTGTCGTAATCAAAAGTATTCTTAGCTATGTTTCATCAAAATCGGTTCAGCTGTTTGTAGATTATTAGCTCTTTTCTAACAGCTTTGTAGTGGTAGGCCTCTTTTGCAGGAGGCCGCCTGGGGAAGTACCACACCTTTGCCAGTTATTCATCCGCCAAGCAGTAATGTGCAAACATTACTGTGTTCCGGTATGAAGGGCAATGTTACCAGCAAAATTACTGGGCATGACGAGATTCAACAACTCATATCTCAGGGTGACAGGCGCAGTGCAGTGCCGCGCAGAATTTTGAACTTTAAAACACTGAGTGGCACTGTGTCTGATATGGGCAATCATGATGCTTACCATCAGGTACCTGATTTGCTCGTCTTGTCACTCACTATAATAAAAAAAAAGCTGAAGGGACTGGACACGAATGATTTCCAGTCATTTCAACAATGTTGCAACTTAACCTCTTTCCTTAGTACTAACTCAAAATATCGGTACACATTACATAAAAAAAAAACAATTCTCAATTTCATTTGCAATCTCGAGACGGTACTCGGTGCGAATCTCTCACCACCACAGACGCGTGATTTATTTGAATACGGGAGCTTGTTACCGACACAAAATACAATATACACAGAAGGAAATGTGAATACAACGTTTAAAAAAATATGGCATGCACACACGCGCGCACTATATGAGGTGAAGACAGAGGAACAGTCTTTCAAGACTGCTTTTAATCCGAAGTTACACAAAGAGGTTTTCTAACGCAAGTTACCAGTTTCTTGCTGCACGTGCAAGGTTTTTAAAATAATTAAATTCATCGAAATCTCTTAAATGAGGCTCTCCAAGACTGTGGCCCTAAGGAACAAATATGGCGAATTTGGGATGGCTTAGTTTTTTAGAGCAAATTCTCCTTCCTTACCTCTCCTCGGCTACCTTACCCATTAATAATTAGATGCTTGCCACACTTACAGAATTACTCCAACGTGCATAGCAAGCCAAAAATGGTCTTTTTTCAAAAACTTTTATTTAACTTGCAATGTATGTAAGTATGTTTGTTCGGGTGAAATCTCTGAACTCAATTTTGAAGTGGATATCTTCAACCGATTGAGCTGAAATTTTGTATACACGTTGAGTTTGGATGACAATGCACGATATGGTGTGTGGCATCATTCTAAATCCAATATGGCGGACCATACAAGATGGCGGAATAGTTATTTTTAATGCATTTCTACAATACGGATATCAAATGAAAGGGCTCGTTGAGAGTAACTCGAAAAATAATGTGACGTCATTCTAAATCCAATATGGCGGATCATCCAAGATAGGGGAATAGTTATTTTGAATAATAGTGTGAGGGGAATAGTCACACAAATGTTTGACCTGGCCGGGGATCGAACCGGGGCCTGCGGCACAGATAGCAGAGTTACTACCATCTGAGCCATCGAGGCTGTCCTCTATATGTATATAATGTATAATTTGTGCTTGGACACATCGGATATTTTTCAGCGGCCAGCTAGTAATTTTGATAAAAATCAGAAGTGACATTAACTAAGATAGACATAACCGCATTCGTTCAGTGACTCTCCGTTAGCCGGACATTGGCTAAAGTCCAGAGATTCTCGACAATGTTCATACGTAAATTACAATTTTGCAAACCGAACTATGACATAACGGTTGTAATAAAATGATAAGGGAGGTTTGCAGTTTCATTTTAATGGTTCTTCATATTATCTGTAGAGTCTGGGTTTATTACCAACTTACAAGCAGTGGAATGCGAATATTCAGTCATAGTCAAGAGTGGCAAAATCAAAGGGAGGCCAGAAACTCACCAGGAGGTAATAAAAAATTCATAATAATGATGACAAGCGTCCTCTATGTAGAATCCATTGAACAAAGCTCGCCAACCGCTTGCCAAGCGTGGTGAGTATAGACAAAACCCCTCCGCCCTGGGGAAACCCCTGGGGAAAGCCTATCTCCAGCAGTGGATTTTCGGTGGCTGAAATGATGATGAGGTTGATGATAATGATCAATAACTTCAAGTATGTATGGCGAAACATAGGCCCAAAAAGCTTTTAGATGACATGTGGAACAGGTTGATGAGTGGATTTTTAAGTTTTTTTTTCTATTACTAATACCTCATTACATCAATTCTCTTCCCAACGTTGCGTATTAGAAAAAAATCGTTTTCTTATTTCAATTCGCGTACATAAAAAATAACAACGAATATACGTGTGTGTGTGCGTGACAGTGTGTTATCACAAACGGCAGCAGGGATAACGCACACTTATCTGATGGGAATTAACCTTTACGCCGTAATGGCTCTACGTGATGCGATTCTAATGTGACATTACCTTTTATTACTTTTACTTCCTTTTTTAACATTGGTGTGATGTGTTGTGAATTTTTTTAGATAAACTTAAGAGAGTACATGGACTTCTAGGAATTAGACACAATCCTATGAAAAATTTACCAAATTGATGTTTTGTATTCCCGTGTTTCCTCCGAATATAATTAACCCATTCTATAAATTTATATCCTGATATATCCTTAGTCCATCTAGAGGTATAAAATACTAACTCCACATTTTACAAAATTACGTTTTTTGCACCATTAAATTCGCAAGAACCATTCCTACCCAACGATATAAAGCATTATGTCCTACGTCGGCTATAACAAGATATACCAATGGCATATCACATTAAATCCACAAATATTATCAAGTTTTAGAACCTCATAATATGACGATGACATTATTAACCTCTAAGCGCAGCGCGAATTTAACGTTTTTCACATACATACTTTCTCGCCTTTTTCCCGAAGGGGTAGGCAGAGGTGTACCCAGGACTCAGTCCCATAGTATATACACCCACATTTCGCCAGTATGCTATTGGTCCCATGTAATAGGGGGCGATCCTATTGCCATCTACCGGGCACAGTTCCAGACTCCAGGCAGTTATTGAGATAATTCCTAATGAAAAAATCCAATATTTAACACTTTGCCTGACCTGGGGATCGAACCCGGGACCTCTTGATTGGCAGTCGAGCATGCGTCCTCTACGCCACCGAGGCAGTCTACGTTAACGTTTTTCATTGGATCTTTATGTTTTTTATCTCTGAACGAAACGCGCTGCGCCGCCTTCGCTCGGTGAGCTCGGTGAGTTTAAAAACAGCAACGCATTATTGCCTCTCTTGTAAAATTTTTATTATGGCGCTTATTAATGTTGTATGCCTCTTAGGTACAGATATAAACACCTAAGATGTCGACCCACGGATATACCGCTTCGGTTATTATTCTTTGCTCGTGCGTTGTATTCAACTTAGAACACTTCTTTCATAATTTAGTATTATTTTTATTTAATTATATATTCAAAAATTAATAGAATCGACTGTCTTTAAATAACTAGCCAGTGCTGATAAGAAAAAAGTACACTTTAATAAAAGTTATGGAAACCAAGTCAAGATGGGTTTCCTACAAGATGGTACCTCGAAATAACCATAACCATTTACGGGAACTGCAAAATTGCTCAATATAAAATATTACCTTGAAAGATTCCCATAAACCTTCAGATGTGAACTCACGATAAAAAATATTCCTTGAACACACGTGCCATCGTAAAATCTTATTTGACAATGCACGCTCTTTCTGCAGTGCAATATAATATCAGTAACTCAGTTTTACTGAGAGCATTTGCAAATTGAACTAGTGAACGCATCCACCATCCATCCAGTGGTAGGTCTCTTTTGCAGGAAGCCGCGTGGGGAAGTACCACACCATTGCCAGTTATTCATCCGCCAAGCAGTAATGTGCAAACATTACTGTGTTCCGGTCTGAAGGGCAATGTTACCAGCAAAATTACTGGGCATGACGAGTTTCAACAACTAATATCTCAGGGTGACTGGCGCATTGCAGTGCCGCACAGAATTTTGAATTTTAAAATACTGGGTGGCACTGTGTCTGATATGGGCAATCATGTTGCTTACCATCAGGCACCTGATTTGCTCGTCTTGTCATTCACTATCATAAAAAAAAATTGGCTGTTAAAATAATTTGCAAAAATAAAGATAATTTATAAACTTATAAGTCAAACTTATAAGAGTACACGGTTGAAACAATAGAGTGTATCTCGTTACTACCCGGATGTCGCTATAGTGAAAGAACATAAGTGCTCTTACTGTCATCACCTATTTAGAATTATAATACAGTTCGACTACACAGGCCAAACCGAACAGTACTTTGGGTCGCTAAAAAGGAATTTACATGTCAATAGATTCTACGCGAAAAAATGAGGATTGAGAATTGCGTCATTGTTTTTTAAAGCTCCCAATATGGGAAGTGTCGAGTGGATATTCCTTCGTGAATAAGCTATTTACTCAGAGAGCCCTAGGCAGTTTTCTTGTAGTAAAATGCCCTTTTTCTTGTTAGTAAACACTTTTTCTTGTCGCTAAGTGGCTACAGATCGTTTGTGCGAAGTGTTATTGGCCATTAGTCGTTTCGTTTTCGCAAAAAGTCGGTTGCTTTTGCTGAGACGATGTTGCTGTTGGTGCTTAGCGAGGAAACTGTAATGAAGGTAAGTTTATTATTAAACAAATTATCTTTGTTGTAATAGATGGAAGTTATGGCTGATTCTTTAAAATTTTGTGAGATGAATGATAAGGTTATGTCGTCTATTAATTATAATCAAATTAAAACATTTGCTTGTAATTCAATAATGTGTAATTTCAAGTAATTTGTTTTTTTTTCTGACAATGTTTTTGTTTATTTTTTATTTTCTTATTGTTTGAATTTTCTTGTATTTATTTGATGAATTTTAAAATTATTGTATGTACTTATTTTTAATTGTTCAGATTTATCTTTAATTATTGTTTAATTAGAGTAATTGGCCATTTAGCCGTTTACATTATTTAAATAAATACTTATATAAATTTAAATGAAAATGGTAAGATTATGTTATTATTAACAACACAAATAACATACATTCACGCCTTTTTCCCGAAGGGGTAGGCAGAGGTGTACCCAGGACTCAGTCCCATAGTACATACACCCACATTTCGCCAGTATGTTATTGGTCCCATGTAATAGGGGGCGAGCCTATTGCCATCTACTGGGCACAGTTCCAGACTCCAGGCAGTTATTGAGATAATTCCTAATGGAAAAATCCAATATTTAACACTTTGCCTGACCTGGGGATCGAATCCGGGACCTCTTGATTGGCAGTCGAGCATGCGCCCTCTACGCCACCGAGGCAGTCATGTTATTATTAAGTATGTCTATTTTATGTCTTTTACCCATTACCTAACTACTTCTCTTAATTAAAGTTACACAAATTTACGACTAGCTGTGCCCAGCGGTTTCACCCGCGTAGAATGTCGGGAAAGAATATACCCTGTGTTATTCCAGGGTCTAATCTACCTACACGCCGAATTTCAGCCAAATCAGTTCTGTAGTTTTGGCGTTAATGAGTAACAAACTTCCATCCTTACAAACTTTCGCATTTTTATTTAGTATCTGCGCCCCACGGCTTCACCCACGTAGTCTTCGTTCCCGTGGGAATATCTGCATAAAGGTACCCTATGTATTATTCAATCATCAATCGACCCAAACAGACAGCACGAAAGTAATTTTTCTCACATTATTCCAACAGATGATGCAAACAGATTATCTACCAGTAACCCTGTATAAGAGCAATGCAATGCAGAGACTGCCTCGGTGGCGTAGAGGGCGCATGCTCGACTGCCAATCAAGAGGTCCCGGGTTCGATCCCCAGGTCAGGCAAAGTGTTAAATATTGGATTTTTCCATTAGGAATTATCTCAATAACTGCCTGGAGTCTGGAACTGTGCCCGGTAGATGGCAATAGGCTCGCCCCCTATTACATGGGACCAATAACATACTGGCGAAATGTGGGTGTATGTACTATGGGACTGAGTCTTGTGTACACCTCTGCCTACCCCTTCGGGAAAAAGGCGTGAATGTATGTATGTATGTATGTAACCCTGTATAGAGATTAAGAGTAGAAAAAATAAATATCTAAGGCAGACTTAATAAACAAAATTCCATCCGGGTGATGCATTGCGGCCAAAATGTTTTACGTCCTTTTTATTACTTGATCAACTCATTTTTATTCCGGTTGGCTCCCATCGATCTACTAGAAACATAGAATATAGACCACTGGATGTGTCAAAAACTACTTCTATGACTTCTTTCTGTCGGTTTTCACGTGGGCTGAAGTAGACAGATAGGTACTGCCATAGAAAACTCAACTTTAAAGACCCCGTATTTATGCGCGTCCGCTGTGTACGTTCAAAGTAAACATAATTATTCTCGGTCCGGTACTGGTGTCGACCAGTAGTATCATGAATTTTAATCGTCATCATCATCTCAGCCATAGGAATGCATAGGACTGCTGAACATAGGCCTCCCCCATAGATTTCCATCCAGTCCGGTTGTAAGCGGCAGGCCTCCAGCGTGTTCCTGCCGTCTTTATCGGATCGTCTGTCCACCTTGTGGGTGGACGTCCTACGCTGTTCTTACCGGTCCTTCTCCACCTGAGAAATTTTAGGAAAACCTACAAATAGTAGGAGGCCGATTACAAGTTTTCACTTTTAGTTCATATATATTTAAAAAAATAAATCTATGAGTCAACAATACAGACAAGTTGGAGCACACACTTATAACAGAATAGTTTTTTTTTTTTTATGATAGTGAGTGACAAGAGGAGCTCATCAGATGCTGATGGTAAGCATCATGATTGCCCATATCAGACACAGTGCCACCCAGTATTTTAAAATTCAAAATTCTGCGCGGCACTGCACTGCGCCTATCACCCTGAGATATGAGTTGTTGAATCTCATCATGCCCAGTAATTTCGCTGGTTCGCATTGCCCTTCATACCGGAACACAGTAATGTTGGACATTACTGCTTGGCGGATGAATAACTGGCAAAGGTGTGGTACTTCCCCAGGCGGCCTCCTGCAAAAGAGGCCTACCACTACAAGAATAAAAGAAGATATAAACAGAATATCATCATAGTTCACGATGTACGCAAATATTAAATCGAATGAACTGCAAACTGCATAACTTTGGCAAAGGCTTATCTTCATTGTCTTTTAGGTGAAGTTGTCTGCGAGTAAAACACACGTTTTTAAAAACACGTAAAACATAATGCAGAAAAAAAAGGGATAAAATAAAAAATTATATGCACTCAAACATACCACAAGCACACAAATACTAATCCATGAACGAATAAATAGTTTATGTACCTCGGCAAAGGGGTCCGTACTTGCAAGAATTAACCACATCGTCCTAGGGTTCGTTCGGTTGACAACTCCAGTTCAAGATCCTCTAAGATTAGAACGATTACTCGTGCCAGTTACTTGCCGATATAACTAACCTATGAACGAATGGAAGAATGAATTGGTATCGTAAAACATGAGCCATTGACTCTTCTGGGTTATTAGAAATAAGGTATATTTTTTTGTTTTTTTTCTTATTTTTTACAGTTGCTCGAGGTGTTATTATCATGATTATGAATACCACCTTAAGGAACAGAACGGATAATAATAAAAAAAAAAAAAAAAAAAATGCGTTTATTTCAGGCAACTAAGACCCATAAAATGTTACGATTATATAATATTAAAATAATAAAATGAAAATAAACATAAATATTACAATTTAACATAATTGAAATAAAAATAACATAAAAAGAAATAAAATCAAATTAAAATTTATATTAGCTAATTAACTGTCACTATAATCATCACTGCGTTAAATTAGAGAGTGATAGATGTTTACTACAACAGTGTCTTATATAGGGGCAGTCCAGTCTATCGTCTATAATACTAAATATAGAATGGACACTGTCATCCGCCCACCAATCGGCCTTCCTCACCCCGCGAGCGAGACTGAGCCCGCCACGAGCCCCGCATGAATGGAAACTCATGCACACTCTTGCACGTGTAAAAAACTCCATGTGTGTGCTGTCTGTGTAGTAGGTAGTTATAGCGCGGCTTTTATATCGGAATTGAGTCGAGTTTTCGGGTGTGCTTAGGGGCAAGACATCTAAATAATATTCCGACAAAAGGTTAATTTGGATAGCTTTTAACGTTTAAAATAATATTCTGATTGCCTCGTTGGCTCAGACGGTAGTAACTCTGCTTTCTGTGCCGCAGGCCCCGGGTTAGATCCCCGGCCAGGTCAAACAATTGTGTGAACATGTTTGTTTGATCTGTATCTGGGTTTTATAAGCTTATATTGTATATCAGTCATCTGGTTACCATAGAACAGGCTTCTAGCCTAGTTTGGGACCAGATGACCGTGTGTGGAAGTTGTGCCATATTATAAATATTCTACATGTACCTATTTCCTTGGATAAAAGCGAAGTATTGTATTAGAAATTAAGTTTTTTAAGGCAATACGAAAATTGTATATGTATGTTTGATTACATTTTGTTGTGATTACTTTTCCTGTATTTTGGTAAGTTTAATACAAATTACATATATAAATGTGTTTTTTAGTTATTTATTTCCGACAATCTTTCTTCGGCATAAGCAAGTTTGTTATATTAGTCTTACTTCGTAAAAATTTTGAATTCAAATTCGAGCCTATGTTGGTATTCAAAAACAATTTTATCTTAACAAAATATATTAAAAAAATGTTATCCATCCAAAAAGTATGAGGTAAAACTCTTATAAACATTTATTTCAGCCTTTATTGTACGAAAATTGGAACAAAATATTTATTTTCTAAGGTATCGTCATGATAACTTTATAAAATATTGAGGTAATTGATAAAGGTAAATTACTTTTAGGCGATATTTAGGTTTTTAGGGTTTCGTATTATGTGATGTGATCTGTTATATTATGTTCTGATAGGTAGTGATCATATAGTATAGTGATGACACGCATTTCGCGAGCGAGTGTGGAGAGCCCGTTGTAATAGGATGGATTTGTATATGATTGTTAAATATATATGACAATTTCAAATGTTTCTGTGATTTGGACGACACGGTCAATCAAACAAAATTGAGTTTCTCTGTAAGAAAAGATTTATTGTGTTTATTTTACATGTAGGTACACTATGATTCACATGAAATGAAAGTATTTAGCAACAAAATCTTACATACCTGTAAGAAAAGAAACGACATTTAATGTTATTAATCCCAATGTCTTCCCAAATTACACTAATTAACAATGGTATATTTATTTTAAAACTTGTTCGCTCTCAACTACGAGGTTTAAGAGACTTTTTTTTAGGTTATCTTTTCCATAGATTACATTTGTCATGTCACGGTCTGACTCGATGACGTTTGTGGCGCGGGAAACTTAAAATTAAAGAAAATTATTTTTTTTTTTCAGTTTTGACTTGAGTTAATTGTTTTTCTAATTTTCCATAATTTGTAATAATGCCAAGAGGCACGCTGAACTGCGAGACATTTTATAATGAAATCAAAACAAATTTATATTTAACACAGTTCAGAATAAAGGGCTTTATTATTATTATATATTTTTCTTTACATATATAGGTACAACTAAAACTAAATATAATAGTCCAACTCTGGTTCTGGTCTGTGTCCAGATGTTCTGTGGTGTAATAGATCTATATAATGTATAAGTATTATAATTATATATATATGTATTTATATATTTATGTTATAATAATAGGTAAATAAAATAAAAATAATACGCTATCGACTCCCTCAAGATAGTCTAAATTAGTCTAATAAAAACGCCTAATAATGCAATTAATTACGTAAAAAAAGGTCGAAACGCTCTTGTTTGGAGATGTTTTAATGTACAAATAAAAAAAAAAAATAGTCCAATTCACAAAAAAATATGTATTTTAGACACAGGGTTTCAGCGAGTGAAATCGCGGGACACAGCTAGTAACAGAAGTAACAGAATAAATAAAACTAGGTGTATATTATAATATTATCTTTCACAATTTACATAATTTATTACAGCCCAGGGTTTATTGTAGTAATCTGGTATTATTAGAAGTTATTGCAAATTTTATAAGTCGTAACTGTACAAGATTTATTAGTAATTATGCTTTAAAAGCAGGGGTCGCTAGTAAATTACGATTTTCTTCGTTAAGATATCGTACACTTCCATTTTTATAAGCATAAACTGTGATGCTTTTAAAACGCTGAATTTAAGTACAGTTTGAAAGACGATGGTATCATTTACAAATTACTCTCAGTCTAAAATCATAATATTCCTGTCATTATCCCACGTGTATAACAGAAAAGAACTGCTGGACAAAACGAGTGGATCCCACTAGAGGGAAAACGCCATCAAGGTAGAGCAAGAAAGAGATGGAGAGACATCTTTATACAAAGATGTTGACCAGATTGGGTGAGGAGAACGAGAGAGAGAGACGATTGGAAAGGTTTAGGGTAAGCCTACGCCTCTGAGGCGACTACTGCATGATAAAAATTTAATAAATTTTAATGTTATGTACTCTACTAAATAAATAGTTATAAAAAAACATAACATAACACAACATACATTCACGCCTTTTTCCCGAAGGGGTAGGCAGAGGTGTACCCAGGACTCAGTCCCACAGTAGATACACCCACATTTCGCCAGTATGTTATTGGTCCCATGTAATAGGGGGCGAGCCTATTGCCATCTACCGGGCACAGTACCAGACTCCAGGCAGTTATTGAGATAATTCCTAATGGAAAAATCCAATATTAACACTATGCCTGACCTGGGGACCGAACCCGGGACCTCTTGATTGGCAGTCAAGCATGCGCCCACTACGCCACCGAGGCAGTCCTCACTAGGTCATTTTCACTAGGTATGGTCGGCACATCAAGTTATTTTCCGCCATTTCAGTCTTTCATTCATCATTTCGAAGAAAATGGCTAAAATGAATGTCTAAACCGCTTTCAGTATCACTACATCTTATTGTATCCAATAAGATATAATAAATTGTATGTTGACAAAAAGTTCGCAATTCCCCATTTACCAATATTTTGAGACGCCAATGGAATTTGTGGACAAAAAATTCATGTAATTGGGAAAGTCAATGGGGATTTCGGGCATAACCAGCATAACACAAATGACCAGCTTGGGTAATTTGCTGTAAATCGCCAAGAGTTTGACAAGTAATATGCCTAAAAATCAATAATTCTAAGCAAGGTAAAGCCCAACGGGGCTTGATTTTGATTGTGAAAAGACTTAAAATCTATAAATATGGTATATATACATATTATGGTATATATACATACTAAATATCATGAACATGTACCAAGTAGGCGTTATATTTTTCAACGGGTGAATCCGCGGAATAAATAATTACAGAAGGAAAGGAAAATTGTTTATTAAATTATAGTATAAAGCCTACACAAAGGCAATGAGGTTAATGCCCTCCTCTGCTAACAACCCGGGTGTATCTTTATTCTTCATAAAAAAAGTTCAAGGACCGCATAAAAGCTCAAATTCTTAGTAAAATCAACTGCGAACATTGTGAGGTTGAAAACTCTTTACTCCTCTACTTTTATAGTCTCCTAGTACATGGATAGCAATTTTCAGGGTCGATTCATTCCATTCTTAGTTTCAAAGGGTGAATTTTCGCAACGCGATTTCATTTTATATATTCTTTTGTGCGGGATAAATCATAAATGGTTCGTTTATTATTTGCTAGTTTAATACTGCGTACAATACAAAGGGTTGTACAAACCCTTCAAAGCCCTTACATAGCAAGAACATCGACATCGTTGCAAGCAGCTCACGTGGTCAGGCAACGTGAGTATCTCGCGACTTTTACTTACGGCGAATATAATCAATGAATGTTGTCACTCATGTGTTGTGACTGCGATCGGCGACCGGAGAGTTCCCTATACAAATATAATGGTTAAATCTTTTGAAATCAGAGCATATTTAAAACATTCAATGACATTATTCGGAATGAGACACTAGTTATCTAGGTTCCTAATTATATTTTAGTCTAAAATATTTATAATTTGGAGTTATATTTGAAAATACCTACATTTTGTCAAAATACCTATATTTTGGATTTTCATCATATTTTTGTCCTAAGTACTTAAATTTTGGATTGAAATTTACATCATTTGAATGTTGGAAATATTCTCTGATTTCAAATGATTTAACTATTACTTTTGTATGGGGGATTCTCCGGTCGGTGATGAAGGTGGAAGAAGTGACAGTCATATGAAGGATCGTAGATAAGAAGTGGAGTGAACATTGTCTACAACAACGAGAAAAATAAAGGTGCCCTATCTACGTCCACCGAGCTACTTTTTATGGATCAAGGTTACTACTTAAACAACTGATCATTATCATCATCATCAGCCGGAAGACGTAACTGCTAAAAATAGGCCTCCCCCATGGAACGCCATAAACTATTCATATGAGGGGATTTTTCCGTTATCAGCACGTTTGGCAGGCGGCTTGGTTACCGCGGTGGTTGGAATACATGGAAACGGAGCTGCCCACTCTCCGATATGAAATAGGTGAAAGCTATCATTAATTCACAATTCCCAACCTGAAATCCTCTCAAAAAACCCAATTTATGAGCTGAAATTTATCCAGCGGTGAAATGAAATACTTCGATTAGAAACAGACTGATAACGGTTTTAAAATTACAATACTCCTGTACCGTTAGCAACAAAACAGTCATGCTGTAGTAATCAATAATTGGAAATAAATCCGGATACAAGACAGTAAGAGCAACTTTTTTATATCAATTAAAATTAAAGGATGTTTCTATGGAAAAACAGTCCTAAAACTCAATAAATATTTACTAGTTTTTTAAACTCTGAATGCATAATCAAATTCTTTATATATTTCTATATTAAGTAAATATATAAATCTATATAATAATAATTGTTTTGCTTAGTCTTTGCTGGCCCACTGCAGGGTAAATACGTCACCCAGATCCTTCTATGTATCGATCTGCTGCATTTCCTCAGTCCAGACCTTCTATTTATAAAAAAAACCTCCGGAAATAATTAAATAAATGGATTTTTTGTTAGCTGTACTTACAGTCTACACAAGACAGAGAGAAGAAAATTAAATTTAAATCTAATTCGCTGTTATTATCACCGGTGAAGAATGGAAAATTAGTTTGATTTTATTTACACAAATTAGGCAAGTACTCGAATGCCTAATTGAAAATACTGTAGTAGTGTATGCAGTAAAGGAAATTGAACTAAATTTTATAAAAGGAGGTTGAATGTTCATTTAATCCATTTTTGAAAATTTCCAAAAGCTTACTAAAAAAAATCTAAACAAATCTCGAATCTGCTCACAAAAAAGATGCCACCTGGAGAGCGAAAACAGCTGGATGGACATCATCATTATTGTCAAGCCCTCTGCTGGGCACAGGCCTCCCTTTGTTTCTGCCACTCCATGAATTAGAGAAGCTCATAACATTGGGATGCATAGAAGGCAAGCGCCATGGGCAGAACACCAGCCAGATGGTCGGACGTGATAAGGAAGGCGGTCTATACCACGCGGTCCATGCAAACAAGGACCGTACACGATGGAAGAAAATCGCATTTGGTCGCGATCCTCAGCAGTGACGGAACGACGAAGAAGAAGCAGTAAGAATTATAAATCCATGTGGGCTGTCACAATAGATGTACGAGAAATATTAATAATGTTAAAAATATTATCGGTATGTACCTATACCAAAAAATTCAAACTGATATAAACAGGAAAATAAACAAAACCAACTATGTTACGAATCTTGGCACTGTCTGAGTATCTTCATGTTTCTTTCGTTAAGTTTTAGCTTGATAAATGTGGAGTTTGTATTTTCGTTTTTCTCTCGGGTATTTTGAGCATTGAAAACCTACGCCGCGTCGTTATTTTAATAACCATCCTTCTTCGCAGTCGGGTAAAAAGTTATCTATCTACTTTAAAGAAGATTGAAGATACCCTAATGATATTAAAACTTTTGCATGTGTTTTCAACTGTCTGTAACCCGCGGTTTCATCTGTCGACTAGTATTTATTATATGTGTATAATATTTTTTTGTTATCCTAGGTTCTAAGAATATTTTAAGTTATATTATATCAAATTTCGACTCAAACTCCTTTGTATTTTTCGAAACGGGGTGGTTCGAAACAGGGCAGTTCCCGAACGGGGTAGGCAGAGGTGTACCCAGGTCTCAGGTCCTATAATAGGTACACCCACATTTCGCCAGTATGTTATTATTGGTCCCATTTAATCGGAGGCGAAAGCTTATTGCTATCTACCGGGCACAGTTCCAGACTCCAAGCTGCCATTGCGACATAACTCATACATGACTATTAATGGAGAAATTCAATAACACTTTGCCTGACTTGGGGATCGAACCCAGAACCTTATGATTTGCAGTCGAGCTTGCGCCATAAACGCCACCGAGGCAGTACTCTAATGTAAAGTAAAGAACAAGTGCATAATAAGCATCATTATAGACCATTTACGAATGAAGGTGATGAAAACGGTTACAAAAAAGCATTTTAACTAACATCCCTAAATCCTTTGCAGTTTGCAAGCTTTATTTTAAAGTTAATTTACACAGGTACAAACTTTTACCTCTACGTGTAACAGCAGCGTACCTCTACAAAGTAAAGTTACATGCCCAAAGTGACTCATTTCGGACTGTTTCACGTTTTGTTGAGATTTAACCAGGATTTGCTTGCAGCCACGATATTAGGTTGGACAAACGCTTACATGAGGATGTTCCGCTTTTTCTGGTAAACTAAGCGCGTTTTAGTTGACATTGTTGTTTTTACACGAAAACTTGTTTGTTAAATTCGGTTAATCAGGCTGGTTGCCTGGAAGAGACACCCATTGTAAACTTGTAACTTAATTTATTTTAAAGTTAATCTGTTTAATCTATGTAGAACGTATGGAGAAGGCTATGCTCGGGATTTCTCTGCGAGATCTAATCAGAATTGAGGATATCCGTATTAAAGCCATAAGACGTCCACTGCTGAACATAGGCCTCCGCCATAGATTTACATTCAGTCTGGTTGTAAGCGGCCCGATATCAGCGTGTTTCTGCCATCTTTATCAGATCGTCTGCCCTCCTAGTCCTATACTGCGCTTGTCGGTCCGTGGTCTCCATTCGAGAACTTTACAGCCCTATCGGCCATCAGTTCTACGTGCTATGTGCCGCCCATTGCCACTTCAACTTGCTAATCTGCTGTCTATGTTGGTAAATTTTCTCAACTATTTTTTTTTCCAGTTTGGATGCTCTTTAGTATTCTTATTAGAAAACACTTTTATTTGATACCCACTATGATGAAAATAAAAAAATAACTGGTCTGCCATCTTAGGCCGGCCGCCATATTCAATTTATAATGACGTCACTAAGCTAACCATGCATTTTAATCCAAACTTTGGAATGATTTCCCTGCTGCGGTCATCCCGTTGAGCTACAACATGGGTCTCTTCAAAAGGAGATTGTATAGAGTGTTGGTCGGGTTGGCAACATACTGGCAATACCTCTGGTGTTGCAGGTATCCATAGGCGGCAAAAAAAGTGTGTGGAATTTTTTTTCTAAATCGCATAAAGATGATCGGACAAGATTTAATCATTTCAAATTCGGTTTCAAGATTTACACCCTGTACATACAAACATTTCATGATAAATAAAAACTTGTAAAGAAACTCACATCACTCGTTATAAGGAAGCGTTTACACTACCGATCACAGGATTGCTAACGACGTAAAGAAGATGTTCCATTGGCATAAAACTCATGAATAATTGAGGGGCACCGGAAGCTCGAGTAAGACCCGTCACCACAGATTATTGGTGAATGGATGAGACAAATTCGTAAAAAAACGGATTTTTAAAACTGTGATAAAAGAAAGTTTTATGAAAAAAAAAAACGTGTAAAAATATTAGAAGTTTAGGGTCATTTATTAAAAAATAGCCTAACAATAGCTATTAATTCGTTTATTTCACAATATGTAAAATTAGGGAAATTACGTGATAAAATATGTATTTATTTGTAGCCCTGGGTCGTAAAAGGGGCTGTTATAAGTTTGACGTGTCTCTCATCTGCCTTTGCCTAACCCTTTATTTTGATACATGATTTAAAGAACAAAACACACTTGGACAGGCGCGTACTGGTTGGATGTCAAATACAAGGAGACATCTAGCCAGTGTCTGCGTTCAAATGTGCAATAGGCTTTAGAAGTTACACAGAATTATAAATAGGTACACCTCAATTTACACACACAAATTTATAACAATTTTATTAAATTTATTGTAAACGCACCAAACTGATAAACCATAGACTATTCATACATCTATGGTCTTATCAGTATTCTGTTCACGCGCTCGCGGTCCGTCTCTACCACAGCATTGGTTATGCACACACATATATAATAAGAACCATAAACACATGACTGTACTACAAGAATATACCTACATAATTATGATAAGGGCTAAAGTGTCTATATTGAAAAAAGACTAAACAAATCAACAGCAGTAGCTGAGTACTTATCATCTACCCAAACTTAATCGACCACGAGACGAATTTTTCTACAAGATCGAATCAGAATTGAGGAGATCCGTAGAACAAAAGTTACCAACATAGCTCATTTTTTTAAATGACTACATACTGGGCTAGCGCGGTCTAATATAATAAATGAACTATTGACACGATAAGAAGAAGAAGAACTCGCCAACGAAAACGACCTTTCATGACAAAAATAATAAAATATGTGAGCAAATAGGTGTGTCTTCTAGATACTTATAAATAATACGGACCTAAGCCTGTATTGAGTATTTACAGTAATCAGGACTGACAGGACATAAAGTGTACTATTGATGTGGAGTAATATTTATTTTGTACATTTACTCGTTAGGTCTGTTTTTGTAATATGAAGTTGAAATTCTTTTATTATTTTTTGAAATTTCGTAGTGTTTTTGGTGGATAAATAGATCATAATAAGATGAAAGATATTGAAGTATTTGTTTATTAAGGTTGAATTTATTGTTTCAACATTATCAACTCTCTGGTTAGACCACAATTACTGCTAAGAGCTCTCTCTCTGTCTTATATCCTAGCGATTTGACCCCATCCTATGAAAAAATTACCAAATCGATGTTTATTATTCTCCTGTTTCTTCCAAATAAACCATTCGATAAATTTATATCATTATCTGTGATTTGGATGGATAGGAGCATGAAAAGTAAGTAAAATAAACCTTATTTAATCAAATATAAACTAGAAATAGGGTCACAACCAATTCTAAATTATAATCAAAATACATCGGTCACAAGAAAACGGATCAATCCTTTTGAAAAGGGTACCGGAATGGATTATATCACGATTTCCTTTCAACTTTAGTGTCAATTATTTCCCGATATCGGAATACCGGGTTGTTTAAACAATAAGGTTGGGGTTCCGGTAACCGGTCCCTGATTTATTGAAGGCGAATTGTGGCGGCTTGCAATAATAGCCGGAAGTGGCGTAGTTACCTCAGCGAGGGGCTTTGTGAGGCCAACTATAGCATTCACGTGAGAAAAACATAATGCGGCATATTCACGCTGAGCCGTAATTATTTCTGTGTGATTCTTAATGAATTAAATAAATTCTTTGTGATTCTCAAAGAATTTTATAAGTATTTTAAAAAAAAAATGTTTGTGACACGTACAAGATCATAGAATTATTGTATTCATTATTTCATTAATTATTGTATGGATTAGAGTATAAATTCAATTTATTATAGAAAAAATAATATGATAGTAGACAAGACGAGCAAATCAGGTGCCTGATGGTAAGCATCATGATTGCCCATATCAGACACTGTGCCATCCAGTGTTTTAAAACTCGAAATTCTGCGGCACTGTACTCATGTCACCCTGAGATATTAGTTGTTGAAACTAGAATGCCCTCTCCATATTTCGTAGCCCATACCTTCCGGTCATGTCGGTGCTGCTCTCAAACCACGTGAGTCTTGTTTACGGCTACTGTACGGATACGGCCGATATTGTTGCATCGCATTTTCATACATTACGAGTAGTCGGTACATAAATTTTAACTGCTGTGGAATTTTGGCATTATGAATATTAACCGGCTGGGCTATTTTCGTTTTGTAAGAAGTGCTGAAGATTGAAGAAATATTATACTAGCTGTGCCCCGCGGTTTCACCTGCGCAGTCTTCGTTCCTGTTTGAATATGGGGATATTAAGTACCCTATGTGTTATTACAGGATCTAAACTATTTATGCACTGAATTTCAGCCTAATCGGTTCAGTAGTTTTGGCGTTAAAGAGTAACAAACAGTTAAACATCCATCACACAGGTAGCTCAGTTCGTAGAGTGCCCACCACGCGGATTGGTGCGGATGGTGCGGGTTCAAAACCCGTTCGTGAGTGTAATTTTTTTTTCCATGTGCATAGTGTATTTCAATCGAATAGACCGCTTAGTCTCTCTCTCTCTCTCTCTCTCTCTCTTCCTGGCTATGCGTCCCACATGGTGGTGGGGTAAGCCTTTCTGATCTTACGCCTCCACTTCGCTCTATCCTCGACTTCATTTTCCGAAACTTCGCAATCTCTCATGTCCTTTTGCACTACATCTTTCCACCGTGCTTTGGGTCTGCCTCTGGATCTTCGACCTGGGATGGAAAGTTGTAGTGCGAAGTTCCCTACGTAGTCAGGTGATCTCCTCTTCACGTGTCAATAGACCGCTTAGTCTATAAAAATTAAAATATTATTTCTACAAACACTTCTCTTTACTCTAATTTGTGTGAAAACCATAATATCATCACGCCTTTTTTCCATAGGGGTAGGCAGAGGTGTACCCAGAACCCAGTCGAAGTAGGGTAACCTACACTTCGCCAGATATGTTTTACGCCCCATCTAATAGGGGGCGAGCCTATTACCATCTATCGGGCACAGTCCCAGATTCCAACAAAGATAGAAAGACGTACCTCCGAAGTGCGACCTAGACAACAATATTATTCGCTCGTACGACCTAACTTTAATAACGTACGTGAACCTAATGGGACCTGATTTGAGCTTGCCATTTTAGAGAAGCTAGTACCTACCTCATCTCTCCTTTTCTTTATATCAATGACCATAATAGCACAGTTTTTCATATATCCTAGATATGCTAACTCAACAGTACCTCTCTCTAGATGAAGTAATTTAGATGGATCTCGTTTTCATTATCTCGAGGATCTGACGAGTAAATTAAGCAAACAAGATTGTTAAGAAATTAAGGAGAAGCGTCGAAAATTCCAAGGCCTTATTATTTCAAGGTGAGTATGAAATTATTATGAAAATATTGTGAACCACTAGCAGTGCCCCGCGGTTTCACCCGCGTAGTCTTCGTTCCCGTGGGAATATCCGGAAACAAAGTACTCTTTGCGTTATTTCAGGATCTTAGCTATCTACATACCAAATTTGGTATTTGGTAGTGTATGGGCTCACCATACAGAGCCCTCGAGTTCCCACACTAAACTCAACACTTAACATAACTCTACAGATTTCTTTAGCCATAAGTTAGTTATAACAAACAGTACCAATAAAAGCGTCGTTCAGAGCACACTGCTCTTTAATTTTTTAACTAAGCGTCCCGGCGTCGTGCCCCCGTACTCAACAATGAACAAACAATTAACTATTAATTCTAACTATAACTTAACTATAAAATCAATGTATGCAGAGTCTCCAAACAGTCGAGACTCTACAGGTAGATAGCTCAGACCCTGAAATAGCACCTATGTACTTTTTATATTGATATTCCTACGAGAATGAAGACTAGGCGGGTGAAACCACGGGGCACTGCTAGTGTATCATAATGAAAGCCCACATTAGCATCTTCCTATTACATCATATCAGGATAACCTTATTTTCGTATTTTTAGTATTAGTAGGCCTCTATTGCAGCGGGCCGCCTGGGGAAGTATCACACCTTTGCCAGTTATTCATCCGCCAAGCAGTAATGTGCAAACATTACTGTGTTCCGGAGTGAAGGGAAATGTTACCAGCGAAATTACTGGGCATGAAAATTCAACAACTCATATCTCAAGGTGACAGGCGCGGTGTAGTGCCGCGCAGAATTTTGAATTTTAAAACACTGGGTGGCACTGTGTCTGATATGGGCAATCTTGATGCTTACCATCAGGCACCTGATGTGCTAGTCTTGTTACTTACTATCTTAAAAAAAACCACCAACGAAACAATCTTCAAATCCTACTAATATCATAAAAATCCCAAATCTCAGTACAATGTTAAAATTTTACCTTTGTGACAAAATAGCGTGTTCTAACTCTTGTGACGTCACGGACGACCTTACGACTATACACGCTCGCGCTGCGTCACGAACTAAATAATACTAAACTGTCGAGTTTATAATCTGCAAAAGTAGTGTCGGTGTGTGCATCTCGATAATACGGATCTGTGATAGTGTTTGTGTGCCCTAGTGTGCGTGCCATTGACTCTAAAGAGCCTATAAAGATATTATCAATTATTATGATTTGTTATTGTGGGTAATACGAAACAAAAATATTATTTCTTATTACTGCTATCGATTCATTTTGCGCCATCTAGCGGAGAATCTTTGGATTACAACAACTCACTTTAGTCGACCTTGTTTTACGACTGCGCAAACTTTAGACTAGATAATATACTTAAGTGATGGGCAAGTGCTCGGCTTGCGGAAAATTTTTAAAGCCGGCAGGTGCCGTTGCGTGCGGAAAATGCCCCTGCACGTATCATAAAGCTTGTGTGGGAGTATTAGACAATGAAGATGTAGATAAGGGGTGGGTATGCCCTGAATGTAAGAGAGGACAGCCGAAGGGCGATAATACCAATACCCCAGTAAAAGGTGCGACTTGTTCCCACGCGCCACCGCTTCCCTGTGAGATGTCCACTGGAAGCTCTTCAGTCGCCGATTTCATCCACCCTACTACGACATGCGATCCTCCGGGCGACGAATCTAATCGAGAAATTAGGTTAATGCGTCGTGATCTCGCCGAGTACATGAAGGAGCTCCGGAGTTTAGAGAGGAGTTTCGGAGTTACCGGTCCAGCATAGGGCAGAGGATGGACGGTCTCGAGCAGAGGCTGACAGCTGTAGAGGAGCGGGAGACGGCACCTGCTCGGGAGGAGGTCGCCGAGCTGCAGATGACGGTGGCCCTCCTGAAGACGGAGCTGAACGACCGCGACCAGGACCTTTTGCTGTCCGACCTGGATATTGGGCACCTTCCCGAAAGCGCAGGCGAAAACGTCGTGCACACAGTGACCGTCCTGGCTGCGAAGCTGGGGGTTACTACGAATACTACGTCCCGCTCCAAGACTGTAAAGTCTTGGAGCGGGACGTAGTATTCGCTGAGCGAGTCGGACGCGCCGATCACAACGCCGGGCCGGACATGGCGGCTGTGGGGCGCCCGCGCCGTGTCGTCGTGCGTCTGGCGCGCCGTGCCCTGCGCGACGAGATCTTGCGGGCGGCGCGCGTGCGCCGCACTCTTACCTCCGTTGAGCTTGGACTGGCGGGGCCGCCGCGCCGTATCTATGTCAATGAGCGGCTGACCAAGACTAACCGACAGCTGTTTTATCGAGTCCGCGAGGAATGCCGCAAGCGGGAATGGCGATACGCCTGGACCAGGCAAGGCCGTGTCTTCGCACGACAGGGAGAGGGAAAACAGGTCTGTCAGTTCCGGGCTGGCACTGATCTAGATCGTGTTTTTGAATCGAAGAATGTTTGAAGTGTTGTCTGTGTTATTACATAGAAATAATTTTAATGAAGTATTATGTAATTTCTTAGCAGAGTGCCCTAATAACTCAATATTTTTATATTTGTGCTATATTTTAATTTGCTGTTTAATCCTAACAGTAGGCCCTATTATTGGTGAAACTCATGATGAAATTGCGAGATCAAGCTTCGGCAGAGTACCATGAGTTGAGAGTAGATACTAAGAAGATGTATTATAAAACTTTGAAACGTACAGTAAATATAGCTATTTATAAAGAAAAAACTGCCTATTTTAAATTTAATATAAATAATTAGATAAGTGATCCAAAACTACTATGGAAAAATCTCAAAAAAACTTTAATACCCAAACAAAATAATGACCTGCCTTCTAGTTTCAATGACCCTAATTTAATAAATTCTCACTTTTTAAATACCCCTGGCGTAAGAAATGTTTCTATCTCCCAATTAACTTATTTTGAGTTTCATAGATTTAGTGACTCTACATTTCATATAGAGCAGGTTAGTCTAGACACTATCATTAAAATAATTAAAGGACTTAAATCTAAGGCAGTGGGGTGTGACGGTATGAGTCTGGACATGTTAATATTGACATTTCCGTACACCATAGATACTATTAGACATATGATTAATTCTTCCATCGTTGCATGCACCTTCCCTGAGGTTTGGAAACTCGCAATTGTTCGGCCCTTGCCTAAGCTCTCAAACCCGACTGAACTCAAAGATCTTCGTCCAATAAGCATCCTCCCGTGTTTGTCTAAAGTAGCGGAGAAGGCAGTATGCGAACAGTTAGCGAAATATCTTGAAGATAATAGCATTTTACCGGGAGTGCAGTCGGGCTTCCGCAAGGGCCGTAGTACAGTTACTGCTTTGCTCGATGTGACTGATGATATTATTTGCGCCCAAGATAAAGGGCTGTGCACTCTTATGGTATTGCTTGATTTTTCTCGTGCTTTCGACTCATTAGACATTAATCTCTTGCTGTCAAAGCTTCATTTTTACGGATTTGACCTTCCCGGTCAAATTTGTTGTGGCCCGGCCTTGTTGTGGTTTAATAGCTATCTCACGAATCGCCGCCAATTTGTAAAAATAAGTAGGGATGATGGATCGTCGCTAGTGTCCGAGGAAGCAGTCTGTGATAGAGGGGTACCTCAAGGGTCCATCTTGGGTCCTATCCTCTTTATATTGTACTCCGCCGATATTAAAGACCATATAAACCACTGTAAGGTCCACTTTTACGCGGACGATACACAGGTTTATATCTCCTGCAAACCATCAGAGATAGATAAAGCTATACTAAAATTAAATCAAGACCTTTCGAGCATTGTGGCGTGGTCAGAGAACAATAGTCTTGTACTTAACCCCACCAAAACGAAATATCTAATTCTCGGAAATAAGCATCAGTTAGCGACCATCAATCCTACAGTAAGTGTTGAGCTCAGGGGTAATCCGGTGGAACGAGTATTTGAAGCCCGTAACCTAGGTCTGCTCATGGACTGCGACCTTCGTTTTCATAACCATGTAGTGAACTCGATTTCTAACTGTTTTTACAGACTGAGGGTTATGTACAGAATAAGACCATATATAAGTAAAGATCTTCGCATACAGTTGGTAGAGTCCCTGATTTTATCAAAACTCAATTATATGGACTCGGCCTACGGACCTCGCCTATTGGTAAAAAGCCAGAAGCTCATTCAACGAGTCCAGAACGCTTGTGCTCGTTTCTGCTTTAATATTCCGTCGAGAGCCCACGTGACTCCTTTTTTGAATAAGCACTCCATCCTTAAGATGCGGCATCGACGGAAGCTACATCTGTCATGTCTTTTATTTGGGATTCTTAAATTTAAAACACCACCCTATCTTTATCAAAAGCTGTCTTGGGTTTCTACAAGTAGACTACGATCCCAGTACGCGATGCAGCTCACTGTTCCACGAAACAGTTCAGCATCCTTTAGAGGTAGCTTTCGTTACGCTGCATCAAAGTGCTGGAATAATATCCCTCCGCCAATAAGGAACCTGCAAGGTCTTCATACATTTAGATTAAAATTAAAGATTTTTTTGTCTCAACATCAAATAGGTCAGGAAAACCTGAGGCATGAAACGAGTGCTATATAGATGTTAATGCACAATAGATTACAGATATAGGTAAATACTATAAATCCATAAATTACGTTTTATAAAAATATTAAAGATCCTCCTACCTCTTACTTACTTATTAAACTACTTACTATTATTACTTATTACTATTATTACTTATTAAAATTAGGAAAATGGGCACTTGTGAATTTTATGAATTATTGTATTGTAAGGGTAAAAATAAAATTATCTTCATATTATATAATATAGATAGTACATGTAAGAATTGTCCGTGATGCCACTGGGAAAAGGTACTAACGGAAGACCGGCGCAGGTTGTTCTGCAACCTGCATTATGCTGAGTTAGTACCTTTTCGCCGCATACTCGTTACTCGATGTTAGTATTTGATAAATTTATTTAGGCTAACAATCTGTTGTGTGCGGCGAATAAATAATTTTTCTTTCTTTCTTTCTTCTTTCTAACTCGACTTCAGCGCCATCTAGAGCTGTTTTTTTGTAAGAATGTTTGATTGTTATTTAGCAAATTTTCTGAATAAAATTTATGTATTTATTTAATTATTTATAATTCAGCTCAACGCTAGGACTAACTTAATGCTAGTGCAGCATTTTCTACCAGTTATCCTAAAACTAGAGAAAATGTTACAGAACTCGATAAAATCTCAAACTAATCGTCATTATACACATAAATTTTATAAAAAATAAAACACTATTATTACAGGATTTGTTCGAGGTCTGGTAAAGGGTTAAAATCGCAAGTCAAATGACAACACTAAATAAATTTTTGACGATCAATTTAAATTCCACCATTAAAGTTGCCACGCCACAATCATTTATGGTTTGACGCCACAGTTTTATTATGCCATAATTATTAACGCTGTGGCATTATGGTGAAAGGGTGTTAAATTAAATTATTGTGGTGACAGCGCTGTGATATAAATTTTGTTATGTTTTCATGATGGAAGGTATTGATTATAATATGTTAGCGCTTGAAACACGTTTGAACAGAAAAAAATTCAATTATAAAACGTTTTCTTAGTCTTGACAAATTGATAGAAGAATATAACGGTAGTATTGACACCATATAATTAATTGACACTTATTACTTATTTGCTTGCTTTTTTTATGATAGTGAGTGCTATTGATATATGTATATCTAGATGTTTTAAAAATGAAGTAAAGTATGTCCTTATTATTTTATTTTTGTTTATAAACCCTAATTTTTTTTTGAAAGAACGTTTTATCACGCGAGTAATACTGGGAATTTTCAAAGTTCACTTTAAAAATACCGAGGGTTTATAAGAAAAATTAAAATGACAGGGACATAGGTTACTTCACCATAAAAATATCAGGATACCAATTTTTAGAATGGATTTATAACATTCGGAGAAAACAGGGGAACACAAAACATCGATTTGGTAAATTTTTCATAGGATTATATCAAGTTCCTAGAAGGCCGCGTACGCTCTTAACATTATTACAGAGTGTCAAGTAAAAGCAAACAAATCGTTAGCGCCGTTTACCTTTAAAATGGATGTCACGTCATTCTACTAACGACACGGCAATTTAAGGAACGACATGGATATAAGTGCCAACCCCACCGTACTTAAAAAAACTGTGGAAAAATGAGTATATACCTGCTTTACATATATATGCTTTACATATGGTAACCGTGCCTTTTCCATTAAATAATACTCGAACACTTCAGCATATTTTAAATGATTTATTCCCAACCCACCATCTTCAATCTCGCTCTACAATCATCTGTCGCGCTGGCATCCACCTCCCTGTGTTCCCATCGCACCCTCGCACATGCCATAGATCTCCGTGAAACCACACGTTGCCATTAATACTTTCCATAAAACCACCAAAACGTTCACAGAATCTGTGGCATGCGCGATACAAAATAACATAAACCCTACAATATATATGCTTTTATATGCTTTACTGAAGATTTGTGTTTATGTCATATTATGTGGCAAACAAGCAGACGGCCCGATGGTGAGTAGTTACCGCCGCCTATGGACACCTGCAACACCAGGGGGTATTGCCGGTATATGCCCGTCCCTTCAATAATCCATTCACTCTCCTTTGGAAGAGATTTGATAAAGGGTAAAATTCATTATGTATCATCATTATCATTATGTACGTAATATTAATTTCTTTTAAACACCTTCGCTCGTAAAGTCACCCGTTATGTCAACAAATATGGGTACATAATGCTGCTAATTACGCACTAGTGTTGCCATCTTAGTCGTATGAAACGCGAAACATAACGCATTTTGGGTCTCTATTCGCGGTACCACCCCATGTGTAATGTTCAAATTAGTACACTTGAGTCTTATTGGACTATTATACTCTTAAGAAAATTACACGCATTAATAAGATTAATTTATTGACATCCTTGTCCCGTTGTGTTTTGGTCCTTATCAAGCCATTAAGGTCAATACCCACCGAAACATCACGTCGAACCCTTTCTTACGTGACAGTTGACCTCAAGGTAATTGGTTAGGGACATAAGGTAATACACAATACATAAAATCACTGTATATATAGGCAATTTAATCCGCCATTTTATAGGGCAGGCATAAATAAAACTATCCCAGAGGAAGAAGTTAGGGTGACCGTGATTTTTCATATTGCTGAAAAGAGCATTATTTATTATCATTATTAAAACTATTTTAGGGTTCCGTACCTCAAAAGAAATAAATTGTTAAGGCATGTATGCAGATTTAAAAATTTAATTATTAGGCCTATCAAATAAAACTAAACTTATAATGTAAGGTGGACGTGGCTCTAAAACCAACTCCTTTTGCTCTTAAGAGACCTATCCTATATATTTCTTGTTATTTGGTCACCCTACAGCGGACATTACCGGAGCACGCAATGTCAGGGTCACTCTTACGTGACGGAGATACAGCATAAGACAGATGGACAGACGTTTAGTGCTATAAATATAATACTAGTGGACCCTCCTCGTTTTTGCCGTGGGCATTCTGAGATATCCTTTCTTCGTGCATCTATAGGAACCTTTAGAGGACATACTATGCAAAGAAATTGATATAATGCTATAAAAAAGTTATAAAAAAAATTGAATACTAATCGTTTATGTATTGAAATAACTTATCATCATCATCATCTCAGCCATTGATACTCCGCTACTGAACATAAGACTGAACTTTTGCCAATACTCGACACGCTTGGCAGGCGGGTTGTCGAGTGCAGTTCGATGGTTTGTTTGTTGCAGAGAACGCTGCTGCCCGTCCTCTGGATCTGTTAACCCTTAGCCAGCTCTTACTGCAACCACGGGTAGTGACGGTGAGAGTGGATCACCATTCTAAAGCCGGTAACTCCACGGCGAAATAACGTATAGCAACGTTTAATTGTAGATTGTTACACGAGGGGCTAAAGAGACCCATTGTAGACGACGTAGTTTTGCTCCCGAGTTTTAGCGAGGGAGTAAATAGAAACCAGAAGGTTCCGAAGCTTTTAGCCAAACCTGTATTTGTAATGTTACCTTTGAATTATTTAAAAGGCTTTCCCTAAAGTTATTCCACAATCAGAATGTGTAAGCAGGTATACTTCATCATTTTTATATTTACTAAAATAGGTAGTAATTAGTAAACTTTCGCGATTCGAACACATATTTTATGAAAGAGACGGGACTTAATCGTGCTAAAAACATATTATTACTATTTACCTCGAAGTTTCGACTGAGTTGCATCAGCTGTGGTCACGAGAAGACTGGAGAATGCACTTGGTCTTGTAAATAATTGTTATCACGACACACAACACTCACGATGTTCGCAGATCTATCTTAGGATAAGAATATTTATTCTCTTGGGATAAAATTTCGACTGATGCAACTCAGTCGAAACGTTGAGGTAAATAATAAGTGTTTTTAGCGCGATTAAGTCCCGTTTCTTTCATGAAATATTTACTAACATTTTTATATTATAGTTTACTAGCGACCCTCGCTTTAGATTATATATAATATTTACTTTACTAAAGAAGGCTTATTATAAAGTCAACCAGTACATAGAGGACAAAGATGCCTGGAAACTTCTGCATAGCCGCCTCGCGGCACCTTTAAAGAAAACGAATGTAACCAAACCAAATATTGTAAAACTATCTGTTGAAAAAATTAAGCCCCACAAGTTTCTTGTGCGTTCTTCTTGTAGAGGTATCTTTCCGAACGCACGGTAGACTCAGTACTGTATAACTTTATTGACGTGCAAAAGTGTCCGATTATGACCTATTTGAATAAATCTGTTTGAGTTTGAGTTTGAGTTTGAATATATAATTGTTTGTATAATAGATTGTGGTATAATATAATAATAAATTATTTGCACTTTGGTTGTTTGATGATAACTGCTTTCATAGAAATTGAAGTAAAAAAGACCGGGAAAACGCAAATATAAAAACTGAACTGACAACTGTCACTGCGATTCATATTTTTCTGTGTCACACCTGTGGTCACACGTTAAGTTCATTTGCTAATAACTAAAGTCTGTTGGGCCGGGAACACGATGAACTATAAGGTTGAGGTAATTACTAAAACCCTGTGTTTTATAGTAGATATATGTTTTCTCATTTAATGCCATTAATAACTGTACACATGAACTCAAATGCGATTATAATATAATAATAAGGTAACTCCATAGCCAATAAAGCTTGGACCAAATAAAGGGTTTGGAATTCCTTTGAAATGACAGAACAAGGTTTGGAGCGCCATTGATATGGGTACGATGAATTTCTCAAAATTGACTGTAGGTTAAACAGAGCATAATTATTATTAATAATACATATATATACGAGTATATATACTTTTTAATACAGTTTTTAGGGTTACTCAAAAGAAAATAGGAACCCCTTTAAGATCATTTCGTTGTCCGTCTGTCTGTCTGTCTGTCTTACAGTAAGTTTCTCTGTCCATCTGTCTGTCTGTCTGTCAAGACCCTTTTTCTACGAAGCAATTAAAGGTATCTAGTTGAAATTAATATTAAATACTCAAGACCGCTGTCCCAAGTTGTTTTGAAACAAATCTCTCTTAAGTTTAACGCATTCAAAGTAATTCAATATTGTAGTCCTGTGAATTTCATGCAAGTCCTTGGTTCATTTCAACTTTTAAAGTGTTAATTGGTGCAGTTTTGCAAGGTAAGTGTGTGATACGCGTATCCACTTGGATCAGTCTCATAGCGAGCGGCTGTCTCGACTCTAGGATTGCTTGGAGCTCGAGACCGTGGTTTCTGTCAAAGCTTCGAACTAAGCCGGGGTCTCAGCGTGTGACGCTGTGAGTGGTGGCGGCCGCTTTGTCTGGGGATGATTCCTGTTGATGCGCGGCTACGTGAACCATATATATCTTATTGATGGGTTATCGAAAAAGCCGCTTTATTGTGTGACTTTTAGATTGGGCGACTTTTTAACTCGTCTTGGCTTCGACTTGACTTGAACTTGATTATTCAAGATTTAAAACTTATTCATTATACTTGACACTGGCAAAACATTAGTGTGGGCCCATACAAGAAGAAAAAAATATATATTGTAGCTGCTCCTTTTCCATGAAATAATACTCGAAAATTTCAGCTTGTTATATATAATTTATGCCAAGCCCACCATCTTGATCTGCCTCTCCACAATCATCTCTCGCTCTGGCATGCCACCCCCGGTGCTGCCATCGCACCCTCGCACATTCCATAGATTCTGCTTAAAACAATCGTTGCCATTTATACTTTCCGTAAAACCAATAATGTGCACGGAATCCGTGGCAGGCGCGTCATAAAATAACATCAACTCTAACAACCTACAATATAATTTAAAGAATTTTAATATTCGTTTCGTGCTGTTCGTTCGCCGACGATAATTCCTTAGTTTATGCCATAACAAAGTATGGTTGTACATACACGGCGGATTCACCCCTACCTTTTCTTTCGAGGTCTTTAATTTCGGGGGAAAAGCAATCACGTAATAATACATAATATTTTTTTTTTTTTTTTTTTTTTTTGGCAGAGTGCCTTTATTGAAAAAAGACTAAACAATAGAGCTACCTACTTACTACCTACCCTAACTAAATACACTATACCATAGAACGCTTCGAAAATCCACAGGCCGACATGCCAGCCTATAGAAAATCCAAGTGCTCTAAACCACTGTCAGA
The DNA here is from genome assembly GCA_947063395.1 of Hemistola chrysoprasaria. Classification (NCBI taxonomy): domain Eukaryota; kingdom Metazoa; phylum Arthropoda; class Insecta; order Lepidoptera; family Geometridae; genus Hemistola; species Hemistola chrysoprasaria. The sequence goes on from OX346725.1 coordinate 2,236,069, forward strand.
TGGCAGCGTACCCAAGATAATGTACCAGCCGTTCTCGAACCGAACGGTTTGATGCGTGACGATGGTAAAAGACCTGACGGTATGACCCTCGTTCCTTGGAAGCTGGGACGGCCGCTGGTGGGACGCTACTTGCGTTGACACACTAGCGCCGTCACATGTACCAGAGACCCAAGGTACGGCTGGTGCGGCGGCGGGTTCTGCCGAGCAACGCAAGCGGGGCAAGTATGCAAACCTCGGTAGCGGTTACATATTTGAACCGTTTGGAGTCGAGACTCTGGGACCGTGGGGGCCGGGAGCTCATCGCATTTTCAAAAATCTATCTGAGCGCTTGGTCGAGGGGACGCGTGATCAAAATGCTGGCGTTTATCTGGCTCAACGTATAAGCATTGCTATTCAACGTGGCAATGCCGCCAGTATCTTGGGTACGCTGCCATCATACATAATATTATTTCTCATATTTATCTCAAAATAAATTGAAATGGTTGTAAATTGCGTATTTTTTAACTCAAAAGTGATATTCAGACAATCAGTCTCAAAAATGATTATGCGAGTCACAAATTGTTTTATTCAATCCAACACGTTCAGAATCCGCCGCAACGGACAGAAAATATTCCGAAAAAAATATAAAAGCCTAAATAAACATTGTTGATTTAAATATCATGTTGGGAGAATCGGTTTATGCAAAACGTGTTACGGTTCAAAACGGATTAGTATGTATATTTTTCTTTGGTGCTATCTCATGTGAAATTTTTCATTGTTTTTGTAAGTACTGTTGATGCTGTAATTTGAGCCAAACTAAGCCCGGTTTTCTGCCGCGCGCGGTTATTTACTTTATTTTTACATATTAGTCCCGGGAAAATATCACCAGTAAAAGCGTGCACTTGTTTTATTTATAATTCAGCACAGCGCTAGCACCAGGTCCAATGAAGCCGTTTTATTTCAAATAATTGCTCCCGAGTGATCGATCACCAGTTTGGTGACCATTGCGTGTGATTTGGCTTAATTTTGAAATATAAAACGGCTACATATGGATTTGAATGCCAAGTCCATTGCTGGGTGTCGTCTCTTTCTATTGCACTACTAAGTACATTAGATGTGCGACTACTTAGAAAACGTACAGTTCAATGCTAGCATGGCGGGACTAAAAACCGCAGGTTGTTAGCCCTAGTGCGGCTATTATCTACTTTACTATTACAAACAGGCAAACATACTAGCTTAGGGAAAATCCAAGTGCCCCTAATACTATGAGATCACAGCGAACCCAAGTATCTGGCAGCATTCTCTTGTTAGACAGTCATTAAATTACTAATTAACTGTCACGAGACTACCTCAGTGGCGTAGTGGTTTCAAGCTCTACTGCAGATCATGAGGTCCTGGATTTGAGCCCAAGTCAAGCAAAGTGTTATTGGATTATTCCATTAGGAATTATCTTAATGACAGCCTGAAACCTGGAACTATGCCCGGAAGTAGTTCCCCCCCGATTACATGGGACCAATAACATACCGGCGAAATGTGGGTGCACTTAATAAAGAGCTGAAACCTTCAAGAAAAAGGCGTCATAGTATGTCTCATGACATACTATAATGCACGGCACAATATTGTAACATACAAAATTATTTTTTTATAGTAAGTCATTAACATAATATTAAGGTCAGACTTGACATTAAGCACCTTGAGGACTAATGCTCCAGTATTCATAAGCAACTAAGCGATCAGTACAATCTGGAGGTCTTCAAGTCAGGAGTGAATAGCTTTTCATGTTTTGCACTCCACCCAATCTCTTTTACATTTTCAGTCCAGTTTCCAGGATAACTGATAGAAAATGCTACTCTAGCATTAGGTTAGTCCTAGCGTTATACTGAATGTTAACTGAATTATATTATTATATATATTTGTAGTAGTAGGTCTCTTTTGCAAGGGGCCGCCTGGGGAAGTACCACACCTTTGCCAGTTATTCATCCGCCAAGCAGTAATGTGTAAACAATACTGTGTTCCTGTATGAAGGGCAATGTTACCAGCGAAATTACTGGGCATGATGAGATTCAACAACTCATATCTCAGGGTGACAGGCGCAGTGCAGTGCCGCGCAGAATTTTGAATTTTAAAACACTGGGTGGCACTGTGTCTGATATGGGCAATCATGATGCTTACCATCAGGCACCTGATTAGCTCGTCTCGTCACTCACTAACATAAAAAAAAGAAAAAAAAATAGGATGTGATATGGATAGGATAGATAATTAGTAGAACGTTCACCCATAAGGTGAACAGACAATCTGATAAGGACGGCGGGAACACGCTAAATGAAGGCCACTTACAATCGGGCTGGATGGAAATCTATGGGGGAGGTCTATGTTCAGCAGTGGATATAGCTAAGATGTTGATGATGAATCATCATCATCCAACCGTTAGAAGTCCACTGCTGAACATAAGCCTCCCCCATAAGGGGGGTTGTTGCCAATACTCGCCACGCTTGGCAGGCGGGTTGGCGAGCGCAGTTTGATGGATTTACGCAGAGGACGCTGCTGCCCGTCCTCTGGATCCTATAGCCCTTAGCCGGCTCTTAAGGCAACCACGGGGAGAGAGGGTGAGGTACTATTCTAAAGCCGGTAACCCCACGGCAATGATGATGATGAATATGATGAAATAAATAGGCAAGCACGCACCAAATTCAAGTGCTGGTCTATTCATGATAAAAAAAACACTTATCTGTCTATGACCACAAAATACTTAAGGGAGAATAAGGACACTCCTAAAAATGACTCTGACGAAATAAAGTGCAATTCAGGTCGCACAGTACTTAACTACTCATTATCGTTCTTTCTATTAACATACAAGCTGTCTCTCTTTCACGTATCTCTATCTGTTCGAGAGAACAGACAGAGATGTCTAGCCCATAGAAATTGTACCGTCAGACGGACGCCCGGCTACTTGTAGCTTCAGTGAAGTGTCCCAGGCCTGATTTGACTCCAATTACAACATCGGCAGTACGTATATACGTATTGTACATAGGAGTAATCCGGGTTAATACCAAAAAATGTATTTTCATACTCTGTTAATCTTCAGATAATCTCAATTTAATTAATATTAAATGATTTATTTTCAAAGGCTTTGATAATATTTTATCCATCAATCCATTAAAAATTCGTCGTGTAAGAAGCTGCAAGTGATGTTATTATGAATAAATCGCAACTTCAAATATTATAAGTTTAGTTTTTAAAGATACTTAAAAATAAATTAGCTTTCGCGTGTACTACATAAGTTTTGTGCTCAAAATTTCTGAATAAGTAAAATTTCAACTTCATTTAAACATAACATAACAAACGTTCACGCCTTTTTCCCGAAGGGGTAGGCAGAGGTGTACCCAGGACTCAGTCCCATAGTAGATACACCCACATTTCGCCAGTATGTTATTGGTCCCATGTAATAGGGGGCGAGCCTATTGCCATCTACCGGGCACAGTTCCAGACTCCAGGCAGTTATTGAGATAATTCCTCATTAGGAAAAATACAATATTTAACATTTTGCCTGACCTGGGGATCGAACCCGGGACCTCTTGATTGGCAGTCGAGCATGCGCCCTCTACGCCACCGAGGCAGTCATTTAAAATCGAGTAAAAATGTTAAGCAAGGTTTAAAACAGTTTAAATTTTAAACTAAAATTAGAGGACTCAGCTCCATAGTACCCTGGACTCAGCTCCATTGTACCCTGGACTCAGCTCCATAGCAGGAGCAGCCACATTTTGCCAGCATTTTATTGGACTTATGTAATAGAGGGCAAGCCTATTGCCATCCACCGGCACAGTCCTAGACTCCAGACTGTAATAATACTGATAATTCCTAATGAAAAAAACCAATAACATTACCTGGCCTGGGTATCGAATCCGGGAGCTCACGGCTCACTAATTTAGCTAAAAGAAACAAATTAAAATACACGTTGTTTACAAATAACTTTTCCGTTTAAAGCTAACCCAAATAACACTGCTTTGAATGTTATGTTAGGACCCTTTGACCCTTAACTTCAAACAAACAAGACAAAACCCTTCAAAAATCCACCCAAAAGCCGAAATTTACGACTTACATCAATCGTCGACTGAAACTTTATGTAAACCGTTGATGTATGGAAACCAGACTTCTTGAAAGATTATTTTTGTGCAGAGCCTTAACTTGAGTTGCGCGTTCGGCAGGACGTAGCATCAGTCGCGCTACGCCACCCGCTACGAACGCTACGCCGTCGCTACGCCGTAGCCCTCAGTTCTGCTACGAACTTTGGTTGAACTAGTGTAATAAGTGTAAAGTTATAAGTGTAATTTAGTGTAAGTGTATAATTAAGGTGTAGTGGTAATGATTGTTTCCTTCTCCAGTCCTTGCAGAAACAAGCGATGACCTTTTCATTTTACAGGTTAGTTTTAATTATAACGGTGAATTTTTCGCGCTGACATATTTTTATGAAGATTAAAATTTTTATTGCTGCGGTTGGGTGCTGTGAAACTTTTTACGGTTAACCACATCTATATTATTAATATTTTAAATGGATCTTTGTTTTTGATTATTCAAAAATAACCATATTCAAAATTAACCATTTTGAATACTTGAACAATTATATCTAAATGTAGTCATTTCGCGATTGCCATCATGCAATAATTTATTATACCTATAGATATATAGGAGGGTACATAATATTATATTGTATTATATTTAGGAATTATGTTGTGAAGAAAACGTCTGTTTTTCAATGTTTTTACATTGAAAATTCGTCTTTTATAATAGCTAAATCACTATAATATATTAATATAAAATCTTATATGACTCACTGACTGACATGCAACGCAGAGCCTAAACCACTGCTCCTAGAGACTTGAAACTTGAAATGTAGTTCTTTTCAGTGTTTGGCCGTAAACTATGAATAAATGACTTTTTTAAATTGACATTCGAAGGGGTCCAAAAAGGGCGTCAAAGTTTGGTATACAACTATCATATTTGGTAATTGCGAGCGAACAAAGCCTTACATATATCTTTAAATAATATAGTATAAAACAAAATCGCTTTCCGCCGTCTGTACGCTTAGATCTTTTAAACAAAGCAACGGGTTTTAATGCGGTTTTCATCAATAGACAGAGTGTTTCAAGAGGAAGGTTTATATGAATGATTATTGTATCCACAGCGGAACGAGGGCGGAACACTAGTGTTATATTAAGGATTTGTCGGTTTTATGTCCACGTGGACCTTACATTATAATTTTGGTTTTATTTGATAGGCCTAATAATAACATTTTCAAATGTGCATAAGTAATATTTTAAAACTCGCATTTTACTTACACTTTTCCATTGGTAAAGTTGTTGATTTTTACACTTTTTATGCACAGTGCAATATAATGAACAACAAAGATAGAAAGACGTACCTTAGACCGAAGTGCAACCGAGACAACAGTATTAGTCAATCGTACGACCTAACTTTGTTGACGTATATGCACCTAATGGGACCTAATTTGAGCTTTCCATTTTCGAGAAGCCAGTACCTCATCTCCCCTTTTCTTTAAATCAATGATTGAACATTTACAATTTTAATATAATTTAATATAATACATATTTATTTATTCTATGGCAATACGAAAATCACCGGGTTGCATTTACAGTGAAATAAAGACTCGTAATAATTGTAAGAAAAGTAGTCTCATATTACAATATAATTGTAAGGAAAATTAAATTTGGTTCCTACAAAATATCATAAAAACGTAGAGTAGTGCTCAGCGAATTAGATTCTGTGTCCACGCTTGGAGACGGGATTAAATTTTAATAAAAAAATATTACTACGCGGCACGAATTTAATCGTGTGGTGCGGAGGCCCTTTATAAATAATTAAACCTCTTTGCAGAATTAGATTATACGACTTTATTTTAGATGGTTTTTAAAATAAAACTTATAACAGGATTATTAAAATTGGAATGTTTTTAAAATTGATTATCCTATGAGATCTCTTCCCATTAGTATTCTTAAGACATCCCAGATTATATTACAATATTTCCGTATTTGATAGAATTTGTAAAATCCTAAATGACTCATTGACTGACATGCAACGCATAACCCAAACCACTGATCCTAGAGACTTGAAACTTGGAATGTAGGTTGTTTTCGTTATCTGAACGTGTGCTAAGAAAGGATTTTTGAAAATTCACATTGTCTAAAAAGGGCGTCAAAGTTTTGGTATAAAACTCCCATATTTCATAATAGCGAGCGGGCAAAGCCCGCACACACACTGGTTTACACTGGTATTTTATATTATTATAGACTACACGGTATATTCGGTTGAAATACAATATGAATATTAGAAGAAAAATACGCCCCTATAGGCGGCTAGCCCCACGGCAGCTTAGTGGTAGAGTGGCGTTACGTGGATTGGCGCGGAAGATGCGAGTTCAAATCCCGCTCGTGAGCGAAATTCTTCCCATATTAGCTTGTACTCCAGAACGGATTTCCCCAAATCCACCGCTCGAGTCAAATTAGGGTCATCCAATAGCCCAAATGTCGTAGTTCCTTAGACCGCACCATCACTTATCAACAGATAAGTGATGGTGTGGTCTAAGGTACCCCCTACGTAATAACTCATAGGAAACAACCAGGACCCACCGTTTAACGTCAACACGCAGCCCTAGTCCTCTAGAGAGATGAAAGAATGAAATTTTGTACGTTGTAGTTTTGTAGCTTTCCATAATGATGTGGACAAAAAATAAAAAAAGGAACTGCTAGCTGCTGGGCAGAGACCTCCCTTCCACCTCTCCATTCCACCATTCCATTTTGAGAGCCTCGTTGGCTCAGCATGTAGTAATGCTGCTTTTTGTGCCGTAGGCCCCGGGTTTGATCCCCGGCCAGGTCAAACATTTGTGTGCATGAAAATGTCTGTTTGATCTGTGTCTGGGTGTTATAAGCTTATATAAGTATATAACATAACATAACATACGTTCACGCCTTTTTCCCGAAGGGGTAGGCAGAGATGTACCCAGGACTCAGTCCCATGTAGATACACCCACATTTTGCCAGTATGTTATTGGTCCCATGTAATAGGGGGCGAGCCTATTGCCATCTACCGGGCACAGTTCCAGACTCCAGGCAGTTATTGAGATAATTCCTAATGGAAAAATCCAATATTTTAACACTGCCTAACCTGGGGATCGAACCCGGGACCTCTTAATTGGCAGTCGAGCATGCGCCCTCTACGCCACGGAGGCAGTCTATAAGAGTACATAATACGGGCTTCTAGCCTAGTTTGGGACCAGATGACCGTGTGTGGAAGTTGTCCCATATTATTTACTAGCTGTGACCCGCGGTTTCACCCGCGTAGTCTTCGTTCCCGTGGGAATATCGGGATAAAAAGTACCCTATGTGTTATTCCAGGGTCTAAGCTACTTACGTACCAAATTTCAGCCCAATCGGTTCAGTAGTTTTGGCGTGAAAGAGTAACAAACATCCATACATACATCCATACTTACAAACTTTCGCCTTTATAGGATAGGATTTATTCATACCGGTTTAGTGCTATGGCAGTCCATATAAAAAAAAAATCTGACCTTTTAAAAAAGACAGCTATAAAAAAAATACATTTACTTAAAGAACAGTTAAAATAAAAGTAAATTAGTACTCGTATTTCGGATAAATGACCGTTAATTTTATCTAGTTCATTAAGCGATCGCAAAACGGAGAGTAATTAGCGGTCAGCTAGTTAGTTACTATGCCTATCATTAATTTCTGTTCGTCAGTTCGTTCGACAGACCTAGGTAATTAATCAATTTAGTTTATCCGCTGAATGGTGCCTACCAGCTAGTACAGTCGGCGCTGTAATTAGAACCATAGTTTGAAAATAATGATAGTTCTCTGCACGTGCACCGACTGGGCTAGATACATATCATAGTGGCAGTTAATACTACGCCGAAGTCAGCGTACGTCAGCGTATTGCTACATAACTTTCCACGCACATTAGCTAGTGCTAACTGTTGTGTTGCAAACTGTTTTTAGGCACACTACAATTTGAAAGTTTCTACAATTTCAAAATTGTTGTTTCCGTGCGGTATCTGGTCGAAGCACGCGCTAAGTCTCATCAATAATCTAGAACCACTTTCAATGATTTTAACGGGATATAGTAAATTCAGTGAGGAGAAGAGCTCAGGAGAAAAATAAGAGATACAGATACAGCCGATGCATTATATTAGAGAAACACCATAAATAAAACATCATCATCATGCACAGACGGAAGACGTCCACTGCTGAACATGGGCCTCTCCCATAGAACGCCAATCTGCGCGGTTGCTTGCCATCCGAATCCATCCTGCGATCCTGATCAGGTCGTCGGTCCACCGCAATAAAAAATAAAAATAATAAAACATAATTTATGTTTATTTATTTATTTATTATTTTTGCATCAAATGCCCACTACGCTTACAGTATGTTGACCAAAATTTATGCACTGAGACTTAATAGTGCACTCGTTTTTACCAGTAGTATTAACTTAATGTTACGAGAATTTATTTGTTTATCATTAAATGACGTATATAAGATGTGAATGTGCTGCTATGGCGCTTATTACGCGTTTTTGCACTCATCCGCCATTATTGTATTAATGCTTTCATTGAGTTCCCGATAAGAACGCTTAAAAGTAACACGGTGTTCACCGATTTCGATGAGTCTTTCTACACAAATAATATGAGTTCTTGCAACGTCTTAACTGCCGGGTTAATATTTTACCTCCAAATATTACGTCGAGTGTACCTACAATTTCAGAATAACAGCCCAGGCATGGCTCTCAAGCCTTTGTTAGTAACTAGCACAGTTAACGAACAATGAGTGAAGCCATTTTTCACTTCGCTCCCTATGGAATAATACATAAAAACTCTTTGCCTGCAATAATTATTGTGTAAATAAAACGGGTTCTCGAGGGTGAACTGACTCTTCGGAAAACGGAGTGTAAAACACCCTTGGGCTAGATTTTGCAATAATATAAATACTATAACTTGTAACTCGGCAAGTAAGAAGAGAATTAAAGGGAAGAGAGAAACCAAGAGGAATTAATAAATACTTACCTAAAAACATCATATTATTATTAAACGTAAAAGCGCTGTTGTAGTAAGCAGACTCTCTCCACTTGCTACGATCCTGACATTGGACTTTCGCATCTTCCACTTTCATCACATTCTTCATACATGCTCGACCCCTACCTTGTAAATCTTTTTATAAGGCAAGGTATTATCATCATCATCAGCCGTAAGTAGTCCACTGCCGTAAGTAGACATATAGGCCTCTCCCATAAAAGGGGGGTTTTGTCGATACTCGCCTTGCTTGGCAGGCGGGTTGGCGATCGCAGTTCGATGTTTTCACACAGAAGACGCTGCCCGCCTCTGGATCAGTTAACCCTAAGCCGGCTCTTACGGCGACCACGGGTAGAGAGGGTGGAGCACAATTCTAACGTATATAGTAACTCCACGGCAAATAAGGCAGGATATATGTTATAGTAACAACAATAAACAAAGCGGCTTCGCCCGCTTGCAATTACAAAACGTGAGAATTTTATACCAAATCTATGACGCTCTTTATGGACCCCTTAGAATGTGAATTTTCAAAAATCAATCCTTAGCACACGTTCATACAACGAAAAGAACCTACATTCCAAGTTTCAATTCTCTAGGATCAGTGGTTTGGGCTCTGCGTTGCATGTCAGTCAGTGAGTCATTAAGGATTTTTATACTATATATATTGATAATATACATTATATCAGAGATATAAGATAACTTGCCCCTTTTGTGTATCGCAATTGAGGGTGACAAAAATCACTTTACTAAAACCGGCAGCTAATTTCAACGCGCCGAAAATACCTTTAATATTGTCTTGTAATATTCCTGACAAATAGAGGATTTTCATCGCCTTTCATCTAAGGTAAATGTTGTTCGACGTTGATGGCATCGGATGAATAGCATATTATTTATGTTCCAGGAATTATAATGTTCAAGTAAAACCATTGGCTTTGTGTTAGGGGTTTTCTTGTAGGTGTATAGGGAATTGGATAGGACGAAGTTACGCTACGTTCACACGGGGACGTATCAACTTCTAAATCGGATCTGCTTTTTCCAGAACACGGTTTAGTCACAAAATAATTTATATGTTTGACTTCATACGTTCATTCGGATTTAAGATCCGACGAATAACCGAAACGGGAAAAACCTGCCTTCCAATTTTTCAACTGCAATCAGATTCGGTCTAAGATCTTTATTCTTCACGGAGATATAATATAAAACACTTTTGAAATACAGACGCAGCTATAAATATTGATGATGCCTATTTGAATCAAATAAATTGTTAAGGCATACGTGTGTATGCATGGTGTAGGGTTCCATACCAGCGCCGTCTATTAGTTTCATGTGCAACGTGTGGAAATATGCAGTAAAATGGCCATAACTTTTGATTGCGTTAACTCAGAAGTAAGATTTTTTACAGCCACAAGGGACCGCAGATCTGAGTTGTGGATATAAATTTCAACTTGATACCTCCACTCGTTCCCGCTAAAAAGTGTCTTGAAAGACGGACAGACAGACAGACGGACAACAAAGTGATCCTGTCAGGTTTTTTTTTTCTTTTGAGGTACGGAACCATAAAATGAACCAATCTGATACGTGCACTCACGAAATAATATATTATTGCCAAGTGCGACTGAACTCAATTGTTTCGGTTAGAGGGTTGAGTAGTTCCGACTTCTGTTGTAGTGTCAATGATAAATAATATATTTTTTACATAGTTTATAACACTCGTAACTCGTAAATTTCTACTCGTAAACTCTAAAGTTCGTAACTCAAAATTAACAAATTTATAATTGGAGTTAAATTCACTGAAAATGATAATTTAACAGATACGAAGATACCAATTTAATAATTGCGTCACGAACGCCTACGTTGTAAAATTATAGGTTTATTTGAAAATGATTTAAGCATTCTACCTATTAAAATAGGATAGAATGGGATGTGAGGAAATTAAATTGTCAGCTCAAATTCTCGCTTAATTATTATAATATTATGTTTGGCCTATTTCGTGGTTTCAAATGTGTGTAAAATATACAAAGACAAATAGGAATTATATAACGTAGGAATAATATAGGAATAATAGGAATAATATAAAATTATATAAATTATATTCGGTTTTATTAGTTTGCTTACATGTATATGTGTGTGTTGGATTTTTTGTAGTTGTAGGCCTCTTTTGCAGCAGGCCGCCTAGGGAAATACCATACCTTTACCAGTTATTCATCCGCCAAGCAGTAATGTGCAAACATTACTGTGTTCCAGTCTGAAGGCCAATGTTACCAGCGAAATTACTGGCCATGACGAGTTTTAACAACTTATATCTCAGGATGACAGGCACAGTGCAGTGCCGCGCAGAATTTTGAGTTTTAAAACACTGGCTGGCACTGTGTCTGATATGGGCAATCATGATGCTTACTATCAGGCGCCTGATTCGCTCGTCTTGTCACTCAATATCATAAAAAAACACATTAGGAATTTATCAATAGTAATTTCGGCTTGAAAAGATGAAACGTCAAACGGTACTTCCTAGATTTGACAGAGTGTATGTTCAGTATTTTTGGTAAACATAACATCACGCTTGTTTCCCAATATGGTGGGCAAAGGTGTACCTAGGTCCCAGTCCCATAGTAGGTACACCCATACTTTTCTAGGTCCCATGTAATAGGGGCGAGCCCATTGCCATCTACCAGGCGAAAATGCCAGTCTGTCATAGAGAAAATTCAATAACACTCTTTTTGCCTGACTTCGGGATCGAACCCGGCATCTTATGAACGGCAATAACGCATGCGACCACTCAAACTCGAAAACTCAAAATAAAAAATCTGACACTTTTGCACGTCAGAAAGAACGAAGGATAAACAGTAATGAATCTACCGCGTGTTCGGGAAGATTCCTCTATCTCTTCTTATATCTATCTCTTTTCAACTGATAGTTTTACAATATTTGATTTGGTTAAATTCGTTTGTTTAGAAGGTGCCGAGTGGTGGCTGGCTGTTCAGAAGTTTCCAAGCATCTTTGTCCTCTATGTATTGATTGACTAAATAATCCTTCTTTAGTAAAATAGATTTTATATAGGTTTTGAATTTACCCTCTGAGAGCCCCGTTATCTCTTTTGGGGTTTTATTATAGAAACGTACACTGATTTCTAAGAATTACTTTTTATTTGTTTTAGATAAATAGTTTATCTAAAAGCCACCATTTTAGGTAAAATATAATAAAATTACGTGTAATATTGCAATAAGCACACCTTTTCTACCCTTGTAGGGCAATAAGGCAAATTGTGCGTAAGCCATTATTACCAGTTTTATATCGGCCAATATTCGCGGTCATAAAAAGGCAGTTTGCTATCAATCGTACCTACGAGTTCACGTATCGCGGCCTAAACATCAATGCAGTATACTTTTATTACAGTAACATAACTTCATACAGTATAGTAGGTTACCAATTATTTATTCTATATTTTGAGCTAGCTAAAGGCTTGATGGAGGCATCGGGTGACCAGAATGGTGGCCTGTGTTTTGCCCAGAGGATAAGCATCTGTATCCAACGGAGCAATGCCGCCAACATTCTGGCGGCCTATACCTAAACCTACCCTTCCTCCAAGGGTTTAATAGATTTAAGTTAGTGAGTAGGTTTAGTATATAAAATGTAAATAGCGTAGGTAGTGACTTTTGTAAATAGTACTTTGTGTGTTTATCTTCAATGTTTCTTATAATTAATTTATCTTTCTATATATTATTTTAAATAGAAATTATATATTACCTAAATCATTAGGTTTAAAAAAAATTTGAGACACTGAAAAGTTCTTGTTTTTAATAAAAATAACAGGAAATTTCTGCATAGCCTCAAAGCCGAATTTTTATCAAGGATTTTACAATATATTTTTTTTTTATATTAATGAGTGACAAGATGAGCTAATCTGGTGCCTGATGGTAAGCATCATGATTGCCCATATCAGACACAGTGCCACCCAGTGTTTAAAATTCAACATTCTGCGTGGCACTGCACTGCGCCTGTCACCCTGAGATATGAATTATTGAATCTCATCATGCCCAGTAATTTCGCTGGTAACATTGCCCTTCATACCGGAACACAGTAATGATTGCACATTACTGCTTGGCGGATGATTATCTGGCAAAGGTGTAATATAAGGCGAAACCAATCAAATTACGCGAAATTCATACGAATTCTACCTAAATACAACATAATAATGAACAAATTTAATTTAATATTTCCAAAATAGACGTTTGGCAAAATTATACTTTCAACAGAAGTTGTATAACTGCTTTCGTGTGGGATCACACGGGTCGTTAGGCAATCGGCTCAGGTAACGCGAAAGTTATTATTGTTATAGCACAGAATACAAATAGTTATAGTACGATATTACAGTAATCTGTAGGGATGAACGAAGGACATGTAAGAACGCGACGCGAGATTGATTAGTTTTGTTTCTGATAGTTACTTTGATCTAACAATGAAAGGAAATAAAGAAACTTTTATCTAATGTGGGAATAGTTTAGATGGGCGATTAAATTAATAGGTACAGAAGGGGGGTAAGCAAGCAAACGAACTTTATGAACTCTCGGAAGTTAGCCGTTATGGCTGCGCTAATTCCAAAAGCTCCTTTAATTTTGCGTGAGCTTTATGTAGTTGTAGCAGAAAAGGATGTAGCCCACAGTATGACCTAAAGTGAACTGTACTGAGTATACCAAAATACTCTCCGACGAAAGATTAAAAATAATATATTCTTATAAAAAAAAAACATTTTTGAAGCCAATGTCTAAATCTAGAAAGTTACTGAGAAAATTTTGGTCTCATTATTGGGTTGGTGCTTTTCACGTACTTTTTTATTCATGGTCTCGTGAATTTCTTGATGTACAACTTTGCTTTTTTCAGACACTGTTTGTCTCCAGTGTGGCACAACGGTTATAACTTTTACTTGATACAAATAGCGCTGCACATAAAAAAAAACAAACAAAAATAATGTTAATTTCTCTGTAGTTTCGGTTAGAGACTTGCATGTGTGCGTTCGTATCATAACTCTTTGTAAAAAGTCTGCCTTCTGTGTCTCTATACTTTTTGGTTTGCAGAGTAATGTGGATTATAATCACGGATTACTGCTATCTGTTTTGTGATTGATCGATCTTATTGTTTGCCTTTATTTTATCATTAGTTCAGCTAAATACACACATTTCGACTTTGTCTCTTGAAAAGGAAACTGACTCGGAATCCCAGGAAACTGGGCTCAGAAAACTTTACACTGTTTATCTTATATTGCCGGATAGAAAATGTTATTTGCAATAATGTTCCCAAACATCTTATTATCCCCTCTTATTATCGCCAGTTCATTTAGAATTAGATTTGAATAAAGTTCGGTTAAGCACTAAGTGTTTATTAATGGCGACTCGCGTTCCAATTTTAGTGGAACATTTTTTTTTATGATAGTGAGTGACAAGACGAGCAAATCAGGTGCCTAATGGTAAGCATCATGATTGCTCATATCAGACACAGTGCCACCCAGTGTTTTAAAATTCTCCGCTGCACTGCACTGCGCCTGTCACCCTGAGATATAAGTTGTTGAAACTCGTCATGCCCAGTAATTTCGTTGGTAACTTAACTTCAGACCGGAATACAGTAATGTTTGCACATTACTGCTTGGCGGATGAATAACTGGCAAAGGTGTGCTACTTCTTCAGGCGGCCCCCTGCATAAGAGGCCTACCACTACAAACATTTGCTTAATTTATTATAATTATCACATTAAACATCAGCCGTAGAGTTGGAAGATTAAAGTGGGAGTGGCCAGATCATTTATTTATTTTATTTATTTATTTATACTTCGACAGAACGGTTGCCCAATAACACTACCGAAGTTACAATAATTTCGAAGAACACTGTAAAATATCTTAAATATCTTCTTATATATATATCTTATCCTATGTAACAAAAGTGAATACTTGCATAAATATATTATCATCCAAAAAAAAATCTTTCACACATTCGCCTCACAGAACTCCATATAGCCCGGAAACGAACTACATGGTGCAAGAGGCTCTTGGAGTGGAGACCATGGGGGAAACAAAGACCAGTAGGACGGCCACAAATGAGATGGAAGGATGACATCAAAAAGATAGCGGGCAGCAACTGGACTCTAACTGCCCAAAGTAGAGGAAAATGGGGGAGTTTGAAGGAGGCCTACACCAGTCTACTGGTTGAGAAAGGCTGAGAAGAAGAAGAAGAAGAAGATTATAATTAATGGCGATGCAAAAATGTAATTTTTTTATTATGTCTAATTGTTTATATACGAAACACAGTATGTTCCACTCAAGATCTCCGTTTAAAATATACAACCGCTGACCTTCATCTCGATAGTGATTGAACGAACATTTTAAGTGAAGCATTCGCGTACGACGTGATTAATGTATCTCCATCAACTTCGGGTATTTCATTAAAACATAGTCGTTAAAGTTCGCCAGTTTATTTAAGAAATGATTAATGTGCTTAATTATTTTTTCTCGTGATAATGAGACGCTTTTGATTGACATTGCCTAAACTTACTCTTATTTTTCAAAAAGTTTTCAGGACAATGTTTTTTTTTTTATGGTAGTGAGTAACAAGACGAGCTAATCAGGTGCCTGATGATAAGCATCATGATTGCCCATATCAGACACAGTGCCACCCAGTGTTTTAAAATTCAAAATTCTGCGCGGCACTGCACTGCGCCTGTCACCCTGAGATATGAGTTGTTGAATCTCATCATCATGCCCAGTAATTTCGCTGGTAACATTGCCCTTCATACCGGAACACAGTAATATTTGCACATTACTGCTTGGCGGATGAATAACTGGACATGTGATTCAATTATATTATAATACATAATACAATTATATAATGTAACTAGCTGTACCCCGCGGTTTCACTCGCGTTGTCATCGTGAGACTTATTGATTATTATATATTGACTTTAAAATATAATTGAAGAAGCGTGGGTGTGCCTACCTTGGAACTGGGTCCTGACTACACCTCTGCTTTTACTTTGGAGAAATGCTTGATGTTATGTTATGTTATGTATTGGATTCTTGAAAGTCAATAATCGTTCCCAATAGGTTTTCTAGTCCCAGATTCCCAAACACCTTCACAATACTGGTTTTTTGTAAACGAGAACTTCTATCCCCAAAGTCGTAATTCACGACTCAGTTTACAAAAGATTTTCAGGCAAAATTGTTTCTTATTTCAATGGTGCGAAATGCTATTTTTGTTTGGAGAAAAAGGCTTGTATCGTTAGGGTATATTAACACCGGTAATGCATTTCTGACGAGTCAGCTGTTCTGAGCCCGTATGAGCGAAATTGTCGCTACATGCTCTGTGAACTCATATCGTTTGTATTTTTAAGGAATTTTTAAGAGTAAGCTTGTTTCATGCATTACTGAAGTTATTTCGCGACTTTTTCTCGTATTGATATAACAAAAGACGTGGGACTGGCTTTGAATGGTCTGTAGTGGTAGGCCTCTCTTGCAGGGGGCCGTCTGGGGAAGTATCACACCTTTGCTAGTTATGCATCCGCCAAGCATTAGAGTGCAAACATTACCTACTGTGTTTCGGTCTGAAGGACAATGTTGTATTGCGAAATTTCTGGGCATGACGAGTTTCAACAACTAATATCTCAAGGGGACAGGCGCAGTGCAGTGCCGCGCAGAATTTTTAATTTTAAAGCACTGGGTGGCACTGTCTGTTATGGACAATCATGATGCTTACTATCAGGCACCTGATTTGCTCATCTTGTCACTCACTATCATAAAACTATTTAACACTTTGCCTAAGTTGATTTATCCATTAGGAATTATCTCAATAACTACCAGGAGTCTGAAACTGTGCCCGTAGATGGTAATAGTAGTGGGATGGTTTGTAGGTGACCACAAAAACTCTTATCTCCTGAATACAATAAAAAATAATGTTCAACAAATTTTGAGAATTTTGAAATATACTCGTACTTTAAATCCATTTAAAAAGTTATCAATAAATTAAAACTCCGTAAGCTTATAGCTCTAAAAAGGTCCAGGCGTGGTGTACATAACTTCTAAAGTGCGTCCCGGTTAAGGCGGAAGTTAAAAAATCATGCTACATTATTAAGGGGCTACTCCCTTTCTGTTGATGGCTTCTTAAATATTTCACCGCTTGAATGCCTGAATGTTTTATAGATTTTTTTTTTTTTTTTTTTTTTTATGATAGTGAGTGACAAGACGAGCAAATCAGGTGCCTGATGGTAAGCAACATGATTGCCCATTTCAGACACAGTGCCACCCAGTGTTTTAAAATTCAAATTCTGCGCGGCACTGTACTGCGCCTGTCACCCTGAAATATGAGTTGTTGAATCTCATCATGCCCAGTAATTTCGCTGGTAACATTGCCCTTCATACCGGAACACAGTAATGTTTGCACATTACTGCTTGGCGGATGAATAACTGGCAAAGGTGTGGTACTTCCCCAGGCGGCCCCCTGCTAAAGAGGCCTACCACTACAAAAAAATAGATTCAGGGACGGGGGATAAGTTGTCGTTCATTGAAGCCTATGGCTAATAAGACTTTAAGGTCCTATGAAAACTGCAACTCCCTTTCATAGTTAGCGTATTTTTGAATGTTAACTTAATACAATTTATGCGAAATAGGCTGACGAGGGGACGCTGTGGCGTGTTAAAGGATGAAGTGGTACAGATAGAGAAGGGAATGCTTAGACGGTTCTGAAATATGGAGAGGATGAAAAGAATTGGAAGAAATAGAATAATATGACAATCGTAAACGGTTAAGTCGATAGCGGTTCGACGTAGGTGTTAGGTATACTATAGATATATTATATACTATGTATACTTTGTGACCAATTGATGTTGTCTTATGAATAGGCCAGGTCAAAAGTACTCACAACTAACGAGCATGAGAATGATAAAACGGAACGAGTAAAAATTGCGTGTCATGAACGTAGCAAGAGGAGAGAAATAGTGGTAGTCTACTATCACGAAATCAAGAATGTATACTCTACCTACTTATTATGACTATCATTGACGTTCAAAAACATATTCTAAAGACGCAATAATTATATAAACATGTTTTGAGTTTGCGTCTAGTCTATTTTAGTATATTGTCCATGATGAGGAATGACGTCAGAGAGTAAATAACCGTGTAAGAGTTCTTTCACCGTTGGGAAAATGTTGTTGAGAAAAACTAATTGTCAGAAATTGACTTAGTAGGGTTGGATGGAAACGAAATAAAGGCGTTTTCTTGTTGACTTCCAACTGAGTTTCCGTTAGAGGTATACTTAGTTAATTAATAATGTATCTGCTATCCGTAGCTTTAAACCTACGGCAAAGAAGAACGGGCAGATTTATATTTTGTGAAGGTTTTTGCATATTATATTGAAGGAAAGCCTTAAGTGGCAACTTTAGGCAATATTTAGCCGTCGGGTGAACGGCCGGGTAGCGCAATTACAGCTGTCAAATATTTAACGTTTAATGCAAACGTTTGACAAAGGTCACAATGCGCAATTTCCGCTTGTCGCGCTGTCGCATTGCTATCGAAAAATTCGTAATAACCCTGCGGGTTTTTCTTGTTTCCGGTGGTTCCTGAACTATTTGTTTCATTGAAGAATAAGGTTTCGATTCACCCTTTGATAACATATACCTAAATTCGGTGGCTTCACATTAGTTGTCTTTGCACCCATGTTTGCATTGGGCTATGTGGTGCAGTAATAGTTTGTTATTTTGAATTGGAGCCAAGCTTGGACACAAGTTGAGGCCAATGTCATCATCATCAGCACGAAGATACAATGCTGAACATAGGCCTCCCCCATGGTACGCCATAAACTATTCATATGGAGGGATTTCGCCGTAATCAGCACGCTTGGCAGGCGGCTTGGTGATCGAATTTTGGAATACTTCAAAATTGAAACGGAGAGCGCTGCTGCCCTCTGTCCGAATATGCCCCTCTGGCGGGTCTCGCGGATCCCACGGCTTTAAATATTACTACACCTTTATGTAACACCATGTGGAAAGATCATATATTATACTCTCACTGAGATACCCCGAGGGCGTCCTCAGGGTATATCAGTACTCTATACATGGTTAAGTGAGAGATATTTACTCTTCTTCCTCGAGAGCTTTTCTAGTTCTCTTTCTCCAGCTTTAAGTATTTTCCAGCGAGAATAGAGAAAGCTATCGCATTCCTTTTCGGTTCCAGTCATAAATGCCCCAGAAATTACATACATATTACAGACGTAGAAAACAAAGGGCCGGAATACTTTAATTTAAGCAATTATAAAGCCTATGATCATACACTTATCCATACTAATAGCTCATTACTATATTATGAAATAAGACGTAATTTCCTATAAATTACGAAGCGCGCTTCGCGTTAGCGTAGATTCAGCGCCTTTGATAATAGTAATTAGACAGCGTGTCGACAAGCTTTGCTTTCATCTTTGGTAAATTATAACTTCAAATTTAATAATGATTTAGGCAAGTGATTTTGCCGAGATTTTGGTGATTTTGAGAGAGCAAATTAGTTTCTCATAAATATTTAGCGATGCAGTGTTTCAAAAACATGTAAACGATGCAAGGAGGAGGGGAACTACGTATAAAACGCGTCAAACGTTTGCGTTAGTACGGGCGTTACTGCCTACTGCTGGTCGTAGGCGGGGGGCTGATGGCGGGGGGAGGGGGGTTCATTCTTAACGTACGTAGTACTAGTATTCTTTACCATTAGATTCAATTCTTCAAATACACCAGCAACCTCGTAGGAACAGGTACCCAACATCATATCCAACAACATTTCTACGAGTTTTGATAATTTCTTAGATTTTACTTTCATACAAAAAATAAATATCGATTTAATATTCCACTTCAATGTTCTTAACTCTACGCGCACCGTAACAGATTACGTTACGGTGCGCGTACTGCCTACAAGCCCCTGGGTCTCTGGCGAAGAAAGTGCCT
The DNA here is from genome assembly GCA_947063395.1 of Hemistola chrysoprasaria. NCBI lineage: Eukaryota > Metazoa > Arthropoda > Insecta > Lepidoptera > Geometridae > Hemistola > Hemistola chrysoprasaria. The sequence continues at coordinate 2,256,103 of OX346725.1, forward strand.
TTTTATTTGTGAATGAAACATAGATTCACAAATGTCACGACAGTACAATGAATATCTTGAAAAATATTTTTGTTTAATTTTTGAGTTAGGACTGCCTCGGTGGCGTAGAGGGCGCATGCTCGACTGCCAATCAAGAGGTCCCGGGTTCGATCCCCAGGTCAGGCAAAATGTTAAATATTGGATTTTTCCTAATGAGGAATTATCTCAATAACTGCCTGGAGTCTGGAACTGTGCCCGGTAGATGGCAATAGGCTCGCCCCCTATTACATGGGACCAATAACATACTGGCGAAATGTGGGTGTATCTACTATGGGACTGAGTCCTGGGTACACCTCTGCCTACCCCTTAGGGAAAAAGGCGTGAACGTATGTATGTATTGAGTTATGTCAAAACTCGTAGAACAAAATATTGCTATTTATGAGGTTAGCTGCTTAGTCCTTCGGGGTTGCGGGTGTTTTTAAGGTAACCCTGTATATATACGTGTATGTAATGTATGGCAATAGACTCGCCCCCTATTACATGGGACCCATAAAATACTGGCAAAATGTGCGTGTACCCACTATGGGACTGAGTCCTGGGTACACCTCTGCCTACCTGTTTTATGTATGGGTTGAGAATTGGGCAAGAAATACATTATATTATATTAAATTATTATTGAATTATATTATATGTTTATAATATGTGTATTAAGTATGTATGTGTATTATGTATGTATGTATAAAGTATGTATTTATGATGTGTTTTATTATATATTTATTTATTAATTTCTTATTATTTTTTAAAAACAACAATGAGTACACTGCCGACTAAAAATATTTATAATTTCTGTCCTTTCCGTTCGGTTGTCTGGAAGAAATCGTTTTAAGCGATAAGACCGCCACTTGTACTAGCCTAAGACTAACTGTACCTACTTTATTTACATAATATTTATTATGTTCGCTGTAAGGTGTACAATAAAGTGTTAATCTAGCTATCTATCTATCTATCTATCTATCTACATTCGTAGTTTTTCTGTTTGGAGTGAAATAAACTAACTCTTATTTAGGGCAAGATATTAGAGTACCTTTAACATATTTTATTAAAAGGTTATTAAGGGTTATTACAGTGACTATAAGGGCCTTGTTTTTATACATTGATCCCGCGTTTGACCTTTACTTTCGGAGGGTTCTATAAAATCTTGGTGGTTTTATTTTTTTCGGGTAGAAATGTGGTGCCTTTTTTTAGAAAAATAATTAAGCTTTTTTATACCTACTATACGTATAAATTATTCCTTGTTTAAAATAATGTTATTCGTATAATGTTTTTGTTATTTTTTTCCACACACGGTCATCTGGTCCCAAACTTGGCATAGCCTGTACTGTGGTAACCAGAAGACTGATATATATACTTATATACGCTTATAACACCCAGACAAAGATCAAACAGACATGTTCATGCACACAAATGATTGACCTGGCCGGGGCTCAGAAGAATATATCCAGATATATAGATTGACACCATCCTTTATCGGAATGTGCTAAGATTTTAAGAAAAAAATGGTTATACTCACTAACTCGACACGGAGGACTGGACTGGTCACACGTGTTTCAAGTTAGTTAAAATGAAAAAAAGATCGCTTGCTATTTAGTCATTTCTACACGCTAAAATTTTGACGTGTGTCCAGATGATATGAAACTTTAATATTCATTTTTTATTTATTTTAAGATCAACTATTGATGACAACATTTAGTACATAAATATTTTACAAATTATAAAATTTTTACTACTTATAGTACAGACCAAATGTAATTGTTGACCTCAGTTACCTAGACTAGGCTGAGAAGCCTGTCCTATAGGCACCTGTGATCCACCTGTTATGTATAGATAAGTAGTGTAAATATTTTTGCAAATGAGTTACTTATATATACATATATTGAGATATACGCGAAGCACTAACTTTAATATTTAGTGGCAGACATTAATTATGTATTTCTAAAGTTGCCAAATTTATTATAATAATAATAATATGTATAATAATAAAATAAATAATATAATATAAAAATATAAATAAAGCATTCTTATGTTTTCGTCAACTTGCTACGAGGTAATAAAAAAATAAAAAAATTAACATCGATGAATTTTCCATCACAACTCAAGCCGATGAGAGGAAAATAATTTAATCTGAAATGAGAAGAAATATTTCACCCACTGGCTGGATACAAACCACGCACCCTCCGCACCTTTCCGCGTGGCCGGCACTCTACGAGCTGCCGTGAAGGCACCGGGCATTGGCGAAATTTTTCTATCCTATCTACCTAACGCGCTATAAGAGCGTGTGGTTCGAATCCCGCCTGTGGGTGGAATTTTTCTCTCATTTCAGATTGATTATATTCCTCTCTAGTCTAAGTCTAAGTCTATAAAAATATTAAAAAAAAGTAAAATAATCTTCCAACCTAACCCGGAAACGAGGTAATACCGTAAAAGTTTTAACATCAACCGATATGGCACCGTGACCGAAAATCGAAACCCAAACGGAAAAGTCGACATCCCATGAGACTCGGAATGAATGCACAGAATTACGGTCAAGTGAGGATTTTTTCAATTTTGAAACTCAAAGCAGAACTTGGCTTTGAATAAAGGTATTTGTAGATTAACTTTTCATGAAACAGAATTCTAGAAAAACTAACTCCACTCTGTTGACAGTAAAATGCTGCCTGTAACATCTGGTAATAAGCTGATTAACACAAAAAATAAAATTTATGTTCGTATAAAAAACATTTACCGGGGCGGCGACCGGAGAGTTCCCCATACAAACTTAATAGTAAGTAAATCATTTGAAATCAGAGCTTGTTTCCAACATTTAATTTATTTATTTATTTATTATTAGTTTTACTTTAATTAAAACGGACAAGTCCAATTACAATAATTAAAGATAAGAATAACAATTATTATTAAATTAGAAAAAAACATGAAATGAACATACAATAAAGATTAAGTGACATTAAATAATATAAACAAATTAAATTAAAATAAAATAAATTATAAAATATAATATAAATCATTCCTTTCTTTCACAAAAACGCAAGCACTCAGACAATATCTCCAGCCATCCATCCGCAAACAGATCACAACTTGGATTGGCACTCAGGAGAGCGTTGAGAGAAGATAGCGAGCGCGGTATAGGCGAGTTGGCTCGGGCTACAGTTCTACACGTCGGCACGTTAATAACGTGATTCGGAATGAGAAAGTAGTTATCTAGGTTCCTTATTATGTTTTAGTCTAATTTTGAAGAGCGACTGTGATACTGACTGTGATACTGTGATGCTGAGTTGGTACCGTTTCGGGGCAGACGCAATGTTAGCGTTTTTAGGCTAATGTTTTTGTATGTGTGTTGTGAATAAATAATTTTTCTTTCTTTCTTTCTAATAGACGGACTGACGGACAGACGGATAGCGAAGGCTAAGTAATAGGGTTCCTTCGGCACTCTTACCATGGAACAGGGTACAGGAATATGTGACGCGTAGAATTTTTATTTTATTTATTTATTTACGCTTCTCTCCGATTGTCTCACAGACGTAATGCTAAATGTCGTACAATCTTTGTAGGCTAACATCTCATGCTTTATTATTAAATAAGGTATTATGTTACACAATATATTACATAATAATATAACATTATTAGAATAAAATAGATAGGTGCTGTTTTAGCCCTTGTGGCCTTAGCCTTATCTATTGTGGCGCAAGAGAAAGAAATACTCAAAATAACACAATTGACCGTAAAGTTATAATAATAAAACCCTTTTCCTTTTTCGCGATAAATTCCAATGTTAAGCAGTTATCTGCGTTTATAGCTATAATATTAATATAACAGCTAAAATAGCTCGCAAAAACAGCAACCCACTTCAATTATTAATTATCTCGTCCAAAAAGCGAAGGACTTTTGAAACTGCTTCGTCAGTTATCAGGAAATTTTACTAAGTCGTTAGCGCTCAGTTAAAGCACATCATATCACGCAGAAAGTCGACTCGGGCCAATCTTTGGTTACAATAAACAAATTATTTCTAGGGCTGGCACCGGAATAATACAAAAAAAAAAACGCAAGGGCTCAATACAATTGATTCGTTTCTATGAAGTAGTGTTCTATTATGGCATAGTGTATTTAGTTAGGGGAGATAGTAAGTAGGTAGCTCTATTGTTGAGTTTTTTTTTTTTTTTCAGTAAAGGCACTCTGCCTTCCTATTATAAAAAAATCATAAATTGTAAGTCGTTAGCCTCGTTGGCTCAGAATGTAGTAACTCTGCTTTCTTGTCCCATAAAAAAAAAAAAACATTATTTTAAACGCTTTTTTTTACCATATTGCTAACTAGTACCAACTTTTAAAACATATACAAGCAAACTTTGGGTTCTGTCTTTAAAAAAGTTTTATTCGTCATTAGAGTGTTATATCTATTAAGAACAATATATCACACGCGTGAGCCGCGTGTAACTTATTTTATATTTTACAGATTAAACGGTCTATTCGCTGGAAATACAATATGTTCCTAACTCAAGCGATGTGTTTTCGCGTCTTCCCCTCTAGTGGTTTACAGTGAGATTCCTAGCAAAGTACGCGCGTACATTGTGTGCGTGTGTTTTTAACTCGTTGCATGTACCTCTTCTTCTGTAATAAATATTTAGTTGAAGGCTTTTTAACAGTTATTTCTATAGCTATTGTCGCGTTAATGGTTCAAGTTAATGGTTTATTAGTTTTAATGACGCGTGAATGCACGCATTTAGAAAACCATGGCGGTTTGATGCTAATTGTGGTGTTTTTTTTTTTTTTTTTTTTTTTTCTTAAATGACATGCCTAGAATGAAATGTCATCCTATTACAATCTAGCCTCTTAGAGGCTAATAAGTAATTTATCTTTAACTTAAACTGCTAGATAAACGTTAAAACTAAGAATGTGTCCATTAACACTTATTCTTATTGTCTCTATTATGACAAGGTAGACACTTTGTTCATGTGTTCTTTATACGCGGCACTAACACTGCATTACACTAATTGTTTACAACACTTCAACTAACTCAAAAGGTTTTTTCCTTCTAAGTCTTCTCACTAGTCCCGTGGTGTCGAGGAGCTGGATGGCCTCGACGTTCACATGATGGTGGAGCCGACGCTCATGGGCTTCCGCGAACTTTTTAATAACTTTAGTGACGAGGTCCACTTTGAGATCACGGTGGAGGTCTTCGTTTCTTACGTACCAAGGAGCGTTCACTATACTCCTTAGTACTTTATTCTGAAACCGTTGAATAATTTCCACGTTGTTATTTTTGGCACATCCCCATAACTGGATGCCATAAGTCCAAATAGGTGCTAGGACTTGTTTATAAATTATCAGTTTATTGTGAACTGACAGTTTGGAGTGTCTACCAATCAGCCAGTTCATTGACCTATAGCGAAGCTCCAGTTCATCACGTTTTTAATTGTGGTGTAATTTTAGAAAATTATATTAATCCAGACTATACGACATTGGTTAGTAATGTTGAGGTCGATTTGACGTTATTAAGGTTTCCATTGAATTTTGAAATTATAAAATGGCGCGTTATTCAATTAATTACACATACAATCACGCCTTTTTCCCGAAGGGGTAGGCAGAGGTGTACCCAGAACTCAGTCCCATAGTAGGTACTCCTTGATTCCGCAAGTATGTTATTGGTCCCATGTCATAGGGGGCCAGCCTATTGCCATCTACCGGACACAATTACAGACTCCAGGCTGTCATAGAGATAATTCTTAATAGAAAAATCCAATAACAATGTGCCTGACCTGGGGATCAAACCCGGAACCTCATGATCGGCAGTCGAGCTTATGCCAACTATGTCACCGAGGCAGTTAGTTAATATAAAAAAAATATATAATTCAGACATTCAGACATTGGTCTGAATTATAAAATGGCGTACCTATTAGGGCTAAATCTGCATCGAATTTCACCATCCAACTAAAAATGTTGGAGTGAAGATAGGTCAAACGCACAACAAAATACTCTACACACTCTCACACACACATAATGCATGCATATTTATTTACCAAATTACAAAAATTACAACTAATAAAATTAAATAATTGTGTTAATATTAGTCATATTCTGTTGACATAAATAGTTAGTAAGATGTAATGGAGAGGCCATGGCTCCTGACACACAGTTTCGAACTAGTTCGGGAGTCTATGGATATATTTAAGTGGATGTAACATTTTTATGTCAATAAAGATTTATTTAAAAAAAAAAGATTTTAAGATACAAACTACTAATCACAATAAAGATCCTGTTGTCCGAAATAAAAAGCATTTATCAGTGATACATATGAAAAGGTATAACGTTGCAAGAAGAATGTGTCGATTTAAGAGTATTTCATTTTTTTTTTTTTTTTTATATAAAATAGGCTTACGTTTGACCTCAATCTCGCTTGATGGAAGGCGAAGATGAGGCCAGGCCTAAGATGGTATACGTTTGCCTAAAAGGTGTCTGTTCACTTTGCCCTCAAGATGTCCAGATTATAGCGTTCCGGAAATACCGACCTCGGTAGAGAGTTCCACTCCTTAGCCGTCCGCATACTGAAGGAAGAAGCAAATCGCTTCATGCGTAATGTAGGAATGTCTACAACATAAAGGTGAAACTGCTCGCCGCGCCGAGTCGTTCGGTGATGGAAAGGAGAAGGGGGAAACACATGAAAACTGTCTAGATTTGTATAGAAATTTGCCTAATATTCTGCCAATATTTATTCTCGTTAGAAGCTCAATAAAAGGAGTCGGTGATTACTGGATATAAAATGTTAGACTTAACAATTTATCAGAGCGACTGTCATCTATGTTAAGTAAAGTAAGTTATGTACAGAATATAAAATAAATTGTTAAGGCATATATTGGCAAGTATGCTTAATGTAGGGTTCCATACCTAGATACTTGAACAAAACGCTACCTCGTTCTAAGAACATACCGTTTCATCTAGTTGGAAACTATTAGTTTCAAATATGTTAGGTTTTTTTGGATTACGGTTTTGGGATTTTTTTTTATGATAGTGAGTGACAAGACGAGCAAATCAGGTGTCTGATGGTAAGCATCATGATTGCCCCTATCAGACACAGTGCCACCCAGTGTTTTTAAATTTTTTAATTCTGCGCAGCACTGCACTGCGCCTGTCACCCTGATATATTAGATGTTGACACTCTTCATGGCCAGTAATTTCGCTGGTAACATTGCCATTCTGACCGGAAGACAGTAATGTTTGCACATTACTGCTTGCAAAGGTCTGGTACTTCCCCAGGCGGCCCCCTGCAAAAGAGGCCTACCACTACAATATTCCTTTCCTTGTGAAATAAGATCATGTTTAATGTCAAATTTCATGATGCTAAGCCAACGGAAAGTACCCCAGAGGCTTACAGTCCAATGCGCAGAGTATGGATATGTGCGGTAAAATGGCCGTATCTTTTGATTGCGTTGACTTCTAAAGTTTGAATTTTTACAGCAGCAAGGCTCCCTAGACCTGAGTTATTGATATCACTTACAACTTGATACCTTCATGCGTTACTGAGAAAAAGGTCTTGACAGACGGACAGACGGACAGCAAAGTGATCCTATAGGGGTTCCCTTTATCCTTTTGAGGTACGGAACCCTAAAAATGCGTGAGAAATACTTATTTATATGAGTATATTATACATATTTTATAATGTAAGAATTTAAATATAAAATGCTCTTTTATACAAAGTTAATGGATTGAAAATTTTTACATGACCGCATTCTTATACCGATTTTCTATCAATGGAATGCTTTATGGGAACAGACATCACAATAAATGTAAAATGAATGCGATAAACAAAATGCTACAAAAAGGTGTAGTGATATTTAAGACGGTGCATCTATCTGTCAAACTAAACACCTTAACAAGTTTTGTAGTGGTAGGTCTCTTTTGCAGGGGGCCACCTGGGGAAGTACCACACCTTTGCCAGTTATTCATTCGCCAAGCAGTAATGTGCAAACATTACTGTGTTCCGGTCTGAAGGGCAATGATACCAGCGAAATTACTGGGCATGACGAGTTTCAACAACTAATACCTCGGGGTGACAGACGCGGTGCAGTGCGGCGCAGAATTTTGAATTTAAAAATACTGGGTGGCACTGTGTGATGCCTTACCATCAGGCACCTGATTTGCTCTTCATGTCACTCAATATCAAAAAAAAGTAATCGGAAAAAAAAATAACGGTTTTATAGTATTGTCATCAAAACGAAAGGTGAAAGGTGAACCAAAGAATAATATCAGATCATTCTATCAACAGGAAAGGAGTAAAATTTCAACCACCTGCTATGAGTAGCGTCCGTGGTCCAGCGGGAATATGCCCGGCTTTAAATCCGGAGGCCCTGGATCGAATCTCACTATGTGGACTTTTCACCTGGGCGCTACCGTGTTTCGGATGGCACGTTAAACTGTAGGTCCCGGTTGTTACTTATAAGATATGTAGGGGACAGTCGTTAGGTCATGTTGAAGGCCTTGTAGGAATCATGGCCTGAAACTCTGGCAATATGGGTTGTCCACATAACCCATATGAAATGACTCGAGCAGTGTAATTTGGGTAACCTGTTCTGTTAGAGTATAAATTCAAATTATTTTTATTTATTATTATGTGGAACCTGTGAAATGATCTCTCTGCAATCTTTCCGTTGAGCTACAACATGGGGCTCTTCAAAAGGAGAGTGAATAGAGTCGTGAAGGGTTAGCAACATACTGGATTGCCAGTATGTTGCTAACCCTTGCAGGGGTATTGACCCCTGGTGTTGCAAGTGGCGGTAACCTCTACCATCAGGCACACAGTCTGCTTGGTTGCGACCTATGGTTTATGGTTAAATACAAACGTTTAATGATAATTGATAAAAAAAATTTCCTTTGATCTCTCAATAACAGCCTGGATTCTGGACCTGTGCCCGGTAGGGAGCAATAGGCTCGCCCTTTATTACATGGGACCAATAACTAACTGGCGATATGTGAGTGTGCCTACTATGGGACCGAGTCCTGGATACCTCTGCTCTTTTGGGAAATGACGGGATTGTAAGTTATGTTATGTTAGTTAAAAATTAAAGAATTGTAAAAAAGGTCAGGTCTCCTTTTTCACATGACGAAATTCTCACGAGTTATTATTAGGGACATAGCCCAGCCGATCAGTTAGTTGAAGTGGCAATGGGCAGGGCACAAAGCACGTAGAGTTTTTGATTTTTTGAAATTTTGAAAGTTCTCAAATGGAGACCACGGACCGGCAAGCGCAGCGTAGGATGCCCACACACAAGGTGGAAAGACGATCTGATACGGACGGCAGGAACACGCTGGTAGCGGGCCGCTGGAAACCGGACTGGATGGTAATCTATGGGGACGGCCTATGTTTAGCAATGGACGTTGATAAATTATTAGGTGCCATCTGTTTCCAAAACCAGACCATTTCTTAGAAAGGCAAGTTTATGAGGTCAACACTTGAACTATCAAAGTAAAGTTTCCAACTTGACCACTGTGACAGTGGCTTTAAGGACAGAGGTCAGGGGTATTCAACATTATGTCGACCACTGGAGTAACTTAAGAAGTTCTTTACCAGGTGTTACTTAAAGGGGGAACTTTAAGGGTTAATTTACCAATAAAACTGATGAAGGTCATCAGTTTTATATCATCAGTAGAAAAAAGATGGCAAATTTTAAGTCCCATGTAATGGGGGGCGTGCCTATTGCCATCTACCGGGCACAGTTCCAGACTCCAGACAGTTATTATTGAGAAAATTCCTAATGGATGAAATTAAATAACACTATTTGCCGCCCCGCGCGGTATTATGAACTTGCAATCGCGTAGCAACAGCAGTATAAATTACGTAGTTATTGCTGTCAGACGTCATTTTTTTAATGAAAAATTTACATAATACCCATGCCAGTCACTTCATACAATGGGCCGTGCGCAATAGCTTACTACTACTAGGTAGAGAAAATAAAGTGTGTACACACGTCAAATATGTGCCGACATACGGGCGCTACTGCCTTCTTGACTGCCTGGTCGCAGGCGAGGGTAATATCATATCAAAAATAAAAAATCATTTATTTGGTCTACAAAAGTTTTGCCTACATATAATTGGTGCCCAATATGTAATATTGTACTGTATTGGAATATTATAAAATATGTGCGTTTCATTTTAACTAATGCTGGCATAATTTATCTGGCCCAACGTCTAAGCATTGCTATTCAACGTGGCAATGACGCCAGTATCTTGGGTACGCTGCCATCTCACAGTGGTTAAGAGCACTTGGATTTTCTATAGGCTGACATGTCGGCCTGTGGATTTTCGAAGTGTTCTATGGCAGTTAGGGTAGATAGTAAGTAGGTAGCTCTATTGTTTAGTCTTTATTCAAAAAAGGCACTCTGCCCTCTTAAAAAAACACTAGAAAGACATTAAGACTTTATATAACCGTTTAATCACTCGAGTAAAACTGGGACTATTTTCACCTAGACCAAGCTCTCTGATAGGTTTTTTGAAAATGCTATAAGTTCCCAACCCCCCACAGTCTCAGACTCTCGACCCTAAACGTCAAATATAATAATGTAAACTGAAACCAAAATTTAAAACGGTCACATGATGGATATTCTGACCCTCAGCTATCAGACCATACCCGTCCCAGAACAGATAAAATGTACCCATACTGTGTTCACAATATACCGTGACCGACAAACATACACTCACCATTATACTAACGAGAGTCTGATATAGATAGTTTGTACTACAGTGATTAAGGTCATGCGTTTGAGTTTTGGGTAATGTGGCGTTACAACGTTACACGACTGAGCCCCGAAATCACCTCACGCACACTCTTGCGCGTGTACAAAACTTGATGTGTGCAGTTTCTGTGTAGGTAGTTAAATCGTGACTTTTGTATGGAATTGAGTCGAGTATCCGGGGTGTGGCCAAAGGCCAAGGTTATATAGAAGTAGCCTAAAGAAGTAGGGCTAGAGTTATTAGATTCAGACGACGGGCAGAAGCGTCTTCTGCGGTAAAACAATCAAACCGATGCATGCCTTCCCGCCTGCCAAGCGAGTGTTGGCTAATTCCAACCCCTCCCCCCCCGCCTCTTAAGGGGAGGCCCATGTTCTGATGTTTTTCCGGGATTCCAGAACCTTCAGTCTCTATATATACCCATTTTTTACTATAGTCAGTACAAGAGTGAGTGACAAGACGAGCAAATCAGGCGCCTGATGGTAAGCATCATGATTGCTCATATCGCAGACACAGCGCCAACCAGTGTTTTAAAATCAAAATTCTGCGCAGCACTGCACTGCACCTGTCACCCTGAGATATTAGTTGAAACTTATCATTCCCAGTAATTTCGCTGGTACCAGAACAGTAATGTTTGCACATTACTGCTTGGCGAATGAATAACTGGCATAGGTGTGGTACTTCCCCAGGCGGCGCCCTGCAAAAGAGGCCTACCACTACAATAACCTAATATTTAATTAACATCACAAAATTACTCTTAAGCGCTCAATTTTCGCTCCTATGTTTGCAGCAAGGTGGTAGGTTAACTACAGATAAACTAACAAAGAAAAACGTTATCTAATTTAACATATTCTCTAACATTATTGAAACTGCACATTGTGATAACAAAGACGTTCTTCTATCAATACTCCATTACAGTGCAGCTTCAGTGAAGCGTGGCCACTTGCTTCTACTTCGATAATTCTATATCTATCATATAGTTGCAGTGAACTCATAGTTGATACCTAAAACCACAGACCGTTGTTATAAAGAAAGATTGCACACCAGTCATAAGTTTTTAGCAGAGTAGAAACAATAAAGACCAATATTAACTGAATACACAATCGATAGAACATTTTAAGAAGCCGTATTCTACTAATAGACAATCGAACATGGTACGGCCGTACCACGAACTTGGTTCGCCACCATACCATGTTCGATCATATGGCGCACTGTCCGGCGAACATTATTATTATTACTTGGTACGGTGGTACGATTGCTTGCACATCAAAGCGGTTCGATCGTGTGGTGTGAACATCATGAATGGTACGGTGTATCGGTCGAATCATGTTCGATCGTCTATTCCTAGTATTTTAAGCCGACATGTCAGCCTATAAAAATCCAAGTGCTCTATCAAATGGCGCTGTTATTGTCTCTCGCGTGCTAAAACGCTGGATCGCAGATAACTGTCAAAATTTTGACCACGCATTGCCTCGGCCAATCGACCTCAGAACTGAAATAACTCTCTTACAGACTTACTCTGTTTCAGACGCAGAAAGAAAAACGATCATTGACCCCTTCCTTATGTTACAGAGTAGAGTAAGAGGCAAATCAAGCTCTTTCACACTACCCTTTACGAAATGCAAAAAGCTTTTTGTCTTCATTTAATTTTGTGTATAATACCATAACAGTAACAACAAATGCTTTTTTTTAATTCTCGACCAAAAAAGAGTTGGTATTTTTTAGTATATCTAATATACCTATCTGTTTCCAAAGACGTTAAAGTAATTTGGGTAATAATAATAATATGGGACAACTTCCACACACGGTCATCTGGTCCCAAACTAGACTAGGAGCCTGTACTATGGTAACCAGATGACTGATATACATACTTATATAAGCTTGTAACACCCAGACACAGATCAAACAGAAATGTTCATGCACACAAATGTTTGACCTGGCCGAGGATTGAACCCGGGGCCTGCGCCATATAAAGCAGAGTTCCTACCATCTGAGCCAACGAGGCTGTCGTGGTAATAAGTACTATGTTTATGTACTGTGTTCCAGATACTGTCCAAGTGGTGTTGACTTACAAAGGGGAGATACGAGTATTATGACGGACGAATCTGTGGACCCTTAAAATTATTGATTTTCTTATAAACTAAAATTGAACACAGAATAGTCAAATTGACGTAGGTAAATGGTAGTTTTACAAACATTTATTTAACATGCAATGTTTGGATGGAGGATGGATGGATGAATGGATGTTTAATACTCTTTTACGTAAAAACTATTGAACGGATTGGGTTTATATTTGGTATGTACGTTTGGTATGTAGCTTAGACCCTGGATATTCCCACGGGATTGATGTCTACGTGGGTGAAACCACGGGACATAGCTAGTAGTTTATAATTTGTCGTTATTATGCTACAGGGGCGATGTGGGAAGCTTCATGTAAAATTTACATCTCAAACCAGAAGTAGGTGCTTTCCTGACCTTGAATTTGCAAGGTTGACTAGGAATGAGGATTAAAAATTAAGGTTTCAGACACACTTTCGTTACTCAGAGTTACGTCACGATATACGACACATAATAATATGCTAAAGAAGCCATTATTAAGTCAAATAAATATAATAAAAAAATTAAAAATCTTAAAATTATGAAAGCTGGGCCCCGCGGTTTCACCCGCTTAGTCTTCGTTCCCGTGGGAATATCGGGATAAAAAGTACCCCATGTGATATTCCAGGGTCTAAACTATCTACATTCCGAATTCCAACCCAATCGGTTCAGTAGTTTAGGCGTGTAATAAACATCCATCCATCCGTCCATCCATTCTCACTAACTTACACATTTATAATATTAATAGGATGAAAGAAAGTTCTATAATACGGGGTAAAGTAAACCCAATCATAAAAATGCTAAAAAGATGACTATAGAAGATTTTATTACAAACTCAAGATACACATAATCGTCATCATCAGCCGGAAGATTACCGTCCACTGCTGCACAGGCCCCCATAGAACGCCACACACTATTCATATGGAGGGATTTTGCCTTAAGAAGAGAATAGCCGGCCCATTATGGAACAGAACAGCAAAAGACAGAGAAATTGTACATCTTTAGAGGAGGCCTTTGTCGAAAGACAAGCTGCATGAACAATCGCGAGTGGAAAAGAAATATTCTTTGATATAACAGTATTAATATATTGGACCCAATATAACTAAAGCCCAATGCACACATGACAGCGAGCGCGAGACGTCCGCGGGCCGGATGAAGATGCATTCTTTGTATAGAGGACAACACACTATAGCGTGTGCGGGCCGGCCGCATTTGCTTCTATTTGATCATGTGTGTTTTGACCAAATATACCATGGCCAAAATATATGCAGCCGCCGTATAAAGCGAGTCTCAAAAGTCAAAAGCCTTTGAGAGCGCGTCATAAACATGATAGTGCATTTCTTGTAACACCTCTTTTAAATCTTATTAATAGATAAAAACACAAAGTAATTCAGTAAATTCTCGTTTCAAAATAAAAAATTCAAACAAATAAGTATTTTTTTTAAATAACCGCGGTGATACCAAATCTATTCAGCCAGTAACAAAGGTTTCCCGATGTCGCTCAGAATACCTCGCCTTCTCTTTTATTTGATTTTTGCACGAACGTGGGACAAATTCTTTTCAGCCAGCTTAACTTCTTTACAGCGTAATTTTTAAGTTTTCAAGTGCATTTTTAAAATTTCGAGCCGTGATTTTAACTTTTTGTTGATATTTAAAAAATTGCAGACAAAAGTTTTGCACTTTGTAGCTTTGCATAAACTTTTGTGTTTCCTCGACCTAGAAGACCAAATACTTATCTAACAAGAATTCATAATTTATGTACTTTATTGGCATTAGGGTTCCGTACCTCAAAAAGATAAAAGGAACCCTTATAGGATCACTTTGTTGTCCGTCTGTCTGTCTTTCTGTCTGTGTATCTGTCCGTCTGTCAAGACATTATTTCACGGGAACGGGAAGTTGAAATTGATATCAATTACTCAGATTTGCGGTCCCTTGTGGTCTTAAACAAATCATACTTCTAAGTTAACGCAGTCAAAAGCTATGACCATTTTACTGCATATTTTTATGCTTTGCGCAAGGGACTAAAAGCTATAGGGTACTTCCTCCATGTTTGCTGTAGTTTGCAACTAGATAGCGCTGTGATTGGCTCAATAGGCACTGAAAGTTGTTCCGAATGACGTTTTAAAAACTCAATACCAGATACCATATATTTAAGACAGATTAAAGGCTCAAACCCACCACTGTGCATGCTGTGCACGGGCATGCGGTACTTTTTACCTACGTGGGTTCATTTGTTTGACAACGTCTACGTTTCTACTGTAGGACACGCTATACACGCATCCGTGTACTGCGTGCACAGCCTGCATGGCGTTGATAGCGTTGAACTTCGTGAGCGCCATATTCGAGCTAGCCACGCATGTACCAATGACGTCAATTCATGTTCGTGGGTTGCAGTGGACTCAATTACATCTATTTTCTTGCAAAGCAAAGTTTCACACACGTCCATAGTCTCTCCGTGCACTGCAGAGGATTTGAGTCTTAAGGTTTCATAGACGAACGAAAGATATTTATATATCCCAGCGGATTAGCAAGTTAAAATGGCAATGTGCAGAGCACATAGTACATAGAACTTATAGCCGATACGAGTAGGGCTGTTTTCCTTTTTGAATGGAGACGAAAAACCGACAAGTGCAGCGTAGGACGTGCACCCACAAGGTGGACAGACGATCTAATAAAGACAGCAGGAACTGTATGCAAGCTTAAAACCAGACTAGATGGAAATATAATATGTGGGAGACTTCCAACGGCCGAGATGGTAATTATGAACATAATAGAAGGTTAAAACATTATAACAATAAATTGACGTAGACAAAGCGAAACTTTGACGTCACTGTGCCAACCAGACGTGGATTAGCAGTACCTAATGTTATTAATGACTGTAATATGACGAAGGTAGGGCTACGTAACTACGTAGCTGGTCCTTAATCCGTTACAATGTTAAAACACAGATGGGTTACGTTTACTCTCATCCCGCCTTTATCAGTGTCGTGAACAGTATCCACTTGACTTATGACATGAATTTTGGGTTGCTAAGATGTAGTGTGTACTTTTGATACCCAGGCTGGTTAAACTTTTGTGCGCTTAAGTATGTTTTGTTGATCTGTATCTGGGTGTTTTATGCTTACCATATAATATAACAATCATTCATCTGAATACCAAAGAAGAAACAAATTTAATTTCGGACCTGTAGTCAAAGTGTTAAAGGGGGTTTGTAATGATCTAAATATTTCAGTCAATCACAAATGCCTGTCAAACCATTGGCCTCTGCGATTGCCTGATCATTATAAATCAGCCAATTACAGTTTTTTTTTTTTTAGAATCCACAATGGTGGCCCGTCACCGAGCAAAATCACCTTCATTAACACTCAATGGGATTATTAGTTTGGTTAATATTAAATATTTATAACTTTTTAATTGGCCGGTTGGCTCAGCCGATAGTGCCCCTGACATCTGAGCTGCAGGTCCCGGGTTCGATCCCCAGCCAGTTCAAACATTTGTAACCATGAGCATGTTTGTTTGATCTATGTCTAGGTGTTTTAAGTGTATATAAGTATCTATATACACTTAAAACTGGGCTCTCAGAGGGTAAATTCAAAACCTATATAAAATCTACTTTACTAAAGAAGGCTTATTATAAAGTCAACCAGTACATAGAGGACAAAGATGCCTGGAAACTTCTGCATAGCCGCCTCGCGGCACCTTTAAAGAAAACGAATGTAACCAAACCAAATATTGTAAAACTATCTGTTGAAAAAATTAAGCCCTGCAAGTTTCTTGTGCGTTCTTCTTGTAGAGGTATCTTTCCGAACGCACGGTAGACTCAGTACTGTTTATCTTTATTGACGTGCAAAAGTGTCAGATTATGACCTATTTGAATAAATCTGTTTGAGTTTGAGTTTGAGTTTATGTATATCAGTCTTCTGGTGACCATTAGTCTTATTAGGCTTCTAGCCTAATTTGGGACCAGATGACCGTGTGTGGAAATTGTCCCATATTATTATAAAGAAAATATAGTTTGTTAAAATATTCTCGAAAGCTAATTCAGTTTTAAATACTCATAGAAGTAATTTAGTAATTTTCATTTAACTATATACAGAATACAAAAGAAAAATCCGAAAAACTTAAGTGAAATGCGTGGGCTTATCACTTGAGAGATCTCTCCCAATCTATTTTGAATGAAAGAGGAGCAAAAACATAAAATTACATCGGCCTTTTTGAAAACCCAGGCAAAGTGAAACGATAGAATCATAAAAGAAATATGTTTTCCAAATGTACTGGTCCTTTATAAGAATAAACCTTTCAATAAATATTTTAGATACATTTTCAAAGAGACGATCTATAATGCTTGACCTACACTTGCGCGCGAAATCTTGCCGTGCATTTTTCGTTTCTTGTTGCGATTTGCGGCACAAACTTCGAGTTCTATATACCGCGCTTTCGGCTTTACAATATAAGTACACTAGGAAATTAAAACTACCTATATTTACATATATGGCAAATATATAATAATATACACTAGGAAATTTCTCCGTTTTGGTCCTTGAATCCGCTACACAGATAGCAGGACGAACAAGCTTAATGACTTCGAACCATAAATGAGCAGAATGCTAGCAAAGAGATGATAATCAGTATTTAAAACATTTGAATTTTTATTTAAAATCTTTGGCAGCCAGATACAACACGAAATAGTGAAATAATAAAGAGTATCTTACGTTATATCCGTTTTTGAGTATGATAATATGGGCCACCATGACAGTTTTTCTTTATCATATTAATAGTCTTATGGGGTTTCATGGAAAAAGGTGAGCCATGAAAGAACTTAATTAAAAACGGCTTCTAGTAAGTGCACAGTGTCTTTAAGGGTACAAGACGTGAACGCGCGAAGAATAAGCGAAAAAATTACACGAATGTTTTGGGTTGTTCGCAGATTCTTGCGCGTGTGTAGATCTGCCTTTGGAACACAATAATAATCTACAGAAACTCTTTTACTTTTACTAAGAGTCTTAGTAATAAACTTTACTCAAAAATACAACCTCAAAAATAATTGTACGCAAAATATACCGATTTAATCTTGTTATACCTTCTTTGATTTATACTTTTCCATTTATCTTACTAATATTAGAAATACAAGCCAAATATATACTAGTTTTCAGTCTAATCAGTTCATCAGTTTTGGCGTAATGAGGTAATTATGTTAAAAACATAACCGTCCTTCTTCACAGTCATGTAAAAATACATCACGCACAGACATATGGACCAATTATCGCATATCTTATATTGGCAAAATATAAATTAGTCAAGTGTAATGAGGTTAATTTGGTTGATTGTGCGTATACAAATCTTTTTGCGGTAATTGCACTCTTTGGTATGCCTATACCTTATAAAAGATACATTCACGCCTTTTTCCCGAAGAGGTAGGCAGAGGTGTACCCAGGACTCAGTCCCATAGTAGATACACCCACATTTCGCCAGTATGTTATTGGTCCCTTGTAATAGCGGGCGAGCCTATTGCCATCTACCGGGCACAGTTCCAGACTCCAGGCAGTTATTGAGATCACTCCTAATGGAAAAATCCAATATTTAACACTGCCTGACCTGGGGATCGAACCCGGGACCTCTTGATTGGCAGTCGAGCATGCGCCCACTACGCCACCGAGGCAGCCCCAGAATATTAAATTACCCGATAAGGTACCAAATTACCAACACCCAGGACTCAGTCCCATAGTAAGAAATAGTACACCCACATTTCGCTAGAAGGTTATTGGTCCCATGTAATAGGGGGCCGAACCTATTGCCATCAACTGGGCACAGTTCCAAAATCCATTCAGGCTGTCATAGAGATTATTCCTATTGGATAAATCCAATAACACTGCCTGACCTGGAGATAAAACCCGAGATCTCATAATCGGCAGTCAAGCTTACGCCCGCTACGCCACCGAGGTTGTCAAACATTAACGCCCAGCCCGCCTAGCATGGCACGGGGATAACTAGTTTTCTCCGTTTTTTCACTCTTTCGCACCTAAACAAAACAAATCTGCTGTCTCGTTCTAACCCCGTTGAACTTCATTTTTCCTGCTCTCTGTGCTACTGGGGCGGTCTTATCTAATATGTAGAGAGCTGAAATTTAACACGTTTTTTTTTTATTTTTTGTTCCCAAAAGTCGTACGGCATTGAAATCCCCAGAATTATGCTAGTAAAATAATATGAGACAATTTCTCCACACATGGATAGCGAAATATAGTTAATTTATTCTTTAAAAGTTGCCATTCAAAAAACATTATCTTTGCTAGTCACGACGCTTCAAAAAACTTCCAACCAGAATGGCATACGCAATTACACCCGCTCTATGGCCATTTGCATTCAACGCTCTGCTTTTACTTATAATGTTTTCTGTGGGACAAGTAACCAAATACTAGCGATTTAGAAATAATATAAATGTACCACTATAAATGGACCATAGACCATATCATATGGACCATATCAAAAAATGCAGACTAATATCAAAGATTGAGTCTTTGAAGTTACTTTGTTTTGTTTTTTACTCTGTTTGTTGAAATTTACGAGCGCCGGTCTCAGAGTAAGTAAGCAATTCAACGTCATTGGCGCCGGTGGGCCTTGTACGTAGTGAGTTCATGTACTTATTATATGTGTCGCTGTGAAATTTTAAGAACCGTTAATTTATAATTATTAATCTAGTGACATTATAAACAAACATTAGCCGCCATATGCATTGCCGCCATATCGCATAATATACATTGATTTTGAGTGACTACACCCGGATTGCGCACACAAACAAAATGCGCACTCACGTGTACACAAATACGAAACTACTATGATAACTCTTCCCTTCTAACAGTAGGCTAATGTGTGAGAATAGATGTGGTGTAATAATAAAGAATGTATCTATCTATCTATCTGTCTGAATACAGACCTCTTTAGAAGTCTTGCCGAGGCCAAAATGAGTCAAGACCACATCATAGTAAAACCCGCTATCGCCTTTACCCTGTCCCGTTTCCTCACTGTTCTCATTCGCTTATCTGCCATGAGTCGGCGAATGTGCCTGAATGGAGTTCGAGCGTCATGCGTCATCCAG
This sequence comes from Hemistola chrysoprasaria, assembly GCA_947063395.1. Lineage (NCBI taxonomy): Eukaryota > Metazoa > Arthropoda > Insecta > Lepidoptera > Geometridae > Hemistola > Hemistola chrysoprasaria. Next base: position 2,276,043 of record OX346725.1, read on the forward strand.
CGTCATTACCTGAACGTCAACGTAAACGTCATTTATGTTATGTTGTTATGTAAAGCGTAAGCATCATTTATGTTGCATGTAAATAATACTCTTATCTCTACGCTATTGGTTTGTATGTAGCAATTTGGAAGGTAAACTTGAGACAATTTGGGTTTTATGACTTTGTTGCGTAAAATGAAATGTTTTCGTGGAATGTGATGTTGAAAAGTGAAATGTAGCAATAAACTACAAAAACCTATTTATTTACGACAATTTTACAAACCCATTTATTGACGACGTGATCGAGAGTGTATAGGTAAGAGCTAAGTCTCATGAAAAACGATTCAGCCGTTTGAAGATTCAACTCTTGTCAAGCGGCTTAATAATGAAGAACTTCTAGTGGTCTGAACGATTTAAAATTTGGTATCCTGTCAGTTCATTATTATTGAAACGACTAGGAAACTCTGGTCTGATGCTGCAGCATGAAGTTTAGATGGGCCAGTAGTCAAACATGTTATATCTTGATTGGGTGCATTATAATCGTCACAACGAATATGTTGATATCAATGACGGTCAAATGACAAAGAGAGAGGTTCGTTTATTTAAATTCCTAACTAACACATAAGTGCAAGATGTGTACAGTGTGTAAAAGATTACATCTACATCTATAACGATTTATGCATGAAGATATAATCTTTTTCACGCCATAACTACCATATTAAGGCTCAAACCCACCACTGTGCATGCTGTGAATGCAAAGGCACGCAGCGCATTTCAGCTGCGTGGATTCATTTGTTTGACAACATAGGCCTACTGCAGGACATACTATACAAGCATCCGTGTACCGCGTGTACCGCGCGCACAGCGTTGAGTACGTGAACGCCATATTCGAGCAAGCCACGCGTGTACCGCGTACACAACGTGGATGGCGTTGACAGCGTTGAGCTACGCGAGCACCATATTCGTGCAAGCCACGCATGTACCAATGACGTCAATTCATGCGTAGCGTAGTTTGTAGGTTGCAGTGGACCCAATTACATACATTTTCTTGCAAAGCGAAGCTTGACGCACGTGCGTAGTCTATCCGTGCACAGCAGTTGGTTTGAGCAATACTGAAACGTAGATACCATAATTTACCACTCACCAAAACTTTGTACTTGGAATAGCACAGAAGGTACTTTTCTCTAAATTAAAACAGCTAGTATTCCACACTTTAAAATGGTGTTTAAAGACGCATCGCGTAGAAAATATTTGAGTTGCAAAGTCAAATCTAGGCAGTAATTATTTATTATAAACAAATTGAAAGCTAAGAAGGTTACTAAAATCACCCTAAGTAGTTTGAACCGAACTAAAATCAAAGTGAAATTCTTGATAGATCAAAGTTGTCGTTTTCATGAAATATTTCATTTTTCATTTCATTTATTTATTCATTAACAATCAATACAATTGTGTTTGAAATTAATAAAACATTAAAACCTACAATACAATTAAAAAATAATACAATAAAAAATAAAAAAAAGTTAAGTTACAATAAAAATAAAATTATAAAATAATCACATTAATTTAAACAATTTAAATGTCAAAAAAATAAAAGTTTAAATAATACTAAAAATTAATCAATGTCAAAAATAAAATCAACTTAATGTCCATAAATCAATAAACCTAATGAAACAGGAAATAATTAAAATCATAAATCATTAAAATTACATTTTATGAATTATTTATGGCTCATCTCAAATATTTCAGCGTTAGAGATGAATAGCCGAATAGATAGATAATAAATAGATGAATAGATAGATAAACCCGTAAACCTAGAAAAGAGGAAGACGGAATCTTCAAAGTCAAGCTTCTGAAGCACCATACTAAGTCAGCTCGCACATTTTTTGAGGAGGTCTACCTTGAGTGGACGAAAAAGATTTTTGTAATAAAAATTTTAATAACCATTTAAACTGACCCCTATCTGCTTGTGTGCATGGACACATTCACACCTTTTTTTCTAAGTTCGTGAGTGTAAATTAGTAAGGCTCGTGCAGACTACAGACGGCCGGACCGCTGTAGTGTACGATTAGTTCATAATATAATATGTACGAAAGTAATGTAGGCGGATTTTTGTTATACGATGCGGTGCGGCCCCGTCCGCCCTAATGTACGCGAGCCTTTAGGTTTTAGAAGACTCTGTCCGCCTTTTAGGGTACCGTGCCTCAAAAGGAAAAAGGAACCCATATAAGATCACTTTGCTGTCAGTCTGTCTGTCTATGTATTTTTCCGTCTGTCATGATACTTTTTCACGGGAACGCGTGGACGTATCAAGTTTAAATTGATATCAACAATTTAGATCTACGGTCTTTTGTGGCTGTAAAAACCCAAACAAAAATTATGACCATTTTACTGCGTATTTTCATACTTTGTGCAAGGGACTAAAATATGAAGGGTACTTCCTCCATGTTTGCTGTAGTTTGATAGCGCTGTATGTTCTTTGTAGGCGGATTGTTTTTAGAATTGGAAGCGTTTTGTTCAGGTATCTAGATTTGGAACCCCACTATGCATACATACGAATGCCTTAACAATTTATTTTTTATGTTCATGGATAAACCTTATTGTACACATCTTAAATAATATAGTAAATCTTAGGTTTCAAGAGGCAGTCTACCCTTAGACATCGAGTTTAATCAAATATTTTAAGCAATTTGGCCTAATTATTGGGGCAGAATGAGATTATTATTCAGCACAACGCAATGCTATGACCAATTTAATGCTCGAATAGGTTTTTAATATTATTTTATCTTTAACGATTTGTCTAACTTATAAGGTAATAATATAGCTTACTGATTACTTTCTTATATATTAATAATGATGTAGGTCTTTGCGATCGAATCAGAAATGAGGAGATACGTAGACGAACGAAGGTTACCGACATAACCCAGCGAATGCAGCGGCACATAGCACGTAGTTGGCCGATGGGGGGGGCTGTATAATTTTTCGAATGGAACGTAGGATGTCCTTCTTTAAATTTATCGTGGATTACTTTGCTGACTCCAATGGGAGTGGATGAGTGACTACGGGATTTCAGTATCGTGTCATGAGTGGGTTCCACTCTGCTTTAAGGGATCTCCTCTTGGTACCACTTGGGATTCAGCGATTGCTGCCGTATTTCGTTGGAATTAGATTAAATTCCTTTTGACATTAACTTCAGTGACTCCTCATCATTAAAATGGAAGGCGAATGAGAATGAATAGAATATTTTCTACATAACTTTGAAACAAACAAGTTTTCAAATGTAAATTATTCTTGCTTACCTATGACATGATACTATTATATTACTAGAGATCTAGGGAATCTCTAACCGATCACTACACGTTGTAAATTCTAAGAATATTCTAATTCTGTGGTATGGAAATGCTCGGTAAAATGGCTGTATTTTTCGACTTGGAATTAGTCTGATTTTTTTTCAGCAGCTAGGGGCCGTAGACCTAAGTTGTAGATATGAGTTTCAACTTGATACCTCAACGCATTCCCGAGAAATAAGGTCTTGACAGACGCGCAGACAGACATACATGAATGAAGTGATCTTAGATGGGTCCTTTTATTCTTTTTGAGGTACGGAATTCCCCAAAAATAACTGGTGAATTGTAATTGTACCTTCACCTGGAGTGGGTACATCTCTGGCATCTACGAGGAAGCAAGGCAAGATGTCATGTTATGGTATATTTTAGGATTGCATTTAGAAACGGCAAAGTTTGTAAAGCTATGTGAAGGAATACCCTCATGGTTACATTATACGCTTGATGGATTTCCTCAGGAAATAGCTTTTGTTGTGATAACAAATGGATTTCTTTAAATCGAAAGGAAGTCATAAATCTTGTTTACCTCTATACATATCTTCATCATATGTAATATATATAATGTTTAGGTATGTTTTAGATGACTGCCACGGTGGCGAAGTGGGCTTGACTGCCGATCATGAGGTCCCGGGATCAATCCCCAGGTCAGGTCAAATGATATTGGATTTTTCCATTAGAAACTGTATGACAGCCTGGAGTCTGGAACTGCCTGGTAGATGGCAATAAGCTCACCCCCTTATTACATTGGACTTATGACACTGGCGGAATGTGGGTGTATCTTCGAGAAAACGGCGTGATTGTATGTTATGTTTTAGATCGGTTTAAGGCGGTCTCTCACTGGGAGTATTCGCTTCTGATGTAATAATATACCAGTCTTTGCAGATGGCGTTTTTTATCATGGCTGACTCGATTCAAACACAAATGGCCATAAGACGTCCACTGCTTAAAATAGGCCTCCCCATAGATTTTCATCTAGTCCGGTTGTAAACGGTCTGCATCCATCGTGATCCTGCTGTCTTTATTAAATCGTCTGTCCACCTTCTGGAATTTACAGCCCCATTGGTTATCAGTACTACGTGCTATGTGCCCTGTCCATTGCTATTTCAACTTCAAGACTACAGGTCGTACTAATATTCGAAAAACTACCGCGCCGTAAGCTCGCGTTCGTGATACGCGTGTATTCGGCGATGATAAAAAACGCGGGGTTCAAAGGCCCTAAGATGATGTGGGCATGTGTAAAGCCCCATATTATTCTCTCTCTTTCTCGGTGGTCATCTGTGGATGTGACTGGTTTTTGATCTGCCTCCTTCGGTTCCCTTCCATTGCATCTCTGACGACCAAGCAAAGCTTGGCTGAGGATGGGCCTTTCTCTTGATTGCTTAATTTGGTTGGGGACCACCCACGGGCACGTATACCCTCCGTTTACCCAACGACTATAACTTTTCAAGGCTCTCATCTCCGCCCTATGTAGCTAAAGTGGGCACTGCCGGAGATCGTGGAAAGGTGGATTTAGTATGGAGTTGCAGAAGGATCGATGCGTCTAGGGTATACGCCTTTATCTCGAATACATTAAAAATGCATGCAAATGCATCATATAAACTAAAACCATAGCATTTATGTAGCTTAAGTTCTGAAATAATACTCGGGGTACGTTTCAGTGACTGAACCCGTGGGATGCAGTAAATTACAAGACAATTTAAAACTTAATATATAAATCTCAATGACTAGGAACCAGAAATGACAAAAGTCGCAAATTAGGTAAGAACAAACGAAAAGCCCTGCCCAAAGAAATCCTCGAAGAACTTTCCGTATCATGTCATAAACAAGTCCGGAAAATACTGGCAACCCTTCGGATTTCCGGGATATTTTTTTTCAATTTTGTTACGAGTAGGTATATTTTTTCTATTTATTTTTACTTATCGAAAGATCAGATTGGATCACTTCCGATGTCTTCAGTTCTCTGACAATTTCCTTCCTCATTTTATCCACCATTGGATTTAATAAACGAATAGTTGCTTGTTTCGAGAATAATCATCGGGTTGTAACGTCTGTCCTGCAAATATAAGTCGATATGTGTATCTATGTGCATTTATCTGGCTCAACGTATAAGCATTGCTATTCAACGTGGCGATGCCGCCAGTATCTTGGGTACGCTGCCATCTGACAGTGGTTTAGAGCACTTGGATTTTCTATAGGCTGACATGTCGGCCTGTGGATTTTCGAAGTGTTCTATGGTATAGAGTATTTAGTTAGGGTAGATAGTAAGTCGGTAGCTCTATTGTTTAGTCTTTTTTCAATAAAGGCACTCTGCCTTCTATGTGCGTACGATATACATAAGTATTATATCAGTCTTCTAGTTACTATAGTACAGGCTCTGCCTAGTTTGGGACCAGGTGACCGTGTGTGGAAGTTGTTCCATACTGTTACAAAAACTCGATACCCGGGCTTCGCTTACGCGGGGTTACATCAGTGGACTTTTTTATCGCCCACCGTGTTTTGGAAGTCTTTTTGAAAATTTACATTCTAAGGGGTCCAAAAAGGGCGTCAAAGCTTTGGTATAAAACTCCCATATTTCATAATTGCGAGAGGGGAAAGCCGCTTTACTTACACTAGTAAGGTATTTGAATGATTTAAAGGTAAATAGGTAATTCTTAGTTAAAAATGATCACTAACCTAAATTCTCGAGCATTCCAATTCCGACCGGCCAAAAAACTATTTTAGAAACAGTCAGTTCCAAAATATCTTCGATGTGGTTGAGAATATAATGTCAATATTTGAAATAGCTTTGTCTGGACGTCCATATTTCAGATGAATACCTAGTTTGGTCAAAAGGGTAGTTAGGTCCTGGGCATACATGCAATATATAAATTACGTTCACGTGATGCAGCGTAAGCGCAGCGTAGGACGTCCTCCCACAAGCTCGGTGATAGCAGTCATTGCAGTAGTTGGAATACTTACTTGGCTGGAGAAGTACCACAGCACCTTTGCCAGTTATTCATTCGCTAAGCAGTAATGTGCAAACATTACTGTGTTCCGCTCTGAAGGGTAATGTTACTAGCGAAATTACTGAGCATGATGAGATTCATCAACATATATCTCAGGGCATATAACATATATGGCAGGCGCAGTGCAGTACCAAGCAGAATTTTTAATTTTAAATCACTGGGTGGCACTGTGTATAATATGGGCAATCATGATGCTTACCATCAGGCACCTGATTTGTCGTCTCTCACTATCATAAAAAAAACCATAGTAATGGAGGGCGCTGCTGCCCACTCTCCGCGAATATGTCCATAAACACAGTTTGTACAGGTTGCCTCGGTAGCGTAGTGGGCGTAAGCTCGACTGCAGATCATCAGGTCTGGGGTTCGATCCCCTGGTCAGACAGGGTTATTTGGATTTTTCACTGGTCTGGAACTGTGCCCGGTAGATAGCAACAGGCTCGCCTGCTTATTACATGGCACCAATAAGATACTGGCGAAATGAGGGTGTACCTACTATGGGTCTTGGGTACACCTTTATATATCTACCCCTTGGGGAAAAAGACGTGATTTTATGTTGTAATCATTTGCTCGAACGAATCTTATGAGAAATACAAGACATGAAAGAAATTCATTTTGTGTTCACAGTTTGGAAGACTTCGTTATTTTCCCCCGAATTTTGTGAAACTTTACTTCGTCAGAGTAGGAGTGAAAGTTTGGAAGTCGTTATCAATTTATAGTTATCGTCGTAAGATAGGTAACTGAAAATTTAACGTTTTCTTGAAAGCAAATGAAGGAAGTTTCAAAGTCATGTTGCGAAGTTCAAACTATAGAGATGTCATTCGATTCCCACCAAAAAACGTTTTCCGGATTCTTTTATATCATTTTTACGTATAACATAAGTCCGGTTGTAAGCGGCCGCCACCAGCGTGTTCCTGCCGTCTTTATCAGATCGTCTGTCCACCTTGTGGGTGGACGTCTTACGCTGCGCTTACCGTAGTTTCACACTAGTGTACAATACTTATGTGTGTATTCTCTTTATAAACTAGTTCTAAGAAAGGATAGCTCAAACAAAACAGTACAAATTCCCTTGTAAAATATTATATCATTATTTAGCCGGTAGACTGAAGAGTGAAATGACCGGAAAGAATCATAATTTTACTCGTATCTCTAGTTTATAAGAAAACTTGGAAGCACCAATAAAGCAAGTGAGCCTTGCATATTTCATGGCACGTTGACCCCTGATAAAACGAGGGTTTCACGAAACTTCAGAAAAATTCACATAGCTCTTTTTTACTTATAATAAAATCGGATAATATAATGATTTCATACCGAAAAGACTAGAAAATTCAGAGATAAATCATCATCGTCATCATCTCAGCCGTTTTTAATCCACTACTGAACATAGGCCTCCTCCATGAAGGGGGAGTTTTGCCAATACTCGACACGCTTGGCAGGCGGGTTGTCGAGCGCAGTTCGATGGTTTTTTTTTGCAGAGGACGCTGCTGCCCGTCCTCTGGATCTGTTAACCCTTAGCCGGCTCTTACGGCAACCACGGGTAGAGAGGGTGGAGCACTATTCTAAAGCCGGTAACTCCAGAGATAAATGATACTAACTAATACAGTCTAATTAATTTAGGATAAAATAATATGATAAGTAGGTAGGTGCATGGAGACTCAAAGGCGATTTTGTGTAAGTGCAATAAACATTTAGTCAGCGTGACCACTTCAGGGTTAAAAACATCTTCATACAAAGAAAAAACAAATAAGACCTAAGCCGCGCATGTACAATAAAATCAAATGAAATACCGTTGTCAATTCCCTTTCACATTTGCACGAATCAACGAGCCAACAAAAAATGCCTCTCGTCCGAACCTGTTTCGAAAACAGAGATTTTTCTTGTTCCTTTTGTTCGTATATCGTTTTGCTTAAGACGTGTTATATTAGGAGAAGTGTATGGGACAGGTTTTTCACATATAAGGTGACATAATATTCTTACTCTTTGTTGATTTTTTTTGTTGTTGCTTTGTTGCTACAAACGCTATAGTGTGTTTGAAAAGATACCTCTACAAGAAGAACGCACAAGAAACTTGTAGGGCTTAATTTTTTCAACTGATCGTCTTACGATCTTACTTTACTAACGTAAGTGAACCTAATGAGACCTAATTTGAGCTTGCCATTTTCCAGAAGCCAGTACCTCATCTCCCCTTTTCTTTATATCGATGCATATAAATTACCTTTTTTGCGTCAGAAAATCTAAAATTCCGCGGTCGAATCCAGCACCACTCAGATCAGTATTACCGGATTAGCATACTGATCACAAATGAGTTACTCGCGATATGCATAATTCAACGGAGAGACTTCCCCTTGTCCTTGTCTTTAAATAAAGAAATATAGGGAGACTGTGGATAACGGATCATAACATCATGCCTTTTTGCCGAAGGGGGGGTACAACTGCCTCGTTGTGCCCACCCAGGTCATTAATATGTATAGCCATATTTCCAGTTATATTTCAAATTTAATTATTTATTTATTTTAATTATTTTAGGCCTTATTGCTTAAAGCGATAAGGCCGCCCATTGTGAACCAAGAATTAGACATAACATACATTCACGCCTTTTTTCCCGAAGGGGTAGGCAGAGGTGTACCCAGGACTCAGTCCCACAGTAGATACACCCACATTTCGCCAGTACGTTATTGGTCCCATGTAATAGGGGGCGAGCCGATTGCCATCTACCGGGCATAGTTCCAGACTCCAGGCAGTTATTGAGATAATTCCTAATGGAATAATCCAATATTTAACACTTTGCCTGACCTGGGAATCGAACCCGGGACCTGTTGATTGGCAGTCGAGCATGCGCCCTCTACGCCACCGAGGCAGTCCAAGAATTAGTTTTATATTATTTTAGTTTAATATGTATTATGTTATTTTGGTGATAAAAAAGTAGTATTCTATTCTATTCTATTTTATGTAGGTATATGGTCATAGGGGTGAGCCTATTGTTATCTACCGGGCACAGTTGAAGGCTCCAAGCTGTTACCGATAAAATTACTTAATGAAAAATCCAATAACACTTTTTGCCTGACCCGAGGATCGAACCTGGGACATCATGATCAGCTTGTAAACTACTACGTTACCGAGGCAGTCCCAGTGTACAGTGTAGAAGAAAGTCCTGGGTACACATCTGCCTGCCCCTTCGGGAAAAAGGCGTGATGTTATGAATGTATATAACAAACTGTGCCCCACGATTTCACCCGCGTAGACATCATTCCCGAGGGAATATCGGGAAAAAGGACCCAATTTCAACCCATTTGGTTCAGTAGTTTTGGGGTGAAAGAATAACAAACATCCATCCATCCTCACAAACTTTCGCATTGAAATTATTAGTACGTAGGATAAGCAAATGCTAAATTATTATCTTGAACGTAAAACCTTTCCTTTATTATTTTCGGTACAAGTAGTATGGTCCAACCAACCAAAGCCTCTCTTTTCCAAGAAATACCAATTCCATAACCAATCCACTTCTAAACATTCTATAGCTTATTCAAGATTCTCATCGGCTCCCCAAATCATTCCGTTACGTGCTCCATTCATACGAGATTAGAACGTTGCGTGAACAAAAAGTTGCCTTTTACTTATCAATGTGATAAATTAAGGAAGGAAAGTCTTGTTACATAGTCCTACTCATTCAGATTAATTTGCCGTGACATGTGAAAGGACCACAGTATAAAATACTCCAGTATAAGAACTCTAGTTGTAATTTGTAGTTTAAGTAAATGTGTCATTACGCTACAAAGTATAGTTCGACACAAAAGAGTAGAAAATAATGGGGGCGCCACTGTCTTTTACAAGAGTAAAAACAATTTCATCCACACATACACTATACACTTTAAATTAGTTCCGTTTCTACTTTTTTGTGTCGAACTATAACACGCTAAGGAATGAGCGAAGTCAAATTTAAGCTACGAAACAAGCTTTCCACTAAGTACCTAGTTCTAAGTAAAGCTCTGAAAATAAAAGATCTTGTGGATTACAAAAAGCTAAGCACAACCTTGGTTGAAATAAATTGTTAATTTGTTCCATACCTAGATACCAAGAACATACAGCGCCATCTATTAGTTCCTTGCGCAGAGTATAGAAATATGCAGTAAAATGACCATAACTTTTGATTGCGTTAACCTAGAAGTATGATTTTTTACAACCACAAGGGACCGCAGATCCGAGTAGTTGATACTCGTATCAATTTCAACTTGATACCTCCACGCGATCCCGTTAAAAAGTGTCTTGACAGACAGACTTTAGAGGAACGGAACCCTGAATAATTCATTCATTCGCGAATAAATTCATAAAATATTATAATTCTGATCAACCAGATAGACTGCCTCGGTGGCGTAGAGGGCGCATGCTCGACTGCCAATCAAGAGGTCCCGGGTTCGATCCCCAGGTCAGGCATAGTGTTAATATTGGATTTTTCCATTAGGAATTATCGCAATAACTGCCTGGAGTCTGGAACTGTGCCCGGTAGATGGCAATAGGCTCGCCCCCTATTACATGGGACCAATAACATACTGGCGAAATGTGGGTGTATCTACTATGGGACTGAGTCCTGGGTACACCTCTGCCTACCCCTTCGGGAAAAAGGCGTGAATGTATGTTTATGTTTTCTGATCAACCAGGCTTGGTGTGGATTGACGATGATGTTACTGATTGTAACATAAATTTAGTTATTTAGTTTGGCTGACTTTGTTATTAATGTAGATTATGACCTAATTCTGATTACCGTAATGTTATTCCGTAATGCTAATTCTAGAAACAAAATGTTATCGAATGGATGAAAACCGAAGCAAAAGTTTCTTTTTTACTGTCGATAATATCCAGTTCAGTTAGTTAACAAATTTTCGAGCTCCTGTGCGAGAAATAAAAGCCCGCCGGGCATTGAATTATTTAATGAAGTTGTTTTGAAAATTCCGGCAGGTTAAATTAGGTGTTTTCACCCAATTTGTTGTACGCTGTTTTAAAAAACATTATAATTGGTCCATACTGATATTATTTTGTGTACATGCCTAGATACTTAAGTCTACAAAAGTAATAGGTGTATAGAAGTTCACCATAATCTCGTTTCCAGCGTCTAATACTGGCTCAGTTTTCTCAAAAAACTTTATGAATTCTCGGCACAAACCAGCCATATAATTTATCATCTGGTTACTTACATTTTCATAGTATTTTTACGCAATTTCGTGCTGATGAATCTCAGTTTACGATTATTATTCGGCTTGATCCTTGTTGTTAAGTTTAACGCTACAAATCGACGTAAAATATAAGTACATTTTGATATGATGATAAAAAGTTAAGGAAATCACACTGCTTCGGTGACGTATTGACTCGCAAGTGCTACTCCCGATCATGAGGTCTCGGGTTCGATCCACAGGTCAGACAAAATGTATTGTTGTCTGGAACTACTTCCTTTTTTTTATGATAGTGAGTACAAGAACAGCAAATCAGATAATCAAGGCCTGATGGTAAGCATCATGATTGCCCATATCAGACACAGTGCCACCTAGTGTTTTAAATATCAAAATTCCGCGCGGCACTGCACTGCGCCTGTCACCTTATTAGTTGTAGAAACTCAGGGTTTTTATTTGAAAATAAATATTTATAAATAAAACATTATTTAAAAATATTACTTCTTATGGCTTAAAACGGTAAAACAAAATAAGATATCAATAAAATTCAAAATAAAAAGAACCTATACTAATTTACTAGTAAAAATGTTGATAAGTACGCCCCCTGTGGGTCAAGGTAAGGTGTTCTGATTACAATATCCTTCAGTATGATCCAAACATCTTATCTTACTAATAATATAAGTCTCAAATCTCAGTAATATGTAAAAGAGTACGTTTACGTTGTTATAAGGTGAACAAAACGCTACCCAGTTCTAACTTAACTAGCACCATCTAGATAACACAAAAAAACAGTGCTATGTTTGTTTCGTTTTCACTTTAAAAGTATTGTACCGATTGGGCTGACATTCAGTGTATAGATAGATAGTTTACATACATACATACAGTCACGCCTTGTTCCCGGTGGGGTAGGCAGATACTGTTTCCCTCCACTGCTACGATCCTGACATACAACTTTCGCTTCGTTCACTTTCATGACATTTTTCATACATGCTCGTCGGTTGTAGGTACTTTTGACTTGGCCTTTCCTAAGAACAATGTCAACTTGTTCATGAAAAGTAGGTACGCCTAGATCGACCGTTACCGACTTGACCATTCACTAGCCTTATAAATCTCTTTTGTTAATCTCCTTTCATCCATCCTCTCCACATGTCCGAACCACCTCAGCATTCCTTTCTCTATCTTTATCACTACATCTTCTACCACGCCACAGCGTTCCCTTATCGCACTATTCCTCATTTTGTCCATCAAGGTCACTCCAGTCATGCTTTGCAGGCTTCTCATCTCTACAGCATTAATCTTACTTTCATGCTTCTTCTGCCAGACCCAACATTCACTACCATACGTAAGTGTAGGGATCAATACCCCTCTATGGACAGCCAGTCGTGCCTTTTTAGACACTTTCTGACTGTTCATAAAGGTATGCAACGCCCCATTCACTTGATTTCCTGCCAAAACTCTTCGTTCAATATCACAGTCATACTTTCCATCCCTTGTAAACCTTGTAGATGGTCTAAACCATCTAACCTGTAATACACTGTACACCTGGAATAATATAAAAAGTACTTTATATCTCGATATTCCCACGGGAACGAAGACTATGCGCGAGAAACCGCGGGGCACAGCTAGTTCGTAATAATTCAACCGCCAGATTTTGCTGCTGTCAATTTAGTTCTTTGCTTATAAACCCCTATTATTGACAACTTATAACATTTATTCTCCATACTATACTTATAATATTTTTTTAACTTTTTCACAGTATAAATATGTTCTTCTTTAACTTTCTATACCGACATAAAGTTCACATCGCATCGCTTCGCACGGTCGATCGATATGCCAGCGGGGATTGTCCAATAATTTATTTATGACTCCTATATCACTGTACAAGAGAACACTGAAGAAACATAATAATATACTAGCTGGTTCTTTTAAGTTTCCTTTTCTTTGATACATAATATCGAAGCTTTATTTTTGATGACAATATCAGAATGGTCGAATAGAAATGATTTTTTAATGTTTAGGCAGTGAACGACGTCCATTCCAAGGAAGACCAAATCGATGTTTTGTATGCCCCTTTTTCCTCCGAATATAGGAAACCTATTTGATATATTTATATCCTGATATGGAAGATGAAGTAAGTAGACTATGTCACTATCATTTTGTTTTTGCTCATAAACTCTTAATTTGTTTGTAGTCGTCTGATCACTGTAATATTGGGATTTTAGTTTAGTTATCTATGAAAAAAAAAAAGCAAAAGTCAATAAGATAAACTGAAATGACAGGGACATAATTAACTTCACTATAAAAATATCAGGACATAAATTTAGAGACTTTACGTTGAAATATTGTTATCACATAAGTGACATTTTATGTCTTTGATTATAATAAAAAATCTTTAAACCTAAACCTATTTAGAGACTTAATTTAATTATATTCGGAAGAGGGGGACAGGGGAATACAAAACATAATTTTTTTCATAGGATTGTGTCAAATCTCTCGTAGCTAGGATACGCTCCTAGTGACCATTCATTTATTTCATTTATTCATTCATTCATTAATTAGACACACAGAATGATTACAGTATACACCAAACGCAGACTATGATAGGAACGGCTTAGAAATACCCTAAAATTAGTTATTAAAATGCTTATGCTATCATAAAATATGTCTTAATGTTGGTTCTCGCACAGAAACGCGGTCATAAGAGATACGGTAGGCCTAGGTGCCGTTGGACCCACCAGCAACCGGTAATGCCTACGTACCGAACGTAAATAGTTGTCTGGCACATACAACCCAATGCTAGACAGGATATTATGCGGATTGTGCAGCTCACTGCGCATCAAAATTTATTGGGTAGATTAACTTCTCGACGGTGAAAGACTCAATATCGACAATGCAACTTTGTTCCTTGGCATACATATTATAGACTCTAAACTGCAATGGAGCACTCATATCACCGAGCTCTCAGGGAAACTAAGCTCTGCAGCTTACGCGGTTTACAAAATTAGGCAACTAACAGACATAGCCACGGCGAGATTAGTCTACTTTGCATATTTCCACAGCTTAATGTCATATGGGATTTTGTTGTGGGGGTCAGCTGCAGATATAGAAACTATCTTTATACTACAAAAACGTGCGATTCATGCCATCTATGAGATGCGTCCACGCGAATCCCTTAGAGAATTATTTAAAGAAATAAACATACTGACCCTACCTTCCTTAAACATCTATGAGAACATCATGTATGTGCGTAAAAATTTACATAAATTCAAATTAAATAGTGACCTCCATAATTTTAATACTAGGAATAAAGACAAAATAGCTATACCTAGCTTTAGATTATCTAAAACAAATAAAAAATCATTCTTAGGAAACGTTTCTATAATAAAATCCCAAAAGAGATAACGGGGCTCTCAGAGGGTAAATTCAAAACCTATATAAAATCTACTTTACTAAAGAAGGCTTATTATAATGTAAATCAGTACATAGAGGACAAAGAGGCCTGGGAACTTCCGCATCATAGCCACCACGCGGCACCTTCTAAACAAACGATTGTAACCACACCAAATATTGTAAAACAATCAGTTGAAAAAATTAAGCCCTACAAGTTTCTTGTGCGTTCTTCTTGTAAAGGTATCTTTCCGAACGCACGGTAGACTCGTTACTGTTTATTTTCATTGACGTACAAAAGTGTCAGATTGTGACCTATTTGAATAAATATTTTTGACTTTGACTTTGACTTTAACGCACTTATGTAGAAATTGCTACACCTTAAGTATTGTTTTAATTATAACAATGACGATTTGGTAAATTCTATAAATCAATCAATCAATCAAATTTTAATGTTTATTTGCCAGAATGCATAATTACAAAGGTTGTTCGGTATCTTAAAACTAAGTTACTGCATTCAGCCTGCAAGCAGACGTGCAAATATTATTTATTTAAAATCTCCACAAAAGTCCAAAAATTCCTTTATACTATAAAAACAGTTGCATAATAAATCTACAATTATTGTTAATTTTCTAATTGTAATATGAATTGTAAATCTTTAACTCTACAGACATTTGCATTAATTAACATACAATTAACAAATACAAAGATTGATTTAAAGAATAGGGGAGATAGGGTAAGTTCTCCCAGCGCTTACTCAACAACTTGCACGAGCAATATGCTTTGTTTTTTTGGCATAAAAACTAACAAACATCCATCCATCCACCTCACAAACTTTGGCATTTATAATATTTATTGTAAGATATGTCTAAAATGTCTATTTTACCAATTAAGGACCTAAGCGAATTAAAAATGACAAAAAGGGTTTTGCAATAACAATGAGTTGGTGTCTGACATAACCTCAAGTTAAAAACCTGTTAAAAATGTAATGTTGGTTTAGGAAATACAAACGTTAACTCGGCAGCGTGCCCGTGGGCGGCGTTTGCAATTATATATAGTAGCTTTTGTCGAATATTTTAAACGAAGACATCCGATATAACTTAAAAAAATGTTTATATTTCTTTGTCGACTGTTTATTATTCAAAATATCTTGCACGCTGCCTCGGTGGCGTAGTGGGCGCATGCTCGACTGCCAATCACGAAGTCCCGGGTTCGATCCCCAGGTCAGGCAGTGTGTTAAAAATTGGATTTTTCCATTAAGAATTATCTCAATAACTGCCTGGAGTCTGGAACTGTGCCCGGTAGATGGCAATAGGCTCGCCACCTATTACATGGGACCAATAACATACTGGCGAAATGTGGGTGTATTTACTATGGGACTGATTCCTGGGTACACCTCTGCCTACCCCTTCGGGAAAAAGGCGTGAATGTATGTTCACTAAAAAGTCAAATCTAAAAAAAAAGAAAAGAAAACGATTTAAGAAATATAATGTCAACTGATAACTCTATATAATTATAATGTAATAATCAATTGTGGAAAACACGTGACACAAACAAAATCATCACTCCCATATTAAACAAGAAGATCAAAGGCGGAAATTATGATAAGTGGGTTCCCGACAAACATTTAACTCAAAGTTACCAGTTACTAAGTAATTAACCACTGGCAAGTACGCGTGCTCGTCAAATTCAGTTATAGTGTCAAAGTTAACAGACCTTTAACTATAGTGAATCTACATGAACACATAGCGTAGGCAAATGTGAGTAGTTTGATGTAGACTTTTGAAGTTGATGAATGAGTTTAAATGGGGTGCGCTACGTAGTCCCAAATTTAATTTTTGAGGATCATTTTTTTTCATTTCATTTCATTTATTCATGAACAATAAAACAATTGTATTTAAATAGCATACTAGGCTTAAAATTAACACAAAAAAAAACTAACCACAAATCAAATTACAGAAACATAAAGGTCAAAAACATAATAAAATCATTCAAATAAAAATCATTAAGTTAAAATAATTAAATAAAATTAATTCCAATCTAACTAAGAAATAAAAAAAAATTAAAATGTCAAGGGCATAATAAAATCATAAAATAAAAATAATAATCATTCAAAATTGCATGTCATAAATTCATGAACTGTATAGAAACACCCCTTTAACAAGACTTTTACAAGTCCTTCCACTAGGATCCACAGCTCGGCTCCACATGGATCCACGGACACCATTTTCTCCACTTGAATCCAGAGTGGAGCCATGAACACTTTTTTTTAATAATAATATGGAACAACTTCCACACACGATCATCTGGTCCCAAACTAGGCTAGAGCCTGTACTATGGTAACCAGATCACTGATATACATACGCTTATATAACACTCAGGGACAGATCAAACAGACATGTTCATGCACACAAATGTTTGACCTGTCCGGGGATCGATGCCGGGGCCTGCGGCATAGAAAGCAGAGTTACTACCATCTGAGCCATCGAGGGTATCAAAATTATTTAATAATTATTTAAACTTATTTTTCCATATAAATCCACATGTGCGCCATGGACATTTTTATTTGAAAAGGCTTCATGGCTTAGTTGATAGTAACTCTGTGGTAGTAATGTAGAGGTGTGCTGAGTTTTTTTTAACGTTATTTTTACAAATGACATGTTTAAGAAAATTCATTCCGAAAAACGTAAAGTTTAATAAAGTTTGCAGGAACACACTGAACGTAAACCGCTTGCAACTTTCTTTTTATGATAGAAAGTGACAAGACGAGCAAATCAGGTGCCTGATTAATAAGCATCATGATTGCCCATATCAGACACAGTGTTTTAAAATTCAAAATTCTGCGTGGCACTGCACTGCGCCTGTCACCCTGAGATATTAGTTGTTGAGACTGGTCATGCCCAGTAATATGTATATATAGGTAGTATTGCCCTTCAGACCAGAACACAGTAATGTTTTCACATTACAGCTTGGCGGATGAATAACAGGCAAAGGTGTAGTACTTCACCAGGTGGCCCCCTGCAGAAGAGGCCTACCACTACAATAAAAACTTACAACTGGACTTGATGTGTATCTATGGAGGAAGCCTATGTCCAACAGTGGACGATCATCTGCTAAAATGATGATGTTCATGAATATTTTCGTCCACTGCAAATCGATTACTTACCAAAATACTCTTCTTTCTATTCCAGCTTCCCCTTCCAAATTCCCCACATTTATAGAGAAAATACTTGAGGTACTGTCAACAACAGTACCTTTCAAATACCATGTACACTTGTGTGCGAAAGTGATGTGTAAACAGGATTCAGTTTGGAACACGGAGGGCGGAGGGTTTGTTCCAAGGGCTTGGAATAACTTTGCCATTTGTCTGTACTCTGTACTTTCGTGACATAGCTAGATTGATTATGTAACGTTTGAGTTTTAACGTTCAAAAAGACTGTCGAAATGTGCCCATGAGGCGTTTTCTTTAAAAAAAATAGTGCTCAAAGGAAGAAAAGATTGCGATGTTGTTATAGAAGAAAATAAACCTCATCACTAAACTGACTAAAATTGTTATTCTTATAGTCTGTGATAAAGAAATTTTGATATTTAGTTTGACATTCTACATTTCGCTATCTATTATTATGTATATTATCTATTATATGTTCGAGGTATGGAACCCTACTTAGCATATTTAACAAGGTATGCCTTAACAATTTATTTTTTAGGGCCGGTTTTTTGATCGTTAGTTACGGTTAAGTTAACCATTTGTCAAACTAACTATAGTTAAATTTCTAACCAATGGTTAAATCGTGTGGAAAAAATAGTTAACCAGGGATGAAAAAACGAATTATGTCGAATTTTAACTATTTGTCAAAAAACTAACCATTGGTCGACTTAACCAGTAATCATAAAACCCAGCCTTAGGGCCGGTTTTTTGATCGCTAGTTACGGCTAAGTTAACCATTTGTCAAACTAACTATAGTTAAATTTCTAACCAATGGTTAAATCGTGTGGAAAAAAATAGTTAACCAGGGATGAAAAAACGAATTATGTCGAATTTTAACTATTTGTCAAAATAACTAACCATTGGTCGACTTAACCAATGATCAAAAAACCCAGCCTTAAGAAAACACATCATTGTTATTACACGTGAGATTTTTGTAAATAAAATTATTAAAAGGTCTCAATCAAGAATATTTATTATTCTATTCCTTTCAACAACATAATATAACATAACATAAAACCATTATGCCTTTTTCCCAAAGGGTTAGGCAGAGGTGTGCCCGAGACTCAATCCCACAGTAGGCACACCCACATTTCACCAGTATGTTATTATTCCCATGTCATAGCATATTGCCATTTACCAGGCACAGTTCCAAATTCCAAGCACTTATTGAGATAATTCCTAATCTAAAAAAAAATATTTAAGCCTTTACTTGACCTGGGGATCGAACCCGGTACCCCCTAAGCGGCAGACGAGCTTGCGCCCACTTCGCCACTGAGGCAGTCGTGTTAAGTATTTGTATATTCATATTATCATATTATTTTACACACCAATGTCTGCAACATTTGTTTGTTACACAAATAACCAGCTCTTAACGGGTCGGCGACTAGAGAGTTTAAACATTTGAAATCAGAGCATATGTCCAACATTTAACGACGTTATTTGGAATGAGACACTAGTTATTTAGGTTCCTAATTATATTATGGTCTAAAATACTTATAATTAGGAGTTATATTTGAAAATACCTATAATTCGTCAATATTAGGTATATTGACGAATTATAGGTATTTTGGATTTTTATTATATTTTAATCCTAGATAACTAGTTTGACTGCCTCGGTGGCGTAGTGGGCGCATGCTCGACTGCCAATCAAGAGGTCCCGGCTTCGATCCCCAGGTCAGGCATAGTGTTAAATATTGGATTTTTCCATTAGGAATTATCTCAATAGCTGCCTGGAGTCTGGAACTGTGCCCGGTATATGGCAATAGGCTCGCCCCCTATTACATGGGACCAATAACATACTGGCGAAATGTGGGTGTATCTACTATGGGACTGAGTCCTGGGTACACCTCTGCCTACCCCTTCGGGAAAAAGGCGTGAATGTATGTATAACTAGTGTCTCATTCCGAATAACGTCATTAAATATTGGAAATATGCTCTGATTTCAAATGATTTAACTCTTACGTTTGTGTGGGGAATTCTCCGGTCGCCGCCTCCTTAAGAACTCACATTGTCGGGGATCAACAGCTTATGTTGATTTTATTAGTTCTGTTATACTAATGAAGATGCTTGCTAAATGTTAAGCTCGCGAGGGGTTGCTGAGATGTTTATGTTTTGTTTCACATAGATGGCTTAATGTTGTTTGTCAAATAATATATGAATTGTTAATTATTTAATAATATTCTCTTGAGGTTCTGGGTGCGATTGCTAATAAGGGCAAACTTTTTTCAACTAAGCATTCTCAAAGATTCTTTTAATCCATTAAGCGGCTTGCCAAATTTAATGGGAACCCATGAACCCCTACCCTACCCTAGTAGTACCCTAGTTTTCAGTCCATTGCGCAGAATGTGCGGTAAAACGGCCGTATCTTTTGATTGCGTTTACGTGGAAGTTTGATTTTTTTACAGCAGCGTGGGGCCGTAAACCTGAGTTGGTGATTTCAGTTTTAATTTGATAACTCAACGAGTTCCCGAGAAAAAGAGTCTTAACAGACGGATAGACAGACGTACAACGAAGTGACATAAAAGGGTTCCTTTTCTCCTCCTAAGGTACGGGACTCTTAAATGAAGAGTTTATTAAAAAAAAATTTATAGAGACATAATAATTCACTGTATAAATAAATTAATCGAATGGGTTAATTATATTCTGAAGAAACGGGAATACCAACCATAGATTTGGTAAATACATTTGGTCATTGAATTGTGTCAAATTCCTTAAAGGTATCGCTTTAAGAGTCTTTCAACTTTCAATATTCTTTTATTTAAAACCCTTAAAAGAATCCTAATGGCATTATTTAATTAGATAATACCGTTTAAATAAAATAAACCTACACCTAGTTCACAGTAGCTCAACCTTGTTTACGGATCAATTTGGACTTGTCCGGGGCTTTCCGTTGATTACTGGCCGTTATCACTAATGTCCGGGCCGCTAATGGATTTTAAGGACAATAGTACAGTGGGTAAATAGAACGCTAGGAAAATATCTTCACATTACTACTAATGTATTAATTAGAAAGCCCTCTCAAAAGAGAGGTACTAAGGAAATCGAGCTTTGTATTGATTTCAGAACTGCGAGTTTTTCTCTGGTAGCCTCGGACCCTCAGTCCTACTCAGTTCTTCCTTTACCGGCTTCGATTTTTTATTGAGGTTTAAAGTGAATAACTTCAAAAATAATTCTTGCACAACGCTAAAAATTGTGTGTGTGTTTATCTTAATTAGGCATCTTTTGTGTTAACGGGGCGGCGGCCGACGAGTTCCTACTGTGTGTCCTGTGTGTGGGGTTTGTAGTAATTATCAATACCTACAAAACAGTTTACATAGATTATATCCATCTTTTTTGGTTTAGTCACAATAATCGAAACAGTGATTATTTTTCATGCGGTGTGAAAACTATTGGTGGCAGAGTAAAGTAATGTACTAGGGGTTTGTAGTACTTATCAATATCTTCAAAATAGCCCACGATAAATTTATACATGTGTTAAGGTTTGGTCATTGTAACAGAAATAGCTATTAATTTGCGTGCGCTGCGTAAACCATTAGGGTTTTTTTTATTATCTATTAAAATACAATGTATCACGAATCTACTCCTGTTAAACGTCCACTATACCTACTTCTACTACCCGTGCGAAGCCGGGGCGGGTCGCTAGTATATGATAAAAATCTAAAATACTAAAAGATCTAAAATACTAATAGATATTTTGACAGGTATTTTCATATTACTCCAAATTATAAATAAATAAAGAAAGGAACCTAGATAAGTAGTGTCCCATTCTTAATAGAACAGATAATAACCACTACGTATAGAATGGACACTTGCATCCGCCCTCCAATCCGCCTTCCTCACCCCCGCTAACGAGATTGAGCCCTCCACGAGCCCCGCTTCTATGAGAAATCACCTCACGCACACTCTTGCACGTGTCAAAACTCCATGTGTGTGCTGTCTGTGTAGTAGGTAGTTATAGCGTGGCTTTTATATGGGAATTGAGTCGAGTGTCCGGGGTGTGGTAAAATGGGGTTCCCTACTTGACATCTAATGACGTTTGATCAAACATTAATTGCAATGTTAGTATGGGGAATTCATCGGTCGCCGCCCCGTTAATACGCGTATTCATTTGTGAATTGGATTGAGATTGAAACAGCCGCTCAACGTGAGGCTTCAAATGGATATGCCACGTTTACAAAAAGTACTTCTAAAATTAAAACAATACGTTATCAGAATTTTGACGTAATGGCTGCCTTTTACCTTTTTGAGAGTCACTGGCTAACTTTTCAATTACGAACTTTTACATTGGCCTTTTATCTCGACATGAATTTTCCGTGTCCAAAAATTCTCTAACTTATGTTCAGGAAATTATTTTGTAACACATAAAAGTACCTAGTTGATGGTAGAAAGGTTTTCAGAAGCGAAAATTCACTGCGTTAAAGTACCTACTACGACTTTGCTCAGTTTTGCTATATTATTGGTTCCGTTCCGTATCCATCCTGATTGTAAGGGCAAACTGGACAGATAAATATCAAGTAGATACACAACACTTAAAACTCATAAAAAAAACCTACAACAGTCTCAGACATTACTTTTTTTTCATTATTAATTTATTAATGAATATTTAGTGCAATAGTATCTATTTAGAACCAACTAGTCCTGATGACATATTAAAAATAATAAAATAATTGAAAAATACGCGTGCAGGCGGAATTGCTTGGAACTGTACCGAAGCGGGGCGCCCGCCAGATAATGCGATAGTTCTTACGTACCGAAGCGGGACGATCGCCAATCGACTGGACATTTATTTATTGAATGTAAAAATTGTTTCAAATAATAATTTGACTAGAGTATGCCTACTTAAGATTGGTTCTGGAAGATACTATTGTAATATAATTTTAAGACCTCAATGTATCTTGCAAATAAATTAATTGAATTGAATTGAATCGTAACACATAACCAAACCACCTAGTCTTATTCGGATGTCACAAATTTACCATTGTGTCTAATGTTACAATGCAACATTACTATGTAAAGCTTCTTTTAAACATTTGACATCAATCAACTAAAGAAAAATGTAAACGGATTTCATCAGCATTTTGTCAAAAAACCACAATAGTAAGTTCCCCGTCCGTCTCTATTAGACCCGGCAAAAAGTTTCTCGTTGATTAGAACTGACGTTTAGGGTCAACGCTATTTGATCACCACCGCAGCTCTAAACGATAAGTTACGACGAGACCAATACGATGTTATACGCTTGTTTTTCTGAAGATTGATACTATTATTCTATTGATATGGAAAATTAGGATAAAGATACTTTTGCACTCCCTCGGTGCCTTGACTGCCTCGGTGGCGTAGAGGGCGTATGCTCGACTGCCAATAAAGAGGTCCCGGGTCGATCCCCAGGTCAGGCAGTCTTAAATATTGGATTGTTCCATTAGGAATTATCTCAATAACTGCCTGGAGTCTGGAACTGTGCACGGTAGATGGCAATGGGCTCGCCCCCTATTACATGGGACCAATAACATACCGGCGAAATGTGGGTGTATCTACTGTGGGACTGAGTCCTGGGTACACCTCTGCCTACCCCTTCGGGAAAAAGGCGTGAATGTATGTCATGATATGTTATAATTGGTAAAGACAAGTTGGTACCCTTTAAACAAATAATGTCAAAGTAACAGTATTCGCAAAACTTAATAAAAGTCGGCTGAGAAACGCCTGAACCTGTAGAAGAGGATATCAGCTCGCACCAACCATGCTCATATCGCTTTTATTCATTTATATGAAGGGCGGCCTTTATAGCTCGTTTAGTGAGCGGCGAGTCATCGCCTACCGTAATATTTTCCCAGGAGACGGAAGTGATAGTTGCCGGAGTCTCTAGCAATAGCCCGGTCACCACCCATCGAGAAATCACACCCATAGCCCAATGAAGTAGATTTCATCTATTCTCCTTAATATCCCTTGCACCTAGCGGGACCTGTCTTTGAGTTCATTTTCTGTAGATGGTTTCAAAAATGGACGCCGATAGGTGTTACCCATTACCTTTAGATTAAAAGCTCAAGGGACATCTGCATGTTGGACTAGAAATGGTCTCCGTGTACCCCAATTAGAAGACCGGGTATAACCCGTGTTTTCGGGTGACTTAATAAAATAAAATAAGCACCTAGCGGGGGCTGCCTTTGGACTTCTCTGCTGAAGATGGTTTCAGAGATGGTCCCCGATAGTTGCTACCCATACATTTAGATAGAGGACAAAGATGCTTTGGGAACTTCCGCATGGCCACCACGCGGCACCTTCCAAACAAACGAATGTAACCAAACCAAATATTGTAAAACAATCAGTTGAAAAAATTAAGCCCTACAAGTTTCTTGTGCGTTCTTCTTGTAAAGGTATCTTTCCGAACGCTCGGTAGACTCATTACTGTTTATTTTCATTGACGTACAAAAGTGCCCTATTTGAATAAGTCTTTTTGACTTTGACTTTGAGATCAAAAGCTACGAGAAAAAAAAAGGTCTCCGTGTAAGCCTATCAAAAGACCGGATATAGTCCGTGTTTTGGAGCGACAATTTAAAATATAGTACTTATGAGACACAAAACAATATAAAGCAAGTAAAGAGTTCAAACGTAAGTTAAACAGCTATAATGATATGAGGGTAGTTCGCAAATTACCGTCATTGCTCAGCACGAAGTTCACCAACTAGTTTTACCGCTTTATAACTTTCATAGTTGTCAGTTCGTAGGTTGTTTGAAATGATGGAATATGATTTTGTAATAAATTTAATATTTGGCTTTTGGTATAAATTTATAGAGTTATTAGGTTACATAGGGCATCGTACACATCATTTGAAAAACTTTCGCTGTAGAACTAACTCTTGTTTAACAAAATATTTATGATTGGAAAGGTTCCTCGACCTTTGTTACAAAATCCATATTAATCCATATCTATAATACCAATATTATAAATGCGAAAGTGTGTCTGTCTGTCTGTTACCTCACTACTGAACCGATTTAGATGCAATTCGATATAGAGATGGTTTGAGTTCCGGGACCACGATTCCCACAGGAACGAAGACTACTAGGGTGAAACCATGAGGCACAACTAGTAAATACAATATTACTGACTTTCTATTATATTACCTGCCTGGGTGTCGTAGTGGGCGTAAGCTCGATCGCCGATGATGAGCTCCTGGGTTCGATCCGCAGTTCTGACAAAGTGTTTTTAAATTAGTCCATTACAAATTGCTACAAAATGGCAACTAAATTATATAATAAATTACCAATGGAATATAGTAAATTAATTGCAAATGAATTTTATAACAAAATATTTAAATGGCAACGTTAAATGGCAGATGTTTTTACTGAATAGAAGACTATTATAATTTTAAATTTTAGATTTATTTGTTTCAATTTTGTTTTTTTAATTTATAAATTTTAATTTTGAATGTTAAACTAATTATTAGTTATTGAAATGCTTGATTGACTAGATTTTTGTATTGTACCTATATTTTTGTATTGTTAACAATGCAAAGTAAAAGTAATTAAATTAAATCTATATAATATATAAATTTCGTGTCACAGTATTCGTTGTACCATACTTCTCCGATTTTTTTTAATGATGTAGCTATAAAATATACATACAACCCTAAATTTTCTAACTTCTTCCATCATCCCCTATTTTTCAATAGCGAAATTAGTAATTTACTAACCCCGGTCGGTCATCCTCACGTACTTAAAAAATTTATTCATTTTTTTTTACTAAATTAACTCTAAAAAGAATTTATATGGCAAAGCAACGTTTTCCAGGTCAGCTAGTCTACTATAAGAATATCCAGTCACAGTTCAAACAGACAGGCACAAATGAGTGCCCTAGCCGGGGATCGAACCCGAAACCTGAAGCTCAGACCGAGTCACTATCACTAAGCTAACTAGAACTAGCCAGTCATAATGTATGTAACAAACGATTTTTATTGGCGATATAAAAGTTGATTCTATAGTGTAAATTTTGGCAATTTCTGAGTACAAAGACCATTTAAAAGGATGACTGATTACCGTTACTATGCCATTCGATTTCATGCACTTAATTACTTTTGGGATTGCGGCGCGGATGGGATACAATTTGCAATGTTGGTAGAAACTCGAGTAATACAAATGGTTATAGCCGATGAAAAAATAAAACCACGGAGATCAGTTAGCTAGTTTGAAAGAAATTTACTTTATTACTTTACTTAGATATTAATGTAAAATAATCTTTAATATTTATTTTTTTATTCAACAGGTCTTTGTTGACGCAATTATATTTTCATCGGCGTTATTATTAATTTTTATTTGTTTATGAATTTTAAAGTTATTAATGGTATATTATAGGTACCTATTATATTGTATTTAGACAGATTTTATTTTCAAGATATTTAGACAAATTTTAGACAGGATCGTTGGCTCAGATGGTAGTAACTCAGCTTTCTGTGCCGCAGGCCCCGAGTTCGTCTGTTCGATCTGGGTGTTATAAGCGTATATAAATATGTATATCAGTCATCTGGTACGATGGTACAGATGTGGAAGTCCTATATTAAAAATATATTACATATTTTTTCATTTATTTCTGTTTGGAACCTGGTGTTTTAGACTGGAAGGACGATTCCTCCAAGTTCGCTCTGAGCGGTAAAGTCGGCAATTGTTACACTCTTTCTAATTCCTAAGTATTTGATTGTTTTTTATCACGCTAAAACTACCGAACCAATTGAGCGGAAATTTAGTATGTTGACGACAGCTTAGACCCTGGAATAACATATTATAGGATAATTTTCATCCCGACATTTTCATGGGAACGAAGACTACGCGGGTATTTGTGTCTGTATAATGATTTTACTACTAATGCATTTAACTGCCTCGGTGGCGTAGAGGGCGCATGCTCGACTGCCAATCAAGAGGTCCCGGGTTCGATCCCCAGGTCAGGCAAAGTGTTAAATATTGGATTTTTCCTTTAGGAATTATCTTAATAACTGCCTGGAGTCTGGAACTGTGCCCGATAGATGGCAATAGGCTCGCCCCCTATTACATGGGACCAATAACATACTGGCGAAATGTGGGTGTATCTATTAAGGGACTGAGTCCTGGGTACACCTGCCTACCCCTTTGGGAAAAAAGGCGTGAATGTATGTTATGTTATGCATTGAATAAGCAACCGTAAATCAAATGCAATTTCCTGCACCTGACCTGTGCTTAAGGCGATATTTATAGGCATTTACCGTCCGTGGAGTCTGGAACTGTGCCCGATAGATGGCAATAGGCTCGCCCCCTATTACATGGGACCAATAACATACTGGCGAAATGTGGGTGTATCTACTATGGGACTGAGTCCTGGGTACACCTCTGCCTACCCCTTCGGGAAAAAGGCGTGAATGTATGTTATGTTTATTTACCGTCCGGTCATTATTCCGCCCATACCATATATGAGGTATTATGTTTTCACACGATAGACTTGCAGACGATTCGGACACAAAATATTCGGACACAGTGGCCCTCGCGACTGAGCTAAAATGTATATTAATTGGATATAATGTCATCTAAGAGTGTACCGAAACATCATCATCATCTCAGCTATAGGACGTCCACTGCTGAACATAGGCCTTTCCCATAGATATCCATCCAGCCCGGTTGTAAACGGCCCGCATCCAACGTGTTCCTGCCGTTCTTATCAGATCGTCTGTCCTACGCTGCACTTGGCGTTCCGTGGTCTCCAATAGAATAATCTGTTCTATTCTATTCAGCAACTTGAAAAGGCTGTACAAACAAACTAATTTCGCCCAATTCCATTATATATTTAAGACTCATAATAGCACACAGTACGTATACCACTACAGCCTCTTGTTAGGGTACCTAGAATATACCTAAGCCCTTGAAAACGAATAAAGGAAAACGACCAAAAGCACTGTTCGTAAGTTGAGCGCAGTAATTAGCCAATCGGTCGGTACATTCTCGTAAGGGACCGTACATGACACGATTCACACTGAGAGCTAATCTTACTTAATAATTAAGCTTGTATAGCTAATAGCGAAGACTGTCGGCTCATTACAATATTAGGTATCTAGGCACTATATTATTGTTCTATGCGCCTTACGGTAAAATTTGCTTTAATTTTTTTGACGTTCACATAGTTATGAACATACAATTAGATATTTTATGTTTTTATAAAATTTATAATAAAATAGTATTATGTCACTCGCCACTTTTTTTTATGATAGTGAGTGTGACAAGACGAGCAAATCAGGTGCCTGATGGTAAGCATCATGATTGCCCATATCAGACACAGTGCCACTCAGTGTTTTAAAATTCAAAATTCTGCGCGGCACTGCTTGTCATACCCAGTAGTTTCGCAGATAACATTGCCTTTCAGACCGGAACACAGTAATGTTTGCATATTACTGCTTGGCGGATGAATAACTGGCAAAGGTGTGGTACTTCCCCAGACGACCCTCTGCAAAAGAGGCCTCCCACTACAAACTCCACTTCTTATAGGCTCCACATCCTCCCTCGAGCACGAAGCTCTCGCGACTTCACTCTGGCAAGCCAGAAGTGGAGGGGCTGTTCCTCGCTAGTGTTCTCTCCGACTGGCCGGTGAAGGCAAGCTGGAAATGAAGAACAGAGCCCTCCTCCGGGAGCATTCGGGTCCGTGTCGCTACTCCCCAACAGCTCGCCATAAGCTGCCCCGCGGTTAATTTATTATTTGTAGGGTTATCATATAATGCGTGTATGGAGGCATACACGTTGTCAGGTTGGCCGAGTGTAGGGTTGATGTTATTTTGTGATGCGCATGTTACGGATTCTGTGAACGTTTTGGGGGTTTTATGGAAAGTATTAATGGCAACGTTCGGTTTAAGGAAGATCTATGGCATGTGCGAGGGCGCGATGGCAACACAGTGAGGTGGATGCCAGCGCGACAGATGATTGTAGAGCGATATTGAAGATGGTGGGCTTGGAATAAATCATGTAAAATATGCTGAAGTGTTCGAGTATTATTTAATGGAAAAGGCACGTCTACATATTATTAAATTGTAGACTATACATAATATAACGCTATATTGAAAACAACACATGCACAATGTTACAACAGTGTTGGCACCTAGTTCCAATTCTTATTATTGATTTATAATATTATAATTTATTCTTATAGGTACTAGATTCCAAAATAAGCTTAGAAATAATCTCATCTCTCGGGGTGTCTCCCGCCTATAGTTCAACGGTCGGCTTACTCTGAATTACGGTCAGATATAACAGAAAGGGTTTTCCCATAAACTATGGACGCGTTAGACCCTTGCTACAGCTGCCCAAGCTTTGTTCCATCACGGGGATGAATTATGATCGCGTTCATTGGAATGGAGGGCAGATGGGAATTATCCTTTGGTACAGATCGTTTTGGTGTTAAGATGTAAGGGATTTTCATGAGACGATTGTCGATGAGCAATGTGTGCTCGGTTGTAAAACTGATGAGTGGCCGCTTCTGCTATAGAAATATTCAATTTGATTATATTGTTATGTTCATTAAATTAAACAACTTTTGTCGCATATAGTTTTACTTATTATTCACTCAAGATATTTCAAACACTTAGCAGCGATCGTGGTCGAAGGAAAGAACATTTCCTTTTTTTTTATGATAGTGAGTAACAAGACGAGCAAATCAGGTGCCTGATGGTAAGCAACATGATTGCCCATATCAGACACAGTGCCACCCAGTGTTTTAAAATTCAAAATTCTGCGCGGCACTGCACTGCGCCTGTCACCCTGAGAAAAAGTTGTTGAATCTCATCATGCCCAGTAATTTCGCTGGTAACATTGCCCTTCATACCGGAACACAGTAATGTTTGCACATTACTGCTTGGCGGATGAATAACTGGCAAAGGTGTGGTACTTCCCCAGGCGGCCCCTTGCAAAAGAGGCCTACCACTACAACTTACTACCACTACTTCTTATATTTATTTATGCTATAGTTGGCAAACAAGTAGACGGGCCGCCCGATGATGAGTTTCTTAACGTATATTTTCTGTCGTATTCCAGCAGACAACAGTTGCCAGCATTGATGAACTCTGTCATTTACTTTCGATCGTCTTGAAATGCTTCACTTGCCACCAAGGCATTTTTTTCTTTTATGGACCCACACTAATATATTGCCAGTGTCAAGTTACATAAATTTTCATATTAATTTGGTTAATTAGTCAATTCAGAGTCAGGGCAAGCCCAGTCAAGTAACAGCTCTAGTAAAGTGGTGGTCTTTACAAGAAGCTGCTGGAATTTCAACTCTCGCATCACTTGCCAAGAGATTTATGTCTTATAAAACACTCGACTCCACTGCCTCGGTGGCGTAGAGGGCGTATGCTCGACTGCCAATCAAGAGGTCCCGGATTCGATCCCCAGGTCAGGCAGTGTTAAATATTGGATTTTTCCATTAGGAATTATCTCAATAACTGCCTGGAGTCAGGAACTGTGCCCGGTAGATGGCAATAGGCTCGCCCCCTATTACATGGGACCATACCATACCAACATACTGGCGAAATGTGGGTGTATCTACTATGGGACTGAGTCCTGGGTTACACCTCTGCCTACCCCTTCGGGAAAAAGGCGTGAATGTATGTTATGATAAGTTATGTTATAAAACACTCAACACGTAATATTCCACCATTATTACACGTTAAACACTCGAAAATGTACCGACGCATTAATATCATAATAGCATTATATTTATTCTGTGGTAATTTTCTTTTTATTCAAATCGTTGCATTGATACAATATCTACAGTAAAGTTTACACTCACTTTGGTTATTATAGACGCTGTTACTACAAAAATATGTCTAAAAATTCTCTATAAGTGTATAATTGGACCAGATCCAACTGCCTCGCTGGCGTAGAGGGCGTAAGCTCGACTACCAATCAAGAGGTCCCGGGTTCGATCCCAAGGTCAGGCAATGTTTTAAATATTGGATTTTTCCATTAGGAATTATTTTAATAACTGCCTGGAGTCTGGAACTGTGCCCCGTAGATGGCAATAGGGTCGCCCCCTATTACATGGGACCAATAACATACTGGCGAAATGTGGGTGTATCTACAATGGGACTGAGTCCTGGGTGTACCCAGGGCTACTTCGGGAAAAAGGCGTGAATGTATGTTATGTTTCCAATTGTCCAATTTTTGTTATGATAACAATATTATGACTTCTAATAAATATCTAACTTCTAATAAATATCTTGTATCTTACTGTTACTGTTTTATTATTTTCTGCTTATTTTTTATCATGTATTTTTTTGGTGTTGACATAAATAAAATTAATTATTGTTGTTAAAAAACAAACAAAACAACTAACAAGTATTCCACTCGCTGAAAATATGTAATTTTATGTATTATAATAGTGCCTAAACATATTGAATTTCAGCCCCATCGGGTCAGTAGTTTTGGCGTAAAGTGTAGATAGAGATCAAACATACAAGCTTTTGCTTTGTTCTATGGTATAGTGTATTTAGTTAGGGCAGATAGTAAGTAGGTAGCTCTATTGTTTAGTCTTTTTTCAGCTTTTGCGTATATCAAATTAGTGGGATAGTATGATAATGTAATTTATTATGTAATTTGTAATTTGTTGTACATGTTTTTGTAAATATAATGTAGGTACCTTTTCTACATCTAATGCACTGATATTTATTGCAACCGCAGTATGTTATATTAAACTATTTCTTTTTTATCTGTTACAGGTAAAATTATTCCAATGGGATAATCGAGTAAGTTATTTTTTATCCGACTGCGAAGTAGGAGGGTTATGTTTTTCGAGAGTATGCATGTATTACATTACATTTTATAGACTACTAGCTGTGCCCCGCGGTTTCACCCGCGTAGTCTTCGTTCCCGTGGGAATATTGGGATAGAAAGTACTTTTTATTTTATTCCAGGGTCTAAACTATCTTTATACCGAATTTCAGCCCAATCGGTGTAGTGCAGAAAACGGTTATACAAAAATACGGAAAAGTCATACAGAAAACTTATTTTTTACATTCCGTAACTCAAAAGGGAAAATCGAAACCTATATAGGATCACTTTGTTGTCCGTTTATCTGTCTGTCTGTCTGTCTGTATGTATGTCAGTCTGTCCGTCTGTCAAGACACTTTTTAACAGGAATGCGTGAGGTATCGAGTTGAAATGTATATCAACTACTAAGATCTGCGGTCCCTTGTGGCTGTAAAAAATCTTACTTTTAGGTTAACGCATTCAAAAGTTATGGCCATTTTACTGCATATTTTAATACTTAAAAACTTTTTTAATACTTTGCGCAAGGAACTTATAGATGGCGTTGTATGTTATTGGTATCTTGGTATGTAGAACCTTACACTTTTTTTAATGATAATTAGTGACAAGACGAGCAAATCAGGTGCCTGATGGTAAGCATCATGATTGCCCATAACAGACACAGTGCCACCCAGTGCTTTAAAATTCAAAATTTTTGCGCGGCACTGCACTGCGCCTGTCACCCTGAGATATTAGTTGTTGAAACTCGTCATGCCCAGTAATTTCGCTGGCAACATTGCCCTTCATACCGGAACACAGTAATGTTGCTAATGTTTAGTTATTATTTTTATAAAGCAGTCGGGTCTTAAAATTTTTTTAATGTATATTTTTTAATGTAAATAACAATTTAAGTATCTACAGCCATAAAAATAAGAACCATTATTTAAGTAAGTAAAATATAAGTACACGACTTAATAAGTCTTCAAGGACCACACTATTTTCAGTTTCGGTTTAATACATAAATCTACGTTATCGATCCAAATCTATAGTTTATTCACATTCTACTTTACCAAGCACAAGTCGTAGAGCGAAAGCGAAATTATGGCGCTTGAAAATAAACTTTAATACGTCTGTATAGAGCCTACTTTAGTTTGACCTTCATAAAGCAATACGGCTCAAAATATAAGCTATATTTGTTTGTCAGACAGTCTAATTTGGTTTCATTTACTAACATACATACAAAGTATCCTATAAAGAAATATTACATTGTGTTCTTGCTTTCATAAAAGGACACGACAAAAATGAGAAAAGTTGGGCGTCGATTTGTAATTTGGAATCTTCCACTATCCTTACTACAGACTTGCAACGTATGTAAAATACATAAAAAAAAAAAATAAGGATCAGTAAGACGTAATATGTGGTATGACTAAAAGTGACGACAGCAGTCCGGTATTAAGTATATTCGGATCATAGATAATCGTGTTGCGCCCAAAAAATCATCTGTCAAACTCCACTCCGACCCAAGGTCACCAATTACTTTATCGCCACTTAGGTTCTATAGAATGCAATTCGTATATTTTGTCTGTTCTGTGACATTAAATTTTATTAAAATATTCACGCATGGAGAAGACTGGGAACCAATTTTTGTAATGAAAAAAAAAATTGCTATATAAAAATTGCGATTGAGAACTTGTGTGCCAGTTTTCGTTAAAAAATGCGACCTTTAAGCGAATACAAATATAAAGACTGACGAACAAAACCATTTTTGGCCAATCTCGAAACTGAGACGCTTCGCTCGCTCGGTCAATAAATTAATTCCATTCGATACAATTATTATAACATTTTGCTATATCGCGCAGGAAAGTAAATTATATTTGGAGGTTTCTTGTGCTTTTTCATGTGGAGGAATCTTTCCTAATACACGGTAGATTCATTAGTACTGTTACAGTCTATCTTCACTGATGTGCAAAAGTGTCAGATTGTGACTTAATTGAATAAATATTTTTGAGTTTGAGTTTGAGGAAACAAGAGAATACGAAACATTGATTTTATGATTTTTACATAGGATTGTGTCAAATTCCTAAAAGGTACTACTTCAACTTAAAATTACAAATAGGGCAACGAAATTTCCATAAATTACCTCGTATCAGAATATTATTATACCTACATAATTGACACGTTAATTATTATTATCCGTACCGTTAATTAAACGTCATTCGATCCGAAATTTAATCTGATAAAGAGGTTTACGTACATGCGAGTAGGTTATTATGGTACTAGTGGTTTGATGGTATGCTTTAATTAACTATTTTTGTGATAATTATTCTACTAAGCGAGCTTTCACACGAACGGCGGCGAGCTTTCAGACGTCGGCGTGATGTCAACGTCAACGAGAAGCTAACGGGGCGCTGTGGTCGGGCGCTAATTTGTATGAAAAAGAACAGTAGAACACTTACCTCGACAAAAGTGCACTTCAATCCGTGCACCTTACTTTAAATGTATTTATTATGTAGCTTCGACATCCATGCATTGTGAACGCGTACGGAGCTGTGCTAATATTACGGGAAAACAAATCGAGTATTTATTTTTCGCTTGATTTCAAAACATAACATACATTCACGCCTTTTTCCCGAAGGGGTAGGCAGAGGTATACCGAGGACTCAGTCCCATAGTAGATACACCCACATTTCGCCAGTATGTTATTGGTCCCATGTAATAGGGGGCGAGCCTATTGCCATATACCGGGCACAGTTCCAGACTCCGGGCAGCTATTGAGATAATTCCTAATAGAAAAATCCAATATTTAACACTGCCTGACCTGGGGATCGAACCCGGGACCTCTTGATTGGCAGTCGAGCATGCGCCCTCTACGCCACCGAGGTAGGTCGCTTGATTTGATTGCAAACTATTGTTAACGTATTTGATCTTAAGAAATAAACGCCACTTTAATGAACTATAACAGAATTTGAGCAAATATTTTTAAGAACGTACTTTTTTTTTATAATAGTGAGTGACAAGACGAGATTGCTCATATCAGACACAGTGCCACCCAGTGTTTTAATTAAACTTACTTAACTTATCTATACTACTAAACTTAACTTATTTAACATGTCTATCGTAGAATATAAGTCAATGGTTACAGTATGATTATTTCAAAGAATCTCTTAGCTTTTTGTCCTTTCACAATTCTAGTTCTTAAACAAACAAAGGGCACTGTCAGTCATATCATAAAGTTTGCACAGGCCACGCTCTGTGTGTTTGTGCATTATGTGGCCGTTTGTGATAATGTGTACTTGAGGCAATTTTATGCTTTGGTTGTCTGCTTTGAGAGGATGTTTTATCTGCAATATTATGATGTTTTGGTCTCTTGAGATTTATGTGGAATTTCAAAAGACAGTGGTGTCTTTCTTTCACTACAAAGATTGTACTTTTGTTACGGATATAATATATTAAGTTTTATGAAACTATATTAGTTGGACAATTCAATGTAGAATAAATGAATTTAATTAAAAAAAATCAGAAACCTGTTTGAATATTTTTGGATATACCCGAAAGTGGTTACAAAAAAACTGGTGGTTATTTCCACGAAATTATCATGGGAACTTTAATAAAATCAAGGTAGGTCAATAGGTCGTCCACTGCTAAACATTGGCCTCCCCGATAAATTTAATCCAGTCCGGTTGGCTTCCTGCCGTCCTTATCAGATCGTCTGTCCACCTTGTGGGTGGACGTCCTACGCTGCTCTTGCCGGTCCGTGTTTTCCATTCGAAAACTTTGCAACCCATCGGCCATCAGTTCTACGTGCAATGTGCCCATTGCCACTTCAACTTGCTAATTCTTTGGGTTATGTCGGTAATTTTCGTTCGTCTACAGATCTCTCTATTTCTGAGCTTTTTAGGGAAGGTTTATATTATGTAAAATGATATCCGGGAAGCAAGTCGCTTTAAATGAATCTGTGTTAACTGAGTAAATAAAAACACAAACGCAATATCTAATACCTATCATGTTACTCGTACATAGCTCGTAAAAACACCAATATTTATTCTCGATCAATCGTTCTAACGCTTGCCGGAGATATATGGCACAGTAAGACATCGGCAACCATCGGCAATATATCAAAATATACCTGATATGTCTTTCGAAATAAATATTATTTACTCGAGACACTCACTACCTACAAGACGAGCAAATCAGGTGCCTGATGCTAAGCATCATGATTGCCCATATCAGTGTTTTAAAGTTCAAAATTGTGCGCGCACTGCACTGCGCCTGTCACCCTGAGATATGAGTTGTTGAATCTTGTCATGCCCAGTAATTTCGTTGGTAACATTGCCCTTCAGACCGGAACACAGTAATGTTTGAACATTACTGCGAAATACGAAGAAAACAATAGAATTATTGATTCGCCACATTGGCCTTAACATAATGTGTCTAAGTCTAGCTCCAATTTGATATGGCCATCATAAAAACCCAGCATATCACCCAATGAACCAATTCGGTGCGTACCTGTCTTTTGCCATTGGGCGTTGCTTGGACCCAAGGTTTGTGCTTTGCCCAATGTTCGATTTATGCCTCTTTTGGTAAACACGCGTAGTGGTATAGAGTGGTATAGATTTGCAATAAATATTCTTTAAGCATTGCTATCCAACGTAGTAAAGCAACCAGCATCTTGAGTACACTGCCATCTGACAGTGGTTTAGAGCACTTGGATTTTTTATAGGCTGACATGTCGGCCTTTAGATTTTCTAAGTATTCTATGACATACCTAGTGAATTTAGTTAGGGTAGATAGTAGATAGTAAGAAGGTTCCTCAATAACAGCCGGGTCTGGATTTGTTCCCAATTGATGACAATAGCCTCGCCATCTCCATTCAACTGAACACATAATTCATTCCGTGCATAGCGCTTATAGGTATTTATAGTGCGAATCGGAAGATGTGCGAATTGTGCCTCACCCATTAAATGAGACACAACGCTGGGTTTTTTGATCAGTGGTTAAGTCGACCAATGGTAAATTTTTTTGACAAATAGTTAAAATTCGACAAAAAAAATCAGAAACCTGTTTGAATATTTTTGGATATACCCGAAAGTGGTTACAAAAAAACTGGTGGTTATTTCCACGAAATTATCATGGGAACTTTAATGAAATCAAGGCATTAGAAAGGGCTTAATATAGTATAAAACATAGTTGCTTACAGTTACTGCCATCTGTACGCTTGGATCTTAAGAGTACGAACTAAATTTTAATGTGGTTTTCATCAATACACAGAGTAATTAAAGAGGAAGGTTTCATCATCATCATCATCACCTCAGACATAGGTTGTGCACTGCTAAAAATTGGCCTCCCCCATAAATTTAATCCAGTCCGGTTGGCTTCCTGCCGTCCTTATCAGATCGTCTGTCCACCTTGTGGGTGGACGTCCTACGCTGCTCTTGCCGGTCCGTGTTTTCCATTCGAGAACTTTGCAAACCATCGGCCATCAGTTCTACGTGCTATGTGCCCATTGTCACTTCAATTTGCTAATTCTTTGGGTTATGTCGGTAATTTTCGTTCGTCTACAGATCTCTCTATTTCTGAGCTTTTTAGGGAAGGTTTATAATATTATGTAAAATGATATCCGGGAAGCAAGTCGCTTTAAATGAATCTGTGTTAACTGAGTAAATATAAACACAAACGCAATATCTAATACCTATCATGTTACTCGTACATAGCTCGTAAAAACACCAATATTTATTCTCGATCAATCGTTTTAACGCTTGCCCGAGATATATGGCACAGTAAGACATCGGCAATATATCAAATACCTGATATGTCTTTCGAAATAAATTTTATTTACTCGAGAAATTAAGACAAGTTTTTTTTAAGGTAGTGCACTCACTACCTACAAGACGAGCAAATCAGGTGCCTGATGGTAAGCATCATGATTGCCCATATCAGTGTTTTAAAGTTCAAAATTGTGCGCGCACTGCACTGCGCCTGTCACCCTGAGATATGAGTTGTTGAATCTTGTCATGCCCAGTAATTTCGTTGGTAACATTGCCCTTCAGACCGGAACACAGTAATGTTTGAACATTACTGCGAAATACGAAGAAAACAATAGAATTATTGATTCGCCACATTGGCCTTAACATAATGTGTCTAAGTCTAGCTCCAATTTGATATGGCCATCTTAAAAACCTAGCATATCACCCAATGAACCAATTCGGTGCGTACCTGTCTTGTGCCATTGGGCGTTGCTTGGACCCAAGGTTTGTGCTTTGCCCAATGTTCGATTTATGCCTCTTTTGGTAAACACGCGTAGTGGTATAGAGTGGTATAGATTTGCAATAAATATTCTTTAAGCATTGCTATCCAACGTAGTAAAGCAACCAGCATCTTGAGTACACTGCCATCTAACAGTGGTTTAGAGCACTTGGATTTTTTATAGGCTGACATGTCGGCCTTTAGATTTTCTAAGTATTCTATGACATACCTAGTGAATTTAGTTAGGGTAGATAGTAGATAGTAAGAAGGTTCCTCAATAACAGCCGGGTCTGGATTTGTTCCCAATTGATGACAATAGCCTCGCCATCTCCATTCAACTGAACACATAATTCATTCCGTGCATAGCGCTTATAGGTATTTATAGTGCGAATCGGAAGTAGTGCGAATTGTGCCTCACCCATTAAATGAGACCTAGAATGAGACACAACGCTGGGTTTTTTGATCAGTGGTTAAGTCGACCAATGGTAAATTTTTTTGACAAATAGTTAAAATTCGACAAAATTCGTTTTTTTCATCCCTAGTTAACTATTTTTTTCCACACGATTTAACCATTGGTTAGAAATTTAACTATAGTTAGTTTGACAAATGGTTAACTTAACCGTAACTAACGATAAAAAAACCGGCCCTGTTTAGAAGTGTAAGCAAGTGCTTACACGAAGTGTTGTTATAACTCTTTGGGGACAAAGGCGCTTTATTGAGTTGTGTACAGTGCATTACTAAGTTTATTACATTAGTCTTAGTTTAATTATTATACTTACATATTATATTGTAAGTTACACACTTACTACAACAATATGGATCATGTGGTCGTAATTAAAAAGAATTTTATTTATATATTATATTATTTTAAATGTCTAACTATTCAGAGACTAAGTGGCTGAAATATTATTCATCTGGTCATTGGTAACCTCAGCACGCATTTTCGTGCGCACTTTCCAATATAAATCTAAAGATATACCTACCTATTCACCGAAATGTCACCAAACATATCAAAAAATAGTCGTGCTCGGCCGCGTCTGGCACCGTATTGTCTTGCCTTTACGATTGGCAGTAAATCATGGCGTATAACGTTTCGACTTATGTTGAAAAATCGGGCAGCTCTTATGGATTATCAAGGCATTACGGACACAGAACAAGGGAGGAGGCAGTATCCTTGCAATGAAAAGTCGGGTGGGCTTGTGAGCGCACGGCCGTTCTAATTAATTTAACATTAACAGAGTGACTTGTGTTTTTTTTTCTCGACTCGTCTGCCTCGGTGGTATACTTGCGCCCACTATAGTGGGCGCAAGCTCGACTGCCGATCGTGAGGTCTCGGGTTCGATCCCCAGGGTCAGGAAAAGTGTTAAATATTGGATTCTTCCAATAAGAATTATCTCAATAACTGCCTGGAGTCTGGAACTGTGTCCGGTAGATGGCAATATGCTCTCCTCATATTAAATGGGACCAATAACATACTGGCGATGTGGGTGAACCTACTGTGGGACTAAGTCCTGGGTACGCCTCTGCCTAACCCTTTGTGGAAAAAGGCGTGGACATACAGTGGTTATTTTTCTTAACTTCTTTGATCCTACATTATTTTTGGGAAATAAAACAATAAATTCAAACTATTTTTGTCTGTACTTTCTATCCTACCAATAAAAAGGACGTAATGCAATAAAAACTTGACCTTTCGTGAATAGTTAATGTAAAAATAAATCTTTCGGGTTAGATAAATATTGGCCAGTATAATATAGAAAACGTTTTGGATAAATGGACATTTACCAAATGTTAAGCTTGTTTATATTATGGGTTGTTTTATTACCATCGATCAAGTATTGTGTGCCTTTGAATACAAACGCAGGATAATGAATAACATAAGGGTTTACCAATATGAAGAGTAAAGAATAACTTTTCTTTATGGTGATTGTCCGGCAACAAAGATGACAATCGAAAGGAAACGGGAAATGTACGGTTGAAGACAAAGGGCAATCAGTTTACATTTTGAGCTATTCCCTGTATTTTGCTTATATTTTCCATCAAGAAGGCTTTTTCGGATGTCACGTTAAACTGACTGCCTCGGTGGCGTAGAGGGCGCATGCTCAACTGCCAATCAAGAGGTCCCGGGTTCGATCCCCAGGTCAGGCAGTGTTAAATATTGGATATTTCCATTAGGAATTAAGTATCTCAATAAATGCCTGGAGTCTGGAACTGTGCCCGGTGGATGGTAATAGGCTCGCCCCCTATTACATGGGACCAATAACATACTGGCGAAATGTGGGTGTATCTACTATGGGACTGAGTCCTGGGTACACCTCTGCCTACCCCTTCGGCAAAAAGGCGTGAATGTATGTTATCTATATATACGTTAAACTGTAGGTCCCGGCTGTAGGCGGCAGTCGTTAGGTCATGTCGGAGGCCGCGTAGGAATCTTGGCCACCTGAAACTATGACAATATGGGTTGGTCGACGTAACCCATATGAATTGACTCGAGCAGTAGAATTGGGGTAACCCGTTCTCTTAGAGTATACATTCAAATTATTATTATTATTTTTAAGAAAACATCTTCGATACCAGAATGCCAACTCTGATTTCAGAAATTATGAATATAATAAATGAGCTTTTAAGTGGAATAATGTTTAATTCATAATTGGCATTTAAAGTCTTACATAAAGGTTTTCCCAATTAACTGCTTGAAACGACCCGGCATTGGCCTTCAATGAACATAATAACAAATCTTTGTTCTATTTAATGTTGGTATTATATTATAGTCCGCGCGCGAGGTTTGCGACAAACTTTTGCTAATATTTTATTATTATTTTTAAATATATTTATTTTTTAATATTATTATTGTCTTAGAATAAGGTATGTTTATTTTTGATAACTAATTTGCTTTATTTAGTAAAATATGTTTCATTTTAGTGTAAAATTAAATTGATTATAAAATTATTATAAACATATTTTGTATTATGAACATATAATAACATCACGCCTGTTTTCTAAAGGGGTAGACAGAGTCGTACCCAGGACCCAGACCTGTAGAAAACTATTATTATTATGATTGAACATAACTAAACATTACATTTACAAATTACATTTGTTCGTTTATTTGTTTATATGAGAAAAACAGTGACTGCCTCGGCGGCGTAGAGGGCGCATGCTCGACTGCCAATCAAGAGGTCCCGGATTCGATCCCCAGGTCAGGCAGTGTTTAAATATTGGATTTTTCCATTAGGATTTATCTCATTAACTGCCTGGAGTCTGGAACTTTGCCCGGTAGATGGCAATAGGTTCGCCCCCTATTACATGGGACCAATAACATACTGGCGAAATGTGGGTGTATCTACTATGGGACTGAGTCCTGGGTACACCTCTGCCTACCCCTTCGGGAAAAAGGCGTGAATGAATGTATACAATATGGGAATAACAGTTTTCCTCACAAGTTTACATACGCTAAAGTTCACAGAGACTATGTTCAGACTCGCCAAGATAAAACGCACGTATTGTATCAAGCTATCATCATTATCATCATCATCCGTAGCCCACTACATCCCACTGCTGGGCATAGGCCTCCTTCATATGATTCCACTTCACCCGGGGTGGTATTACGAACATGCAATTGCGAAACAACAGCAGTAAACTTTGCTGTCAAACGTCATTTTTTGTATGCCGTTTGACAGCAGACATTAAGCAATTAAACGCTTTCCACACTTCTACTACTGTTTGCAATAAGGGTGCCGGTCCTGTGCAAGTCGTGTCCAGATAAGACCCGCCACTTTTACTATGTTATCTGCCCAACGTCCTGCCAGACTATCGACGCTGCGAGTACCTGTTCTTGGCCACCATTCAGTCAACGTCTTACACCACCTATCTTCACCGCGCCTAGCTATGTGTCTTGCCCAACTCCATGACAAGCTATATTTTATAATAATAATATGCAAAAGAGGTAGGCCTCTGCAGGGGGCCGCCTGTGGAAGTACCACACTTTTGTCAGTTATTCATCCGCCAAGCAGTAATGTGCAAACATTACTGTGTTACCAGCAAAATTACTGGGCTTGATGAGTTTCAACAACTAATATCTCAGGGTGACAGGCGCAGTGCAGTGCCGCGCAGAATTTTGAATTTTGAAACACTGGGTGGTACTGTGTCTGATTGGGTAACCATGATGCTTACCATCAGGCACCTGATTAGCTCGCCTTCTTACTCACTATAATAAAAAAAAAGTTGAATTTTTCCCTCTCCTCGCCTCGGTGGCGTAGTGGGCGCATTCCCGACTGCCAATCGAGAGGTCCCGGGTTCTCAGGCTCGCCCCCTATTACATGGGACCAATAACATACTGGCGAAATGTGGGTGTATCTACTATGGGACTGAGTCTCTGGGTACACCTCTGCCTACCCCTTCGGGAAAAAGGCGTGAACGTATGTTATGTGAATTTTTCCCACTGATGACAATGATAATTTATAAATAAAAAATTCTCTTGCCCTTAACTTAACACGAGTAGGTAACATGTTATCAATAATTTTCCACTAGATTGAACTCACGCACGATATGAGATAAGGGCGTTGGTAACGCTTGCATTAGATGATGCGTGAACGAATAGGTTAGTAGGGGATTATTCGAGTGTGTTAAGGATAATGAGGCATAACCATACTTATATTTAACGGCAGTGTAACAAGAGTGTTATTAAAGTACATCGAATCAAAGAACTACCGTTTGACAGTTATTATTTTGCCATGTTTAAACGATTTGAATTTAAATTTAGTGATTAAGAACATAAAATAACTTATAATCACGCCTTTTTCAATGTGTTAAGAAGATGTAGTATGTGGTCCCACGTATTAAGGGGCGAGCCTATTGCCATCTACCGGGCACAGTTACAGACTCCTGGCAGTTACTGGTGAAATGTGGGTGTACCTACTATGGGACTGAGTCCTGAGTACACCTCTGCCTACCCGTTCGGGAAAAAGGCGTTAATGTATGTTGTATTATATAAACCTTCCACTTGAATAGAATGAATAGAATATAAATAGTTTATTGCTCAATCATTAAACCTTAAGTAGCTAGTTATATATTATAAACCTTGGTACCTATTTAACATCATAGCATAGGCATCGTTTTCCGTCGCTTCAGGGAGGCGAAACCGAACATAATATCCCTAAGCCATAGTAATTAAGTGTTTTATATTTTTATGTATGTTAGTCTGTAAGTTATTTACTAATATGGGCCTCTGGTGCGTATAATTTATTATACGCACTATTGCCTGAAATATATGAATGTATTTATTTATTTATTATTATTTAATTAATTCACAAATAATTTAATGATCACTTAAATCTAATGATTAGGAGAAGGAGCAGACTCAGCTTATAACTATAAAGACCCAAGAACCTCGAAGACCTTGAATCACTCGTGTCTATTCATAATAACCGAATCTAAATCCGATGCTTAGAATAAAAGTGTACAGACAGCGGGAAGCGCCTTTATTTTATACTCCGTTGAGAAACGTTTCCAAAGCAAGCGCTTCAAATTCTCTATGGTCTAGAGTTATAGTTTCTAGGTATCAATAAAATCGCTTACCTTATAGATATTAACGATCTCATAGCTAGCCTTCATTCCAGCTATAAAATAACACATAAAGTAACCAATATCGTCATATATATAATAATATTTTCTCAGTTTAAGCTGTTGGTCCATTATACTAGTACATTATAGGAACGTTATATGTCATAATATGTTTTATCTAATTCAACTAAGAGCCACGAAAAATTTGACGAAATCCGATAAAAAATTTCCAAATCGATGTTTTGTATTCCCGAGTTTACTCCGAATATAATTAACTCATTCTATAAAATTATACCCTAATGGTTTAATAGTGAAGTAAACTATGTCGCTGTTATTTTAGTTTATATTATAAACTCTCGGGTTTTCCACAGTGAATTTCTAGAATCCCAGTTCTACTGCCATGATTAGACATTCACTACAAAAAATTTATAGTTTATAAACAAAAATAAAATGTTAAGCACGACATGGTTTTCTTTATCTTCAAAATATCAGAATGTAAATATCTCAAATTGGTTTATTATATTAGGAGGAAACAGGAATATAATACATCGATTTGGTAAATTTTACTAAGGATTGTGTCAAACGGCTAAGAGGTCCCTTTTCCTGTTAACGGTACCTTAACGTGCGCTAATTGTAGCCGGACGTTGACTGCAAAAATCGGGTACGTACCCGTTTTTTAATTGAGTCATGTAAGGCCTAAACTCCCAAGCCTTCAAATCTCACTTTAAACTAAACCAAGTTACTGTAACCAAAAACAGCTAGGTAGATCTATGTAGTTATAGGGCCGTCAACAATTTCTATAAAAAGAGATGGATACATTAATTACAATGGGCAAGGTTTCGCGTCCATTGCCTGGTCGGATACGTTTATGTAACGTACCGTCATAGTGGGCACACAGCTTTGAGTAACATCGTAACCAAGCTTTTAAAACAATAGCTCATCATATAAAGTTATGACACCACAGCGAGCTCATACGTGTCACTGAGAAGACTCACTGAGATTTACTGCCACATAAAATGGATCAAGAATAGGGAGGATTATTTTAAACTATTTAAAACATATAAATCTCAATGAGTAGGTAATAGAAAAGTCCAAAGTCACTAATATTATTATAACGAAGAGTACTTATGTAAACCTCAATATAATAAAATAATTTCCTCGCCACCTCGTTGCCTCGTTGGCTCAGATGGTAGTAACTCTGCTTTCTGTGCCGCAGGGCCAGGGTACGTTTCCCGGCCAGGT
The DNA here is from genome assembly GCA_947063395.1 of Hemistola chrysoprasaria. Lineage (NCBI taxonomy): Eukaryota > Metazoa > Arthropoda > Insecta > Lepidoptera > Geometridae > Hemistola > Hemistola chrysoprasaria. The sequence continues at coordinate 2,320,906 of OX346725.1, forward strand.
CAAACATTTGTGTGCATAAACATGTCTGTTTGATCTGTGTCTGGGTGTTATAAGCTTATGTAAGTATGTACGTATATCAGTCATCTGGTAACCATAGTACAGGCTTCTAGCCTAGTTTGGGACTAGATGACCGTGTGTAGAACTTGTCCCATATTATTAAAAAAATATTGTCATTTGAAATATGACACAAGGATAAATATGTATTAAAAAGTAAATAAGTACGTGCTGAAAATCAGTGCTGTGCACGGCTAGCCGAGCGCAGCATATGTTGAGCACAAGCCGATTACCACAACCACTGTCTCAATATAATATGTACTAGTAAATGTATAACTTGTTTGTTATTATGGTTGGGTAATAAACGCATTTTTCTTTCTTTCTAATTACAAACTAAACCCTTGTCACCCGCAGTAAGCTTTTTGTTACTTCTAAATACATAACTTATCACACGTCTTAATCCAATTTAAATTTATTGGTCCTTCATTGAAATCAATTTCTGTTATAATGATAACAGAAATTGATATTAATAATGATAATATTTTATAAATAAAGAATCTGAATTTGAATTTAATTTCTCTATAATACTATTCCTGAGCAAAATATTTCATCGAACATATTTTTCCTCGTAATAATGACGTCCAGAAACCATAAGCAACTTATAACTTATAACTCCGCAGCCATACAGAAACTAATCATAAATATTGTTCGTACGAGAAACTTTGCTCAAATAAGTACTTGCACCGAGCATGGGCTTAACAAAGGCCAAGTTTCAGTTGAAACTACAACATGTGAGCAATAACTTCATTTATTTAATCTTCTGAAAACAGAAACAACTGACCAGAATGTTGTTTGAAGTTTAAGTTTAAGCAAATGTCGGTTGATATGCGTTGTAAAGTTTGTCGAACTTTTAACATTATTAAACAACCCTTTAAAGTTTTTTTATCATCATCATCATCTCAGCCATAGGACGTCCACTGCTGAAAATAGGCCTCCTTCATAGATTTCCATCCAGTCAGGTTGTAAGTGGCTTGCACCCAGCGTGTTCCTACCGTCCTTATCTGATCGTCTGTCTACCTTGTGGGTGGACATCCTCTGCGCTTGCCAGTCCGTTGTCTCCATTTGAATACGTTACAGCTCCATCGGCCATCCGTTTACATTAACTTACATACAAACATTGCATATTTATTATTAAAAGCTTGTAAAATTGTTTTAAGTTTATTAACAACTAATATACATATTATATGTATTTTTTTTATGATAGTGAGAGTGACAAGACGAGCAAATCAGGTGCCTGATGGTAAACATCATGATTGCCCATATCAGACACAGTGCCACCCAATGTTTTAAAATTCAAAATTCTGCAATGCGCCTGTTACCCTGAGATATGAGTTGTTGAATCTCATCATGCCCAGTAATTTCGCTGGTAACATTGCCCTTCATACCGAAACACAGTAATGTTTGCACATTACTGCTTGGCGGATGAATAACTGGCAAAGGTGTGGTACTTCTCCAGGAGTCCCCCTGCAAAGAGGCCTACCACTACAATAATGTTAAACCGATGAAAAGTTAATCTTGTAAGTTACACTCGCTCAAATTAATTCTAACATAGGTATTTAATTATTATAAGTTAGTTCTTAGTAAAGCGTTTTAAGCGTGTTAATAAGCTCGATGTGTGAATGTAGGTCACACTTGAATAGAGTTCAGCTAACACGAATCCTGATTCTAGAACTTAGCGGGCTTCAGTTTAGATTCGAATGTCCCTTTTATATTACTTAATTAGTGGGTATAATTAATGGCATGAGAGGGTATAATTTTTCGAGTACGTAAGTTATTAAATTTCATAGTGTATAAAAATTGCACCATCTTAACAGGATACAGGACCTCTTAGCAGTTTTACACAATCCTATGGAAAATTTACTAAATCGATGTTTTGTATTCCCCTGTTTCCTCCGAATATAGAAAACCTATTTGATATATTTATAACCTGATATTTTAAAGTTGAAGTAAAGTATGTCCCTATCAATTTATTTTTGTTTATAAACTTTACATTTTGTCCAATCACGCGAGTAAAACTGCGATTTTTGGAAGTTCACTTTGTAAAAATCAAGGGTTTATAAGAAAAATTTAAATGACAGGAACATAGGTTACTTCACTATAACAATATCAGGATATAAATTTATAGAATGGGTTCACTATATTCGGAGGAAACACGACATAGAAGGATACAAAACACCGATTTGCTCGTGTGGTCACTCACTATTATAAAAAAATCCCCCTTTATTTTTCTTCCAGAATAAGGCTAACATTGTGTAAGGATACAAAGTACAGAGTAGTGTATCACTCACGAGTGCTGCTTATGTCGCGTTGTACGAATACGTTGTTATTCGGTTTGATTTCCCCAGTCGCGAATGATTAATTCCGGGAGACCTATTGGGAAATTATTTATGGCCTTTGTTGACGGCTATAATATCGCTGGCAATGGTTGGATGTGTTTACGCCGTCTTGAGGCTTGAAAGTTGACGCTGACTCTAAAATAGATAAAATAGATTAGGTTAAAATAGTGCAACAAGAACTGTTACAAAATGGTCATCAGAATTTGTAATAAACTGCCCAATGAATTTAGAGAGATGAATGCTAATGAATTTAATAAGAAATTTTATACTTGGTCGTTTGACAGAGACAGATGTTTTTATATCATAAACGATTAATTAAATTTTAAATTTAATGGCCCTGTACTGGGTTCCCTACTTGACATCTAATGACGTTTGATCAAACATTAATTGCTCGAAAACGAATACGCTAATATTCATGAGACCTATGAATCGTGAGCTCTATAGTTTGCCACGTCGATGGATCAAAATCTCTAAAAACCATTTGCTCTAACGATTAACAGCAATAAGCATCCACGTCGCATAGAACAAAATCCCTAAAGAACATGTGCTCTTAATTAGAGCGTTAGACGCTCTAATTAAGAGCGATAAGCATCGGATTGACGATCTCAGGGAAGAATTTTTTTATGCAATTTTAATGGAGCACGCATAGAAAATTGGTGGTTTTTGGCGTTTAAAAACACATTAAAATTTATTAAAACTATACTAACCAAACACTCTGTATTTGGATAGTCGGTATAATAAGGCAGCCTAAGTAAGAAATAATCCATAGCATATGTTCAGTTTTTATACGTGTTAATCAAACTCAAACTCAAAAAGATTTATTCAAATAGGTCATACTCAGACACTTTTGTACGTCAATGAAGATAAACAGTACTGAGTCTACCGTGCGTTCGGAAAGATACCTCTACAAGAAGAACGCACAAGAAACTTGTAGGGCTTCATTTTTTCAACAGATATTTTTACAATATTTGGTTTGGTTACATTCGTTTGCTTTGAAGGTGCTGCGAAGCGGCTATTCTGAAGTTTCCAGGCATCTTTGTCCTCTATGTACTGATGATTGACTTTATAATAAGCCTTCTTTAGTCAAGTAGATTTCATATTGGTTTTGAATTTACCCTTTGAGAAAAAATATTTTTTTATTTCTAGTTAGTCATGGGAAAGTCTGGGAAATCATATTATAAGTATAGGGATTTGAATTTTTTTTCTATCTCAGTGTATTAACTAAAAGTGGATCTATATGGAGCATATATAAACATATGTATATGTTTATGTTATATGGAGCAGAAGCGTAACTTTTCTAAAAGTGTACCTACGGGGAAATTTTATCACACAACTGACCAAATATGATTTACGATATACTCTCCTCTCCCTGCAAAGTTGTCTAAAAGAGATCGCTCTTAGCGCTAAGACCGCCAATTGTTACACTTTTTGTCATACTGCTTTTGTTTAATTTTAACATAATTTATTGATTGTGGTGTACCAATAAGTAGTTATCTATCTACCTATAGAAAAATAAAGTATTGCTAAAGTAATGTACATTTTCACCAGTATTCAAGAACAATACTTATGTAAGATACTGTGCTAAGTTAGGACTTTTTTCACCGAGTACGTCACGGCGTACAATTGTTTCTAATTGGATTTACCAGCCCTATGCGTTCGGGTCGTCTTAATATTGTTCTTGAATATGGGTGTTAGTCTTTTATCTACATCTAATATCTTAGTTTTTTGGTGTTAGAAATTCTACATATTTTTTGTTTATAACAAATTCCTACTAATGATTTCCTTAAACAATTATTAAATTGATCCACCTAAAGCTATCTAGCTGATTTTTAGTTATTAATGAACATTCATTCCTATTATGTAGAACGTTCTAGTAATTAGTTTAAAAAAACCAGTGCCTAGGTATTTAAATTTACAATAATAAATAATTATTATAGAACAATGTTGTGCTGTTGATTTATTTCTAACTTAGGCTGCCTTATTATACCGACTATCCAAATACAGAGTGTTTGGTTAGTATAGGTTTAATAAATTTTAATGTGTTTTTAAACGCCAAAAACAACCAATTTTCTATGCGTATTTCTATGCGTATTAAAATTGGAAAAAAAAAATTCATCCCTCAGATCGTCAATCCGATGCTTATCGCTCTTAATTAGAGCGTTAGAGCACATGTTCTTTAGGGATTTTGTTCTATGCGACGTGGATGCTTATTGCTGTTAATCGTTAGAGCAAATGGTTTTTAGAGATTTTGATCCATCGACGTGGCAAACTATAGAGCTCACGATTCATAGGTCTCATGAATATTAGCGTATTCGTTTTCGAGCAATTAATGTTTGATCAAACGTCATAAGATGTCAAGTAGGGAACCCCCCTGTACTATGGTAACCATAAGACTGATATATGTACATACTTTTATACACTTACAATACACGATTAAAACCTAGATCTGTGGCACAGAAGGCAGGGGCACTACTAATCTCACATATCACATATTTTAATGAATTGACATGGGTTTATTTGATTTTATTTTATATTATGACACTTTATTATTAATGATTATTATTTAATTCAATATTCATGACTATTAATTTATTTATTTTCTATTAATTAAATTAAATTACATATTTGTATTGTAATTTAATTTAGTAAACCCCCCCTTCCCCTTTCCTGATGGAAAGTGCCTAGTCGCCGCGCCTAGTCGTTCGGTGATCCGAACGACTAGGCGCGGCGAGCAGTTTCACCCTTATGTTGTAGACATTCCTCCATTACGCACGAAGCGATTTGCTTCATCCTTCATTATGCGGACGGCTAAGGAGTGGAACTCTCTGCCGAGGTCGGTATTTCCGGAACGCTATAATCTGGACATCTTTAAGGCCAAAGTGAACAGACACCTTCTAGGCAAACGTGTACCATCTTAGGCCTCATCTTCGCCTTCCATCAAGCGGGATTGAGGTCAAACGTAAGCCTATTTTATATATAAAAAAAAAAAAAAAGTAATTTATATTGTGCACCGATCTATGATCCTTGTTGGTCGAAATAAACGTTAAAAATAATAATAAAACACTATCGGCGCAGCCAATCGGCCAGTCAAACATTTCTGGAAACCAAATGGAAAGGAGTAGTATTACAAATATTTCTAGTCTGGTCTGGTGGTAGGTACACTCCTAAATAATACATCAACATTATACAATCAAAGGGACGCGTACCTTTCCAAACATTTTAATTTATTCCAACCCTCAAGCTTCACAGAACTATCTCAAAATATTGTTATTTCATCCGAGGGTGTGTTAATCTGAATTCTTGCCTCGGGCGAGTGAGTTACCTGTTAACCAAGAATTTAAGGCACGTGAAGTACGAATATAATAGATAAAAGGTATTTTGTTATACATGTTGGTAAAGGAGTAAAGTCACAGAATAAATAATACTATGGTAAAGGTACCTACGTAATTCGTCATATACAGTGTTCTGTTAGTGTGTTTGTGTCACGTACAACGGACCATTTTATTTTTTTATTATAGTGAGTGACAAAACGGGCAAATCAGATGCCTAATGGTAAGCATCATTGAGATTGCCCATTTCAGACACAGTGCCACCCAGTATTTTAAAATACAATATTCTGCGCGGCTCTGCACTGCGCGTGTCACCCTGGGATATGAGTTGTTGAATCTCATCATGCCCAGTAATTTCGCTGGTAACATTGCCCTTCATACCGGAACACAGTAATGTTTGCACATTACTGCTTGGCGGATGAATAACTGGCAAAGGTGTGGTACTTCCCCAGGCGGCCCCCTGCAAAAGAGGCCTATCACTACAAAAACCAGATAAGAGTCTAAGTGAATGAGTCCACTTTACATTACATTAATACATTAGTGTGTTTGTGTCTTTTTGCTGCAAATGAATCCTCTCCATCCACCGGTTGTATCGAAGAAATCGCTTGTTAGCGATAAGACCGCCGCTTGTCATTTAAGTATTGTTTTTCTGTATCCTTTGTGTTAGTTCTATAAGTGTGGTGTACAATAAAACATTATCTATCTATAGGTCAATAAATATTGGATTTTTCCATGCCCGGTAATGTTATTGGTCCCATGTAATAGAGGGCGAGCCTATTGCCATCTACCGAGCACAGTTTCAGACTCCAGGCAGTCATTGAGATAATTCCTAATGGAAAATTCCGATAACAGTTTGCCTGACCTGGGTATCGAACCCCACTACACCGATTATAATATCAACAGGGAGTATAATTCTTTCCTTTGCAAGTTCTTAAAGCTGAAGTATTACTACATGTTTATTTTAACTCATTGTATAAGTACATACGACAATCTTATCACGTACGATCTTTTAACAGCGTATTCAATAAAGCTTTCACGTTAAAGAAACATTTCATGTGCCCGGATTAAAAGGTATTTTATTGCCTTTGGACCCTTTATAAATACCTTATAAAAACTTAATATCGTCAGAAACATAGTGCTTGGCATTTTAATGTTCGGTCCGTATTTGGATGAGGGTCCATTTCTGTGGAATCGGTACTGGGCGTTACCAATGAACATAGGAGCCATCTTCGAAACTATCGCGAATTTCGAATAATGGCAAAAATACTTAAGTCGTATCCGTCAACAGGGGACCAATAACATATTGGCGAAATATGGGTACCTACAATACTCTATAATGACACAACCTATCTTAAAACCTAGATAATGAGCGGCTTTATCGCTTCAAGCGATCTCTTGTACGTTTCTTAAAATCCCAAAAGAGATAACGGGGCTCTTAGAGGGTAAATTTGAAAAACTACATTAAATCTACTTTACTAAAGAAGGCCTCTTATTGAGAACAAAGATGCCTGGAAACTTCTGCATAGCCACCACGCGACACCGCCACAAACAAACGAATGTAACTAAACCAAATATTGTAAAACCATCCGTTCTTGTGCGTTCATCTTGGAGAGGTATCTCTCCGAACGCACGGTAGACTCATTACTGTTTATCTTCATTGACGTGCAAAAGTGTCAGATTGTGATCTATTTGAATAAATATTTTTGAGTTTGAGTTTGACTTTTGTGAGATACACAGATATTAATAAAAAGTTATTAATTCTCTCAAAGCTTGAAAAGATTATACGTCAAACGGTACTTCTTGGATTTGCTGGATTATAGTCACTTTGACAAAAATAAAACCCTCACTCTAGTCTAAATCAATCAAAACACTACCATGCTAACTGACATACACACATACACTGGGGGTGTATGTGGATGTATGTGTGTATACATCCACATACACCCCCCCCACACACCCCCCCACATACACACGCTCTCACACAAATTACAATTTTTTTTTAGTTTTATAAATAACTTGCTTATCACAAAATTACTGTACCTATAAATTTACAACCAACTTTTTGTGTACTGAAAAAAGAAATGTTTTTAATGTATATATTGATGTTCCGGAGAGGGGCGTTGATGTCTGCGACACAGTTTTTAAAAAACTAATGCAAGTATCATCGTTTCGCACATTGTTTTTGTACAACATTTTTTGTTTCTAAATAAATAATTTAATAAAAAGAAAATGTTCCTATTTGAATCCATTCCATTCCAGCAGCCGGTGAACGCACATCTATTCAAGCCGAACGCGCCGAACAAAACGAATTTTAGAATTATATGAAACTAGCTGTGCCCCGCGGTTTTACTCGCGTAGACATCATTCCGTAGAAATATCGGGTAAAAAGTAGCCTATGTGTTTTTCCAAGCTCTAAGCTACGCACGTCAAATTTCAGCTCAATCGGTTCAGTAGTTTTGACGTGAAAAAGTAACAAACATCCATCCATCTATCTGACCAAAACCGCGCTAGATGGCGCTGGAGGTAAACACGGCATTTTCTATTAAAGCCACCATTAGAATCCATTTCGAATCTAATTAAACATTTATGTGAAATAGTGAACATAGACCTCTCGTAGCCGGAAGGGATTGATGTATGTTATGTGAAAGCGGAATTCTAGACTTAATCTAAATGGGATTCCTGTCCTAAGGTATTTCACCTGATAAAGTACATTGTAGAGTGAGGTAGCGTTTGAAGATAAGTACCTACTTTATGTTTCTGGTAAATTAAAAGCTTTGGTATAACTAGCTATGCCTCGCTGTTTTACTTGTTGAAAATCATAATATATTTTTAGAGTTGCGTACCTCAAAAGAAAAAAGGAACCCTTATAGTATCACTTCGTTCTCCGTCTGTTTGTCTGTCTGTTCCTCTATGACCTCTTTTCTCGGGAACGCTTAGGTCCACAGTCCCTTGCTGCTGTAAATAATTCAAACTTTTAAGTCAACGCAATCTAAAGATATGGCTATTTTATCGCGCATTTTGATTTCGCGACGGGTTCATAACTTTTAGGATACTTCTCGTTGGCCTAGCACGATGAACTTTGGAAGCAAGATGAAAAACAAAGGAAAAAATTTAGTAAAATTTAACAAAAAACATTTTGGAACTCTACACTAAGCATATTTATGTATGTCTTAACAATATTTTTATGGTAGTCCTGGGGCTTAGCTATATACATATGTAAACCTGACTGAAACAAAAAGCTCCCAGCGCTTACTCAACAACTGGCACGTGCAATTTGCTCAGTGTACAGTTGGCACAGTGACATATAATGAACAACAGAGATAGAAAGACTTACCTAAGATCGAAGTGCGACCGAGACAACAATATTAGTAGCGAGTACGAACTAACTTTACTGACGTACGTGGACCTAATGGGACCTAATTTGAGCTTTCCATTTTCGAGAAGCCAGTACCTTATCTCCCCTTTAAATCAATGTCTTTAACAAATATTTTCAAAGCCGCACATAAACTCGCAAAGTGAACTTTATGAAGCAAAGTTTATGGAACGATGCGTCAAGGTGTCACATTGGGAGATTGACGTCATGCGTGGTTTATGACGACACGTCTTCATTGTCATGTTACCTCTGAGCTGATGGGCTGAAACGCAGCAATCGATTTTTATTTTTTATGGGAGCCGTGAGCCATGATTCAAAACCTCCTGCGATGAACGCGTTACCGAAAAAACGTTTATCCGGAATGGGTAGGAGGAGGTGTACCAAGGACTCAATAGTACTGTAGGCATACCTAAACTTCGCTAGTTATGTTTTATTAGTCTCGCGTTATATTATCATAATCATCAGCCGAAAGACGTCCACTACTGTACATAGGTCTCCCCCATAGAACGCCACTCATGGCGGTTGTCCGCTGTCCGCATCCACCCCGAGCCTACGATCCTGACCAGCGGTCCACCGCGTGAGGATCGGCCTACGCTTTGTCTTCCGGTCCATGGTTCCCACTCGAGAACCTTTCTTCCCCAACTTTAACTTTTCTTTCCACGTAATATATGGCGAGCTTATTGCCATCTATCGGGCACAGTTCCAGACTCCAGGCTGTCAATAAAAATATCCTAATAGAAAAATTCTATAACCCTTTTTGCCTGACCCGAGGATCGAACCCGGAACCTCGTGATTGGCAGTAGCGCTTGCAAACAATTACAGTATCGAGGCAGTCACAATAACCTAAATATACAGATATATGCTGAGTGCAAAAATGCTAGAATTTTTTAAGCTTTAGTATTGTTAGGCCATGTGGTTCCCGGCTATATAATAGGGGAACCCCTTTGTGATCCCGTGGGAACCGTGAGACCCAGCAGAGGACATAATCGGAGAATGGGCAGCAGCGCTCTCCGGCACCAAGTATTACAACTACTGCGATCACCAAGCCGCACAACAAGCGTGGTGATTACGGCAAAATTCCCCCATATGAATAATTTATGGCGTTCTATGAGGAGGCCAATGTGCAGCAGTGGACGTCTTCCGGCTGATGATGATGATGAGTATTGTTTTCCCCTTTTTTTTCAATAAAATTGCTTGCTTTTTTTTGTATGTATGTAGGGTATAGATGGAATAAGGGAGGATAAGATATAATAGAGGAAGTAAAATAAATAATAATAATTAATAAATAATTCATTTATTCATTAAATAAATAATTAAATTCATTTATTTCAGGCAATAGTGCGTATAATAAATTGTACGTACCAGAGGCCCATATTAATAAATATCTTAGAGACTAACATACATAAAATACAGAGTAGAGTTAAAATAATAATATTAAAAAAATTCGTGCCATTCCATTCTATTTTAGAAAAAAAGCTGTAGCAGTTTATATATATGTTTATATATATATATATATATATATATATATATATATATATATATATATATATATATATATATATATATATATATATATATATATATATATATATCTAAATCCTATAGAAAATATTTTACAAATACATCGTCTGGGTCAACAACCTAACAAAACATTAAAGTACATTATTACAGAAAGGAAGCGATATTTCAGTAGTAACTAACCGCACGACCCATATTACCCTGACAAGCTGAGCCGCACGTTCTATTCACGGACCATTGAGCTAAGTAGGCTTAGTGATGTTACATGGGTATCATATAATATATCGATGATTTTATTAATTATATAGTTTAGCTGAGAAATGGCAAATAAGCACGATGCGGCGCCATACTACGCATAAACGCCGTGCGCGTAATAGCGAACGCATGTCAGCACTCGAGTTCATGAGAGGCCATCTGAGGCAAACAGCATAAGTCATTAAAAAAAAGCGCTCGTGTTCACTTTACCTTCGGCCGTCATCGAAGGAATATCATAATCTGATATCTTTCACATTTGTACTTTGTTGTCGAAGCTCTGCCCAAATTACTGTCGAATTTATTTTAATAGTTTTATTTTTTTTAAATAAGAATTTGTTGTACTTCTTCTGTTCTTTTAGTAGAATTAGATCATAATTCCTAAAATTAAATATATAGATTTTGAGTAGATATTTTATCGTTTTTAACATAAATTACAGTCATGCCTTTTTCCCGAAGACCGAGGTCCCTTATTGCTCAGGACTTAGTCCCTTAGTAAGGTACACCCACATTTCGCCAGTATGTTATTGGTCCCATGTTATAAGGGGCGAACCTATTGTCATCTACCGGTTACAGTTTCTGACTCCAGGCAGTTATTGAGATAATTTCTACTAGAAAAATCCAATATTTAACACTTGGCGTGACCATGATCTATGTAAGTGGTAGGCCTCTTTTGCTGGGGGCCGCCTGGGGAAGTACCACACATTTGCCAGTTATTCATCCGCCAAGCAGTAATGTGCAAACATTACTGTGTTCCGGTCTGAAGGGCAATGTTACCAACGAAATTACTGGGAATGACGAGTTTCAACAACTAATATCTCAGGGTGACACGCGCAGTGCAGTACCGCGCAGAATTCATAATTTTAAAATACGGCTGGAAGAAATGGCTTTTAGCAATAAGGCTGCCGATTGTTACGCTATAATATATATATTTTTTGTTATACTTAATGTATATTTTATTTTTAAGCTTAATTCTTGTTTTTGATGTAGCAATAAAGAGTTTATCTCTTTAACTATCTTTCTGGTCGGCACTGTGTCTGACATGGGCAATCATGATGCTTACCATCAGAGGCACCTGATTTACTCGTCTTGTCACTGCTCGTTTGCTCGTTTTGTATGTGAATTTGATAAATGTGAAGTAAACTTACAATCAGGGTTACTGTCACCAAAGCCATGGCTTACCGGATTTTATCGCGTCTTACCAAGTGCCTAACCCGCCCCCTTATTACGGACGCAACAGAAGTGTGGAAAGCGTTTAATTGCTTAATGTCTGCTGTCAAAAGGTATACAAAAAATGACGTTTGACGTTCTGTTGCGTCCGTAATAAGGGTGCGGGTCTAATTTAATTTTGGTAGCATTAAAATTTAATTAAAAATAGCTAAATACCGACACAAGTGTTATCTCATCTTCATAAGTAAATCTGTTAGAAACCTGACGCTCAGAACATCATGTCCAGACTTTCTTGTAGATTATGCTCTGGTATAGCCTTAAATTGGAATTTTCTGTTTGATTACAATTTTAATTAACTAATAAAAGTAGTTCTACTTTAAGTCTGAGTATAGAACCTAACCCCTATCTCTGATTAGAACAATATAATAACTCGTTATAATTGCGTAAATTAAAAGTAAATAAATAATATAATTACGTTAACATTCATGTGCAATGCGTATCACTGATATGGGTATATTAATGACGTTGAATTCTAAGCTAATTAGGATATTTTGTCACCATTTAAAAAATACTGCCTCGATGGCGTAGTGGGCGCATGCTCGACTGCCAATAAAAAGGTCCCGGGTTCGATCCCCAGGTCAGGCAAAGTGTTAAAAATTGGATTTTTCCATTAGGAATTATTTTAATAGCCGCCTGGAGTCTGGAACTGTGCCCGGTAGATGGCAATAGGCTCGCCCCCTATTACAGGGGACCAATAATAACATACTGGCGAAATGTGGGTGTATCTACTATAGGACTGAGTCCTGGGTACACCTCTGCCTACCCCTTCGGGAAAAAGGCGTGAATGTATGTTTATTTAAAAAATAATAAATGTGGGAAATAGAATATACAAAAATAAATTTTTAAGGCATACGTATGTAAGTATGCATAGTTAACCCCAGGTCAGGAAAAGTGTTAAATGTTGGATTTTTCCATTAAGATTCATTCCAATACCTGCCTGGAGTCTGAAACTGTGTCCGGTAGATGGCAATAGTCTCACCCCTTATTACATGGGACCAATAACATACTGGCGAAATGTGGGTGTACACGTACTATGGGACTGAGTCCTGGGTACACTGCCTACCCCTTCGGGAAAAAGACGTGATTGTATGTTATGTTATTAGCTCACGACATATACTCAGTTTTTCCGATCAGTAACAAATATAGGCAATGCAATGGAGTGATCACAAAACATTGACTGATTAGTAATCACAGTAAACGCATTGAAACGTGATTCACGGCTGATTGCTCAGTTAATATTTGGTGAACAGCTCATTTGCTGAATGGTTTATTGTTCAAACACTGGTTTAATATGAAATTCACCTTTGTAAATAATATACAATTTAATAAATTAAAATAAACTCAAAATAAACAACCCTTTTTTGTTAAGCGTAACTTTTTTTTATGATAGTGAGTAACAAGACGAGCAAATCAGGTGCCTGATGGTAAGCATCATGATTGCCCATATCAAACACAGTGCCACCCAGTGTTTTAAAATTCCAAATTCTACGCGGCACTGCACTGCGCCTGTCACTCTGAGATATAAGTCGTTGAAACTCATCATGCCCAGTAATTTCGCTGCTAATATTGCCCTTCAGACCTGAACACAGTAATGTTTGCACGTTACTGCTTGGCGGATGAATAACTGGCAAAGGTTGCCCAGGCGGCCCCCTAAATAGGCCTACCACTACATACCTACCTACTTCTTACTAATCTAATAATGTTATAAATGTGGAAGTTTGTGAGGGTGGATGGGTGGATGTTTGTTACTCTTTCACGCCAAAACTACTTAACCGATTGGACTGAAATTAGGTATGGAGATAGGTTAGACACTGGAATAACAATGAGGATAGGTTTTATCCCGATATACTTACGGGAGCGAAGGCAACGCGGGTGAAACCACGGGGCGCAGCTAGTTAATATTATTATGTTCTCTTTATAGTCTCAAATAAACAAATCTGCCAGATTCGGTTCTCTTGGCTGGCACAAGGCTGGCCTGTGCCAAGGAGGTCGGACTACCGGTATTGTGACGTCACACTGAAATATTACTTTTAGATCACTTTACCTATAATTAGTCAGACGTTTACATTTTGTAGGATACTACCAGACTACTCCTGGGATGCTATACGTGAAAACTATGGAATGATCTGCCGCAGTCTTCCTGTTGAACTACAACATAGGGTTCTTCAAAATGAGTGTGAATACAGTGTTGAAGGATCGGCAAGACGCAAGACGCAAGACGCAAGACGCAAGACGCAAGACGCAAGACGCAAGACGCAAGACGCCAACCTCTGGTGTTTAAAGCTTCGTGTAATACTGCTTTCTAGGTTTGGGTTGGTGGGCTTTGATGAGTGTGTCAGTTAGTCAAGACATTGATTTCAAAGTGACATCAGCGATTTTGTTTTTCTAATGCTGCTCTTATACTTTTCTTTTTTTTACAGAAAATAATCGAAGGCCCAATTTCTGTCGAGAATTTTTTTATGACTCTTGTGCTAAAAAGTACTAATATATATACATACAGTCACGCCTTTTTTCCCGAAGGGGTAGGCAGAGGTGTACCCAGGACTCAGTCCAATAGTAGATACACCCACATTTCGCCAGTATGTTATTGGTCCCATGTAATAGGGGGCGAGCCTATTGCCATCTACCGGGCACATTTCCAGACTCCAGGCAGTTATTGAGATAATTCCTAATGGAAAAATCCAATATTTAACTCTGCCTGACCTGGGGATCGAACCCGGGACCTCTTGATTGGCAGTCGAGCATGCGCCCTCTACGCCACCGAGGCGGTCAAAAAAAAGTAAAGTACTAATACTAATACCAATACTAAATGTTATTCCTGAATGTAAGCTACTTTCATAAAAGTTATATATACAACTGCTAGCTGTGCCCCGCGGTTTCACACGCGTAGTCTTTATTCCCGTGGGAATATTGGGATAAATAGTACCTCAATTGTTATTCCAGGGTCTTAAGAGCGTACATGACTTATTAGAAATTTGACACAATCCTATGAAAAAATTACCAAATCGATGTTTTGTATTCCCGTGTTTCCTCCGAATATGATTAACCTATTCTATGAATTTATATCGCGATATTTATATAGTGAAGTAACCTATGTCCCTGTCATTTTAATTTTTCTTATAAATCCTTCGTTTTTTCACAGTGAACTTCCAAAAATCGCGTGATTGGACGTTCACTACAAAAAAATAGAGGTTATAAACAAAAATAAAATGATAGGGACATACTTTACTTCAACTCTAAAATATCAGGATATAAATATATCAAATAAGTTCACTGTATCCGGAGGAAACAGGGGAATACAAAACATTGATTTATTAAATTTTCCATAGGATTGTGTCAAACTGCTAAAAGGTCTTGTTAAATATCTACATACTGAATTTCAGCCCAATTGGTTCAGCAGTTTTGGCGTGAAGAGGTAAAAAAACACACATGTATTTGTTATATATCTGAAATTTGTGGTAAACGGAACATTGGGATAGAATTAGTAGGAAGAGTGGTAGCACCGACATAAAGTCAGGTCTATTTGGTACATTGTCGATGGGTGTACTCAATTCATACGATTTGGCTTCCAACTCGAACTTCAAAATAGGTTCGTTCGTTCGTAAAATAGCGAACTGGTGAAGTGTGCGGCTTATTTTATGTTTTGTAATGCGATTTCGGTCGTAAAAGCTTTTGTTCGATACTGATATTGGTGTTACGTTTGTAGCTAATAATATACTTGCATAATATTAGAATCGAATACTCTTTATTATGACCAAGGTACACCGAATACAATCAACTTAAGAATGAAATTATTCTTATTGGTCAACAATGGGCGGCCTTATCGCTTTAAGCGATCGCTTTAAGCGGGGTTGGGAAAGGGTATACATTATTTTACTCTTAATATAAGATCTTATTATGACTAAACTATATTATAATGAAAAAAAAAATTATACGTGTAAAAAAGATCTCTGGAACTGTGCCCGGTAGATGGCAATAGGCTCGCCCCCTAATACATGGGACCAATAATATACTGGCGAAATGTGGATGTATCTACTATGGGACTGAGTCCTGGATACACCTCTGCCTACCCCTTCGGGAAAAAAGGCGTGAATGTATGTATATAAAAAAGATCTAGTGATACTTAAGGGGTGCTTTTACTCGTCCAACTAAATAACTTGCAAAAGAGAGAATTGCAAAATTCTCAAAAATTGTTCGATCAGCTGATCGGCAAATTTGTTAAGGAAGTCGAAATTTTCTCGAATTTTGCAATGGGGAATGTCTATTTATTTTTGTTTTTTGTAATTTCAAAACCATTTGGAGGAATAAGGTTGCTGATCACTACCCATTACTTAAAAACAGAAAATAATCACGGATTATTATTATTTTCGGATTTAATTGAATAACCTTCATTTGACCTTAGATGACGTCACACGTAGATTAATGGAAAAACGTGTGAGCCTAAAAAAAAAAAAAAAAAAAGTGAAATGTCCTTTTATGTCATTAAGTTGTCAAATGTCGATGTATGTAAACATAACCTATATCTAGCCGACTGCAAAATCTTAGAAAGTTACTGTGATTTTATTGTTTACTGGCAGCTTCTTGTAAAGACCACCACTTTACTAGAGCTGTGACTTGACTGGGCTTGCCCTGACTCTGAATTGACCATATTAACTTGAAAATTTATATAACTTGACACTGGCAATACATTCGTGTGGGTCCATAAAAGAAGAAAAAAAAAAGCAATGAACAGTTTTTTTAGAAAAGTGGGGTTATAGGTGTGTGATAATATAATGACATTGACAATCTGAATTTCATTGCCTTTTTTTTTTTCTGTTGAGGCCGCAGTCACCGTCTATAAAGCTTATGATGACGTCATCATCACCAAAAATTCTCAAATTTTTAAAAATGTTTTTAAAAATAACTACGACGAAAATAGCAAAAATATTCAAATTAGTTTCTTATATTGCTCTATATTTTCATTATCTAAAATAAAAATGGAGGTCAAGATAATTTGGACATTCCCCATTCTTTAATTTGCAAGCTGTTTAGCTTGACTGGTAGAAACACCCCCTAAGAATGTATTATTACAACTTCTTGTAAAGAATTGCAATAGGCTGGCCCCCTATTACATGGGACCAATAACATATTGGCGAAATGTGGGTGTATCTACTATGGGACTGAGTCCTGGGTACACCTCTGCCTACCCCTTCGGTAAAAAGGCGTGAATGTATGTTTTATTTTCTTGTAACATAGCATACAACGCCATTTTCGCGAAGGAGTAGGCAGATGTCACCCAGGACTCAGTCCCATAGTAGGTACACCCACATTTCCCCAGTATGTTATTGGTCCCATGTAACTAATACGGGGCGAGTCTATTGCTCTACCGGGCACAGTTCCAGATTCCAGGCAGTTATTAAGTTAAATTCCTACTGGAAAAATCCAATGTTTAACACTATGCCTGACCTGGGGATCGAACCCGAGACCTCATGACCGACAGTGGCGCTTGCAACCACTACACCATCGAGGCAGTATAAGGTAGCATTATCATACCTAATATTAAACAGTGTAGGTGATGTTTAAAATCCGTTTATCCCAAAATAATCCAATTTACTTGCCGTCAGCTGCAATTGTTACGCAAATGTATGGAAATTGGCGTAATTATTACACAAAGGCGAATTTATTATGTAAACGTTTTGCTAAATCACTACCGTTTTACATCATTTTGAAGCTAAGGTCGTTTATCCGCGAGCTCAGAATGGACAAAACAGAGGAAAAACATTTTAAACTCGCTAGATGGCGTTACTTTGGATTTGGCAGTTGAATTTCAAGTATAGTTATAGGTATGGTGTGATGGCGAACCAAGTTCGGGTCACAGATTAAAGCTGGGTTTTTTGGTTAAGTTGGTTAAGTCGACCGATGGTTAATTTTTTTGACGTATAGTTAAAATTTGGCAAAATTCGTTTTTTCATCCCTAACAATATATAGTTAACTATTTTTTTCCACAGGGTTTAACCATTGGTTAGGAATTTAACTATAGTTAGTTTAACAAATGGTTAACATAGCTGTAATCAACGAACAAAAAACCCGGCACTAATAAAATAGTACAGTGATACGGTTCAGTGATAACGTACCATGTTCGATAGTCTGTTCGTAGTTACGTTTCATCTTTAAATATCCAGTCCGCAGTTTTCATATTCGGCCCAAAAATACTTTCTATTTTAAAAATCTTATTTCGTCCTACTTTTCAGCTCGACATTCGGTCCAAGTATATTTATATATAAATTTTTCTTTTATATAAAAAGTTCAATTTTTTATACAAGCACTACAATCTAGTGTACGTTTTGTACGTTAGTGTACGTATAGTGTACGTTTCTATAATAAAATCCCAAAAGAGATAACGGGGCTCTCAGAGGGTAAATTCAAAACCTATATAAAATCTACTTTACTAAAGAATGCTTATTATAATGTAAATCAGTACATAGAGGACAAAGATGCTTGGGAACTTCCGCATAGCCACCACGCGGCACCTTCTAAACAAACGAGTGTAACCAAACTAAATATTGTAAAACAATCAGTTGAAAAAATTAAGCCCTACAAGTTTCTTGTGCGTTCTTCTTGTAAAGGTATCTTTCCGAACGCACGGTAGATTCGTTACTGTTTATTTTCATTGACGTACAAAAGTGTCAGATTGTGACCTATTTGAATAAATCTTTTTGACTTTGACTTTGAAATCTAAGATTGTAAGGCTATTATAATAATATTAAATAATGCATAATTTATTCAAAAGGTATTTTGTATCTTGAAATATCTAGATTATTTTACTTATAAAGGCCATTTTTAAATGCTATTGACATACAATTACTGGGCTTGACGAGATTCAACAACTAATATCTCAGGGTGATAAACACAGTGCAGTGCCGCGAAGAATGTTGAATTTTAAAACACTGGGTGGCACTGTGTCTGTTATGGGCAATCATGATACTTACCATCAGGCACCTGATTTGCTCGTCTTGTTACTCACTATCATAAAAAAAATACATTAATGTATGTTAATTTAATTTCATTCGATAGTGACTCAGAAAAATTAACAAAAGATGTTTCTTTTACGGCTTTCATAGTTCTAAACTATGAATAAATATATTGCCAAAAAGGCTACCAAATAAAGCCCATTTTCACTACTAAATTTCTCAACCATACAAAAGGACATTACGAATAAGGGAATAATAAATCTGGCAGCCTCAACAAATGGGTTCCTAAAATATGGGCCCGTGTCTGTCATCGCAAGGTGTCCGACGCACGCACCCCCATTACGAACCCACACAAAATACTAACAAGTAATGTGTATACAGAGGTTCATAAACGCACGCACACATTGACGCAACATTTTACAAGAGCGACGTAGGAGGAACCCTCCAGAGTATCAATTTGGTATAGCACAGCATATTTTTGGCTGCCTCAATGGCGAAGTGCAAGCTCGATTACTGTTGAGGTTCCGGGTTCAATCAAAAGATGTATTGGATTTTTCCATTAGGAATTTTCTCAATGACAGTCTGGAGTCTGGAACTGTGCCCGGTAGATGGCAATAGACTGTGAGTGTTAGTGATGGATTAATTAGCATTCACATTCATTGTTAGCATGCAAATGCTATATTAGCAAATTAAATGAAGTTGCGATATTCTGTGAATGCGAATGAAGCTAATTCATCGCTTAAGTGAAATTATTAGCAATTTGGTAGACACGGTTAAGCAATTATTATCTTTATTTGCTTGTAGTTAGGGTCGTATATTGAATGAACGTGTATGATTATTTAATTCGTTAAAATTAATAGCAGGGCGGTGTGAAGTACGAAGTGCGATCGTCTTAGCAAATAGCATAGCAATAGCAATTAGCTAAGACTAAGACTCATGCTAAGACTCATTAATTCGCGTGCTTATGAAATTAATGTGAAATCGCATTAATTACCATCACTAGTGAGTGTACCTACCCACTGTAGGACTGAGTCCTGGCTGCACGACCACTGTCTAACTAGCTTTGGGAAAAGGCCTGTATCGTCATATTTTATATCATATTTTCGAAAATGATATATACCTACCTAAGATATACCTTATATCATTTTCGAAGTAGGTATATCATATTCGAAAATTAGGCATATAATTTTCGGTAATATTGTGCTTTAGATAAATTTTGCATAACAACATCGAATCATTAAGTTTAACAAAAACAGAATCTTGTCAAAATCACCATGGCCCCCATAAAAATGGAGTGACTTTAACCCGGCGGTCGGCATTTTGTTTCGGCTTACGTCATAATCTATGTAATGTATGTAATATATCTATTCGTCTATGTCCAGTGAAGATGGAGGACTCGCTTTATCATACTCGGATACACGTGGCCCCTTCCTGTTTTATTTATTAGGTTTTAGGCGCATCTGTTAACCAATAAAGGTGAGAATACACGCACTGTTGCTTTACAAGCTAATTTTCTACTTATAAGGACAGTTACTCTTAATGCTGTGGAAAGAGAAGTTTGAGAAGTATGAGTGGTGTGACCTTGATGGACAAAGTAAGGAATAGTGTGATAAGAGAACGCTTTGGCGTGATAGAAGATGTAGTGACAAAGACAGAGAAAGGATTGCTTAGATGGTTCGGATATGTGGAGAGGATGGACGAAAGGAGATTGACAAAGGAGATTTATAAGGCTAGTGTAAATGGTCAAGTTAGTAGTAGGTCGACCTAGGCGTATCTTTCATGAACAAGTTGATGTTATCTTAAGGAAAGGCCAGGTCAAAAGTACCAACAACCGACGAGCATGCATGAAGAATGTGATGAAAGTAGAAAAAGTGAAAGTTGTATGTCAGGATCGTAGCAAGTGGAAATAAATAGTCTCTGCCTACCCCAACGGGAACAAGGCGTGACTGTACTGCTGTTGGTCTGCGGTTTACAAGCTTTTATTCAACTAGCAATATTTTGTATGACAGTATGTATATGTCCTTGTTTCCGACATATACTTATTGTGTAGTATTTATTTATTAGTCTCTTCAAGGGTGTTGTGGCATTTGTAGTCTGTGGGCGTCTGTGGGTAATGTTGGTTTTAGACAAGCTCGTAGGTTCGATGAAATTCAACATAACTCGGTAGGTAAATAAACACTAAGTTTGTGTAGCCGTACACGCGATGGGTTGGTGACAAATCGTCTGCATTTGGCCATTTTATTATCTCAGATAACGTTTTTTGAATTAACATACCTACGAACCCTCACATTGCATTTTTTATCACTGCAGAGCATGCACAGATTTGAGCGTATACGCGATTCAAACGCAAATGGGAACGCAATGTTAATGTTACCAGCGAAATTACTGGGCGCAGTGCAGTGCCGCGCAGAATTTTGAATTGTAAAACACTGGGTGGCATTGTGTCTGTTATGGGCAATCATGATGCTTACCATCAAGCACCAGATTTGTTCGTCTTGTCACTCATTATCATTAAAAAAAAAAAAGAAATCCAGAACTAGTTTTTTGGCACAGGAAGAGCGTTTTTGAAACGCGCGTCGTTGGTTATGATATAAAATAAAAAACGCAAGGTTCAAAAACTCTAAAGGCAAACTTTTATCCACTTCCTAATACATCACGGTCTTCTGCTGAAAACGCTGTTTATTCTTTCCTCTTTTCACACAGTAAATTTTCCACAAATTATTAAATAAAATTAAAGCTTTCAATAATTTATTAATAAATAAATTTTAATAATATATTAAGTAAAGTAACAGGCTATTTTTAGTTTTTCGTACTGAAAGCAGCAAACTACAGAATAAATAAGTACCAAGCTGTAAAGACTTGCTACGAACGTAGCAGAGGCTACGATATACCGT
Source organism: Hemistola chrysoprasaria (assembly GCA_947063395.1). Classification (NCBI taxonomy): domain Eukaryota; kingdom Metazoa; phylum Arthropoda; class Insecta; order Lepidoptera; family Geometridae; genus Hemistola; species Hemistola chrysoprasaria. The sequence continues at coordinate 2,342,842 of OX346725.1, forward strand.
AGCTGGCGCTACGAGTTTTGCTACGAAAATAAATATTCACTTAAATTGATGCAGCAAACCATAAAGTGGATATTTTAAGTGGTTTTAATACAAAATTAAAATTTTGCAAATATTTCGCGTAAATTATGCAAAGTGCTTTACACTCACTACCACTTTTAGTACAATACTTTGTTTTAAAAGAAATGAGTTCTGGCAAATTTGTGTTATTCATTAAAAATGTTAACCATTGATTGATTGATTTGATTGATCTGCATATAAAAAAATATGAGTTTTAACTTTAAGAGGTAATTTATGGCTTTTCTTCTCTCTCAGTCTAACTGAGGCCGCCACTGCAAACACATAAAACATACAATCACGCCTTTTTCCCGAAGGGGTAGGCAGGTGTACCCAAAACTCAGTTCCATTGAAAGCACAACCACATTTCGCCAGTATGTTATTGGTCTCATGTTATAGAGGACGAGCCTATTGCCTTCTACCGGGCACAGTTCTAGACTCCAGCCAGTTATTGAGATAACTCCTAATGCAAAAAATCCATATTTAACACATTGCCTGACCTGGGGATCGAACCTGGGACCTCATGACAATCAAATTGTGATTTGTTTGATGATGCATGGAAGGATATTATGTCGGAATGCTTGAGATTTTGTGAGAAAGATGGATATGTGGTTTCTTCTATAACGTTATAATTCTATTTTTGGACGTAATCATTTTAATTCTAATTTTTCCTTGACATTGTGTAAATATTGTATTCAAATTGTTTTTATCTATTATGTTATTTTATCTTTTTTGTAATTTGACTGATTTTTATTGTACTGTTTCATTTAATGTAATAATTGTACCAATTTGTGTTATTGGATTAAGCCTTACTAATTTTTAATAAATAATAATAAATAATGATCGGCATTCGAGCTTGCGCCCACTATGCCACCGAGGTAGTCAAAACGAGCTTGTACCAACCAAATCGTAAAATTAAAAGCACAAAACCTTTGAGTTACAAAAATAATACAATAAATAAATATGTATGTATGTAACATACATTTCACCGACACGTGTCGGCGAGCAGGTGCAAGTAACGTCTGGAAGCTTTTAACTTGAAAGCTCTTACTTAGAATGTCGCCGATTTACTCCAAGATGATAATGTTCATTCTGACATGGCTATATTTAGATACATACTAGTACGGGTAAAGGATGTTTCTCTTAACACAATGCCGCTGTTTTAGATACTGTTTAAACCTTAAGAGTGTACATGGCCTTCTAGGAATTTGACACAATCCCATGTAAAATTTACCAAATCGATGTTTTGTATTCCCGTGTTTCCTCCGCATATAATTAACCAATTCTATCAATTTATATCCTGATATTTTTATAGTGAAATACCCTATGTCCCTGTCATTTTAATTTTTCTTATAAACCCTTGGTTTTTTCATAGTGAACGTCCAAAAATCCCAGCTTTACTCGCGTGATTGGACGTTTGCTACAAAAAAATGTAGAGTTTATAAACAAAAATAAAATGATAGGGACACACATTACTTCAACTTAAAAATATCAGGATATAAATATATTATATATGTTAACTGTATTCGAAGGAAACAGGGGAATACAAAACATCGATTTAATAAGGATGAGTAGATTTTCCATAGGATTGTGTCAAACTGCTAAGAGATCCTGTATCCTGTTAAGTTGCTATTTTTAGAGTTCCGTACCTTAAAAGGTTAGCCACCTCTTTCTCATCCCGTGGTAACCGTGAGACCCAGCAAAGGGACATTTTTTTTTATGATAATGAATGACAAGACGAGCAAATCAGGTGACTGATGGTAAGCATCATGATTGCCCATATCAGACACAGTGCCACCCGTGTTTTAAAATTCAAAATTCTGCGCGGCACTGCACTGCGCCTGTCACCCTGAGATATTAGTTGTTGAATCTCATCATGCCCAGTAATTTCGCGACGTAGTATGTTACTACGTAGCGAAATTAGTTATTAGTTGACAAAACTCGTTATGCCCAGTAATTTCGCTGGTAACATTGCCCTTCAGACCGGAACACAGTAATGTTTGCACATTACTGCTTGGCGGATGAATAACTGCAAAATCTTACGGCAAAATCCCCCCATATTAATAGTTTGTGCCGTCCTATGGGGAAGGCAGTGCAGAAGGCAGTGCTGAAGGCAGTTCAGCAGTGGACGTCTTCCGGACGATGATGATGACGATGACTTTAGAAGCAAAAAAAAGGGTAGGTAAAGTGATCTTACTGTGTGTGTCTGTCAAGACACTTTTTCTCGGGGGAACGCGTTGAGATATCAGGTTGACACTCATATCAAGAACTCAGGTCCACGGTCACTAGCGGCTGTAAAAAATCAAACTTCTAAGTCTATTGCCTGGTATCATCTGTCCACCTTGTGGGTGGACCCTACGCTGCGCTTGCCGGTCCGTGGTCTCCATTCGAGATCTTTATAGCCCCATCGGCCATCAGTTCTACGTGCTATGTGCCGCCCATTGCCACTTCAACTTGCTAATCCGCTGGGCTATGTTGGCAACTTTAATTTGTCTACGAACGTCTCGTTCTATCTTTTACGAAATACTATGGCTGGTTTTTTGCATTAAAATAGAGTATTGGATACTAAAGGATACTAAAGAGACAGAAGGGAAACTCTTCAAAATCATATAAATATATAGCGACTCTAGCTCCGACGCAATAAAGTGCAATTCAGGTTGCACACTGTCAAACAAATTATCGTTTTATACCTATATTAACATACAATCTGCCTCTCTTTCTATCGCGTATCTCTCTATCTGTTCTCTCTGTCTAGCCCATAGAAACTGTACCGTCAAGACGGGCGCCCCAGCTACTTGTAGCTTCAGCGGAGTGTCCCAGGCCTGCCTTAGGTAAATAAACATCCCCCATACTACCATCGGTTTACAATACAACCATTGATACTATTGATCCCAACCGTTTATACTGCACTAATAGAAACCAAAGGGCCTAAACTAAAGCAGGGGATGTGACGTCATCCACTTAATATCTATGATTAGTTAGACTTTCACGTCTTATGAAATAATTTGCCTTACGGTTGTCACTGAGTCAAGTGTGCACGAAACAAAACTGCAGGCGGTTTTTATAATAATTTATAATGGGAAATTCAATAACACTTTTGACCTGAAGCGAACCCACGACGTCTTGCTCAGCAGAAGAGCTGGCGCTCACTACACCTTCGTTGGTGTGTAGTATTTTTGATGTACATAGATATGAAAGTAGGTATTACCATTTTAAAATCCTACTTGGCCAGGATTGTTGAGATACTGTTGGGAGTCAAATCAAACGGAATAAAGTCGACCACGCGGTCGAGTATTACCTTTAATTTATATTTTTTTTTATATATATAACTCGACAAATAAGCATAGTCAGAACAGAAAGGATTTTAAAAGTTAATAAACATTTTGGATAATAAATATTACTTTATTACTACAACTTAACATACCATACAATCACGCCTTTTTCCCGAAAGGGTAGGCAGAGGTGTACCCAGGACTCAGGCCCATAGTAGGGTATACCCACATTTTGCCAGTATGTTATTGGTCCCATCTACCGGGCACAGTTACAGACTCTATCCAGGCTGTAAGATAATCCTATTGGAAAAATTAAATAACACTTTGCTTGACCTAGGAATCGAACTCGGGACTTCATGATCGGCAGTCAAGCTGGCGCCAACTGTGCCACCAAGGCACCGAAGCTTTATTAATATTACGAAACAATTATCATTTCCGCCTTCCACCACACATTTTTTCCCAAGATTCGACCCATAATTACTTTAAGCTTAATACTTCCGAATTAAACCATATCAGGAGTGGTATTACGAACATGAATTGCTTATCAACAGCAGTCAATTTTGCTGTTAAACGTCATTTTTTGTATGCATTTTGACAGCAGACATTAAGCAATTAAACGCTTTCCACACTTCTACTGCTGTTCGTAATAAGGGGGCGGCGGGTCTATCTTATAATATTGTCTGTGGACTAGAGTAACCTGATTCAGCTCACGTTCGCCCCTTGCCCAGTCTATTAGTTGGAATAGGTTGATACTTGGATGAGACACTATTGCTACTAGGGCCGGCTGATTAGTTTGGCTGGAAGTTTAGTTCCGAATTGGATTAATTCTACATTGGCCAAAATGTGGGTGTACCTTCTATGGGACTGCCATTGAGAAAATTCCCAATGATAAAATCCAATAAAACAAGTAATCCACTTTACCAATAAACAATTCTAGAATTTACATTGCCAATGCACTCTCCTTTCCAACTCCGGATATTTGGTTATCAAATAAAATAAATAGCCAAGTGCGTGTCGAAATCACGCATAAAAGGTTCCGAACAAGCGTACAAAATTTAAAAAAAAATATAAGAAAAAAAAAGTAATTTAATACTCGTATACACAGTAATGTTATAAAATATTTCCTTTATTACTAGTATGTGTTGGGAGCTTACTTTATGTTAGAATAGTATTTATTAGAATAATCATTTATTTGCTAAGTAAAAATCACTTGGCAGGGTCATCAAGTGACCGGAATGCTGGCTTGTATTTTGCCCAAAGGATTAGTATCTGCATCCAACGTGGCAATGCCGTCAAAATTCTGGCCATTTTCCCCTCCATCAAGGGTTTAGCAGATCTAGATTGTAAGATAGTTTTTAGTTAGGTATAATAAATGTTTTAATCTGGTCAAGTTTTAATTTTATTATATGTATTAATGTGTAATTTAATTTTTTATTTTTTTATTTTAATTTAATGTGTAAGTATTAATAGTAATAAAACATAAACTTATATAATATCTTATTAAAAACTAACCTATAACATTCATACTCCTAGAACAAGAATATTTAGTTTTCAGTTCCGATTTTTAGTGTCAAAAACAACATGCACAGTGCACCGCCCTCCCGCCCGCAAAATTGCATGCAAAGAGGAAATGCTATTAAGTATTATTGTTGTTAGTGACACCATTCATATATCGACACGTGTTTCGCGTCTACACGACGCATCATCAGGAAGTAGACTCTGACTCCGCTGTAAGGGCGACAAATGTTAGTACGACGCCGCTCCTCGAGATGTTACCTCGCTGAACGCTGAACCCAGAGACATACATAACATACATAGATAATACATAATACAGAGATAATACAGAGACATACATAGATAACATTCATGATAATAAGGTACTACATTGTATTTAAATAGCAAGTATCATTTTGGATTCATGGAAAATCAAATAATTTAAACACGAGTACAGTTTCTTTACATTTAATTGTTATGTATACTGAAGCTACACACCCTAGGAAAACTTGAAGTGTCGGAAGGACAACGAAGCCTTTGTAATAGCGTTCCGTTTGCACCCTTTGGGTACGAAACCCTAAAATAAATAGGATCGCAATTTTTTTACCCCTTTGTTAGCAGAGAGCTTAATGTTGAAATATTTATTTGTTTTCACAAAAACACATGTTACAAGCAAAATGTCAGTAAAGTTTTAATTAGCTTTAGCTCAAACATAAAATTCAATATTGTTTTTATACGTTAAATAAAATACTCCGACGAGATATCGCACTACCTAAAATGACAGCTTCGGAAATGCCGCAACTTTCCTTTTTGTTCAAAAAAAAAAGTTTGCAAGGAGTGCGTGAAAATTTGTGTTGGACAGAGTCAGTTATGCATTAACAACTATGGCGACGGTATCTAGTCAGAGCGTGCGCAGAGACGTTTATTTTATGCCATAGGTGGGGGCCCAAGCAGACGGTGTACCTGCTGGCTCGCGGTTACCGCCGCCTATGGATACCTGCAACACCAGGGGTATTGCTATACTTAACATTAACACTTTCCCAATTGTTTATATAAAAAAAAAATATTACACATTATATGATCATGATGCTTACTATAAAGCATCTGATTTGCTCGTCTTGTCACTCTCTATAATAAAAAAAAATCCTTTGTTAATTAAATTGGCATTTTATTTTGTTTCAAAACTGCATCGGTGGCGTAGTGGTCGCAAGCTCGATTGCCGATCAGGAGGTCCCGGGTTCGATCTCCAGGTCAGGTAAAGTGTTAAATTTAGATTTTTCCTATTAGGAATTGTCTCAACAACTGCCTGGAGTCTGGAATTGCCCGGCAGATGGCAATAGCACGCTCTATATTACATGGGACCAATAACATACTGCGTACGACATGTGGGGTACCTACCGGGACTAAGTCCTGGGTACATCAATGCCTATCTCTTCAGGAAAAAGGCGTGATTGTATGTTATGTTGTAATTTAAAAAAAGAAGCCACTATGTGTATAAATATTTTCTGTATGATTTGACAAAAGTTTTCGTATTTTCATATTATCTTGTTTGAAAAGATACATTGTTATTTTTTCTTTCAAAGAGATTTTTTATAAACTCAAGTAACGGTTATTTAAGTAGTTACTACACTAGACTAAACCTTTATTTTCTTGTACTTTAAAACACTTCCCTTTACGAAATGAGCAGCTCGCGTGCTCTCCCGACATATCTTCTATTTCTTTTCTCGTTGTTCGTCTAAAAATATTTTGTTACATTTAAAAGGTATTCTACTTTTTTTGCTGACAGTACACTTGTACCGGACTTCGGTAAAGCTGAAGGCAAAGGATGGATGGATGGATGTTTGTTTCTTTCACGCAAAAGCTACTGAATAGATTCAAACGAAGTATCCACTTGGGACAACACATAATGCGCCCGGAGGAGATAAAAAACATCACTTCCCAGAAAATCTGGAAATGTCTTGGTTCAGCGGGCTTGGGCAGTGAATTATAATCCATACGGTCTGCCACAATAGATCAGCAATGGTCGAAGCGGCTCAAGGTCCCTATGGATAGGTCACAATAATAATAATAACGCAGGGCGGCTTATGGCGAGTTGTTGGGGAGTAGCGACCCCACGTACCTGAGTGCTCCCGGGGGAGGGTTATGTTCTTCATCTCCGGCTTGCCTTCACCGGCCGGCCGGAGTGAACACTGACGAAGAACAGTCCCCCACCTTTGTCTTGCCTTCATTGGCCGGCCAGAGTGGAGTCGCGAGAGCCTCGTGCTCGAGGGACGATGTGAAGCATAAGTGGCGAGTGGGCGAGCATGATGCGACCTTAGGGTAACGCAAGTGATCGCCGTTTAAAGTCCAGGGACACCTCTCCTACCCTTAGCCGCTCACACCAACGTTGCCCCTCTCGTCGCCTTTATTCCCATGTGGTGGGCGGCCTTTATGGGGGGTCCGTTTAGTGAGCGGCGAGTCATCGCCTGATGAGATGGCAGGTGCCATCCATTCACTATAGTCCTTGTACCTAGCGGTGGCTCTCTTTGAGCTCATCTTAAAAAAAAGAACTATAGATGGTTTCATAGATGGACCCCGAAAGGTGCTATACATTACCTTTAGATTAAAAGCTCAAAGGGGCCTCTGCATGTTGGACTTAAAAAAAATGGTCTCCGTGCACGCCTATCAAAAGACCGGGTACATCCCGTGTTTTCGAGCGACATAATAATAAAAAAAAAACTGTAGATGGTTTCAGAGATGGACCCCGATAGGTGCTATACATTACCTTTACATTAAAAGCTCAAAGGGGCCTCTGCACGTAGGACTAAAAAAAAATGGTCTCCGTGCACGCCTTTCAAAACACCGGGTATATCCCGTGTTTTCGAGCGACATAATAATAATAATAATACTTAATAGATTTAATATGTAGGTAGCTTAGATCCTGGAATAACACAAAGGATTATAAATATTTTCTGATATTATTCCCGCAATAACGATCTCTACGCAGGTGAAACCGCGGGGCACAGCCAGCAAATTTATATTTTTAAGTATACTCATAAAATACATAACTTAAAATCACGCCTTTTTCTGAACTTTCTTCTGCCTACCCCAAGCAGAGATGTCGTACCAGGGTTCAGATTCTAGGCTATTATTGAGCAATTTCTTAATGGCAAATTGGACAATCTTTACATAATTTTACTGCTGTTGCTCCGCGATTGCAAGTTCGTAATACCCTGGCTGGTTCTCTAAATCAAGCTGCTTAGCAAAGAAATCAGGAGTCAATAACTAATTCATCATAATATTTATTTCCCCTACAACTTTACTATTATTCTTTCCATCCATCATCCTATAAGCCTCATATCATATTCCGATAGGAATACTAATAAAAGAGATCAAATAAAACAATTTTATTACCTCCGAAGTACGGTCAGCCGTGCCACGCCAAACATATTTGAACTTTATTTCCAAGCAATAAAGCCGGAATTAAAAAGCGGGTTGACACGATTATCTGGTTTTTACCGGTATCAGGTGATCCTATATTTGTTTCGCTCTAATGTTTATGAGAGAGTGGGATAGCGCGATCGTCGAACGCCTCGGATGTCCATTTGGTGACTGTGTAGAGTTAATTGTAGAGGTAGGAAATTACCCGCTTAGCCTGTATATTTAGGTAGGGTCGCCAAAAAGGATATTTTATTGATTCCCCTGATACGAAATTTAGGCTAAAATAATAAAAAGGTATATAATAAAAAGGTTAACGTTGCCATATGCAGATGGAACGGGTTAAGTCCATTTAATAATGTACCTTTAGCAAATTTAATTGAAAAGGTAATTGTTTGCAACTGCGTGGGATTGTTTTTCAATCCGTTTTGTTACGATTTTAACCCGCTGTTTCAATACACGGAACATGAAAATAAAATTGAAGTGACTGCCGATTCGAAATCGTAATTTCCTAGGTAAATATGATTTTTGTGCGATTGCAAATCCAACATTTTTTAATTTTTGTTATTTTGTTTTGACGAGGCTGACGAAAATTTCTCTTTTTAAACCGGGAGTGGTATTACGAACATGTAATCGCGTAACAACAGCAGTAAATTTTGCTGTCAAACGTAATTTTTTGTATGCCGTTTGACAGCAGACATTTAGCAATTTAAACGCTTTCCACACTTCTGTTGCGTCCGTAATAAGGGGGCGGGTAAACTCGTATCTACTCACATTGAGTTTAATGTTTTAATAAGAATTCCCTAGAAAGCTAGTTCTAGGCCAAATAACATTATGGACCGAACGTGATATTAAATTCTACACTTTATTAAGAGTGCAAATGGGAAAATAACTAAAGATGCTTTTATAGACATTTGCTTTTATAGATTTTTTTTTCTATTTGTATAAATAATTATGTTAGGTGTGTTAATGCTATTTGTTTTATGTTGTACTTAATTAAGTAGATTTTGTTACCTATTTTAATAAAATAATCAAAACGATAGGTGCGTTTTGGTCCTTACGTTGTCCTGAATATTAGGTAATATCCATGGTATCTTTTACATATGGACTGAAAAATTTTAGACTGACCGAATTTTGGGTGACGTTTTATGTCATTTTCTCCATTGATTTAAAGAAAAGGTGAGATTGGGTACGTTCGCCCAGCGCTTTCTCAACAATTGGCACGTGCAATTTGCTCAGTGTGAAGTTTGCACAGTGCAATTTAATGAACAACAAAGATAGAAAGACGTATCTAAAACTGAAGTGCGACCGAGACAACAATATTAGTCGCTCGTACGACCTAACTTTACTGATGTTCTTGGATGATTTGATTTGAATGAAGTGAGAGAAAAATACTTAGTACTAAATACTAAGTATTTTTTAATAGCGACGCGCGTTTCAATTTTAATAGCAACATTCGCTTCATCTCCTAGAACAAGAATATTTAGTTTTTAGTTCCGATTTTTTAAAACCATTTTTTTTTAATAAATATATCGGAACTAAAAACTAAATATTCTTGTTCTAAGAGTTTGCAATGGAGTTCCGAAAAGTAACGCCAATTTCAATCAATTATTCGCTTCATCGTCATCATCAGCCGGAAGACATCCACTGTTGAATATAGGCCTCCCCCATAGAACGCCATAAGCTCTTCATATGGGGGGATTTTTCTGTAGTCACCACACTTGGCAGGCGGCTTTGTGATCGCAGTAGTTAGAAAACTTGGAAACGGAAAGCGTTGCTGCCCACTCTCCGAATATATCCCTCTGCCAGGTCTCATGAGCTTCTTCTGGCTTCTACGGGATGAGAAAGGGGTGGCCCTATACATAGCCGGGAACCAGACAGCCAAAACATTCGCTTAATGTATTATAATTAAAGGCGATGCTAAAAAAAATATTATGTAAGTTCGATGTGTCCTTGAAACCAACTCTTTCAGTCATCCGGACAGTCAAGCAAATTAGCCAAAAGTCATTCTAAAACTAACTTGGCGAGTTCAACGAGTTAAAACATTACTTCGCAGCAACGGCATTCACGAAAATAACAAGAGCAAATTCGCGAAATTCATTTGCGAATTACTCGGAGTTTTGTAACATTCTGTTAAAAGTTTACCGCCTCAAAACACTTTTACATTGAAGATTGTTTCGTCGAATAACATTTGAGTTTTGTTTGAAACTTCAGAATTTCACAATAAATTATTCATTTAAAATCTTCTAAATGCTCGATGATAATTATTATGGGTGTTTATTGTTTGGTTAAATGTTTGTTATGCCAATTTCTAAATTTTACTAAGTCTATCCATTTGAAGACAAGCTTCACTTTGTAATGGATAGAAAATATCAATATAGTCTTCGACAATTTTATACTTTGACATTTATACACGAGTGGACATTATTATACTTAGCCATTTTTAATTTTAAAGTCATCAAACTCAGTAGAAGCTAGTTCACTGCAAAATGCCCCAGGTTTGGTCAGGCAAAAAGCGTTTTTATGATAGTAACAAGACGAACAAATAAGGTGCCTGATGGTAAGCATCATGACCCATATCAAACACAGTGCCACCCAGTGTTTTAAAATTCAGATTTTTACCTTCTGATACATAACCTCCGCTACTTCCACTTTCTTCATACAATCACATTCTTCATACATACATAAGTATGTATGTTATTATGTTATTATAATATACGGTTTGCAAACTGTACATTCACCACCTTTCACAGTACGTACAAAAATAAAATCTCTTATATATTTGTGGCCACAAAATAACGTTACCTCATAAAATGGTATCGATCATCGGCTGTCTTACAACACGATTAATTGAGACAGATACGGCTTCAGCTCGTAAAATAACCTGAATTGTAAGCGATCGGTTACAGATACTGACACCTAACAACTTTGAATAAAATAAAAGGTTTTTAACAGTATTTTTAACATTTCCTAAAAAACTTGTTTGTAAAGGAAAGATCGAGTGTTTTATGTATAGTTTCTACTACGGAGCTATTGTACAACGATTTATTATGTGAAATAGATACATAATAAGATCACTCTCTTTTCGCCAAGGGTTTGGCAAATGTCTACCCATAATAGCAATTTGTCAGACCTTGGAATAAACCACAGGACCTCTTGCTGCAGAATTCATCATCATCATGTGAATAGGCGGACGCCTGTTCGAAAGTGAGTTAAGAACCTACTCTGTACAGTTCCTAACAGCTACCTAACTTTTCTATCGCCCTAGCCCTAACCATATATAATAAGATATATACTTATATAGATAGTGCGGGTAGGAAAGAGGGATACGCACGTCGTGCAATGTGCGCAGTTACGGTTTTCCAACTGCCGATCACGCAGGATCACGTGACCGATCACTGATCACGGGGGACCAGCGACGGCTGAAGGGGTCTTGGCCGCATCATAATCGTCATCAGCCGGAAGACGTCCACTGCTAAACAATGGTCTCCCCCACACAACACCATAAACTGTTCATATAGGGGATTTTGTCGTAATCACCACCACCCTTGGAAGACGGCTTGGTGATCGCAGTAGTTACTTACCAATCGCAGTAGTTGGAATACTTGACTGCTGCCCACTCCCCGAATAAGTCCCTCTGCTGGGTTTCATGGCTCCCTCAGGATAAGAAAGGGGTGGCAAAAAAAAAGAATATATTTTATAGGTAGATTACGAGGCTTTATTGGTTGAATGTAGGTGTGAATTTTTCCATCCTGACACACGAAGCCGCCCCCTCTGGTAGGCAAAGTCAAATGCCAAAAACCTCTGCCTAATCCTTTGGAAAAAGAAGTCGCTGTGTTATTTATTATAAAAGAATACCTACAATTTACAAATGGAACCTTTCGGAAACGAAACTGGTTCTCTAGAATAATGTTACCAGACTTGAATAAGTCCTCAGAAAGTGCTCAGGAAATGTTTGGGATACAGTACTCTTGAATTGTAAAAGGAACAGGCATTCATGCTGGGCCACTAAACTTGCGAGCTAACAGACCAACGTTTATTTTTAGTATCCATAATAAAAGAAAAAAATATTAATTTAATAAATGTAATAAATAAATAAATGTATATGCAGGCAGGGTCACAGAACTCATCATTAGAATTGTATTATAAAAATACAGTTTTCTTGTTTAAATCAAAGCATTTTTTCTATGATTAACGACCCTAATTGATTACCAATAACCACAGAACAGATAATAATACTACAATTATTATGAAAAAAAAATCACGAAGTCTTTATTTCATTTATTTTCAAACTGGAAAAAACAAATAATATTTGCAGTTGCCTAAAAATAACGATGATTAATGTCCCTAATAAAGACTAAAGTCACGTCCTAGCTATTCTAATAAATTCACCTCACCTGGACTGAGGTAATATTTCTTTAGACCCTTGATTATGCTAAAATATGGCATGGCCTAAACCCAGGATTATATTAAGAAAATCATATTAATCTTCTATCCAGAGGGTTACTGGTAAGCATATTTGACATCCTTTTACACAGTCATTGTACTAATTATGTTGAACTGCTTTCAATATGGATCCAACTTTGACTTACAACATGATATCTCATGACTCTTTTAAACTACGTCTCAAGGACCACTACCGAGAGGTACTGGTCCTTGAGTCTTTCGTCACTATAATAAAAATAATATATAATATAATTATATATATATATATAATTCGTTACTATAATATTATTTATTGTCTCACTTGTATAAAGTATAAAATAAAATATATAAAATTGTGTATCAATATAGTATATTGTATGTATATATTATATTGTTATGTATGTATCTATTATACATACATAGGTACTTAGTATATTATTACGTATTGGTTTATGTATGGTATTATATACGTATTAAGTATTTGGTATGTATTTTAATTATTTAAGTACTTGTGCTTGAAACCACCGTCCCTTCAATATCTGTATTTCTGTCTTTGCATGGTTGTCTGGAAGAGATCGCTCTGAGCGATAAAGCCACCAATTGTTACTCTTTCTAGTTTTAAATTTTATTTCTTGTCATTGTCTGTATTATCGTGGAACCAATAAAGAGTTATATTCATAAATAAATGTTTTTTTGTATATGTCATATTCTTATATAGATATAACATCATACATTTTAACCTAAAAAGGCTAACGAGTACCTAATGAATTTCCAATTAAAACTGCTATGTGGACATTTAAAACTAAGAATGTGTCCATTAACACGTCATTCTTACTGTCTCTATCAATTAAGACGAAACACTAAGTTCATGTGTTCGTTTTCAGTAGGTCTACACTATTGACGCTATATTTCACGCAGATTTTTCCGCGTGGCGTGATTCTACCAATTGAGCTATCGTGGAGATACTAATCATCGGCCATTTTTTTCTATTCCACCTACCTAACACCTATTGTGATGTAAGCGAATAGACCGCTTAGTCTATAAAAACACAAAACCCACAAAGCCCGGTTTCGATCCCCGGCCAGGTCAAACATTTGTGTGCATGAACATGTCTGTTTGATCTGTGTCTAGGTGTAATAAGCTTATATAAGTATGTATATCAGTCACCTGGTTACCATAGTACAGGCTTCTAGCCTAGTGTGGGATGATGACCGTGTGTAGAAGTTGTCCCATATTATTATTATTATGTCGCTCGAAAACACGGGATATACCCGGTCTTTTGATAGGCGTGCACGGAGTCAATTTTTTTTTTTAAGTCCAACGTGCCGAGGCCTCTCTGAGCTTTTAATCTAAAGGTAATGTATAGCACCTATCGGGGTCCATCTCTGAAACCATCTACAGTTTTTTTTAAGATGAGCTCAAAGACAGCCTCCGCTATTATTATTATTATTAAAACAACTCTGAGGTCGCGAATAAGCTCATCTGTTTTAAAGTATTCCTTGATCAAAATGGCATAACAGGTAATCATGATAGGGGTGAATACAAAACTTAATTACAAATTAAAAAAAATCAGTTGATTCAATTTCAAAGTTATTTAGAGTGCCATGAGGATGTTCATAGATTACCAGTAACCATGTATTCAGCAATTAAGTTTCTCATATTAATAAGATAGATAGTCTAATCACAGAATATAGGTACTCACTAAACCTCTGGAGATTTGAAAGGGAAAACTAAAGGCCTTGTCTTTTAGTGGTATCTATTAATAATTCTTATGTTCCTTGGGGCAAACTAAGAAATAGCTTTTGCGAATTATTTAGTATTTATTTGTTGTATTAGTAATTATTTGTAGTGGTAGGCCTCTTTTGCAGGGGGTACCACAGTACCACACCTTTGCCAGTTATTCATCCGCCAAGCAGTAATGTGCAAACATTACTGTGTTCCGGTATGAAGGGCAATGTTACCAGCGAAATTACTGGGCATGATGAGATTCAACAACTCATATCTCAGGGTGACAGGCGCAGTGCAGTGCCGCGCAGAATTTTGAATTTTAAAACACTGGGTCGCACTGTGTCTGATATGGGCAATCATGATGCTTACCATCAGGCACCTGATTTGCTCGTCTTGTCACTCACTATCTTAATAAAAAAAAAAAAAACTTGGCTGAGATTTATTTTCTGTCCTAATAATAAATATTATGTGAAAGTTTATGTGTGTACAGACTGCACTGCTCGTGTCAAGCCATATAATAACGTGATTTTAAATAAATAAGATATAATTTCGCGGTAACTTCATAGCCGCGCACGATTCAACACAAACGCGCTACACTGCACTCAACCGGACATGTGCCAATAGATATCCGTTTTCTATCGCTATCTGGGCAATTGATAGCATGACATAAACTGCTACTGAACTACAACAATATTTAGTAATAATACAACATGGCCGAAACTTAAACTTATCGTGTTCATTGACATACGTTATTAGACCGCGCTATGTAACCACGTCTGTTGCATTTTATGTGGCAATCTGCACACTGAGCAAATTTCACGTGTCAGTTGAGTAAGCGGTGGCGTACCCTATTTCCCCTTTTCTTTAAATCAATGGTTAGATATTGACATGTCTTCAGGCACTTCCTTTTTACTTCTCTCATAGCGGGTATAAAAAAGCAGGTTTTATTTATGTATCAGAAAAAAATCGTAGAAATCGCCAGAACGACAAGCTCTTACCAATTTCCAGCCTCAAGAATTCGTTAAAACTTTGTTTTCTAATATAATGGTAGAAAAAGTTCCGTAAACATCTCAAAAGCAATATTTCAAGATAGAAACGGCAGCAAAATGAGGCGACTTAAATAAATACCTTTCTTTAGATATAAAAACGGTGTTTTCTATGAAAATTGCTTCGGAATTAATTTCCATTCAATCATAAAAGAAATTGTCTGAAAAACGATTTTTGCCCTAAAAACTATTTTAACTTCATAAATAATAATATACGAGTATTTCGAGAAGAAAAATTTTAGTCATGAAGAAAATACGTGTAGTTATGAAGTTTTTCTTTAGAAATGGAGAATAATGTAGATTATTCTTTTCGAAGTCTTTGACCTAGTAGACCTAAATGAAATAACAAAACTTATAGAAAAAAAGACAGGCAATATATTATATTGTTATTTTTGTAATTCATAAAAGTTTGAGAACACGCAAATATTAGTCCCTCCCACAGCTTCATTCTGAAAAGTTTGTAGAAAAATAATGTTAAAAATATGTATATGAGATCATTAATTTAAAGTTGATTTAAAGAAAAGGGGAGATAGGGTGCGTTCTCTCAGCGCTTAGGTACTCAAAAACTGGCATGTGCAATTTGAAACAAGGAAGATAATATATACCTAACTTAGGTATGTCTATACCTAAGACCGAAGTGCGAACGAGACATCAATTAACTTTACTGACGTACGCGGTAACCTCATCATCATCATCATCTCAGCCGTTGGTAATCCACTACTGAACATAGGCCTCCCCATAAATGGGGGTTTTGCCAATACTCGACACGCTTGTTGTGCGGGTTGTCGAGCGCAGGTCGATGGTTTTTAGCAGAGGAAGCTGCTGCCCGTCCTCTGGATCTGTTAACACTTAGCCGGCTCTTACGGCAACCACGGGTAGAGAGGGTGGAGCACTATTTTAAAGCCGGTAACTCCACGGCACACGGTAACACGGTAACACGGCACCGCGGTAATCTAATGGAACCTAATTTGAGCTTTCCATTTTCGAGAAGCCAGTACCTCATCTCCATCATCATCATCATCATCAAATACAACACAAATTTTCACCCACACTAGCTCTTTGCAAACTGTTTTATCATATTACAAGTTGAAAGTTACCGCATTTTTAAGCTTTTGTTTTTAGATAGTGCGATATCTGTTCGCCGGGAAACTTTTCAATAATCTAAGGACAAATGTAGGGCAAATAAGTAGTAATTCAGTATTTTAATATACGAAAAAGCACGCTACTTCCGGACAAAGGCCTATAAAAGTCTCGATAGTCGACGCGTTTGTCATCCAAATATCCTCGTACATAAATACAGGGTTACTGATAATCAGTTATGTAGATATTTTTTAGATATTATTAAGTTTTTTTTCATTATTAAGTTCTTAAAAAATTAAATCGATAAGGCATACATATAATGTATGCATAGTGTAGGGTTCCACCATACCTAGATACTAAGAACATCCAGCGCCATCTATTAGTTCCTTGCGCAAAGTATGGAAATATGCAGTAAAGTGGCCATAACTTTTGATTGCGTTAACTTAGAAATATGATTTTTATACAGCCGCAAGGGACCGCAAATCTGAATAGTTGATATCAATTTCAACTTGATATTTCCACGCATTCCCGTTAAATAGTGTCTTGATAGACCAACAGACAGACAGACAGAAGGACATCAAAGTGATCTTATAAGGGTTCCTTTTTTTCCTTTTCAGGTACGGAACCCTAAAAACAGACGCCGTCTTCTACATAAGTACTACATAGTACTTACTATATTGTTTATATAAAATATTATATATGTATAAACAAAGACTCTTTTGTTAATTTCTTCAAATAATGTGTCAAATTATTAAGGGACCACTTCTGAATTATATTAAAAAAATCCTTAGCGTTAGTTCATAATTGACGGGGACGGTACCCACAACAAACAGTCGATTTGAGAACCTTCTCATTTTTTAAAGCCAGTTTTAAAAAGGGTCCGTGTTGATTTTTCACAATTTGTTTCGAGCCGCTTATTTAAGAGTTTGCTTCAAAAATGACAATTTGTTCAAATAATAAGTACAATAATATTTTAAGGTGGTTAGGCCTATATATTTCATTAAAATTAATTTACATATTTTCCACATATGTAAATTAATTTTAATGTAAATTTAATATAATAATAAATTAAATTATGTACATACATTCGCATGTAAATTAAATTTAAACTTATTTTCCTTTAAAATTTTTATGTCCCCGGGCAATTTATTGTAAATTGTAATGTACATATTAAATACGTTTCTGTTATAAATATCTCCATGACAAGTGGGCAAAAAAAGACAGATTATTAAATGTAGGTTTTAAAAACTGCAAATAGATATGTATTTATGACAGATGACCGTGTGTGGAAGTTGTCCCATATTATTATTATGTTTATTTATATAAGTATAAAAATACTTATTTGCAGTTATAAAACGATTTTTTGTTGTACAAATGCTACTTTATTATTAGTTGTGTAGCCATGCCTTTTCCATTAAATAATACTCGAACACTTCAGCATATTTTAAATGATTTATTCCAAGCCCACCATCTTCAATCTCGCTCTACAATCATCTGTCGCGCTGGCATCCACCTCCCTGTGTTACCATCGCGCCCTCGCACATGCCATAGATCTTCATGAAACCACACGTTGCCTCTTACTTTCCATAAAACCTCCAAAACGTTCACAGAATCCGTAGCATGCGCGTCACAAAATAACATCAACCCTACAGTTGTCACTGAACATTAAACACTAATGAAGTAATTATATCTCCTCTATCATCGTCATTGGTTCCTCAAAGTTTTTATAGGAAATGATGTCGGCCCAACCACCTTAAGAGGATGCTAGCTGATTTCTAGTAACCCTGTATATCTGTATACATTAAAACCTTGATCCAATTCCATAAAATTAATTTATCTGTCCGAGACAAATAATATTGCTTTTGGGCATGCCCATGGACTATCATTCTTAAACAATGGCATGCCATAAACTGCTTTGAATTACTATATTCGCTATATCCTTCTGCCTTTTTTTGCAGGGAATATTATAGAGATAATATCAACGGAAATGTCTTCCTTTTCTCTAAATATTATACTACTCACCCTACTCCTACTTTATTAAGGTGAAATTTTGTATGGATGTTTGCTACTTTTTCATGCAAAAACTACTGAATCGATTGGGCTGAAATTCGGTATGTAGGTCAGACCTTGGAATAATATGTTATTCCAGATATTCCCTCGCATACGATGAATACGCGGGTGAAACCACGGAACACAGCTTGTAATAAAATAAGTACGTTTAAAATAAGTTTCAGCATGATTTTGTTAGTAGTATAGGTACCGCCGTGGAGTTACCGCCTTTAGAATAGTGCTCCACCCTCTCTACCCGTGGTTGCCGTAAGAGCCGGCTAAGGGTTAACAGATCCAGTGGACGGGCAGCAGCGTCCTCTGCAAACAACCATCGAACTGCGCTCGACAACCCGCACAACAAGCGTGTCGAGTATTGGCAACAACCCTATTGTACCATTCGAACGAATGGTACAATACTAGAAGATGCCACAGCTTCAAATTAAAGCACCGGAGTCTGAAATTTATTTTGCCTTACTTCAAACCACATGGGAAATGGCATGATAGAACCTTTCTCAAGTTACCATGAAGTTTAATATCAAAGAGTGTGACGTCATCAAACCGCGTATCCCATTTCCCTGCGGGTTTGCGGCTTTACACATCACACGAGATAGTTTTTATCCCATAAATCAATGAGTCCTCAAGGGAACTGCGGAACAGCTTGAGTAAAACTCGAGCGCTCTCGCTGAAAATTAAGTTTTTCTCCGGGAAATATTTAATTTATCATAAAAATAACATGCAACACGTCTTTTTCCCAAAGGGGTAGGTTTATCCACATTTCTCCAGTTATTTATCTTGGTATCACCAATAGGGAGCGAGCCTAATTGAGTATTTGAAAAATAATATATCTATCGTATTTTTTTAATTTATTTTGAAAGTTTAATGAAAATTATGTAAGTATCATCTGATTCAAAAATCACTTTTTTTAAATTAATTATAAGCGATACAAAATTGATAAAATTCCATTATTATGAACTTCCACTTGATTAAGAACGCGCCACGATTGATTGCCATTTTAGTGACGTAGTAATGGAATAAATAAGTATGGTACTTTATCACATTGTGACGTCACTACAGTTCACGAGCTCGTTCGGGTACTATCGGCGTGTTTATGGTACTGGATTAAAAATGATTTTTATAATTTGAGATAACTTTGTAATTTTAGCGAATAAAAAAAATGAAAATAGTTTTCTTACGAATCTTATATATTCATTTATGCAAAAAAATATCAAATACTCAATTGTCATCTATCTTGTCGTCCAGACTTCAAGCTGTCATCAAAATCATGCCTGATGAAAAAATCCAATAACAAACAGACCGGGTCAGACAAAGGTCTGACCCGGGTATCAAACCTGGGACCTCATGATCGGCAGTAGAGCTTACGACCACTACGCCACCGAGGCAGTCTCACTAGCTTATAAACATACCGAGAAAAATTATCTGTAAATATTTACTTTATAATAGAAGTTTGAAACAGTGGGTAGTAGTGGTTAAGCTTTACGCCGTTCACGTTACGTTTATTTTACGCTTTGCCGACTTTAATATTTGGTACAAACAATACAAATTACTTTTATGGTTGGAATAAATTTGCATGGAAATTAGCTTTTTTACATAGTGTTTTTAGTTTCATTGTTATGAGTTTATGAATTACTTATTTGCAATAATGCTTCACTAACCGAAGAGCATTTGCCAGTAATGGAAACGTAAATGTGTTGGTAGACATGACCATTTCCCGGTAATGTACCATTCGTGCGAACGGTACAATACAGGGCTCGATGCTCCGGTCGCCGAAATGCTGATAGTGAGTGAGCAAAAAATCGCGCGTCGTGCTCGATGTTCAGTTCAATAAAATTGTTATAACGACGAATGTTTGATGTTCATCACCCACGAGCGGATTTTTGTTTCATTCCATATTCAGATTAGATTCAAACGATTAGACCACTTTAGTCTTCGAGCAACGCGGTCTTCCGCCGCGGCGAAACTTAATACATATGAAGGAAATATAAAATACTGGCTGTGATCCGCGGTTTTACCCGCGTAGTCACCTTTTCCGTGGGAATATCAGGAATTATTTTCTTATTCCTGATATCATAAATATTATATTTAATATATTATTAATTATAATAATAATAATAATTAAATTATAATTTTCAATAAATTAGGCAAACCTTTCATAATTTCATGTCCATATCATAGGTCTAAAAAAGTAACTAATTTTGAGCCGTCCGCCATATTGGATTTATAATGACGTCACATAGCTATGCATTGTCATGACCTTTGAGCTTTACATAACATACAATCACGCCTTTTTCCCGAAAGGGTAAGCTAGGGGTAGGTGTACCCAGGACTCTGTCCCATAGTAGGTATACCCATATTTTTCCAGTATATTATTGCGGTTCCATGTAATAGGAGCGAGCCTATTGCCATCTACCGCGCACAGTTCCAGACTCCAGGCAGTTATTGAAGACAATTATATTTTACTAATGTAAAATTCCAATTTTCCATAAAATGGAAAAAAATCCATTTTATTGAAAAAGGTTGAGCATAACTTCTTTAAAATTCAGTTGCAAAATTTAACCTGAACATACATATTATAAATATAACAAGTTAATAAAAAGCTTTTAAAAAACCTAATCTACTCCATTAACTCTACGAAACATTCCTAACTTCTACCATTAGGTTTCATTGCGAAAAACTACCACAAAAAAGAGAAAATTCCAAGGTAAAGTTGCGGTGTGCGTTAAAAGTCGGACGCCTAGTTTGTTTGGGACGCTAAACAAGAGTTTCTGAGTTGCGTTGACTTTGTGACCCTTGTTCAAATAGGATGGAACGTGCTGTGGTGTGCTCGAAGGTCCACAATGTGGAATTCTTTTTGATTTTTCCACTTGCATGTAGTATAGGTCACAGTTATACTCGCAGTGCGCGAGTCTTGCAATTTCTATTGCTCCATAGTTCTAGTTCGAGAATTTGCAATATCTTCTTTATCTCAACTGCTTGGCAAACTTTTTGAACGTAGTAGGTTCCAACGACGAAGACATGGCAGGTACAGGAGAGAACGCTATGGAAATACTTTGGGAGAAGCCTTTGCTCAGAAGTCTAGAAAAAAATCTTACAGATAACATACATACATACATTCACGCCTTTTTCCCGAAGGGGTAGGCAGAGGTGTACCCAGGACTCAGTCCCATAGTAGATACACCCACATTTCGCCAGTATGTTATTGGTCCCATGTAATAGGGGGCGAACCTATTGCCATATACCGGGCACAGTTCCAGACTCCAGGCAGCTATTGAGATAATTCCTAATGGAAAAATCCAATATTTAACACTATGCCTGACCTGGGGATCGAACCCGGGACCTCTTGATTGGCAGTCGAGCATGCGCCCACTACGCCACCGAGGTTACAGATAACTATTATTATTATTATTATATATTAATTATATATCTTCCTTTCCTTGCTATTTAATCAATTTGTTGATAATGCACCTTTTTATCATGTATTTCTATACATTTCTTTAACTTATAAATACTGTAACTATAACTTAATATATAAACTTAAGTTAATCTACAAAATAAGTACAAATCGTTTACTATAATATGCAATACTGTCCATAAATCATAAATATTTTAACAATATCATATCCTACATGGAGTGTCAAAAATATCTTAATATCGTTAAATGCTCAAAAAAACTGTAACCCTGACCTCGCTGCCATTTAATTTGATCATAGCAGTTTCACGGCCAAAGCGAGTACACGAAAAACTCAATTGATTCGCCCCCACGGCTACATTTTCCCGAACCGTAGCCATTTCGGCTGAGCGGAATACACGCCGAGCTAAAATTGGTGGCGTTAGGGTGATAACACACGACGCGTTGCTGCGTCAGGTTTCTAAAGCTTCACATCGAAATAGAAAAATCAGCTACACGCGCAACATTTGTACTAATAAATCACATCGTAGCCGCAACGGCTCATGTATCATCAGCCTCAAAGTCAAAGTCAAAGAGATTAATTCAAATAGGTCATAATCTGACACTTTTGTACGTCAATGAAGATAAACAGTAATCTGTCTACCGTGCGTTCAGAAAGAAACCTTTACAAGAAGAACGCACAAGAAACTTGTAGAGCTTAATTTTTTCAAATGATTGTTTTACAATATTTGGTTTGGTTACATTCGCTTGTTTGGAAGGTGCCGCGTGGTGACTATGCGGAAGTTTCCAAGCATCTTTGTTCTCTATGTACTGATTGACTTTATAATAAGCCTTCTTTAGTAAGGTAGATTTTATATAGGTTTTGAATTTACCCTCTGAAAGCCCCTTTATCTCTTTTGGGATTTTATTATAGAATACCTACACTATTTCCTAAGAATGGCTTTTTGTTTGTTTTAGATAACCTAAAGCTAGGTACAGGCTATTTTGTCTTTATTCCTAATATTAAAATAATAACAATAGAGGTCACTACTTAATTTAAATTTATGTAAGTGTTTACGCACTTACATGATGTTCTCATAGATGTACAAGGACGGTAGGGTCAGTATGTTTATTTCTTTAAAGAATTCTCTCAGGGACCTAAACTTAGAGTTACTGTAGAGTTGCCACATTTCTAACATACTATGCGTCTGAATTATTTAAACACCCGAGAATTTCGCGCAAGGCGCACCAGGATTTTCATATATGAAAGGAGCGATTTTATCTAATTGAAGTACGTTTTTGTATTTTTATGTCTTGCCAGGATTTTATAGTAGATAAATAAATTAGCGTAAAATAGCGCTGCTTCTAAAAACTCAACACGCATATGAATATTGAATCAGATGTAATAGCAGGCATTTAATAGGTAATAATAGTTACTATTACCGTTTATTCGATTAAAATGTGAAATAATAACGTAGGAAACCGAACGTAAATTAGAGCGGTAATGTTGTTAAAATGTTGAATGTTTAATATCTCTGTACGCTTGATTCTAATTGAATTTGTGTTTCCAATTATGAACGAGAATTAACTGAAGCCGTGTGGTATGTTCTTAAGGTCAAACGGAGATTACAAAACGAATGTACATAATTATGTACCCAACCCAAAATGTGATCTGCTGGCGGATGGATGGCAGAGTATATTGTCAGTGTTTGCGTTATTGTGCGAGAGATGAATGAAAGTTAATGTTTTATTATTATCATTGTATTTTTTTATGATCAATTATTATTGATTTTTTGGTCTAATTTTATTGTTTAATATGTTTTCATGTTATTAATTTAATTATTTTTTTATTAAATAATTTTATTCTTAAATTTAATTATAATTATTTTATTCTTAAATTTAAAGTAACTTTAATATATGTAATTGGTCGTTTTAAATAAAGTAAATAAATAAATAAATGTTGGAACCGGTGCAGCTTAAAAGTAAATGAACTGTAATTCCTCTTCCATTTTAATTTTCTAAATGTCTTGCTCTACAATGTTTCTTCTTCTTCCAAGCGATTTTACCAGCTATAGCCAGGGTCTGCTTTCCGTCTATTTCTCCTCCACTTCAATCGATCTTCTTCTGCTCTAAAATGTTTAAGAAACATAATTTTAATATCAAATTCTAAATTAACTAATTAAGTATAAGGTTTTCCTCCAACATTATCATAATATCCACCTAA
Organism: Hemistola chrysoprasaria; assembly: GCA_947063395.1. Taxonomy (NCBI): domain Eukaryota; kingdom Metazoa; phylum Arthropoda; class Insecta; order Lepidoptera; family Geometridae; genus Hemistola; species Hemistola chrysoprasaria. The sequence continues at coordinate 2,367,037 of OX346725.1, forward strand.
TAATTATTATTCTAGGTACCCGTATAATTCACTGTAATACGACCTTCAGGTAGCAAAATAAAACCCGAGGGCTGTATTACGGAGTAATTAAAGCAACGATAAATTACCTAAAAGAAAGTCGAGATTTTGTATTGCTAATTACGATCCTTGTTTTCCCAAAAATTATGTTGTAATCGCGAGTAGAAAAGTTCCCGGAAGATAAAAGTCTTTTATCAGGATGGGGATTAATTAACTGCGCTGTTACTGGTAATAAGTGTTTTTAGACAATTTAAAATAAACCTAACTTGAGTTATTTTTACAAATTAATTATAACTAGCTGTGCCTCGCGGTTTCTTTCGCGTAGTCTTCGTTCCCGTGGCAATATCGGAATAAAAAGTACTAGTGTTATTCCAGGGTCTAATCTGTCTACATACCGAGTTTTAGCCTAATCGGTCTAGTAGTTTTGGCGTAAAAGATCCATCCGTCCACCCGTCCTCACAATCTTTCGCATTTTTAATACTATAGTAAGTATGAAACTGAATTCGAAAAAAAAAGCACGTAGATATAGTCTATGTTATAAAAAATATAAGGTTTTATTCTGACTGATAAAAATTGCACAACATTTCCTGACGTAAATACTTGAAAAAGGTCGTGTTCCTTTAACTTTGTAGGGATGTGTTAAGACAGGAATTGCCTTAATTTTCACGCAAACAATAAAACTGTGTCTTAACGCAGAGAATAAAAAATACCTAAATGTGACATAATTATACCTACAATTAATACTTTTACCAACATAAAAATCAGCCAATGTTTGAACTATGACAAACAATTTCTAAAGCTGTATAAATACCGGTCACTTTATAAAATGACGAAAAGTAGCTATATACTGCTACTTTCCCACTTTTAAAACCTTGCAACTGTCAAGTTTTGCTATTCAAAGAAACCCAGTTTTTCTACTTTGGTTTGTTAATTTAGAGCGCTGGAATAATCAGGTATTCAGAGGAAGCTTAAATATAAAGGAATCCTCGACTAGTTAACGAGATTGTATACAAAGGTGTGGCGAGAAAATAAAAAGGTTTTTTAAAGGAATGGAGACTGCAAACATTTTATTAATATTTTGTAAAGGTGGTGGTAGAGAGAAAGATAGACTGCCTCGGTGGCGTAGAGGGTGCATGCTCGACTGCCAATCAAGAGGTCCCGTTCGATCCCCAGGTCAGGCAGTGTTTAAATATTGGATTTTTCCATTAGGAATTATCTCAATAACTGCCTAGAGACTGGAACTGTGCCCGGTAGATGGCAATAGGCTCGCCCCCTATTACATGGGACCAATAACATACTGGCGAAATGTGGGTGTATCTACTATGGGACTGAGTCCTGGGTACAGCTCTGCCTACCCCTTCGGGAAATAGGCGTGAATGTATGTAATGTTATGTTATGTTAGAAAGATAGCAGATCTCACCATCCTCATTTAAGAAACTCTAAACGTTATATAATACTTATGTTTGTATTTATTATTTTATTACATAGTCATAACAAACAATGACGATACTGTTTGGCTCTTTTTTGTTGTCGGTTTGTTTCGGCTATGTGTAGCGTCCGTGGTCCAGCGGGAATATGTCCGGCTTTAAATCCGGAGTCCCTGGATCGAATCTCACCATGTGGACTTATCACCTGCGCGCTACCGTGTTTCGGATGTCACGTTAAAATGTAGGCCCCGGCTGTTTCCTTTAAGATATGTAGGGAGTAGTCGTTAGGTCATGTCGGAGGCTTTGTAGGAATCTTGGCGACCTGAAACTCTGACAATATGGGTTGTCCAAATAGCCCATAAGAATTGACTCGAGCAGTGTAATTGGGGTGACCCGTTCTGTTAGAGTATAAATTCAAATTATTTATTATTTATTATTACTTTCAGTGTGACCCTCGTACATTTTTCATCTGATTTGCTAGTTGGTAAAGGTATGTTGGTTTGTTACAGATTATGATCCCCAGTGCGGGGCGCGGCCTCGTCCTGGCGACATGTGGAGGGCGGGAGTGTTCTTTCTCACACAGATAGTCGTGTGTCAGTTTACTACAGGTATTTCACATTTATTTCTATTAACTTTATGTCAAACTACTTTTAATCATTCTTAATACACTGAGTTAACTTTTCACACACTACTCGTAGTTAGGTTAACACCCGTGTAAACTATGAAGCCGCAAAACACAAATAAAAGTTTGATTGTTCACCAGATTCACGTTTATTTTGACGGCGCAGTGCCCAAAACACGGTAAAAATAAAAATATGTAATTTTACTAATTATCACAATAAATAATTGGTTGGTATTTGCGACACAGTAAAGACTACTACAGGCATCATCGTTCCTTTACCGTTTTATGACACATAAAACGGTATTATTTTATATATTGTTATCTGTTCCAAAATAAACTATTATTATTTAAAATAATAATAATTACACAAATAACGCAGTCAACTTTCTAAGAAGACAGGGTGGCAACCTCAGAGTAAAAACATCAAAACATAATATTAAGGGTTGCCAGATCCTGAAAACTAATTATTACCTTAAATTACCTAAGCCAGTTAACATAAATATAAAAATACATGAGCGCGTCGCTAAAAACTCGAATGATCCTTAAAGCTGTCTTTGATTAGTAACGACTTATAAGAATAATGCCTAAGTATATAGCTTTCGCATTTTATTTTGCAATAGGCGATAGGCTTGGTTGATGGCAATTGGTTCGCCGACTATTACAGGGGACCAAAAAACAGTACTGGCGAGGTTTTGTAATACCTTCTATCATTTCTAGGACCTTGGTACCACTGCTGCTAGGAGGTCCCGGGTTCGATCCCCAGGTCAGACAAATTGGAAATAAAATATTGGATTTTTCCATTAGGAATTATCTCAATAACTGTCTGGGGTCTGGAACTATGCCCGATAGTTGGCAATAGGCTTGCTCCCTATTACATGGGACCAATAACATACTAGCGAAATTTGGGTGTGCCTACTATGGGTCTGAGTCCTGGGTGCACGTCTGCCTACCCCTTCGGGAAAAAGGCGTGATTGTATGTTATGTTATATGTATGAATACTTTATTACATTCTAAAAAAACAAACAATGTTACACAAGAAAATATGTAGATATTATCATGGTATTATCGCATTAAGCAAATTCTTACAGACAAAGGGGATGTAAGAGAAGAGTTAAATTATTATAAGTACTGTTAGTATGAACGTAAAGGCGAAAGAATTTCGTTATCTGCCTGTCTCGTGTTATTTCTGGTAGGTTTTCAATAAATTTGATAGAATTGCAAAATAAAACTCAGTTTAAAACAAAGAAACCGGAATCGACCTTATGCAGTTGAGTATGCCAATAGCCAATACATTCTGATACAGAGCCTTTGTAAATTTACGAACGCCAAATAGCAGCGAAATTGACACGCTGAAGAGAATTGAATAGTCTGGTATCACTTTGAAAGGAATCTGCTTCCTTTTCCCTATTGGAATAGATTTATACAAAACAGTGATGAACCTTTATATCACAAAATAGTTATATCACAAAATATATAACAAAAGATATTTATATAACAAAAGATAGCCCATTCACTAAATGGACAGACGATCTAAGAAATGTAAGGAACTCGCTGGGTGCAAGCCGCTGACAACCGGACAAAATGAATGATAATATGGTGGTATGATATATATGGTGGTATGGCTGATATGGTGATGAAAAAAAAGCTTATTTTGGTATCTTTAAAAAAGTAATCTCGAATCAGGTGATCCTCAACAACAAACCCAGGAGCCTAAACTCAAGGGGTTCTGTTTTTCGTTAATTGTTTCTGTGGTGATCTTACCATTTCATCCAGACCAGCCGTTCAAGAGACCAGCTCTGTGATATGATATCTGCTTGGGGAGTGGGTACACATCTTTACCTCTATTTCTAGCGTCCATAGCCAGCGGAAATATGCCCGGCCTTGAAAACCGGAGTCCCTGGATTTAATCTCACATGTGGACTTTTCACCTGAGCGCTACCGTGTTTCGGATAGCACGTTATACTGTAGGTCTTGGCTGGTTCCTATAAGATATGTAGGAGCCAGTCGTTAGCTCATGTCGCAGGCCTTGTAAGGATTTCATCGACCTGAAACTCTAACAATATGGTTTCTCCACATAACCCATATGAATTGACTCGAGCAGTGCTGGGAGGTGTAACCCGTTCTGTTAGAATATAAATTCAAATTATTATTATTATTCTACTCCTTCGGTTCGGAAAAACAAAGTTTTATGTTATGTAATGAAGCCAAGTATAGATTTATTTTAACATTATTTCTGTCACACCACTGACCAAATGTGATTGATCTATTTTACTTTCCCCTCCCTGCACGATTGTCCGGTTAGCGGTAAAACAACCAATTGTTACATTAGATAATATTATGTGACTACGTTTTTAGTTTTTATGTCACTACTATGTTGTGTATCAATGAAAAGCTTATCTTTATTGTGTTGGTACACATTATTTTTCTAACTGCCAAGTTTTCTCCAGAAAACCCACCATCATCATCACCGGAAGACGTCCAAACAGTGACGTCGTTCTACGCCCTCAGCACCAACGTCGCTCCAGCACCGGTCATGCTACGTCTTGGGAACTCTACCATCGACAGCACGAAGGCTTTTAAGGTGAGGGTATCATATTAGTCTTGCGTAATTCCTGTGATTTCGCTCCAATGGAAACCTATTTATAGATATGTAAAATTTCAAATCTCTTGGGCGAAGCGTCGAGGCTTGGCGTGATGAGTTACGAGTGAGTGCGTCAGTCAGTTCTTTGATTTTTATAATATATCTAAAACTGACGAGCATGTCTGCAAAGAATGTGATGACAGTGGAAGAAGTAAAAGTCGTATGTCTGGGTCGTAGGAAGTGGAGAGAATAAATAGTTTCTACCCACTCCAACGGGAACAAGGCATGCCTGTATGGACTTATGATATATTATCATAGGTTTTAATCATCATCTTCCAGGCATTACTCTAAATTAGGTGGGATGGCACAGCAAATCTTCTTCCGCCATTTCAGTCTATCATCCGTCATTTCTGCATTTACTCCTTGCACATGCTTAATATCCTTATTCCTTGTTCAACTGTTCATCCAAATCTTTTTACGATGCTCCCATGACCAATGACCACTTACATTCATCCTCATGGTCCTTTTCACCACAAAACTTTCATTTCTTCGCATAAGAAGTCCTTAGTGATAGGTGTTTACTACACCTATCACTAAGGAGTTCTTAGTAGTGATAGGTTTATTATTAACAATCTCTAGCGAAATCACTAATCATTAAACATAAGTTTTCTTCTCTTCCTTTGTTAGGTTCCTCAGGCTGATCCACCAACTACCACCAGGCCCATTGACATAGTCCCTCACGTGATATCAGTGAAGAACACCTACTTCGACCACGATAGGAAGTATGGACCTACCTTCGAGGACTCGACGCAGAACGTGACCAAGATCACTGTGCAGCTGGGAGAAGACGCTCATTTGAACTGTCGGATCAGTTTGCTTCAGGATAAAACGGTGGGCCACTAAAAAAAAAAGCTTAAATAAAGAATTCTGTTCCACAACAGAATTCTTTATTAAAAATTAAAATAATTTTGCCAAAACTATAAAACTAAATATATTCGTATACTACAGAATAACATAAAAATATTTGAAATGGGAATGTCACCAACCTGACACGGAGGACTGGACATAAGTGTGCCGAGTTGGATAATCTCGAAGTGGTACCACTTTTAATTTCGTCCAGTGGACACGCTATCCTAAAAATTCTATTCTATTCTAAATTATTTATTGATTGTGGGCGGACGTATCGCTTGATCTCTTCCACGCAACCAACCACCCTATTTTACGGATAAGGACATAATTATAATAATATAATATTAATATATGACAACTTCCACACACGGTCATCTGGTCCCAAACTAGGCAAGAAGCCTGTACTATGGTAACCAGATGACGCTGCTGCCCTCTCTCCGAATATGTCTCCATGCCGGGTCTTACGGCTCCCACGGGATGAAGAAAGGATGGCCCTATTATATAGCCGGAAGCCACACGGCCAAGCTAAGATGGCTAGGCGATATGGCAGACTATAAAGTTTTATAGGGAGTTTTTATAAAGTAGTACCTCTGATCGTAGGAAGTATGCCAGGGAGTTGTCAAATAAACGATCTGTCATGATTTTCTCCATTTATCAATAATTATTTAGAGACTTTTAATAGGAGATTCTAAGAACACTGTGTAAGAAAACATTTTTCTGGGAATCGTCTAACTTGTATCGGGGTGTAGAGTGCTGTGAATGGTATCTAAGTATATACCTAAATAATTCTAGATATTTTTACATAGTATAAAACGAAGTAGCTTTCCGTCGTCTGTACGCTAAGACTTTAAACTACGCTGCGGATTTTAATGCATTATTAATTAATAGACGGAGTGATTCAAGAGAAAGGTGTTAATTTGTATAATGGTATCCGGAGTCAGGGTCTGCCGCTAGTTTAGTAGCTTAATATCAGACGAAGGTTGTTCTCGTTTCATTAAAGAATTCCTATAAAACCTAAAATTCGATAAGCTATAAAAGTCTAATGTATCCAAGACAAGGACCATAATTTTACGCGATATTTATTTTTGAAGACATGATCTATTGAAAGATTAGTGTGGCTTTTATATTTTAAAAAGAATACTAGGGCTGTCACGAACAGACATCAATCGACAATAACGTTTTGGGATAAGGCAATAGATAAATACGTTATTGTATAATGGATTTTTCACTTTTACGACTCACAGACAATAATAATTATCACGCTAGCGTATTTGGCAATAGGCTCGCCCTCTATTATAAGTATGGACCAATAACATACTGGAAAAATTTGGGTGTACTCAAAAAATAACATAACAGGATTTATCCTTGGTACACCTTTGCCTACCCCTTCGGGAAAAGGCGTGATGGTACCTATAAATATGTAATAAAAAATAATTATTATGTAAAATATAGAGTCGTTCTGATACGCGCGTCATTTTATGTGAGGTGTGAACGGAAAACTACATAAAAATGTTCTATGACAGGAATCTCGGTTTAAACCGAACTATTGTTCGTACAGTGTATCTAGACATATTACATATATTTTTTTTAACTTATGTAATTTTATCGATTGATTTTAATCAATTAATTGTTCAATTTTGTATACCAGATCCTGGTGAAACATGTGGACCTCATTTATTATTGCAATGTCATCTTGTATTACGAGTATGACCATGTTTCTTGCAAATAAATATCATTTCATTTCATAAAAATATTTAAATTATGTTGCTCGGTTCAAACCGAGCTCTCGTTTTTGCAGTGTACATAAAAATATTTAAATTATATTTTTCGCACTTGCCAACCCTAATCTGATGCCAAAACGAAGTTTATACAGCATCTCTACAGAACTCCTTTAATGCCTTTAAATCTCATCACGTTTACATCTTTATAAAGTCCGTTAGAAGCCAATCCCTTTGTAACCGGTCAAAGCTATACGTCCTCGTAACCTACTGTCTTTGCATTAATTTTTTTTTCACACACGGTCACTAATTATATATATTATTATAATGTATTTGTTGATCCTAAGTGCGTCCATGGAGAGGTATTTTTAAACAGCTTCTTAGAAAAACGGCTTGATATCTTTGAATTATTACAACGTGATACAAAGAGGTGTTCTTTGGCACCTTTGCCAGTTATTCATCCGCCAATTAGTCATGTGCACACATTACTGTGTTCCGGTCTGAAGGGCAATGTTACCAGCGACATTACTGGGCATGACGAGTTTCAACAACTAATATCTCAGGGTGACAGGCGCAGTGCAGTTCCGCGCAGAATTTAGAATTTTAAAACACTGGGTGGCACTGTGTCTGATATGGGCTATCATGATGCTTACCATCAGGCACCTGATTTGCTCGTCTTGTCACTGACTATAGTAAAAAAAAACAATTCTACTCCCCATACAAACTTTCCGATCAGCCATTGATATAAAGAAAAGGGAAGATGAGGCTGGTTTTTAAAAAATGGCAAGCTCAAATTAGGTCCCATTAGGTCCACGTACGTCACTAAAGTAAGGTCGTACAAGCGAATAATATTGTTTTCTCGGTCGCACTTCGGTCTTAGGTACGTCTTTCTATCTTTGTTGTTCATTATATTATGTCACTGTGCAAACTTCACACTGAGCAAATTGTACATGCCAGTTGTTGAGTAAGCGCTGGGAGAACGTATCCTATCTCTCCTTTTTTTTATATCAATGCGATCAGCTCATTCATTTTGTTTGTAGAGTAGAATTATTTTTTCAGTATTCATACATAACATAACATACATTCACGCCTTTTTCCCGAAGGGGTAGGCAGAGGTGTAACCCAGGACTCAGTCCCATAGTAGATACCACCCACATTTCGCCAGTATGTTATTGGTCCCATGTAATAGGGGGCGAGCCTATTGCCATCTACCGGGCACAGTTCCAGACTCCAGGCAATGATTGAGATAATTCCTAATGGAAAAATCCAATATTTAACACTGCCTGACCTGGGGATCGAACCCGGGACCCCTTGATTGGCAGTCGAGCATGCGCCCTCTACGCCACCGAGGCAGTCAACCTTTTTCAGTATTCGTTCTTTTCGAATTAACCTATAAAGTAGTTTAGTCTCAGAATTCAAAACGAAAGCTTAATTCTGATTACTAACATCAATGCAATTAGGCAGAAAAAGTAAACTATGTAATTACCAAGTATTTTCCAACTAAAGGGTAACTTTGCTTAAGTGGGCCTCGGTCGTTATTAAGTTAAGTAATTTTGCTGAGTCAGTAACTTCAAGTGAACCTAAATTAACTAAGATACAGTTTCAGCATAGTTTACTACTAAACTAGCTTAACTATGCGGCGCGATAGTACCTTTTTATTATTATTTTAAATATAGCGTCGTTTTGATACGCGCGCCATTTTTATGCGTTGCGTGAAAGGAATCACTATAATATTATATATTTATATATTATTATTATATATTATTTGTAGTGGTAGGCCTCTTTTGCAGGGGGCCGCCTGGGGAAGTACCACACCTTTGCCAGTTATTCATCCGCCAAGCAGTAATGTGCAAACATTACTGTGTTCCGGTATGAAGGGCAATGTTACCAGCGAAATTACTGGGCATGATGAGATTCAATAACTCATATCTCAGGGTGACAGGCGCAGTGCAGTGCGCGCAGAATTTTGAATTTTAAAACACTGGGTGGCATTGTGTCTGATATGGGCAATCATGATGCTTACCATCAAGCACGTGATTTGCTTGTCTTGTCACTCATTATCATAAAAAAAAAATTGTAGTGGTAGGCCTTTTTTGCAGGGGGCCGCTTGGGGAAGTACCACCACACAATACCGCCACATGAGACATCTCATGAGACACTAAAAACAATATCGATCACATCGGTTTTCGGTTGAAAAAAACTGTATCGAAATTGGTCTGTCTGATCTGATAGTCTATTCAACACAGCGGTACATACTCGTAACACAGTGGTACCCCTTCGTTATTCGGTCCTGGGTTTTAAATAAGTTTAGTATATTTTTTTTAAAAGGCACGTGCCCTTTTAAAAAATATTGTATGGATACCTTTCTAGTCCCATTCTCACATCTACCTACCCACGCATCTCCCACACAAAAGACACATTATACAAAATGATATTCCACAATTTGAACAAAACGCGTCTCAAGTTTCTTGTTTCCGAAAGGGTGAATGCGTCACTCGAACAAATACCCACATCCTGCCTTTTCTGCGCCTCTGCCACTTCAATCTTCACTCAGCTCTTCAATAACCAAATTGAACTTTATAAGCATTACAATACGGCGTTTCTTTTCGAGTTTTCTGAAACTTTTGCTCGTTTATTGTCACTCCTAATCTCTTAAAAGAGTCTGTGTTCTTGTTTCCTGGCTTTTATTTTACTTCTCCGACGAATGGGGGTTGTTCTTGTGGCTTCTAATTACGTAGCTCAAAGTAACGTTGTACTTAATTACTATTGATTTTTTAAGACTTAATAAGAATAAGACTGAAGTAGGAACCTTAAGTCTAAGAAAGGATAAAAGGTAACATGTGTTGCAAAAAGGTATAATAAAACTCAATCTACGTACCAACTGGTTAGGTTGGTTAGGTCAAAAGAAAGTACTGAGAAAGTCGCTAAAAATGTCGGCTTCCCATACAAATTATCGACCAGTTGTTCCTTTTTGTATGGCGAGTCAAAAAATTGTCTTGCGTATTTCGCAAGTTTTACTTTTGAAAATTATTAAGTTTGACAGATACACCCCCTTCATCATCATCATTTCAGCCATAAGACGTCCCCATGCTGAAGATAGGCTTCCCCCATAGATTTCCATCTAGTCCGGTTGAAAGCGGCCTGCATTCAACGTGTTCCTACTGTCTTTATCCGGATGCCCTACGCTGCGCTTGCCGGTCCATGGTCTCCATTTCAGGACTTTATAGCCCCATCGGCCATCAGTTCTACGTATTATGTGCCCTGCCCATTGCCACTTCAAATTGTTAATACCCTGGGCTATGTCAGTAACTTCCGTTCGTCTACGGATCTCCTCGTCTTTGATTCGATCTCGCAGAGAAATCCCAAGCATAGCCCTCTCCATAGCTCGAAGCGCTATTTTGAGTCCTCACTGGTAGCATGCACTGGTCGAAGACCTTTCGACTTGAGGCACTGAGGTATTTTGGACGAGTAGACATTGCGTAGGTTTCCGAATCCCCTTCAGTTGTTACAAAATGATCACAACGTGAACAACATGAACCAACGAAGTTTTAAATCATAGAAGGCTTACTTCCGAAAAAACATCCCGCCAGAATCAGCCCCGTAGGATCTTGGCCCCGGAATAAGCAACATTAAGCACCCAGCGACGTAACGGTCGCTGATTTGCATAGCGACGTAGCGACGTTTAGCTAAACAAATTAAATTTTAATTCTGTCCTGGCCGGTTTCGGCCTCGGCGACTCTGGACTCTCACGTGATGCGGCTACGATCGTGGGCGCGCATGTGGCTGAGGTATCCGATCCTGGCTTTAAACGTGCGTGTACAGACACTACACGTTAGGATACCATTTACATAGTTATATGTTAAATTGGAAGGTGGTCTGTTTTTAATATTGTCTCTCTTTGTGTCAAGTTCACACCTTCTCTGGTCTTCAAAGGATGACACTTTCTCCTTGACAAGCTGCCTCCACTGTGTCCAAAAAGCTAAACAAAATACAACAATAAACTGTGCTTAATTTTTTCCAATGTTGAAACGTAGCTGAGAAAATTAGTGTAGAGTTAGTGTTTTTTTTTTTCTGATACAGCTACAACGACATTTTTTTGTTGAAAATATGAGAGAAACTAGTGCATTTTACTTTATATTATGTAAGAATTAAGAATTTTTATTAATAAACATATCTGAAACCCATTAAAATATTTAAAAAATTGCTATTAAATAAATGTTATTAATAATTCAACCAAGTTCCAAGTTTCCAAGTTCGCAGATCCGCCTGCCAAGCTTAGTGAATATTGGCAAAATTTCCCTTAAAGGGAGGCCTAGATATAGGCCAACAGCAGTGGACTTCCAACGGCTGAAATGATGATGGTGACATCGATAAAAAGGAGGTACGGTTGACAATTCCTGCTCCTAATTCTCTAAGAATGCTGCAAATGCAGATTTTTCTACAAATTCTAATCAAAAGCTGCTGCTGTTCACATCAATAGATGAACCTTACACGACCCTTACCTGTATTGAATCTGAGAAATCCTTTGACTGACGACCGTGTTTGATTCCTCTAACAGTATACCTATACATTTCGACCAGCATTTCGATATAAATTAAATGAAATGACGTCACTGTAACCAATTTATTGATGTATTTATTAACCTTGGCGGCGTAGTGGTTCGTGCTACTGCAGTCATGAAGGGTTCTATAAGAAGGGTCAGGAAAAACGTGCAGTTAGATTTTCCAATAGCAATTTTTTCAATGCCAGTCCGGAGTCTGGTTATTTTGGGAGGGGGCGTCCAAAAAAATACCTTGAGTAACTGTGTAAATGAGGATATGCGTGTGCAAGGAGCTAGTGCAGAGATGACGGATGCTAGACTGGAATCGGGAGATGACGTGCTGTGCCGACCTTAACTAGTGTGGAATAAGGGCAGGAAGTTGATTATGCCAGCCCGGAGTCAATAACTGTTGCTGGTAGATGGCAATGGCTCATCCCCTGTATTACAATGGGACTTAAAAAGCATAACTGACAAAGTGTGGGTGAACCTACTATGGGACTGAGTCCTGGGTACACCTCTGCTTACCGCATCGGAAAAAGGCGTGACGTATCATCATCATCATCTCAACCATAGAACGTCCGCGCTGAACATAGACTTCCCCCATAGATTTTCATCTAGTCTGTCCACGTTTTGGTAGGACGTCCGACGCTGCCTTTGCTGGTCCGTGGTCTCCATTCGAGAACTTTACATCCCCATAATCCGTCCGTTGTACGTGCTACGAGCATGTGCCCTGCCCATTGCCACTTCTCTCCTTATTTCGGATTCGAACTAACAGTTCTCGTACCATAAGGTTTTTAAATTAAAATCCTAGAATCATAAATGTTGTATGAGAACCATTACTTTTCAGTTTACTTTTTCATTTGCTCCAAAGGAATAATGTATCTTCTATTTCTTTGCTAGTTCTATAATACCATCCCCATTTCCAGGTATCCTGGGTCCGCCGAAGAGGTAAAGGCAAGGACGAGATGCCAGAACTGCTGACAGTGGGTGCCGTCACCTATGCAGCCGACAACCGAGTGACAGTCGCTAGGAGGTACCCTGGCAACTGGAGGCTGCTTATCAGGGAAGTGAAGCCTGATGATGAAGGGATCTACGAGTGCCAGATATCCACACATCCGCCTAGAGTCAGCAAAACTTACTTACATGTTAATAGTAAGTATCGTAGCGTCTACGTCTACCCGAAGTTGCCATGAGAGCCGGCTTAGGGTTGTCAGATCCAGAGGACGGGCAGCAGCTCAAACTATCGAACTGCGCTTGCCAACCGGCCAAGCGCGGAGAGTATTGTTAAGACACCCCCCTTATAGGGGAGGCCTATGTCCAGCAGTGGACTTCCAACGGCAGAGTTGATGATGATGATGATTGTAGCGTTTGTGGCCTTTGGCACGTCAGACTTTAAGTGCCCCTGCTTAATAGTATCTCATAACATATAGGGTTATACATCCGGATGCTAACGTGCTTCGAAAGACACGTTAACACGTCCCTGTAGTCAACATAGACGATAATTGTAACTGCATTTCAACGGCATCGGGTGACTTGGAAACTCTGAAAACATCACGGTTGACCCCATATACCACAGACTCATTATAAAAAAAGGTTAATATTTCACCTTCAGTCAGAAGGCGTACACACATAGGCCTTCCCCAATACTACAACGCGCGGTTACTCGCCGTTTGTATGCACCGCTCCGTCAACTGACTCTCGTTTTTTTCATAGCGAACTTCCAAGAATCCCAGTTTTACTCGAGTGATGAGACGTTCACTACAAAAAATGTAGTTTACTACTGTTACTGTGTATTATATGTGTATTATATGTATTACTGTGTAGTTTACGTTTACTGGCGATTTCATTGCGATATAAATATATATATCGAATACATAGGCTTACTATGTTGGTAGGAAGCAGGGGAATACAAAACATCGATTATTCCATAGGATTGTGTCGAAAGGCTAAACGGCCCCCTTTCCTGCCTAGTGATAAGTCGGCCTACGCTTTGTCTTCATGTGTGTAAGCAAGTATTTATGGCAATTAAAAATATCGTAGCATACCAATGTGGTATTTAATAAAGAGAGACGTTTTTTGCACTTCATTTTTTTTTTGTGAAGACTGTCTTGTAGTATTTTGCCCTAAGAGTCATTTTGATATCCATTTGATAACGTCCTTTCAATAACATAACTAATGTTCAAACCTGTCGACGCATTTAGAAATCTAAAATTGTTAACAGAATTAAGGCCAGAATTATATTTGGTTATGGTTCTATTTCTTATTGTTAATTATTAATTCACCTAGCTTGAAATTAAGACGAAATGTCCCCGATTCCTCGTAACTGCTATACAAAACCGAAGAAAAATTACACCGTCCTATTTTCACCAGCCGAATCTCGCAAACTCCGCAATTAGTTAAAAAATGTTATTTTTCATTACATAAAAGAAAAACACCGTAAATTTTCGTTATACCAAGTTCTTATTAAGAAGCGTTGTCAACGGTGCTGACATTTTTGTATTTTTTGCGAGAACTTTGAGCTGGTAATCAAATTAGTTTGTCAACGGCACAGACGATTCAACCTAAAAACGACACATTAAGTTGAACGCGCCGAACGAAACGCATTTTAGTATTATTTAACCGAAATCTTATAAAACTTCGCACACCACAGATTCAGACGGATTGACGCGGACAGTATGTGCTAGATGTGCGTCCACCTTTAATGGCAATATACTTTCGCCAAGGTTATGCAGTGATAACGCATAACAACCGGCCTCCTATTATATTTCTCACTAGATTCAATGTTTGACATGCCATGAACTATTATGACATGTTTAAAGTCAACCGGTGTCAGGCGCAGTGCAGTGCCGCGCAGATATTTGAATATTAAAACACCGGGTGGCACTGTGTCTGATATTGCCAATGATGATGCTTACCATCAGGCACCTGATTTGCTCGTCTTGTCACTCACTATCATAAAAAACAAATCTAATAAAAACTAGCTTACCTCATACACCACCTCAGCACACCGCCACATATTAGCGATCTTCTTTTCACTCTAAAATTCTGGTATCTTTATGTTGAATTATATTATCTGTGGCTAAAGGTGACTTTGCTTAGGAACGTATTCTTGTTCTTTGTTATGAAATATGCCTTTGGTACAAGCTTTGCGTCACATTCTAGGTATATTCTGTTAACTCTATCTAGAATTTCAAACGCGTCAGCGGTGAAATTTATCAAAATTGATGAACGACCTGTCGAGATTTTCATATATTATCTTGCTTTCGTGGCTTTACTGTAATATCTTAAACGATATTTCGATCATGTCTGTATATTGTAATCTGCAGTGGTAGGTAATCTTTGCTAATTTGTGTAGTGGTAGGCCTCTTTAGCAGGGGGCCGCCTGGGGAAGTACCACACCTTTGCCAGTTATTCAGCCGCCAAGCAGTAATGTGCAAGCATTACCGTGTTCCGGTCTGAAGAGCAATGTTACCAGCGAAATTACTGGGCATGACGAGATTCATAACTCATATCACTCATGACAGGCGCAGTGCAGTGCCGCGCAGAATTTTGAACTTTAAAACACTGGGTGGCACTGTGTCTGATATGGGCAATCATGATGCTTACCATCCTACCTGATTTGCTCGTCATGTCACCTGCTATCATAAAAAAAATATTATAAAGGTGAAAGTTGGTATGGATGATTGTTACTCTTTCACGTCAAAACTACTGAACCGATTGGATTAAAATTCGCACAAGGGGCACACTGAAAAGTTTTTAGAATAGGCCAGAAAGAGAAGCAGCCAATGAAAGATATCATATTTAATTTTCGAATTAGGAACTTTTTGGGAATCCGTTTGCTTTTTACTTTTTAAATTGATGCCAATTTGTAAAAACAAATGACATGGGAGTTTTGGCGGGAAGGAAAGTTCTCTTAAACGGTTTTGCTGTAGCTATACCTATTATTAGGTTGTTACCTTTTGCCCCTCGTTGACTCTTAGCTTTTTAGCTGATAATATTTTGGCACAGCGTGATACGGTGACCCTTGGGGAAAAGAGGCTTTTACTATTCAATAAATCAAAAACGGTGACGTCATGGAAGACAAAATTCCCTGCTAAACTTGCTAGCTTTTTCTTATAGCGCTTCTATAATATTTTTATCGATATGCTATACATACAAATAACGTTACATACTTAAAAACTATGCATTATTTCTTTTGTTCATTTGAAAAATTGTGTGTTCTTATCGATAAACGTTATCTTATCTTACCTTCCTGGTTTTAAGGTAATAACATATTTTGGCCACTTTTTAACGAGTAAAGGAACGAAGAACTAGGGATGCGAAGTAACAATACCGAGTGCCGTACAAAGATTAATTTATTTTAAAACCTACCCACATTGTTTTAATTAAATAATTGTATGAATTTTAATGTTACTATTAGTCATATTCTGTTGACATCAATAGTTAGGAAGATGTAATGGAGAAGCCATGGCTCCTGACACACAGTTTCTAACTAGTTCAGGAGTCCATGGATACATTCAAGTGGATGTAACATTTTTATGTCAATAAAGATTATTTATTATTATTATGTCGCTCAAAAACATGGGATAGACCCGGTCTTCGGATAGGCGTGCAAGAAGACCATTTTTTTTTAAGTCCAACGTGCAGAGGCCCCTTTAAGCTTTTAATCTAAAGGTAATATAAGGCGCCTATCGGGGTCCAACTCTGAAACCATCTAGTTTTTTTTTAAGATGAGCTCAAAGACAGCCCCCGCTTGGTACAATGACTATTGTGAATGGATGGAAACTACTTGATTTGTCTATAGGTATGATTTCTAGATGGATGGTAACCGGGCTATTGCTAGAGACTCCGGCACCTGCCACTTCCGTCTCTAGGTGAAATATGACGGCAGGCGATGACTCGCCGCTCACTAAACGGACCGCCATTAATTATTATTTTTATTAATAGGTACTAGGTACATTCCTACCTGTACGAGTGGATATATCGCCTAGGATCACCTACCTACTCAGATGCCTATTCTTATGACATTTTAATATTATCCTGCTAATATTATAAATGTGAAAGTTTGACAGGATGGATGGATGAGGGGATGGATGTTTGTTACTCTTTCACGCCAAAACTACTATACCGATTGGTGTGAAATTTGATATGTAAGTAGCTTAGACACTGCATTAACACATAGGGTGCTTATACTATTCCTAAGGGGGATTTCAAGATTATTTTGTATATAGATAATATTATAAGTTTAAATTAATATAAGGGTCCGTTACCTACAATTGTTTAATATTCAAGCACATTCTTGTTGCAAAGCGTATTTTATTTTCTTAGAATAAATAATTTTATCGGAAATAACGAGGCCCTATAAGGCAAAACTGATCAGGCTCACCACCCGTTTTCGTCACACGGCTGTACCTCATAAATAATTTATACAGAACGACCCTACGACGTTTTTAGCAAGGCATGTAATTTGTCACAGCGGTCATCTGGCGACCAAATGCTACTGACCCAAACTGCTGATTTCAGCCACTGAATACACAAAAAGGAAATGTGTTTCGGGACAATATCGCTGAAATAAATCACTTATCTTCGAATCAAAGGACGTGAAAGGAATTCTAATGCTTCCGTTTATGGAACTTAGTGTAGGACAAGGTGGGGCACTTCCCCCTTCAATCTGGCTAAAGCCTAAATTCTGGAAATTATGTCGTCATTAGCCGAATAATTAGAGAATCTGTTTACGTTGGTATGTACCTATACTTGCAAGGAGTAACAAATAGGTGTAGTTATTATAATACTAAACAAGGTGTCTGAATTTCAAGACGCGCAAATATAATTTTGGCTTCCCATACAGTCCCATACATCAGCTGATGGGAAGTTGAAAAAATGTTCGTGATTATTCAATTTAATAAAAATGCAAGTGGTTTAGTTTGAAGGGT
The DNA here is from genome assembly GCA_947063395.1 of Hemistola chrysoprasaria. Lineage (NCBI taxonomy): Eukaryota > Metazoa > Arthropoda > Insecta > Lepidoptera > Geometridae > Hemistola > Hemistola chrysoprasaria. The sequence continues at coordinate 2,384,785 of OX346725.1, forward strand.
AGATTTACCTCCTTAAGTATGTGAAAATTGATGCTCCGATGATTTAAGGACACGGAATCTTTCCTCACTTAACAATAATAAAAAATAAAAAGATTCTTCAATATTCTTCACTGCGTAAATACTGCTGGCTGCATTAATTTAGGTACTGCATTCAAGCCCAAAACTCTCTCGACCTAATTGGCAGGACCCACAGGAATGACCGAGCAATACGTGTAATGTCTTTTACAGGTCTATCAGATACGTAGTAGGTCTTTTACATAGTTATTTCTAATATTAACTCTTCAAGGCAAACCTGAGTACGCCCATGTTCCGTTCCAGGGTCAATGACGACCTTTCATAAACTATTCCTGAAAGAGGAATCTTAGTGTGTCCTCTAGTCAAAAGGAATGTTTAATGGCAGGGGAAATGACTTCTGTATCGTAAATATTCTTCTCCTTCCTTTGAAATAATTATTACAGTAAATAAGGGTTTGGTATAATTTTCGTTGAGGACGTTCGGCGTTTATTGAAATGGCGTGATCTCTCCGAATTGCAAGAAATTCTTGAGATTGTTATTATTTTCCCTAATGTATAAAGAGTTTATTTCATCATCATCATCAGCCGGAAGACGTCCACTGCTGAACATAGGCCTCCCCCATAGCGATCTATATCATATACTAAGGGGGATTTTGCTGTAATCAACACACTTTGCAGGCGGCTTGGTGATCGCGGTAGTTGGTGCTGGAGAGCGCTACTACCCACTCTCCGAATATGTCTGCCGGGATGAAAAAGGGGTGGTGTCATTTATTATATAGCCGGGCCACACGGCCAAATAATGTATTTATTAAATGCTTAAATTCTATTATGTAAGCGTACGAGAATTGTCAAGCGAATGCCCTCCTCCCTCAGCAGTTACATGAACAATTTGTTCATTTAGAACAAATTCTCAGAATTGTATCTTATAGTAATCTTATAGTCGTCTAGCTGTGCCCCGCAGCTGCACCCGCTGAAAAGTACATTAATATGTTTTATTCTCTATCTAAGCTAGATACCAAATTTCAGCCCAACCGGCTTAGGAGCTTTGACTTGTAGACATAACGATCGCAAAAATAACAATTATATAAGTACTAGCGACCCGCCCCGGCTTCGCACGGGTAGCAGAAGTAGGTATAGTGAACGTTTAACAGGAGTAAATTCGTGATACATTGTATTTTAATAGATATAACCCTAATGGTTTACGCAGCGCACGCAAATTAATGACTATTTCTGTTACAATGACCAAACCTTAACACATGTATAAATTTATCGTGGGCTATTTTGAAGATATTGATAAGTACTACAAACCCCTAGTACATTCCTTTATTCTACCACCAATACTTTTCACATCGCATGCATATAATGACTTTCGATTATTGTGACTAAACCAAAATAGATGGATATAATGTCCGTAGACTATTTTGTAGATATTGGTAAATACTACAAACTCCTAGTACATTACGATTTACATTGTTTCAACGCAATAAGCTGATATTTGAAGCAACCTTTAAGGTTAAATAACCTCACACACACACACACACACACACACACACACACCCCAACGTACTACATAGACGTCCATATACTCCAACCACACACACCTTAACATACTACTACACAGACGTCCATACACTCACGCACACGTCCATACACCCCCACACATACATACATACATAAAAAATACACACATTATGGTTGACTAACTCGTATAATATTATGTATGATAATATGCTATTTTTCTGTATACTGTCCTAATTTATATTTTTCATGTGTAAATTATTATTCTAATCCCGCTTTGTACTATTTTTGCTTACTCGACTAACACCCATGTTCGAGCAAGGGATATGCTGAAAACCAGCGCTGCGCAGGATTATCTTGCGCAGCACAAAGCTGAGCATATCCCTATTGCCAGAAAAATATGTAATCCTTACTGCTATGGGGCATTATTGAACCACATATTGTTTTCGCCATACTCGTGCCGTGAAATAATTTGCCTTGGTAAATACATAATGGGTGCACTAATGCCTCAAATTTTATTTTACTTTATGTTTAGCTACTCTGTTTACGTTTTCTGTCAATAAACAATTTATTTATTTATTTACTTTAATCTACCACCGATAGTTTTCACACCGCATGAAAAATAATCACTGCTTCGATTATTGTGACTAAACCAAAAAATATGGATATAATCTATGTATACTGTTTTGTTTTGTGGGACGTCCTCCCACAAGGTGGACAGACGATCTGATAAGTACGGCAGGAGCACGCTGGATGCAGGCCACTTACAACCGGACTGGATGGAAATCTAAGGGGGAGGCCTATGTTCAGCAGTGGACGTCCTATGGCTGAAATGATGATGAATGATGATGACTGTTTTGTAGGTATTGATAAGTACTACAAACCCCTAGTACATTACTTTACTCTACCACCAATAGTTTTCACACCGCATGAAAAATAATCACCGCTTCGATTATTGTGACTAAACCAAAAAAGATGGATATAATCTATGTATACTTTTTTGTAGGTATTGATAAGTACTATAAACCCCTAGTACATTACTTTACTCTACCACCAATAGTTTTCACACCGCATGAAAAATAATCACTGCTTCGATTATTGTGACTAAACCAAAAAAGATGGATATAATCTATGTATACTGTTTTGTAGGTATTGATAAGTACTACAAACCCTTAGTACATTATTTTACTCTACCACCAATAGTTTTCACACCGCATGAAAAATAATCACTTTTTCGATTATTGTGACTAAACCAAAAAAGATGGATATAATCTATATATACTGTTTTGTAGGTATTGATAATTACTACAAACCCCTTGTACATTACTTTATTCTACCTCCAATACTTATTACAGCGCATTCATATTATGTCTATTTCGATTATTGTGACTAAACCAAAATAGATGGATGAAATATCCGTGGACTATTCCAAAACTAAACCAAAAAAGATGGATATAATCTATATATAATGTTTTGTAGATATTAGTAAGTACTACAAACCCCTAGTACATTATTTTATTCTACCATCAATAGTTTTCACAGCGCACGCAAATTTATAAATATATGTGACACCTTGGTTCACAATTATGCAGTTTTCTTACGGATCCCTAATATTTTTCAAAATCTCATATAGTCTATGTCACTCACACTGAATTAAGCTATCCATAAGTGAAAGAATTTTTAAAATCGGTCCAGTAGTTTCGGAGCCTATTCGTTACAAACAAAAAAACAAAAAAACAAAGTTTCTCTCATTATAATATTATAGTATAGATATTAGTATAGATAACATTCAGTGACTTTAAGATATGTAAACGCTGTCGTTTAAGTTTTTTTTTTTGTTAATTTACTAAAATATTCACATAGAATTTTCCACTATAACTAACCAGTTTTCATCTCCAGCGCCTCAAGTGTGGGTGGTAGACGAAGCGGGTGGACCTCTCCTAGAGAAGTACTACGAAGCCGAGTCAACGTTGGCGCTGGTGTGCAGGGCTCGGTACGTGGAGACACCAGCCGTGCTTACCTGGCTGCATGAAGGCAGGGCCCTTAACGCTGACGTCACTAGAGGAGGAATTAGGTGATATATAGCTTCTTTTTATTTTATAAGTGCACTTTTTTATGACAGTGAGTGACAAGACGAGCTAATCAGGTGCTTGATGATAAGCATCATGATTACCCAAGTTCTTAAAACAAAAGCGAGTGACAGGACTTTTTTCTGTTTTTTGTTTTGGCTTGTAACTCTTGCGCGTTGAGTCGCCTATTGCCTTGGGCCCTGTACCCCTATATCTTTAGTCTATAATCTAACTTAGAGCTTGCAAGTATCACCGAAAGACTAAGGCTGGGTTTTTTGATCACTGGTTAAGTCGACCAATGGTAAAATTTTTGGACAAATAGTTAAAATTCGACAAAATTCGTTTTTTTATCCTTGGTTAAATATTTTTTTCCATACGATTTTAACAATTGGTTAGAAATTTAACTATAGTTAGTTTGACAAATGGTTAACTTAACCGTAACTAACGATCAAAAAACCGGCCCTAAGAAGACCGTTACTAAGTTGTTTACAATTGAAAATCATGTCGTAACTCCTTTCAAATACTACAGTAGCCAACATTGATTTGAAGAAAAGGGGAGATAGGGTACGTTCTCTCAGCGCTTATTCAACAACTGGTACGTGCAATCTGAAACAATAAATATAGAAAGACGAACCTAAGACCGAAGTGCGAACGAGACAACAATTTACTGACGTACGTGGACCTAATAGGACCTTATTTGAGCTTTCCATTTTCGAGAAGCCAATACCTTATCTTCCCTTTTCTTTAAATCAATGGTAGCCAATAATCTTGCTTTCTCTTCGCCTATTTCTCTTCCCTATGCTCAATCAGATCGATACTTTTCCATCGCTTTTATAGTACCATCCAATATTAATAGAGTCTACTACAAACACGGCATAATAACCGGTTGTGCTACGTTTCTATTGAAATATTTCACGGTTTTATTTTCCTATATCAAGGTATCTGGGATTGCTTATAAATAAACAATGTGAACGTCCCGTTCCGGGCTCCCACGCAAGCACTTCACCCCAAACTTTTAGCTAGACATTTATGAAATTTTAAATATATAGGTACGGTCAAAACGCATCTTGACGTGGTTGAAACGAAGCTTCACGTTCATGCATAATTTTTAACCACAAATTACTATATTGCTAAGTATTACTTATTAAATTACAACAACATTTTTTAATTGTTTTTCCATTTTTTTTACTTTAAACCTACTCGTATATTGTTGTCTTAACTTTCGTCACCAAAATGGAAGTTTAATGTCTGTCTGTGACATCGTGGCTCCTGTCATACAAAATAGACGAATTTTGATGCGTTAATGCTGACGTGAGTGACATTGTTTTTAAGGTTTCTTTGTGTGTCATGCATAATTTTTATCCACAAATTTATAGAATATCGCTAAGCATCATTTAATTAATCACAACATTTTTTAATTGCCTGAATTGTATTTCAATGTTTATTAGTTTAAACCTACTCGTAATAATAATGTAATTGTCTTAACTTTCGTCACCAAAAAAGAAGTTTGATGTCTGTCCGTGACATCGTGGCTCCTAAACGAATGGACCTTTCATAAAAAAAAGATATTTTGATGCGTGCGAGCTGATGTGATTGAGATGGTTTTTAACGTTTCTTTGTATCGGGGCTACTTTTTATTTTTGAAAAAATGCCATTTTCGAGTGTTTTCGCTTTAAATGAACTACTTAGTTTCAGAAAACTTTTTTAATGATTAGTTAGTATAGCGATTTTATGTTTACTGTGTTTTATTGTGTGTTTTGTGTGATTTTACTGCAGAATTTAGTAATAAATAAACTTATAATAAATTACAATTATTGGCACACACGTTATTGGTCAGCTAAACAAAAACAGCAGCTTTCGGGGCCTCAATTTAAATATTTGAACATTGAATATTTTTCTTTGGGAAATGAAATTTTCACGAAAGAAATTCAATATTCTCATGCCAGCAAATGTATTCGGCTCGACTCATGTTAAAGAGGAAAAGTTATCCGATTGAAATTTTTGTCGTCCAGATTGCATTGTAAATGTATGGAGAAAATTAAAAGAGATTTTGTTTGAAATGGAATTAATGAGAACCCTCCCGCAGGATTAGTTCGAGGCGGTTTCGGTTGACATAAGAGCCTTTTTAGCAGTAGACGCCTTTCGGTTCATCATCATCATCATCTCAGCCATAGGACGTCCACTGCTAAACATAGGCTCCTCCATAGATTTCCATCCAGACCTGTTTTAAGCGGTCTGCATTCAGCGTGTTCCTGCCGTCCTTATCAGATCGTCTGTCCACCTTGTGGGTGGGCGTCCTACGCCACGCTCGCCGGTCCATGGTCTCCATTCGAGAACTTTACAGCCCTATCGGCCATCAGTTCTACATGCTATGTACCTTGCCCATTGCCTCAACTCGCTAATCCGCTATATCGGTAACTTTCGTTCATCTGATTTCTGATTCGATCTCGCAGAGAAATCCCGAGCATAGCCCTCTCCATAGATCGTTGCGCTATTTGGAGCTTACTGATAAGGCCCACAGTTAAGACCACGTTTCAGATCCGTAAGTCATCTCTGTTTACACAGTAACAGGTCTATTAATACAATATTTAATCAAGTTTCAACCTAATAATCTCTTACTAAACTATTTTCAAATAAGTATAGCTATAAGGTGATGTGTGGGTAACTTACTTATCTTTCTAATGAAATTATTAATATCCTTATAGCTGCTGTGTTCTACCTTCATTGTACTCTAACTCCTAAGGAAATAATAACTTTAAACATGTTAAACATGTTCGCTAACAATTAATGTTTAAAGGAATTTAGTTTTTTCCTAATGGTACAGTCACGAACATTCATAATGTTATGTTAACGTTTTTCTAATTCATATCTACAAAGTAACAGTGTCATCGGGATTAGAATATGATAAAAATATTTATTTTCCCGACCGAGTTCGAGTCTAGAGTCAGGAACTGTGCCCTTAGATGGCAATAGACTCGCCCCTTATTACATGGGACCAATAACATACTGGCAAAATATGGGTGTACATACTGTAGGGTTGATGTTATTTTGTGACGCGCATGCTACGGATTCTGTGAACGTTTTGGTGGTTTTATGGAAAGTATTAATGGCAACGTGTGATTTCACGGAGATCTATGGCATGTGCGAGGGCGCGATGGCAACACAGGGAGGTGGATGCCAGCGCGACAGATGATTGTAGAGCGAGATTGAAGATGGTGGCCTTGAAATAAATCATGTAAAATATGCTGAAGTGTTCGAGTATTATTTAATGGAAAAGGCACGTTTACATCCCAGAAGTGGTCAAATACCCACAATAAACCTATGAAGTGGTACTGTGACCTGGTTCGTGCCCAGATCTGAGATTTTTAAATATCGTGACGGTCAGGATTCTGACAATATGTCGGCGAATTTTCGCTTATGGATATTGGAAAACGTACGTACGTAATTGTATTTAATTTATATGGAAATAAAATAAAAGTTATATGGATCGTAGGAAATAAAATCACACCTCGTTGTGACCTACATAAAAGGTATTGTTTTTGCGATGTCTATTTGTTGAAAATTTTGACAAATATCTAATTGTCATAAATTTTACATAATCGTAAAATCTGTGAAAAATCTGAAGGAAAATGATAAAATTGCTAATGAATTATAATTAATTTCTTCGTATATGAAATGTAGGACTAGTAATAATGTGGTGAGTGAGTGATTATTGTTGGCACGCGTATTTGGTGGAATAGGCTTTGTTTGATAGCGTTATTTAGGAGGAAATGCAAGTTCAGTGTTTCTGACCAAGTTTGTCCAAGTTTCAGACACGATGAAGGAGAGTAAATTTCGTTCATGTACTCAAAGCCGAAGAAGTTTTCGGTCAAACGGTGTGTTTCAAGCGTCGGGATCACAGAATAAAGCGCCGGGTTCGGCGCGCGGAGTTCGGGTTTACGGCCCGATTTTTTGTGACAAGATTCTCGAAGCCGTAGCTGGTAACGGCCGAGTGGTACTAATGGAGATGAACGTCAGGCTCTGCGCTCAACGCGCGTCAGATGGGAGTGGTATCTACGCCGGGCTTTATGTGTCCGTCTTCGCGGCGCATGGACATAGCGCACCCGAGTTTCAGCAAGGACCGAGCAAAGGTCACCTATTATTTGTTTTTTCTATAGAGGTCAATAAGTCAATTCCTAGGTGGGTCTAAGTATTAAATGTTAGAATATTTTCAATGACAGTCATGAGTCTGGCACTGGACCCGCCCGGTAGATGGCAGTTGACTCGCCCCTACGGTTTGATTTTTAGACACACAATTAGCTGAGATTAGTGCCTACTATTAGATTGTGTTTTGAGTACACCCCTGCCTACTCATTTGAAGAAAATGTACGATGTTATTTTGACCTATTTATCTGGAGAAGTTCGAAAATGTCGGATTAACGATAAAGATTTTGGCATAATAAATAAGTATAGAAAGAGATGTAATTTGTAGGTTGATGAAATATTATGATAGGTGGCTGGGCACTGTGACCTGTATTGCGTCAGCACTATGGTCGCTAGTACTATGGTATTTTATGGTTATGAATAACCTACTAGAGAAAATTTTATTAAATTTTAATGTAGACAATAGAGTATGAGCCCAATTTAAATGATGTATGTATCAACAATCGGAATATTTCGGGAGATTGTTGAATGGATGTACGAATGGGACTACAGACGTATGTAGTGGGTGCATTTCACACAAATAAATAATATAGATGCTGTAGTTTCAGTTTTCCCTGGGGATGGCCAGAGGAACAAATTAAAGAATAAATGAAAAAGTTTTATTAAGATCAAATAAAACAGGTATAATGTAATATAATGTGGTGGAACTGTGAGTCGCTTGGTCGAGCGGAGACTGGCTCTATTGAAGAGGGGTTTGATGGCGGCTGGATCGAGCAGAGGATTGGTCCTCTTGGCGCTGGACGGCGGTAGACGAAACACCGATGGATGGAATTGGGATCAGATCCCTAGCCGGGGCTCTACAGCCGGTCTGTAGCGCAGTCGATGGGTGTGTGGTAAGAAAAAAAAAAAAACCCTGGGAACACTAATGAGTGGGTATAACACCAGGTAATAAGAGAAGTATGGGGTAAAGGTTGATGTTTATAAGCAAAGTTATTTATGGAATTTTCTAATGGAAAATTCGGAGGAAATCGCACTTTAAAACATGAGGGGTTTAAAACCTTTATCTTCTTAAGGTGAGAGAACATGGCTTGTTTGTAAGATTTTGGTGAGAATATGCTAATTTGTATTTGGCGTGACACGTGTGAAAGGCTACTTTTCGGAACCAAAATTGTGTAGGAAATCGGTGCATTCCGTCGCATGGAAGAGCGATTTCGGACCTTCCTCGCACAGCGCACGAGCTTAGAAACTTATGGTTTTTTTCTTCAAGACTACTCCGAATGAACATCAAAATACCTATGATCCCACGTTGAGGGATGAAATCGCTTGTGAGTCCCGTCATCGAGAACCAAGATTAATCTAGTCAATTTTGTAATCGATTGGAATAATAATTTGAAAAATTATGTACGATTACAGTATTGCATTTAAGGGGGTAAATAATTTAGATTTTCGGTTCCTTTTCCTGACAACGCTAAATCGAGACTCGAGACGATTAGATGATTATTTGTAAACAAAAACAATGATAAAAGATGAGGTAATACTATAGTCAAAAAATCGATTTGTGATTCCATAATCGATCGTATTTATAGAAATTGCAAAATGGTCAACTGCTCGAGGTCACAGACTGATCAACTACTATACGTTTGTTCACCGCGCTTGCACAGATTAGGATGCTACGGTACCAAGAAAATAAGGTTACACGAAATGCACAAATAGTTTTGTTGCTATGTAGTGGTCTAGTCAAGGCAACCGAGGGTTGGCGAGAGCTAGTTTACAGTATAAGACAGTATATATACGTATACTATTTGTGACAGGAGTTTCCGTTCAATATTAGGTAACGAAAATATTTGTACAATATTTACAATGCATGTTATGTATCTGCATATATACGTGTATTGAATACTCAAACCAAATTTCTTATATATTAATAATATAATTCCTTAATAGTTTTAGCATCAAGTTTTAAGGTAAATTGTGTTTGATAAAATAATTCGGGGACCCTGGATGGGAAAATGAGTTTTAAAATTCCACAATTTTCAGAACAAATTTAATAGGTAATACTGATTTTGGGTAGTTTGTGTCCAGAATAGAGACCAATGAGTTGGACCGATGATATCATATTCGTTAGTACTTGATGAGATTGACAAAAGCTGTGTTTTTTTTTGCCCAAAGTAAACGGTATTACAGGTTTTCGTTTTGAAAAGAGATAATGGTTACATCACAACTGGTTGTCTATAATATTATTTGAGGAGCTTACATCTAAATACAGGCTATATATACAAGGAATCCGAATACTCTTTCCAAAAGGCACTTCCTGTATTATTGGTTGTCAAGTATTGATTTGTACTATTTATAAGACCTTTTTGTAAGGAGGTAAGGTAAACTCAGTTGTCAAGTTTTTCGTGGCGTCTTTTAGAGAGTTACAACTGCCCCGGTAGCACAGTGACCAGGGGAAACGAACCAGGGGGTTAGAACTTGACAGTAGATATGCAATGTTCACGCGCGAGAGAAAACACGTTTTCTCCACGGCGTGCTAGGCGGGCTAGAGCAACTAGTTAGTTGGTAGGTACCAACCTATAGTTTGTGAAACTTTAGGCGGGGAAATTAAATATATATTGCATAAATTATGAATAAATCATCAATATATATATATATAGGTACAGTATGTTTTGCCAGTTTCTCTAAAATTCATAAGAAATAATACTAATAATACTATTACTCCAGGATAAAAGAATTGAGATTGGTTTGAAATTATTTATTTGCAAATAGTTTTCTTTACTTTTGTAGGATTTTTCCTCGGCAATCTAAGGTTTTCGTTCTTGTCTATTGTTGCGAACATTTGAGAATAGTTCTTAACAAACAGCCTAACCTACATTATGTATAAATAAGCCTGTCAAAACCTGTCAAGTTATTCAGCCTTATAAACAGGGGCCCAAAAAAAAAAAAAAAAAAAAACCTTTTGGTCCACAGAAAAAATAGCTCGAATGCATTATCGACAGCCTCGATGGCACAGATAGTAGTAACTCTGCTTTCTGTGCCGCAGGCCCCGGGTTCGATCCCCGGCCAGGTCAAACAATTGTGTGCATGAACATGTCTGTTTGATTTGTGTCTGGGTGTTATAAGATTATATAAGTATGTATATCAGTCATCTGGTTACCATATAGTACAGGCTTATAGCCTAGTTTGGGACCAGATGACCGTGTGTGGAAATTGTCCCATATTATTATTTTTTTTTTGTTGTACTACAATAAATACCTTTTTGACTTCGGTGGAATTTCTTTATAGTAAAAGTTCATACCGGAGAACTGAGGCTATGTATACATAAAAGGCAGTCTTTTTATTGACTATACGTTTAACCGATATAATGCGAAAATAAACCGGTTTGGTTTGGAACATAATACATACTCCACGTGGTTTTCCAAGTTACAGTTGTGGTCAAGAACTATATCTGGGAAATCGAGTCTGATTCTGCAGACTTGTTTAGATCTAAGAGTTTCAGTAGTTTGAGAAACAGGTAGTGGCTGATCTTAGTAATCTCAGCATGACAGTGGGAAAAACTGACACGAATAAATGAAAGTACAGAATCAAGTGAAATAAGCAAAGTTTAAAAGTTGATTACAAATAATCAGAGTAATATAAGATCTATTATAGGACACAATGAAGAAATTGTGATCCATATGTTTGTTTTTCCTTTAAGTACCTATATATATAGAGCGGGTGGTTAATAAACACCCGAAGAAATAGGCAATAGGCTCGCCCCCTATTACATGGGACCAATAACATACTGGCGAAATGTGGGTGTATCTACTATGGGACTGAGTCCTGGGTACACCTCTGCCTACCCCTTCAGGAAAAAGGCGTGAAAAAGGCGTGAAAAAAAAAAAACGCGTGAAAGGCGTTGAATGTTATATGTTTATGTTATGAAATTCAATGAACGTAGTTAGTAGCTGAGGGCATTAAATGCTAGTTACGAAAGATAATAAAAAGAGAAAGAAGTAATATTATTAAGGACCTCTTAGAGTAGTAAGCAATAAGTAAGAATCTTTTTGCTACAGAGAGAATTTTATTGTTTCAGTTATCGGTTTTCCGTGAGCGGGCGGAAAACGGCAAGAAACAGGTGATCAATGGAAAGATATGACGACGATACCCTAGGTAGAGGGTCGTCGAGTGAAGATACCCTAGGTGGAGGGTTAGACTCGAGGAGGGATACCCTAGGTGGTGGGTTGACCTCGAAAAAGGATACCCTAGGTGGTGGGTTGAACTCGAAAAAGGATACCCTAGGTGGAGGGTTAGACTCGAGGAGGGATACCCTAGGTGGTGGGTTGAACTCGAAAAAGGATACCCTAGGTGGAGGGTTAGACTCGAGGAGGGATACCCTAGGTGGTGGGTTGACCTCGAAAAAGGATACCCTAGGTTGAGGGTTAAGCATAATGAATGATACCCTAGGTGGAGGGACGTCGAGTGAAGATACCCTAGGTGGTGGGTTGAACTCGAAAAAGGATACCCTAGGTGGAGGGTTAGACTCGAGGAGGGATACCCTAGGTGGTGGGTTGACCTTGGAAAAGGATACCCTAGGTTGAGGGTTAAGCATAATGAATGACACCCTAGGTGGAGGGTCGATTTCAAGGAACGGAACCGAAGTGATGGGTCAGGTGGAGAAGGAGCAGCAGGTAGAGAAGGAGAAACAGGTGAAGACGGAGCAGCAGGTAGAGAAGGAGCAGCAGGTGGAGAAGGAGCAGCAGATGGAGAAGGGATAGCTGGTGAAGAAGGAGCAGCAGGTAGAGAAGGAGAAACAGGTGAAGACAGAGCAGCAGGTAGAGAAGGAGCAGCAGGTGGAGAAGGAGCAGCGGGTAGAGAAGGAGCAACAGGTAGAGACGGAGCAGCAGGTAGAAAAGGAGCAGCAGGTGGAGGAGGAGCAGCAGATGGAGAAGGGATAGCTGGTGAAGAAGGATTAGCAGGTAGAGAAGGAGCAGCAGGTGGAGAAGGAGCAGCAGGTGGAGAAGGAGCAGCAGGTGGAGAAGGAGTAGCAGGTGAAGAAGGAGCAGCAGGTGGAGAAGGAGCAGCAAGTAGAGAAGGAGCAGCAGGTGGAAAAGGAGCAGCAGGTGGAGAAGGAGCAGCGGGTGGAGATGGAGTAGCAGGTGAAGAAAGAACAGCAGGTAGAGAAGGAGCAGCAGGTGGAGAAGGAGCAGCAGGTAGAGAAGGGGCAACATGTGAAGACGGAGCAGCAGGAAGAGAAGGAGCAACAGGTGAAGACGGAGCAGCAGGTAGAGAAGGAGCAGCAGGTGGAGAAGAAGCAGCAGTTGGAGAAGGAGTAGCAGGTAGAGCAAGAAGCTGCGTGTAGACACTCGACGTAATGGAAATTCATTGTTTTTGTCGGAATCGTTGTAAAGATAATAATGGAGGCAAAAAGACAGTCTAGCAAGGGAAGCCGGGAGCAAGTCAGTTAAATAGAAACCTAGAACTAGCCCAGAGTACATCTAAAAGCCGAAGTTTATGATGTAAACAAGGAGTAACAATATTCAGCCATACTCAATAATCAGCAATTCAAGATGAGATAATATTCCGTGCTGATTAAGATATTTTTATTTGTTTTGTATAATGTTTTCTAAATGGTTTGTCTGTGTAATATTTTGTACAATAGTTACATTATACTCTGGCCTTAGTGTAGGGTTATTATACGAGTATAATGCGTGTATGGGGGCATACACGTTGTCAGGTTGGCCGAGTGTAGGGTTGATGTTATTTTGTGACGCGCATGCTACGGATTCTGTGAACGTTTTGGTGGTTTTATGGAAAGTATTAATGGCAACGTGTGATTTCACGGAGATCTATGGCATGTGCGAGGGCGCGATGGCAACACAGGGAGGTGGATGCCAGCGCGACAGATGATTGTAGAGCGAGATTGAAGATGGTGGCCTTGAAATAAATCATGTAAAATATGCTGAAGTGTTCGAGTATTATTTAATGGAAAAGGCACGTTTACAATACTATGGGACTGAATCCCGTGTACTCCTCTGCCTATCCCTTCGGGGAAAAGGCGTGATTGTATGTTAGATTGTAGATGTTTTAGTTTCTTTGTCGGGCCAAATCCCTAATTGTTCTTTACCTGCTTAGAAAACGATATTAATGCATAAAGGAATTAGGTATGTTTTTTTCTAAACGGTACAATCACGAACACTTACTTTTACAATATTATATAAACGTTTCTTATTTTATATTTCATATACAAAGTAAAAATTTCAACGGAAATAGAATATCCCAGTTATTTCCTTTATTTCAACCCAACCAGTCAAGGGCGTCGCCAAGGGGGGGCAGGGGGGGGCTGCTGCCCCCCCCCCCCTAGAGAATCGAAAAAATTTAGCCCTGTCAATGTTGACATGAAAGTGCCGCCATACGATAGACACGTATTTATAAATACAGAACCATCTTGGCCCTATTTCATAAAAAAAAAAAAACCCACAAAACTGTAAAAAATCTACAAAATTAGTAGGATTGTAGGGCTTTTCTGTTTCATAGAAATTTGTAATTGTAAATTGTATACAGGCCTGTATAAATACCTGTTGTATATCTACCGTCTACCCAAAATGGGGAATTTGGGTAGAAATTCCTTGACTAGCCCCCCCCTTGATCATCGGCTGGCGACGCCCTTGCAACCAGTGCTCGTTATAGTGTAAAAAATTCAATAAGCACGCTCTACAAACTACATTGTTTTATAAAACTCGCAGTAAGTCAAAAGAATAAGTATTTTATGTGAAAGTTACCCTACTACTTTTACTGCAAAGGGGCCGGAACTGGCTTAAACATCTTAACATGCATTTTATATAAGCACAATATAAAAAGGTCCAGAAGGCCGACTGTTTTGTCGATTTTAAATTCCTACTCTTTCCGAGTTTGCGTTAGCTAGTGGTCTAAGTAACAACGAAAGTTTCTCTCTGAAGTATGCGCGGTTACATTATAATAATAATATTTATATTTTATTATGATTTTATTGATATAATTTAATGTAATTTGATTTAATTGCCGACTGCCTCGGTGGCGTAGTGGGTGCATGCTCGACTGCCAATCAAGAGGTCCCGGGTTCGATCCCCAGGTCAGGCATAGTGCTAAATATTGGATTTTTCCATTAGGAATTATCTCAATAGCTGCCTGGAGTCTGGAACTGTGCCCGGTACATGGCAATAGGCTCGCCCCCTATTACATGGGACCAATAACATACTGGCGAAATGTGGGTGTATCTACTATGGGACTGAGTCCTGGGTACACCTCTGCCTACCCCTTCGGGAAAAAGGCGTGAATGTATGTTATGTTATGTTTTATGATTATGTTTAATTTTGATTTGATTGATGTAATTTAACTTCATTTAATGTAATATAATTTTAATTTTATTTTGAATGACATGAAACTGTGGACTATGGATGTAATATCTTAAAAATAATTTTTTTTTATTGCCTGGAAGAGATTGCGCTGAGCGATAAGGCCGCTAATTGTTACACGTTTTCTAGTTTAAATTTTTGTTTCTTTTTCTGTACTAATTGTGATACCAATAAAGAGTTTTCTATTCTATTCTATTCTATATTTTTTTCCTGTGTGTTCCCTCGTAGCCAGTCTTCTGCACACATCTATTAAGTATAAGTCTGCATAATTCAAGAAAGGGACGGTGCGCCCTGTTCCATGGGTAAGTAGGTATGTAAACAGAGGATTCCGTCTAAAATACGATATCAAGTTGCTTTATAAAGATACAATAACACAAAGGGGACTTATTTGTCGAGTTCCTTACGATACGAGTATGTGTGTTTAGGTGGAGTTTTGGACGTTTTTACAGGGAAATACTTTCTATTTAGAGTTCCATAAAAAGCTGAGCGTGTTCTTTATATAATTTCGTAACTTTGGTCTGATTTAATGTTTAGCTTCAATAAAATGAGTCATATTATGAGAGATACGAAAATAGAGCAGCCGCAAACGTTACAAAAAGAATATTTTCATAAATATTAAATCCGCAATATTATATCTCAAATTAAATGTCAAATGCACGTACACACGCAAGGCTTCCCAGCAGCCCCTCTTGTAGAATAAAATTTCAAGGCAGACAGAACGCCGGCGCGGGACCATATTGTTGAGTCAGGAGGCTTCAGTTCCTTGTATTTATATGTAGGACGTCTTCTTCCCCCATTCTTGTCTATCTATACTAAACTATATTATTAATTTAATAAATATATAGTTATAAAAATATATATTACTATATAACTAATTAATATTAATTAGTTAATTAGTAATATATATTTTTATAGACTAAGCTTTATAGATTCGCTTGAAATACAAAATATGAAATGGGAAGAAAAATTTCGCCCACGGGCGGGATTTGAACCACACACCCTCCGCACCATTCCACGGAGTCGGCACTCTACCAGATGAGCTACCGTGGAGGCATTAGTCATCGGCAAAATTTTTCTATCCAACCCACTTAACGCCTAAAGGAGCGCGTGTGTTTATCTATAGGTGAATTTCGCATTCTACCAAATTAATGTAATAACATTATATTTTTATAATTTCAGTATTTACATTGTAAAATTACATTATGTATTATTATCAATAAATAATCTGTATCTGCATCATCCATCATCTCTGCACTCAGATAAGGGCGGAAAGAAGACTTCTAAGCAATTTGGTACTGCACCCACCCTTGTTAACTCATCATCATCATCAGCCGGAAGACGTCCACTGCTGAATATAGACCTCCCTCATAGAACGCCATAAACTATTCATATGGGGGGCATTTGCCGTAATCAGCACGCTTGTTGTGCGGCTTGGTGATCGCAGTAGTTGGAATACTTGGTGCTCGGAATATGTGCCTCCACCGGGTCTCACGGCTCCCACGGGATGAGAAATGGCCGAGAACCTCACCATACCAGCTATATTTATGGCAGTAAAATAATAATAATAATATGGGACAACTTCCACACACGATCATCTTGTCCCAAACTAGGGTAGAAGCTTGTGCTATGGTAACCAGATGACTGATATACATACTTATATAATCTTATAATACCCAGACACAGATCAAACAGACATGTCCATGCACACAAATGTTTGGCCTGGCCGGGGATCGAACCCGGGACCTGCAGCACAGAAAGCAGAGTTACTACCATCTGAACCAACGAGGCTGTCAAAAATGGTCAATATGTACTTCTAACAGTACCATAGTAACATTGATTGTATCATTCCACAGTGTGAAGACGGAGCAAGTTCCAGGCGGTGCAGACAGCATGCTGCGGCTGGCGCGCGTCAACAGCACCGACGCAGGGAACTACACGTGCGCCGTCCGCGGCGCCAGACCACATACTGTGTCTGTGCATGTACTCAACGGTACGGTTGTGTTCATAGATTACACATGCACGCGTTTTGAACCAATGTATCTACATTACCAGGTAGCCATACTAAGAGCTAGCGCGGTGGGGAAGGTCGGTGCGAAATTTCAGTACAATCACAGAACAGATCAATCACAGAACAATCGGGCCTTCCTCACTCCGTCAGTGAGATTGAGCTCTCCACGAGCCCTGCTTCTATGGGTTATCAACTCACGTACACTCTTGCACGTGTACTTACAAAACTCCATGTGTGCAGTGTCTGTGTAGTAGTTGGCCTATAGCGCGGCTTTTGTATGGGATTGAGTCGAGTATCCGGGGTGTGGTCACACTATTGGGGCTAGACAACAGGCGATATAGTACGAGTATAGTATAGTCGCGCGTAGTTTGGCCACCGCACTGCACTTGGATTACAGGCCATACCTTAATTAGCAAAACATTTACATCTACATAAATGCCGACTTCTTCTTTGGCAATGTGACACACAAAAAATAACTACGGTCCCAATTAATAGTAGATTAGTAGCCAAGGGCTGTAAGGCATCAATTGCAGCCCGAGATATTTAGGCGCACGAGCGCAGCGAGGGCGCCTATACTTCGAGGGTGCAATTGATGCTTACACCCGAGCTAACTACTCTGCTTTACATCTCGATTGTGAGGTAAGTAGAAAAACACCGGCATTACAAGAATAAAACATTTTAAAGTTAAAGTTTTCTTTTCCCGCCTTTTTTCATCTCTTTTTTAAATTATTTTTTTCAAGAACGAAATTGAGCTTCGTAGTTCGATATTTAAAATTGATGACTATTATACTCATACGAAGACAAGGAATAGCGAAGCGACCTCTTTTGTCATTGGCCTGAATGCATGATGTCTATTGCCAGTATGATGGTTAGATGTACGCAAACTTTTTGAAAGAGTGATATTTTTTTTTAATTACTTACCGCCCTAGGGCTTTTCTAGCTACATTATTACCCTAGAGCGCTAATTGGTCACTTACAAGCCCCATTTGGGGGTAATAAGGACCTACTTACCGAATATGAGAGATGTAATAGTAGATTAGTAGCCAAGGGCTGTAAGGCATCAATTGCAGCCCGAGATATTTAGGCGCACGAGCGCAGCGAGGGCGCCTATACTTCGAGGGTGCAATTGATGCTTACACCCGAGCTAACTACTCTGCTTTACATCTCGATTGTGAGGTAAGTAGAAAAACACCGGCATTACAAGAATTAAACATTTTAAAGTAAAAGTTTTCTATTCCCGCCTTTTTTCATCTCTTTTTTAAATTATTTTTTTCAAGAACGAAATTGAGCTTCGTAGTTCGATATTTAAAATTGATGACTATTATACTCATACGAAGACAAGGAATAGCGAAGCGACCTCTTTTGTCATTGGCCTGATGCATGATGTCTATTGCCAGTATGATGGTTAGATGTACGCAAACTTTTTGAAAGAGTGAAGTTTTTTTTTAATTACTTACCGCCCTAGGGCTTTTCTAGCTACATTATTACCCTAGAGCGCTAATTGGTCACTTACAAGCCCCATTTGGGGGTAATAAGGACCTACTTACCGAATATGAGAGATGTAAAAGTTTTTGACATAATCACATTCAACGGTGTTCTACTGACCGCCCGCCACTATTATTATCATCACCTGCACAAACAAACAAAACAGACAATACTAATGTTTATAGTCTAGAAACTTCTATATTTAGTGGGGAAACTAAACTAGTTTCAGGGACGAAGTTTTCAGGCCCACCAGCTGTTGCTTTGAAGCTTAACATGGACCGAATTAGGGAATAGTGGAATAATAGTTATCTCAACTTTGGTATATTAAATAATAGAACAGAATTAGGTAGAGGTGGGTAGAATTTATCCATTTTATATGCAAAGAGACCTTACTTTGCTTAGTTAATAATAATAATTCATTTAAAAAAAAGTTTTTAGCCCATTAATTGGTCCAATAATAAGTGAGGGTTGAAAACCACGATAGTTTTCTAGATAATATGAAAAATGCGCTGCAAGCTCAGAGTAAGACTAGCGATTCAACGTCATTGGCTGCAAGGAATCAATCAAGAGGTGCAAATAGGCTTGTCAAACTGGTCAAATTTCAAAAGAAATCATTGCAAAATAGGCGAAAAAAAAAATTTTTATAATGGATCAGATTATCTGTGTGGGGTAAGAATGGTGGTAAATGTGTCCAACAAAATTTATTAATACGGAAGTCCCCTCTGGTAATGTATTAATTTACTTATGGGAATCTATGAAAAATGTAATTAATTCCTTACTGTCTCACCCAGTAGAGATTTCCGGAATTGGAAATTGTGGGCACCTTTTACGTTTACCACCATTCTGGGGCAATTGGCCCCATCTGACCTTTTTTTTCTGCGAATCTAGCCATTCTTTCTTATGCGTAATACTTGATATTATAATAAAGTTATCCTAAAAGTTATCAAGTACTTCATGAAAATAATTAATAATCACCATATTTCTTAAATCGTGTTATAGTGCCTATATATTATTGTAACAGGTATCTAACCCACGCCATTTGTTTCAGAAGAAAGCCTCGCCGAGCTGCACGCGGCAGCTGTACAAATACAAAAACCATCAACGATCGTTATAACGTTATTTTTAACTGTTATTTTAATAACGGAACAAACGGTCGCAACGGCTATTATTATCGCATCCCTAGTGTATCAAACATTCCTCGCCCAAGGCCTAAATACCGAACATTTCATCGTGCTCCTACCTACGTGATAAATATATAGATTGTACATAAAATAACGAATATAAAATTACGATTAGTTATTGGGAAATAAAATTTCATTGTATACTTGGATGTTTTATTTTAATAGCCCTATCAATAACTTTTGCTTATATTAAATGTCGTTAGACCTTCGGATCGTAATAAAAAGGTACAGAAGGCCAGCTTTATACAAATTGTTACAAAAAAGATACATGTATAAAAACCTGCACGAAGAAAAAAATCTTAGAAAAATAAAAAGACACTGAAAATTTGTTTGGATTAAATTAGATTTGTTACTGAATCTTTGTATTGTTATTGTTATTTACTAGAACTTAGTTTTCTTTATTTGACGTAATTATATGTAGTATTTTTTAAATCTACCAAAATGTGAGTACGTGTGAGCGAGAGGGCGAATTTGCATTAGACAGCGCAATAAGCAGGAATTATAAAGCCACATATTATGAATACAACACGAGGGGTGTTGCCAGTATGTTGCCTTATTATTTATTATAAATAAGTTATTCCCCACACGCTAAGCCTTTGCAAAGTAAACCTTAATTGTAAATCAAAGCAGTAATACCGTGATGCGTGATACTTTGAAGACGTGATCATCGACACGATTCATCCTGAGATAACGCACGCAATTCAATTTTGTCACGTCGTCGCATTAATCTTCATACTTTACTATATACAAGATGTTACAAAATGGTTGTAGTAAGGCGAGAGGTAGGGGCCTTCATTACATTTAGCTGGTAACACAATTGAGCATTTACTTGTAACAGAATATCGAACATTCGCCGTTTTTAGGGTCCCATACCACAAAAGGAAAAAAAGGAAACATTATGGGATCATTTTGTTGTCCGTTTGTCTATCAAGTTAAAATTCATATTGTAGACGTGCCTTTTCCATTAAATAATACTCGAACACTTCAGCATATTTTAAATGATTTATTCCAAGCCCACCACCTTCAATCTCGCTCTACAATCATCTGTCGCGCTGGCATCCACCTCCCTGTGTTGCCATCGCGCCCTCGCACATGCCATAGATCTTCCTTAAACCACACGTTGCCATTAATACTTTCCATAAAACCACCAAAATGTTGACAGAATCCGTGGCATGCGCGTCACAAAATAGCATCAACCCTACAATATCAACAACTCAAGACCACTGTCCCTTGATGATGTAAAAAAATAAACTTCAAAAGTCAACCATCAAAAGATTCGGCCATTTTACTGTACGTTTCCATACCTTGCGCAACGGACTATAAACCTCTAAGGTACTTCCCGTTGGCCCAGCATCATGAAATTTGGTAAGAAGCCAGATCTTATTAAGCCCCATTTAGAAAAATTACCAATAAATTGATTTTAGTTCAGTTGTCACGTATCAAGCTATATTTTATATGTTAAAGGTATGTTTTACGTAGAACTTGGACGGCCAAGTATGCCGTATATGAGCAGTGGACTAAACAAGCAAAACTGGCACCCACACAACGTTAGACGTCGACGCGGTAGGCCCAGAAAGAGATGGAGGGACGAGCTAGATCGCTTCTGGGAGGATTGGCAAATATGAGCACTGGATCGTGAGGACCCTCAGCAGTGGGACCAACCTGACAGAGAATTATAACACTAAAATAGTCTCCGTGTTCAATTTTTTTGTGTGGCAAACTAACTTTGTGGCAAAGTAACCAACAACCCCATAAGCCTACCAAAAGTCCAAGTACATATTAGACAACTCAAAAAGATTTATTTAATTAGGTCACAATCTGACACTTTTGCGCGTCAATGAAGATTAAACAGTAATGAGTCTTTAGTGCGAGGTAGGAGGTAGAGGTAATCTACCTCTACAAGAATAACGCACAAGAAACCTATATGGCTTAATTTTTTCAACTGATACTATTTAGGAGCGACACAGTAAAAGTAGTTCTGGAGTCTGGAACTGTGCCCGGTAGATGGCAATAGGCTCGCTCGCTATTACACGGGACTTAAAAAATAAGCCTACCCTTTTATGAAAAAGGGCGACATATTATGTTATGTTATAATAATAAATAGGTACCTATATATTTGTTTCTACCCGTAATAATAAACTTTATATTTATCGCGCGTTCGTCACAAATTACATCTATTTAACCCTCAAAACTTGAAAATTGTGAATTTCTAAATTGTTGAAAATTCGGCCAAGTTTTAAAACGCAAGATCCCCCCGAACCGTGTTATATTGTCTTTCAACATTTTGTAAGCCAAAGTTATTCGGAAGTTTAAAACGAATGCGTACTTATGTTTCGTGATATTTTATTAATATCTTCATGTCCTCAAGAAAAGTTTGAAAGCAAACATCTGTGGTAAAGTTGTCAATCAATGACAGTTTCATGGGGCAGTACACGGGTGGCTTTAAAATATTGCATTTGAAATAATTGGGCTTTATTTTTCAGCAGAGATTTCATTTTAGGGGCTGTTGTTCATTAATTACCTACGTGAAGTGATTTTGGCGATCCCTCACCCCTCCTCAAATCTCACGTGAGATTCTACAAAATGCGTTTTTTTTTAATGTAAAGATGTGAATTTTTGCTTGATTGCGTTGATAATTAAATCGCGATTTATATTAAGTATTTAATATAATAAATGGCCATATTTATAATAAATTATAGCTATATTTATATGGACTATGGATGTAATGTCTGAGAATAAAAACATTTTGTTTATATTTTATTTATTTTTTATATTTTAGCGTATAAAGATTCTTTTCTTAATTTAATCCAGTTTTCTCGCAATTTTATACGCTGTTTTCTGTGAAAAAAAAAAATACGTGTTATTTGCAGAGCCGCCTCTCCACCTCGTGCGATTGGGTGAGATTCAGCTCGATTCTCGCTTTTGTCTTTCTACCTATTGTCACCTATTATTTTAATTCTTTTATTAATTTCATAATAGACTTATACGTGAAAATTAATCCTGTTATACTTTTTTTTTCTCCGAGCGATTAAAATACTTTTGAAATACACTAGCAGGGATGATGATTT
Organism: Hemistola chrysoprasaria; assembly: GCA_947063395.1. Taxonomy (NCBI): domain Eukaryota; kingdom Metazoa; phylum Arthropoda; class Insecta; order Lepidoptera; family Geometridae; genus Hemistola; species Hemistola chrysoprasaria. Next base: position 2,407,641 of record OX346725.1, read on the forward strand.
TTTGTAATAACCATTCACGCGGAAGTTAATTAATCCGAAATCCGAAAGTTGCTTAAGTAACAACATTTGGTAGGACCGACCAATCAGAGCGAGCCACACGTGTTTTGTTATGTCGATGGGTACTTATTTATTATTCATCAATTTGAGGTTGAAAATAGAAGCCTTTGTAAAACCTAGAGTAGTAAATTGGGTAGTAGGGAGTGTCCTGAATAATAGACGCGGTGAATTAAATTTCTGAAGGTCGTTCGGTTATCGTGTTTAATAAATTATATCACATCGAATATGTGTATTTATGATCGATAATATAAATATTTGAAGATAGTAAACTAATAAATACATTGTTAAGGCATACGTATGTATGCATAGTGTAGGGTTCCATACTTATATATAACCCAGAACATGCAGCGCCATCTATTAGTTCCTTGCGCAAAGTATGGAAATATGCAATACAATGTAAAGAAGTTACGTTTCCAACAGGTAAACTAAACAATAGCGAGTTCTAACTCGACTTCAGCTCTATCTAGACGGCATAAAAAACCACTGTTTTTTTGTTTCGTTTTCACGCTAAAACTACCGAACTGATTTAGCTGAAATTTTGGTATGGAGATAGCTTAGACCTTGGAATAGAGTTGTAATATGAGTAGACAAATAAAGAATGCCAGCTTGATTGAAATTTATTTAATTTATAGAGAAAAACACCGTAAACGTACACATAGGGAGACAACAGTGAGAGCGAGATGTGACAGTCATTTGACGTATAACAAGTACTGACAGTACACAAATGACATTGACTTAACTACATGACTTATTAACCTTCTAATTAATAATAGGCGTCACACTAAGTTTATTTTCCAACAAATAGCATAGGCTTCTTTTTTATCAATATTCTCAAGGGAACACGAACTACGCGGGTGAAACCACGGGTCACAGTTTAGTAAATAAATAAATTAGTACAAATATAGGCCAATTTCAAGCTACTAATTAAATCAATCGTAGAATCCACTTGGCGTGTTTCATGCCAAGTCATAGAAAACATACAAGAGAAACAGTACACTCGACGGAAATAAAGCTAACATAATATTTCCTAGGACAATGAGAAATAGGTTGTTACCAAACAGGCTGCGTTTCCTCGTTGTTGGCATTACGTAAATTGAACGGAATACTTCGGAACCAGGCGAGCTGCTCAAGCCGAGAGACGAGGGATTTGATATTGAGTTATGAAAGACCGCGATTAGAATTTTTTTTACAACTTAACATACATCAGGCGTTTTCTCCAAAAGTTTAGGAACTAAGCCCATAGCAGGTACATACACCCTCATTTCGCCACCCTCTCTCAAGTCACTTGTAACAGGAGACGAGTCTACTTATTGTCATCTAGGGCATAGTTCCGAACTCCAAGCTGCGTTATTGAAAACATTCATAATAACTCAATGACTCTTTGTACAAAATGCTTGATAAAATGGAACCCAAGTGAGGACCTGGCTTTCGATGCTCATCTAGCATTAATATGTAATGCCGGGTCCAATAAACGCGCGGCAAACCCTCGAACATTAGCGCGCGCAATGTGGACGACGTCATCGCGCGCGGCATCTCTAACATTAGAACGCGTCGCGCGGCGAACCGATCGTCGGTTTTGATATCACATCAAAGCACGCGCGAGCTCCGTTAAGATTACGCGCGGCAAATCCTTGAACATGCTCGCGCGGAAAGTTTGCTACGCATATTCTGGACACAGCTTAACGCTTGCTACCAATGCATAGAGGACAAATATAACTGGAAACTTAATAACACATGTGCATAACCACCACGCGGCACCATCCAAACAAACACCAAATATCTTTGCGAACGCACGGTAGCTTCATAACATATTATCCGTATGGACTTGCAATCGTGTCCAAATTAAAACAAAAACAAGTTCTACTTTGACTTTGACTAGACCAACAAGGAAGTCACCACATATATCTTATAACTTAAACCGAACTTAGCATTTCACGTAACTTAATATTATCAAGCAAATTTTAAGCTTACTACACACTGGAGTCATTAAGTCAGCGTATTACATAAATCGGGGTTTATTCTGCAGTTTAATCAGAAGCAAAGCTTGTTTCATCTCGGATAGTAAAGAAGGGGTTTAAGGTAAATATAAGGTAAGGTTCGTAGGATAAACTACGTGTCTATGTAAGAGAATCATCATCATCATCATCATCTCACCCATAGGACGTCCACTGCTGAACATAGACCTCCCCCATGGATTTCCATCCAGTCCGGTACCACCGGTAAGGTGGACAGCCACCTTGTAGGTGGACGTCCTACGCTGTGCTAGCCGGTCCATGGTCTCCATTTGAGAACCTTACTGCCCCATCGGCGGATCAGTTCTTCGTGCTATGTGCCTTGCTGCTGCAACTTCAATTTGATAATCCGCTAAATGTCCGTTATCCGTTAATCCGCTATCTGTAAAATAATGACTTTAAAAAATTGTTAAGGCATACCTTAGTAAGTATGGTTAGTGTAGGGTTCCATACTTATCTTCTTTTTTATGATAGTGAGTGACAAGACGAGCAAATCAGGTGCCTGATGGTAAGTATCATAATTGCCCATAACAGACACAGTGCCACCCAATGTTTTGAAATTCAAAATTCTGCGCGGCACTGCACTGCGCCTGTCACCCTGAGATATGAGTTGTTGAATCTCATGATGCCCAGTAATTTCGCTGGTAACAATGCCTTTCAGACCGGAACACAGTAATGTTTGCACATTACTGCTTGACGGATGAATAACTGACAAAGGTGTGGTACTTCCCCAGTTGGCCCCCTGCAAAAGAGGCCTACCACTACACTATATCGCGATTTTGGTAATCAAATTTTACGGTTTTGGGATTCGTTCCTTTACTTGCGATAAGGGATCTGGCTTCTTTCAAAATTTAATGATGTTGGCACCCTGAGATATGAGTTGTTGAATCTCATGATGCCCAGTAATTTCGCTGGTAACAATGCCCTTCAGACCGGAACACAGTAATGTTTGCACATTACTGCTTGACGGATGAATAACTGACAAAGGTGTGGTACTTCCCCAGTTGGCCCCCTGCAAAAGAGGCCTACCACTACACTATATCGCGATTTTGGTAATCAAATTTTACGGTTTTGGGATTCGTTCCTTTACTTGCGATAAGGGATCTGGCTTCTTTCAAAATTTAATGATGTTGGGCCAACGTTAAGTACCCTAGAGGTGTTTAGCCCGTTACGAATTGCGCAAAGTATGTCAAAGAAAATGGCCGGATATTTTGATGGCATTGACTTACAAGTTTAATTTTTTTTACAAAGCAAGGGACCGTGGTGTTGATATGAGGTTCATCTTGATACCTCAACGCGTTCCCGAGAAAAATGGTCTTGACAGACGTACAACGAAGTGATCCAATGAGGGTTTATTTTTCCTTTGAGGTATGGAACCTTAAAACGATAGAAAAATTACTATAATCATTTATTTGTTGATTTGTCTCAAAGATCGGTTAACAAATCTTCTGGAGGACCAACCAATCAAAGCGAGTCACACGTCTATAAATTAATGAGCAAGTCGATGGATCCTATATTCCTAAGCAATTTTTTAATAATCATACCCAACAGGAACAAAACGTGAATGTATAACAATCGCGCCTTTTCCCAAAGGGGTAGGCAAGGGTGTACCCAGGACTCAGTCCCATAGTAGGTACATCCACATTTCGCCAGTATGTTATTGGTCTAATGTAGAATAGAATGTACTAGAATAGAATAATACTTTATTGCATACCAAAAAAAAACAATGTAAAATACACAATATAAAAGCCACGGTAAACAACCGGTGGTCCTATCGCATAAAGCAATTTCTTACAGACAAGCTAGGGATGGAATATGACTGTTAAACATTTAACGATGCACAGACTCCGGCTGTCATAGAGATAATTCCTAATCGAAAAATCCTATATGTAACACTTTGCCTGACTAGATCGAACCAAAAAACTCATGATCGGCAGTTGAGCTTGTGCTCGCTACACTACCTAGGCGAGACTGTATATGTAAGTATGTATGTGTGTATTCACGATAGTTTCAGAGATCCCTGAAGGCCCTTGAAATCCCTTCAGCCGTGTAAACAGGAGAATGAACATACTTATTTTTACTCATAGAAAACTGTTTTGGCTTTTTATACATCAGGCAGATTGTCAGTGAAGTGAAAACAGGTATTGAATCTGGATTCGATTTGAACACGTGGACGGAGGTTTTTCGCACGAATAAATACTTAAATAGAGCAATTTAAGGAGGAGAGAGCATGGATTATTGACAAGTTGACGTGGAGACCCGTCCGCTGTCATACTTGTCAAATGCGGCAACTTATACTACACCAAAATTGGCGTATTCGATCCTGTGCAACACAATTTTTCACGCACATTAACACTCCTTGCAAACTGTTTAACTCACGCTCGCATTGTGCCTTAGAGGAACGAAATAACCCTGTTACGCACACTACAATTTTATAATAGCCGCATTTTCGAAGCTTTTAATTTTAGGCTTTTACCTGCGGTATCAGGTCAGTATTGCGCGCGGAGACCTCTCAATAATCTAAGGGGAAAAGGTGAATATACTGATAGATAGATGTTTTATAAAGATCGATTAGCTGTACTCCCCGGTTTCTCCGAGAGTAGCTTTATTAATATCGTGCCACAGAACAGATAATAATACTACGTATAGAATGGACACTGTCATCCGCCCACCAATTGGGTCTTCCTCACCTCGCGAGCGAGATTGAGCTCTCCACGAGCTCCGCTTTGCTGGGAAATCACCTCACGCACACTTGCACGTGTACAAAACTTCATGTGTGCAGTGTCTGTGTAGTAGGTAGTTATAGCGCGGCTTTTGTATGGGATTGAATCGAGTGTCCGGGGTGTGGTGGTGCGTCAAGGGAAGTAGAAAAAGAATTTAGTTATTTAGCTCTTCTGTAAAGATCCTTTCATAAGTTACAGACCGTGGGCAACACCGAATGTTTTAAGAAAAATAGATCAGTAAGAAAAGCAGCCGATGATAAAGTATTTAAGTTTCGAATTAGAAACTGTTTGGGAAAAGATAGATACCTAGATAAACACTTTATTGGTACACCACAAAAAATAATCCTTAAAATTAAAATACTTAACAAATACCTAGTGTAACAATTGGCGGCCTTATCGCTAAAAGTGATCTCTTTCAGACAACCGTGCAGGGAGAGGAGAGTACCGTAAATCACATTTGGTCAGTGGGTGTGAATCTGTAATGTGTATTATACTTATATGCCATTTATTTGTTTAACAAATTGGCAGCAATTTAAAGAGAGTTTGTCGAGCGTTAGAATGCATTTGACTAGAGAAAATGATCCATTTTGCCGCTCGACAGACACTTTTTAAATTAGAGCCAATTTGCAAAAATAAATGACATATTATTAATTTAATACACATAATAAGAGCCAAGGACGAGTCCCAGGACAGGAACTCTCCCAGATCTCACTGTCGAGGTTGGAGTCAACGAGGACGCAGAACTTCAAGTCCTACGTACTCCGGCTTCCTGTGAAATATAAGGAGATGTTCCTGGCACCCGAATTTTGGCCTGAAGGAATCGTGTTCCGGCGCTTTAGGGAGGCGAGACAGAAAATTATCCCTACCTAGGTGTTATGTAATTTTGTAGTTTATGTTTTTATGTATGTTAGTCTGTAAGGTATTTATTAATATGGGCCTCTGGTGCGTATTATTTATTGTTATACGTACTATTGCCTGAAATAAATGAATTATTATTATTATTTTAATAGATTCCCGAAGAGTTCCTAATTCGAAATTTAAATATATTTTTCATCGACTGCTTTTTTTACTGGCCTATTCTAAAAACATTCAGTGTGCACTATTCGGAGTAGAAAATTATTTTACTTGTTTAAGGCTTTTTTATTTTTTATTTATTCTTATTAGTATATATTCCTAATTATATTCATAGATCTCTCTATACCTACCTAGCCATCGGCTACAGTGACATAGCGATAAAATTTAGATTTACAGAGATAGACATAAAACAAACGATCACGTCTTTTCCAGAAGAAGTAGGCAGAGGTGTATCCAATACATACTCAGTCCCTGTCATATTTCGACAGAATGTTTGGTCTCATGTAATAGGGGGCGAGCTTATTGCCATTATGTATCGGTCATAATTCTAGACTCCACGCTGCCATAGAGATAATCCTTATGTAAATATCCAGACATTAAACATAGATTAATTTATAATAATTTGACATTTTTTTATACCCATATTATATTTTCAATCCTCATTCATAAATAGTATGAAAAAAAATCGCTTTCCGCCATCTGTACGCTACTTCGCAACGGAAGTTATACCTTATTGCATACAAAAATAAAATATATAACAATGTATGTGGAAAAGGTATGTGGGTAGCTTAGACTGTAGAATAACACAGGGTACTTAGGGTACCTTATACTTAACATAGGGTACTTTGTCCCGATATTCCCATGGGAACAATGTCTACGCGGGTGAAACCGCGGGGCACATCTAGTAATATTATAAAATATAATAATAGAGTGATTCAAGATAAAGGTTTACTTATATATATATATCTTGCTTCAAACAGTATATCTTGCTTCAAACATAGTTTGAAGCAATGGTTGCTCGAGCGAACTTTCTATAGTTTTAATGAATTCATAGAATATAGGGTGTGACTGTATTTTCATACATTGAGCAATAGTTAATTACTATCATTTTTATTTTTAAGTATAATAATGATATTATTTTTTTTTTTTTTATTAATGAATAATTTTTTATAAATTACGTATAACAATTCGACGTGTAATTTGTTTTTATCAATAAATGAGTTTGAGTTTGAGTTTGAGTATATATTATGGTATATTATGGTACCCGATGCAAAGCAAGGGTGGGTAGCTAATTCGTATTAAATAGAGATTATACGTAAAATTCTCGATCTAACAAAAACTTTCTCATCATCAATCACCGTGAACCACATAAAATTATGACCAAATAAATTATACGACTCATACATAATGATGATTTATTAGTCTAATATTAAAATAAAGCTAGCATTTCCGCGTTCTGCGGCCAAACTATCTTCACCCGGCGGTTTCTTTCGCTTCTTTCGATATTAGCTCAGGCTAGTAATTTTATTGACAAGCGATTTTTTAACTTTCAACCGAAGGACCTCTCTAAACGAATAAAGCCATTTTGATTTTTTAATACGGTTTTATTGTTTGAAAGCTGATATGGTCGAGTGTTCTTAGCTAAGTCTCATGAAATAAATTGTTAAGGCATACGTATGTATGCATAGTGTAGGGTTCCGTTCCTAGATCCCAAGAACATATCTATTAGTCTTCATTACCATCTATTAGTTCCTCGCGCAAAGTATAACAGAAAATATGCAGAAAAATGGTCATAACTTTTAATTGCGTTAACTTAGAAGTATGATTTTTTTACAGCCGCAAGGGACCGCAGATCTGAGCAGTTGATATCAATTTCAACGTGATACTTTTACGCGTTCCAGTTAAAAAGTGTCTTGACAGACGGACAGACAGACAGTCATACAACACGGACAACACAGACGGACAACGAAGTGATCTTATAAGGGTTCCTTTTTCCTTTTGAGGTACGGAACCCTAAAAACGGTTCAGCCGTTTGATTATTATCAGCTCTTTTCTAGAGGTTGCAGGAATGAGTAACTTCCAGTGGTTTGAACAATTCGATATTTAATATCCTGCTATTTTATTAAAATTGCAACAACTTGGTAATGTTGACATGAGGTAGTAGATGGTGACTAGGTTCTGTTCTAATGATGAAGCAGAAAGAAGAGGTTTATTTACATATATTGTAGATAGTCGAAAACGTTTTAGCCAGGCTACATAATAATATAATAATAATATGGGACAACTTCCACACCCGATCATCTCGTCTCAAACTAGGCTAGAAGCCTGTACTATGGTAACCAGATGACTGATATACATACTTATAATATATAATACCTAGCTTATAATACCTAGACATAGATCAAACAGACATGTTCATTTACACAAATCTTTAACCTGGCGATATAATACGAAATATGGGGAAACTCAAAAAACTTCGAATCATGGTGTAATTATTCCTTAAAAAGTTATTCAACATAGGTTTGTTGAATCACTCGCAATAAAAAATAGCTAACTATAGCCAATACTTAACTGATTTATATTGCGATTTCAGCTGAATTCCCTATAGCAACGCATACAATAGTGCATTCGCTAATATCTCTGAACAGCTTAACAATTTATGACACAGCGGCACAGCGCTTGATGTTAAATGAACTGAGAGTGAATGCAACAAGATTATTTAAGCGCATTGATATGATGTAGACAAAGATAATTAAAATAAAAACTCTAAGCCCTTGTTCACACCGCGACTTTCAGCTGCGACAGCTAGCTGCTTAGCTGCTTTTCAGCTGCTAGATGCCGCGACAAACGCTGCACCCCGCACACTGCACCGCGACTTTTAGCTGCGGCAGCTAGCTGCTTAGCTGCAAAAACGCCGATCGCCGCAGGCTTCCAAACGCAAGGAAGTCGCCAAAACGCACAGCTGCGGCGCAGCAGACGCAAAAACGCCGATCGCCGCTGCAGGCACCCGAACGCAGGGAGTCGCCAAAACGCGCAGCTGCGGCGCTGCAAACGCAAAAACGCCTGTCGCGGCAGCTCAAAGTCGCAGTGTGAACAGTGTCTAAAACATGAATACCTACTATGACTTTTAAAAGAACGTCAACTGATCACCTGATCACACAAGAACTGATCAATGATTCTCATAGATTGTTACACAGTTCTTCTTTAATACGTTGCCGGATAAACCTATAGGTTTTCTTAAATCTACCTGCTGTTAGTAACTAACAAATAGGCACTACAAATAGTTAATCTGTTGTTAGACCTTAGAATGTAGCATAATTAATGAATGTAAACATATTTATATGTATTTGAAATCCTTAGTTATGATAGTAAGTACTACCTACCGTTCCTTTACTATAGTTAATGATATATTATTAATATGGGACAACTTCCACACACGGTCTCAAGTAAGTGAATATGTATTCTGTTTTGAGAAATAAATAAATGTCTTAAACCATAAAAGATTACAGGGATACGGAACCCTCGGTGACTCTGCCTCGGTGGCGTAGACAGCGCATGCTCGACTGCCAATCAAGAGGTCCCGGGTTCGATCCCCAGGTCAGGCAAAGTGATAAATATTGGATTTTTCCATTAGGAATTATCTCAATAACTGCATGGAGTCTGGAACTGTGCCCGTTAGATGGCAATAGGCTCGCCCCCTATTACATGGGACCAATAACATACTGGCGAAATGTGGGTGTATATACTATGGGACTGAGTCCTGGGTACACCTCTGCCTACCCCTTCGGGAAAAAGGCGTGAATGTATGTATGTTATGATACGGAACCCTTCATATGACTTCGACTCGCACTTGACCAATTTTTTCATAACTATGATAATAATAATATAATATGGGACAACTTCCACACACGGTCATCTGGTCCCAAACTAGGCTAGAAGCCTGTACTATGGTAACCAGATGACTAATATACATACTTATATAAGCTTATAACACCTAGACACAGATCAAACAGACATGTTCATGCACACAAATGTTTGACCTGGCCGGGGATCGAACCCGGGGCCTGCGGCACAGAAAGCAGAGTTACTACCATCTGAGCCAACGAGGCTGTCAAAAAGAAAAAACAAAGAAAAGATAAAGTGACGAAGTGGAGTCTTGGCGGGAAGCCGAAGAGTACAGTTTGGTTCCCGTTTCTTTATCAATTATCGGTGCATTTTCGAGTGTTTAACGTGTAATAATGGTGGAATATTACGTGCTGAGTGTTTTCGAAGATACACAAGTCTCTTGGCAAGTGATGAGTTGAAATATGATTTTTCGTGTTTCCACCAAAATTCCGGCAGCTACTTGTAAAGACCACCACTTTTACTAGAGCTGTGACTTGACTGGGCTTGCCCTGACTCTGAATTGACTAATTGACCATATTAACTTGAAAATGTATATAATTTGACACTGGCAATACATTCGTGTGGGTCCATAAGAGAAGAAAACAAAAGTGACGAAGTAACAAACACACAAATTCAAGTAAATATATATCTACTGAAGAGTTTTTTTATTTGCAAGTATCCACTACATTCGGTTATGGAATATCTTCCCAATTTATGGATCCCTAAAAATTTATTATACCATTCGTTTTGGGCTGACGTTTGATGTGTCAAGCGGTTATCTCGGTGATGACGTAATAACCATCAAATCATCCCTTGGGTTTTGATTCCTTTGAGGTGTCACATTGGAAATGTGAAAATACTTTTTTTTTAATTACTTTTTTTTTACTTTTGACTTTTGACTTCTGCACAGATAATAAAGCTAGGATATAAGGAGGTGAAAAGAAGTTGTTGACTTTTGGGCTACGTCGAAGTTACATTATAATTTTGATTTTATTTGATAGAATAAAAAGATATTCAAATATGCATAAATAATATTTTTAGTATCGCCATTATAATTTATAATTAAATAAGCAAATTTTCTACTTAAATTAGAGCGCGTGTCGCCATTAAAAAATAATTAGAACTTAACCTCACATTATACAAATCAAATTAAACGGTGATAATAAGATGATTACTATGTTTGGGAATATTATTGTTATTAACATTCTCTACTCGACAATATAGGATAGACAATGTAACGTTTTCTGGGCCCAGCTGCCTTGGATTCCGAGCCTATTTCCTTTCTGTGCTCCCTTTTGATAACTGTCATTCAGTATTTACAATTCACTATTTACAGTCATCGGTGTAGAGAATTTTATACGCGTCCTGAAATTGGCCGCTTGTGAGCTACCATATTACGTAGTTCCAAAGTTGCCCACCTTAACAGTTGAGCACTGTTGTTTTAGATAGAAGATACTTTCGCATACCTGGAACTGCGGTGTCAGACTCCAGGCTGTCGAGAGAATTCCTATATAATAGAAAATCCAATAACACTTTTTGTCTGACCTGGGGATCGAACCCGGGACCTCATGATCGACATTAACGCTTTCGAACACTACGCCACTGAGGCAGACCTTTTTTAGTCTTTTTATTACACCTTGTTATAATCCTGAACACATGAACAGACTAGGGGGAAGATTTATTCGTCAACTCCACAGTGTCATACGCTAAGTTCGGTTTACTATGAAATGCTTTATTACCTACCTACAAACTTTGATTGGTCACAAAATGAACGCACAAAATTGATATTTGATTTCATTGTGACCTCTATTTTTTGGGTAAGGAATATTTATTGTAGTTTCATTTGCTATGAAAGTTCATGACTGACCTTAATATGAAAACTATTCGAAATAACTGCGAAACTATCCATAATAAAACAATGATGGATGTAAAAAAGGAAGTGATACATACATAGGTAATTGTTTTATTATTATTATTGCCGTGGGGTTACCGGCTTTAGAATAGTACCTCACCCTCTCTCCCCGTGGTTGCCGTAAGAGCCGGCTAAGGGCTTATAGGATCCAGAGGACGGGCAGCAGCGTCCTCTGCGTAAAACCATCAATCAAACTGCGCTCGCCAACCCGCCTGCCAAGCGTGGCGAGTATTGGCAACAACCCCCCTTATGGGGGAGGCTTATGTTCAGCAGTGGACTTCTAACGGTTGGATGATGATGATGATGATTATGCTGTCATATTTTATGTCATATATGTCATATTTTATACCAAATTCAGAGAACCTATACTAGGCTGAATTTTGGTATGTAGATAGCATAATTATATTAATCCCTGGGATAACACTTTGGGTAATTTTCAACAAGTTTAACGGCAGGGTACACAAAACATAACATCACGCCTTTTTCCCGAAAAGGTTGGCAGAGGTGTACCCAGGGCTCAGTCTCATAGTAGGTCGTAGGACTAAACTTTACCAATTTTTTTTGAGTTCCAATAGGGGGCGAGCCAGATTGATAGGTCCAGACTATCATTGAGAAAATTCCAAATGAAAAAATCCAATAACACTTTTTGCCTGAACTGGAGGTCGAACCCAGGACCTCATGATTGGCAATGGCGCTTACTTACTATACTTACTATACATACCCTAACCAAATTCTATAATAAGCGTTTCTCATGAAAACGAATTTATAAATAAGGATGTAAAATATTACTACTGCATAGTCCTAGTTGCTGGCTTGACAAGCCAGCAACTATTATTATTAAATCTTTGCATTTAAATATTAAATAAAAACAACACTTATAAACCACTACACACACCACCGAGGCAGTTGGCACAGAGCGTAACTAGTAAATAAATAAATCCTACTAAATGTCAAATTTTGTGAGGATTGATGCATGGATGGATGGAGTTTTGGCATGAAAGGGTAACAAACCTCGTTCACGCCAAAACTACTGAAACGATTGGGTTGAAATTAGCATGCAGATAGTTTATACCTCGGAATAACATATAGGATACTTTTTATTCCGGTATTCCCACGGGAATAAAATCTACGTGGGCGAAACCGCGGGTCACAGCCAGTAAGTAGATATCTTCAGGTAACCTAGGCACCATTTCATTGAACGACTATAAAACTCTTATAACTCCGTTCTACTTATCTCTAAATCCATCTATTACAAGACAGAATATAAAAGACATTTCCAAGCAAACTATCTTACTATATTTATTATGATAGTTGTTCAAGTCACAGGTGTGCGGAGTGAGATATGGGAAGATGATGGGACGTTTATTTGTTTGTGAACGACGCTTATTCTGGAAGATTTACTTTGTGTTTTATTATCCGATGTGATAGCTTTTGATAGGCGTGAACTTGTGCTTATTTGTAAAGGGATGTAAATCTTATTAATATTATAATTCTTCTTCTTCTCAACCGTTGCAAGTCCACTGTTGAACAAAGGCTTCCCCCATAAGGGGGGGTTTGCCAATACTCGCCACGCTTGGCAGGCGGGTTGGCGAGCGCAGTTTTTTTTTATTTATTTTTTTTATGATAGTGCGTGACAAGACGACCTACATGATTGCCCATATCAGAAACAGTGTCACCCAGTGTTTTAAAATTCAAAATTCTGCGCAGCACTGCACTGCGCCTGTCACCCTGAGATATTAGTTGTTGAAAATCGTCATGCCCAGTAATTTCCCTGGTAACATTGCCCTTCATACCGGAACACAGTAATGTTTGCATGTTAAGTACTGCTTGGCGGAATTTGGTGAATTTTACGCAGAGGACGTTGCTGCCCATCCTCTGGATCTGACAACTCTTAGCCGACTCTACGGCAACCATGAGTAGAGAGGGTGAGATACTATTCGATAGCAGGTACCCCACGGCGGGCCTCCAATCTCAATACATCTCAATACAATGCAAAAAAGTTACGTTTTTAACAGGTGTACAAAACGCTTGCGAGTTCTAACTTACGTTTTGGTTAGATGGATGAATGGATGTTCGTTACTCTTTCACGCCAAAACTACTGAACCGATTGAGCTGAAATTTGGTATGCAGGTAGCTTAGACCCCGGAAGAACATATAGGGTACTTTTTTCATGATATTTCCACGGGAACGATGTCTGCGCGGGTGAAACCGCGGGGCACAGCTAGTAGTTACTAAGAAAGGATTAATTTAGTCATCAAAGTTTTGTAAAATAAATAAATATTTTATTATAAATCTTTTTAAATCTTTACTGCTTCGGTGGTGCGGTGGTTGCAAGCTCTTACAAAACGTATTCCATTCTTGACACGAAACGATGTAAATATATAGAAATATAATATGCATAAATGCACAAACCCGTGTCACTGTACTTCTGATTGAATTATTCATGTTTTTGTAGATTTACTTACTAAACAATGTAGCTGGTGTACACAAAATAAAAACAGAGCGGCGTGTGCAAAACGGTACAATAACGCACGCACTTAAAACTTTTTCATTCGACAATACACAAAATTGATTTAGTGCGTAAAGAGATTTTTTGGTAGGTATTTTTTGAGCAGAGCATAGTTATACTAGGGCATAACGGGGCTAACCCACATAATGTAGGGTGATTGGTAAATACTTACATGTAATATAAATACTGGCCCTATTGCTAGTTATATTCCCGACACCAGCCTATAGCCCAGCGGATTAGCAAGTTTAAGTGGCATATTGCACGTAGAACTGATGGTCGATGGGGCTGTAAAGTTCTTGAATGGAGAGAATGGACCGGCAAGCGCAGCGTAAGACGTCCACCCACAAGGTGGACAGTCGATCTGATAAGGACGGCAGAAACACGCTTGATGCGGGCCAATGCGGGCCAGTTACAACCGGACTGGATGGAAATCTATGGCTTATGTGCAGTGCAGCAGTGGACGTCCTATGGCTGAGATGATGATGATGAAATATACATTCAAATTCTTACTGTTAAACTTTGCTCCTTAGATTTGCTGGGCTGTAATACTTACAGAGAAGCGAAAAATGCCATAAAATAATAATCCACGTAGATATTAGTAAGAAAAAATACAAGACTTCAAATTCATTATATTATTTTGTCTTGTTGAACTTTTATTCTAAATGTTAAATTGTTTGCAGAGCCTAAGTATTCTGAGCACGAAACACAAAGCTTCTTAAAACATCTCGACCTTTCCGAGCCTAAAAACGAGTGACGAACACTTATAACATCAAACCGTTTTTCTTCATCACTACAAGTTATTTCCTTAAGGACCTTACCTTATTAAAATTACAAGGAATATTAGTTTTGGACAATATACGTTTTCTCTCGATAAAAACTTTTCTAATTAGTTCGGCAAATTTTTAGGAGAAAGTTTACGAATTGCCTTCTCGTGTTTTTCTTTTTTCTGTGTTAATAAAAGCATATCCTCACGCCATTTTTCCGAAGGACTAGGTAGAGGTGTACCCAGGATCCAGTCTCATAGTAGGTACAGTCACATAACACCAGGTTTGTTTTATAAGTCCCACGTAATACGGGCGAGCCCATTGAGACAATTTCTATTGGAAAAATTCATAACACTGCCTGATCTGGGGAACAAGTAGGCGAACCAGAACGTCACTGAGGCTGTAAAATCTATAACGATTCGTAGCCTTATCGCTCTAAATAATCTGATACAAGACATATCAAGTGGAAGTCCGTCCGAATCCGTCTAAAAATAACCGTAGCGATCGTTCATTTGAAATGTGCACACGCGCTTTCACTAAACTTTTTATTTAAAAGTGTTAAAAGGAATTATCACTGCAATGCTTCACTTATGTGTTTAGCAAGTGCTGAAGAACCAACGATATTGACAAGATTGCGTATATAATTGCGACTAGGGCATTAGCATCTAGGGGTAAAGATTACATGGGCATCAACCATTGATTCTGTGAATATGTTAGTAGTTTTATGGAAAGTATATTTTTTTTATCATAGTGAGTGGACAAGACGAGCAAATCAGGTGCCTGATGGTAGGCACCATGATTGCCCATATCAGACTCAGTGCTACCCAGTGTTTTAAAATTCTAAATTCTGCACTGCGCCTGTCACCCTGAGATGTTAGTTGTTGAAACTCGCCATGCCCAATAATTTCGCTGGTAACATTGCCCTTCAGACCGGAACACAGTAATGTTTGCACATTACTGCTTGGCGGATGAATAACTGGCAAAGGTGTGGTACTTCCCCAGGCGGGGCCCCCTGCAAGAGGCCTACCACTAAAAATGGCAACTTATGCTTTAACCAGAATCTTGGTAGAGTCGAAGGAGCGATGGCAACACCAGGGGTGGAATTCCAGAGTGACATTCGATGGTAGAACAAATAAGAAAATGGTATATATTTATTGCTGAAGTGAATCTTTAATAGTTCAATCTGATTTAGCAATAAAATTTGAATAGCAGAGTTTAAACGTGCACATTTAAAATAAAATACCTCTTCTAACTGCCTATAATATTAAATTATAAGTAGGTGTAATATATACCTACAACAATTTGTCGCAATCGTAGATATCTCTATTCGGTATTAACGTCGTAACCTCGAAATTTAGGCAGCATTATTCAAAGTCCTCAGCCGCTCTCAGCCCCTTTGTAATCTGTACCACAGAATACTAATAATCTGTACCGGTGGCGGACACGCGCCGCGACAGAGGGTGCCCAGATTAACCTGTAATTAGCACGATCCGAGCCCGTATCGGTGGAATACTGATTGATTGGATCCTTGATATCTATCACTCGATTGGTTTATGAATTGGAATTTGATTTGTAAATTTTTGTAGTCACTGTGTACGAGTATTGTTTGTTGAAGCAATTCCGAAATCTAAATACCAATACGTAAAGGAGAAAGATGCCTGGAAACTTTTACATAGCCACCACCCGGCATTAGGTCAGTACGTCAGTAAAGTTAATTGTTGTCTCGTTCGCACTTCGGTCTTAGGTACGTCTTTCTATCTTTGTTGTTTCAAATTGCACGTGCCAGTTGTTGAGTAAGAGCTGAGAGAACGAACCCTATCTCCACTTTCCTTTAAATTAATGGACAAGGGCAAAACATGATGTTCTCAATTCGACTGTATGTTGTTGCTCTTGTTTTTGTATGTTTGTTACTTGAGAACCCTTTTCTTTAATATACCCTTATCTCTTTTGAGATTTTTTTATGGGAATCGTTCTTGATATTATACGTGGTATATTATATTATACGTGGTATTATACTATATTATATTATACGTGGTTCGGTTCACAAATAAAGCACGATAGAGATTTTTCGAGTCAATCGCGTTTCGACACGGTTTTGTTTGTCGATATAGCGCTGGACATTTCAATAATTCAATAATTCCTACTATCCTCTCGTATACACTAACATGATGATAAATACGAAAGTTTGTGAGGATGGATGGATGGATGTTTGTTTCTCTTTCTCGCAAAAACTACTGAATGGATTGGGTTAAATTTTGATATGAGGAATAACTCTTAGAGTACTTACCCACGCGGTTGAAACTGCACAGCTAGTCTTATATAATGCTATAATCAATTATTATTAAAGTCGTGAAAGATAATCAAAGTAAGCCTTTCAAATAACCTTTTTAAAGACTCAAATGAAAGGCTTATTATTTTTAAATGGTTTCCGTTTCGTCCTGGAATTGGACAAAAGGATTGATTAGCAATTAAGGCTTTATGATGCTTGTTAATAACTACAGATAAGAGACTCTTCTAGATGATTGATTTGTGAAGTGGCTTTGATTAATAACTTTCAAACGGTCATTAGGAATTATCTCAATAGCTGCCTGGAGTCTGGAACTGTGCCCGGTAGATGGCAATAGGCTCGCCCCCTATTACATGGGATCAATAACATACTGGCGAAATGTGGGTGTATCTACATGGGACTGAGTCCTGGGTACATCTCTGCCTACCCCTTCGGGAAAAAGGCGTGAACGTATGTTTATATGTTATATGTTTTAAACGGTCAACGGTAAAAACCTATATCGACATAAACTACAATAAATACCTACTTGTTAGTATATACTTCAAAATATATGATAATATACTAATAAACATACATTCTAATGTAATATACAATATATTTATAATTTATGCATATATAATCTTTAGCTAATACTTATTAACATGATATACGCGATTTAAATCTGAACAGAGAAAGGGACAGCTGACAGAATGACAGCTAGAACGATAGGTAATGGGTAAAGATGCGAGATGTAAAGATATCTAGTGAGGTGGAACGCCTAATTTCAATAGGTAAGGCATTCCGTTGGCGAATGGCTGATGAGTATTTATAACTGATGAGTTATTATCCTCCTTAATCCTACTTCCTACTAATATTATAAATAAGATTTTTTGTGAGGATGGATGGATGGATGTTTGATACTCCTTCACACCAAAGCGATGGGGCTGAAATTCGGTATGTACCCACAGATCAGGATGAAATCTCCTCTTCGTATGAATCCATAGATAGTAGATAGTTTAGACCCAGGAATAACACAGGGTACTTTTTATCCCTATACTTTCACTGGAATGAATACTACTTAACCGGGTGAAACCGCGGGGCACAGCGAGTATTAAATAACATCAACAAAAATCTAAACATAAAGACCGCTTAAAGGTTTTTTACGAGGAAGTAATCCTTGTCCCAGTAATGAAGGGCTAAGGAAACCAATTCAACGGTGAACCTGATAGGAACAGCCAATCAAGCCCTGATTGATCGAGGCAACCTTTTGAAGGTCTCCGATAAGTTATAGTAAAAAAATATAAGCAGGTGAAGTTCAGGTATTGGATTATTTACTTTTGTGATGAAGTTGAATGTGGATGGCATGTCAGTGGTGTGGCGGCATTCCTCAAAGACGTTGAATTGCTTTAGCTTTCCGGTGACAAAGCTGAACTTGATGCGTGACTTCATGAGAGACTGTTTACAAATTTGCAAATTCACTTGTTTAAAATTAACTTGATACCTAAATACAAAGATAACTCAAACTTAAAAATACTACTGCCTCGGCGGCGTAGAGGGCGCATGCTCGACTGCCAATCAAGAGGTCTCGGGTTCGATCCCCAGGTCAGGCAGTGTCAAATATTGGATTTTTCCATTAGAAATTATCTCAATAACTGCCTGAAGTCTGGAACTGTACCCGGTAGATGGCAATAGGCTCGCCCCCTATTACATGGGACCAATAACATACTGGCAAAATGTGGGTGTATCTACTGTGGGACTGAGTCCTGGGTACACCTCTGCTTACCCCTTCGGGAAAAAGGTGTGAATGTATGTTTATGTAAAAATATTAGCACGTTAATGAACAGTGAAACAGTAATGAGTCTACCGTGCATTCGGAAAGATACCTCTACAAGAAGAACGTACAAGAAACTTGTAGGTTCCTAGGACCCAGTCCCATAGTGGGTACACCCACACATCAACAGTTATGGTTTTAAATCCCATGTAATAGGGGGCTAGCCTCCAGGCTGTCTTTAAGAAAATTCATAATGGAAAACCCCACTCACACTTTAATACATTTTTTTTTTAATAGGGCAGAGTGCCTTTATTGAAAAAAGACTAAATAATCGAGCTACCTCCTTACTACCTACCCTAACTAAATACACTATACCATAGAACACTTCGAAAATCCACAGGCCGACATGTCAATCTATTGAAAATTCAAGTGCTCTAAACCACTGTCAGATTCTTTTTTTTTTATAAATAGGTATATTTTTAATAAGGAAATCTTCAAGTAGATATATTATCTCTCCTTCAAGATCAACATAAATCAATTATTAAGATAGTGATTCATAAAAGTTTTTCATGTTTTTCGGGTTTTCCCAAGCTCAAGCTAAATTATAATTGGCTTAGTCACAATTATTGAAACAGTCATTATTTGCATAAAACTATTGGTGATAGAATAAAGTAATTCACAAGGGGTTTGTTTTGCAGTACTTATCCAAGTCTACAAAATAGTCCGCGGACAATTTTTTTATTTTGTTTTATATATTAAGGGCAACCAACAAATAAACAATATCACATATACAAAAATAGTTACATAATTATACAAATTCAAGATGCTTATCCAATTATAGGTAGCCAAAACATTCGCGCGTATGATTGACGTCAAATTGGGAAAATGTTAAAGAAGAAGATATAAGAGTTATTACAAATTATGATGAGATGTAGAGTAAACTGCGAATATACTATGTCAATTTTCCTACACTTTTTCAGACAATTCATCCATCTGTTAAGGTTTGGTCATTGGAACAGAAATAGTTATTAATTTGCGTGCGCTGTGAAACCATTAAGGTTATATCTATAAATATACAATGTGTCACGAATTTACTCCTGTTAAAACGTTCACTATATCTATATTTTCTGCTACCCGTGCGAAGCCGTGGCGGGCCACTTGTATTTAATATACAATATGTCGACCACTTATTTGTGTAAAAAAATAGCTTTGAATCTCATTATTTTTACACTCGGGACAATTATGATGTGAATTGTGATTGTGATGATATTTTGTTCATATAACTCTGCCATTACATACCAAAAAGGGTTGTTTTTATAAATTTTTTACATTTATAACATATGAAAATTTATTTTGTATTTCTTTAAGGTGGATACAAAACTACCAGACCAGACAAATAAATGGAGAGAAATAAAAAATTACAAGAAATCGCCTCGGGCATTATCTGAAATTACTATTGTTGGTTTATTAAAACAACACAATATTTCTTTTGTAAACAAACTGCCTTAAACGGTAAATCCGGTAACATAATTGTTTATTTGAAAATTTTCGTAATTTTTATGCGGTGAAAATTTGCTAAGAACCATTATATTTTCATCCGGTTTAAAATTGCGAGTAACCATATTTTTATCCGGCTTAAATTTTTAACCGGGCTTAGTCCCACAATGTCTGTTACAGATTGTAGCGATCCCGGAAAATCCCTCGTTCGATATCCGGGTCGTGTCTCCCGGCTAACACGGTTACCGCACTCCCCTATTGTGGTTAGTACATGGACAATAGGAAGATTATTGGGTTTATTACTTTATCAAAAAGCTCTATTAAAATACTTTTCTTTTGTATTGTGTATGTACTGTATTTGTATTGTGTATTTGTATACTGTAAGGAGCTTAGATCCGTTTTCTTAAACTCTTAATTAAAACAAAGGATGGAATAGAATAGAATACAACTTATTGAGATCATCATCAGCCGGAAGACGTCCACTGCTGAACATAAGGATTCCCCCACAGAAAGTAGTATCAACAACTAATATCTCAGGGTGAGAGGCGCAGTGCCCGCCGAATTTTGAATTTTAGAACACTGGGTGGCACTGCGTCTGATATGGGTAGTCATGATGCTTACCATCAGTCACCAGTTTTGCTCGTCTTGTCACTCACTATCATAAAAAAGGCACACTTCTGTCTACCTATTCAGGAAAAGGCATGCTGGACTACTTTTTTCACTTTAAGCTCAACCTCGTTCTATGCCTTTTTGTCCAGATTAAACCTGCAGCTTGTATTTCACCGTCAACATGTTGCCACAATCTCAATAAATATCAAAAGAGATTGATACATTACGAGGTTGCCACGATCGAAGCGTACCTGTGACGTGACATTTCATTTAACCTTTGCTCAAACTACAACATTCAGCAAATATTTATGTCATACATCATATTATTGCTTCCAGAATGAATTCCTACATAATATACAAAAGTTTCTGTGAAATGCTAAAGGGTTGGTTATTGGGCGCATAACTCCTCTGCTTGGATTGGACATGGAATTCTTTTGATATCCACGAGAACACACATTCGCTCGAAATTAAATTTTTGTTGATACACTCGATACGCTCTGTGTTATATATAATTCATGATGAAGTTTAGTGAAGAAACAATATTGAATAAAAAAATTTCGTAACAAAAATATAGTCCTCAAAACTTGTGTCAAAAAAGCCATAAGTAATAAAATCTTGCGTAATTTATTATTTGTAGGCTTAGTACACAATATATACTTATTACACAAATTCTAGACATTCTTAAAAGTCAATTGTGAAATAATCAGATTGACCTGGCTATTTTAACCATCATCATCATCAGTCGGAAGACGTCAAATGCTGAATATAGGCCTCCCTCATAGAACTTCACACTGCGCTGTTTCTCACCGTCCGCATCCACTGGGAGCCTGCGATTCTGAGGAGGTCATTGGTCCACTGCGTGAAAGGTCGGCCTACGCTTCATCTTCCGATCCGAGGTCTCCGGTTATCGGTTCTGCGAGCGAAGTGGCCTGCCCATTGCCACTTCAATATGCATACTCTTCGAGCTATGTCAATAACTTCCGTTTTTTTTTTTTGCAGATCTCATTATTCTGGATTTTATCTCGCAAAGAATCCCCAAGAAACCACTCGCTCCCAATTTAATATTTTATGATACTCTAAATTTTAAAAATCTTGTGAAAAATCACATGGTTTCAGCCAATTTCATCATAATATTTTATACATTCTCTCACACAGCGTGTCTATTTCATATCAAACAAACCTTAGATAGAAGCAAATTCATTTATCCAAAAGAATCAACTCTGATGAAACCATGAATCAGATAAAAGAATGTAGCTGATCAGCATAAGGCATTTCGAAGATATATCTTTTGGTGACTTGAAGATTGGAAGCTTTGGAATTGCCTCCACTCTTGCGATGTCACCATCCAATTACGATCGTGTGTATAAACCAGTGTTTATGAGAATTCCAAATAAATCACAGCCGCGAAAGTGCGGTTTTTATGTTTTGTCAGACTCTAAGCAAAAGTAACGCAATATTTTGTAATAAAATCCTAAGCCAATAGACAACATACCATACTTATTATAATACTGATTCTAAAATTTATATATAACTAGTGGCCCGCCCCGGCTTCGCACGGGAAGCAGAAGTATGTATAGTGAACGTTTTAACAGGAGTAAATTCGTGATACATTGTATTTTTATAGATATAACGCTAATGATTTACGCAGCGCACGCAAATTAATGACTATTTCTGTTAGAGTGATCAAACCTTTATACATGTATAAATTTTTCGCGGGCTATTTTGAATATATATAAGTACCTACTACTACAAACCCCTAGTACATTATTTCTACCACCAATAGTTTTCATACCGCATAAAATAATGACTTCTTCGATTATTGTGACTAAACCAAAGTAGATGGATATAATGTCCGTTCACTATTTTGTACATATTGGTAGGTACTATAAACCCCTAGTACATTACTTTATTCTACCTCCAATACTTTTTACAGCGCATGCATATAATGTCTGTTTCGATTATTGTGACTAAACCAAAATAGATGGATGAAACGTCCGTGAACTATTTTGTAGATATTAATAAGTACTACAAACCCTAGTACATTATTTTATTCCACCATCAATAGATTTCACAGCGCACGCAAATTAATGAATATATGTGACACCTTGGTTCACAATATTGTAGTTTTCTTACGGATCCCTAATATTTTTCAAAATCTTATACAGCCTATGTACTCACACTGAATTAAGCTTTCCATAAGTGAAAGAATTTTTTAAATCGGTTCAGTAGTTTCGGAGCCTATTCGTTACAAACAAAAAAAACAAAGTTTATCTCTTTTTAATATTAGTATAGACTAGTATAGATTTCACCTTCAAAGAAAACGAATGTAACCAAACCAAATATTGTAAGACTATCTGTTGAAAAAAATTAAGCCCTACAAATTTCTTGTGCGTTCTTCTTGTAGAGGTATCTTTCCGAACGCACGGTAGACTAAGTACTGTTTATCTTTATTGACGTGCAAAAGTGTCAGATTATGACCTATTTGAATAAATCTGTTTGAGTTTGAGTTCAATTCTACGATGCGATTCGCGTTTTCCTGATAACGATTATTTTGAAATTTGATTTGCACGATTCACCCTATAACATTATACAATATATTATACAATCACACCATTTTCCTAGAGGGGTAGGCAGAGGTGTACCCAGGACTCAGTCCTATAGCAGGTCCACCTACATTTTGCCAATAAATGAAATGAAATGAAATGAAATGAAATGAAATGAAATGAAATTTTATTTGTCAAAAACATGGGTATACAGATAAAGATGTTAGATATAATATGTCATTGGATCCATCATGTTCTGCCTTTCGGCGTACAATATGATAATGGTCCTATTCCGTACTTCTATATATTCTTATTAATTATTTCAAGGTTAAAAAAGCACAAGCATTTCTTGATACTGGCAAAGGCATAACCGTGCGGCTACTCATACGCCGCAAGAAAAACACTTCCTTCCCGTTTACTCGTCGTGAATAAACACGCGACAACACGCTCGAGATAATAATATTAAAAACGTCTTAAAATCATCGAAATCTTAGCCAATCCATCAAACCAAGGTGAATAGTGCGGCGAAACAATATCCAGAAACCACCAGCGACCCTTGGGCCCAAGGAATTCGGCGAACCAGAAGACCACGGTGAGTGCCGGAGCCAGCCCAACCTTTAAAACTTTCGTATTATTTTCTTCCGAGCAAGCCGGTTTCCGAAAAGGCTACAGTACCATAGATCACATCCACACGCTGCGTCAAGTTATACAGAAGACCGAAGAGTATAACTTGCCACTATGTTTAGCGTTCGTGGACTATGAGAAGGCCTTTGATTCGATCGAGACATGGGCGGTGCTCGAGTCTCTCCAACGACGCCATATTGACTATCGGTATATCGAAGTGTTGAAGTGCTTGTATAGTAACGCCACTATGTCGGTTCGAGTACAGGACCAGAGTTCGAAGGCGATCCCGTTGGAAAGAGGCGTAATACAGGGAGACGTCATATCTCCGAAACTGTTTACTGCCGCAATGGAGGACGCCTTCAAGCTTCTGGAATGGCAAAGACACGGCATCAATATTAATGACGAATACATCACTCACCTTCGGTTTGCCGACGACATCGTAGTCATGGCAGATTCGATGGAAGATCTCGGCACGATGCTCGAAGACCTCAATCGAGTTTCTCAACGGGTCGGTCTTAAAATGAACATGGAGAAGACGAAGGTGATGTGTAATGCCCATGTTGTGCCGACCCCAGTATCGGTTGGGAACTCGATTCTAGAAGTTGTTGACTCATACGTCTACCTAGGACAAGCAGTCCAACTCGGTAAGTCCAACTTCGAGAAAGAGGTCAATCGTCGAATCCAACTAGGCTGGGCAGCGTTCGGAAACCTACGCAATGTCTTCTCGTCCAAAATACCTCAGTGCCTCAAGTCGAAGGTCTTTGACCAGTGTGTGTTACCAGTGATGACTTACGGATCTGAAACGTGGTCTCTGACTGTGGGCCTTATCAGCAGGCTCAAAATAGCGCAACGAGCTATGGAGAGGGCTATGCTCGGAATCTCTCTGCGAGATCGAATCAGAAATGAGGAGATCAGTAGGTGGATATTGAGCATTCTAAAACACCAGATACGATTTTAAACGGATCGAGCGAACCGGAGAGCGAGATCCGTTTAAAATCGTTGAAAAAAAAATTAGGTGAATCCGGTGCTAAAAACGGTCCGTTGTCCGATGCACGGTCCAAACCGTGAATCTGGTGAAATAACGGGCCTCTGTCCGGTGCACGGCTATAAACGGACTCATTCGGTTATTGAGCATTATAAAACACCAGATTTTAACCGGATCGAGCGAACCGGAGAGCGAGATCCGTTTAAAATCTGGTGTTTTAGAATGCTCAATATCCACCTACTGAGATCCGTAGACGAACGAAAGTTATCGACATAGCCCAGCGGATTAGTAAGTTGAAGTGGCAATGGGCAGGGCACATAGCACGTAGAACTGATGGCCGATGGGGCTGCAAAGTTCTCGAATGGAGACCACAAACCGGCAAGCGCAGCGTAGGACGTCCACCCACAAGGTGGACAGACGATCTGATAAAGGCGGCAGGAACACGATGGAGGCGGGCCGCTTACGACCGGACTGAATGGAAATCTATGGGGGAGGCCTATGTTCAGCAGTGGACCCCCTGGGTGAGATGATGATGATGATGATGATGATGATTATTTTCTACAGGTCCCATGCAATAGAGGGCGAGCCTATTTCCATCTACTGGGCGGCACAGGTCCAGACTCCAGGCTATCATCGCGATAATTCCTAATGGAAAAATCCAATACACTGTGCCTGATCTGGGAATCAAACCCGGGACCTCATGATCGGCAGTCGAGCTATAGCTTCATCCTATAGCTGATTGCGAAATATAGCATTTCCGAAAAGGAAAATTCGTATAAACAATAAATAAATTTTAATAAATTTTAATGTACACAGCCACGTTAAAGATCATTACCGTGACACAGCTGCATTAAAAAAATCTAGTAAATATTCGCTGCGTTATTTTAATTTTCGCGTGGATTTTCGACATTAACCATGATAGTAATAGATAACCAGACCCGGCATTATCCGGGATTAGCGCTCGACAAGAATTGATCGTAGCACGTACTAAAGTTCTGTTATGTATTGTGCGTAAGACGGCTTGTCCCGGTTGTGCCATTCAACCCGGATATTAAGACCGGTTTTGAAAAATAGCCGGGATTTCAAAACAGATATCATTGATGACGGGATAAAATCATTAAATAATTAATATTTCAATTTTAGGCGATTCACACATTGGAGCAATGTTACACTCCGCATGTGGGTGCCGGGTAAACCCTCTTGTGGAATGAATTATTACCATGAAATAGAATGATGATCAAACAGAACCAAATCGAGACAGGAACAAATCGAGTGAGTTACCATAGAGTCAGAGGGTAAATTCAAAACCTATATAAAATTTACTTTACTAAAGAAGGCTTATTATAAAGTCAACCAGTCAACATAGAGGACAAAAAAGCCTGGAAACTACTGCATAGCCGCCTCGCGGCACCTTATAAGCAAACGAATGTAACCAAACCAAATATTGTGAAACTATCTGTTGAAAAAATTAAGCCCTACAAGTTTCTTGTGCGTTCTTTTTGTAGAGGTATCTTTCCGAACGCACGGTAGACTTAGTGCTGTTTATCTTCATTGACGTGCAAAGGTGTCAGAATATGACCTATTTGAATAAATCGCCTGGGGAAGTATCACACGTTTGCCAGTTATTCATCCGCCAAGCAGTAATGTGAAAACATTACTGTGTTCCGGTCTCTAGGGCAATGTTACCAGCGAAATTACTGGGCATGACGAGTATCAACAACAATAATATTTTAGGGTAATAATAGGCGCAGTGCAGTGTCACGCAGAATTTTGAATAAATATATTGAGTTAATTAAATTATATTACATTATACATTTACAATAAAACACTCGGTGGCACTGTGCCTGATATGGGCAATCATTATTCTTACCATCAGGCACTTATGAAAAAAAGTAGCATTTTAAGAATATTTATTTTGAAGAATTTTAATTTGAAGAATATTTAAGATAAGAAATACAAATTTTTTTGGGTTATAAAAAGATATATAGAGTAATTCTGGGACAAAATTCTCATTCACATTTATGTTATGTGCCTAAAACGTGGTACCATTAGAAATTACTATAAAGCGCCAAACACACTAAAGCGACCGTGCCAGTAAAGAAAGTAAGAAATAAAGAAAGAAAAAACATTTATTCGACACGCATAGGTGACACAAAAACTTAGGTACATAAAGTTTAAGTACTTATTTAAAAAGTACTTAAACATAACGTACTCAAAAAGTACTTATAAGTAACATAACCCGATAAGTTAAAATAAGCAAAAAATCATGTTCTTAGAAAATTATGCGACGTGTGTTAGAAGCTCCACTTAGCTGGCAGCTCGCGAGCTGTAGCGGAAAAATACACTAGTAAAAGTTTTCAGATTTGAACGATTTTAAGCTTCCGTCACATTCGCTACCGCAACCACCTAATGTGTCAAAGCAAAGTATTCGGTTATTTGAACTATTTTAAGCAGCCACCAAACGCCAATGACATCGCGGCGAGCACGCATAGTGTGGATGAGTCCTTAGCAACATATGCGGTAAGCTCAAGACTGCCATTCTATTCCAATATGCAATATAAAGCCGTATAGAAGCATAAAGTGGGATCGCACCGCGGGATCCGTTCATCCGAGCGGGATAAGCCGCGGCCCGCTTTGCTAGACAATGTGGCGACGATTACCCTGCTGGTTTATTGACTGAGCGATAGCGGACTATCATTTCTAATGTCATTTGCGTCAAGAGGAAAAACATTCATACAAACATAACATAACCTAAGACCCAGTACCATAGCAGGTAGGTAAGAGTACATATACACCACACCCCAGACACTCGACTTAATCCCATACACAAGCCGCGCTATAACTACCTACTACACAGACACTGCACACATGGAGTTTTGTACACGTGCAAGAGTGTGCGTGAGGTGATTTCCCATAGAAGCCCGGCTCGTCGAAAGCTCAATCTCGCTGGCGAGGTGAGAAAGGCCCCATTGGTGGGCGGATGACAGTGTCCATTCTATACGTAGTATTATTACTGTTCAGTGTTTATACTTCGCTGGTTATCTTTGTAGGTGATATCTTTGTATGGTAGGAGCGCGCTTGTCATCTGAACGGATACAGTTCCATACTAAGGCTGTCATTGAGAAAATTTGGTAAAACTCCTAATGAAAAAAATCAATAACACTTTTTGCCTGACCTGGGGATCGAACCCGGGACCTCATGATCTGTAGTAGCGCTTGCGTACTACTACTCCAATAAGGCAGTTTTATACATACAATCACGCCTTCTTCCCGAAGGGGTATGCAGAGGTGTACTCAGGACTCAGACTCATCAGTTTGGTCAGTTCGGTATACTTATTAAAATTTTTAGTCTGACGCTTTGCAGTCAAGATTTCGCCACCTCTTATGCTGTACTCAAGGCCTTATTCTAAGCTGGATCTACATAAATATGGGTAGCGTGTCGATGCATGCCTTATTTGTCTATTGCACTGTTCTGTGCCAAACTCCCGATCTGCTTCCAAATATTCATGAACTCTAGTAAAAATGGAGAAACGAGTGTTTCCCTCTCAAACATTGTTTAATACAATTGCAACAAGGGCAGACACGGCTGCAGGAAAGGGGCATAATATATTTAAACAACCAACCAGGTGTTAAAAATTTGACGAGTCTGAAACACGACAAACTGTATCTATGTTTGTGGCAACATAGCTCCAAAAGGGATGAACCGAATTATATATAGCTTTTTAATAATAAATAATAATTTTGAAATTCCTTTTAAATATTACATACGAAATTAAGGATATAATAGAATAACACTTTTTTGCACACCAAATTCTATATTACGAACAAAATAACAAATTAATTATTATTATTATTTCATTAATTAATGTAAAGTAGGTAATTTGTTAATAACTATTCTTCACGTGAAAAATAAAATAAAAAAACAGAAAAATATAAACAAAAATACATGGTAAACAACCGGCGGTCATAAGACCGCCAACATACAACACATACATACAGAAATTATTGCGATAACGCAATAATTTCTCACAGACGATTATGTCAAACCTTTTTACAAAACATTGTCTGTTAGGCACATTTTCTTATGAGAGTGATTTTTTTGGTCGTGAGCCAATACTAGTAATGAAGGTTGGTGCCTCAGGCCTGCACACTTATGTCAGAATTATGTAGAAATACTGAGAGACGGATAAAACAAGCAGGCAATTTTTTACCGTCCACTTGATTGGATAAATTGTATGTGACTAGTATACAAATTGAAGAAAACCAGCGATTGGATAACTCAATAAACGCAACCCCCATTCAAAGCCTCTGAATCACTTAATTCGTCCCTGTGTTCGACAAGATTTTCGTCTGAATAAAACATTTTTTAAGTTCAACGACCATGCTTTTGTGTCACATTTTAATTTCAAAGGCCAGTAATATATTGGTCAGACTAAATTATACTTTCTTTTCAAAAAAGCTAATTTTCGTGAGTAACCTTATTTCTTTTTATTGGGTGTGAGGTTTCAGATTGGTAATAATTATTAGGTACCTATTTTTAGGTGATTAGGAATATATTGGTTGGTACTACGAGCGAACTGCTTGCTTTTTGAAATGTGCTAAAATATAATTAGGAACCTAGATAACTAGTTAGTGTCTCATTCCGAATAACGTCATGAAATGTCGGAAATATGCTCAGCCCCGGTAGCACAATGACCAGGGAAAACGAAGTTAGAATGTGACAGCAGATATGCAATGTTCGAGCGCGAAAGAGACAAAAAACGAGGAAAATGAGTTATCCCCGTGCCATGCTAGGCGGGCTGATTTCAAATGGGAATTTTCCGGTCGCCGCCTCCTCAACTCAAACTCAAACTCAAAGAAAATTTATTTAAATAAGTCTTAAAAAGACATCTTTAAACGTCAATAAAAATATCAAACTAATTAAGAATATACCGTGCGTTCGGAAATATACCTCTACAAGAAGAACGCACAAGAAACTTGTAAGGTTTAATTTTTTCAACTGCGAGTTTTACAATATTTAGTTTGGTTACATTTGTTGGCTTGTAAGGTGCCGGGTGGTGGCTATGCAGAAGTTTCCAGGCATCTTTGTCCTCTATGTATTGGTTGATACAATAATAAGCCTTTCTAAACAAATTCGATTTTATACAGGTTTTGAATTTACTCTCTAACAATTTATTTCTTATCACGTTCTGCTAGACGTACCATCAAATATATTTATTCTAAACCCAACTTATCTTCATCATCGAACGTCAAACGTATTAACACAAGTCATTAACTTCAAGTGGGACTTATAGGTTCTCATCTTTCCTGAGATTTCGTGCGGACAGAGGAAAAACTTGATAAATGATGTAAGCAATACTCGATTGACCTTTAACGTGGAACAATCCTGTTATAGTGGAGAAATGTGCTCAAAAACTGGATGGGAGAGGTTGAAAGAAAAAAAAACACATTAGGCCATCAAATCTAAGAAGTACCATCCACTTAATTGTTCGTCGGGTGGGGATTTATTTTCGAAAAAGAAAAAAAATCCCCACTAAGGACATTTTTAAACTAAGCCCATTTGACAGTTCTTATTTTGTCTTGTTTGAAGGATTTTAATTTATATACATAATGTACATTGAATGAATTGTACATGTGAATAGTGATAAGACCGCCAGTTGTTACACTATTTGTTAAGTATTTTTAATTTTAAGGATATTTTTTTATGGTGTCCAATAAAGTGTTTATCTATCTATCTATCGTCTGTGATAAAAATCATAATACCATGGTTTTAAGGCAAAGGTTATAAAAATTGAGTGTGTTACGCCTATGCAAATTTATGTCTTCTCTCTCAGAGTTTGAAAAGATGGAACTGTAAGAAAATCTTAATTAACGTAGAGTTTTAGTAAAATTAATGAACCATAAATAAGTATACTAATTAATTATGTCGTATCAGATGAAACCCCCCAAGCACCTCCCTAGAAAAATTTGCTTTTATCAAACCTCTTTGGTACGTAACATCTGGTAGTCTTAATTACTTAAAATAATGTCTATCAATCTCCTTCATCTCGGGACAGAATGGATTTATCATGAGCCACGACTTTCTACGATGACGTCTCAAAAAACCATTATATTATAGTATTTACAATCTTATCTGTTCAGTTAACAGCGTCGCTAGTGGCTAATTTAGTAATGACACTCTCAGAATAGTGACTGACAGGTCGTAGTTCTAATTTTGCCCACCTGAACAAAGTTGGTGTCCCTGTATCCAATTTTCAGAGCGCTAGTTGAGCTAACGTACTAATTTTTGTATTGTTTACTATTATATTATATAAGCAGACTCAAAAAAGCACAACAAGCTATGAAGAGGGCTATGCTTGGGATTTCTCTGCGAGATCGAATCAGAAATGAGAAGATCCGTAGACGAAGGAAAGTTGATATAGCCCAGCAGATTAGCAAGTTGAAGGGCGTATCCCCGATAGGGCTGTAAAGTTCTCGAATGGAGACCACGGACTGGCAAACGCAGCTTGGATTGACAGACAGTCTAATAAGGACGGCTGAAACACGCTGGATGCAGGCCGCCTACAACCCACTGGATGGAAATCTAAGGGGGGGACCTATGTTCAGCAGTGGAGGTCCTATGGCTGAGATGATGATGATGATTACTAATACAGCAACTACGTAACCCATTCCATACTAATACTACGAATTGGTGATCGAACATGGTACGTCCGTATCACGAACTTGGTTCGCCACCATACCAGGCCCCCGTCACTCCTTACAACCCCTCGCGCGTAATACCCTACTACTACGTAGAAAACATGCGTGTGAACACGCGTCAAATGTGTGCGTAAGTACCTACAGCGTTTATTGCCTTGATGACTTCCTGGTCGCACGTGATATAAAATGGCGAGGGGAGGTCTGTGAGTTTACGTAGTAATAGCACTATTATTAGCTAGTAATAGCAGGTAATAATTAGTATTCTTTATCCACATCATGTTCGATCGGCTGGCGGACTGTCCGGCCAACATTATTATTATAATAATAGTTATTACCTATCACTCGGTACGGTTGTTCGGTCGCTTGCACATCAAAGCGGTCGGATCGTGTAGCGTGAACATATCGAACGACACGGTGGTACGGGTCGATCCATCTCCGATCGTGTATTCGTAGAATAAATTATTATGTGGTTCCAAATCATTAGAACC
The DNA here is from genome assembly GCA_947063395.1 of Hemistola chrysoprasaria. Lineage (NCBI taxonomy): Eukaryota > Metazoa > Arthropoda > Insecta > Lepidoptera > Geometridae > Hemistola > Hemistola chrysoprasaria. The sequence continues at coordinate 2,439,839 of OX346725.1, forward strand.
AATGCAAAAACCCAGGATTGATTGGAATATAAAGATATTGACCCAACAACATTTCGATAGAATAATGGGGAATGTCCAAATTATCTTGACCTCCATTTTTATTTTAGATAATGAAAATATAGAGCAATATAAGAAACTAATTTGAATATTTTTGCTATTTTCGTCGTAGTTATTTTTAAAAACATTTTTAAAAATTTTAGAATTTTTGGTGATGATGACGTCATCATAAGCTTTATAGATGGTGACTGCGGCCTCGACAGAAAAAAAAAAAAGGCAATGTAAATCAGATTGTCAATGTCATTATATTATCACAACCTATAACCCCACTTTTCTAAAAAAACTGTTCAATGCTTTTTTTTTTTCTTCTTTTATGGACCCACACGAATGTATTGCCAGTGTCAAGTTATATAAATTTTCAAGTTAATATGGTCAATTCAGAGTCAGGGCAAGCCCAGTCAAGTCACAGCTCTAGTAAAGTGGTGGTCTTTACAAGAAGCTGCCAGTAAACAATAAAATCACAGTCACTTTCTAAGATTTTGCAGTCGGCTAGATAAAGGTTATGTTTACATACATCGACATTTGACAACTTAATGACATAAAAGGACATTTCACTTTTCTTTTTTTTTTTTAGGCTCACTCACGTTTTTCCATTAATCCACGTGTGACGTCATCTAAGGTCAAATGAAGGTTATTCAATTAAAGCGGAAAATAATAATAATCCGTGATTATTTTCTGTTTTTAAGTAATGGGTAGTGATCAGCAACCTTATTCCTCCAAATGGTTTTGAAATTACAAAAAACAAAAATAAATAGACATTCCCCATTATAGATATTGTGCAATCAATTGAAGCGTCTTACATTAGGGAATAGAACATCGATATATTTAGAGCTAAGGAGAGAAATGAGCGGAATCCTGCGATGATTTGAAAGGTGGTCGTACTCAGGTATGGGGGCATGTTTTTTGAAACTCAATTTATGAGTCAATTACTAATGGAGTCTAAAATCCTGTTAAACCCATTCCAGTCCTTTGCTAAAAGAAATCTTTTTCACCTAGCTAATTTTCAATGTCCTAGCTGAACCCTGTGGTTTCAGCCACTGGATTTTAGTGGGACTAGATATTAGATAGGTAACTAATATTATGTCATTGATCAGCCAATGACAACGACAATTGTGTCCCTACCTATGGCATAAAAATGTATGCTTTATACGTTTCGCTGTAATAAGTACCTATTAGTATAGAAGCGCGTTTTTTCTCCCGTAGTTTATGCAATAGATTTAAAACGACACTAACATGATTTTGGGTCGATTTGGGTGTATGAATATTGACATCATATTTGCCTGATCGTCTATATCATTCCTTCTTCTTTCGGTTACAATATACTAAGGCGTAGCTATGTTCTGGATAGCCTTGGAAGGCAAAACCAACAATGAGTCATTATCATTGGGTGGTGGTGTCCAGTGGGGACGAAGGAAGTGGGTACGATTCACAGTGCCCATTTGCCCTAGCACTCTTCAATTGCCCAACAGTTGTAATCATAAATCGTCTCCATTGGTGATAATTGGGTTATTTCAAAAGTTGTCCCACGTAGCCATTGGTAACAATTGGGAAAAATTTACAAAAAGTTGTCCTGCATGGAAACAGTGGTGACAAAAGAGTGGGACAAGAGGGAATGACCACGTAATATAATTGTTGAATGCACGATAATCGGGGGGCACGGCAGTGCCCCCGCCAAGTCGAGCGCGAAGCAAACACTGCCGTACCATCCTTTACAGGAACCATTTCGCCGCATTTTCAGGCCCCTATTTGAGAACCTCTGGATAAGACTAGAACGCTGAAATTTTCGTCATCCAGTAAGCTATAGAATCACATACTTAAAATAAAATTTCAAGTCTGTAGGTCATTTAGTTCCGAAGTTAAGCGAAAGCAAAGTTTCGCATTTATGACACTCAGTCACACTCACTCATGATCATCAAAAAGAACTAGTACTTCCCATAAACTCAGAGAGCTGAAATTTGGTACAGAGTTAGGGTTTAATGGCCACATAAAGAGAAAACTATAAAAACTAGGATAATCGAAGATCAAAATTTGGTCAAAATATAATTCATTGAACTAAGAGTGGCGGTGATACCCGCACCCGTCGCTAGATGGCGCTGACTTATTTAAAAACGCGCTTACGTTTGTTTTTCCGATTATTTGCATTTCGTTGATTTCGCATATTTTCGAGAGGTTTGCGAAGGCCGAAGGCAAAGATTTGAATATGGGATTTTATGATTAGTGACGGATTACTGATTATTACTTAATTATTATTAGATTTAATAGTACTTTTAATTGAATACTTTATTTAATTGTTAGTTTTTTAGTACTCTTAGTTTTCTAGGTTTTATAAGTAAGTACTTTTCTAGTATTCTAGGTTCGGTTTATTGAGGTAGATATTACTTCGTTTCGTTTAAAAATATCATTAATTTAGCTGTATTTCAGTACTAGGTAGGTAATACCTTTGGTACAAAGTTCATTGATAGTTAATTATATTGACACTTGTCTAATAATTAAGAGTTAACGTTTTGTTTATAGTTTGTATAGATTGAGTAGGCTGAGTATAATATTTTCTTTGAGTTTCTTTTTTTATTAAGACAAATAAAAGAAGTCTTTTAAACATATAGGTTTTATTATTGTTTTAGTCTAAATATTATCGGTATTTCTGGTTTGTTGTCCATATACTAAAGGTCGTTGAGTTTATTTGTGTTTGATTTCGCAAGATAATATCGTAAAAAATGTCGATTATTAAAATAAGTCAATATGCCCACGTTTCTACAAAAAGAAGTGAAATCCCACCAAAAACATTCAGTAAAAAAACTAGCCAAGTCTCGATGGAGCTGCTTGTTTATCTCTAAAAAGTAATGAAATCTAGACAAAGTCGTGCCAAGTCTAAGGTTCCTTACTGCGATTTCTTTATTATTATAGTTAATGTTATGTGACTTGACCGTTGAAGGGATACTTCTCCCTTCAACGGCCGGGATCAAGTCCGTCTGTACGTCTATTTTATGATAGATCGGTGGTCGATTTGACGCTCCAAAAAGAAGAGAGCAGAAGTCAACATTGTCAATCAATGCTGAATGCATGTGTTGCACAATTATTATTAACAACAGCCTAAAATGAGACACTAGCGTCCAATTACCAATACCAGTATGGGCTATTATCTCGCTTAACAAACATAGGTAGTTACAACAGATATAACATTACGTGTAAATAAAATTGACTTGTACCCACTAACGTATAAATAATGTTCAACGGCCAAGTCACACAACATTTACTATAATAATAAAGAAATCGCAGTAAGGAACTTTAGACTTGGCACGACTTTGTCTAGATTTCATTACTTTTTAGAGATAAACAAGCAGCTCCATCGAGACTTGGCTAGTTTTTTTACTGAATGTTTTTGGTGGGATATTATTATAGCCGTGATATTATAGATGGAGTTAGTGTATTACTATTTTAAGTACCCTTTTCCACCTTCTCTTAATCCGTCCACAATCCAAGCTTCGTTATCGACCTGCCACGATCGAGCCCTATTTTTCATGCTATCTCACCGTAGCCCGTCACAATTGTGGGGGCCATTTGTCTCCGTCCGCGAACAATTAGGGCATGATATTGGAGTTTGAAGGATAATCTGGTTTTCTCTATTGATGGGTGTCAATTAAGGCGCACTCAACATAATATAAAATCTACTTAAGGTGGGTTGGGCCGTCATCATTTACCATGCAAATTTTGAGGAACCATAACAATGATAGAAGAGATACAATTTCTTCATTATTAGTGTATTTTAAGTAACAACTGATTCTAAAGTGGCATTATCCAGTTATAATACAAAAAATATTGTTTTATTACTGCAAATAGGTATTTAAAGTCATTCCTTGAGAATTCCTTCTCTTTTTATTACAAAGTAAATTTTGTAACTGTGCTTCATACATATAAGTAGATTTAATTTTGAGTTCATGTTGTGTGGACATAATTTAGGAGTGTAATCTAGTAAATTAATCACCTTTACACATGATATTTTATTGTCATTAGATTATACTCTGTTTTGTGTACCTTTTGTAATAAAATAAAAAAATTAAATTCCATACATAATTCCGATAAATACCTATTTCCAGTTTTAAACGCATTTTTTTGGTAAAACTGTAAAAATGCGAATTTATAATTATTTGTTAAGGTTGCTTTTTTCCCGATATTCCTACGGGAACTTATTACGGGGGGGGGGGGGGGGGGAAGTACGCTACGGTACATTCCGGTACATTTATATCTTTTTTATGATAGTGAGTGAAGTATCATGATGGCCTATATCAGGCACAGTGCCACCCAGTGTTTAAATAATAATAATTCATCTAACATACATAAAAAAATAAACTACAAAATTACAAAACACCTAGGTAGGGATAATTTTCTGTCTCGCCTCCCTAAAGCGCCGGAACACAATTTCTTCAGGCCAAAATTCGGGTGCCAGGAACATCTTATATTTCACCGGAAGCCGGAGAACGTAGGTTAAAATTCAAAATTCTGCGAGGCACTGCACTGCACCTGTCACCCTGAAATTCTGATATATTAGTTGTTGAAACTCGTCATTTGCAGAAAATTCTTCCCTTCAGATGGGAACACAGTAATGTTTGCACATTACTACTTGGCGGATGAATAATTGGCAAAGAAAAGAAAATGCTTACCTGCTTATTACCAATAACGCTGTATAGTGTTCTTTACTCTCGGCCTTTACCCACATTAAACCACAATTTAGCTTTTAGTTAGAACCAACACAAGCTCAGACGATAAATGATGAAGAGGGTACGACTTGTGACCCAATTTCGTATTCCAGTTGCCAGTCGATTAGTCATTGAAGTGGTAATTGAACGATTATAATTGGAAAATGTTTAATTGAATGTCCGGTTAACTTCCAAGTTGACCGACAGCTTTAAGGCTGAAACCCACCGCGGCGCACGGAGATACTACGCACGTGCGTCAAACTTCGCGAGAAAATGTATGTAATTGTGTCCACCCTTTTCTTTTTTTTTTTTTGTGACCCAGGGAAATCTGCATACAGATACCCGGCCACGCCGGGGGGCAGGGCCGGGTTATGTCAGGATGGGAAGTCCCTGAAGGGGATCTTCCCGACTGACTAAAACCCTGGGGGATATCCTGCGGGACACCATGTGTCGGGGCTGCGGGTACGCCGAAGCACTCATCCGCAACGGATTCGGCGGCATTCGGCGGTGAATGCCCCGCACTCACCACCTAGACCCGTGTTATGGGGGATGGAGGAGGGCGTGGTAGATTCTCCTACGACGCCCTGGCCTCCGTGCGCGCATCGGGAGGTCGGTAGTGGCCTCCCTATCGCGCTCCGCGGTCTCCTTCTGCGAGATTACAATCACGCAGAATTCGACCGCGACCCTCCACGAACCCTCGCTCTCAACCATGGCTCGAACCGTGGTTGCTATAGCGAGAGTTCGGCCCTCATAACTGCGACGAGGGTACGACGCTCACTGACCCATGACGGGCACTCCTCCAGTGTGTGCTGCGCCGTATCCACATCGCAACCACAGTGGTGGCAAGCAGGGGTCGGTTCCCTACCGGCTATGTGGTGCAGGTACTTTTTTTTTTTTTTTTTAATTTATTTAGGTGAAAAAACAGTAACACAGTACTAGTACATATCAAAACAATCACAGTATTATATGAAGTAGTTACCAACTGTGTTACCAACCACATTCACCACTGGTTACTATAATAATAGTGTGTAGTTGGTAGCAGTTACAATAATAATAATAATTACTTGTACTATAAAATTATAATATAATGCTAATACCTAATACGTAGAAACCAAACTACACCTCGTCAAACATAGCCTGACTAATGTTAGCCGAACAAAGATCTATTCCCCGGCCATACCTTCACAAATTAAGTTTTAAATGGGTTATTAATTTATCAATAAATATTAAATTACCTGAAAAGATAGGTACCATTTATGTACCATGCACCCAATCTAAGGATATAACACAAAAAATAAATAAAAATAAAAATAAAAAGTCGATCTCTGCCCAAACCCCACCAATCAAGCTAAGTCAGACAAGGTATGCTTAAATACAATAAATATGCGTCGTGTAGCAAGCAATGTCCCCTACCATAGAAATCTCTGTAATGTTTGTAATGATAAAATATTGAGAAGTAATACATTTTTGATCATATCTGAGGTTTCTTAGGTCGGTAGGTACAACCATCAAGTAAAGCATTAATTAACTAATACAGAATAAGAAATACAGCAAAAATTTTTTTTTTTGATATATGTAAATGCTTATAAGTTATTATATTAGTATATAAATAACGCTTATAATATATATATATATATATATATATATATATATATATATATATACATACATATATATACATATATACATACATATACATACACATAAATTCCTATACATACATACATAAGTATTACGATAAACATTCAACAATCTTACGTTTATAAGTACTAGGTCGTGTTGCGGTTATATCTACTGAGTTGAAGTGTTTATTATATGATTCAAGTAAACGATAAAGTGGAGATCGTTTACCTGCTGTGGTACGACAACGGGTTATAGCAAACAGTTGGCAAGGTTTACGACAGTGCACTCTAGTTGGTGCTTTATAACATATTTTGGTTACCAATGGTATACAATCGTATCTATTATGAAAAATGTCATACAATAGCATTGCTTCCAATAATTTTCGCCTAGTTTCTAATTTTAATAGTTTATATTTTTGGAGGAGTTCTTTATGTGTTAAGTTTTTATGGTAACATCTATAATGCATACTCCGTAAGAATTTCTTTTGAACACTCTCTATAGCTTTATTATATTTCTCATAATGAGGGTTCCAGACGGACACGGCGTATTCTAGCTGTGAGCGTATAAGAGATTTGTAAAGATGTAAATAAGTAGCCGGTTTATTAAATTTTTTTGTTGTTCTCATGACAAATCCGAACATTTTAAAGGCCTTATTTACTATATTATCAATATGTATATTTAGATGAAGTTTACTGTCGAACATAATACCTAAATCTCTTATACAGTCCACATTTTCAAGTGGTACACCACACAAATTATAGCTGAATTTAAGTGTGTTTTTCTTCTTTGTAAAACTAATAGCTTTGCATTTATTAATGCTTAGATTTAATTTGTTATCATAACAGTAATTAGTAAAGCGGTCAAGATCGCTCTGAAATTTTGCGTGGTCAGCAGAATTTTCAATTGTATGATATATCTTGAGATCATCGGCGTACAGTAAGAAATTACAAAATTTGAAGCAAACCTGAATATCGTTTATGAAAATCACAAACAGCAGTGGGCCCAAGATAGATCCCTGAGGGACTCCTGAGCTCACCGGTACTATTTCCGACTCGAATCCGTTTACTACAACTTTTTGGGTGCGGTTGGTTACATATGATTTAAACCAGCGCCATAAGTTTCCACGTATGCCATTATAGGCAAGTTTGTCTAGTAATATTTTATGATCCACTCTGTCGAATGCTTTCCGAAAGTCGGTATATACACTGTCTGTTTGTTTGTTGTTGTCCATGTTTTCGAAAAGATGTGTGGTATATATTAATAAATTACTATTAGTAGATCTACGTTTTACAAAACCGTGTTGATTAGGCAAAATAAATTTATGTATAGATGGGTAAATATCATTATGCACTAGTCTTTCAAAGAGCTTCGACAGAGCGGATAATATAGAAATGGGTCGATAATTCTCAATATTACATTTATCACCTCCCTTAAACACTGGGACTATTCTTGCTGATTTCCAGATTTTTGGGAAAGTGCCTTCATGTAAACATTTATTATAAATATATTGAATAGGAATATTTATTACTTGCCGAAGCATCCGTGCCCCGTAAGCACCTGCACAAGCCGGAAGGTAAGCGACCCGTGCTGTCTGTCCGTCCACTCCTGGAGTAGTGGACGGACTGCCTCCACTGTCCAGCTGCCTGCTCGAGGGTGGGCCAGACGCGTACTCCACCTCTCGAGCAATGCCTCTCTGGCGAGCTCCCTCCACCGATAATTGTGTCCACCCACTACAACCCACAACCCACGACAACCCACGACAACCCACGGACACAGTACGCATTATTAATTGACATGATTAGTATATGCGTGGCTTGCTCGAATATCGCGCTCATGTAGCTCAACGCTGTCAACGCTATGCACGCTGTGTACGTGGTACACGTTGGTACACGCGTGGTTGCGCTAGTTCCCAGTATTCCACAAATCCCCTTAGGGGATCCCCTGCCCAGGGGATTTGTGGACTTTTTGTCCACATAATAACTATGAACAAAATAATCTTTACAAGAGTAAAATGATTTAACATACATTCACGCCTTTTTTACCGAATGGGTAGGCAGAGGTGTACCCAGGACTCAGTCCCATATTAGATACACCCACATTTCGCCAGTATGTTATTGGTCCCATGTAATAGGGGGCGAACCTATTGCCATCTAACGGGCACAGTTCCAGACTCCAGGCAGTTATTGAAATAATTCCAAAGGGAAAAATCCAATATTTAACTATTTGCCTGACCTGGGGATCGAACCCGGGACCTCTTGATTGGCAGTCGAGCATGCGCCCTCTACGCCACCGAGGCAGAAAATGGTTTAATCATAATTAATTATAATAATAATATATGATAATAATATACTTCTACACACGGTCATCTAGACTAGAAGCCTGTACTATGGTAACCAGATGACTGATATACATACTTATATAAGCTTATAACACCCAGACACAGATCAAACAGACATGTTAATGCACACAAATGTTCGACCTGAGCGGGGATGGAACCCGGGGCCTGCGGCACAGAAAGCAGAGTTACTACCATCTGAGCCAACCAGGCTGTCATTTATGAAATAATATAAAAACATTTTAGCAATGTAAGATGACATATATATGTTAACCGATTTTATGAAATATTTGTATATATAATATTAGATAATATTCGTCCGACCGATGTTTGTTACTATAAGTATTTCACGCCAAAACTACTGGACCAATTGGGCTGAAATTCTGTATGTACTTAGATAGTTTAGTTTAGATCCTGGATTAATACATAGGGTATTTTACCTCGATATTCCCACGGGAATGAAGACTACGCGGGAAACCACGGGACACGGCTAGCTGTAATATAAAACGTATTATCGTTGGCATAACAGATTGAAACAAGATGGTCAGTCGTCTATAATAATCTGTAGAAACCCTCCGCTGTTTTGAAATACGTAAGTACCTGTAATCTATTTTTCAATTTAATTGATAAAATTTAAATCTGCCGCTGTAATTTTTTCGAGGAAATGTAATGGAAATGGTAGATGCAAAAACAAAAATAATCCTGTATGGAGATTTTTTCGGTATCTATGTTTTCATAAACTACGGTTTAACATAACGATAGCAATCAACCAACCTAAAAAGGATTTACAATTTCCAAACTTTAAAGATCAAATATATGAAAAAATAATACTTTTAATAATCCTGTATGGAGATTTTTTCGGTATGTTTTCATAAACTACGGTTTAACAAAACGATAGCAATCAACCAACCTAAAAAGGATTTACAATTTCCAAACTTTAAAGATCAAATATATGAAAAATAAAATACTACTTTAGCAGTAGTAAACCAATGTCTATCCTCACGTACGATAATGTATCCCAAAATCCTTGTAAAAAGCTTTTACTTGCTTCTCCCCAGAACACGCGTAAATCAACTCCAATCGGACAGCTTGTTAACAAAAAGACCCCTCAAAATTGACCTGAGATAAACGTAAGCGGCCAACGAACTTATCTTTAATAATATAATAAAGTGTTAAGGGTGATGCCCCATTAGTGCGTTGCGCTGCGTTACGTCGCGTCGTCGCAACGGATCAACGCATTGTTTGCCACATTTGCGTTGCGTCGACAACGAACAGCTCGACGCATCACCCTCCCTCCCGCTTTGTCTCTTGTCCATCGATCCGTTGAAAACGTCGCGTGCGACGACGCAACGCATTAATGTGGCATGGCACAAAAAATCTATGAAAATCGACGCAGCGTTGACGCTGCGACGACGCAACGCAACGCACTAGTGAGGCCTCGCTCTAAGGCATACATATGTTTACGCAATGAGCTATAGAAAGCGTAGACGAACGCGAGTTACCGACATAGCCCAGCGGATTAGCTAATTGAAGTAGCAATGGGCAGGGCACATAGCACGTAGAACTGATGGCCGATGAGACCGTAAAGTTCTCCGTAAAGGACCGTAAAGGACGTCCTCCCACAAAGTGGACAGACGATCTTCAATAAGCCGGATAATTAAAATTCAGAACAGTTGAATTAAATTCACAATAAAACAGCAGTGGGATTTGTATCAAGAATCACGTACGTATTTAGCATGAAAATCGAGTCCAGAACTAGCTCCCACACCCAGCAGTTAGCTTAATCTCACTTGTAGGTAAATCTTGCTTTCTCAATGGTAAAGGATTTACCACAGTAATGTGACACACGAACTTGGAATTTGATAAGCATGTTACAGTTACATGCTGATAGTTGAAGTGGCAATATGACTCGGCCAAAAGTACATTAATGAAAATCATGTAAAACCGCGACAGTGACGTCAGTTGGAGTAAGACATTGACTAAATGGTGACCAAGAATAGGTAAACGTAGCGCCGGTCGTCCTGCAGCACGTTGGGCGGATAAGATAGCAAAAATTACGGATCGCCTCTGGACACGGCTTGCACAGGACCTGGAGTGGTATTACGAACATGCAACCGCGTAACAAAACGCGTAGTAGTAAATTTCAAACGTCATTTTTTGTATGCCGTTTGACAACAGACCATAACTTAAGCAATTTAACGCTTTCCACACTTCTACTGCTGTTCGTAATAAGAGGGCCGGTCAAGTGGCTTGATGTGGAGGTGGCCTATGACCAGCAGTGGGCTGTAGTGGGCTGCGGATAATGATTATGTAAAACCTTAATTTATTTTTATTATAATATTCTAATTTCTCCGTGTGTCCCACCACGTGAACGCCGCAGATATGTGAAACCAACGGAGTATAGCATCTACGAGCATACACGAGAACACTTTGTTAACTAACTCTATACAGTTTTCACAATAGCTGACCACTTACACTCAAATAATACCTACGTTTCTACAATATTACATTTGTGTATTTGTACTGGATCTTTACTGTGTGTTTTCATTTATTTATGAAAGTAATTCCACAACTTTCTCGTGGGAATTTTGAAAATTCCTCCAACCGAAAAAGGAAGAAAAGATAGATAGATAGATAGATAGATAAACACTTTATTGGTACACCACAACAAGAAGTTCTTAAATCTAATAACAATTAATAATAACTAGTGTAGCAATGGGCGGTCTTATCGCTAAGAGCGATCTCTTCCAGACAACCGTGCAGGGAGAGGAGAGAACCGTAACAATCATTTGGTCGGTGGTGCTACAGACTGCTTAATAAATAAATATAGAATCGTAAAGGTGACTAAAATACATACTTGATCTATATACGACCTATATACATACATACACATAAACCCTAATATTACACATATATCTATTTAATACATACTTATATAAACTAATATATATATATATATATATATATATATATATATATATATATATATTTCTTAATATTGTATATAAATATGTACAGAATAATATGTTACTAACGATGGTAGAATGTAGTGAATGGAGAGAGAAATAAGAACGACAGCTAAAGCGACAAATAGTGAGCAAACACACGCAATTTAAAAACGTCTAGTGAGGGGGCACGCCTGATTTCAACGGGTAGAGCATTCCATAAGCGAATGGCCTTCACCGTAAAGGATTTGTCATAGAATGCACTACTGTGTTCTGGAAACATTAATTCAAGATTCTCTGACGACCTCAAAGTGCGACAATGTGTATCATGTAGAAATAAGAAACGCTCTTGAAGATACCGTGGGGAGGATGTGTTAAACAAGATATTGTAAAGAAGAGAAAGAATATGAGCATCCCGGCGACGGCGAATTGGAAGCCACTTGAGTTTTGAGCGAAATTCGGAAACATGGTCATATTTGCGCAGACCAAATATGAACCTTATGCATAAGTTTTGAAGTCTCTCAAGCTTATTTAGCTGGTCCTCGGTAATATCAGGATAGCTGGCGTCAGCATAGTCAAGAATCGGGAGCATGAGCGAATGAGCGAGCGCAATTTTAGTGGCAGTTGGTAAGAAGTTCCGCAACCTACGCAAAGACCCTGCGGTGGCAAACATTTTGCGACTTGTATTTGCTAACTGAGGGCTCCATGAGAAGGTACTGTCAATAGTAACACCCAAGTTCTTCACATTGTCGTTGAAGGGTATGGTTACTCCATCCAGAGTTACTCGCGGTAGTAGATCCCAGTCTATTTTGCCAACCATTCGGGAACTACCAACGACAATAGCTTGGGTTTTGAGCGGGTTCAATTTAAGACCATGAGCTTTACTCCAATCGGAAATGTGTCTCAAGTCACAGTTTATCGTGTTAACAGCGTATGGCAATAGATTGAGCGAGGATTGACAGTATAACTGAAGGTCATCGGCATAGAGATGGTAGGAAGAAGAAAGGTTACGAGAAATGGAGTTAATAAAAATAGCGAAGAGAAGAGGTGAAAGAACACCTCCTTGAGGCACACCAGCATTTGTGTCACACCAAGAAGAAAATACATCTTCGTGGCGGACACGTTGCCGGCGGCCATAAAGATAGTTGTGAAACCAGTCTATTACCGCTGGAGATACATTAAGAGAACGAAGAGTAGCAAGGAGAATATCAAAGTCGACAGTGTTAAACGCATTACTGAAGTCCAGTAATGTCATCACAGCCAACTGACCATTTTCCATACCCAGTCGGATGTCGTCGGTGACTTTTATGAGCGCAGTGACTGTGCTATGTCCAGGACGAAAACCAGACTGAAAGGGATTGAGGAGGTCATTTCTAACAAGGAACGCGTTGACTTGGTTATGTACTAGTCGCTCAAGGACTTTGGATAGGAAAGGAAGAATAGAAATGGGACGAAATTCAGAGAAGAGCTTAGGATTCGATTTTTTGGGTAACGGAAGAATTTGTGCGTCCTTCCATAGGGAAGGGAACACTGCATTGGAGATGGAAAAGTTTAATATGTCGCAAAGGATAGGGAGAATGTAGTCCAGGATAGGAAGCAGTATGTTACGACTGATGTCGTCGATACCAACGGCGTTGGAAGTAATAGAAAGAAGGCTTCTCTTGACCTCACAAGCGGTAAATAGACGAAAAGCAAAAGGCGGATAGTCGGGAAGAGAGAAGTTGGATAGAATAGAGATAGTTCGAGCTTTGTCAGAGTCACTAATAGAGGAAGATGACGAAAAGTGCTTATTTAGAGAGTTCAGATCCAGGTTAAGAGGGATAGAATCTTGACGAGATTTGCCGATGCCTAAAGTTCTGAGAAATTTCCACACTTTCGCTGGATTATCATCTTGAACAGAATTAAAAATATGGCGCCTCTGAGCGTCCCTGCACGCCACGTTACAACGGTTGCGAAGTTTTATGTACAGCGCCTTTTTCAAGGCGGTTGGACGCATCTTGTACTTAGTTTTCGCAGCCGCTTTTTTGTCTTTAAGACACTTCAACTCCTCAGTAAGCCAAGGGGCAGGTACGTGCTTGATTTTTATTGATCGTAGCGGAGCATGGACATCATATAGGTGTGTGATGATTGTGTTAAAAGCCGCTAGTTGTTCATCGATGGTATCGGCGTTTGTTACTGGTGACCAGTCCATGTTTTTAGCATCGTCAATCAAGGCTTCTTTATTCATGCCACTAAAATTACGCTGAAGAATAACAGTAGGTTTAGGTATCGGAGGACGAATTTTATAAGACAAGTAAATTAGGTCATGGTACGAGAAACTATCAGCCGAACATTGACCATGTTTAGTAACATGGTCTATAGATGACACCATTAGTAGGTCGAGGAGAGAAGGTGTTGAATTTGGAAAGTGATGCGTAGCACCAAGAGGGAGAATATACATGTTGCTGGATTTAATCGTGTTCTCCAAGAGAAGCGCTCGGCGATCTCTTTTTAGGAGGCATGTATTAAAATCACCCATGAGAATGGTGTGACTGTATGACGGAATGAGATTTTCTAAGAGGTTTTCCAAAGAGGAGAAGAAATTATTGTGGGAAGAATTGCTATAGTAGACTCCGAGAAGAATTTTAGTGTGGGAGAGAAGAACTTCAATAAATAAATTTAATGTTCCCCAGCATTTGAAGGTGGTGGCTGGGTTGAAGTGCTAATCACAGTGAAAGGAAAGTGGGAACGAAGATAAATGGCTACCCCACCGCCACCACCCCTTGCTCTATCATTTCGTATAAGATTGAAGCCTGGTAAAGTATAGGATATTGAAGGAAGAGATGGTTTTAGCCAAGATTCGGAGACTAATATAGCATGAATATTCGTGTTGTCAAATGACGCCAGCATATCGGAGAAGTGAGCCGGGATGCTTTGAGCATTAATATGTACAACATTTAAATTTTTAGGTACGTCAGAGAAATTATTAACCAAAGTTTCCGAGAGTGAGGGAACACTCACAAAGCTGTCTTCATTAGCAGTACTCTCTGAAGAAGAATTAATAGCAGATATGAAACTATCGCAACTATCATTAAACATATCATTAAGCATGTTAATATTAAATAATATAATTATGTAATATACCTATATAATATATATATATATATATATATATATATATATATATATATATATAATAATATAGTATAATATAAATAAATATTTATTATTAATTTTATAAACAGTGAGTGATTTTTCACTTCACCTGCCGGTTTCTGTGTGACAACATAGAACAATAAGTAGGTACATACGCATAAAACGCTCAAACTATGCTACACACTCGAAATTTTAACGGCTCTAATACATTAGCTACCCAGATAATATGAAGTTCCAAAAAATAAATAAATAAAAATATGATTAATAAGTACACAAATTGGAACGTAAAATGTCTATGGTCATATAAAGTTGACAGCTGACAATTCTATAACGTTGTCAGTATACATAATAGTTATCTACTCAACTGTCAAACCTATATATTGTAAAATGTGATGTGACGGTATTTATACTAAAGAAAAAACAATTCGGAAATTAATAACAAATACCTTCAAAATAGTAAAGAAAAGTGGAAAGAACAAAGTTAAGAATGCATGAAAGGGCAGTACGGACAAGTAACTTATGTGTAGCAGATTGAAAAATGGCACCTACCTATCACTACATTAAAATTAATCACAACACAGTTAAAATAAATAGCTCTAATAGCTGGACAGCCTAAGGCAAAGCCTGTTTTTTGCTTGCGGCCCCTGGGCGCTTCGATCTGGCTGGTGCAGGCTCTTTGACGACCACCGACGCGGGCTTAGAAGCCAAGTCACACAACATTAACTATAATAATAAAGAAATCGCAGTAAGGAACCTTAGACTTGGCACGACTTTGTCTAGATTTCATTACTTTTTAGAGATAAACAAGCAGCTCCATCGAGACTTGGCTAGTTTTGTACAGAATGTTTTTGGTGGGATATCACTTCTTTTTGTAGAAACGTAGGCATATTGACTTATTTTATTAATCGACATTTTTTACGATATTATCTTGCGAAATCAAACACAAATAAACTCAACGACCTTTAGTATATGGACAACAAACCAGAAATACCGATAATATTTAGACTAAAACAATAATAAAACCTATATGTTTAAGACTTTTTTTGTCTTAATAAAAAAATAAACTCAAAGAAAATATTATACTCAGCCTACTCAATCTATACAAACTATAAACAAAACGTTAACTCTTAATTATTAGACAAGTGTCAATATAATTAACTATCAATGAACTTTGTACCAAAGGTATTACCTACCTAGTACTGAAATACAGCTAAATTAATGATATTTTTAAACGAAACGAAGTAATATCTACCTAAATAAACTAAACCTAGAATACTAGAAAAGTACTTACCTACTTATAAACACGAACGCGATTCGAAGTACTACTTCGAAGTAACCTAACCTAAACTGTAAATAAAACCTAGAAAACTAAGAGTACTAAAAAACTAACAATTAAATAAAGTATTCAATTAAAAGTACTTTTAAATCTAATAATAATTAAATAGTAATCAGTAATCCGTCACTAATCATAATAAAATCCCTAACCTATTCAAATCTTCGCAAACCTCTCGAATTAATAAGCGAAATCAACGAAATGCAAATAATCGGAAAAACAAACGTAAGCGCGTTTTTCAATAAGTCAGCGCCATCTAGCGACGGGTGCGGGTATCACCGCCACTCTTAGTCCAATGAATTATATTTTGACCAAATTTTGATCTTCGATTATCCTAGTTTTTATAGTTTTCCCTTTATGTGGCCATTAAACCCTAACTCTGTACCAAATTTCAGCTCTCTGAGTTTATGGGAAGTACTAGTTCTTTTTAATGATCATGAGTGAGTGGCTGAGTGTCATAAATGCGAAATTTTGCTTTCGCTTAACTTCGGAACTAAATGACCTACAGACTTGAAATTTTATTTTAAGTATGTGATTCTATAGCTTACTGGATGACGAAAATTTCAGCGTTCTGGTCTTATCCAGAGGTTCTCAAATAGAGGCCTGAAAATGCGGCGAAATGGTTCCAGTAAAGGATGGTACGGCAGTGTTTGCTTCGCGCTCGACTTGGCGGGGGCACTGCCGTGCCCCCCGATAGCTAGACACTTTCAAAATAAATGTATTCCTATTGCCGCTATAACAGTGAATAATATCAAAATAAGATAAAGTTTATAATGCTCTCCATACAAACAACGTGTTTTATAAATTATCACATAATATATGAATTTTACTGCCATAAGACCGACCGTGTTATAACGCCGTGGAGTAACCGGCTTTAGAATAGTGCTCCACCCTCTCTACCCGTGGTTGCCGTAAGAGCCGGCTAAGGGTTAACAGATCCAGAGGACGGACAGCAGCATTCTCTGAACAAAAACCATCGAATTGCGCTCGACAACCCCCCTGCCAAGCGTGTCGAGTATTGGCAAAACTCCATAAAGGGGGAGGCCTATGTTCAGTAGTGGATTA
Source organism: Hemistola chrysoprasaria (assembly GCA_947063395.1). NCBI lineage: Eukaryota > Metazoa > Arthropoda > Insecta > Lepidoptera > Geometridae > Hemistola > Hemistola chrysoprasaria. The sequence continues at coordinate 2,457,026 of OX346725.1, forward strand.
CCAATAGTAATAGTAATAAGAATTTTATTTGGTAGGTGAGGAGAGTTGACACCTTTTATAAATAGGTAGGCAATAGGTACATATTGGGTAGGAACCCTTCATACGCAAGGTTCATTCGCATTTGACCAGTTTATTACTCGTACCCTACCTACTTAGACACAAAGAATGTGAAAAGAATCTTCACGTAAATGAAGTCGTGGTGGCTTTAGAACAAGTCTCTCAATTTGCTGCAAAATTCTTGTATTCGTTTTGTCGGTCTTCAAACCACTGCGAGTTTCAAGCTAAGCTGAAATGATATCCAATTCCGCGGTACAATAGTAAAAGAATTGTTTCACACACCTGCTGTGTAAATAATATACGTTTAAAGTGTCGCCACAAGTTTCTATTCTTTTTATCGCGTTTTAATTTTTTTTTCTTTTTTGGTAAAGAAAAAGCGAACCAAACAAAATAATACCTATATAATATGTTACATAACATACATTCACGCCTTTTTCCCGAAGGGGTAGGCAGGGACACAGTCCCACAGTATGATACACATTTCGCCAGTATGTTATTGGTCCCATGTAAAAGAGGGCGAACCTATTGCCATCTACCGGGCACATTTCCAGACTCAAGACTGTCACTCAGATAATCCAAATAACACTTTGTTTGGCTTGGAGATCGAACCCGGGACCTGATGATCGGCTGTCAAGCTTGCGCCCACTACGTCATCGAGGCAGTCAAAATTAAATACGAACTTGACTAGAAAACATATTGAAGGGGATACCTTAAGGGATTTGACACAACTTCTTGTAAATAATTAATCCATTTAATAAATTTATATCCTATTTTTTGTAGTGGTAGGCCTCTTTTGCAGGGGGCCGCCTGGGGAAGTACCACACCTTTGCCATTATTCATCCGCCAAGCAGTAATGTGCAAACATTACTGTGTTCCGGTATGAAGGGCAATGTTACCAGCGAAATTACTGGGCATGATGAGATTCAACAACTCCTATCTCAGGGTGACAGGCGCAGTGCAGTGCCGCGCAGAATTTTAAATTTTAAAATACTGGGTGGCACTGTGTCTGATATGGGCAATCATGATGCTTACCATCAGGCACCTGATTTGCTCGTCTTGTTACTTACTATCATAAAAAAAAAGACTAGCTGTGCCCCGCGGTTTCACGAAGACATCGTTCCCGTGGGAATATCGGAGGGAAAAGTACCCTATGTGTTAATTCCAGTGACAAAAACATAACATACATTCACGCCTATTTCCCGAAGGGGTAGGCAGAGGTGTACTCAGGACTCAGTCCCATAGTAGATACACCCACATTTCGCCAGTATGTTATTGGTCCCATGTAATAGGGGGCGAGCCTACTGCCATCTACCGGGCACAGTTCCAGACTCCAGGCAGATAATGAGATAATTCCTAATGGAAAAATCCAATATATAACACTTGCCTGACCTGGGGATCGAACCCGGGACCTCTTGATTGGCAGTCGAGCATGTGTGTGTTGTTCCAGTGTCTAAACTACCTTCGACCTACATACCCTTCTTCTAAACTCTTCTTCTAAACTTTCTTTTAAACTCAAATTTAAGTCCTAAGTTTAGATACAACACAATTTATAAAATATACCTACCTTCTTTTCATTAAAAAGCCAAGTTCCATATTAAAAAAAAAATCTTCTAAATCTTGAATAATATCTCCATCTGCTACCAAAATAAAGTATAAATTACGTACCCAGTATGCAAAATAAGTACAAAATTCATGTTCACGAGTGGCTGGGCTCAGCTCCGCGTCAAGCTGCATGCTCTCGGCTGTAAACATCTCATTGCATGCTATTGACTTAAGAACGACTCGGGAACCGGTGCTGAGGGCATTGTTTCCACTGACTGAACCACTGGATGTGGCATTTGAAACTTTACCAAAGGTCTTCCTATTCATAGATAAACTCTTCATTTGTAACTACACCACAAACAAGAAGCTCAATTAAAATGCATTATAACAAAAATACTGCCTCGGTGTTGTAGTGGACGCAAGCCACACCAAGCAAGGTCAAGTAAAGTGATAATATTGAATTTTTCATTAGGAATTATACGAGTATCAATAACTACGAGTATCTAGAGTCTGAGAATAAGTTCGCCTCCTATAGGCTATTATAGGCAAGCTAGCATCAAAAAAACTTGGTGTGCTGAATAAGGCGAAGCGGTAGTTTACAGTCAGTGACTATTGCTTTACAAAGCTCAAGTTCATCCTCACGTTGAGTATAGCTCCCATCACTGGCACGGAGCAACCAAGTACCAGCTTGACCCGCTAGATGCGTACAACTATTTCCTCAGAATGACTTTTTATTTGTTTTAGATAATTTATTAGATAGCTATTTTATCTTTATTCATAGTATTAAAATTATGGAGCAAAGAGGTGGGGGACTGTTACAGTTCCTCGTCAGTGATATCACTCCGGCGATGAAGAACAAAACCCTTCCCCCGGAAGTACTCGGGTCCGTCGGGTTGCTACTACCAAATAGCTCGCCATAGGCTTCCCTGCGACTTTAAAAATATTATTGTCATAGAGTACTAAATATTTTGGTTGGTAAAATCTACCTATCATAAAATCCATTTCATACGAGACCTTCGGTTTTTCTATCTGGAAATCCCGGATCTGCTGACCCCAATAAATAAATCCATCGGTAATCCGAGATAAGAGCTGTCAAAAACTCAATATATTGTCGCCGGAACGAATGTGTAAGCACCAAAGTTGTATTTCGGGGCAACAGGTACGATCAGTTGTAGACTGTTGAGAGTGAGTAGCTAGAATTTTTTATTTAGTAATGATTAACGTTTTATTGCGAAAGTTTTGATGGATATGTGAGAGAGCGAGCGCGCGTCTGTAAGTAGGTTTATAATGGATTAATGAATTCTGGTTTTGAATACTAATTCGCCAATATTTGGCAATGTGTGAGAAGATGGCCGTGTGGCTACATAATGGGGCCACCCCTTTCTCATCCCGTGGGAACGTCACTGCAGAGGGACATATTCGGAGAGTAGGCAGCAGCGCTCTCGGCTTCCAAGTATCCTAACTACTGCGATTACCAAGCCGCACAACAAGCGTGGTGATTACGGCAAGATTCCCTCATATTATGAACAGTTTATAGAGTTCTATATAGGGGAGGCCTATGTTCAGCAGTGAACGTCTTCCGGATGATGATGTTGAGATGTCGACGGGTTTTCATTGGATCGTTTGATTTAAAACATGTCATAGTTCATGTTTTAGCCCTGACATGTCCTGCGTAAACGTTGAATCTAATCACCTCATATCCATGGCGAAAGCATATGCCCCTAAATTGACGTCTTTAGATAGAATAGGCCAGTTGACTAAATTTGAAAAATTGGTTAATACATTATCTTACTATCTATTTTACCCTAAAAACTTATTATTTTTGAAAAATTCGATCATTTATATTGTGTATTTTTGGTTTTAAAAAATCAATTTGAATTTACCGCAAAAACGCTCCAGACTGTCATGGCGTTTTGAATGACGTCACACCGTGACAAACACAACAAAGGAATCGTGTGTTTTTCTGGGAGTTGTTAGTTTTCTCTAATTAAAAATGAATTCCTCTTATTACAAGAACTGTGTAGTGCCCCAGTGTAAAAGTACGACTATAAAAACGCCAAACAAATTATTCATTTATGTTCCAAACAATAAACATATACGAAAAAAGTGGCTAAACCTTGCGAGGAGAGATGATGCTAATAGTTTATCTGCAGTTTCGAGAATGTATTTTTGTGAAGATCATTTTGATGTAAGTCACACAATCAACATATTTACAAATTTAAAACAAAAATAATGAATCATTATTTTTCAAGTTTTAATTTACGAGTAAAGGTTATGTTATGTTGTTATCAGGTAGAATTTTAATTTAGTGTTATATTTATTATAATTAACCAACATTATTTTCTTATTCTAGTTGCCAAATGACATGGTTAATTATATGGAGTATCATGTTACGGGAACAGTAGCACGAGTGCGCATGAAACCAGGCTGTACTCCATATAACCTTGCATAAACTTTGTGTTCAGGACATATTTTGCACTTTACTGTACACAACTTGCTGTCACGCTTAAGTTGCACGTAACTTATGGCGTCATCTCCATATGAAGCTCGTGACGACCTGAAATTTAAATAATACTTAGCAAATCTAACCTCAAAACCAATGTCCGGCAACTTACATTAAGTATGACAAACTACGAAACAAATAATACTGTTTATGTTTATAATAAGTCAATGAACATGTATTATATAATTTACACATATTCATACTTACACAGAGGTTTTAGCATTGCGGAATTCCGATGAGCAAAAGTCAGTATTTGATGCGAAAAAATTGCCGAGCATGACGGCGTCAATTCTGGGTAAATTCGTACTATTTGCTTTAATAAATCCTGATTCCATAGCGAAATATATCTGTCTTTCAAGAAATAACTGAAAACCACTATGTTAACTTGTCAAAAATAGCTAAAAAACGAAAAACTAATTAAATAACTTGCTCTGTTTTATGGAAACGTCAACAACAACAATGATGTTTGCCGCGGTGTGACGTCACGCTTTCTGATTGGTGTTTAATATCACGTGATCGTATGCCTAGTTTTACGGAATTTATTTATTGAAAATATTATTAATCTTTATTTCGTTTTATAAATCATTTAGTTTTTTAGTATTTCTACATCTTAGTTAATAATCAGAAACAACCGTGCATCCGATTTATTTATAGTGGACACAACCCTATTATCCGTTGCAAACAACACAAAAAAAGTTTAACCAATATTAGATTTCAAGACGTCAGACTTATAGACTTCTAATAAATTATAATCAAAGAACAATACATTAAAATTGTGGGGCTGTCCAGTAGGGTGGAACGAAAATTTTTTTTTTCGAATTTTTATTTGGAATAGTTATATTAAGTTGCCAATTGTCATCAATTACCTCCATTAAAAATATAAATATTATCAGACAACGGTAAGAGCCCCCGCCAAGACATCAAACATTTACAAAAATGAAAAATTAGGGGCTATTTGCGCGGCCTACAAAATAGTACAAAATTTATTGAAATAGGTTTCTTTCATTCAAAAACATATAAAAATATAGTTAACTATCTGTAGCAATCAAATCATTCATTATTTTAATATACTTTCGCGCTGTGACAGAGGAGCAAAGTGCGGGGGATGGCACGCGCGGATCTACGAATTGCAGTATTTTGTTTCAACTAGTGTCGATAATTATTTCAAGGTCGCCCGTCAATTATTTTCACAAGAACTTGTTGATTTACGTTTTTTAAGTGTATTATTAACGTGACTTCTACTAGACAAAAGTTACAATGTCCGATATTTGGTGAAAGTGCAGAGTTGAAGGAAAATATCTTACCTACATATGAAAATGTGATGAAATTCTATGTATGGGTTCGAATAGACTTAAAAGTAAGAAATAACACAACAAAAGAGCCTACGTTTTTGCAAATTGCTGAAATTACACCATTGCAATGGATAATTTGCCTCTTACACGCCAATGATTTGCCATTGAAGCATTTTTTTACCTATTTAGATGGCCCTACTTCAGGCCCTAAATCATTTGCAGGTCAAATTGGTAAAGCATTAAAGACATGCGAGACGCTGCCGTTAGCCCACTTTGAGAAGATAGATAGATTGAGAAGGTGAACTACCACCACAAATATCAACAGATCTCAGTACAGACCAGAAATATTTACAAGAATTGACTACTGCTGTCAGAAATGGATCTTGCCCTCCTGTTTTATTGCAAAGAAGCCTGAGTTAGCCCATGCGCGCTGGTTGACAAGAGCTGATCGCATACTGTGTTTGTAAATTTCTACGGAAAATCCACAACAAAATTTTGTAACCTTATCAACGTTTGTAGTAAAATCAGACGCTCCTGTCTGGTTTGACATCAATACACATTCATCCTGCAAAGATGGTTCAAAACATGTATGGAAGCTCATTAACAGCACTAGATATGTATCCGACGAGTTGTTAGCGATAGTGGACACTGTTTTAATTCGAAACAGTTACTTTGCTCATCCAGAAAACTTGTTGTTAAGTATGGTAGCCGATTCATGTAGCAGCAATTAGAGAACTGGCTGCAAGACGCATTTTAAAGGCTCATCAATTGAATAAAAATTCTCTTACGCACATGTTTGTGGTGCCAAAAGTGAACTTGAATGCATAATCTTACATAGACTTGATTGACTGGCAACAAAATTTATACGAACCCCCAATACTGATTAATATTTCCGAGGAGCAGTAACAAGATCTAATTGAAAATGGAGAAGAGGCAGTTTTGGAGTTTAAGAGTCTGCCTTGCCACACTCAGGTTGTGGAAAGATCGGTAAAAGTTGTGACAGAAGCATCTCTAAGTGTATGCGACAAGACAAGAAGAGAGGGATTCATAAAGTCTAAATTAGCATCTCGAAAGCTCATGCCAAAGTTAGAAGAAAGTTGAGACAAAAAAGGATTTTTGCTCTAAAAAATGATTTTATTTATTGTGACATAACTTTTTTAACCTGTGGTTACATTTGGAATAAATGATTCTATTAATTAAAATATACTTTTTTTTAAACATTTACATGCATAACTTCTTATATTTAACTATTTTTTTTTTTAAAGGGTGTATTATACAAAAGGTCTAATAAACTTAAAAAATGAAATTTCAAGTCTATGGCGGGAGCTCAAGCTGTCGAGGTACAACTTCCAAATTGAGGGGTGTTATTAACAATTATATAAAGCAACTTTTGCCTGGTATTCCAATTCGAAATTTGAAAAAAAAATTTTTTTCATACAAAAGTGTTCCACCCTACTGTCCAGTCAATGTCTCACCTCCTGCAGTGCCCTGACCGTTCCATAACAGCTACGATGAAGGACCTTCTCGTAGCAAACCAAAACACCGTAGATCTGGCAAAATACTGGACCAAAACATTATAAACTGCGAGCCATTTTGAATCGAAAAGATGAAGAATACATTAAACTGCCGTATCCATATTTATTTCATGTTTTATACTTCTAAGGTCGCCACTTTTGCACAAGAATGTGTTATGAAGAGTGGTGTGACACCTCGCAAAATTGCTCGTGTATATTTCATACCTTACATCTTTGAACCTTTCGTGAGACTTGATTAAAATTAAAGCGAAAATAGGGACTCCATTGTGGTCACACTTAAAATATAGCGAGTACTTTGAATGCCGAGTCAATTTATTTTCATACTGAGAGAGAGTGTGGTACCTACTGAGGAGTAAGTTCACAACTTACTCCTCAGTAGGTACCACACCTTTAGTTTTAAGGTGTGTGGATTTTGGGAAATAAATAAAAAAAAAAAAAAAGTAATTTGGAGCAGACGCTGCTCCATCTAACAATACAATAGCTATATTTCCGGGTGATTATATACATAACATAGATAGAGAATTAAAAAAAAAACTACTTTTGGTCCTCTGGTGCACCTAAGACCCAGGTTTGGTGGACCCAGGTGGACCCAGGTGAGGTTTTTGTATTGTAACTCAAACATTTTCAAAAAAAAATCATAATCTGATAATATTGATTGATTGTAGTAATAGGCCTCTTATGCAGGGGGCCCTCTGGGGAAGTACCACACCTTTGTCCGTTATAAGCAGTAATGTGCAATACTAGTTGTTGAAACTCGTCATGCCCAGTAATTCCGCTGGTATCATTGCCCTTCAGTCCGGAACACAGTAATGTTTGTAAAAGCTTGGCAGATGAATAACTGGCAAAGTGTGGTACTGCCCTAGGCGGCCCCCTGCAAAAGAGGCCTACCACTACAAAAAAATTGCACACTTACCTTTAATTTATAAAATTAAGCATCCAAGTAAGAGTGTAGTTACTTTTCTGTGCTGTGCTAAAATGCCCTAATCAAGAACTATCACAAACAGTTTAAACTTGGTTTAAACTCTCGTGTTCCAGTTTAAAAGGAAACTACGTGCCATTACTTCAGTTTTTACGACCTCTAAAGAGATTCACAAAAAGGTTTTATGATGCGGAGTTTTACGCGGCCCGTTTCCTTTGCCAAAGGTTTGCTAGTTTTAAAACGTAGATTAGGATTTTCGGTTATTTGTGCGCATTTTATTTTTATTTCGTATAAGCACAGAATAAATAATAGTACTAACGTAATATAAATACAGAGGCAGTTACAGATAAGAAATAAAGTTTAATGGTAAATTCAAACATCGATCTTTAATTTTTTATATAATAATTATTTGTCAGTTATTATAGGGCAATGTTACCAGCGAAATTACTGGTTACATGACGAGTTTCAACAACTAATATCTCAGGGTGACAGGCGCAGTGCAGTGCCGCGCAGAATTTTGAATTTTATAAAACTGGATCGCACTGTGTCTGATATGTCAATCATGATGCTTACCATCAGGCACCTGATTTGCTCGTCTTGTCACGCACTATCATAAAAAGAAAAAAAAAAGTCTGGAGTCTGGAACTGGACCCGGTAGATGGCAGTTGGCTTGCCCCCTATTACATGCAACACCGGTTGTCTGGAATAAATCGCTTATTAGCGATAAGACCGCCGCTTGTACATTTAAGTTTAGTTTTTTTGTCCTGTAATATTACTTCATTGTGTGTGGTGTACTATAATAAAGTATTATCTATCTATCTATATAATATCTACCTATACATGGGACCAATAACATACTGGCGAAATGTGGGTGCACCTACTATGGGACTGAGTCCTGGGTACACCTCTGCCTACCCCTTCAGGAAAAAGGCGTGAATGTACCAATATGTTGCAATCTATAGACGGATATCTCCTTCCTATAGCAACAGTAACTAGTTGGAACATTTTCTCTAAAAGTTATATCTAAACTATTAATAAATAAATGGCAAACGAGCACACGTGCCCTCTCCAAAGTAAAAAGTCATCCGCAACATCGCGCGGAAGTTCACAAACTTTCAGAATTCGAAACATGGATATCTAGCATGGTCCTGTATTTTGAAACGCCTCTCAAGAGCCGCACTCAACCGAACTGCTACCACTGAGCTTACGCTCTTTATTTTTGTATCATTTCCGAGGGTTTTAACACGCAACCGAAAAAGGAAGGTGTGTTATAAGTTTGACGTGGTCTACGTATCTGTGTGGACCGCTTATGATGGGGCTTTTTCTGTTTTTTCAAACAACCTAAGGTGGTCAAGAGTGTTCTTAGCATGAAAATTGGTTCAGCCATTTGAATACTATCAGCACTTTTTTTAACAACTATAATATGAAGCTTAATGAGCAACTGATTGTTACAAAATTTGGTATTCTATTCCTTCGTCAACATTGCATCGACATTGTAACCTTGACATGAGTGTCAAGTAGACAAATATATCGTGTTTGGATAAATTGGAATCGTTATAATAGGTAGTTCTCAGGGTCTTGTGATAGAGCTGGAACAAGAGAAGTGAATTTAATATTTCTTAATAATAATTCGTGTTCCATCTTAAGCCTCATATTCACGTCCCATCAGGTGCGATTGGGGTCAAACGCTGACCTATTTAAAATAAAACAAAAAAATTACTTTTGTTGTAGGTTGAGAGGTTAACATAATTAAATTTTACCTCTTTATAACATGACTGCCTCAGTAGCGTAGAGGGCGCATGCTCCACTGCCAATCAAGAGGTCCCGGGTTCGATCCCCAGGTCAGGCAGTGTTAAATATTGGATTTTTCCATTAGGAATTATCTCAATAACTGCCTGGAGTCTGGAACTGTGCCCGGTAGATGGCAATAGGCTCGCCCCCTATTTCATGGGATAATAACATACTGGCGAAATGTGGGTGTATCTACTATGGGACTCAGTCCTGGGTACACCTCTGCCTACCCCTTCGGGAAAAAGGCGTGAATGTATGTTATGTTATAACATGACAAGTGCACGCACTGCTTTTCAGTTACACAGCTAAGAAAAAGATACAGACCGGAATTCAGTATCGCTTGATAAGCTCAAAAAAGGTTGCGAGACGCGGGCGCCACGCGAGCCTGATGCGCCGCGCCGTTCCGGTCTGAATCAATCCTTAGACAGTCTCCTAAGATGGAACTCAAATAGAGAATTGATTGAATGCGGGCCATAGTGTTAGAGTTCGAGTAATATTCGCCAGCGGCGCCTGAAAGCTGGCAGCGGTTTATTTCATATCGCGATTGAGATATTCCGTTACGAAGTTCCACGGACTCGCCCGTCGGGAAATACATTTACAACTACTGCGGGGACTGACGCAGATACCGTTGTTATAGAATGGCCGTGACAGCCATATAATTCGGTTACAATACAATAATATTATTAACTCTTTAAGGCTTGCGCACATTAGGGCGGGCCGGGCCGCACCGCATCGCATAACATAAATCCGCCTAGGTACATACATCACTTTCGTACATTTTGTATGAACCATACAGCGGGCCGCACCTGCACACCCCGGAAACTCGACTCAATTCCCATACAAAAGTCACGATATAACTACCTACTTAGACACTGCACACGTGGAGTTTTGTACGTGTGTTTTGTGCGTGAAGTTATTTTCGGGCTCGTCGAGATCTCAATCTCACTCGCGGGGTGAGGGGGGCTCGATTGGTGGGCGGATGACATTGTCAATTCTAGGTATACGTAGTATTATTATTTGTTCTGTGGCACCGGGCCGCAACGGGCCTGTAGAGTGCGTCATTAACAATGATCAATTTCTGGGAAGTCACTTTAAGGAAAAAGTATATTTTCATTGGCTGCTTTTCTTACTGACCTGATCTCTCTCTCTTCAATCGGTCCCTCAGTGTTGAGGATCGTGACTCCGTTCCCGATACTTTCTCGAGATTGTCTTTCTCCACTGGCCCCGATCTTCGGCTTTGACCTGAACTGACCTGATCTAAACACTATTATTGTGACCTCATATATAACGTCCCTTTGAATTCAGCTTCAGCTTCAGCTATGCCTAAATTTGAGGATATCGTAATAGTTTTTGTAGTGGTAGGTAGTAGTGGTCTCTTTTGCAGGGGGCCGCCTGGGGAAGTACCACACCTTTGTCAGTTATTCATCCGCCAAGCAGTAATGTGCAAATATTACTGTGTTCCGGTATGAAGGGCAAAGTTACCAGCGAAATTACTGGGCATGATGAGATTTCAACAACTTATATCTCAGGGTGACAGGCACAGTGCAGTGCCGCGCAGAATTTTGAATTTTAAAACACTGGGTGGCACTGTGTCCTGATATGGGCAATCATGATGCTTACCATCAGGGACCTGATTTGCTCGTCTTGTCACTCACTATCATAAAAAAAAAAGTTAATCAAATATTGCTAGGGAATTAATTTATATACATTTCAATTGAAATACCAGGAAAGCAGATCTAAGGCAGAGATGTGACGTCAATATGTAGAAAGAGAAGATTATTTAGTTTACTCGCTCTGATGGTCGAATTTATTGACAATGTTTTTATAAATTTTAGTTAAGCAGTGGGGAACTTACGGGCATTACTTTCTGCTCAACTGTGTAAAGTTATTAATAAATCTAGTTGAGCAATGGGGAAGTAACGATTTTTTATCTGCCATTTAGTCACATCTAGCTAATATCTAAGTTATCTTCGGCATTAAACGCAACTTGTCTGCCTAGTAAATTGACGACGCTAGCTTCACAGCTGACAATGGAATACAACTTGTAAAGTTATAGCCGTAAGTTCACAAGCTGAACCCTCTTAAAATATAGTTATTGAGACTAAACAGTGGTTAGAGATAACATAATTTGTAGCTCGTATTAATAATTTAATTCCCTAAAAGGATAAGCATCGCATAACGAGGCAATGCCGCCTTTCTGGCCACTTTTCCCTCCTCCAAGGGCTTAGCAGATCTAGATTTTTAGTTAGGTATGTATGATTTTGTTCTATTTTAGTTTTAATTTTAATTTTGTAAATATTACTGATATAACAGTCTGTTATTGTGAATCAATAAATATAGCTTGAAATATTTTAAAAATCCCTAAATGGATTCTCTTTAAGGAATTTCTCAATAGCCTCTTGGAATCTGGATTTGTGCCAGGTTCATGGCAATAGGCTCGCCCGTTATAACGTAGAACTGAAAAGATATCTGATGAAATGTTCCATAGATGCCATGTGCCATAGATAGGGTGACAGATCGGAATAATTCTGGCAAACAAGCAGACGGTGTGCCTGATGGTGAGCGGTTACCGCCGCCTATGGATATCTGCAACACCAGGGGTATTGCCAGTATGTTGCCGACCCTTCAAGACTCCATTCAATCCTTCTGAAAAGCCCCACGTTGTGAATTCTTATTGCAGTAAAATTCTTATACCACACCCCGGATATTCGACTCAATCCCACACAAAAGCCGCGCTATAACTACCTCCTACACAGACACTGCACACATGGAATTTTGTACACGCGCAAGAGTGTGCGTGAGGTGATTTCCCATAGAAGCAAGTCTCGTGGAGAGCTCTATCTCGCTGGCGAGGTGAGAAAGGCCCCATTGGTGGGCGGATGACAGACAATTTATTAAACACGTTGTATGGAGAGTACCTTTAATTATGAACTTTATATTTTTTTTCGGCAAGGTTGCATTCTTTCGCCCATTTTATTTAACGCATACGGGGAATACATCATGAGGCAAACCTGCGACCAGTGGGAGGGAGGCGTAAGCATAGGTGGAGTGAAAATAAATAACCTCCGCTATGCCGATGACACAACGCTCCTGGCTGCAAATGAAGCTGAAATCGGGGGGCACGGCAGTGCCCCCGCCAAGTCGAGCGCGAAGCAAACACTGCCGTACCATCCTTTACTGGAACCATTTCGCCGCATTTTCAGGCCCCTATTTGAGAACCTCTGGATAAGACCAGAACGCTGAAATTTTCGTCATCCAGTAAGCTATAGAATCACATACTTAAAATAAAATTTCAAGTCTGTAGATCATTTAGTTTCGAAGTTAACCGAAAGCAAAGTTTCGCATTTATGACACTCAGCCACTCACTCATGATCATCAAAAAGAACTAGTACTTCCCATAAACTCAGAGAGCTGAAATTTGGTACAGAGTTAGGGTTTAATGGCCACATAAAGGGAAAACTATAAAAACTAGGATAATCGAAGATCAAAATTTGGTCAATATATAATTCATTGGACTAAGAGTGGCGGTGATACCCGCACCCGTCGCTAGATGGCGTTGACTTATTTAAAAACGTGCTTACGTTTGTTTTTCCGATTATTTGCATTTCGTTTATTTCGCTTATTAATTCGAGAGGTTTGCGAAGATTTGAATAGGTTAGGGATTTTATGATTAGTGACGGATTACTGATTACTACTTAATTATTATTAGATTTAAAAGTACTTTTAATTGAATACTTTATTTAATTGTTAGTTTTTTAGTACTCTTAGTTTTCTAGGTTTTATTTACAGTTAGGTAGTACTTCGAATCGCGTTCGTGTTTATAAGTAAGTACTTTTCTAGTATTCTAGGTTTAGTTTATTTAGGTAGATATTACTTCGTTTCGTTTAAAAATATCATTAATTTACATCTCTCATATTCGGTAAGTAGGTCCTTATTACCCCCAAATGGGGCTTGTAAGTGACCAATTAGCGCTCTAGGGTAATAATGTAGCTAGAAAAGCCCTAGGGCGGTAAGTAATTAAAAAAAAACTTCACTCTTTCAAAAAGTTTGCGTACATCTAACCATCATACTGGCAATAGACATCATGCATTCAGGCCAATGACAAAAGAGGTCGCTTCGCTATTCCTTGTCTTCGTATGAGTATAATAGTCATCAATTTTAAATATCGAACTACGAAGCTCAATTTCGTTCTTGAAAAAAATAATTTAAAAAAGAGTAGTAGTGGTAGGCCTCTTTTGCAGGGGGCCGCCTGGGGAAGTACCACACCTTTGCCAGTTATTCATCCGCCAAGCAGTAATGTGCAAACATTACTGTGTTCCGGTATGAAGGGCAATGTTACCAGCGAAATTACTGGGCATGACGAGATTCAACAACTGATATCTCAGGGTGGCAGGCGCAGTGCAGTGCCGCGCAGAATTTTTGAATTTTAAAACACTAGGTGGCACTGTGTCTGATATGGGCGATCATGATGCTTACCATCAGGCACCTGATTTGCTCGTCTTGTCACTTACTATCATAAAAAAAAAAAAAAAAAAAAAAAGAGATGAAAAAAGGCGGGAATAGAAAACTTTTACTTTAAAATGTTTTATTCTTGTATTAATGCCGGTGTTTTTCTACTTACCTCACAATCGAGATGTAAAGCAGAGTAGTTAGCTCGGGTGTAAGCATCAATTGCACCCTCGAAGTATAGGCGCCCTCGCTGCGCTCGTGCGCCTAAATATCTCGGGCTGCAATTGATGCCTTACAGCCCTTGGCTACTAATCTACTATTAGCTGTATTTCAGTACTAGGTAGGTAATACTTTTGGTACAAAGTTCATTGATAGTTAATTATATTGACACTTGTCTAATAATTAAGAGTTAACGTTTTGTTTATAGTTTGTATAGATTGAGTAGGCTCAGTATAATATTTTCTTTGAGTTTCTTTTTTTATTAAGACAAAAGAAGTCTTAAACATATAGGTTTTATTATTGTTTTAGTCTAAATATTATCGGTATTTCTGGTTTGTTGTCTATATACTAAAGGTCGTTGAGTTTATTTGTGTTTGATTTTGCAAGATAATATCGTAAAAAATGTCGATTAATAAAATAAGTCAATATGCCTACGTTTCTACAAAAAGAAGTGAAATTCCACCAAAAACATTCTGTAAAAAACTAGCCAAGTCTCGATGGAGCTGCTTGTTTATCTCTAAAAAGTAATGAAATCTAGACAAAGTCGTGCCAAGTCTAAGGTTCCTTACTGCGATTTCTTTATTATTATAGTTAATGTTATGTGACTTGGCCGTGGAAGGGATACTTCTAATCAAGTCCGTCTGTACGTCTATTTTATGTTAGATCGGTGGTCGATTTGAAGAGAGCAGAAGTCAGCATTGTCAATCAATACTGAATGCATGTGTTGCACAATTAACAACAGCCTAAAATGAGACACTAGCGTCCACAGCTAGCGTCCAATTACCAATACCAGTATGGGCTATTATCACGCTTAACAAACATAGGTAGTTACAACAGATATAACATTACGTGTAAAGAAAATTTACTTGTACCCACTAACGTATAAAGAATGTTCAACGGCCAAGTCACACAACATTAACTATAATAATAAAGAAATCGCAGTAAGGAACCTTAGACTTGGCACGATTTTGTCTAGATTTCATTACTTTTTAGAGATAAACAAGCAGCTCCATCGAGACTTGGCTAGTTTTTTACAGAATGTTTTTGGTGGGATGTGTATATTACTCGAAAGAATGGAACGAATCAGCAATAACTTGGGGTTGTCAATCAATAAATCTAAGACCAAGATCATGGTGATAGACAGGACAAGCAACTTGCAGCTCACTGGTGCACTCAATCTCCAAATTGTCCAAGATTTCGTTTACCTCGGATCCACCATCACAAATAACGGCTCTTGTGAACCAGAGGTGCGAAGGAGAATTGGAATGGCCAAGAGTGCCATGTCACAGCTCCATAAAACTTCGAAAGATAGGAACATCTCGCTCAAAACGAAAACTAAACTCGTACGCACGCTCGTTTTCTCCATTTTCTTTTATGGGGCTGAGACTTGGACCCTAAGATCTGCAGACCGCAAACGAATTGATGCGTTTGAGATGTGGTGCTGGAGGAAGATGCTCCGGATCCCATGGACAGCATTTCGGACCAACGCATCCATACTAGCAAAACTTAAAATTAAAACAAGGCTGTCTACCATCTGCCTTAAGCGAATCCTCGAATATTTCGGTCACATTGCCAGGAAGGACGGAGATAATCTCGAAAAGCTGGTGGTCACTGGCAAAGTGGAAGGAAAAAGGTCCCGAGGACGCAGCCCGATGCGTTGGTCCGATCAGATTCGCACCACACTGGACTCTACCGTCTACGATGCTCTCCGAGTGGCCGGAGATAGGACGAGATGGCGTACCATCGTGAGGACGAGACTCATGGATGGAGGTGGTCACGACCCTCAGACATGAGGAACACGACTCAAGGAGGAGGATATTTTTTTTATTATTTGTTGATAAAGCTGCCATAGAAATACATATTATATTGTGAAATTTACTAGTGTCTAGCTAGTACGGTTTATGAGATAGAGCCCTGTGACAGATAGACAGATAAGCGGATAGCGGAAGCTTAGTATAGGGTTTCTTTAGGAGGCTTTGGGTACACTAAAACTGTGTTCAGATAATTTATTTGATCAAAAAAGTTTCAATTTGGATCTTCGGTCTACTGTCCAGAGTTCAGCTAGCACTATAGTGCGTGGTTTCCACTCGAAATCCTTTCTTCCTTGATCACATCGGTTCGGCTGGCGAAGTAGTCTACTAATTGCCGATACAACTTACTTTGCGATCTATGTTGGTGGCTACTCACTCTAACTTCCTTTATGTACCGATCTTTTATTCTTTATTCCTTTATGTATGATCGAGCTAAAAACTTGCAAAACAACCGAAGCGTAAAAGCATTTTTAATTTTTTCGGAAGTAGAACACATTTCGCGAAGGAGGCGCGAGTCCATTACTGAACGCTGTAAAATACTGGATTTTCCGGAAATGAGCGCCAAATTCCAACGCGAAATAGAAATTGAGACTCTACTCGTGCATACGTTTTTCTTTTAATTCTGTACGTGAAACGGTAACATCATTTGCCAAATTTTTTATGTACAGTTTTTATTTTTGGCTTACAGAGGTGTACCCAGGACTCAGTCCCATAATAGGCACACTCACATTTCGCCAGTATGTTATTGGTCACATGTAATAGGGGGCGAGCCTATAGCTATCTACCGGGCACAGTTCCAGACTCCATGCAGATATTGAGATAATTCCTAAAGGAAAAATCCAATATTTAACACTTTGCCTGACCTGGGGATCGAACCCGGGACCTCCTGTTTGGCAGTCGAGCTTGCGCCCACTACGTCACCGAGGCAGTCTATTTAATTACAGCTAAGCATTTTATGCGCTTTATACTAGTAATTAACAGTAAAAAATGCTTGCCAGTTAAAAAAATCCTACTGCCATTCCAACCAGTGAATTGTAGGAAAAAAAACGATTTATAGGGCCATTTATAGGGCATTCCGGAATACGCAACTATAGTCACCGTACGCTTTTACTTCTTACAATCACCCTTACTGACCAATGACGTTATTATTTTACACTGGACTACTAGTCTCGATAAATTGTAAATTGTCATAAAATTCGACACCCCTAAAGAGTCTGAAGTTAGTCTATTAAGAACGTAAAATTGTTAAATAAATATTTTTAAAAAGGACCAAACTGTTGCGTTCAGATATAATTATTTACAAAAACTAATTTGTGACTGACATTAATCTGCCCTATGTTAACTAAAAACCGCTAACCCCATGTTTATGTTTACGAGAAAACGAGGAAAAGCATGAGAATTGTTGTTTCTAGAAAACTATGGTGCTAAGGTTTGTGGTTCTTGGACATCGATGGACATAAAACATACATTCACGCCTTTTTCCCAAAGCGGTGTTGTACCCAGGACTCAGTCCCATAGTAGATACACCCACATTTCGCCAGTATGTTATTGGTCACATATAATAGGGGGCGAGCCTATTGCCATCTACCGGGCACAGTTCCAGACTCCAAGCAGTTATTGAGATGGATATATTTATTTCTATTATTTAAGGATCCTATTTATTCAATAACTTGTTTCAATTATTTATAATATCTATTTTTTCCTTAAATTACTGTGCTAAAAGGCCGTTATATTTTTGGGTAAACGGCTTTTTAGTTAGTGCAGGGCATTAAACACATTATAATGACACTTATGAGTAGAAAGTTGAAACAATAAAATGTAAACACTATTTACATAATATGTAATTATATTTTCACCAAAAGTCAGCGCAATGTTCGGTCAGTTTTCTGTGGCAGTGTGTCGCATGCGTCGACTTTTATCGTGGACATTTTGTTTGCACGTTTTACTCCATCTAACTAAACCCAGTGTAAATGAAACCCACATTGTTTCCCAAATCTCATCCCACAGATATAATATAAACAAACCGCAGCTGTAATCTTACATTGGTCCCTTCGGTGCAATATTTCCGCTAACGCTAAGGACCTCGCCACAATAAGCTATCTACATTATTATGTACCATAAACACAGTACGGCAGATCCATACGGTAGATTTTCTTCGCTTGCGAGTTCTAACTCGCAACTCCAGCGCCATCTAGCGCGGTTTTGGTTAGATTGATGGATGGATGGATGTTACTCTTTCACGACAAAACTACTGAAACGATTATAGGTTTAAATTTGGTATATAGGTAGTTTAACATAACATAACATACATTCACGCCTTCTTCCCGAAGGGGTAGGTAGAGGTGTAACCAGGACTCTACTATAGGTAGTTTAGACCCTGGAATAACACATAGGGTACTTTTTTTCCCAATATTCCTATGGGAACTATGTCTACGCGGGTGAAACCGCGGGGCACAGCTAGTATATTACATACATGTCCGAGACAAAAATCATGTAAAATGTTGCCAAGACGAAACCGTAATATTATTGCTCATACTGTCAAAAAGTTATCAGATGTTTTATTAAACCCAATTTTATAATGGGTTTTAGCGCCGTGAGTCTATACTCTACTTCTCACTACGATTTTGAAAAAATAATATAAATAATTTTCAAAATATTTTGGATTTTTTTTTATGTTAGTGACAAGACGAGCAAAACAGGTGCCTGATGGTAAGCATCATGATTGCCTATATCAGACACAGTGCCAGTGTTTTAAAATTCAAAATTCTGCGCGGCTTCTTCTTGGCCCAGCTTCCTTAGATTACGAATCCGTTTCCTTTACTTTATCCCTAGACGTTGAAAAGTTATTTTAGCCACGCTCTGATACGCAACAGTGACGGACTTTTTGAGCAAGAGGACATAATTTTCCGCTCATAAGGTATAGTGCAAGCAATCTATTCTTTGTTAGAACTTCAGAGCCCACTAAATGACTGCAGTGTACCTCAACTTCGGTCTGTGGCTGCAAAATTCTGAATTACTTTCTAATGAGATGCCGAGTTAACTGAAACAGTGTGACTAGGTCGAGTGGCTTGTGAAATGGTCCGGTCAAATTGTTTTATTTGTATTTTTACTTTGATTACAGTTTTGGTTTTTTTTTTCTACTTTTTTGGTCCCACACGAATGTATGTCAGTGTCAAGCATGATGAATATCTATATATATAGAGTCAAGACAGCCGCCCAGCCCGAGGCTGACTCAACACTTATTCATGATCACATAGCTTGCAATACTCCTTCAATAATTACACGTTAAAAGTTGAAATTAACCAAGGAATTGCATGTGGGTGTATCTACTATGGGACTGAGTCCTGGGTACACCTCTGCCTACCCCTTCGGGAAAATGGCGTGAATGTATGTTATGAATTGCATGTAATTTTCAAGACTACAATCGTTCGCCATCATTAATTTGAGCGGGACAGATTCCCTGATAGATTCCCAAATCTTTGTTAATGACTTTTTTAATTGATAAATACTTTTATAACCAATCATATGAAGCCTAGTACCTACATAAAATTATTTTTTGCAGAAAATTGTAAGTCAGCCAGTTTTAGTCTTTATTCTTATCAGGACGGATTGTGACCCTCAGACTGAGAAAGCCTCTCGTCATTCAGAGATATATCTCGGTTTATATTGAATATGGGCCATCAGTCGGCTATTCTCAAAAGGCATCCCCCCGTCTTTCCAACCATTTGAATAGGTAATCCCTTACTGAATGTGAAAGGAAACTTTTTAACATACATTTTAAGAAATAGGCGTTTAAGATTTGATTATATCTGCTTGTACAAGGCAAAATATAGCTTACTATAAAATATCTACTACGAAAAACGTAGAACATACAATACTCATTCTTAATTTTAAAATTCAAATAATTCATTTATCAAAAGTCGGAAAAGTCAGGTACAATTTTCGAACAGAAAATGTTATAAACATATTATATTATTATTTAAACGATTTTATTTTTCTGTTGTCTGTACAGAAAAAGCTATTGTGGTAAAATAACATACAATCACGTCTTTTTCCGGAAGGGGTAAGCAGAGGTGTACCCGGAACTCAGTCCCGTAGTAGACACACCCACATTTCGCCAGTATGTTATTGGTCCTCGTGTAATGCGAGGCGAGCCTATTGCCATCTACCGGGGACAATTCCAGACTCCAGACAAATTGAGATAATTCTTAATGGAAAAGTCCAATTACATCACAGTGTTCAACTAATTATAGTTCAAAATGAACTGTGACGACAAAAAATACAAAAACGCCACTGTCACAATGCCATTAAATCTGCGTGACGTACTTTGTGACAAAGTAACAACGTATTTAACGTTAAAATCTGCAAAATACTAACTCTAATAAATAATTGTCTATAGGTATAATAATATTTAAAAGCATTTCTTAAAGAGTTGATAATATGAACGTATTCAAACTATACAGTACGGTACCGAAACAAGCCGCAAGGGGCATGATGAGCGCAATGCTGTGTAATCTTAAACTGCTTTTCTATTTACTAACGATTTATTGACGCACTCGCGACATTTTCTAGCTCCAAATTTTTCATTTAACATATGTGAATATTTTTACAATCAAAAAAACAATCGAAGTAATGTAAAGATGGCAGTAGAAATAATTAAGCCTTAGAAGTTTATTAGTCAGTAAACACACATCCTTCCGAACTCTGAACAAGCACGGGAGATTCATTAATGGCAAGTTTGAGTTTTTTGAGTTGTTTCAAATTTCACATGCCAATTGTTGAGTAAGCGCTCAGAGTACGTACCCTATCTCTCCATTTCTTTAAATCAATGGCTGTAGTAGTAAAACTTGTATGATATGTTGATAAATTAAATTAAAAAAAATATGAATAAAAATACGACAAGTTATTGCACACAGTGAAACGATAAAGTTTCGTTTTATTTGCTAAAGTCGCCTCGTCCTTTTAACAGTCTGAGGTCGTCCTCGTCTCATGTAGTGTGTTGAGACTTGCAATATACGGATTACTCGTGCTTTTTACACTTTTAGAGCTTTCGAGCTTATCAGACTAAGCTTCGGGGGCTTTAGACATTCATTTATACACTGGTTCTTTACAAAATACGTTAGGATACTAATTATGCCGTAGATAATTCAACCCTATTCATGATAAAATCTATTTATTTCTTTGCTGTTCCTCGTCATCTATTTGGAAGATAATCATTAAATAAATTGTTAAGGCATATCTTGGTGAGTATGTTTAATGTGGGGTTCCATGCCTAGATACAGCAAACATGTTTTTTTTATGTAGGCTCCTGTCCCCCAACAGAATCAGGGATCGTTTCTTCATTCATCCTTTCACTCACACTCCTTCATTCAACCATCATCTCATCCATCATCTTGCGCTGTCGCGCATTCGTCCATATCTTATCTTTCACAATCCTCATCCTTTCTCACACTCCTTCATTCAACCCAGCAAACATGTTAGCATTTTTAGGGTTTGAGGACTTGTGATATAAGATATTGCTTCTTGACATCATCGGAGTTGAAGCTGTCGCCGTGGCCGAAACCGGCCGGATCAGATCAGATCATTGCTTCTTGCTAACGGGAAGTAGGTAAGTATACTAGAGGTTTAAGCCCAATGCGCAAAGTATGGAAATGTGAGGTTAAATGGCCGTATCTTCTGATTGTGTTGACTTAGAAGTTTTATATTTTACAACAGAAAGGCACCGCAGACATGAGTGATTGAAATGAGTTTCACCTTGATACCTCAACGCGTTTCCTAGAAAAAAAGTTTCACAGACGGACAGACACACAGATGGACTGACAGACAGACGGAAAACAATCTTATAAGGGTTTACTTTATTTCCTTTTGAGGTACAGAATCCGGATAGTAAAAATATGGTAACCGGATGACTATAAATATATATTTGCCGAAGTTTTATCGAAACCAGCCTAAAGATCACAACAATCGGGATTAACCTCACTCTCAGGCTAAAAATCAAAATGGACAGCCAATCAAAAGCCGGCAGCCATTTTGGTGACCAACGACCTGCCACTCTGACGAGGGTTGCTATAAGAAATGGCAATTTGTAATATTACTTGTCATACTCCGTGTATGAGAATGACCCATTGTTAGGTGCTATTAGATGACATTGTCGTTTAGGCTGGTAATAATTATTAAGTAGGAACAAAACATTACATACGATCGTGCCTTTTTCACGAAGGGGTAGGCAGACTATATTAGGTACACCCACATTATCTCATGTAATAGAAGCGATCCTATTGCCATCTACCGGGCTCCAGACTCCAGGCAGTTATTTAGATAGTTCCTAATGGAAAAATCCAATATATAACATAACACTTTGTTTGACCTGGGGATCGAACTCGGGACCTCTACGACACCGAAGCAGTCCCCAATAATAAGCCACCGAGGCAGTCCTACCAACCTAGAATTATATTAGATTATCTAAAACAAATAAAAATTATTTCTAAGGGAACTGTATGTTTCCATAATAAAATACCAAAAAAGATAACTGAGCTCTGAGAGAGTAAAGTCAAAATATAAAATCGACTTTATTAAGGCAATATTATTATAAAGTAAACCAAAAAATAACCGCCGTGGCCACCAGCTTTAGAATAGTGCTCCACCTTCTCTACCCGTGGTTGCCGTAAGAGCCGGCTAAGGATTAACAGATCCAGAGGACGGGCTGCAGCGTCCTCTGCAAACAACCATCGAACTGCGCTCGACAACGCGCCTGCCAAGCGTGTCGAGAATTGGCAAAACCCCTCTTTATGGGCGAGGCCTATGTTCAGTAGTGGATTACGTACGGCTGAGATGATGATGATGAAACCAATAAATACATAAATGACAGAGATACCTGGAAGCTTCTGCATAGCCACCACCTGGCACCTTACAAGCAAACATATGTAACCAAACCAAACATTGTAAATATAATATGAAAATGAGAAGAAAAATTTCTCCCACATGCGGGACTTAATCTCTTTCATCTCCTCTGTGACTTAACCCCTCACCTTCCGCGCCAATGCGCGTGGTCGGCACTCTTCCAATTGAGCTACCGTCACAGAATACTAAAGGGACAGAAGAGATACTCATGAAAAATATTTAAATAAATAGCGACTCTAATACCGACGCAATAAAGTGCAAGTCAGATCACACAGCGCCTAACTAATTATCGTTATATACAAGTTACCTACAAGTTGCCTCTCTTTCTATCGCGAAATTTTCCTATCAATACAGCGCCTCAGCTACTTTTAGCTTCATACTTACCTTTATTGCGGAGTGTCCCAGGCCTGCTACTGTGAAAATACTCATAAAAAATACTCATCGGCGAATTTTTCTATCTCACCTACTACCGCCTAAAGGGGCGTGTGTGTTATCTGTAAGAGATGCAATTCGCATTCTACCGACCGACAAGTTTAATTTTATAATTAAAATTAATTTCAAAAAATTTACAGTTATTTTTTTTTATAAGGGTCATCTTCCCACACGATCATCTGGTCCCAAACTAGACTAGAAGCCTGTACTATATGGTAGCCAGAGGACTGATATACATACACATATATTAATAAGCTTAAAACACCCAGACACAAATCAAGCAGACATGTTCACGCACACAAATGTTGGACCTGACCGAGGATCCAACCCTGAGCCTGCGGCACAGAAAGCAGTGTTACTACCTTCTGAGCCAACGAGGCTGCCGATTATAAAGGTCTTCTATAAGGCTCTTTGGGAATATGTTATAGGCTCACAATTCCACCCAAAACAGCCATCGCCATATTCCACGAAACGTAACATAGCCCGAAAGATAAAAAAATATCACTCCATAAAAATAAATACTTCCCAAATCCCGAAAGATAAAAAAGATCTTCATAAAAATATATACCTATACTGCAAGTATGTTATTTTATTCCGAACAAATAAACATCCTGGAATGTTCTAGAGACCGGCAGCGAAAAAATTATTCAAAAACAAGGGGAACAAGGTAAAAAGGCATCATTAAAATCACACACTGCTATCGAGCCTCTGACAAGCGTCGCGTATTTATTTTCTCGTTTGAGGCGACGATTTTAGCTGCGTGTGTTTGTGCTTTTGGATGGTTCCGTACCCTGCTGCTGTCCGTCTGTCCGTTAGTCACAGATCTCTATCTCATAAACCGTAACAATTAGACACTGGTATTTTTCCAATATATGTATATGACATACATATATCTGACATTAAGGCGCCTACAGGAGTTTTGGCGGGAAACCGAAGAGTACAGTTTGGCTCCCGTATCTTTTTATAAATTATCAGTGCATTTTCGAGTGTTTAACGTGTAATAACGGTGAAATATTACATGTTGAGTGTTTTCGAAGATACACAAGTTTCTTAGCAAGTGATGCGAGAGTTGAAATGTGATTTTTCGTGTTCCCACCAAAATTCCGGCAGCTTCTTGTAAAGACCGCCACTTTACTAGAGATGACTTGACTGGGCTTGCCCTGACTCTGAATTGACTAATTGACCATATTAACTTAAAAATTTATATAACTTGACACTGGCAAATACACTAACGTGTGTCCATGAATGTCCCGTGTAGCAGGCTTAATAGGCAATACAAAACTTGACACTGGCAATACATTCGTGTGGGTCCATAGAAGAAAAAAATAAGGCGCCTATAGGAGCCAAACTTTCATCTCGCTCGCGCAATTTATATTATTGATGTTAAAAAATCACTAAATGTGAATTTACAAAATCGCTCTTTCAATTTATTCATCTTTAGATTAATGCATGTTTTTTTTTCTATTTATTTAAAAAAAAAAGCATATAACGTTTATTTTTTCTATTTATTTTATGGAGTATGATCGATAAAAAAGGAAATAACAGTTTTTTCTATTTCTTCCGTTAAATTAAAAGATATCAAAACTAAGTTTTCAAAATTTACATTGTAAACTTTGTTTTATATCTCTGTTAATTAGCTCCTTTTAACTTTCATAAAAATATATAAGTTTTGTTTTGTAACTCTGTTAATTAAGTACCTACTCATAGTTGTTATAAAAATATCGGAGTTCGGATTTATAAACACTTTATATTAAGCAAGACCTGTAATTGGCGGTATTACCATTATATGAAGAAGATCTTAAAAATGTACCTACAATTAAAGCTGTTGGTCTCTAAAATAAATGGTATGATTGAGAAACACAACTTATGATTTTTGGAAATTGAATGCCTAACTTGCAATGTGTGAGCGAGAGGGAAGTTAAGCTCTTAAGCTTATAGGCGCCATAAGCTATTGCAAGCTCATTCCAAATAAGACGATTCCGTTTGTGGCGTCGTTTGAGGCAATACTACTCTAAATGTTTGGGTACCGTTCTCGTAGAGTCAATGTTTGAGAGTTAAATATGGCTGAAACTATCCTATCATGTTCAAATAAACTAGAATGAGATGAATCAAACATGCATCGAATCTTCGCGTCGATTTGTGAAACGCACATTACTAACGGAAATATTCAATAACACTTTGCTTGACCTGGGGATTAAACCCAAGCAGAGGCAAACCCAAATTATTAACATTACATACAATCACGCTTTTTTCCCGAAGGGCTAGGCAGAGGTGTAACTCAGGACTTAATTCCATAGTAGGTACATCCACGTTTCGCGTTGAACCCATTGGTCCCATGTCATAGGGGGCAAACCTATTGCCATCTACTGGGCACAGTTCTAGACTCCAGTCAGTTATTGAGATAATTCCTAATGGAAAAATCCAATTGAACCCGGGACCTCATGATCAGCAGTCAAGCTTCCACCCACGACGCTACCGAGGCAATTAAATTAATAATATCGTACCTTACAAAATCACAACCGAATCTTGAATTATCTATTATCTTGAATTATAAAATATTTTACAATGCACATAGCCAGAGTTTTCCATTAACAAATTTTCATCTCTGCTTAGGTAGCCGAATTGATGCTTACTTATTTTCTAATCTAATTAGTTTAATATGAGCAGGAGAATGTGCATAAAAGTTATTTCTGTAATAACATACATGAATCACATTATTCTTATAGTAGGCTCTTTGCCTCGAGCTAAACTCATTATGCCAAACAAGAAACAGCTTTTTGGTATATGCAGGGTATAATATTATATCGGTCACACTGTCTATTACTAGTAAGATTATTACATCTAATGGCAGTTAGACTAAACTAAACTTGTTCAACATCAGACTTTGTAAATTTATAATCATTTCGAGAGATAAAAGACTTAAATGGCGATGGGCCCATACCGCGTTCTCTCTCTTCCCTCAACGCCCTCCTGCCAACCCAAAATGTGATCTGTTTGCGGATGGATGGCAGAGTATATTGTCAGTGTTTGCGATATTGTGAGAGAGATGAATGAAAGTTTGTTTTATTATTATCATTGTATTTTTGTTATGATTATTATTATTCTCTTTATTAATTTTATATCTTAGACCTAAGTTTTTTACAATATTCTTAAAAAAAATTATATATAGGTATACAATAATATAAAAACATTGTAAAAAACTTAATACTAGAATTGCCGCCGGCAGCGGGGCGGGGGGCCCAAGCTACCGGTGGTTAGGGCCGCAGGGTGAGGAATCGTCGGACGATGCGTGCCGTGTCAAGAAGTACTGCCTTCTGAATCTGACCCTTGACCCAACCGCCTAGCGAGAGCCTCTCGAGATGTTGGTCGAGGCTCTTCGCTATCAACCCATTCACCGAAACGACTATCGGTACAATGATCGTCGAATCAACGTCCCACATGGCAGTAATCTCGTGTGCCAAGTCAAGGTACTTGCTCAGCTTATCCTTCTCGGCTTTCACGAGATTCTCGTCATGAGGGACGGCACGTCTTTTTATTATTATTATTTTTGTCTAAGTTTGCGATATTGTGAGAGAGATGAATGAAAGATTGTTTTATTATTATCATTGTATTTTTTTTTTTTATGATTTTGATTATTTTTGTCTAATTTTATTGTTTAATAGGTTTTTATGTTATTATTTTAATTATTTATTTGACATTTTATTTTGTAATTATTTTATTCTTAAATTTAATGTAACTTTAATTAAATTCATTGGTGTGTAACCGTTTTAATTAAATAAATAAATAAATGGGCAGGATACATGATAAGGGGAGGAGACAAATGGAGCAAATTAGTAACAAGATATTTAGAAGATACTTAGATATTATATTGTCGGTGGGTATCCATTACTTGTTTTTATACACCAAATTATCTTCATAAATGACGATATAATGTGAATGTTCGCCTCGAGTCAGAGATTGAGTAAATTATAGCTCAGAAAATTAACTTGATAATAAAAAATAACGCTTCTTTTTCTTCTAAATTCTTATAAAAACTTCTGTAACTCGGTTTCTCTTTTCTCGGTTAACTCTTCTGTAAACGCGTAGGCTTCGTTACCATAAGAAATTTCGAGATGAAATATACTGAAAGTACCTTAAAAAGTGTCTTTTCAACAACCAACTTATGTCAAAATCTATCAATAAAATTGTATGACTAGATACCCACTGAAGCAGCAGATACACGTAGAAAAAGAATTGTGACCAACTGTTGAAAACAATGTTTTCCCCAACTCAGTCTATCTTTCTCAGTCTATCTATCTCAGTCTATCTATCTCAGTCGATCTTTCACAGTCTATCTCACATCGTCATTAGAAATAGCTAAAAATGTTACGTACCTTACATCTTATGTTTTCGGAAATTGCAAAGCAAAGCAAGAGTTGCGTATTATCATCGGTGACTAATAATATTATTTCACATAATCCATTCTCCTCTCTGAAACCTCTGACCTCTTCGAAATTGGTGAACAAAATTTTATCAAAAACGGTCCAGTAATTAGATGATAACCTATAAAATAAAGATATAGATGATAATATAGTGAAAACCTAACAGACAGACAGACGGAGTACCTATCGTATTACAATGATGAATATACAAGAAAACCGTAATAAAGTGTGTTAATCAAATTTGGAAACAAATTCAATTTACCTAAGTACGTAACCTTTGTAACAAAGAACGTAAAATTAATGTGAAAAGCTTAATTTATACGGAGATATTATTGTTGTAAGATACAATGAAAATGAGCAACGGTGTCGCGAGTTGGTTACAGCGTTTAATAACAAATTAATCAATGTTACTTAAATGTTCTCAGTCTGTCGTACTGTGTAACAAAAAAATGCCAATAATACTAAGAATAGACGATCGAACATGGTACGGCAGTACCACGAACTTGGTTCGCCACCATACCATGTTCGATCGTCTGGCGCACTTTCCGGCGAACATTATTAATATACGAGTATATATTAGTTAGTACGGTGGTACAGTCGCTTGCACATCAAAGCGGTTCAATCGTGTGGTATGAACACCGTACCGAACGGTACGGTGGTACGGTCGAACCACATTACAGGCTACATTCTTTTATGCAATCGTCCTAGGTTTTTCGCTATTATTTGGGTTTCCAATTGCCTTGCGCATACAAAAACATAATTCGACCTGTTCTCTTACACGGGCACGGCAGGCCATATGTTACCAGACACACATGGCCTACCCTGCAGCGACATGTCCAAACACTTCACGTCACGGTATTAAAATGCTGCAATGGATTTGTGACTTTACGAGAGGAGATCGTATTCGTAACGAATATGCCTGTGGCAACCTTCCCGTAGGTACGAGTACGTAACATGGATAAGCTTCGGGAGAGTCACTAGAGATGTATAGATGTAGTAGCCAGACCACGGCTATTAACTACATCTTGCAAAGAACAGGTAGAGAACAGGTACTTTGACCTGAATGTCACCGGGGGTACTTACTATTATTTATTCGGTGACTGCAGCAAGACCTCGCTGCAGACCGAAGCGAAGCTGGCCTGACGTCATAAGGCGAATAGACGAAATTATCATCATCAACTAAGCCGTCGAAAGTTCACAACTTGATATAATTCTCCCGCATAGGTTTCCATCTAGACCGGTTGTTAGCGACTTGCATCCAGCGTGTTCCTGCTGTCATTATTATTGATAAATCATAAAATCATGTATTTGCATACAAAACTTTTTACAATTATTAATTTAAGTGGACGCCTTGACTCCTGGAAAAGCAAAAGCTGTAGACCAAAAGGCAGTTCTTCTCAGATTAATTTGTAGCTACTTAGTAAAATATGGTATTAAATATATAGGTACCTATGTATAAACTATAAATATGCATTAACTTAATATTCTAAATATAATTATACCTGCTCGTAGATGCAAAATGTAAGAAATAAATACAAGTTAATAAAATTATTAATAGGAAGAAGAAATAATATTAGAAACTTAATTATCCCTCTTTATAAAGGATACAAAGGATATTGCGCGCTTTAAAGAGTTTGCACCTAATTGGCATCACAAGTCCCAAGTTGCCAGTAATAAATTAAACCCTAGTGCGACCGAGTTAAAAATAAATTCAATTTAAAAATCGAACACCGTTCAAAGCTCGAGAAACGGTATAAAATTCTTTGAATGCTTGAATACGTAGGAATCGAGCATATTTAGCTTGTAAGAAGGTTTAATGGCTTCTATTCGAGAAAGATGTTTTAAAATTCCTTTAGCTACGTATATACATAAGCTATTATAGAGGAGGTGTAAAAGGGCCGTAATTTATTATGGAAGTTTAGTTATTCAAATTATTTTTCGCTTTATTTTCAAACAAGTTTTAGTTTTTTTCGGTTTCGGTTTAAATATTTTTATTATCAACAAAGGCAATTTGCCATTTACATGATAACATCATTATTCGTAGTACAATAGTAATTATTGTTCGTCGTCGCAATATTACGCAATATTAAATTCGCAACATAAATAATAATTAGATAACTAAGTAGGTTACATATAGTAGTTTATTTTTTTTTGGTTTGTCAAACTGTAAATATTTAACTAAATAAAAGGCTTTACCAAATATAGGACTAAATCGACCGAGTGAATAAACTTGGCCAACCTGCAAACATAACAAACAACTAAATAATGCTTTTTTTTTTCTTGGTCCTAGCAAATACTATTTACGACCAATGTATGATTAATTAATAACCGTTCGGAGATATTTACATAAGGATTTCATGTAATATTTGTGAACCTGTGGCATTTAAGATATTGTTCTAAGGTCGAAAACGTATGAGAACGTTTCAGAACCGTTTACATAATATATGTTTTTGAACTTTGCCTTTCCCATAATAATAATAATGAAATATCGCAAAAAGCCCGTGGCCACAGAGTAAACATAGCTTACGCAGAAGGGACAAAACTTGCGAGGTAAAAGATAAGACACACACGCTGACAAAAGGGGTCTACTTCAGACAGATTGGTAGACGCGTGGCATTGGTTAGAGCTGAGTACACAATGGACAATGTTTGATGTCTTTTATATTATAATGTTATAGAAGAATGGAATCGAGTGAAGACCACGGACCGGCAAGCGTAGCGTAGGACGTCCACCTAAAAGGTGGGCAGACGATCTAATAAAGACAGCAGGATCACGCTGGATGCAGATTGATGATGATAATTATATTATTTAAATATTTTGTATTATATATCATACTTATATTATAAATTCCAAATCTCAGTACAATGTAAAAAAGTTACGTTTGTAACAGGCAAACAAAACGCTAGCGTGTTCTAACTCGACTCCAGCGCCATATAGCGCTGTTTTTGTAGTGTGTTTGTTTGTTCCCTTTTCACGCTAAAACTACTGAACTGATTGAGCTGTAATTCAATATGTAAATAGGTTAGTCTCTGGAATAAAACATAGAGTACTTTGTATCCCGATATTCCCACGGGAACGAATACTACGCGGGTGAAACCGCGGGGCTCAGCTAGTATTTATATAATCTAAAGCACTTCCCCAAGTGTGTCCTAACCATATCACTATGTCCACACCACACATTCAACATACGTCGATTAGATTGGCCGAACGTCTGCGATCTTACATTTAACTTTACTGGATTATAACCGCTGTGGGAGCGATATGTTCATAAAATATCAAAACAATGGCCAAGTCCGTCGTTTGTTTATTATATTTTGGTTCTGTTCACATGACAAACGCGTATTGGTTTCAACTATCTACTAGTGGAAATAAATAATGCATGACGACGTCTGATTTATGCCTTTTCTACAAGGTTTTATTTATCATGCAATGTATGTGGTACATATTATTATGTATGTATGTATGCATGTTTGGTACAAATCTTTCAATTGAATTTTGAAGCAGTTAGTCTCAACAGATTTAGAAAATTTGATAGGGTTCCGTACATCTAAAGGAAAAAAGGAACCCTTATAGGATCACTTTATTGTCCGTCTGTCTGTATGTCTGTCGGTCCGTCTGTCAAAACACTTTTTAACGGGGACGCGTAAAGGTATCAAGTTGAAATTGATATCAACTACTCAGATCTGCGGTCCCTTGTGGCTATAAAAAAATTATACTTCTTAATCAACATAAAAAGAACAGACGCAGTGCGTAACACAACGCTGCGCTCAACAACGGGCATAACCGACGTAGGCTTGAAGGCTGAGAGGCTGAAGTGGGGATGGGCGGGTCATGTCATCCGTATGCACCCCGACCGCTGGGCAAAGGTCACAACAGAGTGGAACCAGAAGATGGATGTCGCCGCCGGGGCCGGCCCAGAAAGAGATGGCGTGACGATTTGGACTCATACCAAGCGGACTGGCAATGGGCGGCACTGGAACGAGGAAATTGGAAAGACTTGCCTTTGCCCAGCAGTGGGGCACAATAGGCTAACAACAAACAAACAAACAAACTTAGTCAACGCAATCAAAATTTATGGCCATTTTACTGAATTTTTCCATACTTTGCGCAAGGAACTAATAGATGGCGCTGTATGTTCTTGCTATCTAGGTATGGAACCCTACACTATGCATACATACGTACGCCTTAACAATTTATTTATAATGGATCCTTTTAACTTCAAATGTTCAATTTCCTTGATGACTTTTATAATTCATTAAATCAAAGTTCTTATGGACTAATTGACTTACTGACACTCTAACGCATATTTAAACTTTCAGACTAAGACGTAGAGCTGAAAATTTGCTAATAGTTTTCATAAAGGTCATAATACCAACATCATTTCAGTTATACAATGCGATTTCCATATTATTATGGATATATATATATATATTTTGTTCCTGATGGCTCGCGGTTACCGCCGCCTATGAATACCTGCAACACCAGTTGCCGACCCTTCAAGACTATTCACTCTCCTTTTAGTCTGATTGTAAGCAGCTGAGCACACTGAATGCATTCAGTGTGTTCCTGTGGGCTTGATTAGATTGTCTGTCTACTTTGTGGGTAGGACGTTTTACCTCCATTCGACAACACTACAGCCACATCGGCCATCTATATCCAATATAGGTATAGATATCTCGGCAATGAACAGTTCTATGTGCCCTGTCCATTGCCACTTGAACTTCTTTTATGACGTGCACAAATAAATTAAAAGTAATTTCGAAATTCTATTACCTATAAATGCAGACTTAACTGAGAACTTTTACTCGGTTACTGAAATAATAACTAGTGACCGACCGAAGGTTCGGTTTCGGTTTCGGTTTCGGCCAGTTTCAGCTCAAAAATCTAGTTTCGGCACGAGTTTCGGTTTCGGCCAAAAAATGGCCGAATCTTCGGCCAAACCGAAACTCTACATTCGTGAACTATCGCGCGTCGCTCGGTTGACTTCGGGGGAGTTCGTATCTCGCGTGTCACCCGCCATCGTCAGTTGTCAGATCGCCGACCGGTCCAGCGTGTTTTCGTCGTGAGTTTAGTATAAATTGTATTATTTTTTGCGCATAGTGATGAGGTACGTGTTTGTTTTTGTTTTTGTCTAATATATTTTATTGATCTTTATTAGGTATTGAAGTCCCTTCTGTTGAGTTATTAACACGTATTTTTAAATTATT
Source organism: Hemistola chrysoprasaria (assembly GCA_947063395.1). Lineage (NCBI taxonomy): Eukaryota > Metazoa > Arthropoda > Insecta > Lepidoptera > Geometridae > Hemistola > Hemistola chrysoprasaria. Next base: position 2,490,104 of record OX346725.1, read on the forward strand.
AGAAGTTTGTAAATGTATGTTTATTCACAAATTCATTTATTACTTACAATATACATTTATTGTTAAGGTAATGACTGCCTCAGTGGCGTAGAGGGCGCATGCTCGACTGCCAATCAAGAGGTCCCAGGTTCGATCCCCAGGTCAGGCAAAGTGTTAAATATTGGATTCTTCCATTAGGAATTATCTCAATAACTGCCTGGAGTCTGGAACTATGCCCGGTAGATGGCAATAGGCTCGCCGACTATTACATGGGACCAATAACATACTGGCGAAATGTGGGTGTATCTACTATGGGACTGAGTCCTGGGTACACCTCTATCTACCCCTTCGGAAAAAAAGCGTGAATATATGTGTTTATGTAAAGGTAATTTAGTTGTTGTTGGATGCTATTTTAATTGTAACTACCAAAACAACTACCAGCTATGATGTCGTAACTGTGTGTGAACTTCAGATACTTGATTTATTTTGGTAGCATTATGTACGGATAGATTGGAACGTGACATACATATCTAAGTAAAAATTTTAGGTAGAATGAAACCTAAAGTTTTCAAAAAAAAATTGGGAAAAAGATACAATCAATGAATATCCCATAATTTTTCTGGAAATATTAATATTCTAACATAACGAACATTGTCATTTCATCAAATATTTAATTTGTGGGTAATGTTAATGTATGTAAGGTTCTTTTTTAAAATCGAAGTGCTGATTATTAACAAAGTTTTGTTCTACGAAGTGTTAACGTGTTTTTGTGTATTTGGTTTATTTCATAGCAGTAATAAGTAAATAAGTAAGTAATGAAAGAAAATAAGTAATTATCTTTCACATACTTTTACATACATTATTGTTTTCTATTTCATTCAACACGTATTAAATGTCTGCACAAGTGTATAAAATAAGCCAAATTTCAGTAAACAGTAGATTTTTAACATGTCTGAAAAAGTTTCGGTTTCGGTTTCGGTTTCGGCCGAAACTGAAATAGATACCGAAGGTTCGTTTTCGGTTTCGGTTTCGGCTGAAAATCTTGTTTCGGTCGAACACTAATAATAACCCCAATTAAATTTAAGGTCTCGCTAATATACATTTCTCTAACGAAATTATTAAACTAGTTAAGTTAAACGTTTTCAAGCACATGTCACATAAGCTATCACTTAAACGCGGCCTCACTGCATCCAGACTTCATGACTAAATGCGCCAAGTTTCCAAGTTATGCATAAGTTTCAAGTCACCAACTTAAACGTCACATTGTGTATGCATTACTCAACTTGGCTATAACTTACATCTCGGCCAACTTTGATGAATTGATCGAGGGTTATACTAGATAGGGGCCTATTTGGAAAATGATAGATTTTTTTCTTAATTTTCGTTTAGATGTATTGCCTAAAACGTGGGGGCGTGCTACTTTATTATATTCCATCGTTTAGACTGCAAAGATGTCATAGTTTATATCATTGCTAACATTAATTCGAATGTGAAATGAAAAGGGGCGGAAGCGATGTTTATGCATTGCCACTACCTAACCTTGGCTAAACTCCCTAAAGCGTTGTATTTTATGTTAAGATATCTGTCGGAACAGCCAATGACCTTTCAAGTGTCGAATTCTATCAAGACAAAGACAAAACCTTATCCAATTGACCTCATTGATCCCTCTCCAAATCCCAATACATTGAGACGTACAAGACTGGCAATAATCCCAGCTCAGAGCGTTGGCAACACCGCCTTGTGAATATGTATGTTATGTACATCATCATCCAACCGTTAGAAGTCCAAGTTATGTACATACATACAAACAATGGTTTAAACTGCGAACAGCAAGGGACAAGGTATTTGCTAAGGCATGCTTTCGCCAAGTGGCAGTGCCGCTAACTTGTTATGTATATTAATTATGTATTGACTAGTACATTGTTATTGCCAGCCGCGCTCTTTTCCTTTTTCATTAATATGAAAGTTAGTGATAAGCCTGAGCCATTTAAATGTAGACTTCCAAAATCCATGTTGAGAGGGTGTTTTTAGAATAAATAGTGATATTTCAAAATGGGTAATACTAGAAGTAGGTATTGTTAGAAGTGTACATGTTGAGTATACTGGACATTTTGTGTAGTGGACATTATTAAAAATGGACATTTTTATTAGTGGTCCCAAACCGCCGAAACGGTGTTTGGTTTATTATGTGAACGAATTTAAGACATGCAATTTGGAAAGATTTTTATTTTATTAGTTACGAATATGCTCTTGCCATCGGTCGGCCATTACTTGTCCGGAGCGATCAGTCCAGAACGGCTAGCAAAACATAATTTACAATTCTAGCCTACCTACTTCGTAGAAATATGTAGGCACAAGTACAACTAGATAGAAACACTATTAGAAGTGGTTAATTCTGATAAATACAAGAACGGTTAAGGTATTTGTCCACTACACCAAACTTTTGGTGCATTTATTAGAAGACGCAGTGCAAAAATTGGTGCTGAAATCAAAGTCAAACTCAAATTATCTTGGTTTTAAAGGCATCTGTTTCATCATCATCATCATCTCAGCCATAGGACGTCCACTGCTGATCATATGCCTCCCCCATAGATTTCCACTCAGTCCGGTTGTAAGCTTGCATCCAGCGTATTCCTGCCGTCCTTAACAGTCCAACTGGGTAGACGTCTTATGCTGCGCTTGCCGGTCCGTGGTCTCCATTCGAGAACTTTACAGCCCATCGGCTATCAGATCTACGTGCTATGTGCGCTGCCCATTGCCACTTCAGCTTGCTAATCCGCTGGGTTATGTCGGTAACTTTCGTTCGTCTTATACGGATCTCCATTTCTGAGGTAATAAAACATCTATTTAGTAGGTCTAAATAGATATGAAAAAAAAGTATTGAGTATTCAAATGCCTACCTTCTTTAAAAGCTCTTTTGTAAGCCAATAAATGCAGTGATTAAATACGCCGTGCGTTCAAAGCGTCGAGAAACGCGTTCTTCCGCCTCTGCCGTACCGGAAGGCAGCACGGTTATTAGATTATTACCATGACGGCAGAGGCGGAAATCCGCGTTGCTCGAAGGTTCAAAGAGATACCTCTACTAAAAGAACACACAACAAACTTGAGTACATAGGAACTGCAACGAAACGACGTAGCTCTACCGCACTTTGGTTTGATTTATTTTCAAGAGCACTGTGAAGATCTCTTTTTACTTTTTAGTAACTATTTATGAATATTTCTTTTTAAAGTTTTTAAATAAGAATATCTGACCAACCTTTATAATAATAATTGTAGCACGTGCCACTTGTTTTAGGAATGCGTGTGTTTGAATAAATTGATGTGTTTTTACTACTACATCTAAATACTGACTTTTAGTGTTACTTCAGAATACAGCTCGTCTCGTAGATATTATGGACGATATAGCGGAAAAATGCCCTTAACTGTTATGGTCAAACATTTGGCATGAGAGACAATTTACGAAATAATATTGGGCGAGGTCAAATAAGTGCCATTTGTTCTTGGCAGATAAATACTATCTTTATCCCTTTTTTGCCTGTTTGCCAATAAGGTCTTTCGAGATACAATAAGATAATATTTATAGTTTCATTATAGAAGTAGAAAATATCTTAGCAAGAGACTTTGCCCTTTTGGGCAGTCTTTTGCTGTCGAAAATGGCAGAATATTTTCTGCCCAACTTCGCTCGGGTTAGCAGGGAAAAGTTTTCCGGAAAATTCCTGCGCATACTCAAGATGACAAAGTTACTGTAACATACTGAGGAATTTAACATTTTCCTATAAAAAAAAATTACCAAATCGATGTTTCGTATTCTCCTGTTACCTTCAGTATATATTAAACCCATTTCATAGAATATAATCCTCAAATTTTGTGAATCAACTAAACTTTATCCATATTATTTTATTTACTTTTATAAACTCTTTAACTTTTCTAGTGAAAGTCTAATCACGCGAGAACAGACTAGGACATACATGACATTTGACATTAAGGGCCATATTTCATTAAACAATCAGCTTGTGGATAAAAACAAGGGGACTGTAGCCCTAGATTTAATGGAAAAATAATTATTGCTCTAACATTATTATCTAATAAGGAAACAGGGAAAATTCATTTATGTCAAAAAATGCCAATCAACTTTCCTCATAACCATTAAAAAAATAAAACTTAAATATTTTATATGACAAGTGAGTAACATGTGGCGGCACTTGTACCTACTAGCCTAAGATATATACATACATTTTTCATGTTATATTTTATTAAAGTGTGAGTACAACAAGAACGTTCGTATCTCTCTATATAATATATCTACTCTCTTAAGTACCTTTGTATCCAACAAGCGTCGTGCAAAATAGAAAGTACCATCGCGCACAGTTTGCACAATTTTCACGCCTGAATCAACGGTCTGGTGACAATCATACATTCATAGTGCGGCCGGTTGTTTGTGTTGGATTTTATTATTCCCTCTTGTTATCGCTTTTGTAGATTATATTATGGAGTTTTTTAATTAAGTATTCCAAACAGCCAAAGCTTTAACGTTGAAATACTTATTTTGATACTGTACAAAATATACAACGTAATACAAAAAGATGTAAAAGAAATAATTGTAAAATTAGCCGATCTGCTGATAGATTTTGTATGGGAAGTCGAAATTCGCGAATTTTGTCATTCATCCTTTAGGAAGTTGTTTGGTTTAATGGGTCGATGCACCCTCCTAAGACCAAATTTCCACTAAGCGGCTAGACGCGGGCGGCAAGCCGCGCGCGATTTCTATTATTCAGACAGACATATACAAATTTCCATTGCGCGGCCGCGGCTCTGCAGTCATCGCGACTGCAAAACAACACGCGACTTAGGGCTAATTTCCACTAAGCGGCTGCGGTGGCCCGCGATTAGCCGCTTAGTGGTCACGCGGCTCATTCAACGCAGCGCGCGAAAAATAAGACATGACATCGTTTAGTGAAAGTATACGGCAACTCTCGTCCCGGCCGCAGCAATGCTCCTTGTCGCGTGGCAAGGCAGCGGCAGTGAGTCGCGGCAGTCGGTCGCGACTGCCGGGCGGCGACTGCCAAGATCCGAATGCTACCTTAACATATTTAAAAGGTTTTTATTATTGTGTATCTACCAAATTGAAACTAAACAACTTCCAAAAGAAACTGAGCTGAAGCAGTTTTTTATTGTAAACGCTGTATAAAGATACCAATCTATCGGCATAGACAGGTATACAATTAAAACACGGCTCCTGTTTACCTCGCTCACACAAATTATTACCAATTTTCGCCAAAATATCAATTCAGAAATTCCATCAAAACCTTTGTATTCGGTACCTTTTGATACATTACATTGAAAAGGAGGTAACTCTGTTCACCTGAATGGATGTCGACAAGGACATGTCGGGACCTGATGGGAGAGAAAGCAAGATGGATGGACTGCCATAGATGTGTGATTGAGTGGATAGTGGATAACATAATAATACTAGCTGTGCCCCGCGGTTTCACCCGCGTAGTCTTCGTTCCCGTGGGTATATCGGGATAAAAACTTTTTATGTTATTCCAGGGTCTAAAATATGTTTTTTTTTTTTTTTATGATAATGAATGACAAGACGAGCAAATCAGGTGCCTGATGGTAAGCATCATGATTGCCCATATCAGACACAGTGCCACCCAGTGTTTTAAAATTCAAATTTCTGCGCGGCACTGCACTGCGCCTGTCACCCTGAGATATTAGTTGTTGAATCTCATCATGCCCAGTAATTTCGCTGGTAACATTGCCCTTCAGACCGGAACACAGTAATGTTTGCACATTACTGCTTGGCGGATGAATAACTGGCAAAGGTGTGGTACTTCCCCAGGCGGCCCCCTGCTAAAGAGGCCCACCACTACAAAAATGTATGTATCTATATACCGAATTTCAGCCCAATCGGTTCAATAGATTTGGCGTGAAAGAGTAACAAACATCCATCCATCCTCACAAACTTTCGTATTTATAATATTATGTAGGGAGTAGGATCATGATATAAAAATATGTGTTACTTGGAATTAATAGCGCAAAATAGGAGAAAACAGAAGGTCATGAGTCGTAGGTAGTAGGTAAATTTGCTTGTCTGTGTATCTACCGGCGAAGTATGTAATGGTAGAACTTCACTGAATCATGATACTACCATAGTATAAGTATATGATATATAACTTTAACATACTTTAACCATACTTCAGGCAAATAAATATTATATTTCATTTCACTACATTTCAAAGCGGTCGTTCGTTCTATCTACAAATTTCAACATCCAAGGTAAATGCAGAACGTTTATAATATGAGGTGTTTGTGCCGGGCGAGGTGTGAATGTCGCAGGTTTGCTAATCCATTAGCACATTTGATAACCTACATTGAGAGCTGATAACAAGGCTTCATACTAAATCTAAGCTGGTTGAAAGGGATAGCCTGGGGATTAGGTAGTCGGAAGTGACATTGGAGGCATAGTTTGGGAAAAATAACGCTCACAATGAAAGCAGCCGCAGTTTTTTTACTTTACGTAATATCATGGTTGCCTCCATAATGAAAGTTAATTGCAAATAACATAAAAGCGTCCGTGGTCCAGCGGGAATATGCCCGGCTTAAATCCGGAGTGCCTGGATCCCACAGAGGAGATGATTTCATCCTGATCTGTGCTGGATCCAATATCACCGCATGTGGACTTTTCGGGCTACCTTGTTTAGGATGTCACGTTAAACTGCTGTAGGTCCCTAAATTTCCTATAAGATATGTAGGGGGCAGTCGTTAGGTCGTCGGAGGCGGCGTAGGAATCTTGGCCACCTTGCGGGTTCCTTTTTCCTTTTGAGGTACGGAATCTTAAAAAATGAGGATAATAGCCCTTTAAGCGGATGCTTATTGAATACCAGAGTCATGACGTGCAAAAGTGTCAGATTGTGACTTGTGACCTAATTGAATTATTATTTTTGAGTAGCATTGAAAATGCTAGTTCTATTTGTCCTTTTTAACTGAGCAAGTCACGTGGGCGCAGACACCTAGTATCTTATTACCTTATTACCTAGTAAAATAATATATTATTATAAATATAATATACTCAGCGGTAGCGTAGTGGATGCAAGCTCGACTGCCGATCATGAGGTCGGTACCTCATGGGTTCGATCCCCAGATCAGGCAAAGTTTATTTTAAAACACTGGGTGTCACTGTGTCTGATATGGGCAATCATGATGCTTACCATCAGGCATCTGATTTGCTACTTGTTACACTATCATAAATAATAATTATAATAACAGTAAAATAAAGAAAAAGAACCCGGACGTTGATCAATGTTGTACTAAACTCAAATAATAACTCATAGGTAAATCTCTACAGGTCTCTGTTAGACATAAGACGATAAATTTGGCGTACAGCGCATTAGCATCAGACGGGGCCTGATTTATTTCCTCAATTGTGTAACCTAACGAGTTATCTTGTAGGCGGAGAGCCGGCGACTATTTTGGGTAACTCATTCTGCTAGGACCATATAATTATTACGTTATTTGGAAAATGTGGGTTATTCACTAGAATATTTACATTGTACTTGATGCTTTAAGCAAATTTAAGTAAATTTGATAGTTTTAAGTAAAACTAAAAGCTTGTATTTTAATTATATTATGATTTACTATTTATACTATACGAATAGACGATCGAAAATGGTACGATCGTACAACCGTGTTCACGCCACACGATCGAACCGTTATGATGTGCAAGCAACCGTACCACCTTAGCAAGTCCGTATCGAATCCAGACTCCAAGCGGCTACATAACATAACATCACGTCTTTTTCCGAAGGGATAGGCAGACGTGTACCGAGGACCCAGTCCCATAGTAGGTACACTGTTATGTTTTTTGGTTAATTATATGGATAATAGGAGACAATCCTATTGCCATCTACCGGGCACAGTTCCAACTCCAGACCACTATTGAGAAAATTCGTAATGGAAAACTCAATAAAACTTTCCTGACCTGGGGATCGAACCCGGGACATCATAATCCGGGACACAGTAGCGCTTGCAACCACAACGCTAACGAGCTAGTCCAATAATGGGCCGTAAGAATGTGGAAGTGAAAAAGCCCACCCGCTCCTGACCTATCCTTGAAGGCAGTGCAAAGGAAGCCCTGTATTACGGGATAATCCGCGATTCCCCGGGATTTCACTTATCTCCTACTGACACGACGCTTTAGAGTTCACTTAGTTATCGTGTGTACACTTAGTGTTCGGTTTAAAACATCAGTGTGTTCATTTACTGAGAAGCCACTTACGAAGGAGAATCTTAAAATTAGGTTACGACGTTGACTAGTTTAGTTGTTTTCAACCCCCGAACGAAGAACTGGAGAAAGAGGTATTATAAGTTTGACATGTCTGTGTATTTGTATGCCTGTGTATCAGTGTGTCTGTGTATCAGTGTTTCTGTCTGTGTCATCGTAGCTTTGAAACGAATGGAACAATTTTGAAGCGGTCTTTTACAGCACACATTAACATAATCAAGCAAACAAATGCAGTAAAACGGTAAAACTTACAAACAACAGTTACTTAACCTGACAGCGGTTACGCGTGAAATGGATACTAAGTCTGAAAGGACCAAATTGAAAAGACCGCAGGCCATTCGACCGTAAAAGAAAATCTAAAACGAGTAACGACTTTCCAAAAGACCGATGATAAAATTTTGAAAACAAATTCTGTGATATACAAAATATTATGGTCAAGTATAAAAGTTAAAATAACAGATTATAATATTATCTTAGACTTTAATTAAATAATATTTACTTAAAAAATATTCAACTACTATAAAATATCTTGAAATAGTTTCTGATACAATATTATAGGCTACTACGCAATATATGGGCAGCCAAAGGTAAACCTCTGCAATGTGTGTTATACAGAATTTATTTTAAAAGGGACTTCAGAGGCAGCTTAGACACTCGCCGTAGTTTTCGTTTTCGTTTTGGTTTACGAAAAAGTATATTTGAAAAAAAAAATCACACCAACCGTATAACAAGACGAGCAAATCAGGTGCCTGATGGTAAGCATCATGATTGTCCATATCAGACACAGTGCCACCCATTGTTTTAAAATTCAAAATTCTGCGCGGCACTGCACTGCGCCTGTCACCCTGAGATATTGGTTGTTGAAACTTGTCATACCCAGTTATTTCACATAACATATTAACTAACATGTTACTGCTTGGCAAAGGTGTGGTACTTCCCCAGGCGGCCCCCTGTAAAAGAGGCCTACCACTACAAAAAACTAAATATTCCAATCCTATAATTTTCAAAATTTCAAAGCATAATATAAACTTACCTACTTCACGAATGTTTACGCACTAAGTACCTTCCATTCCGAATTTAATGATTAAGTGAGGCGTGAATTATAGTAGAAGTTTAGGAAAGAGCTTCCGTTAAATCTCCAAGTCGATAAACAAGAGTAATTAACTAACAACTTATTCGTACATTACCGACGCTTTCTCTGACAGGTGTTGGGTCTATAAACAGTGGGAGCGGTCATGAAATTGTAATGGAGTAAAGTTCTTTACCATGGTACAGTCATACCATAGGTAACTTATTTGTAATGGTGCGTATGCGTCAATGTTTTTTTTTTCATGGGTGACAAAAAAAACAGAAAGTGTTCCTGTGTTTTAAAAGACAATAATAATATAATAATAATAATTAGAATTGAATTTCAAATTTTGTAGTGGTAGGCCTCTTTAGCAGGGGGCCGCCTGGGGAAGTACCACACCTTTGCCAGTTATTCATCCGCCAAGCAGTAATGTGCAAACATTATATATATATATATGGGCAATCATGATGCTTACCATCATGCACCTGATTTGCTCGTCTTGTTATATATATATATATATATATATATATATATAAACACCTCCCTGGGCACATAGTTGATCCAGCCACGAATCCGTGCATTATCGACTCCACCTTTAGCCGCGAATAACTCGAGTCCGTTTGTACCTATTGCGACCGGAGTGGCAACGTCGCCCTCAGCCGCGCGATGTTGCTCTTTATATTCGTTGAAAACGGTATATACTCCATCCTTTCAGTGCCCGAATTTTGAACGGAACTGAATCCGTAACGGCCAATTTTTTTATACCCAAGAGAACTTTCTGGCTCCGGAATATACTTTCTTCTTAGAACACATTATTGGCTCCATTGATTTAAAATGGGATTATATTCTTAGCATTGGGTAATAACTTGATCCATTTACATATATGAAACCGTATATACTCCATCCTTTTAGTGCCCGAATTTTGAACAGAACTGCATCCGTAACGGCCAAATTTCTTAAACCCCAGAGTACTTCCTGGCTCCGAATTATACTTTATACCTAGAACACCTTATTGGCTCCATCGATATAAAATGGGATTATATTCTTAGCATTGGGTAATAACTTCATCCAATTACGTATTTAAAAAACGGTATAATCCTCTTTGTGACTGAATTTTGAACGGAACTGCGTCCGTAGCGGCCAATCTTTTTTTATACCCAAGAGATCGTTCTGGCACCGAATTATAATTTGTTTCAAGAACACCTATGTGGGTCCATCGATATAAAATGGGATTATAAAAATCCATAAAATATCCATAAAGATAATATTATCATAAAATCGACTGTCTCAATGGTGTAGTGGGCGCATGCTCGACTGCCAATCAAGAGGCCCGGGGTTCGATCCCCAGGTCAGGCAGTGTTAAATATTGGATTTTCCATTAGGAATTATCTCAATAACTGCCTGGAGTCTGGAACTGTGCCTGGTAGATGGCAATAGGCTCGCCCCCTATTACATGGAACCAATAACATACTGGCGAAATGTGGGTGTATCTACTATGGGACTGAGTCCTGGGTACACCTCTGCCTACCCCTTCGGGAAAAAGGCGTGAATGTATGTTTTATGTTTATAAAATCTATTTTATGGATTTATATTATAAAGATGCATACTTAACAGATCTAAGACCCCAAATTGAGTGTTGCAACATTCGTATAATTGCAATTCATGAAACTCTCATTGTGAATCTAATCATCCAGGAATAGGTAGAGGTGTACCCAGGACTCAGTCCCATAGTAAGTACACCCACATTTTGCCAGTATGTTATTGGTCCCAGGTGAGGTGAGCTATCTACCAGGCACAGTTCCAGACTTCAGGCTGTCACTAAGATAATTCCTAATGGAAAAATCCAAATAACACTTTGCCTGGACTGTGGTTCGAACCCGGGGCCCGGGACTTCATGATTGGCAGTCAAGCTTGCGCCCACTACACCATTGAGACAGTCGATTTTATGATAATATTATCTTCTTAAAATATAGGGAAAGTAATTTCAATGCACACTTGCATCACTGATCTGTTTTTGTGTTTGGTTCTGGTTTTGTGTTCCTATAAGTAAAATTACGGTACTTAATCAAAATAATGAATGTAACTTGTGAATAATAGAACCTTTATGGTTCTTTTGTTAGTTAGAACTACTTTTGCAATGTTTCATTTCACACATAATGACATACCTAATAATGTCAAAAACTAGTGGGAAACATAATGTGACCATTTGTGACGTATGACTTATTCGACTCGACGCTCTGGTTTTATTACTACCTACTATTGTCTGTGTTTGATTATATTAGACTAATAATTGGTACTTAGTGGTTCCGTTTTATATATCATTTTTAGGACAAACTCGTACTTATTTGATCCATTTTAATTTATATTCTTAACACTCCCAACATTGTTTGATCCACTTCTTACAACAATCTGAAGTAGGAATGGTTCGCAAAGGGAGGACTGCCTCCCGAATCCCGCGCTCTCCCCTATCGCTGCCCGAGCGCCGCCGTGCGTTTCATGATTTATTCCGCATCGATTACTAGTGATATTGAATTACAGTTTTCTCTTTATTTTTGTATGATTTTGGTCAAAACAGTTTTTTTATGTAGTAAAGTTTTTAAATATTTTTTTTTGAGCTCAATACTTCACTCTTACACTTGATGTTCTTTTTTTAATTGTTTATTTGTCAGTGATCATTATTTTATTGTAAGTTTTAGAGATTATAATTTAATATCCATTAAATTATATTAAATAAATATGAGAAGTTGTGTAAAATGGCAATAGAAAAAAAAACTGTTTTACTTTGGTATTGATTTTGGTCATATTGCATACAAGTTTATCTTATGTTTGTAAACTATGTTTGTAAAGTAAGTTTTAAAAGACGGCAAAGTAAACGAGCCCATACTCGACTATATTAGCACTTATCATAAGGTAGTTCCAAAGTCTACAAAACTAGCCTAAACTTGACTATTATTGCAGTTTTCATAAGGCAGTTCCAATGGTTATCTTTCAGCTCCATCATCAGACCCTCGTCATCATGTGGAATGAAAAGTCCCCATAACAACAAAACAAACGAGTCCAAATTCGACTGTCTTGGCACATTTCGTAAGGCAGTTCCAATGGATATCACTCAGCTCCATCATCAGACCCTCGTCATCATGTGGAATGAAAAGTCCTCATAACAACACAGCAAACGAGTCCAAATTCGACTGTCTTGGAACATTTCGTAAAGCAGTTCCAATGGTTATCTTTCGGCTCCATCATCAGACCCTCGTCATCATGTGGAATGGAAAGTCCTCATAACAACAAAATAAACGAGCCTAAACTTGACTATTATTGCAGTTTTTGTAAGGCAGTTTCAATGGTTATCTTTCGGCTCCATCATCAGACTCTCGTCATCATGTGGAATGGAAAGTCCCCATAACAACAAAATAAACGAGTCCAAACTCGACTGTCTTGGCACATTTCGTAAGGCAGTTCCAATGGTTATCTTTCGGCTCCATCATCAGACCCTCGTCATCTGGAATGAAAATTCCTCATTACAACAAAGCTAACGAGCCCAAACTCGACTGTCTTGGCACATTTCGTAAAGCAGTTCCAATGGTTATCTTTTGGCTCCATCATCAGACCCACGTCATCATGTGGCATAGAACGTCCCTAAACAATAAAGTAAACGAGCCTAACTTGACTTTTATTGCAGTTTTCGTAAAGCAGTTCCAATGGTTATATTTCGGCTCCATCATCGGACCCTCGTCAACATGTGGAATGGGAAGTCCCTAAAACAACAAAGCAAACGAGCCTAAACTTGACTATTATTACAGTTTTCGTAAGACAGTTCCAATGGTTATCTTTTGACTCCATCATCAGACCCTCGTCATCAAGTGGAATGAAAAGTCCCTAATACAAAAAAAAAAGGGGCCTTAACTTGACTATTATTGCAGTTTTCGAAAGGCAGTTCCAATGGTTATCTTTCGGCTCCATCATCAGACCCTCGTCATCATGTGGAATGATAAGTCCCCATTACAACAAAGCAAACGAGTCCAAACTCGACTGTCTTGGCACATTTCGTAAGGCAGTTCCAATGGTTATCTTGTGGCTCCATCATCAGACCCACGTCATCATGTGGAATGAAAAGAACTTATTTAAACCTAACATTCTAGCCCAAATTCAACTGTCTTATCATTGGTCATCGCGGATTTCTAGACGCTTCATAATGGCTCCATCATCAGATCAGGTCAAGAGTATCATAATATTGCATTGTCACCGGACTTTTATATGTATGAAAAATTTTAGCTAAATCGGTCGTCATGTGGAATGAAAAGTCCCCATAACAACAAAGCAAACGAGTCCAAACTCAACTGTTTGGGCACATATCGTAAGGCAGTTCCAATGGTTCTGTTTCGGCTCCATCATCAGACCCTCGTCATTATGTGGAATAAAAAGTCCCCATAACAATAAGGCAAACAAGTCCAAACTGGACTATCTTGGCACATTTCCTAAGGCAGTTCCAATGGTTTTATCTTTCGGCTCCATCATCAGACCCTCGTCATCATGTGGAATGTAAAGTTCCTAAAACATCAAAGTAAACGAGCCTAAACTTGACTATTATTGCAGTTTTCGTATGGCAGTTCCAATGGTTATTTTTCGGCTTCATCATCAGACCCTTGTCATCATGTAGAATAAAAGGTCCCCATAAAAAAAGCAAACGAGTCCAAACTCGACTGTTTTGGCACATTTCATAAGGTAGTTCCAATAGTTATCTTTTGGCTCCATCATCAGACCCTCGTCATCATGTGGAATGAAATGTCCCCATAACAGAAAAGCAAATGAGTCCAAACTCGACTGTCTTGGCACATTTAGTAAGGCAGTTCCAATGGTTCATCAGACCCTCGTCTATATGTGGAATAAAATGTCCCCATAACAATAGAGCAAACGAGTCCAAACCCGACTGTCTTGGCACATTTCGTAGGCAGTTCCAATGGTTATCTTTCGGATACATCATCAGACCCTCGTCATCATGTGGAGTGAAAAGTCTCTAAAACAATAAAGTAAACGAGCCTTAACTCGACTATTATTGCAGTTTTCGTAAGGTAGTTCCAATGGCAAGTTTTCGGCTTCATCATCAGACCCTCGTCGTCAAGTGGAATGAGAAGTCCCCATAACAATAAAGCAAACGAGTCCAAACTCGACTGTTTTGGCACATTTTGTAAGGCAGTTCCTATGGTTCTGTTTCGGCTTCATCATCAGACCTTCGTCATCATGTGGAATGAAAAGGCCCTAAAACAACAAAGTAAACGAGCCTAAACTCGACTATCATTGCAGTTTTCGTAAGGCAGTTCCAATGGCAATCTTTCAGCTTCATCATCAGACCCTCGTTATAATGTGGAATGAAAAGTACTTATTAAAACCTAACATATTAGCCCAAATTCAACTATCTTATCATTTGTCATCGCGGAGTTCCAGTCGCTACATCATGGCTCCATCATCAGATCAGGTCAACAGTACCATAATATTGCATTGTCACCGGATTTATATAAGTATGCAAAATTTGAGCTAAATCGGTTGAGTGCTTCAAAATTCAGTTGCAAGATTTGTACCGGACATACATATAGGTACATACATACCTACATTGCGAAATAGAAATATCTCTCAAGGTGAAACATTCACAATTCTCTTAAAATTAAGTTTTACATTGATGAGAAGAGCTATACTATTGTACTTATTATGTTTCTGTCGAAGGCAACCAATGACAGAAGCTTGTGAAAACGGTGCGCCTCCATTGGCCCATTTGAATTGGATCAACAACTGCTTGAATGCCAAAAAGGTGGATTCGTATAAAAACAGCGTAATTATTATTATTACTCTGTAGATTCAGATGGAGCCACATGTGTGACACGTGTGGCTCCAGCTGGATCCACAAAGTCATACACAACTGGCAAAGGATCAAGTAATACTGCCCCGGATCAACTTATGAAAACGGATCAAATAATAACTACTTCTACGACCCGCATGATCAACTAAGTGCCCGTGGGGATATCTATATATATATATATATATATATATATATACTAGCTGTGACCCGCGGTTTCACCCGCGTAGTCTTCGTTCCCGTGGGAATATCGGGATAAAAAGTACCCTATGTGTTATTCCAGGGTCTAAGCTACTTACGTACCAAATTTCAGCCCAATCGGTTCAGTAGTTTTGGCGTGAAAGAGTAACAAACATCCATACTTACAAACTTTCGCCTTTATAATAGTATTAGGATTAGGATATATATATATATATATATATATTCTAACAGAACATAAACAGTTACCACATCCCCCTTTAATATTACTTCACCTTTCTAACACGTGGTATGACGTGGGTGATGTTCTTAAACGAGATATATATACCAAAAAAATCACTAGTGGCCTCAGTTGACCTAAGAGTATATAGTGGAGTATATAGAGTGGCCTCAGTTTTAAATTAATGAGTAGGTCAGCCGATCCCGCGGCATGGATTCGAGCCCCATTTACACAGCTCGAGTCAATTCATATGGGTTATGTGTACAACCCTTATTGTCAGAGTATCAGGTCGCCAAGATTCCTACAAGGCCTCCGACATGACCTAACGACTGCCCCTACATATTTTATAAGAAAGGACCTAGACCAACAGTTTAACGTGCCATCCGAAACACGGTAGGTGAAAAGTCCACATCGTAAGATTCGATCTAGGGACTCCGGATATAAAGCCGGGCATATTTCCGCGGGGCTACCGACGCTACAAGTAATGTACTTAATATTTGGTAAATTTATGCCTCCAATTACAAACTCAACTGTACCTTAAGCGCACTAAATGACGATGGATGAGTTCACGTAAAGCTAAGCCAATCTGAACGTAACAAATGACCTTTCGTCGAGTCTAACCTAAAGACGCGTGCCAAATTGTATGTGAAATATATGTACATGGTTTGAACAATTCTGACTTCGACGTCGATTTATCAGATGAGTGGATTATATTTCTCTCAGAATTTCTCGGTTGTTTAGTTTTGCTTGAAGTAGAAAATTGTTGTTTATTTTTTCATACATACTTAAATCAAAGCAAGAAGATTGTGATTAAATTTTGTATACACGTTTAGTTTTGGTTGGATGACATTTTATGGAAAACTAAGTGAAGCAGTTGCTACACGGTTGTAAACAGACGCCCTAATCTGTTAGGGCGTCTGTGACCTTGGTTAGGGGTCGTTTATGTTTTAACTAGATGGTTAAATGTTGTTGCTAACCACGGCCTAACAGCATTCGGTCGTGTGATATTCGAGCAGAAAAACGTGTCATGGCTGCATTTAACAAATTCTGAAACACGAATTAAATTGCTAGCGCAGCTCTTACAATCGAGGACATTAGAATGTCGTACGAAATTTGGTTGCAAACCGCTGTCTACACGTTTTTAACGTAGCAACATCACCTGTTTGGAGTTGATTTACAACCGTGTAGCAGATTTTAACGTTATTCTTAAAAACCAATATGGCGGACGGCCCAAGATCGGCCCCGTTATTAGAGACGCAACAGAAGTGGGGAAAGCGTTTAAATTGCTAAATGTCAAAATTTACTGCTGTTGTTACGCGATTGCATGTTTGTAATACCACCCCCGACGGACGCAACAGAAGTGTGGAAAGCGTTTAAATTGCTAAATGTCTGCTGTCAAACATAATTTTTTGTATACCTTTTGACAGCAGTCATTAAGCAATTAAACGCTTTCCAGACTTCTGTTGCGTCCGTAATAAGGGGGCCGGTCTAGTTATTTTTTGTGCATGTTCATGATATGGGTATTAAATTAAAGCGTTTGTTAAGAAGAATAGGTACGAATAAAAGCTTGTATAAAATACAAGCTTGTTTTTGACAAGTTGCTATCTCGCCACATATAAACTAAACATCTTGTAAGGATTTCCGAAATTTGAGAAAAAATCCACGGAATCCCTAAATAAACTGACCGTTTTTGTAGTGGTACCTATCTATAGGCCTCTTTTGCAGGGGGCCGCCTGGGGAAGTACCACACCTTTGCCAGTTATTCATCCGCCAAGCAGTAATGTGCAAACATTACTGTGTTCCGGTCTGAAGGGCAATGTTACCAGCGAAATAACTGGGCATGACGAGATTCAACAACTAATATCTCAGGGTGACAGGCGCAGTGCAGTGCCGCGCAGAATATTTAATTTTAAAACACTGGGTGGCTCTGAGTCTGATATTGGCAATCATGATGCTTACCATCAGATGATCAGATGATGATTTGCTCGTCTTGTCACTCACTATCATAAAAAATAACTAATAAATAGCCAGGACTACACGCACAACGGACCAAATAACGACGTGTGTAGAATTACCGTATTTTAGAGTTTAGAACATTCAAGAGCAAAAAAGCTTTTTTGCTCTTAATTTATTTTTTAGTTAAAGCTGGCTAGGTTTCTCTTTTATTTTTTAAGCACAAGCTTTCTTGTGCCTGACGAAACACAGTTCCGAGTTTGATTTTGGAGTTGTCCTTCTCCTAGATAGGTTGCAAACCAATGCTGATTATGACGCCCATCTCGCCAAATTACATAAGTCAAACTTATTTCAGCTTTGAGCTCACTTTTCAATTGACTCTCAATGAGCCCTTTCATTTGATACCCATATTGCAGAAGTGCATTAAAAATAACTATTCCTCTATATTGGATGATCCGCCATATTGGATTTAGAATGACGTCACATAATTTTTCGAGTTACTCTCAATCATACCTTTCATTTGATACCCATATTGTAGAAGTGCATTAAAAATAACTATTCCGCCATCTTGGATGGTCCGCCATATTGGACTAGAATGGTGTCACACACCATATCGTGCATTGTCATCCAAACTAAACTTTTATACAAAATTTCAGCTCAATCGGTTGAAGATATCTAATTCAAAATTGAGTTCAAAGATTTCACCCGAACAAACATTATACTTACATACATTGCAAGTTAAATAAAAGCTTTTAAAAAGCTACGTTTTTAGTAAACAAAACGCTACGGAGTTCTAACATAACTCCAGCGCTATCTAGATAGCACAAAAAAAACAGCGCTAGCACTGTTTTCCTGTGTGTACTTATGTTTGTTACGTTTTCACGCTAAAACTACTGAACCTATTGGGCTGAAATTTGGTGTATAGATAGTTTAGACCCTTGAATAAAATAAAAAGTACTTTTTATCTCGATATTCCCACGGGAACGAAGACTATCCGCGTGAAATCGTGGGGCACAGCTACATACATTCACGCCTTTTTCCCGAAGGGGTAGGCAGAGGTGTACCCAGGACTCAGTCCTATAGTAGATACACCCACATTTCGCCAGTATGTTATTGGTCCCATGTAATAGGGGGCGAGCCTATTGCCATCTACCGGGCACAGTTCCAGACTCCAGGCAGTTATTGAGATAATTCCTAATGGAAAAATCCAATATTTAACACTTGCCTGACCTGGGGATCGAACCCGGGACCTCTTGATTGGCAGTCGAGCATGCGCCCTCTACGCCACCGAGGCAGACAGCTAGTTTTCCCTATATATTTGTTTACTTTTTTATGTAAATTCGTAAACGAAACAAACTGATCTCTTGGAATTGTAGTTAACTAACCTTTGGAACTTCGGCGCAAACTTAGACTCACAAATCAAAAATACACTTTTATATTCATCATCATCATCTCAGCCACAGGACGTCCACTGCTGAACATAGGCCTCTCCCATAGATTTACATTCAGTCCGATTGTAAGCGGCCCGCCCAGAAAAAGACGGCAGGAAATGTTATATTACTCGTAGCTGGTAGAAAAACTAACGAATCTACCATAAGTTCTAAAATATGCCAAGAAGCACAAGAAACTTGTACCGTCACTTGTAAAAGTATTATTTGCAAGTGGTTCATAGTGATACGCATATCCACTTGGGTCAGCCTCGGGACGGGCGGCTGTCTCGATTTCAGGCTGCTTGGGGCTCAAGACCGCTCTCAAGAAGCTCCTGTCGAAGCCTCGACCTGAGCCAAGGTATAAACGTGCGCGGCTGTGAGTGGGGGTGGCAGCTTTGACTGGGGATATTTCCTGATGATGCGCGGCTACTTGAACCATTTATATCTTTTTGGTGGGAAATCGAACGTGCCGCTAGTTTTCCATCAATTTACTTGAGGTTTGACTTTGTGACCGGACGAGATTTTAACTCGTCCTGACTTTGACTACTTGACTAGAAGACTAGAACTTAAACATTTATTGAAACTATATAAAACATAACATAACATACATTCACGCCTTTTTCCCGAAGGGGTAGGCAGAGGTGTACCCAGGACTCAGTCCCATAGTAGATACACCCACATTTCGCCAGTATGTTATTGGTCCCATGTAATAGGGGGCGAGCCTATTGCCATCTAACGGGCACAGTTCCAGACTCCAGGCCGTTATTGAGATAATTCCTAATGGAAAAATCCAATATTTAACACTGCCTGACCTGGGGATCGAACCCGGGACCTCTTGATTGGCAGTCGAGCATGCGCCCTCTACGCCATCGAGGTAATATTAATTTATTATATAGAAACTATATCATAAATTAATATTAAATTATTCATCATACTTGACACTGGCAATACATTCGTGTGGGACCAAAAAAAAGGTCAGTTTACAAAACTGGCATTCAAATGAAGTAGTACTCACACTGATTTCAATTTCAATAATTATAACAAGAAAACAACATCAAACTAAATACCTTTAAACAAACAACCTATAAACATATTTTTTAAGAAAGGGCAGAGTGCCTATACAAATGCTAGTACAATGGAGCTACCTACTTAATATCTACCCAAACTAAATACACTATACCATAGAACACTTCGGAAAGTCTACAGGCCGACAGCAAGATCCTGACAGCATTGCCACGTTGAATAGCAATGCTTATATACGTTGGGCCAGATAACTGCTAGCATTATGATCACGCGTCGCCTTGACCAAGCGCTCAGATAGATATGATGAACCAAAGTGATAAGCTCACAATATTATCGATTTTAATATCCCGAAAGTTGGCTGCAAGTTTAGTAGTAAATTTAACAACGCAAGTGTCGTGCAAAACGGATTTAACTACGGCCTAACAATAATAAAGTCTACCACAGAAAAGATACTAGCAGAAGAACAAAATTATAGATTATTCTATAATGTTCTTTATTTCTTTTTTTTCTATAATGTTCTGCTGTACTTATGTACACACAGATAAGGATATTTTTCACACAAAAAAATGCATGAAAATAGAGATACACACTATAACAGACAGCCAGATATACAGACCCACCAAATTAATAACACCGTTTTATTTTTCGTTCGGGCGTTATGGCGCTGTCCAAAGCAAATTCGCCCTCTCGCTCACACGTCCTTAAATTTTTGAAGATATAAAAAATACTACATGTAATTACGTAAAATAAAGACAACTAGGTTCTAGAAAATGACAATACAAAGACTCAGCAAAAAATCTAATTTAATCCAAACGAGTTTTCTCTTTAAAAACCTGCACAAATAAAATAAAAAATCTTAGAATAATAATAAGGCACTGAAAACTGGTTTGGATTAAATTGGATTTTTACTGAATCTTTCTATTGTTATTTTCTAGAACCTAGTGGTCTTTATTTTACTTAATTACATGTAGTATTTTTTAGATCTTCCAAAATGCGGGTACAGGTCAGCGAGAGGGCGAATTTGCTTTGGACAAAAGGTAAAACGAAAGATTAAACGTCAGATAAGACTAAATTTATATAACGTAAAATTAAGACGTAAGATTAAACGAAATAATATTATGTAATATTGGAATTATTTTGATTTCATGAGCAACTAAGTGTTTAAAAATATATAGTTATTTACTCAAAGGGAGATTAGGAAACCTTTCAAACTGAAAACATTTTTAAGAATTTCAGAAATTCGAGAAAAACACATTATGGAATCCTAAATAAGCGGCGATTGGCAGGCCATTACGTATTTTATTCGGTAATATTATTTAAACAGATAACCGCAGTCGCAGTTCTGTTTATATTATTCTTTGACTGTACCATTACTGAAACAGGTGCCTAGTCAAATATTATTTAACGAGTAACAGGTTGAAGCATTATTCTTGTTTGAATAGGCCTTAGTAGGTTAAAATTGTTTGTACTATGTTTTCTTATAGCTTTTTAATTCTATACGACGCTATATTTTTGGTATAGGTCTTTATTTCTGTAGTGGTAGGTCTGTAGTGGTAGGCCTCTTTTGCAGGGGGCCGCCTGGGGAAGTACCACACCTTTGCCAGTTTTTCATCCGCCAAGCAGTAATGTGCAAACATTACTGTGTTCCGGTCTGAAGGGCAATGTTACCAGCGAAATTACTGGGCATAACTTCAACAACTCATATCTCAGGGTGACAGGCGCAGTGCAGTACCGCGCAGAATTTTGAACTTTAAAACACTGGGTGGCACTGTGTCTGATATGGGCAATCATGATGCTTACCATCAGGCACATGATTTGCTCGTCTTGTTCACTGCTATAAAAAAAAATCATCATCATCATCATCTCAGCCATAGGACGTCCACTGCTGAACATAGGCCTCTCCCATAGAATTCCATCCAGTCCGGATGTAAGCAGCCCTCCTCCAGCGTGTTCCTGCCGTCTTTATCAGATCGTCGGTCCACCTTGTGGGTGGACGTCCTACGCGGCGCTTTCCGGTCCGTGGTCTCCATTCGAGAACTTTGCAGCCCCATCGGCCATCAGTTCTACGTGCTATGTGCCCTGCGCATTGCCACTTTAACTTGCTAATCCGCTAGGCTATGTAGATTACTTTCGTTCGTCTACGGATCCGCTCATTTCTGACTCGATCTCGTATAGAAATTCCCTAAGGAACGAAGTCACTGGACGAATATAGTAAATCAATAATCCAGACCCCAAAAACTTTCCAGCCAAAGCGTTTAATAAAACGATTCCATTAATGTCATTGACTAACTTTTGCTTTACAATTCCTTGATTTCCATTAAGAGGGACCCCTTACAAATGTAAGTTAATTAAACTCGGCCACGAATCTTCATGATGTCATTCTATTGAATGCTTGGTAGGTATTGTTTAATTTTGATAATTTTTGGAAAGCATTGGTTACGGGTGAGAAAAACAAGATTCAATTTTTTGAAATGCGAGGAGGTAGCCTGACCACAAAGATTTTATAGCTACGCTGACTGATCTGAATACTGATGGGTATGATCGGGATACTGATGAGGTATGGGGCTGTAAGGTTCTTGACAGCCTTGTTGGCTCAGATGGTAGTAACTCTGCTTTCTGTGCCGCAGGGCCTAGGTTCGATCCCCGGCCAGGTCAAACATTTGTGTGCATGAACATGTCTGTTTGATCTGAGTCTGGGTGCTATAAGCTTATAAGTATGTGTATCAGTCATCCGGTTACCATAGTACAGGCTTCTACCCTAGTTTGGGACCAGATGACAGTGTGTGGAAGGTATCTAGAATCTATAATAAAGATTTTACCCCAATCTTTGCCTTTTATTTCACTAAGAACTCTTCAAGTACATTATGTTCTTATAAGAACACGTCAAAGTGCTCTCAACATCTCTCCAAGTTAAAAACCGTGTGAGAATTTCGCTTCATAATTTCTTTCGGAGTTAAATTTAAACATTTAATTTAATTATTTCAGATGTATGTTGAGTCGAGTTAAGTGCTTTTGAGACCGCGGTACATTTCGAATAATAATTATACAAAGTGTGCTTTAGCTGGTTTGTTGAAATAATTTTGTGGACTGCCTTTTTCCTGGGTAGCACAGGACTCAGTCCTATAGTAGTTTAGGTACATCTTCATTTCGCCAGTAAAGAACTCCCGTGTTAGTTTTTTAAGTCCCGTGAAATAGGCTAATATTGCCATCTACCGGATACAGTTACTCATTTTGACACCCACTTTTTGCCTGACCTGGGAACCGAACCCGGGACCTCATGAATGCGGATCTAAACCCCACTGAGGCAGGACCCACCTCGAAGAGGATACTATACTGACTTGTAAAATGATTTATATTATAGTTGATACGCGACAGC
This sequence comes from Hemistola chrysoprasaria, assembly GCA_947063395.1. NCBI lineage: Eukaryota > Metazoa > Arthropoda > Insecta > Lepidoptera > Geometridae > Hemistola > Hemistola chrysoprasaria. Next base: position 2,513,487 of record OX346725.1, read on the forward strand.
TCTAAAAACATCAAATTTTGGTTATTTCCTAAAATTAGGTATATAAATGGTATCATATCAAGTAATTTATAATTCAAACGAAAGACTTAGCATTATTTTCGCTATGCTCAAAAGACGAACAAAGCGTGAGAACTTTGGCTAGCGAAAATTCAAGCGCACATTATCACGAGAGAAATAGAGATAGGTAGGTACGAGGATAATGTTTTTGATCGATTTTAGCGTTTGGGCCGATTGCATTCTTTTAATATAATTAAAGTTTATACATAAAATATAATAATATATTTTAGGAGCACCATGTCTCGTGCCGTCAGCGAATGCGATGTTACAAAGTATATACCTACAATGCTAATAAATACATGTTTCACAGGTAATTCATGCTGTTATCATTGCATTTTTGTTATTTCACGAAAACATTTACATTCCATTTTACGTAACACCGTTTTTCTGACCGTGTTCATCTTTGACATACCAGATCTTTGATTCAAACGATTAATCAAATACCTACCCTCTCAGAACTTAATTTACGGAAATATTACCAAAAAAATATATTTTTATTTAGCTGTCAGGTACCAGCTATATTTAAAAGATATAACTGATTTCCGGGAACCGTAAATATCAAACCACAATCACAGACGGCCCTATTAATTCGCACGAAACTACTATCAAAATCTGTAAATGAACATTGTTCACATTGATACGAACAATTTGTGATATTATGCAAACAGTTTGCAAACTGCATCGACGATATCAACTTTGTTTGTTCATTTGCTATCACTACTAATTGTTCTATTTCTGTTCTGATTCGCTTGTTTACATGGATAGGTACAATACAATACAATACAATACAGGACAATACAATACAGGATAGGTGAATAGGTACCTATTTGAAGTAGATCAAATTAACGCGACTGAAACCTTAAATTACTTGATATTCGAAAATACACTAAAGAGAAGTCTTTAAAGAGAATTCATAATATTTTATTTATCTTGTTGTGTTTTAACAATGTTTATAACCTACCCTCATTTTTTGTACTTATTGTTTTATTTATCTTTTGCTAATTAACATTCTTTCTATTATTATTGTAAGACTAAGAACGAGAGCTATTATTGTACGATTAATTACATAAGTAATTAATAACAAGAGCCGCCGTTCTTAATCTAAGCTTCTTAGAATAATCTAAGCTAATGTTTCTTATGTAAGTGACTATGTCTTAATGAGGAATAATAAATCGGATAGTGCCTATAATACACTAACCCCCAACACATCTCATCCACACATTCGATACGTGGACGTCGCACACTGTGCGATTTTCCCTTTATTTTCTGCCGCATACGTGCATACTGTGGAATGATCTCCCTGCTGCAGTCTTCCTGTTGAGCTACAACATGGGGCTCTTCAAAAGGAGAGTGAATAGAGTCTTGATGGGTCGGCAACTTACTGGTTAATAGGCGGCGGTAACCGCGAGCAATCAGGCACACTGTCTGCTTTTGAAACCACCACTAAAACACTACACACACAACACACATACAGTAAACCACTTCACGCCAATATTATACCGAACCTATTAAGTTGAAAGTTCAGATGGCTAAATTCACCTAGGTGGAATATTCCCAAAAATCTGTATAAATGTAAACATAATATAACAAACATTCACGCCTTTTTCCCGAAGGGGTAGGCAGAGGTGTTCCCAGGACTCAGTCCCATAGTAGATACACCCACATTTCGCCAGTATGTTATTGGTCCCATGTAATAGGGGGCGAGCCTATTGCCATCTACCGGGCATAGTTCCAGCAGCTATTGAGATAGTTCCTAATGGAAAAATCTAATGTGTAAATGTAGATTAACACATTTACATTTATCAATTCTTGGAGGCTGGGACCCCACAATAACACATACTAAAATAACTTTAAGTGGGTGAAACCATGAAGCACCGCTCTAGCATTGTATAAAAAATCTAGCAATAAGCCTTTTTGCCTGTTGACTTTGTGTAGTCAGATAAATAAATACAATTCGTGCTTTTAATTCCAAATACAAATAATTTACAATACAATTTATTACATACATACATACAGTCACGCCTTGTTCCCGTTGGGGTAGGCAGAGACTATTTCTTTCCACTTGCTACGATCCTGACATACAACTTTCGCTTCTTCCACTTTCATCACATTCTTCATGCATGCTCGTCGGTTGTTGGTACTTTTGACCTGGCCTTTCCTTAAGATAACACCAACTTGTTGATGAAAGGTACGCCTAGGTCGATCCCTACCGACTTGACCATTCACACTAGCCTTATAAATCTCTTTTGTCAATCTCTTTTTGTCCATCCTCTCCACATGTCCGAACCATCTAAGCAATCCTTTCTCTATCTTTGTCACTACATCTTGTAACACGCCACAGCGTTCCCTTATCACACTGTTCCTCACTTTGTACATCAAGGTCACTCCAGTTATACTTCTCAAACTTCTCAATTTATTACAATAATGTATTCATTCCATAGCGAAAGCATAATCTTTCGTGTCCAATATCCGATGAAACTGCGAAGCTCAGTTAATTTGCGGTTTAAACAATTAGAGCTTGACCGGAATTGGTGAAACTTTTAATTAATTGACGTCATTGTGAGCTCTATAGGTTACGCCTGTTTTCATTGAGGAAGGGTTATATATTTTTTCAACACACTCGCTCGTGAAGTGACTCGTTATGGCATCGCATTTAGGTTCATAATGCAGCTGATTGTGTACTAGTGCTTTTAACTTTACTTTTGTTTTTTAATCTTTAGAGTTTTTATGTCTCAAACAATGATTTGGTGTATTAATTAATTTAAGGTGGTTTAATTTCCATTCAATATGAATTTACACAAATATAAAGAAAGAAATATTTTCCACTTACCTGATTGTTTATGGCTCTTGATGGTATTTATTTGCGGTAAAACATGTTTGTTTTAAGTAAACCGTATGGTTCTTTTTCATATTTATTACAAACATTAAAATAAAACTCCAGCCAGAGACTGCCTAGGTGGCGTAGAGGGCGCATGCTCGACTGCCAATCAAGAGGTCCCGGGTTCGATCCCCAGGTCAGGCAAGTGTTTTAAATATTGGATTTGTCCATTAGGAATTATCTCAATAACTGCCTGGAGTCTGGAACTGTGCCCGGTAGATGGCAATAGGCTCGCCCCCTATTACATGGGACCAATAACATACTGGCGAAATGTGGGTGTATCTACTGTGGGACTGAGTCCTGGGTACACCTCTGCCTACCCCTTCGGGAAAAAGGCGTGAATGTATGTTATGTTATGTTATTAAAATAAAATAATTTCAACAGTTTCCATAAATATGAAAAAACCGTAAGGTTGTCTTTAACTAAATGTGTTTTTTACGAAAATAAAGGCCAGATCTAGAGTCAACGACAAACAATTGAGTGAAAATAATTCCCTATTTCTTGTTGCTCTATGTTTATAGGTATAAAAAAATCGTATAGAGGTTATTTTAATGTTGAGTTTATAAGATTTTGTTGATTTTGATATATTTAACGTGTCATTTCATGTTGTATGGAAATCGCACGCCCTTCAGATAATTAAAGGTGTATATGTACATATACACATATATGTGCCCGTTAGATGGCAATAGGCTCGCGCCCTATTACATGGGACCAATAACATACTGGCGAAATGTGGGTGTATCTACTATGAGACTGAGTCCTGGGTACACCTCTGCCTACCCCTTCGGGAAAAAGGCGTGAATGTATGTTTTTTTTAAGTACATTATATAATAATAATAATAATCATATAATATGGGACAACTTCCACACACGGTCATCTGGTCCCAAACTAGGCTATATACACCAATCATCAAAGTTATCGTAATTTTATCAAAATATCTATATTTTCTCTACATAATACATTAGCGTAATACATAAGCGTATTCCTCCTCACATCCCTAACATCTGTATTAACCTTAAATTATCTAGTTTCTAATACAGTCATGGTCAGGCAAAGGCAAGAGAAGCGGCCATCCGTCTCAATAAACCTCCACCTGCCTCGAGGTGACGTAATAAATGGCCAAGACGCGACAATCTTAAGACTTTCTTTAGACACGTTACCACTCCATCTTAGAGAAAACAATGGAAAAACAAACGTTTGTGTGAAAATAATCTTATTCAGTGTCGCTAAGTGGAAATAATATATGAGGTTGACTTCCAAGTGTTCTTGAGTTGTAATTTATACTGTGCACAACGGGCTTCCTCTCACTGGTCGCGTGTAACCATTATGAGTTGTGTGATCAACCCATAGCCCAAAAGTCAGAGTTTCAGGTCCTCTGGCAAAATAATGGACATAGTATTATAAATCCAGCCTTTGATGTGTTCGCTGATAAGTGGAATGCCGTTATGACAACTTGTCAAATATTTTGTGACACGTGTTAATTTTTTAATTTTTTTTTGTGATATGACTGTACTTTTAGAATTTTTATTATTTTAGTTTTTAATTTTATTTATGACATTTGACATTTTAATTGATTTTTTTTTTTTTTACTAAAGAAATTGACTAATGTAAATTTAATAATAATTTTTATGCAATGTTCCTAATATTATCAATGTGTTATTTAGTGTAAGTGGTATTTTGTAGTGTTTAGTGTAAGTGGTAGTAATTATCAATAAATAAATAAAATAAATAAAAAAAACTTTAAAAAAATATCCTCGTAAGGCCCAACCTAAATTTAGGTCGATATAAGTATATTACGACCCAATGAGTGTTTTTAAAGGACAATGTTGATGGCTTATTTAAATTGGCAGGATACATACATACATACATACATTCACTCCTTTTTCCCGAAGGGGTAGGCAGAGGTGTACCCAGGACTCAGTCCCACAGTAGATACACCCACATTTCGCCAGTATGTTATTGGTCCCATGTAATAGGGGGCAAGCCTATTTTGCCATCTATCGGGCACAGTTCTAGACTCCAGGCAGTTATTGAGATAATTCCTAATGGAAAAATCCAATATTTAACACTTTGCCTGACCTGGGGTTGAACCCGGGACCTCTTGATTGGCAGTCGAGCATTCGCCCTCTACGCCACCGAGGCAGTCAAATTGGCAGTCAAATTGGCAGGATTATTAAATTTAAACCCGAAAATATGTTAATAAACATCATTTCATAATTTTAGACTGCTGGGTTGTAATTTAATGATTTCAATTATTGTCTACAATCAAAGTGACAAAATATTTTTGTCAATAAATTAAGTCCTTGGGCCTTTATATTACGAGGATATAAAAAATTACATATTTTGACTCGAAAAGAAGAAGAATTTCAAAAGTAAGTACAACACAAAAAATCAGTATAAAGTTCGGTACTTCCAAAGCTAAAGAAGACGGAAAGACATTAACTACCAGTCGGCTTTACTAAAGCTTCGGTTGAAAAGGGCACAGACAGGGTAGCCCTGCAAAATATCTTCTATATTAATAGTTGTTCGATTTCTAGAGAAATATTAAAAGTTGTGAAATAAACATTGAAGCAATTCAACGTCATTATAATTATTATATGTAATTATAATAATAATAATATGACACAATTTCCACACACGGTCATCTGGTCCTAAACTAAGCTAGAAGCCTGTACTAGGGTAACCAGATGACTGATATGCATACTTATATACGCTTATAACATCCAACATTCTTGTAACATGTTCATGCACACAATTGACCTGGCCGGAGTTGGAACCCGGGGCCTGTGGCACAGAAAATAAACATCGTAATTCAACTTTAGAGATCCTTGATAGTTTATTTCATGGGCTCTTTATTTTTAATTTTTATTTGAATGCGGCATATGAAAAAAGAAGGTTTATATTTTGCCAATGACAACCTGCCCGCAGAGCACACCACGAGGAATACGTGTTTTCCTCGTTTTTTTTTCTCTTTCGCGCCCGAACATTGCATATCTTCTGTCACGTTCTAACCCCCTGGGACTTTGTTTTCCCTGGTCACTGTGCTACCGGGTCAGGAATCTGGAACTATGTCCAGTAGATGGCAATAAGCTCGCCCTCTAGGACTTTTAAAACATAACTAATAACTACTTAGCGAAGTGTGGGTGTCTGCGTCTTTACCTACTCCGTGCGTGCTATTAACAGCACGCCTTTTTCCCGAGGGATGTTGTTATGTTATATTTTACTAATATATTAAACTTAATGAATAGATAGTATGTATAAATATCAAAAGTAAGGTCCGTTTTTGCCACCGCATTCGGACTTTTGACCAAGTTGATAATGTCTTAAGGAAAGGTTAGGTCAAAAAAGCCACAAGCGACGAGCATGCATGCAAGTTTGAAGATTTTGATGAGTGGAAAAAGCGAGAATTTGTTATAAATTTTATTATATATTTTATAATATATTTACTACAACAAATTATTACAATTTTCACTCAGTGTATTAATTATACATAATTTTTAAATAATAATTGAGTTACCTAACTAAAATTGGCAGCATAAGTAAATTAATTACGTACCAATAACTCAACTTTTGATTCGAGTAAACAATTTAATTGGGACACGTAGCGGCGTAGCACCACGTACCGGCGTAGTGGCGTAGCTTCGTATCACGTAGCATCGAACAATTTTTATCGAAAATGAGTTATTAGAATTCGATTATTTTGAATAATCTTTGGATAGGCAGTTGAAATCCAAATCCAGAGATTATTCAAATTATTTTGAATAATCTTTGGATAGGCAGTGTGCCGTGGAGTTACCGGCTTTAGAATACTGCTCCACCCTCTCGACCCGTGGTTGCCATAAGAGCCGGTTAAGGGTTAACAGATCCAGAGGACGGGCAGCAGCGAACTCTGCGAACAACCATCGAACTGCGCTCGACAACCCGCCTGCCAAACGTGTCGAGTATTGGCAAAACCCTCCTTTATGGGGGAGGCCTATGTTCAGTAGTGGACTACCAACGGCTGAGATGATGATGAGGCAGTTGAAATATAATTTATATCCTTTCCCACGCCCTACTCCTCCTGTCATGCTCTATCACATCTATAAGGCCACCCATTGTCGACCAATAAGAATAATTTACATTATTGTAAGTTGATTATATTCTGTCTACCTCGGTCATAATAAAGAGTATTCTATTATATTTTGACATATGATCATCACATATCATTTCTATTATATTTTGAGTATTTTATTTTTTTTATATTTTGACAGCCTCGTTGGCTCAGACGGTAGTAACTCTGCTTTCTGTGCTGCAGGCCTCGGGTTCGATCCCCGGTCAGGTCAAACATTTGTGTGCATGAACATGTCTGTTTGATCTGTGTCTGGGTGTTATAAGCTTATGTATATCAGTCTTCTGGTTACCATAGTACAGGCTTCTAGCCTAGTTTGGGACCAGAGGACCGCGTGTGGAAGTTGTCTCATATTATTATTATTATTATTATTATGTCGCTCGAAAACACGGGATATACCCGGTCTTTTGATAGGCGTGCACGGAGACCATTTTTTTTTTAAGTCCAACTTGCAGAGGCCCCTTTGTGCTTTTAATCTAAAGGTAATGTATAGCACCTATCGGGGTCCATCTCTGAAACCATCTACAGTTTTTTTTTTAAGGTGACCTCAAAGACAGCCCCCGCTAGGTACAAGGTCTATTGTGAATGGATGGAAACTACTTGATTGGTCTATAGGTGTGATTTCTAGATGGATGGTAACCGGGCTATTGCTAGAGACTCCGGCACCTGCCACTTCCGTCTCATGGTGAAATATGACGGCAGGCGATGACTCGCCGCTCACTAAACGGACCCCCCATAAAGGCCGCCCACCACATGGGAATAAGGGCGACGAGAGGGGCAACGTTGGTGTGAACGGCTAAGGGTAGGAGAGGTGTCCCTGGACTTTAAACGGCGATCACTTGCGTTACCCTCGCGGTCGCATCACGCTCGCCCACTCGCCACTTATGCTTCACATCCTCCCTCGAGCACGAGGCTCTCGCGACTCCACTCTGGCCGGCCAATGAAGGCAAGACAGAGGTGGGAGACTGTTCCTCGTCAGTGTTCACTCCGGCCGGCCGGTGAAGGCAAGCCGGAGATGAAGAACATAACTCTCCCCCGGGAGCACTCAGGTACGTGGGGTCGCTACTCCCCAACGGCTCGCCATAAGCCGCCCTGCGTATTTATTATTATTATTATTATTATATTCTAAATAGTTACGTATTATATTTTCTTGTGCGTTCTTTTTGTAGAGGCATGTTTCCGAACTCATTATCAACGGCTCATTATTTAGTTATAAGCTTAATTGACTTACAAAGGCGTTGTTAACGCCTATTTTGTAACGTAGCCTTACAGAATTCATCATACAAAAAAAACAGTGAGTTACCACTTAAGATAAAAAACTGTTCCACTGTTTTACTAAAGCGATATAAATCTGGCAGTTTTCAACGAAAAACTTTAAAACGCCGAGTTTTTCTCTCGTTTGTTTTATGATAATGCATAGCAGTCGGGAGCCAAATTTATAGCTTTACTTTAAAGGGAATGAATACGTAATGCCAGACGAGTAAATCTTCACGGCTATATCATGTTTTTACAATTTATTTGCGGTTACTAGTAATGTTGTTGCTTTAGAATACATCAATCTTAAGCCGCGTGAGAAACTACGGAAATCCTTTTTTGAAGTACCTAGGATACCTACATCTACCTACGGCCTACGACCTAGATATTGCGATTTAAAGGAGAATCTGAATAAACTGGTAAAAAAATATAAATGAATAAACTGGTCAAATGCGAATGGGAATCGCATATGAAGGGTTCCTACCCACCATGTACCTATATTACCTACCTATTTATTGTTGTCACCTTTCCTCACCAAATAGAATCCTTATAACTATTATTTTAATTATGAGTACCCATAAGAATTTATGCAATAAAGTCTTATTGACGTGCAAAAGTGTCAGATTATGACCTATTTGAATAAATCTGTTTGAGTTTGAGTTTGAGTTTGACAATTTATTAAACACGTTGGTTGTATGGAGAACACCTTTAATTATGAACTTTATGTTATTTTTAATATTTGTTGTTAAATCAGCAAAAGAAGTACATTGTATTGTGAAAATTACAAGTGTCTAGCTATTACAGTTTACGATATAAAGCCCTGTGATAGACGGACAGACGGCGAAGGCTTATTGATAGGGTTCCTTCGGCAGCCTTTGGGCACGGAACCCCTAAAAAGTATCCGTCAAAATGCGTTTAATTCGATGGAGCTGTAGTAGCAGCGGGTGAATTTCAAATAAAGCGCCAAAAATTATTTTAGGCAATAAGACCTCGAAGGCTGGTACCTGCTAGAGAGGGGTCATAAGCTCCTTAAGAAGCAAACCACCGCATACGTGAACGCCCAACCAGCTCCTACTGAAAAAATCTATAAAAATCATTCAAAGACATGCTAGTTATTTATATTTTAAAGTATATATGAAAACGAACACACACTCTTTTGCAAACATTTTCTAACAAAACAACACATAAAACTTTCACATGTTCAGTAAAAAAGGAGTACTTGACAGCTCATAAGTACTATTTCCGTTTGTATCACTGTTCCCTGGAGATAAAACCATCACGACCTAGATCTTGAGCGTGCTCTAGTTTCTAAATCGCGATGACCGGCTTCTTTGCTATGATTCGCGATGATACCTACCTTATAGATCCCGGGGGTTGCGTTCGAAGGCTGTTTGGCTAAGCCTCGATACATAAAGTGAAAACTGTATAGAAAGAACTGGCACAAAACATCTTGAATAGTTGGGTTTTGCAATTTGATGCTATTAAATTTTATTAAACTCTTGCTCGATACCTCGGTGGCGTAGTGGGCGCAAGCTCGACTGCCGAACATGAGGTCCCGGACTAGACCTTTTTTTTTGAAACCCAGGGAAATCTGCATACTGTTTCCCGGCCATGCCGGAGGGCCGGGTCATGTCAGGATGGGAAGTTCCTGAAGGGGATCTTCTGTCCTGGGGATAAAATCCAAAATTTCATAACCTCTCTCTTTCTCTCTCTCTCTCTTCCAGGATATGACTCCCACATTGTGACGGGGTCAGCCTTCCTTACATTTCATCCCCACTTCGCTCTATTGTTGACTTCGTTTTCCTTAAATAACCAAATTTGTAAAAATGCCTTATTGTTTCAATAATCACAAAATCAGATACGAATCGTAATTAAATCATAAGACCCTTGAAAAAGTTTCATTCAAGCGGCTTACTTCAATTCCATAAAGAGGTCCTTCGTCAAAAAACGGATCAAAGGCATAGAGGGTCGCTGGTCCGCAGTCTCCGGTGAAATTTCACGGGTCGTTGGGGCACAATGGTGTCTTTTGAAATAGTCCTTCAGTTTGAGACATATGTATGTATGGATGCATTGTGATGTGTGACCGTGAAGAATTTGATTAGCTTTAAGTTTGATAATTTTTTATATAAATGTAGATGCCTTGAAGAGCCTGGTTCGTCAAACTTTCTGAGAAAATAGCAAAACTGCACAGACGCAACAAAAGTCCATCAGTTGCAACACTCAACACACATCAGCTCCAACCTCGGTAGCACAGTGATCAGGGAAAACGAAGTCTCAGGGGGTTAGAATGAGACAGCAGATATGAATTGTTCGGGCGCAAAAGTGAAAAAAAAAACGGGGAAACTAGTTATCCCCGTGCCATGCTAAGGGGGCAGGTGTGCTGCACAACCTTGCCACTCCAGAATCGGCTTGTTTAATAATCAAAGGAAGTGCTTAATACAACCCACGAACACTGTTTGAATCGTCTGTCATAGACGATAAGGCCGATGATGATGAGATGACTGCCTCGGTGGTGTAGTGGGCGCAACCTTGACTGCTGATCAGAAGGTCCTAGGATCGATCCCCAGGTCAGGACATACATACATACATACAGTCACGCCTTGTTCCCGTTGGGGTAGGCAGAGACTATTTCTTTCCAGGTCAGGACAAGTCATAAATATTAGATTTTGGATTTTAATATTGGATTTTTCCTTTAGGAATTATCTCAATAACGGCCTGGAGTCTGGAACTGTGCCCGGTAGATGGCAATAGGCTCGCCCCCTATTACATGGGACCAATAACATACTGGCGAAATGTGGTTGTATCTACTGTGGGACTGAGTCCTGGGTACACCTCTGCCTACCCCTTCGGGAAAAAGGCGTGAATGTATGTTTCTTTTAGATTTTTCATTAGGAATTATCTGCCTAGATCTGGAACTGTGCCCGGTAGATGGCTCGCGTCCTCTTAAATGGGAGCATTAACGTACTGGCGAAATGCGGGTTTGCCTACTATGGGACTGACTCCTGGGTACACTCTACCTACCCCTTCGGGAAAAAGGCGTGATTGTATGTTAGGTAATAATGATTTAAGTCACGTTTCCATTGCATTAGAAAGTTACTATTTTTCTTCATTTGCTGCGATCCTGAGACACGATATTCGCTTCTTCCACTTTCATCAAATACTTCATACAAACGTGTCGTTTATGTGTATCTACTTTCAAAAGGGTCTACGTTTTCTAATAAACCATATATTAATAATACAATTAACAACTATCTGTTCCCGTAGTGGACACAATTACTAACATTTTCTTGCAAAGCAAAGCTTGACGGACGTGCAAAGTTTCCGTGCTCTGCGGTGGGTTACAGCCTTTAGTCATGTTGTAATTTGTTGTCATATTGTTTAGTTATATGTGACAGCCTCGTTGGCTCAGATGGTAGTAACTCTGCTTTCTGTGCCGCAGGCCCCGGGTTCGATCCCCGGCCAGGTCAAACATTTGTGTGCATGAACATGTCTGTTTGATCTGTGTCTGGGTGTTATAAGCTTATATAAGTATGTATATCAGTCATCTGGTTACCATAGTACAGGCTTCTAGCCTATAGTTTGGGATCAGATGACCGTGTGTGGAAGTTGTCCCATATTATATTATTATTATTAACACCGTAGCTTACAAACTATTCTGGTCAAACAATCTGACTGAGTATAAATAGTTGATATTTACCACAAACAACGGAATTAGCCACTTACCTATTTAAGTCAAAAATTCTAGGTTTAATAATATTATTTTCCTAAATTACATACTAATGTACTTAACATTAAACCGAATATTAATTCGCAAATGAAACGCGTACCACAAGCACCAAATATTCCACTAATATCGCATAATAACGTTCCATTACACACGCGCATTCCGGCGCGGTAATTGCTGATACGGAACGCGGTCGGTGGTCCGGAACGCAACACCGATAGCATTCGTGCGCCCTGACCTTAGCCGAGTAATTACTATAATACTTACTACCAAGGGCGTCGCCAAGGGGGGGCAGCCCGCCTAGCATGACACGGGGATAACTAGTTTTCCCCGTTTTTTATCTCATTCGTGCCTGAACAATTTATATCTGCTATCTCGTTCTAACCCCCAGGGACTTCGTTTTCCCTAGGCACTGTGCTACCGGGTCAGGGGGGGGCTGCTGCCCCCCCTAGAGAATCGAAAAAATGTAGTCTTTATTTTTTTCAATGTTGACATTCAAGTGCAGCCATATGATAGACACGTATTTTTATTGGTTTATTACACCATAGATTTTATACTAATCCATTTATTCATTGATTCTTAATTTTTTTCACAACCCTATTGTAAATTGTAATTACATGTTTGTATGAAATATAGCCCTGTAGTCACATTCGTAAACCACTTGTAAACTTGTCAAGCACAATAGCCAATTTTTAAAAAAATCCCCGTATTTTATAACAGTAACAAGACGAGCAAATCAGGTGCCTGACGGTAAGCATCACAGATCAAGGTGTTTGTATGATCTGAGGTAAGCATCATGATTGCCCATATCAGACACAGTCCCACCCAGTGTTTTAAAATTTTAAATTCTGGACGGCACTGCACTTCGCCTGTCACCCTGAGATATGAGTTGTTGAATCTGATAATGCCCAGTAATTTCGCTGGTAACATTGCCCTTCAGACCGGAACACGGTAATGTTTGCACATTACTAGCTTGGCGGATGAATAACTGTCAAAGGTTTATTTGAAAATAATGAGTTCCATTACCGTACTAGCCGCCATCGTCTGAGAGCTCATCCGTACATAATCGATACGTGGACGTCGCACACTGTGCGATGTTCTCGTTCTTTTCTGCCACAAACGTGCAAATTGTGGAATGATCTCCCTGCTGCTATCTTCCCGTTGAGCTACAACATGGGGCTCTTCAAAAGCTTCTAGAGCGAATAGAGTGTCACCACCAGGCGGCCGGCCCGTCTGCTGGTTTGCCACCTTTGCCATAAAGAAAAAAGTTTTCGAAACTTAATTTTCTTACACAATTAGTGGTCGACCTATAAATACTAAAAACGTTTATAAAATACTCTCGTTTGCAAAAAATATTATTTGTGTCTCGAACTTTAGACATAAAGTCGCATCGTCATCTATAAACGCGTGCAAACACACGTGATTAAACTTCCTTGAAGGAAACGTTATTTCGTCAAGTCGTTAGCCGGGGCCGTAACTGAATTAGTCGATATCCCTATCTGGCTTGGTTACTGCAAAGCTACGTACCCACTTAATTCATGCTGACTTGTGGATACGCGGCTTAAGAAGTTGTACATAATATTGGCCGTTTCACATAGATATAATAAAATAGAATAGAATAGAACGAAACGTAAAGATGGTGATGAGCATTTCTTTAAGCAGAACATCCAGCATTCGCTGTTTTTCAATTTTATCGAACTGAACGTCGAGCACAACGCTCGATGTTTTGCTCACTTACCGCGAGCATTTCGGCGAGCCGAACACTCACAAGAACGTTACATTACATTACATGGAAATGCTCTTCGACACTGAGTATTTCCCTATATTGTACCAGTAATAAAGAAATGCTCAAGTTTGTTACCACCATAACGAAACATGACACTAAAAACGCTTGATAATTGATGGTGTAATGACACCATCCCACCGTGGCAGTCATAACATACTTTAGTGACCTATTAAAGTAGAAAGATAGAAAACAACATATTTTATCTGTATTTTAATTTGGTTTTATATATATTTTCGATTGGAAATACCTAACGCGGCATGTATTAGGTATTTTACGAGATATTAATTGAGTAGGTATAACCTTACAATCCAAAATGTCTCAATATAGCAAATTCTAAATGAAAGCATTCACGGTATTCGAGGCTCCATAAATGTTAGCTGTTAATATATTACTAAGTTAATATATACACAGTTAATATATACTAGAATGCGGCGTGCGTCAAGGTGGGTTGACTTCTCCGGACCTCTTTAATGTATATGTTAATGCGTTGATCGAAGAACTGAGGAGCACGGGAATTGGCTGTCACTTGGGCACAATTTGTGTCAATAGTCTAAGTTACGCGGACGACATGGTGCTCCTCAGTCCTTCGACCAAAGGAATGCGGAAACTCCTTTCAATTTGTGAGCATTATGCCAATGCTCACGGGCTGAAGTATAATGTGGGTAAGACGGAAGTGCTTGTTTTTACTTCTAATCGTAAAGGTCCTGAGAAAATGTGCGATCTGTTTTTGTATGGCTCTGCAATTCAGAGGGTGAAAAAGTTCAAATATCTAGGTCACGTTTTGACGGAGGAATTACTGGACGATTTGGACATGGAGCGGGAACGGCGAGCCATCTCAGTCAGGAGTAACATGCTCGCTCGTAGATTTTCCAGCTGCAGCACCGATGTGAAGCTCACCCTGTTCAAGGCGTACTGTCACACGTGCCAGTTATGGGTGAATTACACGCAGAGAGCTTATCACTCCATAAGAGTTCAGTATAATAACGCATACCGAGCTCTTATGAAGCTGCCCCGGTGCTGCAGCGCATCGAGCATGTTTGCAGAAGCGAGGGTTCCCGACTTCTTTGCTACTATCAGATCCAGGATAGCCTCGTTCTGGATCCGTCTGCAGAGGTCGAAGAACGGCATTTTGAGGGCTGTCTATGACGACATGACGAATCCCATATTTATTAAATGGATATCCGTTCACATGAGCGGCAACAAGAAATAAAAACATGACAATTTATTTAAATGAATGCTAAAAAGATCATTTATTAATTTTAAAATAATTATGTTTTTAAGTGTGTTTTTATGGATTATTTTATGGGTTTTTATTATGCCTGAAATAAAGCAATTTTATTTATTTATTTATTTATTATTACGGGTAGTAGTGCTCCCACCACAATAAATACCCAACTGTTCCCGTTTTCACGCGAAAATATTCTTAAAATGGGTAATATTATGAAGTGCTGTTTAGAATAACTAAAATAAATAATTTTATTAATAATTGTCATTTATTTATATAAATGTATCTAGCAATAATCATATCTATTCCCTCATCCTACTAAAATCCTTTGCACACGCCGTTTTCTATCATCATCGCGGACGTGCGTTTCACTCTCGATTCGAGGCACGATCTCCACTTGATCAGCCTTGGGCTAAGACAGAGAGGCTTAACGTTTCTAGAAAGCATCGTGCAAAAGAAAGCGACTACACGGACATCGCAAGTTCGCAAGCATTTACTCATATGAATGCGAAATAAAACGTAACGATGTCGAATAAAGGCCTCGTCCCATATCTATCCGCGCCGAACGCGCCAAACCAAACGAATTTTAGAAAACCTATGAAACTCTTTAGAATACCATTTAATATATTTAATTTGATATAATATAGGTTCAATTTATATTTTAATTTCATTGATGGGGCTGTTGGATAAGTCATAAAAGCCTTCGTGACGTATACTTATTATAGTATTAATTCTTTGTAGCCGCCAGCCTTCGTCTGTATTTTCTGTACGTGATACCTTCATTTAAAATTAATAAATCATTCATTAATATAGCAATGTAACTCACATTTCCATAGGGTTTCATATTAAGAAATCTAAAATTCGTTTCATTCGGCGCGATCAGCTCGGATAGATGTGCGTCTACCTGAGGTGAGCTAAATGGCATTGCAGGATGCGGTCGCGGTCTATTAGAATATGATGACGACAACATATTATTATAGTAATTCTCCACAGTATGTTTGAGCACAGATTCGTAAGACTAAAATTCGCAAACTTGCGATGATCGCGTGTCTCTATCTATAAGGACGAGCCAAATACTATAAAAATCTAATAAATCAATCGGACACTCGTTAAAAAGGTTCTATAGATATAAGACAAGTAACATCTTCCTTAGACGTCCTGTCTGTCCGTCCGTAGCCGTCAATTCCTCAGGGCGCGGCGTGACCGAATCCAACGAAAATGTTTTCCCTCGTCATTCCTAATTGAATGCTCTTAATCCGATATCGGTTTCGAAACGTAATTGGTCATTTAAAAGGACCCAAGATGGTAGGTTGATACCACAGACGGTTGTAACAAAAGCAGACTCCGCGCTTTTAAAACAAGACGATTTGTTAAAACGAGTTATTAGTAATAACTAGTGGTAAATGGTAATTACTTATTGCCAATGTTAGTAATCTATAGGAACTAATTTTTTATGTTTGTTTTGTGATCCTTTTTAAGGTTCTTTTGCCTAAGGTATATTCCTAACGAATACCACTTTTTATAACAATGAAATTAAAAATGGTTTGTTATTGTTTTATTAATAATCGTTGACTAAATTTACTTCGAGGATTAAATCAATATTAAATTGGTAATAATAATAGGAAAATTTTATAGAAAATTACCGATTTAATCCTTGGAGTAATTTTTGTCAACGTTTAAATTAAGAGGGCTTGGGTTAAAAATAATTACCATAGGTAATATAGTTTAAAATAACACAGTATGGCTTAATAAGATCGAAAACTAGTGACTGACATGTGACCTTAATAAGAAACTTGCTGTCTTAGCTGGGTACTGAACAGGAAAACGTAACACCCGAGTATTTAGTATTAATGGGATTAACCACAGTTTTGTTTTTCGAAGCGAGGTGTCTGCCTTTATTACTACCCTCCGCCATAACTACTGATCTGATTGGGCTGAAAATCGGTATGTATATCGGTATCGGTTTATATCATAGGGTAATTTTTATCCCGATATTCCATGGGAACAAAGACTACGCGGGTGAAACCGCGGGACACAGCTAGCCCTCTATATATCGCTTATTAAGACATTAACGTAGGTCTATAGTATACAGATCTGGTTTGGAACCGTCTGTAGCTAATGAAATCTTACCGAATTTATTAATTAGCTCACGCTAAAGATACTACTTCACAAAAAGCTACGTAATTTCGACCCAAAAACACGCCTGCATTTACTAACTTCATGAAAAATCTGTGAATAAAAAGCAAAAGTTCCCACGACACATCTAATTTGGAGCGTTCGCTAAACCTTTCATTTCGTTTTAGTATTCAATAAAGGAAATTGAGTTTCGCCGGCGTTTTTTAATCCAAACGAATATTGAGCAAGAATTTGTTCGGAATCTAATTAAGAAATGAGTCTATGTTGCTACTGTAAAGCACTACAGGACGGTTCATTTCATTGTGACAAGGTAACTTCGCCAAGATTTTTGTCTGATTGGAAGATATAAAATTCAACAAGACTTCTTACATTTTGTGACATGAAAAATTTACAGCCTGAGCTGATTTTCGTGAAGATTTTGGAATTGTTGTTGGCCTTAACTTAGAGATCATTCAAATAGATATCTAATCTCTATCTCATACTGATTTAATCTGTTACGCATATCGTTTGTATTTCCGACTTGACGTCTCTATAAAGCTACGTATCCACTTGAGACAGCCTAGGGTCGAGATGTTTCAACCAGCAGCTTTGCAAATGGTGATCGTGCAGAGCGATAGATCGTGAATCACAAGTCTGCATTTGAGCAGCCTCGAGTCCAGCAACCCGCTCAACTACCGAGGCTGGGTTAAATAAATACGCGCTTTAAGATAGGCTCGTCAAGAGGTGCTCTCTCACCTGAAGCATTTGCCTGCAATGTAACATTTGAGATTCTATTTTGACCATTTCAATACTGCCTCCTTGACTTGACGAACACTCGCCTGTAATGTAGCATTTTAGATTCGATTTTGAGCATTATATCACAAACTTGTCTTCCAGACTGACGCGCGTTCGCCTGTAACGTAACATTACAAACAGAAATAAAACAGAAGAATGTTACAAGTTGTATCAAAATATTACACATGGTATCATCAACTTGCGCACTGTAATGCTCAGTTCTCCTCCCTCACTGATGTAATATTCAAAACTGTAACCAGGTTTCGCATTGTAATGCTCGGTTCTCCTCCCTCACTGTTGTAATGCTTGACTCTGTATCGTTACATTATAGGCGAATGCTGGTGAGGGAGCATCTTTAAGATAGCCAAGTGGTAACTTCACTGCTTGTAATCTGATTAAAATTGATCACCTTCATTCATTAATTAGCCGTCTTCTGCACCAACAACATAATTTATGTAACAACGCAAAAAGTGAATCTTGAAAGTCATTAATCATAATACGTAGCTCGGGATTTGGAGAACCCGAAAGAATAAATGCATTATAAATGCTTTATATATGTATAGTATAAAGATAAAATACATGATGGTCGTATCGCTAAGAAC
The DNA here is from genome assembly GCA_947063395.1 of Hemistola chrysoprasaria. Classification (NCBI taxonomy): domain Eukaryota; kingdom Metazoa; phylum Arthropoda; class Insecta; order Lepidoptera; family Geometridae; genus Hemistola; species Hemistola chrysoprasaria. The sequence goes on from OX346725.1 coordinate 2,532,032, forward strand.
AATGTGAAGAGATAAAATTTACTTAGCTTTTTTGTACAAGTGACATCGTTGCATTGAAAGGGCCTTTTCTTTTCGCTATTTGATCAACGCTCATTTCTCAAGTCAAGTTTGAGGAATACTTGTCGAGACAAAATCAATAAACCTTACGAAATACGAAGATAAGATAATCGCTTTGTCCAAATAGAGAGTGATTACAATACCACGATCAACTTTCATGTAAAGCAAACAGCTTTTTAGACAAATCTCTTGTTTAGAAATAACGTCTTCATGAGCATCTTGGGTTTAAGGTAACTCGATCAAAAGCGTATTATAGATCGGTGGTTTTTCGAAACGAAACGAGCGAACAAGATGAAAGACCAAGCGGCCACTAATGGAAACTTCAAGAGTTAGGTCCCGGTAGGTAATGTGAAAAGTTCTAGCTCACCTGTGTCCGAGATGTCGCGCTAATATCGGGAACTTTAAATAGGTAGGGCGTAGCCTACTTCACAGAATACAGACCTAAAGACACAAACTTTTCATGTGGATTGGTAACGGTATAGTTTAGGCGACGTGCCTAAACTATACCGTTTTTGTTTGTATAAGAATACAAGACAGCGTCATTGTTTCCTGAAACGTACAATCTGGAGATCTTCAACTCAAGCGTGAATAGGTATTATCTAGGCAAGCTTGCATCATCATCGACAGCGTCGTCACTTACCATCAGGTGAGACTGCAGTCAAGTGCTAGCCTATTCAGTAACAAAATAAAACATTATAATCATGTTTTTTTATTACTGAATAGGCATTAAAACATGGTACCAAAATAATACAGAAAATGACAAAAAGAAAACTTAAAACTAGAAATAGTAACAACGCGGCGGCCTTATCGCTCAGAGCGATCTCTTCCAGACAACGGTGCAGAGAAAGGAAATACAGATACTGAAGGGTCGGTGGTTTCAAAAACAAATACTTAAATGATAAATAAATAAATAAAATACATAAAATTATTATATATAATACATATAATACCATACTATAACCAATACTATAATATTTAATGTAAGTACAAAGCCGTTCTCACAAAGCTCGCGCGCGGTCTATATATGCCGGTAAATTGCTTTGAACTTCCAACTGTCCGATATCCCTTAGACTTTAAGCCTAACTTGGTTAGTTCAGTTAGCTGGTAGTCAAAGCCTCAATATAATTGGAGTCCATAAAGGCATGAATGTCGCGAGAGCAATCTAGGCTTCCGAGCGCCTGTGGCGTTTGGTGTCAGACTTTGTGTAGTAGAATACAGGATGGGTAATTGGTAAAATTGTGGAACTTCGAAGTTTTCAAATGAAAATTTATTTCAAGGATAATTTTCATACCTATACCTAAATTTGGTCTTTTGTTCGAGTGATTCTTCTGTTCACTAGTGTTATTCAGTGATTAAGTAAGTGTAACTTAAGTATCTATCAATATAGAGTACCAACAGTTTTATCGAAATATTGCACATCAACTTTATTTCTGTAATTATACCAATCACAGATACCCATCTACATTGCATTATTCAAATTTTTTTGGGGCTTTTAGCCGACATTCAGCTGCGTCAGTCTCATCGGAAACGCTTAATCTATTTTACATTATAATACTAAGATCAATAAACTAAAAGTATAATCGGTAAGTCAATTGAAATCCTGCAGAGGACCCTGGCTGCAGAGGACCCTGGCTGCCTACTCTGCAAGCAATATCTAAATCAATATCTGTAGGTAGGTAGGTAGGTAGGTATATCAAAGGTGCTAGTATTGTGTATGCATTGAGTACCTAGTATAGTATTTCAAAAGCTCTTCGAATGCTAAGTACAATCCAGTCCGTTCATAATCTATCGAATAATGAAAACGAAGTCCGGATCGACCGAAGACAATTCCTCGTTTCCTACGAGTATTTCCTAATGAAATCGCATATTGTTTTACAACAAAGTGAACCAATACGGGCTTCGCTCGCGTTTTCAAATGGAAATAGATTATGTTAATATTACAAACTATAAATTTATATTAATCCATAGATCATAGAAGGACCAGCACATCGTTACTTTTACTATGGAGTGATTCAAATACGCATAACGGGATCTACCTAATCTTCCCATGGGAATGTGCGATGTTTTATCGAGGTTAAAAGTAGCCTATATGTCACTGTTCAGCCTCCTAAGTATTTTCTTAATCCTTAATTCCTAAGTATTAAGGTACCTCTTTCTATCTTTGTTGTATAAAATTTCACATGCCCGTTGTTGAGTAAGCGCTGAGAGAACGTACATAACAGTGCTTTTTTGACGTGACAACGTCTTATAATTCGATAGAGCCGGCTGCACGCACGAAAAAACATGACTCATGCGGCGTTACCTCGCTCTGAGGCGTTCCATGTAAGGCTTGAAGTACAAGCGAGAGCGCGGAACGAGCGACAAAGAAGCACAATCGGCCTTTGCGTTTGGCAGCGTTCGACATCCGTCTCTCTCCTACTTGAGTGAGCGCGTTGTCACGTTCAACTATCGTCAGTAAACCGACTTTACAGACAACCAATTTTTTTTCTTTTTTCATGTCGCAACGGAGCTACGTTGCGACGTGAAAAAAGAACAAACAAACACACTTTGTCATTTATAATATGTATTGATGTAGCGTCCGTGGTCCAGCCGGAACATGCCCGGCTTTAAATCCGGAGTCCCTGGATCGAATCTCACCATGTGGACTTTTTCGCCTGGGCGCTACCGTGTTTCGGATGGCACGTTAAACTGTAGGTCCCGGCTGTTTCCTATAAGATATGTAGGGGGCAGTAGTTAGGTCATGGCGGAGGACTTGTAGGAAATCTTGGCGACCTGAAACTGACAATATGGGTTGTCCACATGACCCATATAAATTGACTCGAGCAGTGTAATTGGGGTAACCCGTTCTGTAAGAGTATAAATTCAAATTATTATTATTATGTGTATTAGTGTGGATCATAAAAACAATGGATAAATAAGTAAGCATCCTTCGTTGCTCACGAATGTAGCCGCCTTTAGAAAAAAAGAGACTATTTCTTCATAAAAAGGGTGACCTTGTTAGCTTTCTGAATAGATTATTACTTTTATAACCATTTCTTAGCGTCCTCAAGAATTATAGCCAAGAAAGTGTGAATCCTTCTAACTCCGAAGAGAAAATGTCAGGGAATTAATTAAAAACTTAGCGTAAAGGAACTCTTTATCTAGGAGTTCAGGCTTTTAATGAAGACTGTTTTTTTAATCTTGTTTTGTGGAACTATTTCCGTGACGTTTTTTGCGAGAAATCTATTTGAAGGCGGATGTTTGGAAAGCATATTGGATTCAGTTTGAAGGTTTCTAATTATATTTTAATCAACAAAAATACTTTTAATTTGGAGCTATCGCCGGTTGTTTACCCTATTACCTGTAAATTGTTTTGTAAAATTGTTTTTTATTTTATTCTGGTATGCAATAAAGTATTATTCTATTCTATCCTATATTTGAAAATACCTATATTTTTTCAAAATAGCAATATGTTGGATTTTTATCATATTTTAGTCCAAAGTATTCTTCTACTGCTCGGCTTCTACTGCTCGACTGCCTCGGTGGCGTAGTGGGCGCATGCTCGACTGCCAATCAAGAGGTCCCGGGTTCGATCCCCAGGTCAGGCATAGTGTTAAAAATTGGATTTTTCCATTAGGAATTATCTCAATAGCTGCCTGGAGTCTGGAACTGTGCCCGATATATGGCAATAGGCTCGCCCCCTATTACATGGGACCAATAACATACTGGCGAAACGTGGGTGTATCTACTATGGGACTGAGTCCTGGGTACACCTCTGCCTACCCCTTCGGGAAAAAGGCGTGAATGTATGTTATGTATTCTTCTATTTTGGATTAATTTCAAATGATTTAACTATTACGTTTGTGTGGGGAATTCTCCAGTCGCCGCCTCCATAATTAAGGTTTTCTACTGTACTGTTTCAGTATAGAGTGTAGAGCTACAATTTTTACAGAGATTTTGGTAATAAAGAACATATAGCCTAAGATCCTTAATAAAACGACCTTCACAGATATTTATTTGATGAAACGTATTTTATATTTAATTGAACATGTCAATAAATAGTAATAAATTTCAGTCCAGGATATGACGTGGGTTCCCATCCAGTCACACTGTGACACGTTGGGAAAAAAATTCCCATCGAGTAACACTTGCGTCACAGTGTGACTGGATGGGATGGATTAAAAAATAAAAGGTGCCAAGGATATGATTACTTATTAATTGAAAAAAAAAATTTCTTTTTTAAACTATTCACTGGTGTGATTATTAGACAAATTCTATACCAATCGAAAGTATGAAGCCCATAGAATATGCAAACGTTAGGTTGCCTATTCTTTTCCGGTCAATCAGTTTTAAAACATGTCGAGTCGAGTGTTGAGAATAAATTTAAAAGAAAACATACATCTGGTATGTTTTCTCATGCTCGTTAATTATGAAGAAGTATTTTTTATTTAACGATAGTTGCATCGACATAACGTCTTATCTACATAAGTATATAGTCGTTGTATCACAATTTCCTTTAGTTTTTCCTCGTCAGAGCCACCGACACTGCCAATAAAAGTGTCGATATCTTAATTCTCGTCTCAACCCATCTACAGAGGACTATGGACCCTCATCACGGGCGCTCGTTAAACTGCCCTTTTTTACCTTCCTTTGTTAGCTGTGGCCACGACGCGTATTCTATTTAGATGCCTTTAGATGCCTCAAAATTGACGCATACAATGGAAAGGGGAGACAAAGTCGATTTCTACCTTTTAAGGACGCGAAAATTGTTTACCATTTTCATGTTTCATTAAAAATAATGTCACGTTTTTGTGGTGATAAATTTGTTATCGCGCGCGCAAATTTTTCGTGTAACTTCCGTAAATATCACAGATTTGTGCGTCAAATTTCACAAAAGCATTTTTTCATTGTAGCGAATTTTCACATCGCGTTTTTTCATGATCGCAAATTTAATTATTCGTTTTTTTTCATGTAGCGATTTTTCATGAAGCGTTTTATAATGTTCGCGTTTATTTTTTTCGCTTATTTTACTAGTAGATTATTTTATCAGTCGCATATATTTGTAGTCTTTTTTTTTTCAAATCTCGATTTTTTACACGTTGATATTTTAATATTAGCGTATTACCTATATTATTAATACCTATATAAAACTACGATTAAAATAAGAATATTGCCGCCGTAATTCACTGATAGGTAACAGTTTATTAGATTATTTATTAGAGACAACCTTTTAGAATCTGATGTCATAAAGTATCCACGTATGTACATTATGTCGTATCGAAGTGACATTGCCTGACAAAGCCATTGAAATCTTCTCTTACTTCGGTTTTAAAATATTTTTTAGTTGAATAGTGGATACTCATTCAAAAAGATGCTGGAACCAGGTCCCTCTAATAAGGGTACTAAAGACTTTTACTTTATTAAAAGCAGTCATGGCGGTGAGTTATTGATAAGAGCTGGTCGCAAAAATTATTTAATAAGAAAAAATCAATGTGGAACCTTAGTCTGGCGGTGTACCAAGAAACCCTGTAAAGGACAAATTGTAACGGATGCTGAAAAAACGGTAATTATACGAGTCATTGACCATGCTTGTATTCCTGATTATCAAAGCATTGATATAGAGGAAAAGCTGATTTGTTTGAAACAGAAAGTAAAGGATGACTACCGACCAATACCGGAGATTTATGAACAAGAAATGAGACAGTTCTTGACGGAGGAGTACGCTGATAAACTTCCACCATTTCATAAAAAAAAGGATGCCCTTTACCGAGCACAAAAGAAGAGCAATGGAAAATGTGTTTTCGAGAATTGCAAGGATGTAAAAATTCCAGAAAACTTAGCAAAAGACTTTCTGTGCAGACAAACGAATGAAGTGCTAATTTTTATCAGCCCAAACTGCAAGGAGTACATAAAAAATATTGAAAATTTTTTTTGCGATGGCACTTTCAAAGTTGTTCCTTCGCCTTATTTACAGCTGTACACCATACATGGTGACATAGGGAGCACCGAAGATTACACAAAAGTTGTCCCACTGATTTACGGCTTATTAGAAAATAAGAAACAAGGAACGTACGAATTTTTTTTTAATACGCTTAAAGAAGTGTTACCGGATTTTGATCCAAAAACAATGAAATTTGATTTTGAGACAGCGGCAATAAATGCCGCCAAAAATACTTATCCATCAGCAAAAATAACCGGATGTTTTTTCCACCTGAGTCAAGCCATTTGGAAACACGCTGAAAGTTCTGAAATAACGCAAAGTCGTGAAGGGAGCAACTATGTTGCAAAATGCGTGGCAGTCGCTCATTTCCCAAATACGAAAATCCACGAAGCATGGATGTGTGTTCTGAATCAGGCACCGAAGGTGAAAAATATCAATATTTTTAATGACTATTTGTCTAGGCAGTGGTATACGATAAATAATATCAATTTGATATCATGCTATAGACAACGCCACCGCACAAATAACGTGGTAGAGGGGTGGCACAGCCGATTAAATAAAAAAATAAAGAAAAACCCAAAATTGTTTCCTGATTTCTGTCTTAAAAGACGAATCGAAAACAATTGATTTCAATATTCTTCAAACGAGCATGAATGTTGAACAATATCGCAAAAGAAGCAGAAAATTTATAGCGATGGATTATAAAATTGAATCCATAATGAACAATTATTTACAAGGCCACATAAATATCGGAGAGTGTATTCAAAAGTTAAGTTATATTAAATTTGATTGAGTCAGAATATGAGATACAGGGTGGTCCAAAAATTATTGCACTTTCAAAAATTAATGACCTACTCTATATACAAATTTTAATATTTTTTTTTAATGAAATGGGATGACATGCGAATGTACTTTTTTTTTTTTATGATAGTGAGTAACAAGACGAACAAATCAGGTGCCTGATGGTAAGCATCATGATTGCCCATATCAGACACAGTGCCAAACAGTGTTTTAAAATTCAAAATTCTGCGCGGCACTGCACTGCGCCTGTCACCCTGAGATATGAGTTGTTGAATTTCATCATGCCCAGTAATTTCGCTGGTAACATTGCCCTTCATACCGGAACACAGTAATGTTTGTACATTACTGCTTGGCGGATGAATGCCTGGCAAAGGTGTGGTACTTCCCCAGGTGACCCCCTGCAAAAGAGGCCTACCACTACAAAACTTACTTTTAGTTATTTAAGAAATGATGGGTTTTTTATGTTGAGTTATAATAAATGCTAATTGAATTTTATTGGTTTTTATTAGTACAAAAGTTATTTTGAACTAGGTGCATCCGCGGGTTCACCTGCGTTTTTTTTTAAAAGAAATCTGGACCAAGCCGTGGGATAAAACACAGCCTATCACACTCCGAACGGTTAATTTTATTAACTCTTTTCTAGGCTGGACCTGCTTTAGGTGGTTTTGTAATTTAAAGGCAAGTAACTTTTCACTTTACTTGCCTTTAAATTAGATTAAATATATTTAAATAGGAAAACAAAGGCAAGTAATTCAAAACAAATTCAGTCTGGTTTGAATGTAAGTGTGATAAGGTTCAAATTCTAACGGGACATATGTGGTCGACTAATCCCTCGTATGCGAAAAGCGAAAAAATCTTGCATTCTTGTCTCAACTGTCTCAAAAAATCGAATTATACAGATAAAAAACAATACAGCAACAGTATTGCCTTTAATTTGGCACGGATCTGTGTCTGTGGATCCGTGTCGGTTAATTGTACTATTCCTGAAAAGAATAAACTTGTCAAATGCGTAGTGGGACTCGCATGTGAAGGGCTCCAAACCACTCTCCACCGTATGTACTCATATACCTGTAGAAATCACGTCATCTCATTTTTTTATTATTATTTATTGTTATAGTTATATTGCTACTTCCTGTAATTAACTTCGAGTAAAAACACGTTCCTTGTATGGAGAGTACCTTTAATTATAAACTTTTTTTTAATATTATTATTTGTCGTTGTAGCGGCATTAGGGATACATGTTTTGTGAAAATTACAAGTACCTAGCTATTACGGTTTATGAGATAGAGCCCTGTGACAGACGGACGGACGGACAGCGGAGGCTTAGTAATAGGGCTCCTTCGGCACCCCTTTAGGGTTCGGAGCCCTAAAAATGACAAACAGATTTACACAACCTTGCTCCGCTGACTTCCAGGGGCAATATTCTTATTTTAATCGTAGTTTTATATAGGTATTAATAATATAGGTAATACGCTAATATTAAAATATCAACGTGTAAAAAATCGAGATTTGAAAAAAAAAAGACTACAAATATATGCGACTGATAAAATAATCTACTAGTAAAATAAGCGAAAAAAATAAACGCGAACATTATAAAACGCTTCATGAAAAATCGCTACATGAAAAAAAACGAATAATTAAATTTGCGATCATGAAAAAACGCGATGTGAAAATTCGCTACAATGAAAAAATGCTTTTGTGAAATTTGACGCACAAATCATATCACACCAGAATATCTTTCGATATTTTTAATATTTTATAATAAAAACCCTTCATCATACTCCTCAAACATGGAATATATAGTATAACACAACATAACATAACATACGTTCACGCCTTTTTCCCGAAGGGGTAGGCAGAGATGTACCCAGGACTCAGTCCCATGTAGATACACCCACATTTCGCCAGTATGTTATTGGTCCCATGTAATAGGGGGCGAGCCTATTGCCATCTACCGGGCACAGTTCCAGACTCCAGGCAGTTATTGAGATAATTCCTAATGGAAAAATCCAATATTTAACACTGCCTGACCTGGGGATCGAACCCGGGACCTCTTGATTGGCAGTCGAGCATGCGCCCTCTACGCCACGGAGGCAGTCCGTGGAGTATATAGTATAAGATTGGTGTGTATGTTGGCCTTAAAGTTATTACAAGTACGACATAAGTAGGTATACCTTATAGTAATTTCACAGATTACAGACAAGTAATACACACAGAAGGTAACGTGCAACCTCATCATATCAGCCGTTGGTAATTCACTACTGAACATAGGCCTCCCTCATAAAGGGGGGGTTTTGCCAATACTCGACACGCTTGGCAGGCGGGTCGCGAGCGCAGTTCGATGGTTTTTAATTTTGAGGACGCTGCTGCCCGTCCTCTGGATCTGATAACCCTTAGCCGGCTCTTACGGCAACCACGGGTAGAGAGGGTGGAGCACTATTCTAAAGCCGGTAACTCCACGGCGGTGCACGAACGTGTAACTTACGAATAATAAATCGTGTAACGGTTCAAAAATGCACGCACACAAACACGTGGGCACTTTACACGAACAAGAAGGTACTCAATACTCTGGAAGGACGTGTCCTTCGATAGTACTCTAGACTTCCTAAGAGCGTAGGTACACCTATTAGGAATTAATTACCTATTAATTACTCTCATATGAAAAAATAACAAATCGATGTTTCGCGTTCCACTGTTTTTCCGAATACAATTAACCCATTCAGTAGTTTAGTAGTGGTAGGCCTCTTTTGCAGGGGGCCGCCTGGGGAAGTACCACACTTTTGCCAGTTATTCATCCGCCAAGCAGTAATGTGCAAACATTACTGTGTTCCGGTATGAAGGGCAATGTTACCAGCAAAATTACTGGGCATGATGAGATTCAACAACTCATCTCAGTGGCGCAGTGCAGTGCCGCAGAATTTTGAATTTTAAAACACTGGGTGTCACTGTGTCTGATATGGGCAGTCATGATGTTTACCATCAGGCACCTGATTTGCTCGTCTTGTCACTATCATAAAAAAAAAATTATATCCTATATTATAAAGATGAAGTAAACTATGTCTCTTTTTAATAACCTTTATAATTTTAGTGGCCAAAGTGTAATCACGCGATTAAAACTGTGGTTTTTGGTGTGCGTGCGTGCTTTTTCAAACTATATGCACATACCTAACCTTCTGTCAGTATCTATTATATGTTTCAGAGCTCTAAAAACAGTAATATAATCAATTTCCCTGCGGACGCCCGGCAGTGAGTTCACGTAATTTAGTTAATAGCGAAATTGCACGTAAAAACTTTAATATTATGTCAACCACAGCAATTTTGAAACCAGCTTAAACGTAACGTACCGAAGTGCAAGGCAGAGCAGATTCTAAAACACTTTTGGCTTTTAATTAATTTAATTATTAGGTATGTTATATTATAATATTATGTTATGTTGTTAGGTTTGTTGCCAGGTCCCGTCCAGCCAATGAACAAGGTCGATGAGGGCGGCTTCACCCATAGTGGAGAAGAGGTAGCGTCGACCTCTACCAGCACGCAACCAACGCGGCACCGCGTAGCTAAACACACTCGCCTTTACGCGTTAGGTCCTAGGTGGGATAGAAAATTTTCGCCGATGACTGGTACCTCCACAGTAGCTCAAATAGTAAAGTGCCCATCACACGGATTGGTGCGAAAGATGTTGGATCAAATCCGTGGGTAAAATTTATCTTCCCAATTTTATATTGTATTTCAATATGTACTAGTTAATAAGAAATAATATACATAAGTCGATACATACAACCAGCTTATTTAATTTCTCCAATTAACATAACATACAATCACGCCTTTTTCCCGAAGGAATAGGCAGAGGTGTACCCAGGACTCAGTCCTATAGTAGATACACCCACATTTCGCGAGTATGTTATTGGTCCCATGTAATAGGGGGCGAGCCTATTGCCATCTACCGGGCACAGTTCCAGACTTCAGGCAGTTATTGAGATAATTCCTAGTGGAAAAATCCAATATTTAAAACTGCCTGACCTGGGGATCCAATTAAAATCCAATTAAAATTCTCCAATTAAAATTGTAATATTGTCCACCATTCATTTTCCTTTAATCATTCAATACCGAAGGTCGGCTGAGACAAGATAAAAATGACCCTTTTCAATTCACTTTAATAACCGTTATTGAAAGCAAAGAACAGACAAAGAGCGCAAAAATCATAGACATTTCGAATGAAAAGTACACAGACAAAAGCCTCTGGTCTCCGAGCCTTGGGGTGTCTATTAAAAAGGGGTATTTTAAGAAAGCTGTTGACATTCGCGATTGACTGAATTGCGTATAATTAGGTATCTCGAACACGACAGTGTTGTAAATAACTTTTAAACGGATTAAAAAAGTAGGTACCTACCTACATTAGGTATTATAGTTTTTGTCACATACCTGGGTATTTTTTATTTAATTAGACTATTATGGTGCTAGCTGGGCCCCGCGGTTTCACCCGTGCAATCTTCGTTCCCGTGGGAATATCGAGATAAAACTATCCTATGTCCATCCTCGGTACTCAAACTATCTCTATACCAAATTTCATCTGAATCGGTTCAGCGGTATAAGCGTGAAGAGATAACAGACAGATATATAGACACAGTTTCGCCTTTATAATATTAGTCTGGATCTATAAAAGATTTCAGAGTTCGATATGTATCCAGCTGTAAAACCACTGTCTCGATAAATGCCTCGGTAGCGTAATGGGCGCAAGCTATACTGTCGATCATGAGGTCCCGGGTTCAATCCCCATGTCAGGCAAAAATGTTATTGTTTTTTCTATTAGGAATTATACAGAACACAGCCTGGAGACTGAAACCCTGTCTGGTATATTGCAATAGGCTCGCCTTATTACATAGAACCAAAAACACATATAACTGGCGAAATGTGGGTGTACCTATAATGGGACTGGGTACACCTCTCACCACAATAAAGCTAAAGCACTAACTACGCCACCGAGACAGACGAATATATTATCTAAACGCAAAAAAAATCATATGTAGGTACAAATCCGACCTAAACCAAAACCAGCCTAAATAGAAGCATTTTATATTAAAACCAACTTTGACGAAACGAACAAAGCGAACAATTGCCAACTTTCACAACTTCGCCCGGATTTAAAAAAGTAAACAAATAAAATGTTTTCCTAGAATTATGATCCAACTTTGTATTGGCCGTTGTCATATAAATTATAATTTAATGGAAAACATAAATTATTGCCCAAGTATCTGAATACTTTTACCGTTCGCCTGTGGTGGGTATACACATTAGATTTTAAGACGAGATTTTACCTGAACCTAAACAATTAGTCATAGGTAGTCATACTCTAGTCATAGTCATTGATTTAAAGAAAAGGAGAGATAGGGTACGTTCTCCTAGCGCTTACTCAATGACGCGTTCAATTTGAAACAAAAAAAGACGGAAAGACGTACCTATAAGACCGAAATATAGATCATAGGTGTTAATTTATTACCTATGACTAATGACAGGTCATCCTTTATATAAAACGATCGATTCCTGTATTATGTAATATACTATTTTCTATTAAAGTAGGTATATGTGTATTTGGGGAGTGTTCTGATGAATTTTTTAACCTGATACCGGCGTCACGGTTCTATCACCGAACTAGCCGCAATCGCCTGAGAGCTCATACGAGTATAATCGATACGTGAACGTCGCACACTGCGATTTTCCCGTTCTTCTCTGCCGCATACGTGCAAACTGTAGAATGTTTTCCCTGCTGCGGTCTCCCGGTTGAGCTACAACATGGGGCTCTTCAAAAGAACGAATAAAAAGTCTTAAAGGGTCGGGGCAACATAAACTCAAACTCAAACAGATTTATTCAAATAGGTCATAATCTGACACATACATTTGCACGTCAATGAAGATAAACAGTACTGAGTCTACCGTAGCTAGTATTACATACTGGTAATACCCCTGGTGTTGCAGATATCCATAGGCGGCGATAACCGCTCACCATCGGGCACACCGGCTTCTTGCGCGACCACCTATGAAAAAAAGCTAGCGTCACTGCCAAAAGGCACGAGTGGCACGAGCAATAGCTTTTTTCATTAGGAATTTTCCTAATAACAGCGTGGAGTCTGGGTTTGTGCCCGGTCGAGGGCAATAGGCTCGCTCCCTTTACCGCTTATTATCCTCTCCTCCTATTACCATAGAACAGATAATAATACCACAGAATAAATAATAGTACTATCGATAATACTAAGTATAGAATGGACAGTCATCCGCCCACCAATCGGGCCTTCTTCACCCGAGATTAAGCTCTCGACGAGCCCCCGTGAGCCCGGAACGCACCTCATGCACACTCTTGCGCGTGTGCAAAACTCCATTTGTGCAGTGTCTGTGTAGTAGGTAGTTATATCGCGGCCTTTGTATGGGAATTGAGTCGAGTGCCCAGGGTGTGCTATTACTCTGTCTGTAGTCGCTTCATTACTAACGATGGTGGTCATCGATGGATGTGGATGGTTCACACCTCGGTCGTATGATCTACTTCCATCGGTTGCTGTCCGTTAAGTTAAGACGGCCAAGCAATACTTGTCTGAGGATGGACCTTTCACTTGATCGCTCCATCTGGTTGGGGACAGTCCACTGGCTCGTTTACCCTCAGTGCTCCAACGAAGATCAGCTGTTCTAGGCTCTCATTTCCGCTTCTCGGACTTTGAGAACATGGGACTTAAAAAGACATTATTGGCGAAGAGTGGATGTCACTCATTATTTTCTATTCGAAAGGTACTATAATTAGAGAGACTCGCACGCCCGTGTGTATGAAGCCCTACATTCAAGAACTTGAATAATTTATTGTCTCTTGTTATTTCAACAGATTTAATTAAATGTTTTGAATATTAGCTTCTGTCTTCGAATGAGTTTACCTAATTTCATTTAATAAATTAACTTTTAAAGAATAAATTGCTAGGGAAATGGAATAAATAATAAATATTATAAGGTATTGAAATTAGTTTTTAAAACTTGACGGTTGTAGTTACATATCTTTGAATCTTTAATTTTGTAGATGGCGTGCCGTGGAGGGTTTATTCCACCTTGTTTACCTGGGTGAATTCACCTGGGACCCAGGTGAATTGATTCGACAATAGTAGTGTCCTTTGTTCACCTACGCACTTGTTCACCTAGGGCCACACATAGGCGTCTTTTTTAAATACTTTAGAGCCCTATTATAATAGTAGACATAGAAAACAACAAATTTTACCTATATTTGGTTTACTATATTTTTGGATTGGAAATACTAGGGTATCATAATATAAGTGAAGGAATATATAATTTATTTTTAACCTGTAAGCCTGTGTCTTTGTGTGTCTGTCTGTGAAATCGTAGGTTAGGACCTACGATTTCCTACCTACGATTCACCTACGATTTTTGTCACGTCAAAAATATAGGTATTTTTGACGTGACAACGTCTTATAATTCGATAGAGCCGGCTGCACGCACGAAAAAACATGACTCATGCGGCGTTACCTCGCTCTGAGGCGTTCAGGCTTGAAGTGCAAGCGAGAGCGCGGAACGAGCGACAAAGAAGCACAATCGGCCTTTGCGTTCGGCAGCGTTCGACATCCGTCTCTCTCCTACTTGAGTGAGCGCGTTGTCACGTTCAACTATCGTCAGTAAACCGACTTTACAGACAACCAATTTTTTTTCGTTTGAAAGTTGACGTGATCGAGGGTGTTCTTAGCAATGTCTTATGATAATTAGTTCAGCCGTTCGAAAATTGGAGTGTCGGCAATAGAAAATAGTATCCTCACCCTTTCTACCCGTGGTTGTCGTAAAAACCGGCTAAGAGTTATGATATCCAGAGGACGGGCTGCAGCATTCTCTGCGTAAAAAAACATCGAACTGCGCTTGCTAACCCGCTTGTCAGACAAGAGTGGCGGGTATTGGCACACCTCAATTGCCTAACAGATTTATCTAAAGTTACGCCGCGTGAAATTTCTAATATACTTTTTTAACTTTTGAGATAAATATCGTCAACTTTGATGAAAAACATTAAAATTAACCTTTTTCTTTTTGACTATTTACGCTATATCGTTATTATATTTCGTAATATTTTTGCTCTGCAAAATAGGCATGAGGCCCTCCTAAGGGAGAGTGAATAGTGTTAAAGGGTCGGCAACATACTGGCAATACCGCTGGTGTTGCAGACCTATGGACAATACGGCGACGCGTTTCTCTGTTTGCCATCTTATGTTTCTGTTTATCTATGACATAAAAAAGAATAAATAAAAGGGCAAACCGTAAAACAAAACAAAAAATGATTCAATAAGTTTTCGTTTTTAAAACTAATTCAAACGAATGTTAAAGTAGTTCATAGCACAAACGTATTATGTTGTCTCAACAATAGAATTATCCGTGGGTAATCTTGTAGATACTCTAGTTGATGAGAAGCCGGCTTTAATTCCGGCGCTACGCTAGCACTTTACGACTTACGGATTTATTATTGCTCCGACTTCTAGGAAGAAGTAGGTTGGTGGGTTCGAAATCCCAACGAGTCACACTGTGACACGTTGAGATTTTTTTCTATTCTTTTAAAAAAAGGTTACGAGGTAATTTTACTCCCAATCTTTAGCGAGGGACCCACTTCGTATCCAGTGTCTGATATGGGCAATCATGATGCTTACCATCAGGCACCTGATTTGCTCGTCTTGTCACTCACTATCTCGACTCACTATCTATGCTCGCCTGCCAATCAAGACGTCCCGGGTTTGATCCCCATTGTGGGTGTATCTACAGGGTGACAAATGGGAAGTTGCCTAAAGTAATCACTTATAATTTTGAGATGAGTGCAGGGAAAATAATAATAATAATACATATTAAATCAGTGAAGTAGTCATTTTTATTTGAAATAGGTTTCAGTTCAATCGAACATTTTCAACAGACACATATTATGTTTATAAAAAAAATGACAAAACCTGGCTAGGGAATAACTATTAATGGTAAATATTTACGAAGTGATCCCCATCTGAATTTGCACAATAATCAAGCCGTTTTTGAAAACTATGAAAATCTTTGATTTTGTTTTTGTAAGGATGTAACTTGATGAAATTTTTAATTATTCTCTAATAATATTAAGTCTCTCGATTGAGTTTTAAAGCTGCTGCACCTTTTCTTATTGAATCCGTTGGATTATTTTTAAAATGTTCTTCAACCTCGGCAACCTTATCTTCTGTTGTAACTGAGTATGAAGGATCAGGAAGATCATGATGACGATCGTCAAGAGTATAATAATTGATAAAGTCATCAATTTCTCTCAGAAAAAAGTGAAAACAAATTTTAAAACTTTATTAATAAGTCATACGATAAGTCATTACGTCAAATATATATTTTTTATTCTTACCTTCTAAGAGTATTTTTACTGGCTACTCTTTTACTTCCAAACTAAGTACGAAAGCCTCTATACGCTTCAGTATAGTTTTTGCCTCTAGAATAAAAGCATTCGATAAGATACACCTTTTCTTCGTTCATAAGGTCACTCATTTTAAAGTACACGTACCTATTGCTCTTTACGGCGTCTCAACAGAAACTGACAACATTCTAGAATGTACCTACGTTGGCCCAGCCTCATACGATACAATAGAGGGGGAAAGAGATGCATATACTTTAGGCAACTTCCCATTTGTCACCCTGTACTATGGGACTGAGTCCTGGGTACTCCTCTGCCTACCCCTTCGGGAAAAAGGCGTGAATGTATGTTATGTTGTGTCACTCACTATCATAAAACAAAAACTGCTAAAAGGTCCCCTTTCCTGTTAAGCCCCTTGTGTAAGAATTTACTCTTGTTAACGTATATCCACTAACGTACGTCCGCATCATGTAACCAGCAGAGGTCGTAACGTGCGCATCATGTAACCAGCAGAGGTTAAATGCCTCCTTTCGATGACATTACCGCAGTGCTAATATAATATATTCAAAGAAAAAAGCTTACTAATCTGTTTCGTCCCAAATCAAGCGGCAACGTCGAACGATCTAATTGTCCTTAAATATTTGGAAGTTCACTATCGGGCGGCTTTCTAACGACTCGGAAACTAACTCGCTAACAAACGGGATCGGGTCAATTACTCTGATAAACTGCGTTATGTATAGGTTAGAATAAATTACACTTTACAGATTTAACATCTCATACCATAACATACTATTGATAGATAGATAGATAGATAAACGCTTTATTGGTACACCATAACAAGAACTTCTGTCTTCTACAAGTCTGTACTTTGGTAACCAGATGACTGATATACATCTATACTTCTATACTAATATACTAATATACTAATAATAATAATAATAATAATATTATAAAGAGAGAAACTTTGTTTTTTTGTTTTTTTGATTTTTTGTTTTTTTGTTTTTTTGTTTTTTTGTTTGTAACGAATAGGCTCTGAAACTACTGGACCGATTTTAAAAATTCTTTCACTTATGGATAGCTTAATTCAGTGTGAGTGACATAGGCTATATGAGATTTTGAAAAAAAATAGGAATCCGTAAGAAAACTGCAATATTGTGAACCAAGGTGTCACATAATATAATTTCCATATTCATAAATTTGCGTGCGCTGTGAAATCCATTGATGGTAGAATAATATAATGTACTAGGGGTTTGTAGTACTTATCAATATCTACAAAATAGTCCACGGAAATTTTATCCATCTATTTTGGTTTAGTCACAATAATCGAAACAGACATTATATGCATGCGCTGTGAAAAGTATTGGTGGTAGAATAAAGTAAAGTACTAGGGGTTTGTAGTGATTATCAATGCCTACAAAACAGTATACATAGATTATATCCATCTTTTTTGGTTTAGTCAAAATAATCGAAGCAGTGATTATTTTTCATGCGGTGTGAAAACTATTGGTGGTAGAGTAAAATAATGTACTAGGGGTTTGTAGTACTTATCAATACCTACAAAACAGTATACATAGATTATATCCATCTTTTTTGGTTTAGTCACAATAATCGAAGCAATAATTATTTTTCATGCGGTGTGAAAACTATCGGTGGTAGATTAAAGTAATGTACTAGGGGTTTGTAGTACTTATCAATACCTACAAAACAGTATACATAGATTATATCCATCTTTTCTGGTTTAGTCACAATAATGGAAGCAGTGATTATTTTTCATGCGGTGTGAAAACTATTGGTAGAAGAGTAAAGTAATGTACCAGGGGATTGTAGTACTTATCAATACCTACAAAACAGTATACATAGATTATATCCATCTTTTCTGGTTTAGTCACAATAATCGAAGCAGTGATTATCTTTCATGCGGTGTGAAAACTGTTGGTGGTAGATTAAAGTAATGTACTAGGGGTTTGTAGTACTTATCTTCAAAATAGCCCACGATAAATTTATACATGTGTTAAGTTTTGGTCATTGTAACAGAAATAGTCATTAATTTGCGTGCGCTGCGTAAACCATTAGGGTTATATCTATTAAAATACAATTTATCACGAATTTACTCCTGTTAAACGTTCACTATACCTACTTCTGCTACCGTGCGAAGCCGGGGCGGGCCGCTAGTACTTATATAAGCTTATAACACCCAGACACAGATCAAACAGACATGTTCATGCACACAAATGTTCGACCTGGCCGGGGATCGAACCCGGGGCCTGCGCCACAGAAAGCAGTGTTACTACCGTCTGAGCTAACGAGGCTGTCAACGAGGTGTGTGCTTAAAACTAATAACAATTAATAATAAATAGTGAAACAATGGGCGGTCTTATCGCTAAGAGCACGCCTTTTTTCCGAAGGGGTAGGTTACCCAGGAGTAGGTACACCCACATTTCGCCAGTATGTTATTGGTCCTATGTAATAAGGGGCGATCCTATTGCCATCAACCGGGCACAGTTTCAGAATCCAGGCAGTTATTGAGATCATTCCTAATGGGAAAATCCAATATTTAACAACATTGCCTGACCTTGGGATTGAACCCGGGACCTCATGATCGATAGTCGAGTCCTTTCCTCATCACCATCTCAGCCGTAAGAACTTCACTGCTGAACACATCCCCTCTTGGGAAGGGGAGATTGCAAATAATCGCTTGGCAGGCGGGTTGGCAAACTTGAAATGGACATGTTGTGCGGAGGGATGAAAATCAATTGGCCAAAAGAACTTTGAGTATTATTTTCAGTGTGTCTGTCTCTTATCACCTATAGTTCGCATTTTTCAACCGATATTGGCGAAAATTTACACACGAGTTCCTTAATTTATTTAAATTTTTAGATAGATAGGTAAACGCTTTATTGGTACACCACAACAAGAACTTCTTAAAACTTAATAACAATTAATATTTACTAGTGTAACAATGGGCGGTCTTATCGCTAAGAGCGATCTCTTCCAGATAACCGTGCAGGGAGAAGAGAGAACAAACATTTGGTCGGTGGTGTTTTTTTAATAATCTATAATATTCTGTTTACTTACATAAAGTGTATACTTAGGTAAGTATTATAAATTGTGGTAGACAGTTAGAACCGATGTCTATCGAGGTCAATAGCTCGATATTGGTTTATAATTAATTTGGGGAAATAGTTTGGTTACGTCTTAGAACTAAAATGATTTAGATCGAAGGTAATTCAATTTGGTTAGGTGTTTAGTAGCCACCTCAAAATCTCAGAAATTTTAGCTGTAAAAGGAATTTATATTTTACATATACTCGTATGAGCGAAAGCTATTAAGACTTATTAATAATATTATTTAAACACCAAAAGCAACGTCTTTCAAAACCATTCTTTTTACATAATAATATTGTTATTCCAATTATTGCATGAGCATTTAAAGCAAGTCACATAGCTGCGTAGCACATCTACAGCGTAGCGTGTCTGTGGCGTAGCACGTCTACGGCGCATGGCCTCTGCTACGAAAAATAAAACATTTATTTCAGGCAATAATCGTATAATAAATTATACGCACCAGAGGCCCATACTGTGCCCATACTAAAAAAGAAATTAAAAGTTCTTTAACGTTATTTATAAAATCATACAAGTGTTTGACACTTTATTAAAACTCAAGTCGCACGTCGGACGGAAAGCTTTGAACTTACATAAAAGAAACAATTCTCGTCCTTAGAGAGTCGATAAAAATAATAATTGCAGCCGAAAATCCCGTTTCAGAAAGCGCCGAGAGAATTAATGAGGTCCATAACAAAACGGGAACTCGTCTCGTTTCCGCGTGCGGCAATTTGTCATCGAGTTTCGAAGCCCCTAATTCAACGTAATCGAAGCCCCTACCATTTGTTACTACAGATTTTTTTCTTTATTAAGCTGTGGTCGCGGTCTGTCTACATCTACAATACCTTTCAGCCCAATCGGGGTAGTTTTTTTTGTATTAGTAGGAAGAATTAACACACACACGCAAACTTGTAATGGTAGGCCTCATTTGCAGGGGGCCGCCTGGGGAAGTACCACACCTTTGCCAGTTATTCATACGCCAAGCAGTAATGTGCAAACATTTCTGTGGTTCCGGTATGAAGGGCAATGTTACCAGCAAAATTACTGGGCATGATGAGATTCAACAACTCATATCTCAGGACAGGCGCAGTGCAGTGCCGCGCAGAATTTTGAGGTTTAAAATACTGAGTGGCATGTGTCTGCTATGGGCAATCATGATGCTTACCATCTGGCACCTGATTTGCTCGTCTTGTCACTTCCTGCTTTAAAACTACCTTTAAATACGTGTAGACTTGGAGACTTGAGAACTATAAAATTACTTATAATGTGAAAAAAAAAAAACAGGAAAAACTTTTATGGGCTATGTTTTTTCCTACAATTCCGCAACTGTACTTACCTAATATTACTCGACAAATATTTTTTGGTGTTCTGTTTGAGAATAAATAAATGTGTTAAATAATGAAGATAAAATTTTGATGCTCATAGTTTCCTGATTTTTGTTATTTATGTTATTGTTAATATATTATATATGTATTTTTGTTAATATATTATATTAACAATTTTAACATACGGTCATTATTTGAAATATGGGACAATTTCAGCACACGGTCCCAAACTACGCTAAGCCCGTAAACTATGGTAACCAGAAAACAATCGAGTTGTTATTATTAAAAGAGATAGAGATTAGATTAAACAATATAATGAAATATCGTATATATAACTATATAAGTTAAATTTGACTGCCTCGGTGGCGTAGAGGGCGTATGCTCGACTGCCAATCAAGAGGTCCCGGGTTCGATCCCCAGGTCAGGCAGTGTTTAAATATTGGATTTTTCCATGAGGAATTATCTCAATAACTGCCTGGAGTCTGGAACTGTGCCCGGTAGATGGCAATAGGCTCGCCCCCTATTACATGGGACCAATAACATACTGGCGAAATGTGGGTGTATCTAATATGGGACTGAGTCCTGGGTACACCTCTGCCTACCCCTTCGGGAAAAAGGCGTGAATGTATGTTATGTTATGTTATGTTAAGTTAAAATGCAATCTAGGTTAGTTCAGCAATATTCCTTAACTAAGAGCACTATTAGACTTGCAGTTAGGTAATAACCGTTCCGGAGCCGCGGTAAAAGTTCCACCAGACCTGACCGCTGACCACTGGCAAATGGACCAGTTATTAAAGTTTGTCTATAGTCAGAAACTTTTATTAGGGGTACTAGCTGTGGCTCGCGGTTTTCGCCGAACAGGCATCGTTCCTGTAGGAATACATACTAGAAATCTGAATATGTAGACTCACATAAATCATTTTAAGCATCTCTATGATCCTTACGTTTCACAAAATAGTGAGTTTATAGTTTAGTAAAAGGATATAATTTTTATTAACTTAGGTAGAGTTTCGATAAAATTCATTGTTCCTTGAATATTCTAGGATTTATGCACAGATCACTATAATAGGCATGGTGACAGATTTTGAAATCCCGTTTCTTAATGTAGGTACACGTCTAATATTACCGAAAAAAACATTTTTTCAGAATAAAATTACATTTTACCGCAAATTAATGCATTTTTAACTTTCTAATTTAAAATGAGCGCGAAAACGCTCGTATGTGTCATGGCGTCGGGTCCTGACGTCACGCAAAGTAAATATTTTATTTTTGCCTTAATAAAACCTTGTTCCATCTTCGATGATTCCTGGATTGCCACGAATATATAACAAATTAAGTGACTGATCACAACACAACAAAAGTTAATGCGATATGGTATATATTTACTTCAATGTTTATACTCTCAGTAACAGTATTTACTGAGGCGTGACGTCATTCGCTCTGCTTGGCGTTTCAGTTAAGATGGCCGATTGCAATTTTTTGTACTTTTATTTTATTAAAAATATTATTAATCTCAATGTTTTCAATAATACTGGGTCGTTTTTTAGAATCCTTTCGATATATATTTTTCACTAAAACCATTTATTTTTTTAATCTGTTATAGTGTCATCATGCCTATTAGTGGATTTATGGGACAATTCTTCAGTTATTCGTTTATTTACGCACTTAGTAAAAGCAAATAAAGCAATTCAACGTCATTGAAGCACATAAATAAAATGAAACCTTTTTTAATTGTCAGGGTGTACAGGACAATTAGATGTCCTTTTCATCCAAACTTTTGAGGTAAGTTTTATTAACAATCTAAGGTTATATAAGATAATTGATTATTAATTACATTATTTTAAGTCCCATTGTTTTTTTAAACTTTGCTTTAATACCAAAATGAGTACACTTTGGTAACTAAGTATTATTTACATCCATATTTTCACAGTAGTTATGAATCGTATAAAGGCATTTTTTTGCGAATTTCGTAAAACAGAATATATCGATAGAGAATTAAGAACTGAGTAAAACACGGTCAAAAAGGCCTTCACTACCTAATGTCCCTTATAACCTTTGAGCCCAGAGGTATAATCGATATTTAACTCTTATAAGAGATAGATATAATACAGGAGGTGCGATGTATACGTATTATGATTCATAGATCAATAAAACGCTTTACAAAATGGCTCAGCTGATCGAGCAGTAAGTATAATGTGCTCAGATAGTTTATACACAATTTTAAAAAGTTACTGGCTCGGTGGTAGGCAAGCTGGTCCAGTCGAGCTTGCCTAGCGGGTTCGATTCCCAGGTCAGGCAAAATGTTGGATAAAGGATTTTTTATTAGGAATTATCTTCATGGCAGCCTGGAGTCTGGAACTGTGCCCGGTAGATGGCAATATGCTCGCCCCCTATTAAATGGGATCAATAACATACTGGCGAAATGTCTGTGTACGAAGAGTCCTGGGTAAATGGCGTGATTGCATGTTATGTAAAATAATATATTATATTATTGTAAAAAAAACACATATATACCTACAGGATAAAATTTGCTTTAATTACAGCAACATGAAAAAATAAACAATTTTTAATTGAACACGTATTCCGGTATGCACTTCAAATCCCTATTTGACGATTTTACAGTAAATCTCGAATGTATATGTGAATGTTTTCCGAACAATGTTCGTTGTTCATTAAAAACACGGAAGCTTGTGTAAACGTACGCTCGAATTGGAATTCGATTAGATTTATTTGTCCCGGTTGTTACTTGTTCTCATCGACAATGTCGGTACCTATGACCTTTCATACAAATAGAGACGTTATACTCATTAAAAATCGCCCGGAAACGTGGCGAAATGTTACACGTACCTATAAGGTTTTCTGCTAACTTATAGGTCAGAAAGAGACAAACACAAGTTCAAAGCTACGTGAGCAGCAAGCGCAATACGTGTAACATAGACGCAAGACAAGGAGCGATTGACCTAACTCAAGCCAATCAGCTTGACTTGAGTTCGCTACGCAAAGCAGGGTAAAACGCATCTACCTCAGTATACATAAGCCCTCGTTGTAGTTATCCATACAAATCAATGATACTTATTGGTAAATCATAATATATGTGGCCCGACATGACATTCACCATCTACGAGCTTAATTGGATTTATCATCATCATCATCATCTTAGCCATAGGACGTCCACTGCTGAACATAGCCCCCTCCCTAGATTTCCATCCAGTCCGGTGGTTAGCGGCCTGTATCCAGTGTGTTCCCGCCGTCCTTATCAGATCGTCTGTCCATCTTGTGGGTGGACGTCCTACGCTGCGCTTGCCAGTCCGTGGTCTCCATTCGAGAACTTTACAGCCCCATCGGCCATTAGTTCTGCGTGCTATGTGCCGCCCATTGCCACTTCAACTTGCTAATCCGCTGGGCTACGTCGTCTATGTCGTAATATATTCCATACAAATACATACATATACACTTTATTATCTAAACTTGGACCGCGCCCGCGTTTATGTGTGAAGTGTGAAGCAACCTTTACTATAACCAGTATTTTCCCCATCTTCATTTCTCATCAGCCGTTCTATGAACCGACCTAAGTAAATACAATCCTATGAATTATGAATCTATAAGCAAATTGTAACCTTCAAATTTCCATCAAGATTGAAACAGCTTCTGCTAAATTAATTCTCGTTTCATTTCAATAAGCGATTCTCCGTATTCTAAATACCTTTAAACATAAATGCTATTACCCACCTTGAACTGAATTGTTAGAAAACAATACAATGTCTTCGTAATGGAGGATTATGGAAATATAACTTGATTCAGTGCTGGGGCGACCTGAATAATCCGGTTTTAGAATTCAGCTGTCGGTCTCGGGTAGGGTCACCGTTACTTTATTATTTTTAGGATAGGCACCGCAAAGATCACGCGGATTTTGTTAGAGATTTCTACCCCTAAGGTGGTGTTTGACTTTTAAGCATATCCTAGTGATCCATTCGTGCGAATAATACATTACAGAGAAATTCTTAGTGTCGAATAGCACTTCCTTATAATGTATCATTCTTGTGAATGCTCATGGATCGTGAGCAAAACAGCGAGCGTCGCTCGATGTTCACGAGTCGTGACGGACTTCGACTAATAGATTCTACCATCAATCTATCGGTAAAGTCCGATAACATCCTTGGGTAGGTATAGAGAATTGGAAAAATATCTAAAAATTCTGAAATTGGGTAGTGAAATCTTGTAGAATACATCAAAATTAAAAGTGGTGCTAGAGTTTAAAGGCAAAAAGGACTGGCTGGTGATTTCTAGATATTTTCCAATAATACCAGTGTTTTGGTACAAAATAAATGTTCAGAAGTCAAGCTACATAAGAAGAACGCGCGCTCGAGCGACGCACACATAGTCATCGCTCACGGACACGACATCTCGGAACGGTTGGGAACAGTGTGAGCGCGAGACGAACACGACATCTCGGAACGGTTGGGAACAGTGTGAGCGCGAGACGGACACATCTCGGAACGGTTGGGAACAGTGTGAGCGCGAGACGGACACGACATCTCGGAACGGTTGGGAACAGTGTGAGCGCGAGACGGACACGACATCTCGGAACGGTTGGGAACAGTGTGAGCGCGAGACGGACACGACATCTCGGAACGGTTGGGAACAGTGTGAGCGCGAGACGGACACGACATCTCGGAACGGTTGGGAACAGTGTGAGCGCGAGACGGACACGACATCTCGGAACGGTTGGGAACAGTGTGAGCGCGAGTGCAATCCAATTCAGACAAGCGTCTTGTGATGTTTTTTGTTGAAATCGAATTATTTTAGTTATTATTAATTATTGTTTCCATTTTTCCTGTTTTATTCTCAACAATCAATCAAACAACTAGATACGAGTGCCACTACCATGTTGGTTTTTTTGCATAAGCCAGAGTTGGTAATCCTATATATAAAAAACTTTTTGACTTTGACTTTGTAAGCAGAAAAACGAACGCATGGCCCCATGCAAGATAGGAACTATTAAAACCGAGTTAGAGTAAAGCCGAAGGAATACTTTCGAACCGCAGATGAAAAAAGTTGGTGCACTCACTTATCAGTTGTCAGGAACTTTGTTTGATTTCAAAGTCCGCGGTTTTAAATTCCTTGTGAAATTATGCGAATATCTTTCAAGTATTCTTGTAGATGGTAATAGTTATCAACTTAACATACCACTAATATTACAAACTGTGCTTCGCGGGGACAACTTATTTTTAAATTCCAGTTGACCCCATAGGGGACGAAGAAGTGGGGACCAGCGGGAATGACCCGTATATTTATATAATATTATTATTTATTAACGTTTAAAAATGTCTTTTTAAGACTCATTTAATTTTTTTTTTTTTTTGAGTTTGTACATCATTTCAAACTAGTAACTTCACTTCAGAACTAATGAACCGAATCAACTGTTTGGCTAACAGATCCATTGGATATTTGGTCAATGATGAATATTGACAGAATGAGACAGGACCTAACAAGGCAACATAAAAAAATCAATCAATTTGGTGCGATAAACAATCACGTAAAGAATGTTTTTCTATGAAATGTTGCCGAAAGGATTCTTCCTTTTTAGAGCACTTAGAACGAGAGTTGTCAAGCGTAGGTCCTCCTCTCGCAAAGTACATGAACAACTTGTTCGTGTAGGTATCTTTATTCGTGTACTTTTGTGAGTTTATTTGCAGCTTTCAATTGTTAAACTGATACTTTTATTTAATTTACTTTGCGTGATTATGTACTTAAATGTTTAAATCATGGTGATGAAACAGGTATGTACCTAAAGCTAATACCACTTCACAATAAATATCACTATATTTGTACCCATTCCCACCCCCTGGGATTCATCGTACATGTCTCTATCCGTCCAAAGGCTCATTGCCTAGAAAAGATCGCTTAAAGCAATAAGGCTACCCATTATCATCAATTATAATAACTTTAATCTACTATACTATTATATAAACAGATGAGTAAGTCAGTGACTTACAGACTCATCAACGCAGATCGAAAACTACGCTCCAAATTTTGCCAAATGAAAAGTTGTTTTGTCAAATATACCATTATTACGATAGCTTGACACAAATCCCAAAACTCTCACCCAAAAATCTCAAACCTTCAGCTGTTAAATATTTTTAATTTGATATCAATAAAGAGTATTCTACAGCAAGTAGGTACCTATTTTCATAATCACCTGTAGACAAACCGGTAGAAAAAATTGTACTCGAAGCAGCACTTGTCATTTCCAGTGATCTATATTCTAAGATACCTTTTAACCAAATGTCATCGAAATCCATCACGCTGCGCTCTCACTGAGTAAACAAACGTATAAAAAAATTATATCCACTTTGCATTTCTTTGGGATAATTTCTTCCCCGATCGTTAAAACTTTCCCATTTTCTCTATCATTTCTCGAAGTGCAATAACGATTATAATTATTAAATAAAATAAAAAGGTACAGAAGGCTGGTTGCATAGATGTCAAAGATGTACATGAAGCCGCAAACATGGAAAAAATATGGTGTCTATCCGTCAGACACTTGCTTCTCCCCTCACTCAGTATGACTTAGACACAGTATTTTTTTTATATATACGAGATCCGCCCCCTTATTACGGACGCAACAGAAGTGTGGAAAGCGTTTAAATGGCTAAATGTCTGCTGTCAAACGTCATTTTTTGTATTATACCTTTTGACAGCAGACATTAAGCAATTAAACGCTTTCCACACTTCTGTTGCGTCCGTATTAAGGGAGCCGTTATTAAAATTTCATGACATTGACATTTCATGCAAAGTATGCGTGACCGCTACACGCATGACCAACCAGAGCTATTGTAGGGTTCCGTACCTCAAAAGGAACCCTTATAGAATCACTTTGGTGTCCGTCCGTTTGTGTATGTCGTCTGTTAAGACTATTTTACTCAGGAACGCGTTCAGGTATCAAGTTGAAACTCACATCAACTCAATTCCACGGTCCCTTGCTGCTATAAAAAGAACTTCTAAACCAACTCCGCCATTTTACCATTTACGTTTTACCTACGCTATTTCCAGACTGCGCAAAGGGCTAAAAATCTCAAGGTTTCTCCTCCCTCCCCGTTGGCCCAGCATCACGAAATTTGGCAAGAAGCTAGATCTTATATCACAAAGGAAAAAATGCCAAAATCGTAAAATTTTACAATAAAAATTGTGACTGCAAACATGATTGCGTTAACTAGGTATGGAACCCTACACTAAGCAAACATACCAAGACATTCCTTTTAGGTATTCCTTTAAAATTTTTAGATTACTGTACTGGTATTGCCAAGATTGTCATAAAAAGAAATAGATAAGGTAAACAATGAGATTTATGATTCTCATTGATATATACCTAATAAGAATTGTAATAGATCATACTTAAGAATTTTAAATGTATAGTATACAGTGTCGCGCAGGATTTTTAGTTTTAAATCACTGGGTGGCACTGTGTCTGATATGGGCAATCATGATGCTTACCATCAGGCACCTGATTTGCTCGTCTTGTCACTCACTATCATAAAAAAAAAATACATGTAAGATTGAAAATGTGTAAATTAAATTTTGTTTTTGTTTTATAATAAACTAGAATAAGATATATATATAGGTAGAAGAAAAGAACTGTAACGTAATTTAAGATGAAAATAAAATAAATACATCGAGTAGCAGAAAAATTAAACCCCCTAAGCATGCAAGAAGATGCATATTAGAAAGAAAAGTATGCAGAATGAAAGAAGAAGAAAGAAAGAAGTCGTTGAAACTCCGATTATGTTGGAGATAGGCTAGCTCGCGAGCCGGGCCGATAGCGCCCGGACAAGAAAAAAAAAAGGTATTCCTTAATAATTTATTTTCGTAAGAAACTGGGATACTTTTTTTGTATATAATTTTATTGTATATAATTTTCGAGGTATCTTAAGAGCCGAGTACTGCAATAACAATGCAAATAGACAATCCTGTAACGAACGGAATGCGTAAGCAATTAGTCCCTGTGTTTATAGCGCCCACATTATATCGGTTGTTAATTACTTGCTCGATTAATTGTTTGTATGGTCGGCGACAGTCTGGATAATGGATTGTCAATTGTCCATTATAGGTAAACCTATTGACAGTTACTGACCTATACAACACAGATCACTATATTAGCTATACAACGGTTTACAAAAGGATGTAGTAATACTAAGGGGTGTATCTATTCATCAACTTTTTTTCAACACAACTTTTAAAAGAAAGCATAATAATATTTTTTTACTGAATTTATGAATTTATACTCTCAGAAAGGGTCACCCCCAACGAACCACGGACGCTACTGAGCATTGCGAATCGCAGCTAACTTCCTATTAATTCACCTAGGTCAATTCACCCAGGTGAATAGATACACACATACATACAGTCACGCCTTGTTCCCGGTGGGGTAGGCAGAGACTATTTCCCTCCACTTGCTACGATCCTGACATACAACTTTCGCTTCGTTCACTTTCATGACATTTTTCATACATGCTCGTCGGTTGTAGGTACTTTTGACTTGGCCTTTCCTAAGAACAACGTCAACTTGTTCTTGAAAGGTACGCCTAGGTCGACCGCTACCGACTTGACCATTCACACTAGCCTTATAAATATCTTTTGTTAATCTCCTTTCATCCATCCTCTCCACATGTCCGAACCACCTCAGCATTCCTTTCTCTATCTTTGTCACTACATCTTCTACCACGCCTCAGCGTTCCCTTATCGCACTATTCCTCATTTTGTCCATCAAGGTCACTCCAGTCATGCTACGCAGGCTTCTCATCTCCACCGCATTAATCTTACTTTCATGCTTCTTCTGCCAGACCCAACATTCACTACCATACATAAGTGTAGGGATCAGTACCCCTCTATGGACAGCCAGTCGTGCCTTTTTAGACACTCTCTGACTGTTCATAAAGGTATGCAATGCCCCATTCACTTGATTTCCTGCCAAAACTCTTCGTTCAATATCGCAGTCATACTTTCCATCCCTTGTAAACTTAGAACCCAAATATACAAACTCTTTCACTTGTTCCACTTTTTCTCCACCAATCAGAATATTGCAAACTGTCATACTCTCTTCTCTTTCAAAAACCATAACTTTCGTCTTGCTTACATTCACTTTCATTCCTTTGCTTGTTAAAGCAGCATTCGTTATATCAACCATCGCTTGCAACTCCTTCTCCGACGATGCCAATATGACCTGATCATCAGCGTATAGGAGGCATTTGACGGTCAACCCATTCATTCTTAACCCGTACGTACTTTCTTTCAAATCTTTCAGACAATTGTCTATGAATACGTTTAACAGCCACGGTGAAGCTACACATCCTTGTCTAACACCTTTTTCGATGTTAAACCAGTCTGTGTAAGCTCCGTCTACCCTGACACAAGCACTGGAACCCTCGTAGAGTGATTTCAGTGCTCGTATCGAGTTGCCGCTCACTCCATACACAGACAATGTTGACCACAGTTCATTCCTCGCCACTCTGTCGTAGGCCTTTTCCAAATCCACGAATGCGCAATAGACCTTTTGGCTATAAGCCAAGAATTTTTCGGCTATGCTTCGTAAGGAAAAGATCTGATCCATGCATCCCATTCCTTTCCTAAATCCCGCTTGCACATCCCAAATCTTATCTTCAGTTTCATTCATCACTCTTTTTATCAAAATCTTTGCATACAGTTTACCAACAATGCTTTATAAGCTAATGCCTCGGTAGTTTTTACAGTCATGCTGTGACCCTTTTCCTTTATACAACGGTACGATAACGGCCTTGCACCAGTCTCCTGGTACTCTGCCGCTCCTCCAGCAAAGGTTGAAAAGGCGGTACAGCTGACTAGCTACCACACCCTGTCCAGCTTTAAGCATCTCGGCAGAAACTCTATCATACCCTGCAGCCTTACCCGTTTTCATACTTTTCAGCGCTTCCACAATCTCTGTCATGCTAATATCACTTTCATCATCACTTTCATTTATTTCCCCGGATGGGTTTTCACTTGCGAATTCTCCTTTTCAAATAAACTCTCAAAATATTCCTTCCATCTCTTTAGCACGCTTTCCTCTCCATTCAGAATACTACCATCCTGGTTTCTGATTTTGTTCAGCTGTGAGGTCGTAATTTTTCCTCTAGCTGATCTTACGGACTTCCAGAAGAACTTAATGTTGTTCTGGAAGTCATCAGATAACCTCCTGTCAAATTCATCTTTTTTTTGCTCTTTCATTCTTCTCGCAACCTCGTTTGCCATCATCATTCGTTGCCTTCTGCATTCTTTGATTAGCTTTTGTAGCCAACCAATCTTTCCATGCTTTCTTCTTCTCAGACGCTGCTTTTTGAACTTCCACACAAACCTTTCGTATTTTACACCCTTTCTTTCTCTTACTTATACCACACACTTCAATCGCAACTTCCACAATCCCTTCCTTGAACGGCTTCCATATCTCTTCAATCTCACATGCTTCATCTAACATACTAAACATTTCTTTCAGTTTACGTGCAAACTCCTCATTCACATTTTCTTCTTGCAAATTCTCAACTTTTATACGCTCTAGCACACTAACGGGCCCACGATCTCGGTGCCGCCACTTTTTAAACAGACCTCTTATTCGGCTCATAACCAGGAAGTGGTCTGTATAAATTCCAGCACCGCGATAGGCCCGAGTGTCTAGGACATTCTTTCTCAATCTTTCATCCACAATAACAAAATCAATCATACTTCTCTGGCTTCCTTCTTCTCTCGTAAACATGTGGACCTTTTTGTGTTCAAACATTGTGTTTGTAACCAAAAGGTTCCACTCCATGCATACTTCAAGCAATTTCTCACCGTTCATGTTCACTCGGTCATCCCCAAACTTTCCTAACACATTCTCATATCCATCCCGTTTCACTCCTACCCAACCATTAAAATCCCCTAACATTATTATTCTTTCAGTTTGTTTACATTTATTCAAAATCTCTTTCACGCTATCCCAAAACTCCTGCCTCATCTGTTGGGCTCTCGAGGGACAGTTTGGCCCTGCATCTGTCGGGGCGTAAACCCCCTATAAAAAGATGCGGGTAAGGCCAACTTTCAACCTCATCCAAAGGAGTCTTGGGCTCACACATTCAAAGTCAGTCACACACTCATTCATTCTCGCAGAAAGTACAACACCCACGCCCTGACAGCCTCTACTGGTTTCAGGTACTCCTGACCAGTAGGCTGTGTACGAGCCATGCGTGGTGGTGTCGCATCCTTTCCGCTTTGTTTCATTCACACATAGAACATCAATCCGTCTTTCATTCATCATCTCGCATACTTCCTCAATTTTGTCATTCATGCCTCTCCCCTCACATTCAACGTAGCAAAGTGGCTATCCATAGCCCACTTTTCGCCCCCTCGTGAAAAGAGACGTGACGGGTTGCGAACCACGTCGCCGCCATTTAGGTTTAATTATTTATTTACCATAGCATTCCCACGAGAAGCGAGGGAAATAACTGTCCACCCATGCAGAGCCCGGCGTGCATGGGTAAGGCTAGCCTATTTCTGGGTTCGCCAAGTCCCAGGGCAGTTTGGCACGCTTGCGACTAGACTCGCCCCTAGTCACGCAGCCCTCGGCACGGCAACCTTGGCTTGGCTTGGAGTCGTCAGAGCCTCATTCGTTTGACAGCAGGGTGCACCACGTGCAGGTGAGATTGATTGATTTTCCCACTTGTTCACCCAGGTGAACAAACGGGAACAAACCAACTGTTCGCGTCTTCATTGTTAAAAAATTAAATTATCGTTTGATTCATTGATAAAAACTATCCTTAACCATCTCTATACCAAATTCCATTTTTTTTTATGAAAGTGAGTTACAAGACGCGCAAACCAGGTGCCTGCTGGTATCATGATTGCCCATATCAGACTCAGTGCCACCCAGTGTTTAAAAATTCAAAATACTGCACGGCACTGCACTGCGCCTGTCACCCTGAGATATTAGTTGTGAAACTCTTCATGCCCAGTAATATCGCTGGTAAAATTGCCCTTCAGACCGGAACACAGTAATGTTTGCACATTACTGCTTGGCGGATGAATAACTGGCAAAGGTGTGGTACTTCCCCAGGCGGCCCCCTGCAAAAGACGTCTACTACTACAAAATATAAATCGGTTCAGCGGCATAAGCGTGAAGAGGTAACAGACAGACAAACAGACACACTTTCGCATTTATAATTTAAGTATGGATACGGATTGTAAAATTTGTTACAAAGAACATTTTTTGTAAGTTTGTGACTCCATGGCCCCTAATCTCTTCGGCGTTTATACTTAGTACAGGAAATTTCGTTGCCAAATAAAACACAAGAGTGGTTTAAATCTGCTTTATTAAATTTGAAGAAAGCATTATACCTAATTAAGCTACCTCAAAAGACGTATCCAGTCTAAAAACTAACATAGATAGAACGTAGTTAGTTCAGCTAAAAACTATTTATTAGTACCTATCTTAATGCTTAGATTTTCCGTTTAATATTCTATTATTTAATTACTAAAACCTAAATAAAAACTAAATCAAATATAAAGAACATTATCCGTATTTCTTATGCCCATGGAGTGTTCAAGGAACTAGAAAACCTAACATACACATAGAAAATCTAGATTAAATCAATAACCTATACTGTGCTTTATTTTCCCTGCCATAAACTACGTCTTATCTTAGTTTAACATCAATAAATTCAAAACGCTTATGCTAAGTATCATGCGAATCTTTATATATTAAAATTATAATAATTAGTGTAATTCACATAAATTTTAATAATAGATATAATTTATGTGTTATGTATTACATACACAACAAAATATTAAGAATTTAGGTTGCCTTAACCTATCTAAATTTCTTAGGGCTTATATTAAAACTACACAAATATATGACCCTATCATATTTTAGCTTAGAATAATACCTAGAAGACATTTGAAAAATGGGTTTATTAATTATTAAGTTAATTATTATAAAATATTATGTTCTTAGGATAGATATATATATAATAGGTACAGATATTATAATATTATTATGGTACTTTTTTTATAATATTTGTAAATGCAAAGCTACCTTGAAATTAGCAATCTTTGTATAAAATGAATTTTTCCAACCTGAAGCCTACGGGTAAATTATTCTATAGGTATATTATAAACTAAATTAGACATTCATATGTAATTATGATGCGTTAGGAATAATTTGGCAAACAGATGATACGGTGACACACTTTAAAATTAAATAAAATACTAAATATACTAAAACTAAAAATATCCTATTATAATTAAAAATTATCATCAGAAATCTGAAATCAGAAATGAAATTCTTACTTAAATAGTTATTAGTAATTTTTAACTTAACACTATTTAAAACTAACTTAAATTACCTATATACATACCTGGTATGTCTGTCTGTCATGAAAATAACTAAACATAAAAATACCTAAGATATCTAAAATTTAAAAATAAACGTTGTTACTAATTAGTTTTTTAATGAAAGTTAAATAAAAATAACTTTTAAATATTACAAGGGATATATAAAATAGTATAGATAATGATACAAGTCACCTCGACTTATAAGAAGGCAAAACTGACTTGAAATAGTCAAGTATGACTTGAAACACGAGCTTGACTTTGAAACAATCTAGTTAGATTTATCATTCAATCTAAACATTTACCTAAAATATTTTTAGAAAAACCAATTGGGTCTGGCAGAAGAAGCATGAAAGTAAAATGAATGCTGTGGAAATGAGAAGTTTGAGAAGTGTGACTAGAGTGACCTTGATGGACAAAGTGAGGAACAGTGTGATAAGGGAACGCTGTGGCGTGTTAGAAGATATAGTGACAAAGATAGAGAAAGGATTGCTTATATGGTTCGGACATGTGGAGACGATGGACGAAAGGAGATTGACAAAGGAGTTTTATAAGGCTAGTATGAATGGTCAAGTCGGTTTCATGAACCTTACATGAACAAGTTGATGTTATCTTAAAGAAAGGTCAGGTCAAAAGTACCAACAACCGACGAGCATGCATGAAGAATGTGATGAAAGTGAAAGAAGCGAAAGTTGTATGTCAGGATGTGGAAAGAAATAGTCTCTGCCTACCCCAACGGGAACAAGGCGTGACTGTATGTATGTAAATTGGATTATCTTGACACCTATTTTTCCTTGAAACTACATTTGACTTGTCGAACAAGTATGACTTTGAACAAACCAACTTTGACTTGGAAATATTTATTACTTAAAACAAGAGTGACATAAAAAATCTAGTTTTACTTGGAAATGAATTTGAGTTGTCAAAACTAGTTTGACTTGAAACAATCTAGTATGAATTGAAAATGGCTGAAATCAATGCCACTTACCTGACCAAACAATTACGAAAAATGCCTAGAACTCCATGCAAAAACAAAAATAACTCCATCATCATTATCAGCCTATTTTCGCCACTTCTTGACAAAGACCTCCCTTCATTCATTCATTCATTCATTCTCTACCAGGTTTCCTTAATAAAAGGTGCATCTACTGGTAAAACTGGACAACTTGCAAAAAAAAGAATTGCTCGCGAAAAATAAATCTAATTCGTATACAAATTAACCAATCAGCTGATTCATTATACAATAGGCTACTTGACAACATTAAAAATATTATACTTTGAATGGTGCATAGTGCACAGTGCACGTTGCAAGTGGTCTTTGGTGACATAATGTTTTTTTTCTTTGATGCTTAGCAACACACGGCAACATATTGGCGTCAACTGAACTGTGACGTCACGTGCCCGACGCTATTACACAAACCGTGTTTTTGGCGCACTTTTGAGAATTTAAACTTAGGACATTGATTTTTATTGTAAATACTTATTAAATTTCGGAAATATCAATGTAGTGTACATAATATATACCCAAGAATAATTTAAACTGGTTTTCAAAGTGTCAAATAGCCTATTGTTTTTATAAGAAGCTTGCCATTATTTCTTTTAAAAAGTAAAGTTGTTCAGTATGGCGGGCGGCGGGTAAATGCTTCCCTTAATATGATTTTACCTTTTAATACCTGCCCTATCAGGACACGGGAGTGTATTTCTTTCCCCTTTTTTTCTCTTTCGCAGTATCTGCTGTCTTTTTCAGACTAATTATTTATTTTCCACTAGGAACTACACGAAAACTACAATATGTAACAAAAATGAGAGACTTGTGAATGAGCAAAAAAAATGGAACGTCACATTTTTTTCCCAGAATTCATTGACCAGTGATTGACAGGTTAGTCTTAAGGCGCGGCACAGGTGACCGTGGAAATCTATCCTTAGGAATAATTGGGACCCAATAAAAGTAATATTTATTATTCTGTGGACATACTTGCGACCAACGATTAGTGCCTTCTCATATTTGCGAGCAACGAGCATGACGCGGAAAACACTTTTTCTACGAAAGAATGCAAAAAGTTACCGCTTCTTACCTTATGTGTATCGAATCTGCATTACATGACCTTCTATATATTTCCCATTGTAAGTTTCTGTTGTGGGAGTTAAGAAAATAAATATTTTTGTAAGTTTTTGAATTTCTAATGGAAAAATCCAATAACACTTTGTCTGACCTGGGGATCGAACCCGGGCCCTCATGGTCGGCAGTCAATCTTGCGCCCACTACACCACCGAGGCACTTCGATTAGAGCAACAAATAAAACAGGTTTTTTTTATGATAGTAACAAGACGAGCAAATCAGGTGCCTGATGGTAAGCATCATGATTGCCCATATCAGACACAGTGTCACCCAGCATTTTAAATTCAAAATTCTGCGCGGCACTGCACTGCGCCTGTCACCCTGAGATATTAGTTGTTGAAACTGGTCATGCCCAGTAATTTCGCTAGTAACATTGCCCTTCATACCGGAACCCAGTAATGTTTGCACATTACTGCTTGGAGGATGAATAACTGTCAAAGGTGTGATACTTCCCCAGGCGGCCCCCTGCAAAAGAGCCCTATCACTACTAAAAAGGTTAATTTTCATCGGGTAAAACCGCATGATACAGCTAGTATTAAAAAGGATACGGAAACATCTATCAGCTTGCATTCTATTGGCGAATGTGACCACAGCACAACCAGGAGTGGTCAATTGTATGGACACCACTTGACCACACTCCGCCATCTTACCACACAGAAGGTGGAATGTTGTTGATGGCGGAAGCTGTAAAGATAACGAGTGTAAATATGCAAATATAAAATGGCTGTGGATGTGACATTTTCGGATATGTAAACTTTTGGAAACACGTTATTCGGAAAATGTGCGTCCGGGACCGTGTAGTACAGCCCTATATTAGTAACTTTGCAAAAATACATTGGACCCTAGGAATAACTTCACAAGCATTGATTGGCTGATGAACTTCACGAATGCTGATTCTTGTTCCAGCGTTCAGCGAGGTAACATCTCGTGGAGCGGTGTCGTACTAACATTAGTCGCCCTTACAGCGGAATCAGAGTCTATTTCCTGATAATGTTGTGTAGACGAGAAAGACGTGTCGATATATGAATGGTGTCACTAACTAAAATAATACCTAATAGCATTTCCTCTTTGCATGCAATTTTGTGGGTGGGAGGGCGGTGCACTGTGCATGTTTTTGACACTAAAAATCGAAAAACAAAAAAAAATTCTGTTCCAGAGGGCTCTGATTGGTGAAAATCGCTATCAGAAGTCGTACTCAATTGGTAAGGATAAGTTGCTATTTTTGTCGCGAAGGAACACTAACTCAAAATGTCAAGCACTTTTCATAGGAAAATCTCTTCCACACCTCCTTTCCGTATTTGCTCTGTGCCTGTAACTGTGTATTAAAAAAGTACTTACATTACTCAAATGCAACTGGACGGGTTCATTTCCCGTACTCCAAGACATTTGCTCCTGCATTGATCCCATAGGACCTTGCATTGGTCCCATATAGCTTTGATTCGGTCCCATGTGACCTTGGTTTGGTCCCATAGGGCCTTGCATTGGTCCCATAGGGCCTTGCATTGGTCCCATTGGGCCTTGCATTCGTCCCATAGGGCCTTGCATTGGTCCCACAGGTCCCATTGGACCCATATTCCCCTGCATCGGTCCCATGGGCCTGACAGGCCCCGGGCCACTCCAACCTGAAGCCTGATTCGGGCCAAAAGGCCTCGGTCCAAAATTGTTTCTCGGTTGAAAGTTTTGCTTCGGTGATCTGATGGGATTCGGCGTTATTAACTTTTGAATGGGTTTGGCAGTTGGTGTAACTGTTGCCTTAGCTGGAGTCACATTTGTTTTGGTCGTTGTAACCGTGGCTCCTGTATTTGTATTACTCGAAGTAGGCATTACATAGTTAAAATCCTCCACACTTTTCACTGTGAAGGTGGACTCTTCGTTACTTTCACTTTGATCATTGGGCATTTTGAAGGCTGCTTTGTTAATAGACGAGCTCTTGTTGGTGACGAATCTGTAGTAGTGTCTGGTTATGTTTCGCAAAGGTTTGCCGTATGCGCCAAGCCCTTGGCCAATGTTGGTGAGGCCTTTTGGTAGAAGGATCGTATCTACGGGACTGCGATCCATTACCAGTTTCAGTTTTTGTCCGTAGAATGTTTGTCCGTTTAGCATTGATACCGCCTGTAATGTAAATACTACTAATATTATATAGGTAAATGCGAAAGTTTGTGAGGATGGATGGATGGATGTTTGCTACTCTCTCACGCCAAAACTACTGAACCGATTGGGCTGAAATTCGATTTGTAGATAGTTTAGACCCTGAAATAACGCATAAGGTACTTTTTTCTAAATATTCTCACGGGAACAATGTCTACCCGGCTGATACCACGGGTAGCCGCTAGTAACATAATAATAAAAATAGAAGAACATGATATAGAGGGTGAAACCGCAAGTCACATCTAATCCTACATAATGAAAATTCAGGCTTCTAGTGTTATCCACATCGAAGTTATATGGGGTCGAAAATGGCCTGAACTGCTTCGAAAAATGGATGTTACGTGCCACTTGTTTGCTCGACTTGACGGGGGCACTGCCGTACCCCCAGATAATGAATATGATCGGTGAACATACCTGAACAGCTTCCAAAGGGTGACTGTACATAACGTTGGCGTATTTGGGCGTAGTGTTGAAAACTGAGCACATCAGTACCGTACCAGCCATGTCTAATATATCCCTTAGTTCCGATCTGTCACATCTAAACTGTAAAATATTTTTTAAGCTTAGTTTACTCAAAAGTCAAGCAGATATGTACCCAGTACCTACAGTAGGTACTTACTAGGAATGTTGCGCAGCTTCGGCTTCGGCTCCGAAAAGTGGGGGACGTCTGATTGATATTACACTTAATTTTTCGATAAAATTTGTTCGATACTTTTATATCGGACGGATAGAGGTAGACTTTTTCATGAACACGACATCATCACATCATCATCTGAAAAATGTCCACTGCTGAACATAGGCCTTCCCATAGAACGCCATAAACTATTTATATGGGGGAATTTTGTTGTAATCAGCACGCTTGTTCTGTGGCTTGGTGCAGCAGTAGTTGGAATACTTGATGCTGGAGAGTGCTGCTGCCCACTCTCCTGCAATATGTCCCTCTGCCGGGTCTCACGGCTCCTACCAGATGAGAAAGGGGAAGGGGCCCTGTTATATAGCTGGGAACCACACAGCTTATTTTTCATGAAAAAATTGAAAATGAACTAAAAAAGGAAAGGTCAAGTCAAAAGTATTCACAATCCACGAGCATTGAGCATGTAGGTTTAAAGAATATAATGAAAGTGGAAGAAGAGAAAGTCGTCTGTCAGGACCTTTGCACAAGAACAAGGCTGCATTGTATGCATGATTAAACAAAGAAGAAAGAAAGAAAATCATTTATTGAGACACAGTTCATACAAAATAGTTTAGAGAACGACATTATGACGTACTTAATAAAAACAAAGTATGTCCCAATACGTTTCCTATCCAATCCAATCATATAAACAACTGATCCTGAACAGCAACATTATCAGACTTTTTAAGCAAGAGGAATGAAAAATAGTATTATTACTTACATTTGAGACGTGTATCCACTTATCGAGTGGTGGACTGATGTCTAAGCTTTTGAGAAATGCATGTTTCAATCCATACAATCCTTCGGGGTCTATTTCCCATACATCCAAATCTGGTCGCCACGGCTTACTGAAAATAAACATAACATAAACATCACAGTAGGAACCCAGGAGAGCCAGGTGCTGGGTATAGGATTAGTCTGATACAGTTTAAGGCCACAGAACAGATAATAATCAGTATATATAATAAAACCTAAATGACTCACTGACTGACATGCAACGCAGAGCCCAAACCACTGATCCTAGAGACTTGAAATTTGGAATGTAAGTTCTTTTCGTTGTCTGGACGTGTGCTAAGAAAGGATTTTTGAAAATTCACATTGTAAGGGGTCCAAAAAGGGCGTCAAAGTTTTGATATAAATGTCCCATACTTCACAATTGCGAGCGGGGTGAGCCGCGGGAATATGTTCGGCTTTAAATCCGGAGTCCCTGGATTGAATCTCACCATGTGGACTTTTCGCCTGGACGCTACCATGTACCGAGAGAGATTTGGTTGTCCGCCACCGAGACATGCACTGACGAAGATAACGCCTCATCGAATCAGCGTCTACATTTTTAAAAAGTTCCGTTTCAACTTTTTATTGTCGAGCTATTTATCTCAACCTCAGAAATTATTAGTTTTTGGTGATTGTTAGTTACTCATCTCATTGTAACACGTCATAACAAATCCAAGTTACATAATTAGGATTATTCTTCGAACATTACAGTTTGACAGCCTCAATGGCTCAGATGGTAGTAACCCTGCTTTCTATGCTGCAGGCCCCGGGTTCAATCCCCGGCCAGGTCAAACATTTGTGTGAACATGTCTGTTTGATCTGTATCTGGGTGTTATAAGCTTATATAAGTATATATATCAGTAATCTGGTTACCATAGTACAGGCTTCTAGCCTAGTTTGGGACCAGATGACCATGTGTGGAAGTTGTCCCATGTTAATATTATGATAATTTTAATGTTATAACTTACGTTGGTTTTTGTTCCTCTGGTTCAACGACAGATGGCGCCGGTGGGAGCAAGGATTCAGGAGGTGTCTCATTCTCAGGAGCTGTATCATCAAACTCCAAACTGACGACTGGAATTAATGATTGTATGTAGACAATCATTCTAACACCCGTATTCAAGAACTTAGGCGTGGCAAGAGCGTGCCGCGGTACAGACCGGCGATGCGCCAGAAAAGAGTTTGCCACGTTATAAAGTTCAGCGCATTTTAACCCAGCGAGCATGTGGCAGGGTATGACATACCCAAGGTGGCACAAAAGTATTAATATTTGAAGTTGCAACACATTCGCTCTGAGTAGATTTTTTTTATATATATGTAACTAAACAGGCGTTTGACCCCAATCTCACCTGCTGGTAAGTGATGATGCGGCCCAAGTTGGAGCACGCTTGTTCAGTAAATACCTATTCACTCTTGATTTGAACATACCCACGTTATAGTTTTCGGGAAAAACGGACGACGGCAGCGTGTTCCATTGCTTCGTCATTCTCATGATGAATGATGAGGCAAATCGCTTTGTGCGAGCTGTTGGTAAATCTACCAAATAGTGGTGACGTTTTACCGTTTGTCTCGAGGTTCGGTAAAAGAAGGGCGATGGTGGAATCAACTCATGCAATTCAATGGCGCATTCTTCGTGATGTATGTGTAGCTGGACTAAGGGAAACGCGGGAGGTGATAGTGGCGTGATCTTTGTGCAGTACGACGTGCAAGTCGTGATATACGTGCGCCATTAAAACTAACTTCGCAAAATGGCGGGTAACAGCTTGCTAAACATAAATCATGAACTTTATGCTGGCTCAAAACGTCGCATCGCCCGGCTACATCTCTAGCGGCGAGGGGAACGAGGCGCCCAACCTGCGCCGACGCCGGTCAACGGACACACATCAAGAAACACGGATCGGTTAAGCACGCGTTCTTTTTCGTGCAATAAACGCCAGTCCTAATATACAGTCCGCTATTTCATTTAAGACCACAGAAATATCTTACAATGCCTATCTAAATAAAAGAATTTGAGTTTTTCCTAAACAGTACCAACAAAATATTACGGCTTAGTAGCTGTGTCCTACGGTTTCACCGGCGTAGTATTCGTTTCCATTGGAATATCGGAATAAAAAGTACCCTATGGTTTATTCTAAGGTCTTAACTATCTATATACCCAATTTCAGCCCAATCAGTTCAGTAGTTCTGGCATGTTACAGAGTTACAAACATCCATCCATCCATCCTTACAAGCTTTCGCATTTATAATACTAGCTGTGCCCCGCGGTTTCACCCGCGTAGACATCGTTCCCGTGGGTATATCGGGATAAAAACTACCTTATGTGTTATTCCAGGGTTTAAGCTACCTGCATACCAAATTTCAGCCCAATCTGTTCAGTAATTTTGACGTGAAAGAGTTCAAACATCCATCTAACCAAAACCGCGCTAGATGGCGCTGGAGGTGAGTTAGAACTCGCCAGCGTTTTGTTCACCTGTTAAAAACGTAAATTTTTTACATATTACTGAAATTTGAGATTTATAATATTCCTAGGATAATAAGGATTATGTACTTACCACTCATTTCCAAAATGAGTTTAGTTCCATTTATTTCTTTGTTAGTTAATTTATTCATAGCCTCCTTGCATTCTTGTTCTGTTTGATATGACAATCTGATCGCTCCCATGTCTGTTTTTTCATCTTTTAACATCTCTATTTCATCCACGGGGCCACACTAAAATAAATATATAATATATTAGTAAAAACTTGGATATAAATCAACCCCAAATATAAGTTAACATAACATAACATCATTCCTTTTTTCCAAAGGGGTAGGCAAGTTAGGACTCAGTCCCAAAGTAAGTACACCCACGTTTCACCTGCAATGTTTTTGGCCCCTTGTAATAGGGGGCAAGGCTGTTGCCATCTACCAGGCACAGTTCCAGCACAGTGTACACTAAGAACAGTAAATCATCTTCATAGAAATAGGTCGCTGCCGGTTTGAATGTGTCCGTGCGTACACGGCGCCCGGTACGCTGCGGCACATTATCATAATCTGTGGAGGACTCGGGTGGCGACAGTGTGTGCCGTGATGCCGTGGGTGTTATCACGCGTTCATGTACGCTGCACCTCGCTCACATTCGCCTGTTCTCACCGGACACTTCATTTAGCGCAGTTATTTAGCGCAGTTTTATATAAAAAATTGTTTTGCTCATAATAAGCAAATAATATTCACCAAAATTAATAGTGACAACCCTAAGTGCCAATGCAAGAGCCGACCGGCCTTAAATTTTTTTTCTTGGTTAATCTGTGATCAGTTTCAAACTATAAGCGCATTTGCTGTGATTGCTGTTGTTGATTGAGGCTCGGACTCATTAGTTCCTGTTCCTCCCTGTAGTAGGCCATCATACTGCACCCCATAGTTGCTTCGTTTAGACGCTCAGTTGAATTACTAGTAGGTATAGTTATACATA
Organism: Hemistola chrysoprasaria; assembly: GCA_947063395.1. Lineage (NCBI taxonomy): Eukaryota > Metazoa > Arthropoda > Insecta > Lepidoptera > Geometridae > Hemistola > Hemistola chrysoprasaria. The sequence goes on from OX346725.1 coordinate 2,575,163, forward strand.
TGGTATAGCTCAAGGCCCACTACACCAATGAGACAGTATTAATATACTGTCTCATATAACATGCTAATGCATGTTATAATGCAAGCCGCTTAAAACCAGGCTAGATGGACATTCTATGGCTGAGATAATGATGATGATGAATAATATAGATATAGCAAAATATAACAAACATACCTCAGTGTCAATATAGTTCTTGATATCCATAAAGCTCCAGTTATTCGGCAGATTTGTTACAGTAAGACAATATTCAATATCATCTTCAATACCAACAGTTTCAGGCGAATTCACCGGTTCCAACCCTGCATCAACAGTAACTGCTTCTTTCTGTTGTTGAACTAGCTTCCGTTTTTTCGCCCGATTCCTTATCAATGGTCTTTTCCGTTTCCTTCTAGATTTCGCCTCTTTTATTTGAGAGTCATTGTTAACTGATGTTTCAGTTTCGCCTTTTGTAATATTCGGTGATTTTTCAGTATTTTTGTCATTTTCAGATTCGGGTTTTGCAGAATTGTCCAATTTTTCAGTGATTTCAGTTTTCACTAATGGTGATTCGGTTTTTGCATCTCCGTTGCCATTTTGTGTTGTGTTTTCTGAAGTGGATTTTTCTTCTTCCTTTATATTTTCAACTTTAACTTCACCATCTTCGGTTTTCATTTCTAATGTTATATCAGGCTCTTGTTTTACACATTCCGTTACATTTTCGTTTTTTACATTTACGTCTTTGTTCAAGGATGTATTAGGATCTCCATTGTCAGACTGTTCCGTCTTAACCACAGTTTCCTCTGTGCTTTCTGTCTTGATATTTTCACTTACTGAGTCTGCAATTAAAAGGTTCATCACTTTAGAGAGAAAATTCAAAACATTTATAAAAACTACTTAAGAGTGTACATGGCCTTCTGAGAATTTGACACAATCCTATGAAAAATTTACCAAATCGATGTTTTGTATTCACATCTTTCCTCCGAATATAATTAATCATTTCTTTAAATTTATATTCTGATATTTTTATAGTGAAGTAACTTATGTCCCTGTCATTTAATTTTTTCTTATAAACCCTTGGTTTTTTCATTGTGAACTTCCAAAAATCACACTTTTACTCGTGTGATTGGATATTCACTACAAAAAAATGTATTTTATAAACAAAAATAACCTATTTGATATATGTATATCCTGATATTTTAAAGTTGAAGTAAAGTATGTCCCTATCATTTTATTTTTGTTTATAGTTTTGATATTTCGACGCAGTTGCATGCGCCATGATCAGAGAAGAACTAATGCTTACAACCATGATACTTTTAAATAGTATATTTAAGCATTCAGTCTCTTTTTTCTATCAAACCTCTCGATAGCACCCATGTATGTCATTGTTGCTTACGATCATTATATTACTACATATTATTAATATGAATCTAATCCATCAGAACTAAAATTGAGCTTCATTGCTAGATTTGTATGTATGACCATGACTTAAACCCATCGTGTAATGGAAGCTGTTGTCATGACTTGGACATGAGACCCGAATTTGATGTGTTTGCAGATGGCTGGCAGACGATCTTGTCAGTATGCCTGGAGTTCTGTGAGACGATGTGTGTTTTTTTTTAATGATAATGATATATTTATGCAAACAATATAATATATTTATTCACTTTTGTTACATATTATATATATATATACATAACATGTTTTTTAAGTTTATAATTTTTTTTTTCGAAATTATTGGAACTTCGGTAGTGTTATTGGGCAACCGTTCTGTCGAAGTAGAAATAAATAAATGACAGATTATAATACTAATATGGTTGTGATAGTGGACAGCTTTATAATGGATGCATACATAAAAAGAAATATTTTAGCCACCTGCTTACTACAATATAACTTCACAACTAAAGAACTGAAATAGAATAGATTTATATAACATTAATAGATATTCCTAATGCCAACAAAACTGGGATTTTGAGGTTATCTTAATCGGATTAAACAATATTTTTAATTGAGTTTGTTTTCTATATGTATACGTAATTTGAAAACAGTTTCCGTAGTCATAGTACAGAATTATTGTTCATAATAATAAAAATATAGATATTTAAAAGTACAAACATTGAAATTCGTGACCGGGAACTGGGGAATATATTAATATTCCCCAGTTCCCGGTTCCAGTTATCATTAGATAGTCAATCGTTATTTACCTTTCATTTTCAAGTGTTGGGCAGAAATCGTTTTACTTTTTAATCAATAACATAACATCAACAAATCACAAAATTAGAATACTCGGAATATACTCCAAATATTAATTTCAAAAGTAAAGTAAGTAAAGTGTTTTATGTTTTTATTTAAAAAAAAGTATGTATTCCTTGTATATGTGTTCTGTGATGTACTCTGTGGTTTATATGAGAGGTTTATATTAAATTTTATATTTAATAGTATCAGCCGCAGACAGTGCTGCCAACACAGATCCATACGACAGGCGACGGGCAGTAAAAGTCGCTACTGCGTAAAATTATCGAACTCACAGATCGAACTGCGCTCGCCAACCCGCCTGCGTAGCGTTGCGAGAATTGCCAAAACCCCCCTATTGAGGAGGCCTATTTCCAGCAGTGGCCTCACAACGGCAAATGTAATGATAATGACTGGGGTGGGCACAACATAAGCAGTGGATATGAATGTATAAATCTAATTTCGGTAATCGAGTAGGTGATGTCCTCTCGAGTTGATGTCCCCTTGAAATAAAAAAAGCCTCAACTAATGTCACTTGTCACTGTAATTTTACAAATATTACTGTTGTCTACTTTAAAAGTATCTAGGTATTGACGTGAGGAATATCTTTAAATATCAAAATTTATACACTTTTGAAACTTGTACGAGATTTTAGTGTTTGAATGATTGCATTGCAAAATACTAAAAAATCCACTAGCCACTAGACGCAATATAATATCACCATTATCAAGAGAGTCCAAACCACCAGTTTTAGAGAAAAATCTATTAAGATGACAACACTGGAGAACACAAAATATGAAAGTAATTTATGAATTGAAAAACTTTTTTTTCTAATTTAATGACGACTAACAGTTGACAGTGACAGCCGTTTTACAGCAGCAGAACTCTGTATTTTTTTTTATCTTTTATAGATCCACACGAATACATTGCCAGTGTCAACTATAATAATAAATAAGTTTAACTCTTGAATATTCAAGTTCTAGTCAAATCGAAGTCATGACGAGTTTAAAACTCGCCCAGTCTAAAAGTCACACCTATAGTAAATTGATGGAAATTAACTAGCGGCTTGTTCGACCTATATTTTTTCGGAGTTGGAGGCGTGTCGAAACAAAGAACCGTTGAAATTCAGTGGTACACTCCAGACAAAGCAGCCACCCCCACCCACAGTCGCCCACTCTGAAACCCCGGCACATGAAAAAGTCAGCAAAGCATCACTGGTAATACATTCGTGTGTAACTAAAATAGATTAAAAATAAATTAATATTTGGCTTTAGTTCCTGTCGTCTGTCACCGAGTCACTCTGTCACTCACTGTTACAACACTTCACTGTTCTCTATTTCACAGCTATAGTATACGCTTGAATCACTCGTGTACCCCTGTCTTTTTGGCTAAACTTAGAATAAGAGACCATTCCATATGCGAGTGTGGTTTAGATTATGGAAATATGGACCATATCTTTTTCTTGCCCAAAACAACAGTTTTCTCTATATTATGATATTATTCCTTCTGATATCCCTCGTTCTGTCTCCTTTAAATTCCTCTCACCGTTTATTAGACTATTGTGTAGATATATTAAAGTTGATAAAATAAAATTATAAGTATAAACTTAAAACATAATATATTTATGTGTATTCGTAATATGTCTATACCCAATAAATCTATACCCAAAGCTATATGCTTTGGGTATAGACTTTAATAAGTTATATATACTTAGTAAATAGTTTATCAAAGGAGATACGAGTTGTATTTTAATATTTATTGTGTTGTTTATTATTATAGTTTAGTATCAAGTTGTAGAATATGATTCATATCATTTATTCACACACAATATTACATTGTACCTATTTGAAATTTTCATACAAATTAAAACTAGTTATACTAATACATTATACATTCATAATATATGTACATAATTTACAATACAAAATAATAATAATAATAATAAGCACTTAAAATTAAATTAATTTACAAAATTCTTTTGTCATAAATTCGTGACTGTGTAGAAACACCCCTTCTTGCAGTTTAATTTTGAACAGCTTAGGCATCATAATATGATGAATATTATTGTCCTTCATATCCGTAGGCAATACCTTAAACATTTTCACGGCTTGGTAATGAAATGCGTGCTTAGATATATTAAGCTTTGGGTGCAAACCAGACACGAGATCTTTACGCCTCGTACCTACTCTTAATTCTCTCTGCTCTAAGCTTTCATGTTTATATGGATGTTTTATGTTTTACAACATCCATAATTGCTACCAAGTTAAATAGACTAGGAGCCGTTAATATATCCAATTTTTTTTAATTGCGGATTGTATTCAAAATTCAAAAGCACTTATTGGTTAATTTCCTTCGTTTGATGTTCAATCTCCCTACATTATTGACAAAGTTATGGTGAAAAATGGACTTTTCACAAGCCACAAAATAAGAAATATATTAAATTTTTTTTTATTTAAGTTTTGAGCAGTTTTGAGTAGGTCTTTTTAGGGTATTGTGTTCTGTGAGGTCTTTTCATAAAAATTCCGGTATCCGAGTTTCAATTTTCATTTACTCATTTTATTTATTTTGTTCTTTCCCACAATTTGTAAGAAAATATAGAAAACGTCTTGATACTAATAATTTGGTTAGTGTACCTACTAAAAAATCTAAGTAAATAAAAAAAGCCATGTCGGATGACCTGGAAGCTGCCACACTCTACGTAAGGGGCATGAACATGGTAAGTTTTATTCTCAATATAGTTTCAAAGAATCCAAACGTTTATAAAAACACATTTGTGTTTATTTATTTTAATAACCCGTGTCTCAGTCACGAATGTTAAAGAAAGGAGTATCGCATAACTTAAAAGTCGTAGACGTAGGCTTAGGAGTAACAAACTACCGCCCGACAAATTCCCATCTTGTCGTGGCGAGGGAGGGGACAGTTACCCTGGCATCAGGGGGACCACGGTAAACCAAAGAGGAGCCCGAGGTGGTCTTCTGCTCCATTTAGTTTTAGCCTTAGTTAGGTTTAGTTTTAGTCGAGTAGCCGAGTAGGTTGCGGTTCGGAATGCGACTCACCGCAATTGAGGAGGGCCGCTATGCGGTGTAAGACGCATCGTGGCCGAATAGCGTCTATACTATACTATGTAACTGGGCACCCCGCTTGCCCCTTCAGGGAAAAGATGTGCTGAATACATTTATATAATGGTCCTTAAACATACCAGTTTAGTAGCATTAATCTTTCTAGCCAGAAGACGATGTAGAGGATGTGTGGGATGACACAGTGTTAAACAATGCATATGACAGAGCTCTGAAGATTGCTAATGATGAGGTGGCTAAACGCATAGCGATGGAAACAAACACTAAGTCAAAAGATGATAGTGACATGGATGATGGCCAAGGTATCTTGCATAATATTCCTATAATTGTGAGATTTTGAACCTGAGGGGAATTTTATGTAAGGTGGACTCCTTTTACGCACTTAAAGTGACGGGTATACAGGTGACCTTGGAAATTTATCAAGGATTGTGGAGTGACCTCCTTGTCCTGAGGGTCTGTTCACCTTGAAAAGCTACTGCCTCGCATTCTAGGATTAGGAAACTGTTTCTTCAGCCACGAAACAGCCCGCAGGCGGAAAAAGTACCCTGTGTTATTCCAGCCACAGAATCTCATTTTTGGCTTCATAAGAAGCTTAAAGAGGCTTCAAGGGTGGCTAAGAGACAACATCCACTGAAAATAAGTGAAACACGGATCGGCAAGCGCAGCGTAGGACGTCCACCGACAAGGTGGACAGACAAACTAACAAAGGGGGTGACGAGCCGTAAGTGTGGGAAGTGCAAGTTGACCGCACCATGCGGTGGTTTGTGAGCTTGTCCCGAGGCGAGGCAACTATCCCTTTGAAAAGCATAATTTTTTTGGTATAATTTTACTTGGCATAATGATTAAGGCATAATGATAGTTACACATAATAGGTTTGGCACAATGCTTATATTGGCATAATGATCATTCGGAATTACTGTGTTTTGCATAATGTTATGTGTCATAATTTTTTTCGCACAACTTATGTTACGCATATTAGTTGTGCACAATGTAGTTTGGCATAATATTCTTTCCCATAATATCGTTAGGCATAAGTGTTCAATCTATGGACAACTAAATGAAAATCTTTGGACGAGGCCTATGTTCAGCAGTGGCTGTCCTACGGCCGAGATGATGCTGATGATAATGCAGTGATTACCAGTAATACAAAAAACACATTTCCAGAAAAAAAGTCCAAACCTAAGAAGCAGAAGGCGAAGGCTGGCAAATGGAAGGCAGGCATGCCGTGCCGAGCTCTGTATGATGATGATGGTATGGAATATGAGGCATTCCTTGTCAAAACTATCAACGAAGACGAGGGGGTTGTTAAGTTTTTAGGTAAGCATTCTTATGAGCTAAATTTTAGCCTAACTACAAAAATTAATGGGTTTTATTTTTAACTGCTTATCTCTATTTTTAATTCGTATGCAAAATGGATTAGCCTATGGAAGCTTTGATGAAAATTTTAATATGATCACTACAAAAATAATGATTTGCTATAATTGGCCCTTCGCCGGCCGCTGCCGCAGCACTCTCGCTTCGCTCGTTGTGCGCGCGCGTTGTAGTCAGAAGACAAACCTAAACCTAATTACCTAACTTACAGAAATCTGCTTGCCCTGAACTTTTTAGTGGAAACCATTATTTTATAGTTCATTCAATTAATCTTAAAGTGTGAAACAATATTTTTAAAGTATATTAATATATTATGTATATTCCCCGTTTATAATTAATTAAAATTATAATTAAGAAGTTCAACTTGTTTGATTTGAAGAGAATTACAAGATTCGTGAGAAAATCTTTTGACTTCCCATACAAATTTCCTGCAATTCGCATAAATCCTAACTTGTTTTATTTCTTCAGTTTGGTAGATGTAACTACTTAATCTAGTATGACTAATATAAATTTAATCAATTTCAGGCTATGATAATGTACAAAGAGTGTCAATAAGCACCTTAAAGCCTTCATTAGGCAATAAAGAGCGCATGCGCCAAGTTGAAACAGCCCTGAGTGAGAAACCAGACGATGGCTTCGAAAGCCAACCCTCTGAGCACAGCCAAACGACCGTCAGCCCTGTTGGTATGTATTTAAAGTCTTGATTGCATTAATTATATATTATGCTGGGGCCAGCGGGTGTAGGAGAATCCAAAGTTCTATGTACTAACTCTTTAATAAAATTCACATTGCGATAATGTTCTACATCTAACTTATAAATATCTAAATGCGGTGACAACGGTCCGATGCTAGGACCGAAGTGGTGGGTCTTTGAGGGGGAAGCATCGAGGCAGGCGAAACCGGTTGGAACGCAGTGTCGGCGCTTTGTGACGTCAGTTCGAGGCCAAGAGTGAGCTGGCCGTGACGTCAACAGACATAGTAGAGTCGCTGGACATAACAAATTGGTAAACTGAAACAATGTTTGATAATAATATGGGGCAACTTTTCAAATGCGGTTTCTGATTCCAAACAAGTCTAGTAGATTTTGCTATCGTGACCAGAAGACTGACATGCACACTTTTACTAGCATATACAACACACATATAAACAGATACAGATCATACAGATATCATTTAGTTGAGTTAGCTGAAGTTGAACCACAATGGAACCGTGTCGTGAAACTTTCTATTAGGCATCAGGCGCAGAGACTGCATTCGCAACACTGAGATTATACGGGGGTATGAACGGCCAACCCTTCAGCTGAGGGTCGGACAAATGGCTCGCGAGCTAGCCGCGTCGCGCGTTTATAAAAATCTTCTGTGATTTTTGCAAGCAATAACGATCAGTCATTTTAATCTACCACCATCATAATAATCGTATAGGGCAGCTTATTTCGAGGTGTTGGGGTGCAGCCCCACGGACCCAAGTGCTCCTAGGGGAGGGTTATGTTCTTCATCTCCGGCTTGCCTTCACCGGCGGCCGGAGTGAACACTGACGAGGAACAGTCCCCCACCTCTGTCTTGCCTTCATTGGCCGGTCGGAGTCGCGAGAGCCTCGTGCTCGAGGGAGGATGTGAAGCATAAGTGGCGAGTGGGCGAGCGTGATACGACCCGAGAGTAACGCAACGTGTGAGCTGTATAGTCTATATAGTATACTAGCGACCCGCCCCGGCTTCGCACGGGTAGCAGAAGTAGGTATAGTGGACGTTTATCAGGAGTAAATTCGTGATACATTGTATTTTAATAAATATAACCCTAATGGTTTATACGCAGCGCACGCAAATTAATGACTATTTCTGTTACAATGACCAAACCTTAACACATGTTATAATTTATCGTGGGCTATTTTGAAGATATTGATGAGTACTACAAACCCCTAGTACATTACTTTACTCTACCACCAATAGTTTTCACACCGCATGAAAATAATCACTTTTTCGATTATTGTGACTAAACCAAAAAAGATGGATATAATCTATGTATACTGTTTTGTAGGTATTGATAAGTACTACAAACCCCTAGTACATTACTTTACTCTACCACCAATAGTTTTCACACCGCATGAAAAATAATCACTTTTTCGATTATTGTGACTAAACCAAAAAAGATGGATATAATCTATGTATACTGTTTTGTAGGTATTGATAAGTACTACAAACCCCTAGTACATTACTTTACTCTACCACCAATAGTTTTCACACCGCATGAAAAATAATCACTTTTTCGATTATTGTGACTAAACCAAAAAAGATGGATATAATCTATGTATACTGTTTTGTAGGTATTGATAAGTACTACAAACCCCTAGTACATTACTTTACTCTACCACCAATAGTTTTCACACCGCATGAAAAATAATCACTTTTTCGATTATTGTGACTAAACCAAAAAAGATGGATATAATCTATGTATACTGTTTTGTAGGTATTGATAAGTACTACAAACCCCTAGTACATTACTTTACTCTACCACCAATAGTTTTCACACCGCATGAAAAATAATCACTTTTTCGATTATTGTGACTAAACCAAAAAAGATGGATATAATCTATGTATACTGTTTTGTAGGTATTGATAAGTACTACAAACCCCTAGTACATTACTTTACTCTACCACCAATAGTTTTCACACCGCATGAAAAATAATCACTTTTTCGATTATTGTGACTAAACCAAAAAAGATGGATATAATCTATGTATACTGTTTTGTAGGTATTGATAAGTACTACAAACCCCTAGTACATTACTTTACTCTACCACCAATAGTTTTCACACCGCATGAAAAATAATCACTTTTTCGATTATTGTGACTAAACCAAAAAAGATGGATATAATCTATGTATACTGTTTTGTAGGTATTGATAAGTACTACAAACCCCTAGTACATTACTTTACTCTACCACCAATAGTTTTCACACCGCATGAAAAATAATCACTTTTTCGATTATTGTGACTAAACCAAAAAAGATGGATATAATCTATGTATACTGTTTTGTAGGTATTGATAAGTACTACAAACCCCTAGTACATTACTTTACTCTACCACCAATAGTTTTCACACCGCATGAAAAATAATCACTTTTTCGATTATTGTGACTAAACCAAAAAAGATGGATATAATCTATGTATACTGTTTTGTAGGTATTGATAAGTACTACAAACCCCTAGTACATTACTTTACTCTACCACCAATAGTTTTCACACCGCATGAAAAATAATCACTTTTTCGATTATTGTGACTAAACCAAAAAAGATGGATATAATCTATGTATACTGTTTTGTAGGTATTGATAAGTACTACAAACCCCTAGTACATTACTTTACTCTACCACCAATAGTTTTCACACCGCATGAAAATAATCACTTTTTCGATTATTGTGACTAAACCAAAAAAGATGGATATAATCTATGTATACTGTTTTGTAGGTATTGATAAGTACTACAAACCCCTAGTACATTATATTATTCTACCATCAATGCATTTCACAGCGCACGCAAATTTATGAATATGGTAATTATATTATGTAACACCTTGGTTCACAATATTGCAGTTTTCTTACGGATCCCCATTTTTTTTCAAAATCTCATATAGCCTATGGCACTCACACTGAATTAAGCTATCCATAAGTGAAAGAATTTTTAAAATCGGTCCAGTAGTTTCGGAGCCTATTCGTTACAAACAAAAAAACAAAAAAACAAAGTTTCTCTCTTTATAATATTAGTATAGATATAGTATAGTCCAGCCCGGAATGGCACGGGGACAACTTATTTTCCCCGTTTTTTTCTCACTTTCGCGCCCGAACATTGCATATCTGCTGTCTCGTTCTAACCCCCTGGCAATTCGTTTTCCCTGGTCACTGCTTCCGGGGTAGGGACACCTCTCCTATCCTTAACCGCTCCCACCAACGTTGCCTCTCGTCGCCTTTATTCCCTCGTCGAGAGCGGCCATTATGAGGGGTCCGTTTAGTGAGCGGCGAATCATCGCCTGCCGTAATATTTCACCATGAGATTGAAGTGGCAGGTGCCGGAGTCTCCAGCAATAGCCCGGTTACCATACATCTAGAAATCACACCTATAACCCAATCAAGTAGTTTCCATCCATTCACAATAGTCCTTACACATAGCGGAGGCTGTCTTTGAGCTCGTCTACTGTAGATGATTTCAGAAATGGACCCTTGATAGGTGCTATCCATTACCTTTAGATTAAACACTTTAAAGGGCGTCTGCACGTTGGTCTTCGCTAGATATAACCCGTGTTTCGAGCGACATTATAATACAGTACATATTGTTAACAGAAAGGTCAACCAACAGAAAGAAGAGATCTCAAAAGAATAAGAAGAAGAATAACACAAATGTTGTCTCAGACACCAGCGATCTGCCACACATCCCCATGCCCAACTTGGATATGTTTAGAAATGTATGTATTTTTTATGATTTCCTTAATTATGCTGCCTCGGTGGCGTAGTCGCTTGCAAGCGCTATTGCTGATCATGAGGTCCCGGGTTCCATCCCTGGTTCGGGCAGTGTTATTGGATTTTTCTCTATGACAGCCATGCAAAAGGGTCTCTTTAAGGCGCGGTGCTAAGCAAATTTGCGCTCTCGCTCACACGTACCCACATTTTTGAAGATATAAAAAATACTACATTATGTAATTACGTAAAATAAAGAGAACTAGGTTATAGAAAACAACAATACAAAGATTCAATAAAACTTCTAATTTAAAGTGACAAGCGCAGTGTAGTGCCGTGCAGAATTAAGAATTTTAAAACACTGGGTGTCACTGTGCCTGATATGGGCAATCATGATGCTTATCATCAGGCACCTGATTTGCTCGTCTTGTCACTCAATATCATAAAAAAACACATTTACATTCCGTTTTATGTAACGCCGTTTTTCTGACTGTGTTCATCTTTGACATACCAGATCTTTGGGGCCATCCATAAGTTACGCCACACATTAAGGGGGAGGGAGGTTGTCGACGAAGTGTGACATTGTGTGACGAGGTGCGGAGAGGAGTCCTAAATTTTGTGACATCACATTTTTTCAAAGTATAATATTTTATGTCTAAGTATTACAACACTAATTTTGTGTGTCTGGAACGCTGGAACAAGAGTGAGCAAGACACACCGTACGCCCTTCTTTTATTCTTTGAGCGACAATAATATTTATAACGTGTTGCATGTCTGTAATAAGTAACGCCAAATTCAATCAATTTCATATAGGTACCTATATCTAAATGTAAAATTGCAAAATATGTGACATCACACTAGGTAGTAGGGGTCTCACATTCCACTTACTGGGGAAATCACAATGAGTGCAGACAGACGAAACTGGCGCTTCCAGAAATAAACTGTCGGCTCACAAAGGCGCTGTTACACCTGAGTAAGCCCCATCTTCGAACGGTCACAGGCGCCATTACAGGTCACGGACTTTTTAACAAACATCTGTTTTAGGTGTTACAGACAGCCCTCTATGCCGAGCGTGCATGGAAGCGGAGGAGACAGCTGCTCATGTCCTTCTCGAGTGTACAGGAGTAGCAGCATACCGGGCACAGTACCTCGGAACTCCGAGGTCGCGAGCCGAGATTGTCAGCAACCTGAAAGGGCTGCTGAAATTCTTCGGAGAGCTAGGGTGGCTCGAGTGAAGAATCACACCCCACCCACACGCAAAATAGGCGCATTGTCGTCGAGTTGCGGAGAACTGCCTGCGTATTTGACTTGACTTGAGGGGTCTCACAAATGTGACCAGCTGTGACAGGGACGGGGGAGGGGTCAAAAAAATCATGTATTCGTGTGACGTAATTTATGGATGGCCCGTTTGTTTCATATTCCTTCCAGATGAGCACCTCAATGACAATGCCAATGCCCCCTCCTCCTCCACTGAGCCAACTGAACACTCTGTGTCGGACCGACGGAGAGGAACAAGCCATCTCCGACATGTTGCTGAGCTGGTACATGACCGGATACTATACTGGACTATATCAGGGCATGAAGAGGTAAAGATGAATTTATTAACTTTAAATTGTAGTGGTAGGCCTATTTTGCAGGGGCCAGCCTGGGGAAGTACCTCACCTTTGCCAGTTATTCATCCGCCAAGTGCAATGTGCAAACATTACCGTGTTCCGGTCTGAAGGACAATGTTAATCATAATCATCAGAATTCAGTTACCAGCGAAATTATTGGGCGTGACGAGTTTAACAACTAATATCTTACTTATATTTAAGTTATTTATATTTATCCAGTTTTACTACAAAAGATACGTTTTAAAATTGCAAATAGGTATTTATCTGAATTATTGAATTCTGTTCTTTTTTTTATGATAGTAACAACGTGCAATTCAGGTGCCTGATGGTAAGCATCATGATCATCATCATGACCCATAGTTTTATAAAAAAATTCTAAATTCTGCGCGGCACTGCACTGCGCCTGACCCTGAGATATTAGTTGTTGAAACTCGTCATGCCCAATAATTTTGCTAGTTACACCGGAGACCGGAATTTAGTAATTTTTACAATAACATTAAAGAATGTTCTCTTTCTTTACAGGCAAAATCAGAATGGCAAAAGCAACTAAATTTTAAATATTGTTTAAAAAACAAAGTATTAATTTACACTCAGACTTACATTGGTAAATTTCTATATTTTTTTCCCCTAAATATTGATAAATAATGTTTAAAATTGTGGCCTTAGTCGCGGAAGACTACCCAAAGGTCGCATACTTTTAAAGAAATAAATAAAAATTGTAATACTAATTCATTATTTTATTTTAAACTAACCGTGCCCCGCGGTTACACCCGCGTACACGTGCGTCTTCGTTCCCGCGGGAATATCGGGTTAAAAGTACCTTATGTGTTATTCCAGGGTCTTAACTACGTACTGAATTTCAGCCCAATTGGTTCAGTAGTTTTGGCGTGAAAAAGTAGCAAATATCCATCCATCCATCTATCCTCACAAACTTTCGATATATAGTGTGTGGAAGTTGTCCCATATTATTATTATTATATTAGTGCTTGTTATCATCCTAGCACCTATTTTAAGAGGATGAGACACCTTTTAGCAATTTGATACAATCTTTAAAAAAGTCTTAATCGATGTTTCGTATATTCTTTTTCCTCCAAATATAATTAACCCATATATATTTTGGGTGAAGTAAGCTATGTCCGTAGTATTTTGTTTTATTTTAAAAAGGCAGCGACCGGATGTAAGTAAGTGTAGTTAAATAATTTTAAATTTGAGCATATTTCCAACATTTATTGTCGTTATTCGGAATGAGACACTAGTTATCTAGGTTTCTAATTATATTTCAATCCAAAATAAAAGAACTTTGGACTAAGATATTATGATAAAAATCTAAAATATAGGTATTTTCAAATATAAAACCAAATTATAAGTATTTTACACTAAAATATAATTAGCAACCTAGATAACTAGTCTCATTCCGTATAACGTCATTAAATGTTGTAAATATGCTCTGATTTCAAATGATTTAACTATTATCGTTTATGGGGATTCTCCGATCGCCGCTCCGTTAATTATTTTCTAGTGAATGTCTAAAAATCCCGGTTATATACGTCTGATATAAAATAAAACTAAAAGCGCTGTATTTTTAAAACTTTTTATTTTAGTCTCACATAAACTAGCAATAAAAATGTTGAATTAATAAAATAAAAATAAATAAAAAATATGCCTCCTGATTTGTGTATAAATCTATGTACAAATATACATTTTTCATTTTGATATTATTGGGACTGGTTTTTTTTTAGGTTCTCAAGTATTTTAATTTATTTTTTTATCTGGTGGGTTTCGACAAAAACTTAAAATTATAATTGGTTGACTTTTTAAAATTAAGTACATACCTATATTACCTTTTGTTTAAGTTTTACATATTCGTATAAGTTAATTCAAAAATTCGTTAGTGACTAATTTCAACTGTCGCTTTTAATCAAAATGCCATATTATATTCTTTTAATTTGTTAAAATTTTAGTGCTTTTTATGCATAAATATATTGATGATTATACCCACAGATAGTTTTTATATAAAAAGTCAGTAAATTAAAGTAAACTTTAATAAACACTTCACTTTTTAGGACAAACAAGAAAGCAAACTGAATTTTAATATACGGCAGTGATTTAGAAATTCACAATAACAAATTTTACTAAGTGGAATCGATACATTTGAGATTTTTTCAAGAAGTACAAATAATTAGTTAAAATTAAGACTTAAAATTAATCAAACATGGCAATATTATGTTTCGAACCGAAACAATAGACTAAAAAACAATATTTACACATACATAATATTATACAAAAAGAAATCATAAGAAATCTACTCTCAAAGGGTGTCAAGTTAAAAGTGTTATTTACCTTTTAGTTGTAATTTAAAAAATGTTTTTAATTATACAGATGGACGACATTTTTCTAGAATAAGACAGAAGGTCTTCTAAAACTAATATTTTTAAAGGTACTCGAGTGCTGGTTTAAAATAACAAAAGAGTATTTTTACGCGTCTGTTCGCCGAATCGAGTAAGTAATGCGTTGTCTCTATCGCACATTTTCATACAAAAGACAAGGACAAAACATTGAGTATTTTTCTAACTAGGTAAGCTTGACCGTTTGTCAAGAATTAAAGGGCGAAATCCTATTGGACCAACAGTTTATCTCTGACGAATGAATCGCAATCAAATTTCTCGGTACTAGCTGATCTCGGCGAACAGCTCATAGCAGTATGATCGAGGCACTTTAGACCTATACCTTTCGACAATTCTTATTGTAATAAAAATTGTAATAAAAAGTATTCATTGAAGTTTAATTAATTGAAGGCACAATTTTCGTCCTAAAAGCGCTTGATATAAACAGTTTATTTCTAAACGTCATCAAACGACTCGGATGCCACGATACTCTAGAATTAAAGGTCATAGCTCATTATAATCATCAGGCACCCGATCCACACCACTAAATATTATTTAATATGTGGCCTCGCTCGGATAGTGTAGTGAATTCATATCCATAAAGTACCAAATACAAAGAACACTATGAGCACGAGCTGAGGCGGCGGTGGTCGGGCACAAAATTACAAATGTACAGAAAAGAGAAGTCAAGCTACATAGAACTCGCGTTCGAACAACGCACACATAGACATCGCTCACGGACACGATATCTCGGAACGGTCGGGAACAGTGTGAGCGCGAGTGCCATTCGCTTGCCATCTTGGTTGGTTTTTATTGGTTATTGGTATTATTTCCGTTCTTCCTGTTTATTCACAGCAAAAAATCAAACAACTAGATAAGAGTGCAACTACCACGATAATTTTTAGCATAAGAAGGCCTTGGGACTCTCCGCTGAAGCTACAAGCTGGGGCGTCCGTCTTGACGGTACAATTTCTATGGGCTAGACAGAGAGAACAGATAGAGATACGCGATAGAAAAAGAGGCAGCTTGTCAGTTAATAATAACGATAATTAGGCGCTGTGCAACCTGAATTGCACTCATTGCATCAGAGTTAGAGTCGCTATTTATTTATATACTTTGTGGAGTGTCCCTTCTGTCCCTTTTAGTATACAGTGGCATAAGCCACAGATAACCTAGCGCGAACGCCGAACATAGGTATGAAAAGTGAGGTACATACATGAACATGACTTTCTGTACACTTATTATTTTGTGGGTCGGGTGACGGTTGGCTCTAATAAGCTATGACCTTTGATTACAATTTTTAAACAAGTGTGCTCAGTTCATGGGTATCGTGGCTGAGGTCGATGGTGGCGGGAGGGACTCCGGCGCCGGGAGTGGCCGCGCCCTCACCGGGTGGGGTACTTGTGGGCGGCCTGGAAAATAGGAGTATAATTGATTAATTGATTGAATTTGGCGTTACTTTCGGAACTCCATTTACACAAAATTGCATCCAAAGAGGAAATGCTTTTAGGTATTATTTCACTTTTTGTAGTGGTAAGCCTCTTGCAGCGGCCAGCCTGGGGAAGTACCACACCTTTGCGAGTTATTCATCCGCCAAGCAGTAATATGCAAACAATACTGTGTTCCGGTCTGAAGGGCAATGTTACCAGCGAAATTACTGGGCATGATGAGATACAACAACTCATATCTCCGGCTAACCGGCGCAGTGCAGTTCCGCGCAGAATTTAGAATTTTAAAACACTGGGTGGCACTGTGTCTGGTATGGGCAATCGTGATGCTTACCATCAGGCACCTGATTTGCTCGTCATGTCACTCACTAACATAAAAAAAGAACTTAAAGTATTTAAAAAATAACTCACCTAATAATATAAGGTCCCTGTTGCAACAGCGTAATGGGATGCGTGAACGGCGCCCCCTGCATACTATGAAAGCTAAGATTCCCGCCTACCCCCGTATTATTCAAATGTCCATTCCCATTCAAAACGTTACTAGCGTTCAATGAAGCGTTCAAATCGGAACGCAATGCCTTGACGAGGTTGGTTTTTTCCTTCTGCCACACGAAGACGTTGTGGACCATCGCACAACCGCAGAATATGATGCCGACACCAATGAAGACTGATGTGACGATGGCTGGGGTTGAGTGGAACTGCATGAACGTGTACAGAATTATACCTGGAAGAAGAAAAATGAGGAGCTGTAAGAGAAATGTTATGGTAAGTTAACAAACCTATCTTATTTAAATTTATTTATTGATTTGATAGATTTTCGCGATCAAGTCTTAATATATATTATGGGAGCGCCGTGGAGTTACCGGCTTTAGAATAGTGCTCCACCCTCTCTACCCGTGGTTGCCGTAAGAGCCGGCTATGGGTAATGGAAACACGCAATGTGGATACGTAAATTCTTAAAATTATCGTAGATAAATGCCTAATATATTAAAAACTATCGCTTTCACGCACTTATCTGTTGTTATTCGGTTAGCTCTTTACCTAACACTGGCATCACGCGGTCGGCTCACAGTTGCCATGCAACTAACCACATAGTCGGGTAATATCTTGCGGCGGTACCAGGCTCGCGGCTTGGAACTGATTTTTGCACGAATGGTTCTCTTTGGTATCCTTACTCTGAGTTTACCGGACTCCCTTTACGCGCGATACACAAAATAGTGTGTTTTATAGAAAAATAAAAATTAGAGATGAGACTGACCTGTCAAGAACACCGGTATCGATATGAAGAACCCTCCAACTGCGCATACCCTGGTTATCGAAGACTTTTGAAGGTATTTGTTTGTACTGAAAATAAAGGAGATAATTTATTTATTTATTATATTATCTTTTAATCTTTACAACAGCAGTAATGGTGAAGTATTAACATAACATCGGACTTTTTCCCACAGGTATAGCCAGAGGATCCAGTCCCATAGTAGGTACACCCACATTTTGCCAGTCCAGTAATGTTTTAGTCCCATATAATAGGAGGCGAGCTTATTGCCATCTACCCGGCACAGTTCTAGACTCCAGCCTGTCACTGAGAAAATTCCTAATGGAAAAATCCAATAACACTTTTAGTCTGCCTTGAGGCTCGAACCCGGGACCTAGTGATCGGCAAAGCGCTTGAGAGTCACTACGCCACCGAGGCAGTTAGTAATAAAATATTAGGTTAAAAAAAAAAAAAAACTATTATATGCTCAGTGGTTAAAAAAATATCAAACAGAAAAAGTACACAGGTTATGAACATTAAAATTTAGTGGGTGTGCATAATTATGGTGTTGCCAACTTTTAACAAAGTTCCCACTGCTTTACCAGAGGCATGACTTGACTGGACGAGTTGCAATAGTTACTGTTGTTATGATTTCGAGAATTAGAAAATAGTAAAAAGTAGATACTTTACACTACCGTGTGGCGCCATGTAAGTATAATTAGGTGAAAATAATAATATTTCGCGAAAGCAGTGTTTAAAGAATTTCCATTTCGCCAAGCCAACTTTCCTTTGTGTAACAATTTTATAATTAATCAAAAATTAACATAATCAGGCTTCTGACTTGAAACAGGAACTTTAATAATAATATTTATCATTAACATACATAGCTTAGTAGTTTTCTCTTTTACGATGAGTTAAGACGGATTGTAAATCCATACGTCCCAGATTCGACGTTTTCGGAAGTTTCACTCTAAAATTAACTTGATCTCGATTAAAATCGGCCTAATCCTCCGAGCCGAGATAATAATTTAATAACGTTGGGTATTGATATCGATTTTGTAACTCGATATCGGAACAGGTTTCGTCGGCCACGTAACGGATTCACCTGTTCGCCAAGTGCAAAGTGTAACCCTGATGAATTAAAACCTCTTACGTGTAACCGTCATGCCGTATTTGGTTTTTTATTTATTTAACAATTCGCGGCGCATTGTGCCAGTATCCTTTGTTAGTGCTAATTATTGTACATTACATGTTATTGACATTGGTCCTTGTCGTGTATTATATTTAGGTTGCTATTATAAGTTATAAGTTTAGGTTGCTATATCGATTGTTTTTGTTAGTGATGTAACCAACCGGTATGAGACCATACAAGTTTGAGAATTAATGGTCAATGACATCATTGTTGTAATAATAGTGAATTTAATATATGATTAGGTACATTATACATAGACTAAAGACATGAAGACATGCTATAGTTTACAAACAAATATAAGTACATCATATTGAATGGCTTGTCAAACGCCCGAGTACATTGTAGTAAGTAGGTATATAGCATAGTAGTAGCATATAGTAGGTATACATAGCAAGTTTTAATGGCCAACGGAAGAACTTTAATATGTACTTAAACCTCTAATGTGACAAAAAATGGCGGTTTATTTAATTATGTAGGTACATATTATTAGGTAAGCCAAACATGGGTTGCCATGCATAAAATTATAAACAGATGCAATGTCAACGGTTTTCTCACGTGCCATCAACGGTGCGTCACGCGTGGCTAGCTACGAGGGAAACAATAACCTGATACTGGTCACCCCACGCACTGTGTTACCAGGTTACAGGTTGTTACCATAAACTGCAATTATATGCGTAATAATTAGTGGAGTGCCTTCAAATGTTCATTGAAGGTTAAGTAATGTGAAACAAGTTACTTCTAGGCTACATAATGGAGCTGTTTGAAATGTTCTGGCTATATTAATAATTATCATTAAAATAAACTTCCTCTTTTTAATACGGCGCGAAACACGTGTACAAAGTAGATAGGTATCTTACTCTCTTATGGTACCATCTCCTATTTCCGAAGGTCGGCATTCATCATGGCTATCCTGATTTTTGAGCCTTGAAGTTCGTCTTCTTCCAGATTTTCTGGGGCCTGGTATTAATTAGCTGGAGGAGTTCATATTTTTCGTTTTGCTTGATTGGTATATTTTTAGTTATTATTAACTAGTTTGAAAACTATATAAGTAGGTAGATATCCAATTGGTAGATTGATGGTTAGTCACCATAGGTAATTAATTGATGACTAATCACCAATCTACCAATAAGTTATGTACCTACTAACAAACGACCTTAGTAGGTACCTATTAACATCAGAATTTGAATGAGAACCCATTTAATCGTTAAACGGTCAATGCTTACTGTTTTTTTCACAAAAAAAACTACAAGAATGCCACAAAATGAGATAAGGTTATCTCAACTGAACTTTTGCGTCTTGCCGCCATTTTCTCTACGTCAGCTGAGTGAACCGGTCGCCGGTACCTTTCTACAAATTCCTAAAGACAGGTATACACAGCATACGCTAAGCTACGGCAATCGTGAACATTCCACTCTGATAGTTTGTTTTGTGCGCAATCCGTGATGCGAAGATACTGCGCGTCAGCGTTAATACGCGGTTTGGTTAGCCGGTGCAGCGTTGAGATGAAATTTTCATAGAATTTATGAAAAATACTTACTCCTTAAAATAAAAGGCGTGATGTTATGATTAATGATAAAAACCAATAATTTTGCCTTTAAGTAAAGTCAGATATAAAACTGTAAATCTTATTTATTTTTACTGTTTTTATGCTATATCTGCGTATAATATCATGTATGAAACTTTACAAGCTTGCAGGACATGCTCTTTTGAGAAAGTAGCGTATTTAAGTTCCGATTATTAAAAAATCTTATATTGTCATCTGAAATGTAAAATAATATTTTATTTAATTAACAGTAATTTAATATTTTTTGCATGTGGCAACATTTTTTTTTGCAGTTGCCTAATAGCTTCATAATTTACGGGAAATATTTGACGCTTTAGCGCCATCATTTATGATTATTTAACTTTTCGTCTTGTTAAGTTATCGTTTGTCATAAGTTGTAGTTACTCTAAATGTCCTACTTATGCAATGGAGTGAGAGTGCAATGGAGGAGTGTAATCTAGTAATCACCTTTACTCATGATATTTTATTGTAATTAGATTATACCTACTCTGTTTTGTTTACCTTTTTTAATAAAATAAAATGGAACCGCCTTATCGTGCACCCAATATCCTATTTGCTTTCCTCGCAGTAGGCTTTCAGGGCAATTGCATGTTTCAGTACCGTATTCATACACGCCGTATTTTCTTACGCTACATACATCAATAGCATAAATAGTAACTGTTTGAATAGGCGGAACTTTGTAGTGTTAAAAGAACAAAGATAATTTATGTCTCTGCGTACCTATATAGGTATAATCAATATGTAGGTGCAGACGTTTCTCCTAATTTATTCCCGCCTGGATAGTGTATCTTTACAGTCTAAAGAAATCTCTTTTATCATAAAACATGTTCGTAAAGCCCAGTTTAATAGTAAAATAATAAACTAAATTAAAAAAATGTTAGGTTGGTATAAGTAAGCACCTATTATAAAAAAACCTGCTAAACCATTCCAATGGCAGTCCTATTAAAATAAATAGGCGCTAAGGGCAATATGTACTTATTATAAAACCATCTATAAGTATATTATATTTTACCGCTCAGTGACTAATACCTAGTTCAGCTCAGTGTTAATATTTAATAAAATTATAAAAAATTAAATGTTGTTTTCAAATGCCACACGGATTGTTATCAAAGCACACCATAGAATCGATTAGTTCTATAACCAATATTTGATAACATACTAGGTACTTATTGTATTTTATTTTGCCTTCGCTTATTGATTTTATCCGTTAGACAAAGGTCATAATGATTAATCATTCTTCCTGTTTCTTTTTATAAGTACTTACCTAGGTATAAAATTAAATTTTAATTAATTGGAAGTAAGGTTCTCCTATTTCGCACAAAATTGACTATTAGAGAAACGGTCGTGAAAGTAAAATTAAGAATGATGCCAGTTATAAAAAAAGTCCCATATAAACAAGGAAAATAAAAAAAAGTGAAATGCGAAGACATCTTGTTTCGGAGATTAATATTCAGATATTTTATCAGATGTAGAATAAGTAAATCAGCTTGAAGTGAAAACAAAAAATTGAGGTGTCGAATCAAAGTGTAGTGGAATTTCGCAAAAAATCTCATAATACATAGACACACACACAACAATGTTAGAAGGTATAGAATTAGAGGTAGCTTCTACCTGCTATTCTGTTATTCATTGAAGAACCGTCAGTAAGCACCGCATAAATGCAAAATTTCGTAAATGCTAAATAGATTTTTATTTGGAAATAATTACGATAAGTATTTTACCAGAATCTATATTATCTATATTACCAGAATTTAGCGAAAAAAAAAAACAAAAACAACCATAATATAACATAGATTAAGTTAAATAAAAATAAGAAGTTTTTTTTTTTTTTTTTTAATTTATTGAAAATAAAGAAAAGGGCTTTGTCGCTGTGCGACCACATCGCCCAATACAAAAATGTTATAAAAAATTCATATTATCTACTTAAGTCTAAATAATCTATATACAAACGATACAATTTTTTACATTTATCAGATACAGGGTAGGAAAGAATACTATTTATAAGACCAACTTCGAGCGATCGACATCCAAACACTGACCTACGGTCTTGTACGTTCCGGACACACTCCAACAGAACATGTTGTATATCCTCAACAGTACCACATACTTCACAGTTGGGAGATGGGACTTTTTTCATCAAAAATGCGAACTTGTTTGTGGGAATGTGACCGGAGCGAAGTCTAAGAGCAGCTGTTAACATAGCACGGTCTAGACCTGATTGATCTATCCAAGGAAATCGCGTAATTTTAGGTTGAATGGTCCGATACCAGATACCCTTTTCTTTCGATCTCTTATCAAAATATTCTTGCCATAGCTCAAAACATTGATTTCTTATAAAACTAACTACATCGGTATATAATAGGGAAACTGTGTATGGAATACCATCTGTGCAGGCTTGCTTAGCTAATAAGTCTACTTTGTCATTCTCCTGGAGTTCAATATGCGAAGGGATCCATTGCAGATAAATTATTTTACGTTTCGTGTGTAAATTTAAAATTGATTGCAATATTGTATAGGCTATCGGTAATCCTCGCACATGCGAGGTTGATCGAGCTATATGCTGTAGCGCACTTTTTGAGTCACACAGAATAACAAATTTATCAAATTCTATAGTGTCTAGGTAGGCGAGAGCTTCCGAGATGGCAATCATCTCAAGATGCATGATTGATATATTACAGTCTATTTTAAATTTAACAGAAGTACCTAGATATGGGTCTAAATATGCTGAAATAAGAAGTTAAATTTTAGTCAGAAGTAGGATTCAAAAAGCAATAAAACTCATTTTAGATCAGTTACAGGAAAGGAGACATTATCTTTACGAAACTTTTTTGTGAGTGCACTATGCCAGTGCATGTGAAATGTAAACATTCGATGACACAATTTTGAAAGTAAACCTTGCATTTCCTCTCGCTTTTAAAGAGAGAAAGGGACGAGAAACGTGATTTAAAATAGTTTTTATTTGCGCTGCCCGCAATACGAAAAAGGAAATTTAACTAAGTGCAATGTTACAAAATTTAAATCGGAATTTGTTAGGATCATTGTTCAGTGCTCTTTACCAACGTATTTCTTGTGACTGATAAACCGTAAACATCCCCTAAGGTTCTTTCTTCAAAATGGTGGAACAATGGAGGTAGTACCCATAGACTAGAGGATTATTTAATTGTAACAGAAAATGATTGTGTCTACAACGAACTACCAGTAGGTAGTATAGTGTACAAATAACTGAGCATCACTCTAAATTTTGAAGTCAGAATTTGAAGTTCCTAGTTCCTAAACAATGAACAATACGAGTTGATGCAAGAAATTTGACACTTCAAGCCTGGCTAATATTATAACAGGTTGCTATTATTGTCCGGATAAATAATAGAATAATAGAGGCAGGTCACCTTTATTCTTTACACTTTCAGGTTGCGCTTGCACACTGCGCATTTTCCTTGTAACATAATCGCTAGTTTCTTCTATGCTTTTACTGCAACTTGCATCGTTATAAGTTCGTTATAGGGCGGCAAATAGTAAATTGTTACACAAGGCTGGTAAAGATACCCATTGTATTATACGAGGTAGTTTTGCATACATATGTATGCCTTAACAATTTATTTTTATATATAATGTTATAATCTTCAAAAGATTCCATACAAAAATGTCGGGGTCAGTCGCATAAGCATGACCAAACCGCGATAGGTTAGCCGGTTAGGTTAGACGAACTAGATCTCCCACGCGTTTCCCTCCTCAAACATTCCGCATTCCTGCAGTCCATCCTGTTTAACTTGGCAAGTAGGAAGGAATTGGAATTAAGTATTTGTGCCTAAGAACTTGCGGCTTTTGCGACGAGCGCTTAGACAGTTCAGGGGATAGAGGATAGATAGTATGTTCGCGAATTTGTTAAAGAAAAACATTCTCGAGAGACCACAAAGGAGGTGTTGGTTTCAGGGCCACGGCGACCTCACATTATAATATTGGTTAGGCTGCAATATAATATTTTTTAGCATCGCCATTAATTATAATAAATTAAGAAAATCTTACTAAAATCGGAACGCGCGTTGCCATTAAAAAATACTCGGTAGGGTAGGGGGTACCTTAGTATATTCATATCAAATTATAAGTTAATCGGCGATAGTAAGAGGGCTACATATTTGAGGGTAACATACACAGTGCTGCATATTTAAGTGTCTAAGTAGCTGAAGAACGAAGCAATGACGCAAGCATCTTGGATGCTATGCCATCTGGTGTTGTGTTTTGGAGCACTTGGATTTTCTATAAGCTGGCATGTCACCTTGTGAATATTCGAAGTATTCTAAATATATACATATGAATTTTAAGTTATTAGATAAGGTAGATAGCTGTAGGAGTGTCTGTTCTTTTATTTTTCAATAGAGGTATTCCATTAAAATAGCTGCCCAAAAAAATAACTTAGACACAAGAACAGATATCAAACATTGTCACTGTAAATGATGGTGTAACGTGGCCTTAACAAGTCGATTAGCAGGTAGGTTTTACTTTGTTGATTGTTGTAAAATCATGTTTACAATGTAATTTGGGGGACCTATTACCTACTTAGCACATTTCGATGTTCTCGATTGCATCATAAGATATTTTACACGACAGGGTCTTGGTAAATACCAATCGGTCAATAGAATGACCAGTCAATGAAATGCCAATAAAAAAGTCCAGCGACCGAGCCTGGTAATTTTGCAAAAAGAAAACATTTATCGAACCATCAAAAACATTATTCCAATACCCTATCGAGGACAATATTACCTATCGTCGCGATTGTTACCCCGGTCACTCACATGCGTAAAAATATTCGTACATTGTACAAATTTTTGCACGCATGTGAGGGCAGTCAGATATACTATTCGCAAACTCAGCGGATATTCGAATGGGTTCGCAAACTCACTATGGAAACCCGTTTGCATTTGATAGATAGATAAACACTTTATTGGTACACCACAAACAAGAAGATCTAAAAACTAATAACAATTCATAATAACTAGTGTAACAATGGGCGGTCTTATCGCTAAGATATATAAAGTACTCTGTGAGCACAACTGGTTGCCCGAATGTGTAGGAGACTACGCGAAGGTTCGAGGTTCGTGCCCTTTGATGTGCGTCAAAAAACCGACACAACTTGGAAAAGCACGAATGCAGCGAAAACTTTGCATAACTATTTGCGAATGTCGTCCTACACTTGTGGGTTCGCGTATTCGTACGCATGTGAGTGACCGGCATTATACCAATTAATTACAGTACTCGTTTTATCTTGGCGAATCTGGACATAGGCTCTGCGAACTTTAGCGTATGTAATATCGTGAAGAAAACTGTAATTCCCAGATAAACAAATAGGTATACGAACTTATGTACATAAGTTGTTAATTTTTCAGTTCAGTTATAATAATAACAGGTTCCTCATGATGGCCCGAACGCATAGAGCCGGTAAATTCAATTGGAAACAATTGCCTGTCGTGACAAACGTGGTGAGAAATTCCTTACTTAGCACAGTACCTTACAAAAATATTATTGTTCTTGAATACGGGGGTTAGACTACCGGATACGAAGTTTTATGTGCTATCCGAAACGGTAGTGCTCAGGCGAAAAGTCTGCACACTAAGTTGAACACAGGGACTTCGGATTTAAACCTCAATGTACAAAGTTAGAAAAGACCTCTCTCTCTCTCTATCCTCTCGCTCGTGTAGACAGTCCCTTAAGCTCGGTCATTCGACACCTAAGACTGAAGCCTGTAAAGTGGTCGAGAGTCCGAAATCCGGTAACACCAGTCTCAAGGAAGTAAGTCCGGATATTGCCGGATGTGTGCGGTTTACGGATAATACGATTTAGTAGACTTTTCGAACGGTCACGTGGCGAAAATAATCGTAGTCTGGCTGGTTCTTTTAATGGAAATAAATATCAAAATCAGAAAAAAAACAATTGTACTAGGTACCTATGCTATCTGCTAATTACTTATAATGAAATAAGTATTTACACAAATACAGTCACGCCTTATTCCCGTTTTTAGGGTTCCGTACCTCAAAAGGAAAAAAGGAACCCTTATAGGATCACTTCGTTGTCCTTCTGTGTGTTTGTCCGTCTGTCAAGAGAATGCGCACCTTTTTTCTCAGAAACGCGTTGAAACTCATATCAACAACTCATGTCCACGGTCCCTTGCTGCTGTAAAAAAACCAAACTAAATCAACGCAATTAAAAGATACTGCCATTTTATTGCGCAACGGGCTAAAAACCTTCAGAGTACTTCCCGTTGACCCAGCATCACAAAATTTGGCAAGAAGCCAGATCTTATATCACAAATATAGGAAAATCTTTTAAAACCGTAAAACTTTACAAAAAAAATTGTGATTATTATCTACTAACATGTTTGCGATATATGTATGTATGGATTATGGAACTCTTTATTGGTATCACAATTGGTACAGAAAACAATAAAATCAAATATTAAAACTAGAAAATGTGTAACAATTGGCGGCCTTAGTGCTCAGAGCGATCTCTCATATAATTTGACTCCAAGCGGGATCACTTGGACCTTTTTATACCACATTCAAAATTATTGGCGTTGGTCCCGTTGGGGTAGGCAAAGACAAACTATTTCTCTCCATTACAACTAAATTAAATAATATCCTGTCATTACAACTAAATAAAATATCTAGTTTTAAAGCCATTACACACGTTCTATAATGTGACTAGTGTGAACCAAGCGGCTTCGCCCGCTCGTAATCACGAAATATGGCAGTTATGTACTAAAACTTTGACACCCTTTTTGGACCCCTTACAATGTAAATTTTCAAAAATCCTTTCTTAGCGTCCAGAAAACGAAAAGAACCTGCATTCCAAGTTTCAAGTCTCTAGCATCAGTGGCTCTACATTGCATGTCAGTCAGTGAGACATTTAGGATTTTATAATATACCTATATAGTGATACATTGCTTAAAAACAAACTTTTAAATTGACCTTTAAATACCTGCCCGGAATTAAAGACTGTTAATTATTATGTAGGTATCTGTCCTTGATAAATGATCTTCGTAGCAGAATAGCAGCTATTTAATTTAGCAATGCAAATCTGTTAGCCAAATCAAGTTTATCAGTTCATTTCATTATCGTAATAACATTCTCATTAGTATAATTTATATTCTGAGCGTATATGGTTTGGTCTTGATTTATCAGATTATTGTTCAGATTGCGTTCACACGTGCCTACCGCGAAGCGCGGACAATTCCGTCTCGCCGCACAGAATAAGTAAATCGTATTGCGCTTCCTGAGTGTGTCACTTTTTGCCAAAGGCACTCCGTGTTTCGGACTTTGGATGGCACGGCATTAACTGGGAACCCGTCTGGTCAAATTGGAAGCTCTGTTGGAATCTCGGTGACTTGAAAGGCACCGTACAGTAAGTTGTCCATACAACCTATTATACCTTTTTTCAACAAAGGCAACTTGCCTTGTAAGAAAAAGAGTATTAAGTTGTAATATTGTTGTTATAATATAAAAGAATATAAAAGATTTAATCCCTGTGAGTTTCTTGCATGTTCTTCTCGCAGAGACCGCACTTAAATTATCTGCCAATACCCAGTCAGGATAATAATACCAGTTATACTTATTGTCCTATTATGAATTGACTCGAGCAGTGTAAATAGGTACTCGATAATAGTACCTACAGTTCTACAATCTTGGACAGTCCGTACCTACACAGGGGGCGGGCGATATCGCGGAGTTTCAGCGCGTCCGCCCCGTACGTGTGAAAGCTCTATATCTGGCTACTATTAGATTAGTTAAGTACCTCTACTTACTAAAAATATTTTTGGTATAAAATCCCAAAGAACACATGTTCAAAAATCAAAACGTACTTTGTCTAAGCGTTCCAAAATAAACCACATCTCACTCATGTAATCTAAAGCAACTTGTTAACCTCTTTTATGAAGTTATGAGTTACAAGCCGTTCACACATGTCGAGTACCTATTTATAGAATGTATCTATACTTTTGTGTAAATGAATCATTGTATTGATCACTACACACGACCACTAATTCCTTGTTGGATAATGATGATTTCGAGTGACGCCGGAGTACTTAGCGTTAGAAAAAAACAGGTGAGTAGGTAGGACGATTGGTATCTTAACTAGGTACCTAACTATTAGTACTTACATATTTATAACTCGCTGTCACCCGCGACTTCGTACGGATTTTTTTTATACGGAACCCTTCTACCTACATCTTATAACATCAGCCTATCAGAATTTTTGTAGTGGTAGGCCTCTTTTGCTGGGGGCCGCCTGGGGAAGTACCACACCTTAGCCAGTTATTCATCCGCCAAGCAGTACCTAATGTGCAAACATTACTGTGTTCCGGTTTGAAGGGCAATGTTACCAGCGAAATTACTGGGCATGACGAGATTCAACAACTGATATCTCAGGGTGACAGGCGCAGTGCAGTGCCGCGCAGAATTTTAATTTTCATAACACTGAGTGGCACTGTGTCTGATATGGGCAATCATGATGCTTACCATCAGGCACTTGATTTGCTCGTCTTGTCACTCACTATTGTAGGGTTATTTTATAATGCGTGTATGGGGGCATACACGTTGTCAGTTTGGCCGAGTGTAGGGTTGATGTTATTTTGTGACGCGCATGCTACGGATTCTGTGAACGTTTTGGTGGTTTTATGGAAAGTATTAATGGCAACGTGTGATTTCACGGAGATCTATGGCATGTGCGAGGGCGCGATGGCAACACAGGGAGGTGGATGCCAGCGCGACAGATGATTGTAGAGCGAGATGGAAGATGGTGGGCTTGGAATAAATCATGTAAAATATGCTGAAGTGTTCGAGTATTATTTAATGGAAAAGGCACGCCAACACTATCATAAAAAAAAAACAGAATCTGCCAGTGAAAGTCTCATCAAAATCGGTCCAGCCGTTTCGAAGCTTAGAGGGACCAAACAGACAGTTTGAACTCTTGCCATGGGACCAACGAGGCACTAATATTAATGGCGAGTACATAATCCACAGACAGACATAAACTTCTTAAATCGTATAAGTATTTTTGTATATTCTTAGATATTCATATTATATCGTATATATAAGTACTTACTTTCATATATAGTAAAAAAACTGTATTTTTAATTACAAACTGTCACTCCATTTTTAATTATTTAAAGTAAGATACCTATCTAACTATAGATTTTCTCGGTAGCCAAAATTCAGTAAAATTATAATAATCTTGCGGTTCTATTAAACCAAAACAGGCAAATCCCAATTCTCAGAACCGAATAGGTAGCAACGATGAAGTAAAAAGTAACATATAACATTCCTACACGAATCGTATTTAAAGTTTAAATCTTTCATACCTAAATAGTGGGGAACAAATTGGTTTCTTTTCGGAGAAGATGATTTACTCTTAGCTTTTACCGGATGTGATCAGATGCTCCGAAGTTTAAAGTTTGACCTTGCCCAAGGACAAGAAATACTCGTAGACGCATTCCTCGCACGCATCGTTACTTTTTTCAATGAACTGGGAGATCTTTCTTTTTTTTTAACTTTGAATAGGATGGCGCGGCACGGTTCTATTGTATGTTTGAAGAAAGCCTTCTTGAGACTTAGGTAACGAGGATTCTCAAGCGATGTGAGGGTAGTAGGTAGGTAGCTACTTTGCAAAGTCTACTTTATCAAGTTTTTAAAGTTCTCTACTTAGTTATAAATCCTGATTACCTAATCATCATCATCATAATCGTTGGAAGTCTTCTGTGGATCTAAAAACTTTAAGCCGACTTTTATGGCAACCACGAATATAGAATGTTTAGTAGATACTGTTTAATAGCTGGTAGGTACTACCACGGCGCGGTAATGACACATCCTAATTACATTTTCAAGATAATAAGGACTAAGGAATTTCGTTTCAGCATGTAATTAATTACACTATCAAATGCAGTACCTAGCTAGGTAAGTAAGTACTTATCATCATCATCATCTCAGCCGTTAGTAATCCTCTACTGAACATAGGTCTCCCCCAAAAAGGGGGGTTATGCCAATACTCGACACGCTTAGCAGGCGGGTTGTCGAGCGCAGTTCGACGGTTTTTTTGCAGAGGACGCTACTGCCCGTTCTCTGGATCTGTTACCCTTAGCCTGCTCTTACGGCAACCGCGGGTAGAGAGGGTGGATCACTATTCTAAAGTCAGGAACTCTACGACGAAGTATTTATAAATATGTATAACAATAGAATAATATGAAACAAAACAAAATATGCAAAACAATAATCAACAATCCCAGGCATGAAAAATTAAATAGAAAAACTACAAACAGAAACTTTACACTGACCTATGCGGGAATGCTGACGATTCGGACACAAAATATTCGGAAACTGTGTCCGAATTTATGCTCTATTGTCTATAGTTTATCTTCGATCTTTATTAATTTGAGCGAGGGCGCTAATTCGCTAATATCTATAGTGACCCTTGTGTGTTTTGACACATTCATTCCTATTATAACGGACGGTTAGTTCTGATTTTCGCCACTTTCATTATATCGTAGACGTGTACGTTCTACACTCTACACATTCTACAATAAAAATGCAGCATGCCAGTGAATAACACCTTATTCGCCACTCAAAAAAAGTTTGATCAATCGAATTCCAGTCATCGATTTTACCACGTGGAATAAACTAAAATAGATTTTACTACGCTTGTAATACAAGTTGAAATCGAAGGGCTCTGATGGTGATATGATAAAACCGGTTGAATATTTGCCGTGTGACCTCGCGACTTGCTCATTCAAAAGCTCAGACCTATAGACTGACACTCCCATGTTTAAGGTGCATAATATAGTCTTTAGCATTAAAAGATGTCCATCACAAAAAATTTAACCTAATTTAAGAGGCCTCTGCCTCTTAAAGAATCTGAGTACGAAAACAAAATCGCCTATAATGTGGCGTTGTGCGGAGGTCAGCAAATTTTTATTGGATCGTTTGACTTCAACATCTATCTCATTTTGTAATGGTAAGCCTCTTTTGCAGGGGGCCGCCTGGGGAAGTACCACACTTTTGCCAGTTATTCATCCTCCGCTAAGCAGTAATGTGCAAACATTACTGTGTTCCGGTATGAAGGGCAATGTTACCAGCGAAATTACTGGGCATGATGAGATTCAACAACTCATAATATCTCAGGGTGACAGGCGCAGTGCAGTGCCGCGCAGAATTTAGAATATTAAAACACTGGGTGGCATTGTGTCTGATATGGGCAATCATGATGCTTACCATCAGTCACCTGATTTGCTCGTCTTGTCATTCACTATCATAAAAAAAACTATGTCTTGTCATGTGCAAATATTGAATTTAAACCCCTCGTTTTCACCATACATGCATTTTACAAATTTTCTCATGTAAAAATTGGTAAAATACATGTATAGAAGAAAAATGATAAGAGGCGGGCCGATGCAGTATGACTGCACAACTTTGGTAAAAGCATACCGCGTCTCTAGGTTGAGTTGTTGGGAGGTGCATCATTTCCAGTTACTAGTCGAACCACGTTTTAAATGTCTATGTTGTAAATGCGGGCAAAGATAAAGAAAACAAATGAAGATGACGTCCTGAATGCTACAACTTTTGTATGGCGGTGGTGTTGCTTTCAAATGGAAAAACTTTACGACTTTTCACACGAAAAATTACAACAAGTCTTACCAACAGGTAGAACTTTAGAATATTGATAAATGGAAACACTTCTGCGAATATCCGAAACCTACGCTACGATTCACAATCCTTCGTAAAAATAATTATTATTTGAATTTATAAAGAAGGAGTTTCCCAATTACACAGCTCGATCCAATTCATGTGAGGATCATGTAGAAAATCCAGATTGCCAAGATTTATCAAAATTTAAAAATGTAAAGTGTAGAATGTATTCCCAAGGCTCAAGTCCCACGCGGACACAAAAGTAGGACGTACCTATTCCTCTTAATTCTCACGATCAAGGTCCCTTTCTTCACGTTACGTTGTTTGTTCTCGACAAAAGATTTTGTTCTTATTTGATTCTCGTGTGAAAAAGTCTCCCGCCGATTTTAACGACTGGTTTTTTACAACTTTTTTGATATTACGTGCTTATGAAATTTAAATACGATCCAAATCGCATATTGCACTTTACACTGGATAATAATAAGTGGATAACTGGTTTTGTTTGGTAAACAGCTACAAAATCGATACAGCCAAAATATCGATTGAATATTATTGGACATCACGATTAAACACTAGTAAAACCGATTGCTGTGAATATTCCAATACATATTTTGTCAGAAAGGATAATGTTTCTAGTTCTAGCAGTCTAGCATAAAGAGCAGTTAGTTGTAAAGGGTATTTCTAGAATTTTTTTCGAATTTCTAGTACACCTAAATATTTTATTAAGTAGTAATTAGCTTATATATTTTTGCGTCATTCCCTTTCAAAGACTCACCATTCAAAGGAGTTCGCTTATATATCCGTATTGCAGCTTAATCTTAGCATAAAATACTTTTGGATTTTGGTGAACTCTTGTAAAATTCTTGTCTTAGGACCTTATTTATTTAAAAATAATTTAGCACAAAGCTAGGACTAACTTTATGCTAGTGTAGCTAGTGTAGACTATACGAAGTTAGGTATACATCATTCTATTGCATTATTATGCACGTCCATATTATCTTATGTTAACAAGTCGTAATTTTTGGAGACATCGCTCAAGCATTCCGAGTTCGGAGCTGCATCAAAGATTTGTTTATGGGTTGTCCCTACGCCTCTCCCATACAAATTACTCATTAAACTATCCATTAACTCTGATCGCGTATGAGTTTAAAATATTTTAACACTCTTTACTTTGTAATTTAGTAGTTGTAAACAAGAATTAAATTTGAATAACCCTAAAGCTTTTAAATGTTTATTATCATGATATCGGTCACTATTACTTTAATATTATTGAAATCACTGAAACAAAACTTCATAATTTAAGAAATTACGAACGAAATGTAAATAAACAACACTAAAGTCGGATTTACAAATATTTTTATCCAAAAATCAATGGTGTTTCCTAGGGAACCATACTGGAGCCTATTTTATTTGTAATCTACTGTAACAGTTTGCAAGATTGTTTTTTGTTTAACTACACTATTATATTGGATTCAATGTTCTGAAGAACGTTCTCCTGCCTTTCAGTTTACTATAAGCTCTAGGCTTAGATAGAAAACAGGTTTAACGCAATTACACTTAAGGTATTCTTGAGAAATCATTTTAGTTAAGAATCCTGTGGTCTTCGATGCATCTTTATATATAGAAAACTAGTTAATGTAGTCTTAGAATCTATCAGTTGATCTACCAGTCTTGGATAGGGCAGGGTAGTTTAATAGCCCTTTTTCTAAACGGTCTTGTTACTCCCTACAATGTCATTATGAGTTATTAGTGTCTGACTTTATCTTTATAGGAAATATTTTAAATATGCACTACACACTAAACAAGAAAACGTGTAGGACAAGGCCTGGCTAAAAGATTTTTTTCAAAATACCGATTACCAGATGACCGGTGAGTCAATTGGATTCAATTCTTACGGCTACTTAGTTATAGAAACTCAGAAGATCATAGGTATTATAATAAATATGCGATTTCAGTCTACTTATCCATTAGCCGGTAAAAAAGTCGATAAATCAGTGTCAAAAATCATTTCTAATTTATTATGAAATCTAATAATAAATATCAGTGTTTTTCTACAATTCGCCGTTAGGTGCACTAACATAATACAAGTACCTAATAAAAACTCAGCTTAAATTTCGATATTAAAGAGATTAATTAAATCTTTTTAACATAATCAAAAGCATATTAATAAAAGTTGACAATCAGCTCTACCAAAATGTCAAATCTTTTCGATCTAGAAAACCGGTAAACCAGCCAATTATTCATTTAATTTAACCTTAGCTATTTTATTGCCACTTCATCCTTGACCAACTACACACATTTTATCTTAACGAACATTTATGTGCATAAATATGTCAGCTACTACAAACTTGATCAGTTAAGTTATCAAAATCTTTATTAGGCTCTGCCTATTTTTGGATTTGCCTAGTTTGGGATGACCATGTGTGAGGACGTAGCGGAAATCTTCTTTAATTAATAACCTTAACTCTTTCCTCATTCGTTTTCTTATCTATGGAAAAAAGTCTTATATATGACTAAGCCAAAGCTGATAAGAAAGGCTTTTAAAGTTGTATGTATTAATTAGCAGATTATTCTTGTCTAAACAACTACTTTTGCTGTTGCTTTGTAGGTAGTAAGTAATACTTAGTGCCTATATTGGCTACATTTACTCGTATGTATTTAAACCATAAATAGGTATTATCTTGTATTGCTTCTTTTTGATATAATTTGTTAGTCATTTTAATTTCCACAAAAGAATGAATGGTTCAGTAAAATCCGTAACGAACATTTCTCCTATAAATAAACAGTGTCTTTGAACTGTTCTAGTGCTCTCTGAAGTATGCGCGAGTATATATTATATAAATACTAGTTCTAGTATAGACTACGTTGTCTTCTAGCATAGGACGTCTAGTTTATATGTCTGTAACGCGGAAGAAAACGGTTGTTTATCTTATATAGGGGCATATGTTTGAACCGTGGAGCTATTTAGCTAGAATTAGAAGGTACCTTTGAAAAACCTGATGTCATCGGAATAAACTATTTTAGTAACGGTTTTGTCTTCCTATATTATATTATATTAAATGTATATGGTAAGTATTCATGATCCCGTTAAGATTTCACTGGAGATATTTTAACGGTTGAACAAGACTGAAAAATGTCATCAAGAGCCTTCTTTTAGTGAACTTACCAGTGGTCCTTATCTAAGGATAAAGGTACAAACATTACATATTATATTTCTCCATTTTTCTATTATACCTACCTACGATTTAAACAAGGCAGGTAAGCATTGATA
This sequence comes from Hemistola chrysoprasaria, assembly GCA_947063395.1. Taxonomy (NCBI): domain Eukaryota; kingdom Metazoa; phylum Arthropoda; class Insecta; order Lepidoptera; family Geometridae; genus Hemistola; species Hemistola chrysoprasaria. The sequence continues at coordinate 2,610,651 of OX346725.1, forward strand.
AATCTTACAGTGCCAGTTATTATTAGCATTATCGACGATATCCCAAAAATAACGACCCTATGTGATGATGGATGATGTTGGTGTTCGGAACAGTAACTTATAAGTACTAACTTATCTAACGGAACTTTACATGTAAAATTTCTAGAACTTTTAAAACATTGATCTCAGAACAATTTAGGTGGTAAGTAGGTATAAATAGATGCCATGAAGTCTAAAGTTAATAATGTATTTTCTACTCGATACCATCGATACTAATTCTAATTACGTGATCTAGATTAACATCGGTAAAGTTTTACACCAAATCAAATTTAATATTGTAGTCAACGTATGAAACTAAAAAGAGTGGTTGGCCTCTAAATATCAATGAAACGACGTGTGGGTTAATTGAATTCTAAATTAATTGTAAAAAAAATTAATACTGGTTGAAATCGGTTTCATAATACACTATTTAAAATATAACTGAAGCCTAAAGCCAGCCATATAAGTTATTAGTGCGTATACAAGTAAAGATATCAGGAACACAACCGTTTATGGCTAGTTTTATAATCGAATCTAGGCCAAGCATAGCTATTTAAACGGCGAACATTATTATGCAAATGACAATAGAAAAAGTTAATAATATCCGTAATCAGCGCGTGCTCTTTATCAACGGTTGATCGTTTTTTATCGAAGTGTTCACGAATAACCGCCACGAGAGACCGTTACCACCTGCCTTATTGTTTGTACACCCTCACAAATATATACCGATGACTAAACATGACAATCTATATCGACTAAACACAACGTTATCCCCTGGCATTCACAACATTCAAGAGAACTAACTGCATTCGGGTTTTACCTGGGATAAAGTTTGATTTTTTTTTCTCTGGAAAAAATTTTTTTACTAGAAAAAGGACTGGCACTTATTTGGGTTTTTTTTTATTTTATGTTAGTTAAGTATAATTTTGGTGGAGTCTAGTCTAAATCGTCTTTTTCCTGCCCGTGTGTAAGGTCGGCACTGCTTGTCATCATCTGCCATTCTAGTCTATTATCCATCGTCTCCTCCATCAACTCCTTGTTCATGTATTTCCTGATTCACAAAGTTTATCCAGACCTTTTTAGGACTACCCCTCTTCACATACCCACGGAATCTAGTCTAAATAGAGTATCATTAATCTCGAAGATATCTTGGTAGATATATAATGGACATTTATTTTTAAAGCTATGAAAAACTCGATAGTCGAGTCGAAAGAAGTTTTCTTACAGTTACGCGTTGTGTAAGAGGTAACCTGAATGAGATAAGTCCGTTTGGAGCTGGGTCTTATGTACAAACATGTTGGTGCAAGTAGTAACCAAAGATTATAACGTGAAGGCATTCCGCAGGATGACGAGATAGAAGTTCTAAAAGGGTGTTGTCACACGTATTCAGAGAATGGAGTCCCTACTGTGTATGATTTGCCTCAGCTTTCCCCTTTTTTAGCGTAAAGTAGGAAGTAAAGGGTCTCCACCATTCGTTTCTCTTGGTCCTCTGTGCGATGTAGAAGTCTATTAAGTATGCGTTTGTTCTGACGAGGATTTTCAGAATGATAACCGCTAACAGTACGGCCAACTTAACTTAACAGCCTTTCCAACACAGCTGATACAATCTAAGCGCGAAACCATAGCGCTCTTAGAAGCTCTATAGATGTAACGGATAGAAGACTCACCGGCCGTTAGGCGCTGCCGGCGAATGCACCAGCTTCACCGCAAACAGAAACTGAATCGCACACACTAGCAGACAGCACAGGTTCAATGAAAGTGTCAACGCACACAATGCTAACGTCACTTCGTACACAACCGCGAACTCCTCGGGCGCACTCGTCGCTGGCGCTGATATCTTAAGGAGAAATAACAGCGCTAGAAGGGCCAGAAGCAAGCTGACGAGGCAGAGCAATGCCAGGGATGTAAGCGCTTCCTCTGTCGCCGCTCGGTTCGGTTTCGCTCGTGTCGAGGGTCTCCTTGCGGACGCACCCGTCGCGTTTCCATTCGCAATCTTCGGCGGTGAAGCGACAGGTACAGGAGAAACGATGGATACAGGCGCCGGCGGTTGCGGTTGACCCCCTCCAGGACTGACGCTCGCCGAGGTGCCTCCAACAGAGTGCTTGGAGGAGTCGAGCGTGGAGACATTGAGGGGTAGATGGTGGTGCGGCCGCCGCGGCATGTTCTGGTAGCGGTGGTCGGCATCGCTCGCCGCAGGCGGCCGCTGGGCGTGCTTCAACATGGCGCCGCTACGCCGGCCGCAGACATGTCGCCGACCGGTTTGCCGGCATGTGGGCCGGGGATCGTAGACACACGAGTACGCGGCCGCTCGTGGGCCGGCCGCGGTGCGACTGATCGCGCTAGAGCCACGACTCGCGACCCTCCACTCTACCTGCTTGCAACTTACAGTTAACTACGTAAAGAACGCGAGATACGGCACTAGAGTCTATCTCCTAAATATGTCTGAAGATGCAGTTCCATTTTTAACCACGGTCACGAAGATCGTAGTCGGTAATTATGTCAACCGAAGCGAAGGCGCTCAATGCCCGCGACCACCAACTCGCGCAGCTACTTCTACCCTTAGGATACAATAGGCACCCTTCAAAGACAATCGCTCTAAACAAATTGTGTTTACAATTTACAATGTAAACTAAACTGAAGTTTGTTTTTCGGTCGCTGGTTTGAATAGATGACTATATCATGAGCCGACCTACTAACATAAAATTATTTTATAATCTAATCGTGTTGACATTAGACTGTTAGCATAGATGTGACTAAACCGAGGGTGGCTGGTGGTTTGTTTGTTATCAACTTCTCTTTAACTATGGAGGATAGCTGAGGTACATTTATTACAGTGCTAAACTACGACTGCTTTACTGTGATATTGATAGATAAGCCGTGCGCTGCGGATACATTGCCTAGATGAAAACTGAAAGTGTGAGTTAAATTCTAATTTGTGAGGAAAAACTTAGGAAGAAAATATACCTACTTAGTCAACTAGGTGAATTCGTATCAAACTGCAAGTGTTGATATATCATTGTATACTAATATTATTATGTTCCCTGCACGTTATCTTCTCAGATCGGAGAGTTAAATCTTGCTATATAGGACAAAATAATATTATATGTAGGTAGGTACGCGCCCATTCACTAAACCCATAATCAAGCCGGGACTACAGCTACGTGTTAGCGTGTTATATAACAATATTCTGTTAAATAACACCAAAGCCACGCCCACTTTTCATGTTATTGTGTTAGGTAACACAAAAACATGCCGCTGCGGACCCGGCTTACCATGGAAAGTGGGCGTGGCTTTGGTGTTATTTAACAGAATATTGTTATATAACACGCTAACACGTAGCTGTAGTCCCGGCTTTAGGCACGTATCTTCGCAGGCATGGCGTGTGTCCGTTATCTCTACATTTCGAACAAACGGAAATCTCGAACCTCCCTCCATTCTTAGCAAAGTCCATCAACATATTTGATATGAACCTAACTATAGCCACAGGTAATCGCGTCGAGATGTAAAAGCACACAAAAAGCAGCACACAAAAACCAAAGGACAGTTATCTCTCGCGTCCATCAGAGTAATCAGAGCCTAATGCACCTTACTTTGTGAACCTATGTCGTGTTGACACGGGCTCGTAGCTTCCTTGTCCAACCACTTATTGATAAAGCGAAAATAATGAAGCAAATATTTTAAGAATCTGCCCGCCTAGCATGGCACGGGGATAACTTATTTTCCCCGTTTTTTTCTCTTTCGTAGCGCGAAGAAGAGAAGAAGAGAATCTTTGAAGTGACCTAGCCTCTATTGACGACAGACGGGAGCACTGGCTTTACCTTCTGAAGCACCGAAGGGTCCAGATTTTTTATTTTAAATAAGTAAGCCAGCGTTTGACACCAATCTCACCTGGTGGGAAGTAAAGATAAAGCCTAAGATGGAACACACTTTCCTAGAATCATAATATTAACACTCTTCTCTTGAAGACCTCAATATTGAATTCTTAGGGAAGACGTACGGCGGTAAAGAATTCATTCCTTAGCGGTCCTTGGGATGGAAAATAGACGCGTGGCGTTTGTACAAGACGCACCTTGGGGCTTCGCGGGCTCGAAGCCGGACACATGCCTACTAAGCTACGGACGCTACATTGGTTGACTTTTACCGATGGCTCAAAAATATGCACCTACTTAGTAGAAAAAAACACTAAAACCATGGCCCGACGCGTGTCCCACCTGGCTCAGTAGCAACTCACAGAACAGGCAGGTGCGACATTATTATACTGGTATAAAAACTGGACAAGAAAAACAAAAAAACATCGCTTGCAAGATGTTTTGTGAATGAACGTTTGACCACCGTTTCCGAGGGTGTGAACTTGAGAGCATGTGGGTATTTAAATAAACTGGTCAATTGCGAATGGGACTCGCATAATATTATTATGAAGGAAGGGTTCCCACCCACTATGTGTCTGTTCTTTTAATTTCTATTAACATTAAATCATCTAAAATCAGTACAATATAAAAAAATTACCTTATGTTACAGGTACCTAAACAAAACGCTAGTTCCGCCTCCGCCGTGCCGGAAAGAAAGTTCTCGAAGGTTCTAATTCGACATCTAGCGCTGGTTTTTTGTAAGTATGTTTGTTTCGTTTTCACGCTAAAACTACTGAACCGATTGAGCTGAAATTTGTATAGTAGATAGCTTAGACCCTGGAATAACACATAGGGTAATTTAGATCCGATATTCCCACGGGAACGAAAATTATGCTGGTGAAACCGCGGGGCAATTCTAATTATTATTATTCTTATTGCATTCATATATTATTTGACATTTCAAGCATTTTTTTTAGTTTTTTTGGTTTTTTATTATATTGTCGCTACTACAGGAATACATTTTACTAGTGTCTTAGGTAGATAGTAGTAGGTAAGTAATTTTCTAGTTTTTTTTTTATTCTCTTTTGGTTTATAAGATAGAGCCCTGTGACGGACGGACAGCGGAGGCTTAGCAATAGAGTTCCTTTGGCACTTTATAGATACGAAACGAAACATTATTATTATTCGTTTTACGAAATCCTAAAAATATAATTGGTACCTATCTTTAATATAATATCTATCTACAAGTATTTTTAAAGATGAATACAGTTTTAGACATGGTCAGCCAGGTCGGAAGTTAGATTAACCAAATCGTGACAGATTGGTTTTGTCACTTCCAGGGTCCTCCTTCTCCTTCTTACTTCTCCATCCGATCGGAGTGCTGCTAGCCCGAAGAACGCCGCGACGAAAACCTGGAACCCTCTCCCGGTTGACCGACAGTCCCAGGAGAGTGCTCGTATAGCGACGCTAGGGGTGAAGTCGGGTCGGCGAATACCCACGACCTCTAAATTTTGTGTGGTCACCTACCGCATCAATTTTATTATAATTTCTATCTTGACACTAGGTGTTTTATTCCCGAGGGAATCAACCCGGTAGGTGTCGCAGTACTTAATAAAGAACCAACATATGAATTCTCCAGTCTTCAGTTTCAATAAGTTTGTGGTTTCTCATATTACATTGATCAACCTGTTATAAGTTCATGAACTTATAGACTATTAAAATACAAATTTAACCGCAAGGTGATCGTCAGAAATGTAACAATACATAATATCATAAACCATTGAGATATATAACTTAGCTGTGTATCTATGGAAATGGTATCTATCCTATAGGAAATTTACCAAATCGGTGTTTTGTATTTCCCTGATTCCTCTTATACTCCTCCTCTATCCTCTTTTTATTGTAGTGGTAGGCCTCTTTTGCAGGGGGCCACCTGGGGAAGTACCATACCTTTGCCAGTTAATAATCCGCCAAGCAGTAATGTGCAAACATTACTGTGTTCCGGTCTGAAGGGCAATGTTACCAGCGAAATTACTGGGCATGCGAGATTCAACAACGAATATCTCAGGGTGACAGGCGCAGTGCAGTGCCGCGCAGAATTTTGAATTTTAAATATATCAATTGAATAATAAATGACCCAATAAGATACCATTGATGTACCAAATGTAAGAAAATATTAAATAAAGAACACAAACCTAAATTGTGTTTTCTCGGAAAGTGAAATTTCTAAATTCTACATGGGTACATACATACATACATTCACGCCTTTTCCCCGAAGGGGTAGGCAGAGGTGTACCCAGGACTCAGTCCCATAGTAGATACACCCACATTTCGCCAGTATGTTATTGGTCCCATGTAATAGGGGGCGAGCCTATTGCCATCTACCGGGCACAGTTCCAGACTTCAGGCAGTTATTGAGATAACTCCTAACGGAAAAACCCAATATTTAACACTTTGCCTGACCTGGGGATCGAACCCGGGACCTCTTGATTGGCAGTCCAGCATGCGCCCTCTACGCCACCGAGGCAGTCTAAATGTAAAGGAGTGTAAATTCTTTTGAGAAAATAAACATCTTTAACCAATAAAAAAATTATTTTTGTCAGCTGTAATTATTAATCAAGCTAAATTAGACAAGGTATAGGTAGGCCCGATTGGTGGGCGGATGACAGTGTCCATTCTATACGTAGTATATTATTACCTATCTATTATGACTAGACTTAAGTCTAAACTTATTTATTTATTCTACCATATTCTAGTAATACCATACCTTATGGAATATGGACAGGTAAACATAATTCGCAGGACGTTGTCCTGGCTCGGTTGCAGCAAAAACTGGCATGGCCTGTAGTGTCACTATGCTTCCTAAACAATCTAGGACATTCATGAAAAATAAACATAAAATTGTGGGTAGTTTTACTGAATACAAGTTAAGAATCCTACTAATTTTATTCTTACTTAGATGCGAAAGTTAGTGAGGATGGATGGATAGATATTTGTTACTCTTTCACGCCAAAACTAATGAACCGATTGGGTTGAAATTCGGTATATAGATAGTTAATAACATAAAATAATATATAACCCTGGAATAACATAAAATGTACTTTTTATTCCGATATTCTATCGAGAACGAAGACAACGCGGGTGAAACCGCAGGGCACAGCTAGTATTTTATAACTGGAAACTATTTAAGCTGACTGTTATTGTTTCCTATTATGCCTATAAGTATATGTTGAAAACTGTTGTGTTCCGAATAAATAAAATAAAAAAATTAACATATGATGGCGATATTTTTAAATTTAAGTTTAATGCAAATATTTAATGTTGTATCATGCAATTAGTAGAAAAAAATAGGTACATACAAAGGGTAAAATATAAATGTCAAAAATACAAAACATTAAGAACCAAAGATCAGCAATCGCCTTCAAAGTTATGTAGGTACCTACCTATTTACTGTACATAATTATCCAGTTTAAAAAAAAAAAAAACTATATTTGCCTAAGGTAATTTATAATATTATGTACCTACATAAGTACTTACCTATGATTTGATCTTCTGAATAATTTTTTTAAATATTTAATATAATTACTTAGGTACGTACTTATAAAAATTATAATAGATTCAGCAACTTATTTTGACCGCGTCACCTCTTAGCAGTTTGACACAATCCTATGGAAAATTTACGAAATCGATGTTCTGTAGTCCCGTGTTTCCTCCGAGAATAATTGATTTTATCCATAAATTTATACCTTGAAAATTAGAAGATGAATAAGGCTATGTCCCTATTATTTTATTTTTGTTCCTTAACTCTTCATTTATTTGTAGTGAACGTCTAATGCGAGTAAAACTGGGACAGTTTTTCATATTTTTCAAGGGTCATCATACTTCATTAATGAGTTTGTAGGAAAATGAAAATGACAGGGACATGCTCACTGAAGACCTAGATTTTATAAAAATGGGAAAAAAACATTTATCTGACACAGTTATCTTAGGAGGAAACACGGGAATACGTTTGTATGGAAAAATCACCCCTCATGTAACCTCTATCGCTCTGGAACTGGCCTTTATTAGCGCGGAAACATATTTCGTTAAAAAAAACCGTACGGTTTTTTGCTATTTAAAAAAAATATGAACATAACCTAAAAACTAAAATTTTACAATTTCATAAATACGAAGAAACTGTAAGGTTTTCCTTAACGAAATGTGTTTTCGCGCAGATAAAGGCCAGATCCAGAGCCAACCACAAACTAAGTGGAAAATTATTCCCTATTTCTTCATATCTATGTATTTTCATTTTGTATGGGTAAACGTTAACCTCAAATTAAAATCCACATTACCACACTCTACATGGTCACATGACAAGTCTCTACACGAACACTCAGATGCAATAATACTTGATCTCGTTACGTTACAACTATTATTTATTCTGTGATCTCGTGTCAAAGAAGGCTAGATACTTAGGTACTAGATAAGTCTAGATACACATACTAGGCACTAGGTAAGTATATAGGTACTTACCTAAATGTAAGGTGGACAAGGTGAAATGTATTGTATACCAGCTGTGCCTCGCGGTTTCACTCGCGTAGACATTGTTCCCGTGGGAATATCGGGAAACAAAGTACCCTATATGTTATTCCAGGGCCTATGCTACCTACATGCAAAATTTCAGCCCAATCGGTTGTTAGCGACGCAACCTAAGGCGGCCTCAACAGCCACGTTTGCAGATTTGCATGTGTGGTGTGGCATCATGTTGTGAGGCCCGGACAAGGGGTGCGCCTATGGTCAAACTTGGACAGTCGCCCTTCCTCCCGCTCACAGAGCAACGGTGTAGCCCGGTGGCGCGAGTGACGTGATCTGATTGTTTAATGTGTTACAAGTATTGATTTGGCTGATTATAAATGAGTACTTAATTCGGTGACTTTCATTATATTTCTAACACGGTTCAGTAGTTTTGGCGTCAAAGAGTAACAAACATCCATCTATCCACAAACTTTCACATTTATAATATTAGTACCTAGAATAGTAGTAGCCACTACATTCATAATTTTACGATATACTGGCTGTGCCCCGCGGTTTCACCCGCGTAGTCTTCGTTCCCGTGGGAATATCGGGAATATATATATAAAACATACTTTTTATGTTATTCCAGGGTCTAAACTATCTATATACCGAATTTCAGCCCAATAGGTTCAGTTTTTTCGGCTCGAAAGAGTAAGAAACATCCATCATCCATCCATCCATCCATCCATCCTCACAAACCTTCGAATTTATAATATTAATAGGATCTAACAGGATTGGGTCAGTAAGTAAGTACTTAACTAGTAAGTGGTATCATAAAGGAGGTTCCTTCACCAATAAGCAATTTGTATGTCGCGATTTCAGAGATAGGTCCATAGAGAAAGTTGTCATATTTGTTGTTATTTGTCACGTTATGTTTTTTGTAGTGATAGGCCTCTTTTGCAGGGGCCCGCCTGGGGAAGTACCACACCTTTTGTAAGTTATTCATCCGCCAAGCAGTAATGTGCAAACATTACTGTGTTCCAATCTGAAGGGCAATGTTACCAGCGAAATTACTGGGCATGACGAGTTTCAACAACTAATATCTCGAGTGACAGGTGCAGTGCAGTGCCGCGCAGAATTTTGAATTTTATAACACTGGGAGGTATTGTGTCTGATATGGGCAATCATGATGCTTACCATCAGGCACCTGATTTGATCGTCATGTCACTATCAAAAAAAATATTATAATGCGCCTACAATGGCTTTAAGAATATGCTTACTGATAACAAATAACCCTGTATTCAACTTAAGTATTTAACAAAGCAAGAAAAAAATACATCCCTGATAAGTTAAAGTTATAAACATAGATAAACTTGTTTTTATAATTGCGCAATAATATGGATTCTGTAACGATATTCAGACGTATTGAAGTAGTCTTACAACGTACGCGTTTTATTATTAATTTCAATTTATTTGAGTGTATTTTTAGCGGCTTTAAAGTGGCGTGAGTAATTCTATAGTATTTAGGTATTATTAATTTATTGGCAGGCGGCTTGTGATCGTAGTAATTGGAATACTTGCAAACGGAAAGCGCTGCTACCCACTCTCCGAATGTGTCTGTCTCTGCCGGGTCTCTAGGCTCCAGCGCAGATGGACTCTCCCTAGCTCAATTTTTCAAGACTTATTCCTACTTAAAAATTATGGAATAATATTTTTTTGCGGGAGTAGGCACCATAGTAAAAGCTGCTAAATGATATGCAACACTCAGGTTTATCATACAGCGAAATAAAAAGCGCAAACTCACAACTATATTATATACCTATACCTACAAACTTATAACACAAACAATTATTTATGAAACAAAAATTAGTGCATGCATGTTTATATATTTTTTATACTATATTTTACTATGTAGCTACAAAACAATAATGTATCTCAAGAAATCTGGGAAGAACTGCCTTCTGACTTCTGGTCCACAGCTTCCGCTTTTACAGGAGTTAGAGCGTCCACTTACTAATTGTTTAAAAGTTTTGTAGACAAATAAATGATTTATGATTATGATTAAACAAACAATAAATAATATTATTAAGTCGTAGGGCAAATAATTAGTACCTACCTACTTATTCCAGGTCAACGAAACCTTATAAGGTACTTTAATAAGTAGCAACAATAATGTTTTGTCAAGTTGCTTAGATATCTTTATATCTTATCTCTACAAGTACCTATGATAATTCATGTTTGTATCTAACAACAGTTAAAATATTTAAGTCTTTGGGGTTGCACGTGTTTCGCGTCTCTATTTTTAGGTTATATAGGTACTGTGTTATTTTTTTAATAAGTAGGTACTACCTAATTAAGTGCCTATTACCTAATTAAGTATACAGGGCGATTAACGAAATCTGATGCGTACAACACATAGGTAGTGTCTGCACAGAGTACATTTATATAATCTAATGTCTGTTAATAAGTGACGGCATGAGATGACGTCTCATCGTATGTTTTATAAAAATATTATACATATTGAGGCATTGTCTTAATAAAGAAGAAATGATGGCGTTGTTATTCTAGAAAAAGCGGAAACGTTAAGGTGATTTAAATCGTTGAGCTGTATAGTTTGTGGTAGTACAGAAATTATGAAATTTAATTGGCTTTTATACATTACGCCATCTATTATTGCTTCAAGAACTAGGTACATCTTTTATTTTAAGAAAACGCCTCATTTCAACTTTCAAATCCCGTGCAGAGGGCGCTTGCTTCTTGATCACCTGTTGTTTTCTTTTTAATCATGTTATTGGTCAAGCATTTTATTTAATAAATTATGTTTCCAGGCGAATAATGGATGTAATAGTGATAGGCTGCGGCGCGGCCGGCGTCGCAGCTCTGAGGAGACTGCACGACGCCGGCCTCAAGGTGATGGGGCTGGAAGCTGCGGACAGGATCGGAGGCAGGATATGTACTGTGGAGTTCGGGGAGAGCGCTGTCGATATAGGCGCTGCTTGGTAAGGCCGGTTATAAAACATCACTCCTTAAATCTGGTTTCTGGAGTTATTAAGCTGGAGGCTATTAAACTATATCTAAGTAAGTAGGTAGGTATAATACCTATAAGTATTATAAAATTGTAAAAGACCTGGTATTTTTGAGAATCTGGTACTTAACATGCTGCGCAACGTCGAATCGCAATTTCACACAATAGTTACATATATATGGAGACCACAGACTGGCAAGCGCAGCGTAGGACGTCCACCCACAGTATGGACAGACGATCTAATAAGGACGGCAGGAACACGCTGGATGCAGGCCGCTTACAACCGGACTGGATGGAAATCTAAGGGGGAGACCTATGTTCAGCAGTGGACGTCCTATGGCTGAGATGATGATGATGATGACTAATAGTTATGTCGCACTAACGTAGTGTCGGACTTCATTCCCACTAAGTATAATGCATCGCAGTAGAGTGATGTCGCACATCAGTTTGTCGCACGAGCGTGCATGGAACTTTCTTCTTCTTCTTCTTAGCCGTAGCAAGTCCACTGCTGAACATAAGCCTCCCCTATAAAGGGAGGTTTGCCAATACTCGCCACGCTTGGCAGGCGGGTTGGTGAGCGCAGTTTGGTGAATTTTACGCAGAGGACGCTGCTACCCGTCCTCTGGGTCTGATAACCCTTATAAGTAGTCGGCTCTTACGGCAACCACGGCGCATGGAACTTTAATAAATCGCGTAACAGTTCAATCGCATTATACTTAACACTTAGATGTAAACATCCGAAACACGGTAGCGCCTAAGAAGAAAAGTCCACAATGTGAAATTCGAAACAGGTACTATGGATTTAAAGCCGGGCATATTTGGTCCACAATTCGCAAAAACACAAAAATTGTCACTTCTAGGTGCCACGGCGAAAAAGGCAACGCAGTCTTCGAACTAGTCGATCACTTAGGCCTCCTAGGCAGGCCTGATCCTAGCACAAACTACTTCATCACGTCGAATGGAGATCTAGTACCAACAGAGATCGCCAGAGCTGTTATGAAGACATTCGGTGAACGACTGGCTGCGGCTGATAAGAAATCTACAGGATCTATCTTGGAGTGTGTTCGGAGTGCGTAAGTAGAATGCAAATCTCTACAAACAAGCTCAACAATTCTCAGCAGTTCTAAGACGGACCCGCCGAAGATACGGACATCGCACTTTTATAAATGCGAGCGTTCGTGTTTCTTTCCCAAAGGGGTTGGCAGAGGAATACATACTACCACATTTTGATAGTATGTTATTGGATCCATGTAGGTAATAGGGGCCGTGCCCTTGGCATCTACCGGGCACTGTTCCGGACTCCAGGCAGTCAATGAGAAAATTCGTAATGTAATGGAAAAATCCAATCACAATTTTTGTCTGACCTGTGGATCGAACCCGGGGCCTCATGTTAGGCGGTTGCGCTTGCGAACCACTGCACCACCAAGTCAGTCCTCGTCACAACTACTTACTTACTAGTGACTAGTTAGTCACAATTAGTCAAATATAAATTTCTTTCCCCAGAGCAAATTCCATCCCATTCTTCGAGACCAGCCCTTACTTAGCTAAGTCCTTCGTGGAAAGCTACGAGCGGATGAACCATTTGGGAGGTCAGAACAATGCCAAGCATGGCAAATCATTGCGAGGACTGGAAGAACATTGGCCGTGTGAAGGGGAGGCCATGTTGAATTGGAAGGGCAAGGGGTTCAAGATGGTCTTGGATGTTTTGCTGGTAAGAAGTGGATCTAGAAAGGTTTTTACCAGTGGTTGGGTCAGTACCTAGTAGTGCTACTACCTACTCTACTTTTTTTATGATAGTAAGTGACAAGACGAGCAAATCAGGTTAGACCTTCAGATCAGGAGGCATCAGATGCCTGATGGTAAGCATCATGATTGCCCATATCAGACACAGTGTCACCCAGTGTTCAAAATGTATGTAAAAGTGTAAAATTCAAAATTCTGCGCGGCACTGCACTGCGCCTGTCACCTTAAGATATTACGAGATATTTTTCGTGCGATTCGTCATGCCCAGTAATTTCGCTGGTAACATTGCCCTTCAGACCGGAACACAGTAATGTTTGCACATTACTGCTTGGTGGATGAATAACTGGCAAAGATGGCCCCAGGCGGCCCCCTGCTAAAAAGGCCTACCACTATAAAAACTAGGGGCTCAAAAGACAGTCTTAGAACGCCATAAATATTTATATGGGCGGGATTTTGCCGTAATCACCACGCTTGGTGATTGCAGTAGTTGGAATATTTGGAAAGAGCGCTGCTGCCCACTTCGAATTGGTATCTCTGGCGGGACTCACGACTCCTGCGCTTTGGGACAAAAATGACTAAATCGAAATCATACTTTACCTTACAACTCGCACGAATTAACTAGAAACCTGGAGATAGAACAAGAGATAAATATATCCCGTAGTATCAGCGACCGCTGCAAGGACAAGGATGAAAAGAAAAGCGGGGTGTTAAGTTAACTCGTCTTTTATAGAATAGACTCTATAGCTGACGAATAATCTTTTCAGAACAAATACCCAGACCCAAGCAAAGAGGTCCCAGTTCAAATACTCCTCAACAAAGAGGTGGAGAGCATTCGGTGGGGTTCAAACAAATCTCGCTTAGACGTGAACAATCCACCACTTGTGCATGTGAAGTGTAAAGATGGAAGCCTGTTCGCTGCCAAGAGTGTAATTGTTACAGTTTCTGTTGGAGTTCTGAAGGAGAGGTAAGTTTATTTGGACAAAGGATTTGAAAAACTTCTGTTATAATTCTATAAGTTCTACTTTGGCACCTTGTCAAATAATAAATGTTAGGAATTCGAACCCATTTTAATGGATGAAATAGATTGGTTTAACATCTATTTCTGCAAAAAGGGACATGAAATCCATTTGGATTTCAATGCCTTATATTTTTTTTTGCTGAAAGAATGTGGTACACCGAAAAACTAATATTTTATTAATAATTCAATAAGTATATTTAAAAATAAATCAGATTAATTTCCCAAAAATATGAAATTTATTAAAAGCTATTTTTATTATAAGTAAATCAAGTTTCCTAGAGAACACACAATTTTGCATGAATTTGACAATTTTTTTTTTTAAATAATTGACGATACTACTTTGAGATTATTTTACTTTACAGACACACAACACTTTTCAACCCTCCACTTCCATCCAAAAAAGTTACCGCCATCAACTCTCTCCAACTAGCAATCCTCGACAAAATCTACATCGAATTCGAGAAACCGTGGTGGCCGAACACACCTTGCAGTATTACTATACTATGGACAGATGAAACGAAATCCCAGTTTTCTGAAGATGAAAGGTATAATTATGTTTATACAAAAAACAAATGTATAAGTAACTAACTCGCAATTACGAATGGAAGTTTTATACCAAATTATAACGCCTTTTCTGGACCCCTTAGTGCGTCAAATAACATTCTAAGGAATTACATTCTTAGAATTTACCTTCTAAGGAATGTAAACTTTCAAAAATCCTTTCTTAGTACACGTCACAATGAAAAGAACCTACATTCCAAGTTTCAAGTCTCTTTGAGTAGTGGTTTAGGCTCTGCGTTGCATGTCAGTTAAGAGTCATTTGGGATTTTATAATACCTTATTATTATAGTATAAAAATCGTCGAAATTAAATTATTTTTGACTAAGAAAGTCCAAAATGGATAATATTAATTATTAAGTTCAGTCCGTTTTCAATAAGTTTATACATTAGTAATATAGTATACCTGCCTATTTTGAAATGAAACCTGGATATTTTGAAAATATTGGATGGACCGATCTTAACAGTTTAAGGCAATAATCGTTGGACGCGATTATAGCTCAGAATCACAGAACAGACTATGTCAAAATAATAAATAGTTCAATAGTACTAATATATCGTCAGGCAATGTTGCATGCCCGTGCCCGCCCGCCATGATATATTTCCAAGGTCACCTGTATACAGGGCTGGGCAAAATCCCGGCCTTGCTTAATTGAAATCCAAATAAAAAAATACTGTATAGCAAGTAGGTACCTAATTAAAATACAAAATATCTTTAAGTAAGGTATTTGAAATATAAAATACAAAATACAGTATTTTAGCTATTTTTAATTGAATTACGAAATACAAATTACAAAATACAAAATAAGACGTACCGTCATAGCGTACCTACAGTATTGGTACATAACAGGTGCAGTGTTGCCAACTCTAATACCTAGCTGCTTTACTATCATTAGTACACTCGCCTCGCACTCACACTCACGATCGCTAAATGAAGGTTAAATGTATTTTAATGTTAAAATGTATTTTGAAGCCTCAAGTATTTGCAACACTAATTACAAAATACCTCGGCGTCAGGTATTTGAAGTACGAATTACATTTTAAGGAAGTAATTGAAATACAAATACGTATTTGGCATTTGTATTTCAATTACTTTCTTAAAATATAATTAGTAATTCGTATTTCAAATCCGGACGCCGAGGTATTTTGTAATTAGTGTTTCCCTGCCTGCTTATAACCCTGCTTATATACCCGTCACCATAAGAGGATCCTACCGATTACCAGTAACCAACTGGACCAGTAACCAACCAATATGGACTTATTTTCAGGTGGATAACAGAGATATTTGCACTAGATACAGTAGCTCACCAACCTAATCTACTGTTGGCTTGGTTGTATGGTACCGGGGCGGACTCGATGGAGAAAGTTAGTTTAGCAGGAGTACATGTTGGAGTCAATAAGCTCTTGAAAGACATTGTTGGGAAGAATTTCAAGGTGTCACCGGTTAAGAATATTGTTAGGTAAGTTTTCAAGATTGACTAAGATTGGCTAAGTCAAACCACGCGCATGTACGAAAAATGTCATGAAAGTGAACGAAGCGTAAGTTGTATGTCAGGATCGTAGCAAGTGGAGGGAAATAGTCTCTGCCTACCCCATCAGGAACAAGGCGTGACTGTATGTATGATATTGTTTCTTAGCTGGCACATTTTTTGCCAGTTATTCATCCGCCAAGCAGTAGTAATGTGCAAACATTACTGTGTTCCGGTATGAAGGGTAATGTTACCAGCGAAATTACTGGGCATGATGAGATTCCACAACTAATATCTCAGAGTGACAGGCGCAGTGCAGTGCCGCGCAGTATTTTGAATTTTAAACACTGGGTGGCACTGTCTGTTATGGGCAATCATGGTGCTTATCATCAGGCACCTGATTTGCTCGTCTTGTCTCACTCACTATCATAAAAAAGACCTACATATTCTTAATGAATACAAATACGCCTTATTCCCGTTAGGGTAGGGAGTAGGTAGAGACTATTATTAATCTTAGTATACTGAACAGTAAAGTTTATCATTTATTTTTAGATCGCAATGGGCATCGAATCCGTTAGCCCGCGGAGCATACGCATACCGTAGCGTGGCTACAGAAGAGTCTGGCGGCCACGGGGCCATACTGCTGAGTGAACCGCTGTACCATGGCGATAATCCCGTGGTTTGTTTCGCTGGGGAAGCCACCTCGCACCATAGACATAGTGCGGTACATGGGGCGGTCGAATCTGGGTTTAGGGAGGCTGATCGATTGGTACAGAGTTTTAAACTTCGCAAATAACATTATCGCCTCGTGAAGCCTAATTCAACTGACTGGTTGACAAATCCTTTTTTATACAAGTCTATGCCGACGCCTATACAGGATAAATGAGCAAATAGCTCTATGCACCGATTTGCCTCAAAGATTACTAAAAGTACCTGGCGGAATTTTTGACGTGATTTTTGTATTGTTAATAAATAACTGTATATTATTTAATAATAAATATTGTTGATTTTTTGTTGTTATATTTCACTTCGACCAAGCCTAGGACACTCCGCAATAAAGGTAGGAAGCTATAAGTAGCTGGGGCGTCCGTCTCGACGGGATAATTTCTATGGACTAGACAGAGAGACCAGATAGAGATTTACGCGATAGAAAGAGAGGCAGCTTGTAAGTTAATATAACGATAATTAATTAGGCGCTGTGCGACCTGAATTGCAATTTATTGCGTCGGAACTAGAGTCGCTATTTATTTAAATGATTTTGAGGAGTGTCCCTTCTGTCCCTTTAGAACTTTAGCTTGTGCTTCAACTAAAACTACTAAACAAGTCGGTGCTAAGTAGATCATCAAGCCCGGGGTCCCCGTGAAGTAAGCATGGGGCCCAGCGGACGACAAAGGCGGACTTAATTGAGCCCCGCCGAGAAACGGATTCTTTACTTTCCTTTATGTGAAATTACCCCTATGCAAGAAGATAATGACAATGCCCGCCTTGTATTTGTCACGCTGTTTTTTTATGTGTACAAGAACATCGCAACATTCACGAGACAGCGATACACACGGCTTCGCCACACGGAATGCCAGTAACGTAATAACCTTGACATACAAGCTCGTAAATCGAGCAAGTGTACCAGGATCATTGGTGTCAAGGTTTATAACGCACTCCCTAAGCCTATAGATACAGTACGTGCGTTTTATCTTGGCGAGTCTGAACATACCTAGCTATACGCCTTATTCCCGTGGACTATTGCTTTCCACTTGCTACGAACCTGACATAAAACTTTTGCTTTTTCCAATGTCATCACATTCTGCACACATGCTCGTCAGTTGTTGGTAATCTTGACCTGGCCTTTCCTTAAGATAACATCGACTTGTTCATGAAAGGTACATCTAGGTCGACCCCTACCGACTTGACCATTCACACTAGCCTTATAAATCTCCTTTCGTCCATCCTCTCCACATGTCCGAACCACCTCAGCAATCCTTTCTCTATCTTTGTCACTACATCCACAGCGTTCCCTTATCACACTGTTCCTCACTTTGTCCATCAAGGTCACTCCAGTCATACTTCTCAAACTTCTCATCTCCACAGCATTAATCTTACTTTTATGCTTCTTCTGCTTGACCCAATATTCACTACCATACATAAGTGTGGCGATAAGCACCCCTCTAAGGACAAGTTATCAAAAAATATCTATTATTTTTTTTTATCCATTTATTTATTTATTAATTAGATATACACAGAATGTTTACAGTATACACCAAACGCAAATTATGTTAGGAACGGCTTAGAAATAACCTTAAATCCCTATCTTATATATATAAAAATCTTGTGTCACGATGTTTGTCCCGAATAAACTCCAAAACTACTGAACCGATTTCAATCAAATTTCACATGTACCCGTATTTTGGTCTAACTTACTGGATAGGATAGTTATCATCTCAATTATTCGCTTATGTCGTGAATGTAAACGAATAAAATGTATCAATTAATTGTTTCTTAAGCAAGTGTTTATTTACTGTTTAGTTTTATGAAGTTCTCATAGATGGCGGTGTACGTTGATTCATCGATAAAATTCTTCAATATTGTTTGACATCTAGGTTGCAAATACACCCAATAGATGGCGCTGTGTTCTGTTTCTTAGAATATAAATTCTATTACTTTATTTCACGTTATATTTATTTATGCTCACGATATAACCGTATTATTTTAATGGTTTGTGACTGATATTTTTATAATTATACTGCGTATGTTACAATATTATTACCATTAATAACAAAAAAAAAAATTGTACTATTTTTGTTAGAGAATTAATAAAGTCTTGGCGCCAATTTTAATCAAAGTTTCAAGATCTGGCCATCAAATTCTATCGAGTCGCCATCTCTGGTTTGAATGTCCAAAGCTTTGGTATCTCATTCGTTCTCGAGACCTCCTCAGAGCGTAAACAAAGCTCCCTCTCGAACCATCGAGACCCACTATTTCGAAAAATCGATCAATCGATTCTTCTCGAAGCATGCAACTAGAACGTTCGGGAAATTCAAGGTTCAGGTATAAATACTGGCGCCGAGTGTCACCGCAGTTCAGTTCCTTTTTAAACGAGTGAATTAATACTAGGTATCTCCCGGAAAGCGATAGTCTCAGTAAAATCTCCACGCATTTTGAACAAGAATATGAATTTTTCAATTGAGTACTCCAGTTTTATTTTAAATTTAGGTAATTCGATTTTACCGGAAGGGTTTTATTTCCTCAGTTACGATTAGAGAAATAAAATATGGCGGTACGAAGTTCGCCGGGTCAGCTAGTATATTATAAAATCCTAAATGACTTACTGACTGACATGCAACACAGAGCCCAAACCACTGATCCTAGAGACTTGAAACTTGGAATGTAGGGTTTTTTTCGTTGTCTGGACGTGTGCTAAGAAAAGATTTTTAAAAATTCACATTCTAAGAGGTCCAAAAAGGGCGTCGAAATTTTGGTACAAAACTCCCATATTTCAGAATCGAGAGCGGGAAAAGCCGCAGTTCTAACTTATATTATATATATTTATTTCATACATCATGAGGAACAAAGTCGGCCCCAGGGTGCTCCCTTGGCTTACACCCGACCTAGTATAGAACTCTCCGGATCTGTGCGATTGCAGCTGTACATATTGACGGCGGTCTTTGGGGGCGTCCATAAATTACGTGAGATGTTTAAGGGAGGGAGGGGGTCGATTCAAATCTCATCTAATCTTACGTTGGAGAGAGGGGGGGTCTCGGCAAATATCACGCAATTTATTTTCTGATTGAAACAAAAAAAAAATGATACTATTTTGGTCCATTTAATCCAGATTGTATATGCTTAAGATTTAATCTTAAGCGTAATCGCTTACTAGTCTTAACTAGTCGTAAATAAAAGCACGTAGCAATTTTTATTTTTCTTTTTACGATAACAATCCAACGCGTTTACGTAAGAAACCCACATTTTGATAAATCTCACGTGAGATTGGGGGATGGGGGAGGGGGTTGAATGAAATCTCACGACATCTTACCAGGGGGGGAGGGAGGGGCAGAAAATTTAAAAAAAACACCTCACGTAATTTATGGACGCCCCCTTTTAGAAAAAAATGTCAGCAGCCCTGGAGATGCTCCCATCAACGACAGACATCAGCAGAATATCGTTACTACAACAAATGCACTCTATACGTGGTCAACCCCATGGCACATGCCATCGCTGAGGAACACCCCGGGTTTTTAGTGGGTAGGTATTCGGTTGGAATGGAATGTGGCACAAACAAGTGGCAAAATTTTTACATTGCTACGTTCTTAGGGAGCTCAGTTTGATTGATAAATTCACCTCCTAAGTATTACTACAAGATAATTGATTGAATTTGGCGTTACTTTTCGAAACTCCATTGTAGACTTCTGAAGACTTTTTTTCTCTAGACTTCTTAGCTAACACAAAAACATGCCGCAGCGGACCCGGCTTTACAGCGGGGTCAGAGTCTATTTCCTGATGATGCGTTGTGTAGACGCGAAACACGTGTCGATATATGAATGGTTAGTCAGTAACAACAATAATACCTAATAGCGTTTCCTCTTTGCATGCAATTTTGTGGGCGGGAGGGCAGTGCACTGTGCATGTTGTTTTTGACACTAAAAATCGGAACTGAAAACTAAATATTCTTGTTCCAGAAGTCTATTTCTACAACATTTAGTAACCCTATATGTTATTACAACTTAGTAACTTATCACAAACACAACATCTTAAACACAAACATCTTATCTATATCACACATAGTAATTTCCACACTTTGTTGCTTGTGCACAAATTGTTCATTTTTTAGAACAATTTCATTGCTTGTTGCAGTTTTGTTGGTGAATTTCACAGTTTCTTTAAAGAAACTAAATTATTAAAAAATTAAGATATTATTAAATTATCCATAAGGAGATACCTCAGATTTGAAAATATTACCTTTCATTAATTTTCACGTTTTGTTCATTTTTGAGAACAATTTCGTAACTTGTCGGAGTTTTGTCGGTAGCTTTCACAGTATTTTTCGAGAAATTTTAATTAGTTATTCATAAACTAACACCTCTGATTTGATAATATTGCCTTTCTCGTCTATATCACACATAGTAATTTCCACGTTTTGTTCTTTTTTCACAATTTGTTCATTTGTCACAGTTTGTTCACTTTTCACATTTTGATCATTTTTGAGAACAATTTCGTAGCTTGTCGGCGTTCTGTCGGTGGCTTTCGCTGTTTGTTTGAGGGTGAATTCTAGATTGTTCGTGAGAGATCCCTTTGGTCCGCTGTAACCGTCTACAATCTTCTTGGAAACCTCTAGTACTTCGTATCGTGTTGTGGTCAGTCGGTACATTCCATCTTCGCTAATTTGATATCTGGAAATTGAAAATAGGGGTATATTTAACCTTTAATTTGATGAAAACACTTTTAATACATATATAGTTTAATATATTAACCACAAAATTATAATAATGATTTCCATTATATTATGCTTAGCTTTAAAATTAACTGAATGAACCTAAACTTTAAACTCTATTTTCTCTACAGACCTGTAGCCTTTTCCTTCCTTTTCATCCTTTTGTGTGACAAATACTATAAGTAATTTTTTATATGATAGTGAGTGACAAGACGAGCAGTCAATTGCCTGATGGTAAGCATCATGATTGCCCATATCGGACACAGTGCCACCCTGTGGTTAAAAATTCCAAATTCTGCGCGGCACGGCACTGCACTGCGCCTGTTGCCTGTCACCCTGAGATATTAGTTGTTGAAACTCGTCATGCCCAGTAATTTCGCTGGTTCTGTGTTCTGGTATGAAGGGCAATGTTTGCCCTTCATACCAGAATACAGTAATGTTTGCACTGCTTGGCGGATGAATAACTGGCAAAGGTGTGGTACTTCCCCAGACGGGCCCCTGCAAAAGAGGCCTACCACTACAACTCATTACATACATACATTCACGCCTTTTTCCCGAAGGGGTAGGCAGAGGTGTACCCAGAACTCAGTTCCATAGTAGATACACCCACATTTCGCCAGTATGTTATTGGTCCCATGTAATAGGGGGCGAGCCTATTGCCATTAAATAGTCATAAATGTTCTATTTACCTAAAACGACTGTATCCAAACGGCCATTGAGCTCCGTGCACATTAACCAAATGTGTCGTCAACTTAGTCCCTCTCGAGAACACTTTCATCACTTTCTCTGGGCATAAGTGACAGGCGTATTTACGAGGCGGTTTCTTTTTAACTTCCATCTCGCTGTCAGATTCGTCGGAAAATTCTTCGCTTCTCGACGATTGACGCAGTTTTCGCTTCTTACGCGTGTGTGTTAGTATGTGCTTGCGGAGATCCCACTTTGTTATCGCTCTAAAAAGAACATTTAGTTACTTTTGATATGTAAATGATTTCATGAAATAATGACGTTTGCAAGTTGTGGTGGCAAGTCCCACTAAGTTAACGTAATCAAAAGTTATGGCCATTTTACTGCATATTTCCATACTTTGCGCAAGGAACTAATAGATGGCGTTGTATGTTTAAAGCGATTTAAAGCGTTTAGTTCAGGTATCTAGTTATAGAGCCCTACACTATGCATACATACGTATGGCTTCACAATTTATTTTTCTCATTCGCGCCTGAACAATGCATATAACACCCTGGGACGTCGTTTTCCCTGGTCACTGCTAGCAGGGCAGATTGCATATTGTTGCAAGTCCCACTAATACCAGGCCTGGGACACTAATGGTACACTCCGCTAAAGCTACAAGTAGCCGGGGCGTCCGTCTGGACGGGAAAATGTCTATGGGCTAGACAGAGAGATACGCGATAGAATTAAGAGAGGCAGCTTGTATGATAATATAATGATAATTAGACGCCGTGCGACCTGAATTGCAGTTTATTGCGTCGGAGCTAGAGTCGCTATTTATTTAAATAATTTTGTGGAGTGTCCCTTTAGTATTCTGTGCTAATAGTCTAAAGCACTGTGGTTGCAAGTCCCACTAAAGTCATGAATACCATGGTTGCAAGTCCCACCAATAGTCTTAAGCACTTTGGTTTGAAATCCCGCTAATAATCTTAAACACTGGCGATTGAAAGTCGCAAGTCCCATCATAGTAATGTTTTCGGGGCCCATATAATACGCGAGCCGTGCAGACGAGCGTGTAATGTTACCTATAGTGACACAGGTGGCAGGCGTGCGCGGCGGCAGATCTCGGCAGGTGTCGGTAGCGCACGTGTTGCGCGAGCGCGCCCGCACTCTGCGCCGACATGTCGCACAACGCGCACGCGTACGCGGACACGTGCAGACGGGAGTGCTCGTTCAATAGGTACTCGGACGCGCATTTTATGCCGCACATTGAGCACGACCACGGGGAGTTGGGGTTTACGTTCTGTTGAAGTAACATCAATGTACATTTTATCATCATCTGAGCCAAGAAGTCACTGCTGGACATAGGCCTCCCCCATAAGGGGGGGGTGCCAATACTCGCCACGCTTGGTAGGCGGGTTGGCGAGGGCAGTTGGTATGTTTCATACAGAGGACGCTGCTGCCCGTCCTCTCGATCTGACAACCCTTAGCCAGCTCTTACGGCAACCAGGGGTAGATTTATTTTGGTTTTAAAATTCAAGACAATCCATTAGATTGGTTTACTATGAAATGAGTCATTTTCTTAAAATGTTACACAGCTCCTCTTCCTACTATTTTTTTTTTAATTTATAACAGCAATGTTTGTATCTTTTAAATCAACTGATATATTCTAAAAAATATTATCATAAAAGTTTCAGTAAAATCTGGGTTAAATTGATTAACTTTAAAACGCCACGCCACCCTTATGTATACAAACCTGTCTCCTAAGATGATCAAGCAGTTTCCTATTGTTAGCAAAGTGCTGTCCACAGTGATAGCAAGCGATCTGCCGCTCTCCTGTATGTGAAGCCACGTGCACTAACAATTGTACTCTCCTTGGAAATACTGTTCCACATCCCGCCCATGAACAAATGTGCTCTTCTGAGTAGTTTATATGCTGCCTTACGTGGTGGAAGAACACCTATAACAAAGATTTCATTTAATTTTTTGATTTCATTTGATACTTTTGGCCATCCATAAATTACGTCACACGAATTTCATGATTTTATGACCCCTCCCCCGTCCTTGTTGCATTTTGAGACCCCCCCCCCTACCTAGTGTGATGTCACATTTTTTGCAATTTTACATTTAGAAATTAAAACAGCAGTATTCTGAAAAACAAATTAAACCTTATAGTCATGCAGACAGAGTTGCAACTATTTTTAAGTTATTCTTTAGTAGGTATGTAGTTTAAATTTTGTTGTAATACTTAGATACAAAATATTATACTTTGAAAAAATGTCACGTCACAAAATTTGGGACTTCTCCCCGCCCCTTGTCACACAATGTCACAATTCATGGACCCCCTCCCACCCCCTTCACGTGTGACGTAATTTATGGATGGAAACACTTTAAATCTTGATCTTACCTGTATAGAACTAAACTTTTGCTCACATTCAGTCCACATACAGACATGGTCTCCTTTGAACTCAGGCAGTTGATTTCTCTTAGTAGAGTCTTTCTTGCAACGTAATAGTTTGAGTGTAGCTCTTGCATTAAAGCCCACTGCCATAAGTTTGGTATGGTAAGCGTGGTAGTTGATATGACGGACTATTTCCCGAGTGTCAGTGGTTTTGTGACCGCATACATCCCACAGACAAGCATATTTAACTGAAATTGTAACAATATTTTGTGTTTAGTATGATATTTAATGTGAAAACACTAACACTAGACAAGGTGATACATATGAAGGTGACTTAACTATAATGTCAGCAGTTAGAACTATAGTGACAGCAGTTTTGTGTCTGCATACATCACATAGACACATAATATGTTTTACTGAAATTGTAATGATTTAATCAATTTGTGTTCAGTATGATAGTTAATGTGGAAACACTGCTATTAGTTTCGTGTGGTAGTTGATATGAGTGTCAGCATTTTGTGACATACATCCCATAGACTTTATGTGTATTAATAATCCTTTTAATCCCAGGCATGTATCTGTTATTCCAGGGTCTATGCTATCTAGTATAGTATCTAGTACTCGCGGCACCTTCAAAGAAAACGAATGTAACCAAACCAAATATTGTTAAACTATCTGTTGAAAAAATTAAGCCCTACAAGTTTCTTGTGCGTTCTTCTTGTAGAGGTATCTTTCCGAACGCACGGTAGACTCAGTACTGTTTATCTTCATTGACGTGCAAAAGTGTCAGATTATGACCTATTTGAATAAATCTGTTTTGAGTTTTGAGTTTGAGAACATTAAAATTATGCATGAACATACAAAATTTTAGCACAATCGGCTGTCTAGTTTTAACAAAAAAAGAATAAAATAGCACCCTTTCGGGTGTGTATGTAATACACCCAAAAGGGTGATTTTTTATTACTTACCTGCAGTACTACCATCCCCATCAATCTCCAAAACCAGTGAATCTGCAGTGTGTGTCTCCACATGCTTCTGAAACTCTTCATAGTCCGAGAACACTTGTTTACAGTTCTGCCATTCGCATGCCAAGTTTAGTCTATGAGTTTTCAAACGTCGTACTGACTGGAAAGTAAAATATGCTATATATCAATAACAAAGTATATAGAATAATATATGGTGAAATGCTATGAAAATGTGCTAAAATATGGCTTCCTGCATCCACACCTACAAAGTTATAAAAATACATGTTTACTTTTCATAGGAATTATTGTCAAGAACACATACACACAATTAAGTACACAAGATAGAGTAGTAGTAATGACTAGTAGTAGATTTAGCTTTGTACAACATAACTGTTACATTTCACTTGAGTAAGGTGGTTGGTTAGCTGCCTTTTAAAAATCACTATTGATAAATTTTTCTTTGCAATGTATTCAATTTTCTAAGTCAGCTGCTTCACATTCGACTCTTCAACTACAAACGCAAATCCTGTGTCAAACAGGAAAGAAGACCTGTTAGCAGTTTGACACAAGCCTATGGAAAATTTACCAACTCGATGTTTTGTATTCCGCCGCGTACGCTCATAAGAATCATCTTTCATATAGATTTACAAGACCCATAATAATGACATTATTTGAAATAAAATATGTGGAAGTTGTCCCATATTATTATTAGGTATTTGAAAAGCTACTTCAAATACTAACCACGGGCTGCGGTTCGAGGGCAGACTCCTCTATTCCAGGAGGCACACTTGCTTCATCTTCAGCGGCCGCTATCAAGAAGTTTTTACGGTCAGCGTTCATCTGGATGATAAACTGAATATCATTTTTATTCTGCAATGACTTCTTCATTGTCTGATTATTCTGTTTTTGAAGCCAGTCCATGCATCGAAGCACTCTCGTTTTGTCTGCCTCGGAGGAAGCTCCAGCTGCTGCCATTGTTCTTTCGTATAGCTTTCAGTATATTAATAGTACTCTGTGCGTATAGCCCAATCACTTTGGGCACAGCTTTATCAATAAAATAATGATTGTAAATTGTATTGCACTATTTTAATAAGGACAAAATTGCTATAATAGATATTCAATTTCCTAAAAAAATATTAGTAAAAGAAACTGATAACTGCAAAATACTCTCCGTGTTTCTGATCACAGAACAAGAATCTGATTTTGAGTTTTGTTTTGTAATTCTGAGCCTTCTGAGTGCATAACATTTAACCCGCGCGTAAGCAACTGTCAGCCGTCAGTTGATTAAACATGTCAGTCATAAACTGTCAAAGTAAAATATTGACTTTGACAACAGCGCTGCCACCATACGAAACAAAATATAGTGTTGTGCTTTATGCTTCTTGGTTGTGCTCACGGTGCAGTGCTCCTACGTATAGTTAATATTCTGCTGCTTACAATGCGCAAACCACAGAATTCAAAAAACGTAAACGCGCCAGTTTTGGGAAAATTGTGTTAAAAAATATATAGCATTTACATATTATATTCTAAAATAAAATAACGCACTAGGTTTTTACATTATGTATATAATAATAATCAACATATCTTTGTATCTACATAGTTGATAATGTTTAAGCCTAAATAATAATAAACCCAAACGATAATGTTAAAGCAGTTTAGATAAAATAATCAATAAATTTAATAATCATTAGGTAATATTTTTGGTAGAAATTAAACCGCAGCGATGGCAACACCGAAAGTGTGTTCAATTCAATTTATCAAAATATTATCAATATTTATTATAGTTATTTAATAAAGTTTTTAAGAATATTTTAAATTATTCCTCTGATCAAAACTACTTAATCTTATTCAACCTTATTTGATAGAGATAATTTTATAATATTCAAGTGAGCATGCGTTGCAATAAAATAATATTTTATATTAAATTATGTGTTTTGAGTTACTAATCTTTCGAACGAAGTTTTATCTTGACATCCTTGACAGGTCAAATCAATCAAGCTAAAAATTAAAAAACTTGAAAAACGAGGCGAACGCGTGAAGTTCTAGGCAAGGCAAGTGGTAACTGCGGTGCGTATTTACAGCGCGGCGGCGAGTTCCTACGTTACACGTTGCCTACTGCCTACAGTGTCCCTTATCAACAATAAGACGTACTTAAATAGTTGATCCCGTTGTTATCACTACACATAATTCGAGAGACGGGAGGTCGATTGGGTTCAGTGTAGATGAAATCAACAGTAACCCTCGAAGGAGTAGTGAATAAATTATATCAAGCATTACCATTAACTACGAGAATGCCGAACATCAAGGTCTTTAGCGGGAGTTCGCACCCGGATCTGGCGCAGAAAATCGTGGATCGCCTCGGGATCGATCTCGGGAAAGTGGTAACCAAGAAATTCAGTAACATGGAAACGTGCGTGGAAATAGGCGAATCGGTGCGTGGTGAGGATGTTTACATCGTACAGAGCGGCAGCGGCGAGATCAACGACAATTTGATGGAGCTTTTGATCATGATAAATGCCTGTAAGATAGCGTCGGCGTCGCGCGTCACTGCGGTCATACCTTGCTTCCCGTACGCGCGACAGGATAAGAAAGACAAAAGTCGCGCCCCGATCACTGCAAAACTCGTCGCAAATATTCTCTCTGTGTCTGGCGCTGATCATATCATTACAATGGATCTCCATGCGTCACAAATACAAGGTTTCTTTGACATTCCTGTGGATAACCTCTTTGCTGAACCCGCTGTATTAAAATGGATTAAAGAGAACATACCTGATTGGAAGACTAGCATCGTCGTGTCGCCAGATGCCGGCGGCGCAAAGCGAGTAACATCTATAGCTGACAGACTAAATGTGGAATTTGCTCTCATTCATAAAGAAAGAAAAAAAGCTAATGAAGTTGCGTCTATGGTTCTCGTTGGAGATGTCAAAGACAGAACTGCAATCTTGGTAGACGACATGGCTGATACTTGTGGAACTATTTGTCATGCTGCGGAAAAGCTGATTGAGGCTGGAGCAACAAAGGTATATGGTATCCTTACTCATGGTATTTTCTCAGGTCCTGCTATATCAAGGATCAATAATTCTTGTTTGGAAGCTGTAGTTGTTACGAACACAATACCTCAAGAACGGCATATGCAAGATTGTCCTAAGATCCAGTGTATTGATGTGTCCATGATGCTGGCAGAAGCAGTGCGGCGTACACACAATGGCGAGTCAGTCTCATATCTCTTCTCTAATGTTCCGTATTAGTTAATTTAATTTTAGATGTAACACCAAGGCTTTGCCCACCTGCAATTTTGTACCCATTTCATGAAAAACAGCCACAAATGTTTTCAGCCATCTAATACGTAACCCAAATTATCAAATATGGAAAAAATCTATTATCCAAAATATTATCATAAATCTTAATCCTACTACTAAATTTCAAAGGCATGAAGTATCAAAAATATATAAGTTATTGTCAGTAACCTTTCTGGTTATAATAACATTTCAATTATAAAAATTCATTATTCATACACTTCTACACAGTGCAAAAATTACTCATGACAGGCCTACAACAAGGGTTAGGCAGTGCATAGTCCATCAGTTAGGACAAAGCCTTTTATAATAGATTAGGTTAGATTTACATTTGATTGCTGCTTGAATAGTATGACAATTCAGTTGAATAAATCAAGAGATATGCTCTTTCTACAATCATAATTATTAATTTGGACAAAATTTAATGTTACACCAAAATATGCTATCAAAAAACCTTAAATTCTATCCCATGAAATACAGGGAGGGACGAGAGCTTAATGCGCCTCTCACTCCACTATTTACCACAAAATGTAGTAGGTTAACAGTTAGACAACGAGAAAGCAATATGTAAAAGTACCAGAATGATTACTATCATTTAGTTTTGGTGTAAAATAATTCCTAGAATCATAGAAATCTAATTAACAAGGTACTAGAAGACACATGCCTGTTGTCGCCGCAACAGGTGACTCATTAGGCACCCATGTAGCTATATTTGCATATGTCAAGAACTTATCACCATACATGCGTCTTTGTGTGATGCTATTTGGTTTTGCATTTGAATTTATTATTATTTGTTATATGTGTGGTAGTGACATAAAAGTCGATAAGCATTCTATAAGTAATCCATTTAGTAAGTAATTAAAGGTTTTTTCTATTAACTCGTTATTTAGATTTGTATTTCTAGAATCAATGGCCATTTTTTTTCTGCATTTCGAAAGGTGTGTACATTTTAGACACTAATAAAGATTGTAGACAGAAAGTTAAAGCAATTACTAGTTAAAAGCTTCTGAACCTCAGTGATATTTTAAAGTTTACAAATCAATTTTGTTATAAGATTTTATGTAACAGAGATAAATGTTGAATGTTTTTGATGTAATGATCTTCCAATCAAAGCAATTTTAAACCACACAGTGGTTATTAGAGGTAGAATTCATTCCATGCCTGCCTTATTATGTATTATACATATATTTGCTTTTTTAAGTTCTAAAATGTTCAGATACATTTGTGTTGAACAAAAAGACATTTCTCTAGTTAATTTTGAGTTTGTTTAAATACAATCGTAACTTTTTTTATTATTAATTTAGTTTTTAAGTTAACATTTATGTGCAAATTATTTAGGTAATGATGAATATTATTCCGCCATAGATAACATCTCAAGGGTTCTGTGGTATTTACATCGATTTATTTTGCAAAATGTGTAAAAATTTAAGTAAAGCAATATTATATTGCCCGATTAGATTAATAAGAGAGTTTCTAAATTTGTAAAACTAATATGTATATTTGGTCTGTGTACCTATTATTATGTAACATTAAAAATATTTCATCAACTTTGCTCTTTTTATGAAATGTAGGATTTAGGAATATTATATAGTCTTGTCTAATGTGGGTAATGGCGGTTTTTAATTTACACATTTCGAGAATGAAATTCCCAGGAAGCCTATTTTAGGAAAAAAATCTAACATTTTTATAAATCTTT
Source organism: Hemistola chrysoprasaria (assembly GCA_947063395.1). Lineage (NCBI taxonomy): Eukaryota > Metazoa > Arthropoda > Insecta > Lepidoptera > Geometridae > Hemistola > Hemistola chrysoprasaria. The sequence continues at coordinate 2,641,273 of OX346725.1, forward strand.
CCTAATTGATGTCACTCTTACTTAAAAAATACTTAATAAATATTAACATTGAAACCAACTCGTTCAGAAAGGTATACCTACACTGCCTGATTGCCTATTGCAAGAGGTTCCAACCATTGAATTATTATGAGCCATGGTTCCTACTAAGTATTGTGGCATCACCTTTCATCTTTGTCAACAAATGCATTCTTTCAATAAACCTTGGGGTTTACAAGCTAAAGCAAAAAGTAGGTCATAAATTACAGTAAAACGATACAAAAAAGGTAACCGTGTTTAGATTCCGGGAAAAATATTTTTAAGGGGTGCGCATCTCTATATTTCGTAAGTATATCTAAAATATAACCCATGGTATTTATAGCGTCTTTGCAAACTTCTAACGTGCCGCTGGGTAGGTATTTTTTGCTCTATTGTATTCGTTCATAAACATTTATTTATTATGAACGAGGAATCGAGTTTGCGTCATAATATTGTACACGTACGAATGTGAAGCTGTAGAACATGTCTTGTAGGCTGCCTTTCCATCATAGCTGTGCTATAATATGTGATTAGTAGAGAGATTTGTTTGAATTATTGTTATTCACACTATGCTTCGCTCAGCATGAATAAAGATTTTGATTGGTAATTGGTAATTCAAATCCCATTTTTGCCGTTGGAAATCTACTGCTGGACATATGCCCTCCTCATAGAGAGGTTTTGCAAATTCTCGCGGGTTAGTAAGCGCAGTTCTATGGTTCTACACCCAGGACGCTGATGCCCGTCCTCTGGATATGATAACCAAAGGGTTATCAAATCCAGCGGGCTCGTACGGCAACCACGAGTAGAGAAGGTGGGGTACTCTATAGCCGGTAAACCCACGGCACATTTGCAATTGGTACCTATAGATATTGAACACAATCAACCCTAGCAGTAGGTAGCAGCCCTAATATGCCACGGTGATCCTCGTTCTTTTCTATTTCGTGCCCGATCTATTCATATCTGCAGACCTCCGTCATTCCATACAATCGCCCGCGCGCAATAGCTAGATTACCTTATCTTACTACGTAAAAACATAGTGTGTACACGCTTCAAATGTGTGTAAGCACGGGCGTTATACTGGCTCGTTGAAGGCGACGTAAAATTACGGGTAACCCCTGGGCTCCGAGTAATTATCAAGCCCCCCCAGGACTTTCCCAAGGTCACTGCTAGCGGAGCTGCTGTCCCGATCTAACCCCTGTGACTTTGTTGTCTTTGGTATTGAGCACTGAGCTAACAGGGCTACTACACAGCTTATCACATCTCTAGTGAAATAGACTAGAATAGAAATCGTTTATTGATAAAACTGTGTACATTGTGGTGTTACATAACATAACATAAGTTTAGTGAGTGTGTTCTGACAGTTTGCAGTGGAAAACCAGCCTAAAGTTATCGTATAATTACGAAAACAAATGAAATTGTTTGTAATTTTCCCCAGTACCTAATTCAGATTTGACCTCGATATTATTTCATTTTATCAGTTTGAAAACTTGACCCGTGACTTCGATATTCTGATGTAAAATGTTTGTGGGCGCGCCGAGTTGTAAACATCTATATAATTACTAAGTAAACAACTTTAAAGGCGGATACTCATTTGTAGCATTTGTTTGTAATGTAACACTGTCTGGCTCGCCTCCGGTGAGAGGAGATATAGATTACAAACAAATGCTACAAGTCAGTTTCCGCCTTAAAGCCTCGTATCCACTTACACAGCCTCGGGCCGAAGCCTTACAACACAATACTCATTATTGAGACCAAAAATAAAAAGAACATTAAACAGATTTTACTTAAAAATTTTAAATACGAGTACCTAAGACGAGTAGGTACCTACATATTTTATTATATATTGGTTTGACTGCCTCAGTGGCGTAGCACAAGCTCGACTGCCGATCATGATGTCCCGAGTTCGAACCCCAGGTTAGGCAATGTGTTAATTATTGGATTTTTCCTTTAGGAATTATCTCAATAAATGCCTGGAGTCAGGAACTCCCGGTAGACGGCTCGCCTCTTATTACATTGGACCAATAACATATACTGGCGAAATATAGGGGTACCTACTATGGGACTGAGTACTCCTTCGGGAAAAAGGCGTTTTTGGGACCGACTTTTGGACGGATATATAAAAGCCTTACACATAGCATGTGGTAAGTATAAAATAATTATAAGTCGTGCCATGAAGACTGTCGAAGATTGCATGTGACCGCAATTGGAACAAATTAATAATTACTGTTCTATTCGAGTCAAGTTAGACGTTCTACCAGCTCTTGCGTCAACCGAGCCCGCGTCGAACTCATCCCGCGGGATCGGCTGACCTACCCATTAATGTTATTATTTTTCTTTAGTCAACTGGGTATGTGACTCGTTGGGATACGTTAGTCGCGTAGTCTTCGTCCCCGTGTTAATATAGATAAAAAGTAGGTACCTACCTGGAGTCTAAAATCTAAACCTTATTCTGTGGTCTAGACTATCTAAAGTACATATCGAATTTCAGTCCAATCGGTTCGGTAAAGTGAAAGAGTAAGAAACTTCCATTCATCCTCACAAACTTTCGCATTTATTATGTACCTACTTATTAGAAGGATAGTATGATGTAACGGCACAGAACAGATAAAATACTACGTATAGAATGGACACTGTCATCCGCCCACCAATCGGGCCTTCCTCACCCTGCGAGCGAGATTGATGCCTTCGACGAGCCCCGCTTCGCTGGGAAATCACCTCACGCACACTCTTGCGCGTGTACAAAACTCCGTGTGTGCAGTGTCTGTGTAGTAGGTGGTTATATCGTGACTTTTGTATGGGAATTGAGTCGTGTCCATTGTGGTGTCGGGTAACAATATCACGATAAGACTCGATGGGAAAATATTTTCAACGTCTCACTTGTTACTTATTGGGAACCTGCCCTAGAACATCGTCATCATCATCATCATCATATCAGCCATAGGACATCCACTGCTGAACATAGGCCTACCCCTTAGATTTCCATCCAGTCCGGTTGCAAGCGGCCTGCATCCAGCGTACTCCTGCCCTACTTATCAGGTCGTCTGTTCACCTTGTGGGAGAACGTCCTACGCTGCGTCCGTGGTCTCCAGAACATAATATTACACATTATTGTACGTAAGCGCTTTCGCCCAATTATAACTGAATCGTGGCAAGAGAGACTGAAGATCTAAAAATAATGTAGACAGTTAATATTTTTATGGCAGTTTTCAGTATTTTTGAACCTTATCGCATTGGAATAGGGCTGAGTGACTACTATTTGATAGGAACAACTGCTCATTGATCACAAAATACGAAATTCTTTATATGATATCTTGACCGTAGGTATAGCGGTACCCACCTACCTATTATAATCAAATAAAGTAGAACCTTAGATAAAATAAGTAGAACAAAGAAATTACCTATGTATGTTTGGCGTAAGATTTAATTAAACTGTTTAGCAAAAGCTTTGATCTATCATAATAAAATCATAATACTTAGGTAGGTAGGTACAAGTACCCACCTAACTCCAAAAAACCGGTGGGTTCCCATCCAGTCACACCAAACGAGTCACACTGTGACACGTTGGAAAAAACCCATACAATCCATGGGCTGCGGCCGGCGCGGCCGAGTTTAGCTCGACATGTCATACCATATAGGGATCCCAGAACTAGGTTATAGTTCTCTAACTAGACGATTGGCCTCAATCTTCGGCTTTTCTACATATAAATAGATATCAAAAAGATAGAGAATCAAACCTCTGTAAAGCCAGCCACATACGCGAGGCTATGCAGTTATGCCCGACATGACAGGCATGTATGAACAGTACGTAACATGCCAAAGCTCTAAGTCCTAAACGATTGGGCTGAAATTATGTACCTAGATAGCTTAGAACCCCTGAGAGTTTAGAGCCTTTTTTACTCTCCAAAATATGCGTTACGCATACATACCTCATCATCATCTCAGCCACAGGACGTCCACTGCTGAACATAGGCCTCCCCCATAGATTTCCATTCAGTCCGGTTGTAAGCGGCCCGCCTCCATCGTGTTCTTGCCGTCTTTATCAGATCATCTGTCCACCTTGTGGGTGGACGTCCTACGCTGCGCTTGCCGGTCCGTGGTCTCCATTCGAGAACTTTGCAGCCCCATCGGCCATCAGTTCTACGTGCTATGTGCCCTGCCCATTGCCACTTCAACTTACTAATCCGCTGGGCTATGTCGATAACTTTCGTTCGTCTACGGATCTCCTCATTTCTGATTCGATCTCGTAGAGTCTACCTAGATACCTACCTAATAGGAATTAAAAGATTTTTTTGCTTGAAATGGCTTCCATATATATCATCATAATGTGGAAAATCCGCGATTTGAGCCTACTGCGGCACGCCGAAATACTCACCTTCAAACTCTAGAATAAATATAACGAAAGACGTACGGGTTCCTACTTTTTGCAGATGAAACGGTGATCGTTTTAAATTAAATAAAATAGTTAATCTTCGTTATAGCAACGCAATTATCGACCGAGCGAAGCGAGGTCTTAGAGTCGACAAGTGGGAAAAACCTGCGCTTGTACCAGCTTAAGGGTTGACCTCTGGCATGTAAGTTTGATCGACGATAAATTGAGAACTGTTGGTCCGATTTTGATAAAACTTTGCAGACATGTAGTTTAAAGTGATAAAATTTTTTACTTTAGATAATGAGCAAAATCGGCCAAGGGGTTCCGGATATATAAGAGTCACAAGGTATTTATGAAAGGTCTGACGATAATTTCGAAACCGATGGTCCGATTTTTTTTTTCAAATTTAGACACATAGTTTAGGACTTGCATAAAAATATTAGCCAATGTTTGTATGTATGTATGTGTGTATGTATGTTTGTCTTGCGATTACTCGAAAGCCGATGATCCGATCTTGATGAAACTTTGCAGACAGGTAGTATAAAAAAAAAGAATTTTCAAGTTCGAACATGAGCTAAATCGGTTTTGGGGTTCTAGAGATATAGGGATTACAAGATCTCAATATTTTTCGATTATAACTTGAAAATTATTAATTCGATTTTCATGAAATTAAATACGTACGTAGGATAGGCTTATATTGTTTATAATATCCAGTTTCAGATTGATCAGTTAAGGTGTTGTCAAGTTATAAAAGATACCCCGATTCTCAAGGGATAAAATTCCATCTCCGCTCAAAACAACTAGATGGCGCGCTGGATGTCGTTAAGTCGCACAGCAGTCGCACTATCGTATTGTTGAATAGATTATAACTAATATTAGTGAAGAGTTTAGAACAACATTTGCTTAGGGATGTGACTAAACAGTAAAAAAAATGGATTTTTGTAGTGGAAGGCCTCTTTAGCAGGGTGCCGCCTGTGGAAGTACCACACCTTTGTCAGTTATTCATCCGCCAAGCAGTAATGTGCAAACATTACTGTGTTCCGGAATTAAGGGCAATGTTACCAGCAAAATTACTGGGCATGATGAGATTCAACAACTCATATCTCAGGGTGACAGGCGCAGTGCAGTGCCGCGCAGAGTTTTGAATTTTGAAACACTGGGTGGCACTGTGTCTGATATGGGCAATCGTGATGCTTACCATCATTTGTTCGTCTTGCCATTCATTATCATAAAAAAAAAGATTAATTAATAATCGATTTTTATTCGATCGATTCAAAATCGATTAATGAAAAATCGATTTTTAATGGAATAATAATCGACTTTTCTAAAAAAATTGATTTATTTTTAAATAAATTGATTTTAAAAAAATCCTAACAAAAGAAATCAGCTTTTTGTCAATAATAATTATAATACATACATACATACATACATACATTCACGCCTTTTTCCCGAAGGGGTAGGCAGAGGTGTACCCAGGACTCAGTCCCATAGTAGATACACCCACATTTCGCCAGTATGTTATTGGTCCCATGTAATAGGGGGCGAGCCTATTGCCATATACCGGGCACAGTTCCAGACTCCAGGCAGCTATTGAGATAATTCCTAATGGAAAAATCCAATATTTAACACTATGCCTGACCTGGTGATCGAACCCGGGACCTCTTGGTTGGCAGTCGAGCATGCGCCCAATACGCCACCGAGGCAGTAATAATAATTATACCTAGCTAATGTACGAACTTTGCCCAAGCAACGCTTAAAAATGAAAAATTTCATCCACGGATGGGATTTGATCCACGCACCCTCCGCACTATTCCGCTTAGTGGGCACTGGGGCACTCTACCCTGTGCTTGAGCTACTCGTACCGTGGAGGGCCACGATGGACGCGTGGAGCGTGGAGAGCGTCAATCAATAAATACCCTCTTAGAACTTTTTTTTGAATTTTTTTTCTTATGTTAATGAGTAATAAAGACGAGTAAATCTGGTGCCTGATGGTAAGCATCATGATGGCCCAAATCAAACACAGTGCCACCCAGTGTTTTAAAATTCAAAATTCTGCGCGGCACTGCACTGCGCCTTTCACCCTGATATATTAGTTGTTGCAACTCGTCATGCCCAATAATTGCGCTGGTAACATTGCCCTTCAAACCGGAACACAGTAATATTTGCATATTACTGCTTGCTCGACTGCCAATCAAGAGGTCCCGGGTTCGATCCCCAGGTCAGGCAAAGTGTTAAATATTGGATTTTTCCATAGGAATTATCTCAATAACTGCCTGGAGTCTGGAAATGTGCCCGGTAGATGGCAATAGGCCTGCCCCCTATTACATGGGACATACATACATTCACACATTCACGCCTTTTTCCCGAAGGGGACGGCAGAGGTGTACCCTGGACTCAGTCCCATAGTAGATACACCCACATTTCGCCAGTATGTTATTGGTCCCATGTAATAGGGGGCGAGCCTATTGCCATCTACCGGGCACAGTTCCAGACTCCAGGCAGTTATTGAGATAATTCCTAATGGAAAAATCCAATATTTAACACTTTGCCTGACCCGGGGATCGAACCCGGGACCTCTTGATTGGCAGTCGAGCATGCGCCCACTACGCCACCGAGGCAGTCAATCGAAAACATATTACACATATAATAAAAAATCGATTAATAAATAATCATTTTTTTAACGTAATAATCGTTCAAATAAATTCGATTTTTTAGTAGTTCGCCGCGAACTGAGACCTCGCTACTGTTATGGCAACTTTATCTTTAATATTCGATAAAGCCTGCGGATGACTATAGTCCATCTAATATACGAAGTACAGTTTGACAGTTTTGGTTATTCCTGGTTTTAAACTCCTGGTCTAGAATGATTAGTTACCGAGATAATGCCTTTTTTCTTTTGATAGCTGTCATCAGAAACTTAGATCTTGATAAGATCTGTCACTTCCGTAAAGAAAGTACTGGTCTAAAATTAGTAGTTTCCGAGGTGATGCTATTTTAGTTTGGCAGCTTTCGTCTTAAATAAAGATCTTGATGAGATCTATCACATCTGCGAAGAAACTCTTAGTCTAAGATAAATAGTAATACCGAGATCATGTTAAATATCCCGTAATAAGTGATCCTAGAGGTAAAATCATTTTAATATTTAACAGCTGTCATCTGAAACAAAGATCTTGATGAAATCTATCACTTCTGTAAAGAAAATGCTGGTCTAAGATGAATAGTTTCCGAGGTAATAATGCCATTTTTAGTTTGGCAGCTGTCATCTGATATAAAGATCTTGATGAGACACTATCACTTCTGTGAAGAAACTCCTGGTCTAGGATGAGTATTTGAGTATTCAAGCTGTGGATCCAAATTAAAGGAGCCAATCAATAGTAGATACTTACTCATAAAGCTATATAACTATAGCCCATCAAATCTAAGAAATCCCGTTTGACATTTCATACACTATCATACTTTTAATAACTTTGCATAGGCGTAACTCACACAATTTCATTGACCTTTGCCGTAAAACCATGGAATTACGAAATTTATCCCAAGATGTACAATATTCTTAATCACTAAATTTAAATTCAAACCCTAAGGCAATACCAAAAAAACGATACTTTTTAGATTTGATGGACTATAGTCACCCGCAGGCAAACACAGATTAGATAATAGTTACTTCGCAGGTATGTACTAGGCCTTTCGCGCTCCTACTTGAAATCTTGTAATCCCTATATCTCTAGAACCCCAAAACCGATTTAGCTCATGTTTGAACTTGAAAATTCTTTTTTTTTATACTACCTGTCTGCAAAGTTTCATCAAGATCGGATCATCGGCTTTCGAGTAATCGCAAGACAAACATACATACATACATACAAACTTTGGCTAATATTTTTATGCAAGTCCTAAACTATGTGTCTAAATTTGAAAAAAAAAAAAATCGGACCATCGGTTTCGAAATTATCGTCAGACCTTTCATAAATACTTCGTGACCCTTATATATCCGGAACCCCTCGGCCGATTTTGCTCATTATCTAAAGTAAGAAAAATTATCACTTTAACTACATGTCTGCAAAGTTTCATCAAGATCGGACCAACAGTTCTCAATTTATCGTCGATCAAACTTACATGCCAGAGGTCAACCCTTAAGCTGGTACAAGCGCAGGTTTTTCCCACTTGTCGACTCTAAGACCTCGCTTCGCTCGGCCTACTTTTTGCAGATGAAACGGTGATCGTTTTAAATTAAATAAAATAGTTAATCTTCGTTATAGCAACGCAATTATTAAGTCGATTGCAAAGCAAGAGGGTGTTGTCGCGCGCCGATAGCCTCCGACCTCAGGGCCCCCTCTAGTTCATCTACGTCACGACAGCAAAAATAATAGTTATAAATAAATAACCACTTAGTAGGTATTTGTGCGATAATAAAGGCCTATTCAGACCTAACGTTATTCGCTAGCGCTCTGGGTAGCGGTACTCGTACCTACTCCAATTTCGCTCTAGCCGCGCGGAACTGCATAGAAATAACATTCGAAACCCGCGCGGTATTTCCCGCTACCCAAAGCAGTAGCGAATTACGCTTAGGTCTGAATAGACCTATATGGGAGGTATCTGTATCTCATCATACCATAATCATGTCATGATTTTAGAGCCGTAGATTAGACATCCACAGCTAGACTTCTACATACTCTAAAATTCATTATAACAAATTATAGTAAGTACCTACTTACTTACCTAGTATGTAAGAAAATAACACATGTTAGTACTATTATTAAATTTATTGTGTTTATAGTGGTTTTAACATATTCTAAAAAATAATCCCAGTTATCACCATTGGGGACCTGCGGGAGGTGGAGACAAGTGAGAATGACTCTAAGTTCTTTTCACTCGCCTAGATATTGCATGAACTCAAGGGGACTATTCATTCATACAAACTTGACTAACCGGTCTATATTAGAAGTAGGTACTTCTATATAATATTTCTAACGAGATCGTAACCTACCTACTGATAAAAAATCTTACGAGATTATTGACCCATTGAAGTTCTATCTTGGTGCGTTCGGTACACCTATGGTGTAGTGGTGGCAAGCGTAACTGCCGTTCATGAGGTCCCAGGTTCGATCCCCAGGTGATTATATATTTTTTTTACCTATATTATTATCAATATTATGTATTTTATTACTGTAAGTACATAAAATATATACTTTATTTATATATTTAAAAGATATTTGTGTATGTATATATTTGAATGATTATGTGTGTAGTTTATTTGATGTGAACTACTTTACTCTCCTCTCCTTGCTCGGTTGTCTGGAAGAGATCGCTTTTAGCAATAACACCGCCAATTGTTACACTAGACATATTCCTATTGTTACATTTTAGTTTTTTAAGATGTGGTGTAATAATAAAGAATTTATCCATCTATCTATTCCGTTGGAATTATCTCAATGTCAGCCTGTAACTGTGTGCCCGGTAGATGGCGATAGGCGCGCTAGCGAAATGTGGGTGTGCCTACTATGGGAATGGGTCCAGGGCACAGAACACAGTCCTTGGTACAACTGCTTACCCCTTTTGAAAAAAGCGTTACCTATGATATAAGACGTCCAAACTAGTTACTTGTCACTAAAGACGAAGAAATGAAGTTTTGAAAGATATAAAAATATAAAAGCTCTCCTGTGACTCCTCTCAGCAACAAAACACCGACAGGAATTAAAGTCTTCTTGTTCGAGGTGAAGATTCAACTTGGCTGGCAAGATGCAGATTCCCAAAGGCCGCCACTAAAACGGTCACACCAGTAAGGGGGACGGTATTCTTTTGCGCCAACGGCCGCAAGTGGCGGTCGTGGGGACAATAGAGAAAAATATTTGCGGAATCTGTTCTTTATTTGCGCGAAATCACATTTTGTTAAAAACCGTACGGTTTTTTTGATATTTAAAAAAACATTAACTGCACAAAAAAAAAACTACTTTTTTACAATTTTCATAAATACGAAGAAACTAAGGTTTTCTTTAAAATATTTTTTCGCGCAAATAATGGCCATATCCAGAGTCAACCACAACATTTAGTATGGGTGACATTTAACCTTGAGATATAAAATAAAACCCCGTAATGTTGCTCCTTAATTTTATTAGTTTAATGCGTGTGGTGCGCCTGTGCGGCGGCCTTCCTCATCTGTACGAGAACGTTGCCGAGCTCTTCACGCTTCCTCTTAGCGCGGATGTGTGTCCCCAGGCGGCGCTTCAGGAACTTCAGAGCGCGCTTGTCTTTTGACACCTGGAATCATACATAAATAATTGAATGGTCCACAACCAAAAAATTAAATTGTAAGGCATACGCATGTATGCATAGTGTAGGGTTCCATACCTAGGATACAACAACATACGGCGCCATCTATTAGTTTGTTTCTTGCGCAAAGTATGGAAATATGCAGTCAAATGGCCATAACATTTGATTGGGTTAACTTGAAGAAGTATGATTTTTTTACAGCCACAAAGGACCGCAGATCTGAGTAGTTGATATCAATTTCAACTTGATACCCCCACATGTTCCCATTAGAAGTGTTGGACAGACAGACACGACAAATGGACAACAAAGTGATCCTATAAGGATTCCATTTCTCCTTTTGACTTATGGATCCCTAAAAAGTACAGGGAGACTCATTGATTCAAAGAAAAGGGGAGATAAGGTACTGGCTTCTCGAAAATGGAAAGCTTAAATTAGGTCCCATTAGGTCCATATATTATGTCATCAAAATTGAGGTAGAACTAGTGACTAATATTGATGTCTCAGTCACACTTCGGTCTTTGAGGTTTTTGGTTGTTGAGTAAGCACTGGGAGAATAGGGTAGGTACAATAAATTATTTGCTCAGACAGCATTTAGTCGGCAGAGCCCTCGGACCTTTGGGAATAAGAGCGTCAACATGTCTAGACGTGTCCTAGGAAAGGATTTTTGAAAATTCACATTCTAAGTGGTCCAAAAAGGGCGTCAATGTTTTGTTATAAAACTCCCATAGGTATTTCATTATTACAAGCAGGCAAAGCCGCTGAGCTGTAAGAGCCGGCTAAGGGTTAACAGAGGACGGGCAGCAGCATCCTCTGCAAACAATCATCAAACTGCGCTCGACAACATGCCTGCCAAGCGTGTCGAGTATTGGCAAAACCCCCATTATGGGGGAGTCCTATGTTCAGTAGTGGATTACCAACGGCTAAGATGATGAAAGCAGTATGCAGTATATAGCAGTATGTGAGTTGGTGAGGATGGATGGATGTTTGTTAATCTTTCTCGCCAAAACTACTAAACCAATTGGGCTGCTCGGTACATAGATAGTTTAGACCCTGAAATAGTTACTCATAGGGTACTTTTTATTCCAATATTTCCACGGGAACAAGGACTATGCGGGTGAAACTGCAGGGCAAGGCCAGACTTATATACTTTGCTTGACTTCTGATTTGAAGCTACAGGTAGCATTTGTGACCACTGTGACACCAAAGTACGTAACTGTGGCATATTCAGAATGAAATAATATTTATTCACCTTCAACAACTCCATAGCTCTCTTCTCGTATTGGGCATGGCCAACAACCTCACGGACCAGGTCACGAACAAACTTTGAGTGCTTTGTTTGCAACTGTAACATTATAATCATTATTTTAATAGATATTTAGTAGCACTTTTTTTGCTTGTAACATTTCCCTTCAGACCGGGACACAGTAATGTTTGCACATTACTGCTTGGAGGATGTATAGCTGGCAAAGGTATGGTACTTCCCCAGGCAGACCCCTGCAAGAGGCCTACCACTACAAAAAAAATAAGGTATAAAATGAAGTTGATTATGCTAGGTTTAATTACTAGATATCATGCATCCTAGTAGATTTACAATCATCAAGATTTCAGTAGCAGTAGTGCAGTCAGTGAGAATTCAGTGAGTCATTTCTATATTTGTACCTATACAATGTTAGGTATAAGGTTTGACAACAGTATTTTTATTGCAATAATTTATTAAGTGTCAATGCAAATTTATACAGGCAGAAAGGCTGGTTCTAGAACCAGCTATTTCAGAGTGCGCCTAGGCGCACTGAAATAGTGGAGTGTTTGTGTACATGTAATTATTCGCAATGATTAAAGGGCTTAAATTTTCTTAGTAAGAGATGACAACAGTAAAATTCTTTCGATGTATACGTTTAAATATACACAAGAGAAATTTTGTTAAAATATTAACACAAAAACTTGATACAAACAGATGACAAAACATAACCTCAGTTGTGTCTATTTTGATAAAACAATATTCTACTTACACCCTTTAGCCTAGCAGGCCTGATTCTGATGGCTTTATCTGTGATACCCTTTTTGCCAGCAGATATTTTAGTTGTTTTGTGGCCTTTTCGCAAACCGACTGCGATCTCAAACCGGGGAGCCATGCTGAAATAAACAGACACAGAAACTTTAATCAACGAAATAAACACATAGCACTCTTGTTCAAACTTTAAAGAATCACAACCAACACTCGAAAATATATTGCTTTGATAGATTCTAGTGATAAAATGAAATATTATTTCAAAAATTATTTACGTACTTTTCGGATTGACAGATCCGACCAAAGAGAATTTCTAGCAATTTTTTCTTTTTTTCTTGAGTTGACAGTTGACAGTTGTCAGTTGACTGTTGACTTGAGCTGGCTTTAGTGATGTGGTATGTCTACACGATTATTTACTTTAGTCGAAACTTAATAATCATGCAGTAAAAAAGTTTAGTCAGTAGTATTACGAGATATATATAATGAGCAAAGATGTCTATGGTAGGTAGTAGGTACTAGGTAGTGATTTATGCCTTGTCTAATTTAGCTTGATCAATGACAGCTGAACAAAAATCTATTTTTGGTCATATTTCCATATATTTGGTAAATCAATGATCATATTATCGTGTAATTTAATATGTTTTAATGTTAGGAACCCGCTTAGAACTTAATATACGGAAATATTGCCTTAAATAGATTTTTGTTCAACGGTCACTCATCAAGCTCTATCTGACAATGCGAAAACAAAGTTAAGAATGGGAGTTTTGGCGGGAGACCGAAGAATACAGTTTGGCTCCCGTATCTTTATCAATTATAAGTGCATTTTAGAGTGTTTAACATGTATTAATGGTGGAATATTACGCGTTGAGTGTTTTCGAAGATACCCAAGTCTCTTGGCAAGTGATGCGAGAGTTGAAATGTGATTTTTCGTGTTCCCGTCAAAATTCTGGCAGCTTCTTGTAAAGATCATCAGTTTATTAAAGCTGTGACTTGACTGGGCTTGCCCTGACTCGGAATTAAATAATTGAGAATATTAAGTAGAAAAATTATATAACTTGACACTGGCAATACATTCGTGTGGGTCCATAAAAGAAGAAAAAAAAGAGAATGTTAAAAGTCATTCAGTCACTCCTTTTAGGCTGCCACTCTGTCACTGTCAACTGTCACTTGCCGTCAATCAAAGTCGTTACCGTATTTATTTTTAAAGAGTGCTCGCCGCACGCGAGGCGGTAATTTTTTTAGTACTAGAGTATGTATTATTATTAATTGTAACTCTATGTTGTAACTTCTGGTAATTGGTAATTGCTAAGAACCATAATTTTCGGTGAACGAATGTAAAAGAATTATATGTCCTATGATAAATTATAACCATCGTATGGTATACCTTATGTGAAAATCTTTCATAACTAACCTAAAATAACTGCGACTGTATCCTATTTATCTGAACTAAAATGGAAGTTGGTGCTGTAAAGCAAGCTTTTAACAACGAGGTGAGTCATTACACTATAATAATATCACGCAAACATACTAACGAAAGTTATCTAAGAATTTGAGCATATGTAATAATTTTTGGCTTCGCTTAAGTGTTTAAGCCTATATATTTTAAGACTATACTTTACTGAATTACTTAAAGTGAGGATTGGTCAGTGACCAAAACTAGATGTTAAACATTATTCCTGCTTGGTCTACACAATAATTATATAAATAATATATATATCACACCCTCTTTTAAGGTTATAATGCTGAAGTGTTAAAACCTATCCAGTGACCATAGTATATAATACACCCACATTTCACTAGTTCTAAGTAGCCGTGTGTAGTTTACAAATGAATGAAGGAAATGAAGTACTTCAGACATGATTCGTCCTTCATTCAATACTTCAGTAAAAATCCAACTAGTCCAGTAGTTCCAATATAATAATTTTCTAGTTCTATAATATAAGAATTAATCAATGTTAAAGAAAATCTGCTTTGTGTTTATAGTTCGAATTATCCAGCAAAATCATAATTCACTAGTTTTTGTTTAGAGAATGAAAAGGATTAGTGAAGGAGAAGGACTAGAGAAAGAGACTGACTAAATGAACGAGCGAATTGGTGAATGAAATCTGAATGTCAAAGAAAAGCTCTCTTTTGTGTCACTGAACTAATTGAACTTATGACCTAAATGAAATATGTACTTCACAGAGTTGAAATGATATAAACATATCTTTTCTTTTTAGTGACACATTCTGTACATGTCAAGTTCTAAGTCCCATCCCATTGTAATAGGGTCTTATAGGGTAGGGGAATTCCTTTTGCCATCAATCAGTCATACATACAGACTCCAGGCTGTTATTGCGAATTTCCTAGGAACAATCAATAACACTGCCTGATCAGGGAATCAAACTGAGGTCCTCATGCTCTGCAGTAATGCTTGTACTAGACTGTAAAGACCGATACCAGCACTCAGCTTTGGATACCTACCTTCAGATTTTATTATCTTTTTTCTTTTTGTGTTTTAGGTCATTCTCCTCAAAAAGAAGGTGACTCAGGCCAAAGTTCAGGTCATACATAAATTGACAAGGAAAGCCAAAACGCTAGCAGAGAAGAAGGCTCCTGAACATCTTAAAGAAAAGCTGAAAAAGAAAGCCGAGTCGGCTGTTAAAGAAGTTTTGATAATAAAGGTAATTTTTAGAAAAATAATGATATTTAAGATGATATATTCCATTTTGCATTCATATTAATATGTCTGCCGATACTGGAACCTAAGACTATAGAAAAGTCTCCAAGCACTCTGACCAGAGACTGTACTACCTATTTTCAAAAGCTTCCAAAATATGGCACTTTTAAATTGTTGTGTGCATAATGTTATGTTAGTGTGTTTATCTACTACACACCATCCTCATAGAAAATAGTGTGTAGACTTTTTCTATACAACTTACCAATTACTATTTTTTTACTGACTCAGTGATTTAGCGGTCCCATCTAAACTGCTGAACATAAGGTCCTGGGTTTGATTCCCAAGTTGTGCAGTGTTATTTAATTTTTCTATTTGAATAGCATCCTGCCTGATTTTTTGCCCGGTAAAAACACAACTTGCGAAATGTATGTGTACCTATCATGCCCCTTTCCTTCCAAAAACTGGTTGCCTCCAGGCAATCTCTTCCAAGAGATCGCTTAAAGCAATAAGGCCAACCAATCACTTTTTGCTTATAAAAGTTATAAAAGTATTCAATTTAAAGTTATTATGTACTGCAATATTATGTAAAAATAGTCATACTAAAGATTAATCTATTCTATTCTACCTACGGGACTGATTCCTACGGTAGGTAGGTAGAGTAGTATACCTCTGCCTGACTCCCCAGGAAAAAAGGTGTGATGTTATGTTATTAACATAAATTTTTATTATATTTCAGAAAATCAAAGCTAGAGACGTAGCAAAATTCATGATCACACACACAGGTGAAGTTAAAAATTACCTTAATAAGCCTATAGTTGACACAGAAAAGGCTTGTGCTAGATTAGTACTTCATAAAGCTCTACAGGACAAATACAAATTCATTAGAAGCAGATTTAGTAATGTACCTATTAAAGATCTGTTTATGTCGCGTCAAGAAAGATTAAAACTGAAGAAAGAAGCCAGAAAAGAGGAGAAGAATAAAAAGAAGAAGAAAGGAGGTAAAGTTGTGAGTTCAGATGATTGGGATGTGGAGAATGTGATTGATAATGATAATGACATTGATAAAAATGATAGCCCTGATGATAAAAATGATAGTCTGGATGATAATATTGATACCTTTGATGATAATATTGATAGTTCTGACAATAATAATGATTCAAGTGCAGAATCGAACAATGAAAATGATTCAGACACAGAAAATCAAATGGAAACTACTAATATAGGTCATGAAAGTTCGTCATCTGACCAAGAGATTGATGAAGATGATGATAAAGATGCAGAAGTTGGCAAGTTTGTTAAACTTATGCCTCCTGTTAATAAACCAGTAGAAAAAATTAACCATAAAGCAGAAGCAAAAAGTATTGATGAAAGTGTAGCACTACCTAAAATAGTTATCAAACCGAAAACACAAAAAAAGCAACCAGATAAAAAGTTCAAAGAAAGCAAAAACAAGAATTTAAATGAAAAGCTACAGAATAGGAAATTCAAAAAGGATTTAAAGATGCACACAGAAGAGCGAAAAGTAGTTGATCCGTTCTTTATTACTGAAAGTGGTGGAAATTACCTATCTTTAGCTGAACCAAGGCAACCAGATGAAATTAAAGAAATACATAAACACGGGAATAGAAGAGAGAGGAGGGCAGCCACGTTTGGACATAGTATTCCTAAAAGGCCTGGAAAAGATTTTAGGCAAAATAACTTTAACAAGTTTCAAAAAGATAATGCTGCTGATAGAAGTAATAATGACAGATTTAACAATAATAATAAGTTTAATAATCATTCTAAATTAAATGATAAAAATGGTGACTTCAATAATAGAAAATATAACTATAATGATAAATTTTCGCACTCTGATAGGAATAGCAAATTTAATGACAAAAATGCTAAATTTAATAAAAAGGACGATAGTAAGATGAAGGAAGAAAAACTGCATCCTTCATGGGAAGCTAAGAAAAAACTGTCGTCTATTTTACCATTCCAAGGTAAAAAGATTGTTTTTAATGAAAGTTAAACTTTCAATCAATAAAGTACTGTTTTATTAAAGTAATGTTTTAATTTAATTCTAATCTATTAAAGCTAAAGAATAATTTAAGGCAGACCCAAATCACAAATCGGTGTCCTATTGATTCGCATAATTTCTTTTGTCATAAAATTTTTCCGCATACATTATTTGTCATAACCTCCTCTAGTCATAATATTGGAAATACATATTTTTTTGTAGGAATACTGATAAATTGTCCTAAAATTTAATAGCTATAATATTTTTGTGTATAATAGTTTTTATTCCTATTGGTAGTTGTCATAATGGTTGTTATGTATAATTTTATAGTTAATAATGGTGTATGTCCTAATTTTCATTGTTCATAATTGTTATTGTATATAATCGGTAGTGTACGTATTTTTGCAAGTGAGGAATATTTTAATGTTGTATTGCATTTATGGGTAGGAGTTTACCTTTGCCAGTTATTCATCCGTCAAGCAGTAATGTGCAAACATTACTGTGTTCCGGTATGAAGGGCAATGTTACCAGCAAAATTACTGGGCATGATGAGATTCAACAACTCATATCTCAGGGTGACAGGCGCAGTGCAGGGCCGCGCAGAAATTGTATTTTAAAACACTGGGTGTCACTGTGTCTGATATGGGCACCTGATTTGCTCGTCTTGTCACTCACTACCATAAAAAAAAAGGAGTAGGATCTCGCCGTAACTCACATACCCAATAATATTTTTTTTATTTACTCGATTTTTTTCATATGTAAATCCACTGATATTTAATTTGTGGCTCCTCTTTCTGTTGTAAATATTTTGCACTCGTTTTCCATTGTAATTATAATTTCAAAATTAGTTTAAGCACTTTGTTCCAAATATTAACAACAAAATTTGACTTAGTGTTATTTTTATAATAATAATGAAACTACCTTCTTTTTTATTCATAATCAGTAATAGCGCCTTACTATAATATTTTTTTATAGCAATGTGATATATCAACACTTTGCTACATAGA
Source organism: Hemistola chrysoprasaria (assembly GCA_947063395.1). Classification (NCBI taxonomy): domain Eukaryota; kingdom Metazoa; phylum Arthropoda; class Insecta; order Lepidoptera; family Geometridae; genus Hemistola; species Hemistola chrysoprasaria. The sequence goes on from OX346725.1 coordinate 2,659,597, forward strand.
AAAGATGTTTAACTACGTTAATGAGTTAAGAACATTCAAAATTCTATTGGTTAGGTTAGGTTTAATTTATATTATGACAAAGTTAACATTCGACGATAAATTGAGAACTGTTGGTCCGATCTTGATGAAACTTTGCAGACATGTAGTTTAAAGTGATAAATTTTTTTACTGTAGATAATGAGCAAAATCGGCCGAGGGGTTCCGGATATATAAGAGTCACGAAGTATTTATGAAAGGTCTGACGATAATTTCGAAACCGCTGGTCCGATTTTTTTTTTTTTCAAATTTAGACACATAGTTTAGGACTTGCATAAAAATATTAGCCAAAGTTTGTATGTATGTATGTATGTTTGTCTTGCGATTACTCGAAAGCCGATGATCCGATCTTGATGAAACTTTGCAGACAGGTAGTATAAAAAAAAAGAATTTTCAAGTTCGAACATGAGCTAAATCGGTTTTGAGGTTCTAGAGATACAGGGATTACAAGATTTCAAGTAGGCGCGCGAAAGGCCGCCGGAATAATAGGGAGAGTCGGCGTACCTGAGTTCCTCTATTTGTTAAGCTCTCGATGATTCAAGGGGAGGGCACAATTCTATCTTCTCCGCAGGTACCCCTCTGGAGGCCCCAAGAGACAGCGCTTCCTGGCCTTCTTTTATTTATATCTTCAAGTTGTCCAAGTTGTCGACCAAGTGTTGAATAGAACAAGTCGTAGATGGTTCAGACCGGACCGAGAATAGTTTCCGACTGAGCCTGACTACGATTAAGAATAATAATCAGAATAAGAATCCGAATGAGAATCAGATTGAGAATCAGAAGGAGAATGACCAAAAGTATCCAGGACTCCGCTTTTTATCCAAATTTTCCCAGTTAAATTTCGAAACCCCAAATTTTGAATTTAGTTTTAAGAAAAGTACATGCAGCCAGTAAAAAATAATTAAAACTTTTTAACAAGGTATGTAACCTCTACAGACATCAAGTAAAAATAGTTGAAACCTTTGAGAAAGGTATTCAACCTCACAAAATTTAAAAAATATAACTTAGATTTAAAGACATTAGACAATTTGAATGTGTCAATTATAAACATGTCAGTCAAAATTGCAAAAATTAATAATGTAAACAAACCAAATTTTCAGTTATTTCAGCTAAAATCGATAGAATTATGAAGAGGAAACTAAGACGACATGCTTACAATTTTTTAGCGGACGATTTTCAAGCGAAATAATGACTAAATACCAAAATACATCAAATGTTACATCAGCAAAGGATAATTCAGATAAAAAACATAAAAGTGTTCAAGAAAATAAGGTAATATTTACAGTATAGTATGTATAATATTACAACACCTCTGCCTACCCCTTCGGGAAAAAGGCGTGAATGTATGTTATGTTATGTTAAAAACAATAAATACAAAGTAAAATCTAACAAACATTTGTTTCCTTTTTTAAAGTCATAGCAAATCCGTTTTTGCAGACCGTATAGGTACCTAAGCGTCAGAGTTATGTACCTAATCGACGCGACGTGAAAACTTAACTTGGTCGAGTTGTAGGTACAATATTGCAATCAGCCCTGTCACACGCCAGACTACAGCTTGCCCTATCACCTGCTAACAATCACTCAGACCAATATGGCTGCCATAAATCCCTACAAGTCACCGAGCCTAACCTCCCTCGTAATTAAGCATTCCGCATTGAATCAACGCTCAAAGGCAGTTGTGTACACCTATTCCTATAATATAGCACTATATATTTATTACTTAGGAAATTGGACTAGATTTATTATGGACGGGAAATTGCTGCAAATACCTGTAAACTACAGGTGCAGGGAATAAGCCATGTTGCTAAGCTTGGATATCGTAGCGTGTGTTGGAACTCTGAAAACTTTACCTAATGGGGTGAGCCTAAAATCTACCAGTTAGTACTTAATCATTTAGAATTTGTTTATAGACTCTATTATTAGGTATTCATCTTCAGACTCGATATCATAATATCAATAAATTTAAGTGTAAAATATGTACTACGCTTAGTGTAGGGTTTCATACATACTTCTAAGAACATATAGCAAACATGTTAGCAACCATACATTTTTTTGGTAAAATTATATACTGGTTTGGGATTATTTCCTTAGAGGTATGATTTTTTTTTACAGCCTCAGGGGACCGCAGAAACTGATATCAATTTTTTTTTAAAGGTAAGGTATTTTATATCAGTTTCAACTTGATACCTTACACTTTTATATCAGTTTCAACTTGATTTACTTACACGCGTTCCCGTAAAAATAAAGTGATCGTATTATAAGGGTTCCTTTTTTCCTTTTGAGGTACAGAACCCAAATTTATACAAAATAATGCAACAAATTTCCAATATGTATAATTAGTAATTAATATAATTACCTAGCTAAAATATAATGATATATACAATGACCTAAAATACAAATTAATAAATTGAAATAATAAAAACCAAAGAAAATAAATTAAATTATTATTTTACCTAAGTATATAATATGTCAAAGAAAGAAAATGAGCTGAGTAGGTATAATAATTATGCATCACCATGAAGCAAATTCCAGAATGGCGAAAATCTTTACTGTAATAGTGAGTTCTAGAGTGCCTATAATGAGTAGGTAAGTACCAACTAACTTAATTATCAATAATTATAGCCATTAGGTTGTCTACTTTTCTCTCTTTCGGCCCTTCTTAATCCGGGTGGATCCGTTAATCGCCAAGTCAAGCACGGCAGTAGCAACTGGCAAAGGTGTGGTAGGTACTTCCCCAGGTGGCCCCCTGCAAAGTAGGCCTACCACTACAAAAATAGATTTATCGACCCCCTGTAACTTCGTTGTGGTTAAAGCTATAGAAGCCTGAATTTTCTGTGACTGAAGAGAACATACCATAGCCATATTCATAAATTTATTTACATTAACTTGTTATAGGTACTTAGTGTACGAATAATGGCTAGCCAAAGTTTTTAGAGGTAGTATAATAATATAATAGTCATCGATTATCAATAATTTATTGTACTTCTAGCAGTTCGACCAACCTTAAATTTTGTATTTAGATTGTGTTTTCTCCGAATATAGTAAACCTATTTGATATATTTATATCATGATATTTTGTCTTATGTTTTGACTTCTTTATATTTTTTATTTTTTTTTATTATTTTATTTTTTTATATTTTATGTCTTTATCATTTAATTTTTGTAACTCTTTAAGCTTTTTTGTAGTGATCGTCTAATTGCGAGAGTAAAACTATGATTTTTTGAAGTTCACTATAAAAAATCAAGAGTAAGAAAAACTTAAATGATATGAAACATAGTTTACTTTACTATAAAAAATATAAGGATATAAATTTAAAGAATGGGTTAATCATTATTACTTATAAGTATTCGGAGGAAACAGGGGAATACAAAACATCGATTTGGTAGAATTTTCATAGGATTGTGTAAAAATTTCGTAGCTAGAGTATAAACTCTGGGATAAATATAAATTTATCCTACTGTTTGTACATCTAACTGTGCCGCCAAATACATTCCCAAATGCCCCATAAGATTTATCCCCCCAGTTAACATACTGCGAAGAAACAGATATCGCATAAAAGGCTATTTACGGCTTAACATATTCATGTATTCACGCAAACCCTTTGGGTTGGATAACAAAAACTTACAAATTGTTTTTCCCCGGACATCTTTCGCCCTTTGACCGTTGGTCGGTTAAGGTTTACCCAGTTTTTTGTCACATAGAATGAGTTAACGGGAAGGATGTAAATAAGGGATCCCATGTTTTATTGGATTCTGTTGTGTCCTTTATTTTGATATGGCTTTTACGAGCTATGAGTAAAAAGGGTTATTGTTTGAGAAACGCTTTTGTTGAATCGATAAAGCTAATAAGGTTAATGTAATGTAAAGTGGACCCTTTTCAGCACTTGCGACTCTCATTTTTGATCTGTTGTGCGTAATATGTTATTATATACTATAATTGAAACCATAAAATATAATCAGTAGAAGCACTAGCATAATACCGAATGTACTTGTTACACTTTGTTATTGTTGTTTTCTTAAGTTTGTAAATTATCTGTTTGTTAATTGACTGTCTATTCATATAAAACATTGTAAAAAATGTAAATCCATTATTGGCTGTAATATTAGTTCGAAAAAATGTTATTTATTCTTAAGAGCTGTGGATTTTGTATTAATAAATAAAATAGAATAAAAAATAAAAACATTTGGAAGTTTTTTGTGAATTCAACATTAAAGTCGATTGTGATTTTATTACTTACACGATCTCTTTCGTCTGAAATGATGATGATGAGGCTGCTTGAGTATAAGTTTACCTAAGTTGTACTTAGACCATAGACTTAGATTTTTGTTTCGCTGGACTCGACATCTCCTTTATTTTCTAAAATGATAGTTTGTTGATGATGTTCGAACCTACGCTTTTTCATGTAAAACATAATATAAAAACATATAATTTCGAGCATAAAATGATATCTAGATAAAAACCTAATTATCGTGTAGTGGTAGGCCTCTTTTGCAGGGGGCCGCCTAGGGAAGTACCACACCTTTGCCAGTTATTCATCCGCCAAGCAGTAATGTGCAAACATTACTGTGTTCTGGTCTGAAGGGCAATGTTACCAGCGAAATTACTGGGCATGAAGAGTTTTAACAACTAATACCTATCTCAGGGTGACAGGCGCAGTGCAGTGCCGTGCAGAATTTAGAATTTTAAAATACTGGGTGGGACTGTGCCTGATGTGGGCAATCATGATGCTTAAAATCAGGCATCTGATTTTCTCGTCTTGTCACTCACTATCATAAAAAAAAAACAAGATTATCAACAATGTGGTAAAGCACAATTGCAACAATTCCGTGCTTTATCCACCCAGAACATTATCTGATGATATCTACAATTATTTTTATTTACATTATCTCTACGCCACACAGTCACGTCCGTGTAAATGGGATCACGTTCTAAACGCATAATTACAATTGTGAAAGCTCCCGTTGATGCAAAAGGGTGCTTTTAAAAAAAATACGTCAGTTTTAATCCGTTTCCCAAATTAAAACTCGAACGTGACCCGTTCGGTTTTATCACTGGCCAGTTCTTGTAATTTGTTTTAAACAATTTGTTTGTGGCCAGTATCCTTTTGCCTTTTTTTGGTCACTGATAAAATATTATTATTTTCTTTTATTTTTAGGAATTAAGAGGCCACCCTATATAGAACCTATCAAATGTTGACTAACTCTATGTTTTATATTCTCGTATCCTAATTATGAACCCATTCAAAAAAAGCTTACCTTATAAATATATTTTGAAATTCTTAAGACAATATTTCAATAAAAACACAATTAATAACCAAAAGGTAATACGAAAAATAAATAGTTGCTAACAACTCAACGTTTTATTGTAGCAACTGTAAACTGCATAATAAAATAGCTGCATAAATTATTTCTTACATTATTAATACATTCTCCTATTAATCGTTAATTATTCATAACTAATAATTTAACAATAACATTTGCGGAAATATTACAAAATACTTTGTACTTTTGTATTGCGTTACTGAGTAAAAATTGATTATATCTGCGATCGGCGGTGTTACAGGGTGTTACAGGCGGTGTTAATGTAACAGTAAATATCTATCTTTTACCGAGTCACTGTCTGATAAAAACATAGAGAGTGTTACATTAAGAGGCCGACGAATTCCCCATAGAAACGTAATACCTAAATTAATCACCGTCAGATCATGTTTCCTACCTACAATGGTTGTTATTCAGAATGCGATACTAGTTATCAAGGTTCCTAATTATATTTAAATCCAAAATATAAGTACCTAATTTGGACTAAAGTATAATGAAAATCCAAAATATAGGTATTCTGACAGAGCATATGTATTTTCAAATACAATTCCAAAATATAAGTATTTTGGACTAAAATATTATTAGGAAATTAGGAACCTAGATAACTGGCGTCTATTTCCGAAAACGTACGAATATGTACAAATAATATGGAATGGAAATATGCTCTGATTGTAATTGGTTTAAGTATTACATTTGTGAAGGGAATTCGTCGGACACCGGCCTCTTTAGGCCCGTAGCACTGTAATGTAACAGTTCAGATTCGAGCATTAATCAGTGAACCAAGCATTGCAATGGGCAACCTGTAATGTAACGTATAATTTGTAACACTCGCTGTCCGTTGTAACACCATTTCAGGATTGATACATGAGAAGTTATATATTTTATGTTATGATCAAAATACATCCGCAAAATTGCAGGTTATAGGCCAATCTATTAATCTTTGTGACAAAATTTAGAACTTAAGGCAGGCCATAAACGTTCAAGTAATCGTATCACACCGCAGTTGGTACAAACAGTTTAATCAAATTGGCATGAAAGTCTAGGAAAATTATATTAAATAAAATTGTCAAATGCCATCAGGAAATAAGAATTTTCGTATCTCTGATCAAACAGTATTTTTTTTATTTGATCAAATTACTTGAACGTGTATGGCTGCATAAAAGAATGTATTTTTTTATGAAGCAACTATAGATATTAAACAAAAATTACTATCATAAAGTAGGTATCTAATGCACTACACATAAGACCACAAATCACGAGCCTTGGTCAATAAAAAAATACCACTACTTCGTGACGAGATTTATTTTCTCCATCCATACCCAGGGGTTGGATTAACTTTTAAGAACACCCTTTTAGGAATTTGACACAATCCTATGAAAAAAATCACCAAATCGATGTAATGAAATCCCTGATAATGAGTTTCCTCCGATTTTAATTAACCAACCCATTTTTACGTACATGCTGTTATTTTGAAGACATTGAAGATATTATTATATATTTTTAATAAAGAGTTATAAAATTAATAGCACTTATACGAAATTTTGCTGATTACGTGATTTTACAGCTAAAATACTGTATTTTTATAAGATGAAAGATCATTTCAATTCTGATCTAATAGGTTAGCTACTTTTTTATTTTTAATATTCGCTCCCGCATGTGTTCGTGAGATTTCCGAATATCGTCTGGATTTAGTATAAGGCCTCTTAAGAGTTAATTAATAGGTACCTAAAGTTTTTTTTCGTTCTCGTGATTAGATGTTCATAAGACAAAAGTAAAGAGTTTATAAAAGAAAATAATGATAGAGTATACTAGTTTACTTCAAAACATATAAAAATTAACAATATTCAGAAACTGGGAATACGAGACTTCGATTTGGTAAATTTTTCAGAGTATTGCGTCTCATTTTGAGAAGGTAGGAAATCCACTTAATAATCAATCAATTCAAAATAATAATCAATTAATGGAATTCAAGACAAAATTTATTTTGTCTTGAATTCCACATTTACCCATTCTACCTAAGTAATACTATAATATTTTTACTTAATTATGTTTATGTATCCTATTTTGCTATATTACCGCATATTCTACAAAATATATCTTCAGGTGGCTCGATTTCCACACAAAATGAAATTTCACAATTATGGAGGAAGTGAGAAAATAATTTTCCACTCAATTGATTGTTTTTTGATTTTGTGTTGTTTTTGGATCTTGATGTATTTTATATTTGCGTTTCAATATATTTAGTTAAAGAAAAACGTAAGTATAGTTTTTTTTATTATTGATTATGAAAACTTTAAAATACTTTAATAACGGCTTTTTAACAATTGTCATATTATATTAACTGAAGAAAACATAACTGTTTTCTTATTTTGGCGCAAATAAAGGCCAGTTCAGGAGCCAGCCACAAACAATGGAGTGGAAAATTATTTATTCTGTCTCCTTAATTGTGAAATCTTATTTTGTATGGAAAACGAGCCACCTTAAGATAGTTTTATGTACAATGTGCGGTAATATAGCTTCAAATCTCAATTGTACTTCACAACCTCGTTTTCTTAGAGTCCGCGTCTTCACTTGGCACATAATTTCCGTTGGACTGTTCACTGATTTTGTTTCCATGATGATTTTTCCGTTTGTCCTGTTGTTGGGCTTCTTGCAAGGAATCTGGTAGCTTCATGTGGTTAGTCTCTGGCAAGGCTAGGACGAGGCACGCGGAGAGCATCGCCATGCTTGCGAACACCATCGTTGGTAGATACTCGTAGTATTTTGTCTATGGAAAAAAAATTGGTATGATGCTTATGACATGTTGAATGCTCTACTACTGCATCTTTGAATTTTTGTGAGGATGGATGTTTGTTACTCTTTCACGCCAAAACTACTGAATCTGGTCACAGAACAGATAGTACTAAGTATAGAATGGACGCTGTCATCCGCCCACCAATCGGGCCTTCTTCACCCCGCGAGCGAGATTGAGCTCTCGACGAGCCCCGCTTCGTTGGGAAATCACCTCACGCACACTTTTGCACGAGTACAAAACTCCATATGTGCAGTATCCGTGTAGCAGGTAGTTATATCGTGACTTTGTATGGGAATTGAGTCGAGTGTCCGGGGTGTGATTTGGTTGAAACGTACGGCATGAACATAGGGTAGTTTTTATCCCGATATATACAAATTACAGATTTACGAATGAAGACTACGCGGGTAAAACCGCGGGGCACAGCTCTAGTAATCTCATAAAATAGTATACCTATTTAAGTACTTAATTTTTAATGATCTTCTGATAACTTAGATTACTTTTATAGCCCTTTAGAATAGAATGGAATACCTACCTACTATTTATTAAGACCAAATTAGAATAAGGGTACAAATTCATCTTAAAATAAGTAACACATTTTGTCTCAACAGCCTAGTTTAGCCAGGGATAATAATAGGCATACATTTTCATAATCTGAAACGTGGTCCTTGACTGTGGGCCTTATAAGTAAGCTCAAAATAGCACAACGAGCTATGGAGAGGGCTATGCTCGGGATTTCTCTGCGAGATCGAGTCAGAAATGAGGAGATCCGTAGACGAACGAAAGTTACCAACATACGTAGCCCAGCGGATTAGCAAGTTGAAGTGGCAATGGGCAGGGCACATAGCACGTAGAACTGATGGCCGATGGGGCCGTAAAGTTCTTGAATGGAGACCACGGATTGGTAAGCGCAGCGTAGGACGTCCTCCCACAAGGTGGACAGACGATCTGATAAGTACGGCAGGAGCACGCTGGATGCAGGCCGCTTACAACCGGACTGGATGGAAATCTAAGGGGGAGGCCTATGTTCAGCAGTGGACGTCCTATGGCTGAAATGATGATGATGATGACTTTCATAATCACAGGTCACAGCTCATTGGAGCCACCTGGGACCCGACGTAGTATTCTTTACAAGAGAGTATTCTTTGTATGTATGGAATGTCACTACATCAGTTTCGTAACGTCAGCGGAACACCTCGCTCGGAATTGAAGAATACTAACCGCGTTAGGCGAGGCGGTTCGGGTCGGCGTCTGGTTGGTTCTCATTGTTCTTATAAGCGATAACTTTTAACTTCTTTCTTACCAATAACGGAGTTTGAGGAGCTAACGTAGACCCAATTCTGCCTAAAGTCGAGCACATGGCAAGCAACGAAGTCCTGTAGTTGGTCGGAAACACTTCCGCAGCAAACACATAGAGCGAGTTGTAGGCTAGCGTTATGAAGAACTTGCCGCCCAGGTAGGTTACCAGTGACCAGTTGCCCACTGGAAACACAAGTGTAAATTAAACATAATATAAAGTAACATACAATCACGCCTTTTTCCCGAAGGGGTAGGCAACCATTGGCCGGCGCGGCGTCGTGGGAATCGCGCTTTGCCCTCTCACTGACAAAAGACTCGCTCCACGCGGAATCATCGACCAGGGAACATATCGGCAGAACTGTACCCATGACTTATTTCCATAGTAGGTACATCCACATTTCAACTAAATTATTATTATGGGCCTGATCTGTCCCTCTGCTGGGCAATGCCCTCTCCACCCTTAATCCACTCTTTGCGGTCCAGTGCCCTATTCTGCCAGTTCTTACAATAGCGATCTAGCTCTGTTGGCACCTGATCTGCAACCTTACCATCAGGCACCTGATTTGCAACTGACCCTGCAAAAAAGTTTATCTAGTGAACTATTTTTGTAACTCACCAGGTACAAAAGCATAAGTGATCAGAATAAGCCCAGTCGCGCAGAAAGACAGCGCAATAACCTTTTTCCTTCCATATCTATCCAAGAAGATCAGCTTGCAGACGTTTGCTGGAGCTTCTATCACTAACACAACGATATAATTCACATAACTATTCCCTGATAATTCTATCGCATTTATGGATAAACCATAGTAGACCAAAGTCGAAGAAATCCATAGAAACGAACAAATGGCAAGCCTCTTCCAGATCATAGGACTCGTTAGAATCTGGTTGAAAGTTGACTGATTCTGTTCTTTAGACTGGCATTTCCTTTCATCTCTCTGTTTCATAGCAAGTTTTTCGACTTGTATGTAATATTCTTTGGGTACAGACACTTTGTTCATTTTCTCGGATTTGCTCAAAACGTTGAGGCCTTCTTCGTATCGGCCTTTGCTGAATAGCCATCGAAAGCTTTCAGAAAGAGTCCAAATGTAGATGATTATGAAGACGGCTGGGGAGTAGATGATAAAGAGTAGGTAGCGCCAGTTCTGCAGCCACCAGGCGAGGAGAGTGACGGTGACTCCTCCCAGGATAAACATGGTGTTGAAGAGTAGGCTGATGAGGACTCGGCCTTTCGGGCGGACCAACTCCAGCGCTGGAACAAGGAAGACACATTGTTAAGACATCGAAGAATTAAATAATAACAATATTCTTATTTATTAGAGGTATTTTCGCAGTTCATGAGTGCACGCATTATATAAGTAACGATAATATTTTTATTTATCAATTTATTATTCAGCATGTACTGTTCCACTGCAGGGCAAAGGACTTCCTTCTTTCTTTCCATTTCTGTCTCTGGGCAGCTATTTGGGGCCAATCCTTCAGGAGTCTAGCTCGTCTCTCCATCGCATTCTGAGCCAGCCGCGACGTTGTTTACCGGTATGTTAATGGTATTACGGTATGGTGGTGAAGTCCACTAATTACTTAGTATACTCTGATTAATCAATATCATACTCGTATTTACTTTTATTATTATATTAAGAATATAATTATTACAATGGTTAATGCATTTTTGGGTTATGGCTTCAACACAATAACGTGCAAGAGGGATAAATGTACCTGTAGTACATTTTTTTATAAATTTCTGTCAGATTATTTAGATTTCTATCTGTAGGTATTATTAGTAGATTGTTACAACACAAGTTACAAGGGGCTAAAGAGACAGATTGTTTACTAGCACTGTCTACTACTACGTGGCAATAAATAGAAACTGAGTTATAATTGTTTAACGCCGTGTTACACTCTACTTTTCACTACGATTGTGAGAAAATAAAATTATTAATTTCATCAAAACTTTTTGGCTATCCTATATGTGCGACACCAAAAAAATATGATCTCGTATGACAGACTTTTTGGAGGAATGAAACAATTTGGTTTTATAACCGGCTCATTTATTGCGATTACGGAATGTTATGTTTTTTTATGATAATGAGTGACAAGACGAGCAAATCAGGTGCCTGATGGTAAGCATCATGATTGCCCATATCAGACACAGTGCCACCCAGTGTTTTAATATTCTAAATTCTGCGCGGCACTGCACTGCGCCTGTCACCCTGAGATATTAGTTGTTGAATCTCATCATGCCCAGTAATTTCGCTGGTAACATTGCCCTTCATACCGGAACACAGTTATGTTTGCACATTACTCCTTGGCGGATGAATAACTGGCAAAGGTGTGATACCTACTTCCCTAGGCGGCCCCCTGCAAAAGGGCCACCTGTTTACGACACTGTCCAACTCGTAATTTTGTACTAGTTTGTATGGTTGTATATGCATCTGCTATAACAGCTGCAGGAATAATACTACTCGTGATTATTATTTTGGATTTAGTTTCCGAACACATTGTTTGAAGCCTATTGTCTCACGTATTTGCCCACTTAATATTAAACAGGAAAACATATAAATCCAAAGTTTTAGCTAAGTCATGGACAACGATGATCCCACGGACGAAACTATAAGAAAGTGGCTATAACAAACACAGGAAGTTGACAAAAACTGCAATTAGTCGCGTTTCGCGGATTGATCAGACTGAAGGTTATGGTGACGTAACTAAACTAACTTTTGGTGCATGACGATCATTAATTGGCACCTGTAATGACATGTAATGAAAGTATAATAGTGAACTCCATAATTTTAATACTAGGAATAAAAACAAAATTGCTGTACTTAGCTTAAGATTACATTTCTAAAACAAATGAAGTCATTAATGTGAAATTTTGTACAGTGTACCTACGTTTTTCTATAATAAAATCCCAAAAGACAACTGGGGCTCTCAGAAGGTGAATTCAAAAACTATCTTATAAAGTTTTTTAGTATAGACGACAAAGATGCCTGGAACTTTCTGCATAGCCACCACACGGCACCTTTACAAACAAACATCCTGTGTAAGTGCGACACAGTGGTGTGAGTATGTGGTGTCAATATTATTATCATAACACTAGGAAAATTTCGAGATTCTCATAAGGGGTCTAATCTTTATCCTTATATCTTCCCTGTCACTTATTTATAGAAAAAGAATGATATAATTTAGATTTACACCACTTTTTCAACCGACTGCACTTTGTACAAGCGGTCGAATCGCCCCTACAAAATAATAAAAATATAAAAGATGGCGACTCGACCCCGCGGTCAAGTTTATTGCAGTCAATATGCCCCCAACTCGCAGGTACTTCACACGTACCTACATAATATTTTCTTGATAAAAGCAAGTGCAACCCATAAGTAAGTATATGACCTATGTAAAATCTCGGCATAATTAATACCTATTTTATAAAAAAAAGTGTGTCTAATTAGGTAAAATATTTACCTACCACATTTACAGCAAATTGCCTTTGTAGTAACGCAAAATAAGTGTGAAATTTAAGAATAGGTGAATGTAAAGGTACTGTTCAGCGTAACGCAATTTGCGAGTTAATTGAACACTAATTTATAGAAAAACTGATTAGCTTTTTTCGTGGCGCTATTTCTGGTAAGTATTGAAAGTTTCATGTTTTTGCAATAAGATATACCTACTGTCATAGAGTTCGGGAGACATTATGGCAATTTATATATAGCTATATAACACCAACAACTTCTAACCAATAAGATGAAACCAAATATTGTAAAACTATCAGTAGAATAATTAATAATTCAGCCCGGGTTCGATCCCCGGCCGGTCGTTCTTGTATATTTTTCTTGTAGAGGTATCTTTCCGAACGCACGGTAGATTCATTACTGTTTGTCTTCATTGACGTGCAAAAGTGTCAGATTGTGGCAATTTAATAAATATTATTGATTTTGAGTTGGTAATTTTCCAACTCAAAATATAAAATACTTTGTTGAGATGTTAGGGCATGTCAAGGCACAGAATAAGAAGGCACAGATCCATTTTGTATTGGAAGTCTTTTTATAGAAGAATTTTTTTTGCGCATTTAGCGATTGTTTCTTTTGTAAGTTATTGTACAGTGTGTGTTTATGAGTGACAGTCGCAGACCAGGAGGTAAAGGCATTTAGTGTGGATAATGGATGGTAGTCCACCGTGGAGTTACCGGCTTTAGAATTGTACTCCACCCTTTCTACCCGTGGTTGCCGTAAGAGCGGGCTAAGGGTTAAGAGATCCAGAGGACGGGCAGCAGCGTCCTCTGCAAAATACCATCGAAATGCTCTTGACAACCCGCCTGCCAAGCGTGTCTTATGGTATTGGCAAAACCCCTCTTTATGGGAAGGCCTATGTTCAGTAGTGGAGGAAAATCTTTTCCCCGAATTTGAATTTTATGAGGTAGGTATAAGGATATAGTTCGGTAAATATAAGAACGTACATGGCCTTCTAGGAATTTGACACAATCCTATATGAAAAATTTACCAAATCGATGTTTTGTATTCCCCTGTTTCCTCCGAATATATTAAACCCATTCTATAAATTTATAACCTATAATTTAGTAACCTATGTCCTTGTCATTAAAATTTTTCTTTTAAACCTTTTTTATTTTCATAGCGAACTTTCAAAAATCCCAGTTTTACTCGCGTGATTGTACGTTTATTATAAAAAAAAATGTAGAGTTTATAAACAAAAATAAAATGATAGGGACAAACTTTTCTTCAACTTTAAAATATCAGGATATAAATAAATAGGTACCAGCAAAATTACTGGGCATGACGAGATTCAACAACGAATTTCTCAGGGTGACTGGCGCAGTGCAATGCCGCGCAGAATTTTGAATTTTAAAACACTGGGTGGCACTGTGTCTGATATGGGCAATCATAATGATTACCATCAGGCACCTGACTTGCTCGTCTTGTCACTCACTATCATAAAAAAAAATAAGTTTACTGTATTCGGAGGAAACAGGGAAATAAAAAAGATCAATATAGTAAATTTTCCATAAGATTGTGTCAAACTACTATGAAATCCTCTTTCCTGTCAACGTAATTGGGTCGTTCCGTATTCAACCTTCAACATCTCATCAAATTTATTTTTTCCAAATTCATCCTATTAATATTCCTTACTCATACTACATCAATTTTAAGATTTATTTATTCTTTAATCACCCCATAAGCATTCCGCACTCATCCCAATGTTATAAACTTATGAAAAAAAAAACGAGTTTTATGTACGGTTTGTAGAAAAAACGTCGTTTCAAATAAAAACAATGTAAAACAATGTTTTTGTAGTGGTAGGCCTCTTTTGCAGGGGGCCGCCTGGGAAGTACCACACCTTTGCCAGTTATTCATCCGCCAAGCAGTAATGTGCAAACATTACTGTGTTCCGGTCTGAAGGGCATTGTTACCAGCGAAATTATTGGGCATGATGAGATTCTACAACTCATATCTCAGGGTGACAGGCGCAGTGAAGTGCCGCGCAGAATTTTGAATTTCAAAACATTGGGTGGCACTGTGTATGCTATGGGCAATCATGATGCTTACCATCAGTCACCTGATTTGCTCGTCTTTCGTTTCACTCACTATCATAAAAAAAAACAATGTCATGACATACATGCTATACGAGTATGTAACTATAGGTCTCCTAGATTAGGTCAAAAGTTAAACCTTGATAAGTGAGTGGCGTAACCAAGGCCTATCGGAAGTATGCTTCACTAACAACAATATAGGTCTACAAGGTACTTATTATTATTGTTGACCATTTTATCGAGTTTATTATGTCTGAGGAAGTGAGAACAAGTTTACTATAATAATATTAATAACTTGTGTAAGAACAGCGGCTTTGCCCGCTCGCTATTATGAAATATTATAGGAGTTTTATACCAAAACTTTGACGCCTTCTTTGGATCCCTTAGAATGTGATTTTTTTAAAATCCTTTAGAAACACCTTAGCGCTATGAGATATAATTTA
The DNA here is from genome assembly GCA_947063395.1 of Hemistola chrysoprasaria. Taxonomy (NCBI): domain Eukaryota; kingdom Metazoa; phylum Arthropoda; class Insecta; order Lepidoptera; family Geometridae; genus Hemistola; species Hemistola chrysoprasaria. The sequence continues at coordinate 2,675,021 of OX346725.1, forward strand.
CGAGCTTTTCTCATACCTACCAAATATACACAAAAAATCATAAAAATTGGTCAAGCCCTTTCTTAGGAACTTGGTATGTTAAAAATATACTTAATTCATAATCATTTATTTGCATTCAAACAAGGTATTTACGAGTAAGATGTTACATAAGTAACTTAGTAGATACATAAGACAGGTTAAACCAATTATATATTATAGCATGCAAAATTGTATGTTATATAATATAACGTAGTGCCGATGTTAAAACTTAGATAAAATATATTAGAAGATATACCCAGTGCCCAGTTAATTACGCTTAGACAACACAGGTAGTGGACAGATTGTTAATAAAGCTTTGTGCAAATATATATTTAACTATAGATTTTAAAAGCAAACATTTAACAATTGTTTAAATTCGACATGTGTTATTTGTTTTATATTCGTCACACAAATTATAAATCAATAATAATATTTTCTTTTGCACAGTTCACAATATTTTTCGCATATGTTTTTGAATTATTCACTTTACGTTTTGCGTAAACTTATTGGAAAATAGATAGGTACATTATCTATACTAATAAGCCGCGGAAAATTTATACATATGTTAAGGTTTGGTCACTGTAACAGAAATAGTCATTAATTTGCGTGCGCTGCGTAAACCATTAGGGTTGTATCTATAAAAATACAACATATCACGAATTTACTCTTGCTAAAACGTTCACTATACCTTCTTCGGGCGGGCCGCTAATATAATAGTAAACATGTACCCTTTAATTTCCTTAAACATACCTTTTAACTTCATATACAAAATGGATCTATATTATGTATTTTATAGACTAAGCCCTAAGCGGCGTGAAAAATTTCGACGACGACTAGTAGCTCCACGGTAACTCGAATGGAGGAGTGCCCACCGCGGGGAATGGAGCGGAGGGTGCGTGGTTCGAATCCCGCCCGTGGTTAAATTTTTTTTTTCCATATTCGTATACCTTATTTTTACATATATATCCTCATTCACACAGACCATTCAGGTCTTTTTATCTCCCTCCTCACATAGACACTTACATCCTCATAGTCCTTTTGATAACATGAATTTTTTACATTCATTAATACATATAATATTATATTGTGAAATATACAAGTGTCTAGCTATTGCGGTTTTGAGATAAAGCCCTGTGACAGACGGACTGACGGACGGACAGCGGAGGCTTAGTAATAGGACACTCGACTCAATTCCATCCAAAAGTCGCGATATAACTACCTACTACACAGACACTGCACTCATGGAGTTTTGTACACGCGCAAGAGTGTTCGTGAGGTGATTTCCTAGCGAAGCGGGGCTCGTGGAGAGCTCAATCTCGCTCGCGGGGTGGTGGGCGGATGACAGTGTCCATTCTATACGTAGTATTATTATCTGTTCTGTGGTAATAGGGTTCCTTCCGCATCCTTAAGGAACGGAATCTTAAAAACCAACTTACCAAGCACAAAACACGCAGTGTAAACGCCAGCCCCGAATGCCGGTTCGAGGAACTCGAACACAACAAACATGTTGTAGTTCACAGATAGCGCCCGTATAACCCCGAAGACTCCATTGGCTACAGATGCAAAGACCAGCGCTGGCAGGCGGCCGTATCGATCTGAGACCAGACCTGTAAGAGGTATTGCTATGAAGAAGCCCGCGTTGTGGACTGTCCCAATTAATGACCGCTTCCAGTCTTGGCAGGCCAGGTCGAACTGAAATGGAGAAGATTTATAGTTAAAAATTTTCAGCATCTAAGCACTCTACACATATACCTTTTATAACATAACACCACGCCTTTTTACATTCACTTTGTACACCCTCGGTACACCCACACTTTGCGAATTATGTCATTTTTTTTATAAAGAGTGACATGACGAGCAAATCAGGTGCCTGATGGTAAGCATCATGATTGCCCATATCAGACATAGTGCCACCCAGTGTTTTAAAATTCAAAATCTTGCGCGGCACTGCACTGCGCCTGTCACTCTCTTATGCCCAGTAATTTCGCTGGTAACATTGCCCTTCAGAACGGAACATAGTAATGTTTGCACATTACTGCTTGGCGGATGAATAATACTGGCAAAGGTGTGGTACTTCCCCAGGCGGCCCCCTGCAAAAGAGGCCTACTACTACAACTTATTGGTCCCATGACCCATGTAATAGGGGGCGAGATTCTTGACGATATTTGGTGATCGAACAACTTGTGTTCTCCTTCTCCAACCACGCCCAGCAACCTTGCGTACTCATGTATCATAATACACAGGTTTTGAGAAATTACTACACATATAGTCGACCTAGGCGTACTTTTCATCCCCCCGATGGGTTCCCGCCTTCTCGCGGCGGTGGGGGTCAGTAACCGTGGTAGGGGCCCACGGTGAAGCGAAGAGGAGCCCGAGTTGGTCGGCTGCTCCACTTAGTTCTCCAGGCTGAGTGTGAGTAGCCGAGTAGGTTGCGGTTCGGTGTGGGACGAACCGCAACTGAGGCGGACCGCGATGCGGTATGGGACGCATCGCGGCCGAATGGTGGGGCCGCGGCGGGAGAGAAGTGCCGGTATTGCGGTGCGCCGCTCTTCCTGCCTTCCGCGGTCCAAACGGGGTCGCCACCGTTAGATGGCGAAGGCGGTGGGGTCGCAGGGGAAGTGGAGTGTCGGTATTACGATGCGCCGCTCTCCCTATCCTCTGCGACCGAATTGGGGTGGAGGATTACCCTCACCCTACCGTGGCGGGGTCCTCCACGGAGGACCAAACGCCGTCGGGGCCGCGGATGAGTGCTTCGGCGTGCCCGCAGCCCCGAGACATGGCGGCGTGAAGGAACACCCCGGGGTTTTTTAGTGGGTATACCCGCCGTCACAGCAACATACCGACATACGGTGCTGTGCCGGCCGGGAGTCCCACATAACCACCCTGCGCTCCCCCGAGTGCGGGTGGTATGCGTCATGCATATTACCCCGGGCACCAAAAAAAAAAAAAAGGCGTACTTTTCATGAACAAGTTGACGTTGTTCTTAGGAAAGGCCAAGTCAAAAGTACCTACAACCGACGAGCATGTATGAAAAATGTCATGAAAGTGAATGAAGCGAAAGTTGTATGTCAGGATCGTAGCAAGTGGAGGGAAATAGTCTCAAATAGTCACAAGGCGTGACTGTATGTATGTATTACACATAACATAAACATACATTCACGCCTTTTTCCCGAAGGGGTAGATACACCCACATTTCGCCAGTATGTTATTGGTCCCGGACTCCAGGCAGTTATCAAATTAATTCATAATGGAAAATTCCAATATTTAACACTGCCTGACCTGGGGATCGAACCCGGGACCTCTTGATTGGCAGTCGAGCATGCGCCCTCTATGCCACAGAGGCGAGGAGAGTATGTATTACACATATTATACTTATTAAACTCACCCGATAATTTCTATTTATTAATACTTAATAATTATTTTCATATTCTTAGAAAGAACTAACGACATAATATGTCGTTAATCATCATATATATTTTTACCAAATGTTTATTTCAATGTTACATTATTATCAAAGTTAAATTAGATTAAAATAGAAAAGTGATAGACCTCGTTCGATGATTTTGTACGCGTATTATTGTGACCATATAATTTGTTGTGAGTTATAGGTTTTATTCAAATAACACATGACTATACTAAATAACTTACAGACTTCTAAATACATTATATTACATAAGAAAACTAAATTAGCATTTATGTGTAGGTAATGAAAAAACATAATTAAATAAAACAATTCAACTAATAACTTAAAGTTATAGGTTAGTATAGCTGTAAACTTTGTGTGAAATTATGAAGGAAACGGATTCGTAATCCAAGGAAGTTGGGCCCAGATCCTTACACTATCTATCCTATATTGCCGGGTAGAGAATGTTATTCGCAAAAATATTCTCAAACATAGTATCCATCTTATTATCGCCGTTTAATTTATAATTCGATTCAAATAAAGTGAGGTTAAGTATTAAGTATTTTTTTAATGGCGACGCACGTATTAATTTTAGTTAGAACATTTGCCTAATACATAACAAATCTATTAATGGTGATACTAAAATATTATTATTTATGCACATTTGAGAATCTCAATATTAGGGCTATCAAATATAATCAAATTTATAATGTAAGGTCGACGTGGGCCAGAAACCAAGAACTCCTTTACAGTTAAAGTAATGACCAAAACTTTAATAGGCTTTACATATGTACCACCAAGATGACCTACTAAAAGCATGTAGGCAGGTAGACAGACTTATATGCGGTGGTAGGAGGATGGAAAAAATTCCCCGATAATTAGTACTTCCACGGTAGCTCAATTGGAAGAGTGCCTACCACACGGATTCTTCCCATTTTTATATTGTGTGTTCTTTCGACAAGACCGCACTGAAATGACTGGTTGATAAGTATACTAAAATATAGTGTATTAAGTATTAGTGTTAATTTCGGGGAGATAGACCTCGTCAGTGTTGGTCCACAATCTATCTAGAGAAGGAAAACTCGAACAAACCCGGGATGGGGACTACGTCAGGCACAAGTAGGGTACAATGTGAAATAAGTGGCAGTCTCCTGCAACCTAACTGGCTCTGCACGTATCGACATAATGTCGTTCCTGCGGATACAGCGGGATAACGGGGCTGTCAGAGGGTAAATTCAAAACCGATATTAAATCTACTTTTCCAAAGAAGGCTTATTATTATTATTATTGATGTCATCCATTGGGACCTGAAGCCGCTTCGATCATTGCTGATCTATTGTGGCAGCCCTTATGGATTATAATTGTTCGCCTTGGAGAATCCTTTTCTTCGTGGTGTAACACTGCAGCCGGTGTACCTCAGGGTGGTGTTCTTTCTCTTCTCCTCTTCGCTATCTTAATCAACTCTATCTCTAAAAATCTTACTTCCTCGTATCATCTTTATGCTGATGACCTTCAGCTATATCATCAAGCTCCTCTCAGTGAACTAGCTGAAGCTGTTGCTACCGTAAACCATGATTTAAATCACATCTCAGACTGGAGTAGAGCGTTTGGACTGAAAGTGAACCCATCCAAAACGCAGGTTATTATTATAGGAAGTTCTCGGACAATCTGTAAGGTTGACTGGGACTCCCTACCGCAAGTGATATTTGATGGGGTTCATATTCCATTTAGTAAAACCATGAAAAATCTTGGGATTATTTTTGTCAGCTGTCTATCATGGGACCCGCAATTGACGGCCACTAGTCGCAAGCTATACGCTTCAGCCGGTTCACTGCGTAGGCTGCGTAATTTCCTGCCTACTACCACTAAAATTGCGCTTGCACAGTCTCTTCTTCTCCCCGTGCTTGATTATGCTGACGTCTGCTATCTTGACCTCAGGGAGGACCAGCTGAACATACTTGAGCGTCTCCAAAATTTTTGTATCAGGTTCATATTTGGTTTGCGCAAATATGACCATGTTTCCGAATTTCGCGCTCAAGTGGCTGCCTATTCGCCGTCGCCGGAATACTTATATATTGTCCCTTCTCTACAGTGTTCTGTTCAATCCATCTGCCCCGCGCTATCTTCGGGAACGTTTTGAATTTCTTCATGCGTCCCATTCTCGTTCACTGAGATCATCGGAGAATCTGACGTTGAGGTTTCCATTGCACGGCACTGATTTCTACGGTGGATCTTTCACTGTCGAAGCAGTTCGTCTGTGGAATGATCTTCCCGTCGAAGTTACATGTGCACCGTCACTGGCCTCTTTTAAGCTGCGTCTCAAGGACCACTACCTTTCATTATAAGTAATTTGTTACTAATATTAATTATTATTGTGTTACTGGTATTAAGTAACGCTTATATAAAATTGTGTACCTATCTAATATTATATAGTATATATTATATTGTTATTTATGTATCTATAATCTTAGTATATTATGTATTGGTTATAGTATGGTATTATTAGTTTGTATTTATATATTATTATGTATTATGTATATATTATTATTATTATTATTTTTTTATTTTTTTTTTATTTATTATTTATTTATTTATCATTTAAGTATTTGTTTTTGGAACCACCGTCCCGTCATGTTCTGTATATCCTTCCTCTGCATGGTTGTCTGGAAGAGATCGCTCTGAGCGATAAGGCCGCCTGTTGTTACTCTTTCTAGTTTTTAAGTTTTCTTTTTGCCTTTTTTTTTGTATAATTGTGGTACCAATAAAGTGTTATCATTCATTCATTCATTCATTCATTCCATTCTATAAGTAGTATAATTATCTGTTCTGTGATACAACCGAGGCTTTTGCTTTCATTTGGTTGTGCAGGTTAAATTAATCACGTGCATATTTTATGACTAATATACTGGGTCTACAGTCTACAGTCAGTCCATAGAATGGTGGTATTTTTCCCTAGATTAAATAAACCATATATAATAAGAATTTGTCTCAATCTTTCCCACACATGATATGAAACGTGATCCTACTATTTCCCCGTGCCTTACCGTGCCTTACCGTGGCGAATCGATTATTATAATTAAACATTGAACGTTCAAATACGCTTGAACTTCTCGGTTCATTATACTGAAAACTCACTCCAATAAATCTTTACTCTGCATAATAAATGAAACTTGCTACTCTTATTGGAAGGAATAACCGGTTTTTACTTAGTTAATACGAGTACCTACCTACTTACTTATGAGTAAATAAAATAAATATCGGATCATCGAACTTTTAATGACAAATACAGCCAAAACATGATGGGGGTTACAGCTTTACGAACTTATTTTTTACACCGGGATATAGTCAGATTATAATTTAACTTATTAAAATATAATTTAATTATAAATGCCACCAGCATCTTTCTTTGGTAAACTGTCGTATTTGGTACCTAGTGGTTTGGAGCACTTGATTTTCGGTTGTAAAAACTTGTATTTATTTAGGTAAAAGTTGAGTCGACTAATCGCTCTAATGCGTAAAAGAGCAATTGCCCTGATAGCGAAGGTGCGAGGCAGTGACAACAAACTACTATCGGTTTATGTATAAGACCGATGTGACGGACACATCATGAGGCATTGACGAGGCATGCATAATGCTTGCTGGTCTAGTTTAATATTAATTTTTTTGTAAATTAATTTTGTGTAAATGTTAATAAGTACTAACATAGGTTAAAACGTGACTGTGTTCTAACACTATGGACCAACTATGGATTTTATCCGAAATAAATTGTTATATTTGAATTAAAATTTGAGTAATATTTAACTGCAAACTGACAACTATTAAGTAGGTACCTACAAGTTAACCTCCAAGGAAAAAAAACATTTACAACATTGTACTATATAAATAAATAAACAAATAAGACAGGTAATCTAACTACTTATTTATTGTAGAAAGGCTTGGTTAATAAGCGTCGATTCTTGGCGAAACATATATTTTTTTAATATAATTATCTAGTTTAAAAAGATCCGAAAAAACGTACAGAAATAGCAATTTTTACACTAGAAAAGAGATATCCAATCACTTCGATAGCTGCGAGATTTTTCAAGATAAGACGAAAGGAATTGATTTTCATTTGACGGATGATTAAAAATTCCACCCGTTTCAATGCTCCACTGAAATTGAGGATCGGAACGCAGTCTATGACGAGGACGAGAAGGGTGCCAGGAAGGATAAAAGAAATTTACTTACGGAAGTCAACGCATGATTAGGTTTTAATTGGAATAACTTTAATACCGTTTCGTGTTATATTATAGGCCGTGTGGCTAGTGCCACCCCTTTCTCATCCCGTGGGAGCCGTGAGACCCGGCAGAGGGACATATTCGGAGAGTGGGCAGCAGCGCTACCCGTTTCCAAGTATTCCAAATACTGTGAGCATCAAGCCGCACAACAAGCGTGGTGATTACGGCAAAATCCCCCCATATTAAGTAGTTTATGGCGTTCTATGGGAGAGGCCTATGTTCAGCAGTGGACGTGTTTTGGCTGATGTTGACCTGCGAAGCAAAGAGCCCTGGGTTCGAATCCCAGCCGAGGCAAGCATTTTTGCTCAAATGTGGTGTGTTATTACACCATACACACATGGATGGATGGAAAGGTCTTTTATGTAATACTTATGAGGGTGGATCTATAGAATTAGTTTGATGGGTATACCCATATGCAGCAACTGCGTCAACTTCGTGTTGACGTGGTTACATGGTGAGGATGCTCCCATTGCCTAATTACTAAGTCTAATATTGTAATTGTCTAATATTTTTATTGTATTGTATGTGTAAAAAGGCAATAAATGTTTTTCTATTCTATTCTATTCATATAAATAACTTTCTTTTGACCATTGATTTAAAGAAAAGGGAAGATAGGGTATGTTCTCCCAGCGCTTACTCAACAACTGGCACGTGTAATTTGTTCAGTGTGTACAGTGCAATATAATAATATTGCACTGTACTATCTTTTATTGTACCTACTGTCTATCTTTGTTATTAATAAATAACAAAGATAGAAAGATGTAAGTACCTAAGACCGAAGTGCGAGATATAAATATTAGTCGCTCGTACGACCTAACTTTACTGACGTACGTGAACCTAATGGGACCTAATTTGAGCTTTCCATTTCGAGAAGCCTACCTCATCTCACCTTTTCTTTAAATCAATGCTTTTTTCACAGTTTTTAACCTCTTCATACAAAATGAATGCGCTGATCGAGCATGGAAAGTTGAATTTTATTATTAAGAATTTAGATTTTTTTTCTTTTGCAAGTTGTTCAGTTTCTGTAGTAATAGTGAATGAATCTGTCACAGTGTAGTAATAGTGAAAAACACGGGAATAAGCATTACAACTTATTTACGATCACCTACACTAAAATTGAAACTAATTTGGTTGCGGTTATTTGTAAATTTAACAATAACCTGGCAACATTAATTGATGTAATGTGTGTAGATAATGCGACAATTTAGCCGTCACACATGACAGTCGTCAGTGATTACAGAATGGCAACATTGCAAAAAATATTACGTAAAATACAAACCTTCGAGCAAAATACGAATAAAGTCACACGTCGTATACGTATTTATTTCAAGGGAATAAGCATGTTTATTTATATAAAATAATTGCATAATATTAGCAAAACATAACAAACACCCTTTGTTTCGAAAAATCTGCAGTAGATAAAATTTATGTTAAGACGATAACTCGGGGACCGTTAATTTGCTCTAATGAAACTATGTAGTAAAGGCAAAGTCAAAAATATTTATCCATTTAGGTCACAATCTGACACTTTTGCACGTGAATGAAGATAAACAATAATGAATCTACCGTGCGTTCGGAAAGATACTTCAACAAGACTACTGCTCTTTTTTTAACTGATAGTTTTACAATATTTGGTTTAGATACATTCGTTTGTTTGGAAGGTGTCTCGTGGTGGCTATACAGAAGTTTCCAGGCATCTTTGTCCTCTATGTAATGATTGACTTTATATTAAGGCCTTCTTTAGTAAAGTAGATTTTATATAGGTTTTTAATTTACCCTCTGAGAGCCCCGTTTTGTCTTTTGGGAAGTAGTTTGAGATATTAAATTTTATTTAACGGTGTTTAAATTGGAAGCTGATTCTAAACGATCAAGGGGATGCGAAAAAATAGTCGCGAAGTCTCTTTATATCGAGAAAAATTAAGGTAATATTTAATAGGGCAAAACTGTACACGTGGTTATAATAAATAGAAAAAATATATCATAACATCGCGCTGTTCTCCCCGAAGGGTTAGGCCTACTTGATGGGTTCACCACACCACCAACCAAATAGATATCACCCACATTTCGCCGGGCGAGCCTATTCCCATAATTATCATCATTTTCATCATCATCATCATCATCATCTCATTCGTTGGTAATCCACTACTGAACATAGGCCTCCCCCAAAAGGTGGGGTTTTGCCAATACTCGACACGCTTGGAAGGCGGGTTGTCGAGCGCAGTTCGTTGTTTTTTTTGCAGATGACGCTATTCCCATCAACCGAGCATAATTTCTGACTCCAAGATTTTATTGAAAAATTCCTAATGAGGTGGTGACTTGAGCATTTCCTCTAGCAGAAAATCGAGGATTCGCTGTTTTTTTCATTTTATCAAAACGAATAGCGAACGCGGCGCTCGGTGTTTTACTCACTCACCGTGAGCATTTCGGCGAGTGGAGCATCGAGCATTCACAAGAACGATACATTACACAAAATGCTCTTCGACACTGAGAATTACCCTGTATTGTACCATGGAAATGCTCAAGTCTATCAGCGCCTTAACACTTTTCTCTCTACCAAAAAAAAACATATAACATAGTTTCCTTAGGTCTATAAAATTTGCAATATTGCCTTTTATCTTAAAACTCATATTGAATAATAAAACTGAGAATGTAGCAATATTGTAACTGAAAAAATAAATGTACCTATTTAGGAAATATATAAGTAGGTAGTGTTTTCAATCATGTAGTAAGTACCTGTTTACTTCCTTATGTATTTATGATTGATTTATTAAACGAGTTCCGAGTTGTTGGAACCTTCAACTTACTTTGTACTTTATGATACCACTGTAGAGGTAGAAAGTATTTTCTGTTGACGGTACTTTTAAGCAAGATTGACTTTTAATTGCCATTATCAAATAATAGAAATCGGTGCTTTTCGGGACGAACCTGTTAACTATTGTCTAAGTACTTAGGTCTAACGTTGGTCAACCGAAAAATAAATAAGGTACCTAACCCATCTCAATCCGAAGTAGTGCGTATTGATCCGGATGAGATGAAGAAGAATCAAAACTGACCTATTTTACAATAGAATGTGTCTTGTGATATGTGTACACTCCACATCCAATGATGGTATTCGTGTCGAATCAGTGCGGCAAGGTCTGCATATCATACCAGAAAAAGAATAAATACCTCTTTAACAATGGAATGATGCTATTCGTGTCGAATCAGTGCGGCAAGGACTGCATATCATACCAGAAAAAAAAAACCTCTTTAACAATGGAATGATGCTATTCGTGTCGAATCAGTGCGGCAAGGACTGCATATCATACCAGAAAAAAAAAACCTCTTTAACAATGGAATGATGCTATTCGTGTCGAATCAGTGCGGCAAGGACTGCATATCATACCAGAAAAAAAAAAACCTCTTTAACAATGGAATGATGCTATTCGTGTCGAATCAGTGCGGCAAGGACTGCATATCATACCAGAAAAAAAAAAACCTCTTTAACAATGGAATGATGCTATTCGTGTCGAATCAGTGCGGCAAGGACTGCATATCATACCAGAAAAAAAAAACCTCTTTAACAATGGAATGATGCTATTCGTATCGAAGTGGTGCGGCAAGCACTGCGTATCATGCCAGAAAAAAAATAAAATATTCACCTCTTTAACATTAGAATGTGTCTCATGATAAGTATACGCTCCACGTCCAATGATGCTACATGTGTTGAAGTGGTGCGGCAAGCACTGCGTATCTTACCAGAAAAAGAATAAAATACTCACCTCTTTAACAATAGAATGTGTCTCGTGATACGTATACGCTTCACATCCGATGATGCTACTCGTGTCGAAGTTGTGCGGCAAGCATTGCGTATCATACCAGAAAAAGAATAAAATATTCACCTCTTTAACATTAGAATGTGTCTCATGATAAGTATACGCTTCACATCCGATGATGCTACTAGTGTCGAAGTTGTGCGGCAAGCACTGCGTATCATGCCAGAAAAAGAATAAAATATTCACCTCTTTAACATTAGAATGTGTCTCATGATAAGTATACGCTCCACGTCCAATGATGCTACATGTGTTGAAGTGGTGCGGCAAGCACTGCGTATCTTACCAGAAAAAGAATAAAATACTCACCTCTTTAACAATAGAATGTGTCTCGTGATACGTATACGCTTCACATCCGATGATGCTACTCGTGTCGAAGTTGTGCGGCAAGCATTGCGTATCATTCAGAGTGAGGTTGTAGAAAGGTGCGTATCGCACGCATTTCGACGGCTCGCCGAATTCGTCATGTGGGATCGTGAAGTTGACCATCGAGGGGTCATCATCACACTCGGGCACCGTGCACCTGGAATTTGTTGAAGGTTAAGAGGGCATCCTAGTGTTGAGGAACTTGACAAAATTCTATGATTTTATCTTGTGGAGTACACAAAACTAGTGAGCCTGTTTGTCCGACCTTTGTTCTGATCTTTCTTTGATCTGTGCGGTCCGACTATTATAGTTTTGTGTACTACTCATACTTATAGTTCTGTGTACAGAAACTATATGGGAAAAATTTCATTTTATATTTTGAATGTCATTTTCATTTATATTTTATACGTGGGTGTATCTACTATGGGACTGAGTCATGGGTACACCTCTGCCTACCCCTTCGGGAAAAAGGCGTGAATGTATGTTTTTTTTTATATTTTAATCAAGCACGTGGCATCACGGTAATTTGTGTTTAATAATACTATTATATTGACCTATTATTACGCTACTACCTATTATTACGGTACTGTCTGGTGGCATAGTCGGCGCAAACTCGACTGCCGATAATGAGGTTAGATCCCCAGGTCAAGTTTTAAATTATTGGATTTTTCCATTAGGAATTATCTCAATAACTACCTGTAGTCTGGAACTGTGCCCGGAAGATGGTAATAGGCTCGCGCCCTATTACAAGGGACCGATAACATATGTACCTACTGGAGAAATGTGGGTGTACCTACTATGGGACTAAGTCTGAGAGAGGTGTACCCAGACCTCTGCCTATCCCTTCGGGAAAAAGACGTGATTGTATTCATGTTCATTATTACGCTGTAGGTATAGGTACAGTACGAAACAAATTTCAGTAACACCCTAGAAAAAAATCCTAGTTACTCGTATTACGTAGTGTGTAGTGGAGAATACTTTTTATCAATATGAGTTGAGTTATATAGAAACAGTTATTTAAACCCGGCCCACACTCGCGCACGAACATAAGCTTAGAACCGTTTCGCGTAATGTTGGTTTTTTGCCTTGTTTCTTGCCTTGTTCCCAAAAAAATCTCAGATTTTTAACCCGCAACAAAGAGTTTGCCGATCAATGCCAAGGCCCGATGCCATGAAATTACTGCATAGCTACCACGCGACACCTTCCATACAAATTTAAGTAAGTAACCAAAACCAAATATTGTAAAACTATCAGTTGTAAAAAAGGCGTGAATGTATGTTTATATCAGTTGTAAAAATAAAGCCTTAAAGTTTCTTGTGCGTTCTTCTTGTAGACCTTTTAGGTATTTAATAGGTATTTTTCCGAATGCACGGTAGATTCATTACTGTTAATCTTCATTGACGTGCAAAAGCGTCAAATGGTGACCTAATTGAATAAATTATTTTGACTTTTTGCGAGTAGGAATAGAACAAGGCAAACATTTGCTCGTGAGTGTAGGCCGGGCTTATGGCTGCGCACCGTTTTCACCCGGTCCCGTTTTCACCCGATCCGTTCTCCCCCGGTTTAGTAGTTAAGGTATGAGCAATTTTATGCAAAGCATTTTTTTATTAAGTACTGGCAGGTACAAAATGTTTCGTTGCAATTAATGTCAAAGTAATATAATTGATGTTTGTAATATGAATAATACATAAAAGATTATACATAAATACAGTCTATTTCTTTTTCTATTTCTTTCCACTTGCTACGATCCTGACATACAATTTTCGCTTCTTCCACTTTCATTACATTCTTCATGCATGCTCGTCGGTTGTAGGTACCTTTGACCTGGACTTTCCTTAAGCTAACATCAACTTGTTCATGAAAGGTACGCATTTTTTTTTTTTTTTTTTAAATGACCTATGCTGTTGGCCTCAGATGGCCTCTACAGCTTTACCGGGCAGTGGTGAGCGCAGGAGGCGCTCGACCCAAAGTTAAGGTATGTCGACCCCTACCGACTTGTCCATTCAAACTAGCCTTATAAATCTCCTTTGTCCATCTCCTTTCGTCCATCCTCTCCACATGTCCGAACCATCTAAGCAATCCTTTCTCTATCTTTGTCACTACATCTTCTAACACGGCACAGCGTTCCCTTATCACACTGTTCCTCACTTAAAAGATTATACTAACATAAAATCTTTTACTAAATTAAGAAAGTTTTCATTTATTGTTTTTGTAATAATAACGATTGATACATTGCTTTAGTGTTAATTAACGTTGAGGGAACGACGAAATAAAAAAAAACTTGTATCATAAATCTTGTAAATTTCTATGCTCGTAAATTGTAAATTACTTAAACAAATACCTACTCAATAGCTGGGTGTTAACCTTAATACAAGTGTTAAACTAAGTCAATAAGAAGAGTTATTATCGGCACTATTACCTAGGTATAAGAAGTTTCTTGACACTGAAGTAGTTGCTATCACAAATAATTATTGATATAAGTAAGTAAACTTGCATATAGTTCGAGACATTATAATTTGAATTTATACTCTAACAGAATGAGTTTCCTCAATAACACTGCTCGAGTCAATTTACATTACTTATATCTATGAGCATTTACACAAATAGAGACGTTATACTCTCTTTTTTATATAGGTCAGCGTTCAAACCACAGCACACAGCAGTTCAAACCTGGGGTCATCTGGACTGAAATTCTGTTGTATCTACTTATGTTATATTTAATATACGAAGCTTTTTTACCATCACTAGCAAAACATATAGTACCCGGTTGTCAGAAAGAGATACACACAGGTTCACAGCTACGTGAGCAGCAATCCAACGTGTAAAATCGGCGCAAGACAAGGTGCGACTGACTTGATTCAAGCCAATTGGCTTGAGTTGAGTTCGCCATTCCCAGTTTGCCAGTTATTTATCCGCCAAGCAGTAATGTGCAAATATTACTGTATTCCGTGCATGAAGAGTTTCAACAACTAATATCTCAGGGTGACAGGCGCAGCGCAGTGCTGCGCAGAATTTTGAATTTTGAAACACTGGGTGGCACTGTGTCTGATATGGGTAATCATGATGCTTACCATCAGGCACTTGATTTGCTCGTCTTGTTACTCACTTTCATATAAAAAAAAAACATTTAAAAGACTATATTTTTAATTTTTTAGTAACATACTTTTATTTTATATAATGGGTTTTTTATTATGCCTGAAATAAAGCAATTTTATTTTATATTTATTTTGAAATAAGTTTCAGTAAGGTCCTTATTTCTCTCCAATTTTAAGAAAACGGCGACTCATCAAGGTTCTTAGCAAAAAAAAGTTTCAGCTGCACCAATAGAAGGTAAACGCACATCTACCCGAGCCGAACGCGTTGAACGAAACGAATTTTAGAATTCTTTATATTAAATAAATGCTATGCGACCTCGCACAACTCTCGGCACTTTCGGGCTCGGATAGACGTGCCTCTGAAAATGAAAGGAAAACTCAATTATTTCTACCATTCCACAATTTCTTACAACATGGTAGCTATTAAGTATCGAGTCAGATAACAATAGGTGATAGATGTCTATTGCGTGTCGTGTTTACTATCAGCAGGATGAGATGTCAGTCATATAAAATCTATGGAATATAAGACTATTAGGTTGGAATTATAGAAAATAATTTCCTCCTTTTTTTGTTTTCAGGTTTCCTCCGAACATAATCAACTCATTCTATAAATTTATATCTTGATATTTTTATAACTTCTAATAATCCGTTTTATCCGTGTGATTAGACATTCACTACAAAAAAATTAAGAGGACATAGTTTACTTCACCTCCAAAATATCAAGATATAAAACTATATCAAACTGGTTTATTATATTTGGAGGAAACAGAAATACAAAATCGATTTGGTAAATTTTACACAGGATTATGACCTCTTAGCAGTTTGACACAATCTAAGGAAAATTACCTTTCCTGATAAATCAGAGGACCCATTGTCATAGGTATGTACTCCCAATGACCTTTTAGTGTATTAAAACCCTGTATAAAAAAAAAAGTAATTTGGTGAAAGGCTCATTATCAGGCTGTTTTAGTCCACTACTGTTAATAGGCCTTTCCTAACATGCGCTACTGAGCTACTAACAGCTCTACTCATCCAGGTGCTACCGGCTGTCTTTAGTACCTAGATCGTTCTACCTGGTCGCAGGTCGCAGGGCGTCTTGCGCTACTTTTTCCTACTAGTGTCAGGTCTATCGGTGTATATTGTCGATGACTATCAGTGACATTCGACATCGGATCCTATGTTTACGTAACAGTAATCATTATTGTGCTATCGACTTACATACGAGGCACTGACCTGCACAATGGGAAAAAACATAGCTGTTAATCTTGACCATTAATTTCTTAATGATGATTTATTTTTGCTAAATCTCCGTGGTGTAGTTTTTTTTTTAAATTATGATAGAGTGACAAGACGAGCAAATCAGGTGCCTGATGGTAAGCATCATGATTGCCCATATCAGACACAGTGCCACCCAATGTTTTAAAATTCAAAATTCTGCGCGGCACTGCACTGCGTCTGTCACCCTGAGATATGAGTTGTTAAATCTCATCATGCCCAGTAATTTTGCTGGCAAGATTGCCCTTCATACCGGAACACAGTAATGTTTGCACATTACTGCTTAGCGGATGAATAACTGGCAAAGGTGTAGTACTTTTTTGTAGTGGTTTTTTTTTGTAGTGGTAGGCCTCTTTAGCAGAGGGCCGCCTGGGGAAGTACCACACCTTTGCCAGTTATTCATCCGCCAAGCAGTAATGAGCAAACATTACTGTGTTCCGGACTGAAATGAAATGAAATGAAATGAAATGAAATGAAATGAAAATGAAATGAAATGAAATGAAATGAAATGATTACTTTATTTGCATGAATACAGGTATAGAATGTTCTTGCTTATTGTTTATAGACCACTGTACTCGACCAAATTGTCGTGCAAATATTTACCAATATACATACCTACATAGTAATTAATAATTAGTAATTATTTAAAAAAAATCAGGATGTCAATTTATATAATAATATTGGATTATAAGTACAGAATTAATCAATTTAAAGATTTTAAATGTCAATTTATATAATATGAAAAATAAGAAAAATTAGAATTTAAATTTAAAATAATCATCTATGGAATAAAAACATCTGTCACATAACCATCTATAAATTTTATTGTTAAATTCATTTCCGTACAATTCTCTTAACTCATGAGGTAGTTTATTATATATACTAATTGCCATTTTGTAGCAGTTTTTGTTGCACATTTTCAATCTATACCTGGGGACTATTAAAGGTTTCTGTACTATTTTTCTTTTTGTTAATTCTTTTTGGTCTCTTTCAAATAAGCTATTGTTATTTCTAACGAATTTGCACATTTCATATATATATAGGCAGGGTAAAGTAAGTAGCTTATGCTTTATAAACAATGGTCGGCATGAGTCAGTCCACTTTAGACCAAATACGGATCTGATGCATTTTTTTTGTGCTACGAAGGCTCTCTGTGAATCTGTTGAATTACCCCATATTATAACTCCATACCTGAGAATGGAGCATACATGGCTGTGGTACACAGTTATTGCTGTTTCTGTATTTGTTAGTCGTCTGATCTTTCTTAATGCAAATACAAATTTATTTATTTTCTTACATACAATGTCTATTTGTATTTTCCAGTTGCAGAAAGTGTCCAATGTAATCCCTAAGAATTTAATATCATTTACAAGTTCAATGTCATTATTATTATAATTTATGTCAATTTTATCATTAATGTGTCTATTATTATATGTCATATATCGCATAAATTTAGTTTTATTTGTATTGATTTTTAGATTATTTGATTCTAACCAATTTACAATGTCATTTAATGCTGTATTTGCAACGTTAGTAATACGTTCTGTGGTCTTTTCCTTTATGAGAACTGTTGTGTCATCTGCAAACAGAACTGTGTACTGATCTGTGGATTTCGGTAACTCATTTATGTAAATGATAAACAGAATTGGCCCAAGAACACTCCCTTGTGGGACTCCATAAAGGTTTTCTCTAAATTCAGATTTATGGGTTATTTGAGTTTTTGTTTTATAGCACATTTTATTAATTTCCGTGCGTTGTATTCGTCCCTTAAGATAACTTTCAAACCAAGTGTATGCAGGTCCTCTAATTCCACATCTGAAGGGCAACGTTACCAGCGAAATCACTGGGCATGATGAGATTCATCAACTAATATCTCAGGGTGACAGGCGCAGTGCAGTGCCGCGCAGAATTTTGAATTTTAAAACACTGGGTGGCACTGTCTGATATGGGCAATCATGATGCTTACCATCAGGCACCTGATTTGCTCGCCTTGTCATTCATTATCATAAAAAAAAAACTTCCCCAGGCAGCCCCCTACAAAGGAGGCCTATAGAACAGTGTAGTGTTACAGAACAGATAATAATACTACGTATACGTAGTATTATTAATGTGACATGATGATTATCGGACCATCCATTGTGTCCATTCTATAGAATGGAACTGTCATCCGCCCACCAGTCGGGCCTTCCTCATCCCGCGAGCGAGATTAAAGCTCTCGACCAGCTCCGCTTCGCTGGGAAATCACCTCACGCACACTCTTGCGCGTGTACAAAACTCCATGTGTGCAGTGTCTGTGTAGTAGGTAGTTATATCGTGACTTTTGTATGGGAATTGAGTACAGTGTCCGGATCGTGGTAGTGTTCTCAAGCTCTACTGCCGATCATAAGTTTATAAGGATTTTTTCAATGATAGCCTGTGTCCGGTTGATGGCAATGATTTGGCGTCAATCCGCAGCGGCAAACGAATTATGTTGTGTCGCTGCGTATTTAGTAAATGCCCTTCAACTGTCTATTAGGTCCAGACCGTTGGGTCTGAAGTAAAAAAACGGAGAACTAGCAATCATGCTAGAAAATTACCCTTTTTTTCCTCGTGGGAAAATGCTTGATGCATACCATCCTCGCCTGGGGGAGCGACGGGTGGTTATGTAGGACTAAAAAAAGAATGACCCTACCCGAACCGTCTTGTCTATAATAGAAATACAGTAAAACCCGCTTAAGACGATTTTGAAGGGACCCAACACCCGCTTTTAGTCTGCTAATAACATGATCTGTCATTTGTTACTTATTTAGCAAAATATATCTGCATTTAATAACCTCTGAGTTTACGATCCTTGACATACTCAATAGCTAATGGCGAAAATAAACAGTGATTTCATGTTAGATACCAGTTTGTATCTAACTATACTAGGTAGGTTTAGGTACTTGCCTGAAGAGATACTTTTACCCGTCAAATTGAACCCGACAAAAGTGTAAATTAAGAAATTTGTAAGACTCCTCATCTTTTTCTGCTCCTCGTTCAGCAGACCTTGGCCTTGACACGATTCCAATGAGCACCGCAAACCTATTTGACTACTGGCCCGGTATACCTATATTGATGTCACGGTAATTGTGATTAATTTAAAATTATTAATAATTACCAATAGTCGTGATAAAAGTAAGAAATTAATCACATTTATCGATAATTATTATTATATTTACCTTAGTACCGATAAATGTAATAAAATTAACGTATGTTCTGTCGTTTCTGTAACTTAATTCGACCTAATCTACTCAGTTCTGTTTGTGTGGGCTCTGGAGCTTCGGCTCTAGCGGTCACCCTTGACCGTCGCATCACCACTTCTGCCATCACATCGCTACGGGGGTCGTCGACTCGCTTCGCTCGCTCTGGTTGACCTCGCGTCCCGAAGCAACGTTCAGGACCTCCTTTGAGCTTTTGGCTCACTTTATAAAACACTCTAGGGTGTCAGCCACAAGACCACGTGGAGTCAGTGTCAGTTTTGTCAATCTATTCAACTTTGTTTTCTTTTAATTTATTACTTTCACCGACGAGCGTAGTAAATTATTAATAATACTTTTTATCTGTTATTGTGTTATTATTTATATATATATATTATTATCTGTTATTGTTAGTATCTGTTTTATGTAACATATTTGTTACTATATGACTGAAATGCCATATTATCCAGATATTATCTACTTATTGCACACCTCCGTCATTAAATGTTTTAACAATCCTTTTCCATCCACAGGTTGTCTGTAAGAGATTGCTTTATGCGATAAGACCGCCGGTTGTTTACCGTGGTATATATTTTTTGTGTCGTAACAAGGTTAGAACCTTGTTATTTAATTTGGTATGCAATAAAGTACCTACCTATCTATTATTCTATTCTATTCTAATTACTGATTAAAGTAATAAATTTTAAAGTTAGTTATATTCACATTCATCAAATTGTGAGAGTATTATTAATAATGATCGATAATTATTAATTATTTTCAATTAATCACAATTACCGCGACATTGTCTCAGACACACATCTGTGTATGTCTGTGGCATCGTAGCTACGAGTATATGGACCAATTTATATAACACCCCTTCCGTGTCTCGGTCGAGGGTAATAAAAAGTCTAATGATAATAAATATACTTATGAAGACACTACCTGACCAATTTTCAAAAGAAATAATTACAGTTTTCACAAAAAATTCGAGATCCCATCCTATGAGTACACCGATATCATCTGATCAAAGACGGAATTTGTTGTCATAGTAATTACTCGAATGAATTGCAATTCTATTAATATTCGTGTTATCTATTTGTAGTACATACATTAATTTATTTGCCTAATTATTTTTTATTTAAGAAATACCTAAGTATATCCTTGAACCACTTTACTTGCGTCGTAAGTCGCCTTCGATCATAAATAGGTGTCTATTGGTATACCGCTTAATTATTATATAAAGTTTTATATAAATTAGTATTATATAAATTTAAAATTAAATATTATATAAAGTATACTATCCATATACGGGGCCTCTGTACGTTGACTAAAAATGGTCTGCGTGTGCGCCTATCAAAAGACCGGGTATAGGCCATGTTTTCAAGCAACATATTAAATAATGACAGCCTCGTTGGCTCAGATGGTAGTAACTCTGCTTTCTGTACCGCAGAGCCCGGGTTCGATCCCCGGCCAGGTCAAACATTTTGTGTGCATGAACATGTCTGTTTGATCCGTGTCTGGGTGTTATAAGCTTATATTAGTATGTATATCAGTCCTCTGGTTACCATAGTACAGGCTTCTAGCTTAGTTTGGGACCGGATGACAGTGTGTAAAAACAAAAAAAAATTAAATATTAAATAAAGTATACTATCCATATACATTACATGTACTATCAATTACATATTACTATCCATGTACATTACTGTGTTCCAGTCTGAAGGGCAATGCTACCAGCGAAATTACTGGGCATGATGAGATTCAACAACTCATATCTCAGGGTGACCAGGCGCAGTGCAGTGCCGCGCAGAATTTTGAATTTGAGAACTCTGGGTGGCACTGTGTCTGATATGGGCATTCATGATGCTTACCATCAGGCACCTGATTAGATAGATAGATAGATTAACTCTTTATTATTACACTACAAACATGAAACCTTAAATTTAAATATACAATTATAACAAATAATGTAACAAAACAATTGGCGGTCTTATCGCTAAGAGCGATCTCTTCCGGTTGTCTGGAAGAGATCGCTCAGGGAGAGGAGAGTACAGTAAATCACATTTGGTCGGTAGTGTGAGAGATGAAGTAAAAATTGTATTTGTAGGTATATAATTTAATATTACATAAGTAGTTTATAGACATAGTATACCTACTTACCTACGTAAACTTAAATTACAATAATACGCAAGTACGTACTATATACTGATTAGCTCGTCTTGTCACTATCATAAAAAAAAAAATAATATTCATCCATCCATACTCCATACTAATTAACTTTTTTTATCTTTAACCTCTTCACGCTTAAACCGCTGAACCGTTTTAGATAAAATTGGATAAAGAGACAGCTTAAATCCCGGTGAAGGACAAAGGGTAGTCGTTAACCCCAAAATCATCCTTTATGGGGTGAAAACAGGGGTTTGGAAGTTTGTATGGGGAATCAATAACCGCTAAACAGACTGAGCTCAATTTTTTTATGTAGTACCTAGTTAGACCCAGGAATAACACAGAGTACTTTTCCCCCGATATTCCCTCGGGAACTAAGACTACTGAGGCACAGTACCTCATAAATTATAGCTTATAAATCAATTTTAGCCATATTTCCGTAAATTAAGTTCTGAGAGACTGCCTCGGTGGCGTAGAGGGCGCATGCTCGACTGCCAGTCAAGAGGCCCCGGGTTCGATCCCCAGGTCAGGCAGTGTTAAATATTGGATTTTTCCATTAGGAATTATCTCAATTACTGCCTGGAGTCTGGAACTGTGCCTGGTAGATGGCAATAGACTCACCCCCTATTACATGGGACCAATAACATACTGGCGAAATGTGGGTATATCTACTGTGGGACTGAGTCCTGGGTACACCTCTGCCTACCCCTTCGGGAAAAAGGCGTGAATGTATGTAAGTTCTGAGAGGGTATATGTTAAGGCGCTGTCCAAGGCAAATTCGCCCTCTCGCTACCTATCCATTTCCTTAATATTAAAAGCTCAAAGAGGCCTCTGTACGTTGAACTAAAAATGGTCTGCGTGTGCGCCTATCAAAAGACCGGGTATAGGCCATGTTTTCAAGCAACATATTAATTAATGACAGCCTCGTTGGCTCAGATGGTAGTAGCTCTGCTTTCTATTCCGCAGGGCCCGGGTTCGATCCCCAGCCAGGTCAAACATTTTGTGTGCATAACTTAAATAATCTGGTTACCATAGTACAGGCTTCTAGCCTAGTTTGGGACCAGATGACCGTGTGTGGAAGTTGTCCCATATTATTATTATTATTATTAAATAGGGTGATTTTTCTAGAAGGGTCTTCTGAATCTAGAGGTACGGTGAATTCAGAAAAATGCTGAAAGAACTCATGAGACCATAGATATAAAGAAAAGGGGAGATGAGGTACGGGCTTCTCGAAAAATGCAAGCTCAAATTAGGTCCCATTAGGTCCACGTACGTCAGTAAAGTCAATTGTTGTGTCGTTCGCAATTCGGTTTTAGGTACGTCTTTCAATCCCTGTTACAAATTTCACGTGCCAGTTATTTTCTTTAAATCAATGCATGAGATCAATTTTTAGCAAAAACTAAATATGCATTATTATTACATTTTTTAAATAATTTTAAACCCTCTCCGGGAATCGAACGAGTTGATTTTGAAAAAAACATGGCTGGAGTTTCGAAAATGTCATCAACTTAAATATCGTGATAAATATATCTATAGAAAGAAATATTTTACCTGTATTTCAGATCCATCGCCTCAAAATTGTACACAGACGAATACATTCCGGATAAAAACACAGGGAATAATATTAAAATGTAACTGTACACATTGAATTTTCCGAACGGTCCCAATATTTTTAAAATATCGTCCACTGTCACTTCTCCGGTTCCCTTTTTTTCTGGATCCATTTTCAAATAAAAAAAAGACTGCCAGTTAAGAATTGCGGTTAAATTTTGAATATCGAACGTGAATATGCTGGATGTAACGACGCGCGCGCGCGCTGCTATTGTCAGCCAAACAATGCGCGCGAAATGAGTTACTAATAGTTTTTATCGGATGCAGTTAAATCGACGAATACGGCTCACGATAACACAAAATTCATTTTATTGAGAAATCCAGCTATGTTAATAAATTTTTTGCCAAAAGTAATAACATTAATACTTACGATTTATTACCAGCTTAAAATGAGATTCGACAAAAAATAACCTCACTAGTTTTTATATACAGATCAGCATCACAAAGCGTGACATGGAAGATAAAAAGCTTTTTTCCCCTCGTCTTTCTCTTTCGCGCACCGAGACTGCCTCGATGGCGTAGAGGGCGCATGCTCGACTGCCAATCAAGAGGTCCCGGGTTCGATCCCCAGGTCAGGCATAGTGTTAAATATTGGATTTTTCCATTAGGAATTATCTCAATAGCTGCTGGAGTCTGGAACTGTGTCCGGTATATGGCAATAGGCTCGCCCCCTATTACATGGGACCAATAACATACTGGCGAAATGTGGGTGTATCTACTATGGGACTGAGTCCTGGGTACAACTTTGCCTACCCCTTCGGGGAAAAGGCGTGAATGCATGTTATGTTTTTATGTTGTTTCTCTTTCGCGCTCGATCAATACATATCTTCTGTCTCGTTTAGCGCCAGGGCACTTACTGTGCATTAATCACTGTGGTGGCAGGACAGGATAACATCATCTCCGACTTACTGACATTATCCTACTTATTTTATAAATGCGAAGGTTTGTGATGAGGGATGGACATCCATCCATGTTTGTTACTCTTTCACGCCAAAACTACTGAACCGATTCGGCTTAAATTCGGTATGTAGGTAGTTTAGACCCTGGAATAACACATTTTCTTCCCGATTCATTCCCGATGTTCCTACGGGAACGATGTCTACACAGGCGAAACCGCAAGGCACAGCTCATCCTACTTATTCTAATAATAATATTAATTCGAAAGTGTGTGAGGATGGATGTTTGCTACTCTTTCACGCCAAACTACTAAACCGATTGGGCTGAAATTCGGTACGTTGATTTGAAAAGAGGAAAGGCATATATTGGAAAGACGGTGGTTTAAATATAAACCAAAACTAAAACTACACATAACAAGGTACATAAAAATACCTCTATATTAGTGTAGACAAAGAATACGAAATTAATTCCCGAATCTCACGGGAATGAAGTCGTGGAATTACTCTAGATACCTGAGTAGTAAGTACCTAGTTATAGTTACTATTATCTAGTGACTCGTACGTACTCGTGGAGCCAAGGTTGGCCATTACAGTACAACGAGGGAAAGCAGTCAGAGTAATGGGCACCGTAGCTTTGCTGAAGAACAGGATTTCCCGCAATTAGCCAAATTTCAAATAGATCGGAACACTAGAAGTTGGTCATATGCTATCAGCCGCTCTAGCTGTTAGGCTTCAAACGGCTGAACCGATTTATCATGAAACATAGCTAAGAACACTTTTAGTCGGGTCAGCTTTCAAACAAACAAAAAATCCATCAAAATCGGGCCACTCGTGTAGTAGCTATTTTAAAAACAAATAATTTTTTAATAATATTTTTGCCAATAGGGAAACCAAATCAAAATTCGCCCCTAACTATAAAGCATTAAGTTTCAATATTGTACAACTAG
Source organism: Hemistola chrysoprasaria (assembly GCA_947063395.1). Classification (NCBI taxonomy): domain Eukaryota; kingdom Metazoa; phylum Arthropoda; class Insecta; order Lepidoptera; family Geometridae; genus Hemistola; species Hemistola chrysoprasaria. The sequence continues at coordinate 2,700,099 of OX346725.1, forward strand.
TGAATGAGAGCTATGCTCGGGATTTCTCTGCGGGATCGAATCAGAAATGAGCGAGATCCGTAGACGAACGAAAGTTACCGACATAGCCCAGAGGCTTAGCAAGTTGAAGTGGCAATGGACAGGGCACAGAGCACGTAGAACTGATGGCAGATGCGGCTGCAAAGTTCTTGAATGGAGACCACGGACCGGCAAGTGTAGCGTAGGACGTTCACCTACAAGGTGGACAGACGACCTGATAAAGACAGCAGGATCACGTTGGATGCAGGCCGCTTACGAACGGTTTAGATGGAATTCTACGGGGGAGGCCTGATGCGGCTGCAAAGTTCTTGAATGGAGACCACGGACCGGCAAGTGTAGCGTAGGACGTTCACCTACAAGGTGGACAGACGACCTGATAAAGACAGCAGGATCACGTTGGATGCAGGCCGCTTACAAACGGTTTAGATGGAAATCTACGGGGGAGGCATATATTCAGCAGTGGACGTCGTATGGCTGAGATGATGATGATGACAACCAGTGAGGAGACTGACTTACTAGGAAAATATTCCATGTTTTGTTAAATGTTGAATTTTTAAAAGAAAAATTAATAACTTACCTTTCTATCAATACTCATGATTTTTTTTATTCATAGTGTTGCATTTTATGTAAACTCAGATAATTAAGACTTTTTTTCTCAGTAAAAGGCTGACTACTGGTGCAGTTACCTTATGGTATCCATTTCATGTTATCGATTTGTTTTGTTTTATTTTATGTTTAACCACAATGGGTAATTTTATGTCAAACCGCAAGGATGCATTTGCCATAAAATGCTTTTTGGTTATATTATAGATTCTGGGTAATAATAAAAAAAAAATATTGTGATATTTTTTGTGGTATAATCACATGATCTTGCTAAAATGGGTACTTTCCGCTGATCCCCACCTTCTTAGTCACCATTGTTTACAACTGGGATTATTTTATTGGTCCCACATGTCACCTTCTTTCTGATGAAACTGGTGTCATGTGAAAATTTCCACTTTTACGGTTTACCAGTTCTCACAAGTGATGACCAGATCGGTAAATTAAATTGTGCGTCAATAGTTGTTATGCAAAATCGCTGGCAGGAGGTGGAGCTGCTGTAAACCGCATGAAACGCAATTTTTACATGTCACCGGTGGACGTCACTAGTGGTGACAAGTCAAGTGTCACTAGTGATCGCTTCTGCCTAGCCGTCATCCGCACATAATCGATACGTGGAAGTGGCACACTGCGATTTTTCCGTTTTTTTTAATGTACTGCATACGTGCAAACTGAATGATCTCCCTGGTGCGGTCTTCCCGTTGAGCTACAATATGGGGCTCTTCGAAAGGAGAGTGTATAGAGTCTTGAAGGGTCGGCAGTATACTGGCAATACCCTTGGTGTTGCTCATCATAGGCAGCGGTAACAGCTCACCATCAGACACACCGTCTATATGTTTGTCGCCTATGGCAAAAAAAGTGGGACTAATCCTAAACTAATGAAGTAGGTAAATCCCAGTGGTGACGAAAGACCCTCTCTTTCGTCACCACTGGAATTTACAAGCGGGGAGTACCCGCCAAAATTCGATTTTTGGTCTCATTTTTTATTATTGTCCTTGAACGAGGCTGTATAAATCACATTCATAACCTTTACACATTTGAATTACAAATCTAACATATTAGCTAACAATATTCTTAATAGGACTGCCTCGGTGGCGTAGAGGACGCATGCTCGACTGCCAATCAAGAGGTCCCGGGTTAGATCCCCAGATCGAACCTCTTGATTGGTCAGGCAAAGTGTTAATTATTGGATTTTTCCATTAGGAATTATCTTAATAACTGCCTGAAGTCTGGAACTGTGCCCGGTACATGGCAATAGGCTCGCCCCCTATTAAATGGGACATACTGGCGAAATGTGGGTGTATCTACTATGGGACTGAGTCCTGGGTACAACTCTGCCTACCCCTTCGGGAAAAAAGGCGTGAATGTATACTTAATAGGCAAGGTTAAAAATTAGCATTTTCTTAAAGGGTCATTGTACTATCATAGTAATTAGAAATAACTTTCTCCAAAGGAAACTGATTTTATGAGATAAGTAAGCTGCATTGATATAAAGAAAAGCGGAGATGAGGTATTGGCTTCTCGAAAATGGCAAGCTCAAATTAGGTCCCATTAAGTCCACTTACGTCAGTATTTTTTTTTTCAAATATACAATAGGCTTACGTTTGACCTCAATCTCGCTTGATGGAAGGCGAAGATGAGGCCTAAGATGGTACACGTTTGCCTAGAAGGTGTCTGTTCACTTTGGCCTTAAAGATGTCCAGATTATAGCTTTCCGGAAAAACCGAACTCGGCAGAGAGTTCCACTCCTTAGCCGTCCGCATAATGAAGGAAGAGGCAAACCGTTTCGTGCGTAACGGGGGAATGTCTACAACATAAGGCTGAAACTGCTCGCCGCGCCTAGTCGTTCGGTGATGGGAAGGGGGTATCAGGTTATGCATAACCTCCGCACACTCACCGAAATGTAGCCGATAAAAAACCGAGAGCAGGCTACTCGTCTACGGTGTTCGAGGCTCAAAAGATTTGCCTCCACGAGTGAGTCATTGCCTATGATTCTCTTCGCTCGGCACTCCAACGCGTCCAAAGCCAAAATTAAGGTCGTACGAGCGAATAATATTGTTGTCTCTTTCGCACTTCGGTCTTAGGTACGTCTTTCTTTGTTGTTCATTATAATATGTCACTGTGCAAACTTCACACTGAGCAAATTGCACGTGCCATTTGTTGAGTAAGCGCTGGGAGAACGAACCCTATCTCCCCTTTTCTTTATATCAAGGTCTATTTTTGGCCATAGATCCTTGAAGTCTGATTTATCCATCGACAGATAAAAGTGCGTCACAGTTCTTCTATGGACAATGGACAAATCTGTCAAAATAAAATTCAAACTGTAAACTAATCTGACTTTGTAAAATAAGCCCTTGTGATCAACTGTTCCGTAGAAAAGATTCCATGATTAATAAAATGTAGGAAATAGCTTATTTACTCGCGATTTCAGAGTAGGCTTCATAGTGAAAGTAATTCTAAATAATGAGTAAAATGACATCAATCCATCCATATTTCCATCCATCAATACAAACATTAACTTTTAAATTATTAGTGTGAAGAGTGATAATGGTATCCAGAGCGAAGCAAGGCCGGGTCACTATAGTCCTACTAATCCTTATACTAATAAATATTACAAATGCGAAAGTTTGTGAGGTTCGATGGATGGAAGTTTGTTACCCTTCACGCCAAAACTACTAAACCGATAGAGTTGAGATTTGGTATGTAGGTAGCTCAGACCCTGGCATAATACATAGGGTACTATTTGTCCCTATATTCCCACTGGAACGATGACGACGCGGGCAAAACCGCGGGCCACAACTAGAAGAAATATTCTTTCGTGGGACGCGACTTACATTGAAGCGGATTCCGGTGCTTATCCCGTTGCCACACACATCCGATATTGCACTTCCTCAGAAATTTATAGCGATGTTCGAATATTTCATCGATAAAAATATTACAAAATGTTAAAATACTCTTTGAAATTAAGCATTTTTAAAAGTACAAGGTCTAGGTAAGGTACAGATAAGAATGTGAAATGATGCAGATAATAAAAATATGACGTAAGTCTAGGTACCTATCTATCTAGTCGTGAGATGCTGAAATTAAGTTTAATCTTATTAGTATTCTGTGGTTTAATACACAAATGGAAAGAGGTCAACCTCTTTCGAAATTGATTCATAAAAAATTCCGCCCTTCAACGTAGTTATAATCAGGGTTTCGTAACTAAAAATAAATTGGTCAAGTGCGAATCTAACGCGATTTGCACTTGACCAAATACTGAAAAATACTGAATGAATTTTCAAATACTGAAGCTAATATAATGTATGGTAAGTAAATAATATTTGTAAAGTAATTGTCTAGTAAATATAATTTTTGGAAAGACAGGTATTTGCCTTACTCGGTGCGGCGGGCGCGGCCGACATTACTTCAATAAAGTTAGCAATACTGTTTTTCAAACGCTTGACACGGATACCTAAATCTTTTGGTCCTTATAAAATAAACCATCGCGCATCTGCTGTTGTTTTTTTTACTCATCTGGCTTTTGCGTTTTGAAACCAATGCTTACATATTTTTTGTCAACTTTTTTCTGTCCATTGAAAGATCGACTTCACAGATATAATGACCAGCTTCTCAAAAAACCAAAACGCAGATGTTGTATTGTACTATATTTATTGTTTAATTATACTTAATTATTTTTGTTTTTAAGAGGCACCAATTAGGAGTGTTTAAGAGGATACAAAAATACCAAAAGATTTCTGAATTATAGATATTATATAACATAGGATACGGTACCTAACTCGTATAATATAAGATAATTATATCATGCTATTTTTATATGTGTATTGTAAATGTTGCCAAATATTGTTTAAAATTTGCTTCGAAAACTTTAGGCAATCAGTGATATTATTATTAGTATTCTTACTACTAGAATAAGTCTTATTTGATTAAGTCGAAAAGTGTCTTGTATGGGAAAGTTCTTAAAATTTTGAATTCATTTAATTGTATTTGTTGTTATAGCTTTTATAGTTAACCATATTTTGTAACATTTTCCAGTAGATACCTATTTCCATTATTGTGTTACAGCATAAAAAGTTGAAAAAAATCGTAATTAGTATGGAGGCTCTAATAAGTTACTTTATTTCGTTATGATTATTTCATAGTATAGCAATTATAATGATTCACATTCAGTGAAAAAATCAAATACGTAGGTGATGCCGTTTTCACAATACAGGAACACAGAAATTAGAAATAAACTTTAAGCAAAAACTCGTTGCTTGTTGCACGGAGCACGGAGAGCACCTTTAATTATAAACTTTTTTATTTTTATTATTTGTCATTATAGCGGCAATCGGCAATAGGGATACATATATTGTGAAAATAACAAGTGTCTAGCTACGTATTACGATTAATGGAATCGATTTACGATTATGTCGCTGGGCGCTGAGACGCCCGGCGACGAGACGCCGAGACGTCGGGACACGTGCCCCTACGGTATTGGGTCCGGCCGTTATGGTCCCATTCCGGTATGCCCCCGGCCGGGATGCACCCACATAGAAAAATTTGTTATTCCGATACGCTCTCACTATGAACCAAGATACTTGAGCAAATACTGTACATAAATTGGTTTTATACGAAATAAATGAACTATGAACAAAAGTTAAAACATACGTATTATTATATCGAGCCGCAAAAGAAGTCAATTATCACAACCCGTTGCAAGATACTGTAGTTTATAAACTTGGTTGTAAATGTAGTGTATCTAACACACCTTAGACAAACAAAGAGAAGCATCAGTACCCGCCACCCGAGTAAAAGAAATAGCTGTTATGAAAAATAGGCGCTCAAATACTAAGTCTTACCATATGTAAACATGCCTAAGACTTAAATGACAAATAAATTTTCTCATAAATTCGAAAAACCTTATTTCGTAAAAACATCGACAATTATCTTATCGACACGTCCCAACCCTACAAGTTCCATTCAACAGAGAGCTCTTTGTCGGATTGAAAGTTTTTGACTCGGAGGGATTGTTATCCAGGAAGTAGCTCCGTAGTATGCACTCACCGCAGGCCGGGGTTGAGTGGAGCGGATCTTGGTAAGAAAAATCCGATGTGATGTTAGAGTGTGTAAAGTATTTATTGTTTTCGATACAATCTTAATAATATTCTCAAATCTCAGTACAATTTAAAAAGTTACGTTTTTATAAGGTGAACAAAACGCTTGCGAGTTCTAACTCACCTCCAGCGGCATCTAGCGCGGTTTTGGTTAGACGATGGATGGATGGATGTTTGTAACTCTTTCACGCCAAAACTACTGAACAGATTGGGGTAAAATTATTGTATGCAGGTAGCTTAGATCCTAGAGTATACATAGGGTACTTTTTCCCCCGATATTCCCCCGGGAACAATGTCTACGCGGGTGAAACCGCGGGGCACAGCTAGTATAAACGTAACTTAAGCGTCATAATATAAAATATAAGATTCCAAACACGATATATTTGAATACTGGCCCATCTAGTGTGTAGTGGTAGGCCTCGTATGCGGAGGGCCGCCTGGGGAAGTATCACACCTTTGCCAGTTATTCATCCCCCAAGCAGTAATGTGCAAACATTACTGTGTTTTGGTTTGAAAGGCAATGTTACCAGCCAAATTACTGGGCATGACAAGATTCAACAACTAATATATCAGGGTGACAGGCGCAGTGCAGTGCAATTTCGCTGATAACATTGCCCTTCATACCGGAACACAGTAATGTTTACACATTTCCGCTTGGCGGATGAATAATTGGTAAAGGTGTGGTAAATCCCCAGGCGACGCCCTAAAAAAAAATACAGTAGATTGAATAATGTAGAGTAGCTAACTTTCGTTTATGGTACTTCGCATACCGCTTTCAGCAAGGCACAGTAATAAAATAAACAATTACTAGGCATTACGAAATGCGTGAACAAAGAACACGTGAGTTAGCTGTTTTCATTATCATCACATCAGTTACGATAGTACTGACTATTGACTAATATTATACATGGTTAAAGGCGATAGGCTCGCTCCCTATTACATGGGACATAAAAAAAACATAATTGACGAAATGTGGGTGTAGAGGAAACTGGTCACCATTCGTACATAGGGCACATATTTATTTATTTATTTACCAGTGACCCGCCCCGGCTTCGCACGGGCAGAAGTAGGTATAGTGAACATTTTAACAGGGAAAATTCGTGATACATTTTATTTCATCACATTTGAAACCTCTAAAATTATCAGTGTTTCTCTACTATATTATGCATGTATTATACATATAAACCTTCCAAATTGAATCACTTGAATCACTTTTTCTATTAAAAAAACTGCATCAAAATCCGTTGCGTAGTTTAAAGGATCTAAGCATACATAGGGACAGACAGCGGGAAGCGACTTTGTTTTATACTATGTAGTGATTTATTAATACTAAGTTGACATTAAAGCGTACAATCAAACCGCCAAAGCTAGAGCTATTAAAAAGATACATAATATAAATAAAACAAAGATAATATAATTACCTACATTAATAACTAACAATAAAATTATCATACCCTATTACATGGATACAGTTTTTCAAATTATACATATAACCCAAGAGAATACATTATACTATAAAGTAAAATTTAAAATACGTACTAATTAAAATAATAAATAATTTAAAATAATAATTAATATGTAACTTAAGAAAATATTACTTTGCCAATTTAACAATATCCAAACAAAATCTAGAGTCGCTGTGCTCACTCACAAAGATATTAGAAATAACAGAAAAACGAAACGGCGTACACACACGTTTAAGTTAGTGTTCCAACCATGTTCCACCATGTTCTTATTCTATTCTTAAAACATTTTCCTAGTAAACTTAGATATTATATTTATTACAATTTGGTGTTTAGACAAGATAATTTAGTAGGTTTTTAATAAAATAAAATAAACAAATAAATATAAAGTTTTCGAAGAGTGACCAGTTTCCCCTATCTACTGTGGGACTTGGTCCTGAGTACACATCTGCCTACCCCTTCGTAAAAAAGGCGTAAAGGTATATTATACAGGGTACCTGCCCCATACAGGAACATTGTACGTATCATTTAATTCAAATTTCACTACGGGCCCAACTTTTAAATCAAGAAAAATCAGCTATACCCATACATTTTGTTCAAGATAAAGAAGCCTGTTCTGTGAAACATTTGTTTTTTTTTCCCTAATTCCAGAGGTCTTTTGTATTCTAAAAAAGATCAGTAAAATTACAAGATATTTTTTTTTAATTTATAGGTTGACCCCAATCTCACCTGATTGTCAGTGAAGATTTATATAGATGCTAACCATTTAGAAGTAACCCTGTATAGGTAAGCTGTTGATAACAAAACCTGGATTGTTATAAAATGCCTAAATTAATACGCATCTATTAACTTCTCACATAATACACATTCACATTTCAATAGAAATAGAATACTGCATTCAAACCAGTATGGTTTCACCAAATGCAGATCAACAACCGATGCGGGCTGTCATCTCATGACTCTTGTCTTGGAGGCTTGGGAGAGTTCACAGGATGCCATTGGAGTGTTTTGTGATCTTTTCAAAGCATTCGACTGTGTAGAACACTGCACGTTACTGCGCAAGTTAGAATTATATGGAATTCATGGGAATGCCCTCAACCTGGTGGAATCATACTTGTCTAGTAGGCAGCAGAAGGTTAGCGTCAATGGTATCACATCTGCTAGTTCTCCTGTCAAGATGGGAGTCCCACAGGGATCAATTTTGGGTCCTTTCCTGTTTTTGGCATATATTAACGATTTGCCTTACATGGTCCACGGTCTAGCAGATATAGTTCTATTTGCCGATGATACGTCATTGATTTTTAAAGTTGATAGGAAGGATACTTCACTATTACATGTTAATAATACTTTAGCAAGTATATCCAGATGGTTCACAGCAAACAATCTGTTATTGAATGCGAAAAAGACTAAATGTTTGAAATTTTCGTTGCCTAACGTCAGAAGTATAGAACCAGTCATAGTTCTTGACGGTGAAAGACTCAATATTGACAATGCAACTTTGTTCCTTGGCATAAATATAGACTCTAAACTGCAATGGAGCACTCATATCACCGAGCTCTCAGGGAAACTAAGCTCTGCAGCTTACGCGGTTTATAAAATTAGGCAACTAACAGATATAGCTACGGCGAGATTAGTGTACTTTGCATATTTCCATAGCTTGATGTCTTATGGGATTCTGTTGTGGGGGTCAGCCGCAGATATAATATTATTTGAATAAATCTGTTTGAGTTTGAGTTTTTTGAATATTTTCTGTATATCCTTTTTGTATGGGAAGTCTAACATTTTTTTCTTGCAGTTTTACGAATGTAAACGAAGATCATCACCGTGTGGCTATATAATAGGATCATCCCTTTCTCGTCCCATGTGAGCCGTGAGACCCGGCAGAGGGACATATTGGGAGAGTGGGTAGCTGCGCTCTCCGGCACCAAGTATTCCAACTACTGCGATCACCAAGCCGCCTGCCAAGCGTACTGATCTAGACTAAATACCCAATATATATAGTTTATGGCGTTCTATGGGCGAGGCCTATATGTTCTACAGGGGAGGCCTATATATTCTACAGTGGACGTTTTCCGGCTGAAGATGAACCTCCTGAAGTATAACTTTTTGTTATAGTTCCCGGGAATTATAAAAACTAGGTAGGTACCACCTAACTCAGTGTTGATTGCAGTATTTAGTAGGTAGGTATGGTGTAGTCCCAACATTGGAGAAAGTGACGTGATAAGACGGCTCCGCTCCGGTCCTCTTTTCAATCATACAAAGAGCCTTTATGCGCGGTGTCAAGTTATAGGGAGGAGACCTTGAAAATCTATCGAAAACAAAAACAAGTCTTGTGATAATCTCTTAAAATAAAACAATTTTATAAGAAAAAAATTTTGAGTATATTTATATTAAATAATATTATATATGTTATATTGACGAACTGGATGGAAAATCATTATATCGCCGTGTTGAGCTGATTAATCAAAATAGTTTTGTTATTTTATTGAATAAAATTTAGGAGACTATAATAATAATTCAAGAAAATAATTTCGTTTATAAGGATTCCACGAAACCGGTCTGGGCCTGGTTTGAGATCCAACAGCAATTATCAATTTATGTACCTCTTTCTGGTAAATAAAGAATTTATTTATTTATTTTATAACATCCGCAATAAGTAGGAAGTTGTAGTGGTAGGCCTCTTTTGCAGGGGGCCGCCTGGGGAAGTACCACACCTTTGTCAGTTATTCATCCGCCAAGCAGTAATGTGCACACATTACTGTGTTCCGGTCTGAAGGGCAATAATACCAGCGAAATTACTGGGCAGGACGAGATTCAACAACTAATATCTCAGGGCGACAGGCGCAGTGCAGTACCGCGTAGAATTTTGAGTTTTAAAACACTGGGTGGCACTGTGTCTGATATGGGCAGTCATGATGCTTACCTGATTTGTTTGACTAGTCAATCACTATCATAAAAAATATAAACGCTAGTTAGAAAAGTTTATATATTGTATTCTGCATTATACGTAGTAATGGAATATGTGATCGAGGGTATTACGAGTATTATAGGTATCTATCTATTGTAATACTTTCTATCTCTTTCAGTGCGAGCTAGAAAAAAAAGATTTCATTACAAATTACATATAAAATTTGCAAGTCAGTCTCCCTTCGCCTTAAAAATTACATCGTACACACCATTACTTATCTGTTGTTACCTATTTTACTTTCTTTTATTTATTAAGGTAATATCTTAAGTCTTAAGGAACCCTTTTTTCGATCTTTGTCGCAGTTTCAAGACTGCATTATCGATAGTTTCCCCACCCTACGAGACGATTTACAGAAGTGCAATATTCGGGGTGGTCGCGAACAAAGCGCCGGTGCACGACCGGGCCTTTGTTGAGCCTCTACATTCTTCGCTTTTGTTATCACATGCACCTACGAAACATGGAGAGATTTTTATGAATCTTGAAAATATTAGTTGCGTAACATAACATACAATCACGCCTTTTCCCGAATGGGTAGGCAGATGTACAACTGGGTACACCCAAGACTCAGTCCTATGGTAGGTACACCCATAATATTTTGCCAGTATGTTATTGGTCCCATGTAATAATAGGGGGTGGGCCTATTGCCATCTATAGGGCTCAGTTCCAGACTTCAGGCAGTTATTGAGATAATTCCTAATGAGAAAATCCAATATTTGACACTTTGTGTGACCTGGGGATCAAACCTGGGACCTCATGATTAGTCGACATTGCGCACACTACGCCACCGAAGTTGTACCTAAACACATTTCCTGTCCCAAAAATAACGAGAAATTGGAACATTACTGGGTTTATTACCCTCCCTTTGGGCAAATGTCGTGTGTTGTGTGGCACTTGTAACATGTTTATTTTTTTTATTTACGAAGTCCATTCCAGTTTTATAGCTGCAAGTTCAAGAGAAACGTATGATTCACATATCTCCCAGGTCGTTTTCACACCCCAAAAAACACAGTTTTCAGTTGTGGCATTAGACCTTTAATGTGAAACAAGAGCAAAAGGCACCGTATTCATGTTTTCTTTTGTAATTAAAGAGCCAAAAAGAAACGTTGAAAGCTCTCTTAGTTTTAAGCGTTGCTTTGGTTTTTGAAATGAAAATGTAACAAATAGGTACAGTCGACTTTGAAATTGTAAGCGTAGTTTATGAAAATAAATATTGCTTTTAGTAGAGCGGAGTTGGCCGTGTGTAGCCTATAAATGCCACCCCTTTCTCATCCCGTGGGAGCCGTGAGACCCAGCAGAGGGACATATATTCGTAGAGTGGGCAGTGCTCTCCAGCACCAAGTATTCCAACTACTGCGATCACTAAGCCGCCTCCCAAGCGTGGTGATTACGGCAAAATATATATATGAATAGTTTATGGCGTTCAATGAGGGAGGCCTGTGTTCAGCAGTGGATGTCTTCCGGCCTACAACGTGTTCTTGCCGTCCTTATCAGATGGTCTGTCCATCTTGTGGGTGGAAGTCCTACGCTGTGCTTGCCAGTCCGTGGTCTCCGTTCGAGAACTTTACAGCCCCATCGGCCATCAGTTCTACGTCTACCCTGGAATCAGTTCTACCCTGAAATAACACATGGGTAGGTACTTTTTTTTCTTGATATTCCCACGGGAACGATGAAGGTGCGGGTGAATCCGCGGGGCCCAGCTAGTACCTAGTTTAATTTTATTTGTGTATTGTGTTGGCGTTGAATAATTATATAAAGTAAGTAAATTTATTTAGAAAGTAACAAAGTGACAGTTTTGTGCAAGAGCCAGCCCTAGATTACCGCAAGAGGTCGTACGTGTATAGAACTTTGTTCAACAGTTGGTAGAACCGAGCGGTTTGGAAACTTCCAGAAAACGCCAGAACATCTGAAGTGGAACCCAATGTGTTATTTGGAAACAATGAACTTGTTCGACGATGGACAGGCTTTTGTTTTGTCTAGATTTGTTTTGGTCTCTCGTTAATAAATCCTAAAAACAAATTGTAGGTAGGGGGTAACACTGGTGACATTAAGACGTAGGTGCTTTAAGTGAAATAAAATTTAATATATATATTTATTCCACTCTTAGCACCTGCCAAAAATAGTGACAGGTGCTCAGAGTGGAATAGTTCAGGTGCTCAGCGCGCAGGTAATCTCGAGTTGGGTGCTCAGAGTGGAATACCTCCTCGTGATTTCTGATGGTTAAAATATTATATTTATACTAATTATTTAATTTTTGTTATTGGATTTTTCCATTAGGAATTTCTCGATGACAGCCTGGAGTCTGGAACTGTGCCCGGACCTGCGTCATAACTGACGACGTAACTGATGCAGGTTTGCCCAAAGCCTACCCTCTCGACCTCACACTGGAATGAGTAACACATCCATCCAACATTACTAACTTTCGCATTTATAATATTAGTAGGAAAGTAGGATTTAAACAATGACGTTGAATCGCTTCTGAGAGATTTAAACAACAAAATAGTAAGTTTTTGAGGTGGATCTCATAATAAACGACCCTGTCCCGACTACCTTGTGATTTATCAGGTAATAAACGATTAAATTATCAGTATTTCAGTTACCAAATTAATAACATCGAATTTATACGAATATTATCATAACTTTCTTTCAACAAAACAGTTTTATCTTAAGAGATATTTTTAGAACACATTAAGTTAGTATTTTTAACGCATTATTAACCCAGTTAAGGGTGATTTCTGTAGTTTATCAATAAAAGTGGAATGACATGTCGAAAACATCCTAATAATATTATCATTAATGCGAAAGTTTGTGAGGATAGTTGAATGTTCAACCAAATGAATTGGACTAATTAATGTTCATGATGCTGATGATAGTGCAGTTTTTAAAGTACTAAAATGATTTGGATAAATCTTTCTTTTTCTTTTTTTTTTACATTTTCCACACTTGGTCATCTGGTCCCAAACTAGGCTAGAAGCCTGTACTATGGTAAACAGATTACTAATTTACGTACATCGTAATACTATTATAAAGGCGAAAGTTTGTATGGATGTATGTATGGATGTTTGTTACTCTTTCACGCCAAAACTACTGAACCGATTGGGCTGAAATTTGGTACGTAAGTAGCTTAGACCCTGGAATAACACATAGGGTACTTTTTATCCCGATATTCCCACGGGAACGAAGACTACGCGGGTGAAACCGCGGGTCACAGCTAGTACTTATATAGGCTTATAACACCCAGACACAGATCAAACAGACATGTGATAGGTTAATAACATAACTTACAATTAAGTACAATTTTTTTCCCAAAGAGGTTCTTATTGGTCCCATGTAATAGGGGGCGAGCCTATTGCCATCTACAGGACCCAGTTCCGGACTCCAGGCTGTCATAAAGATATACCTAATGGAAATCCAACAACCCTTTGCCTGACCTGGGGATCGAACCCTCATGATCGTCAGTCGAGCTTGCATCCTCCACTACGCTGCCGAGGCAGTAAAAAAAAAGGGAAAATAGGTTAATAAAATGCATAAATTCGGTTTATAGTTTATTGTAAAAATGTGATTAACAGTGGATTTGTACTAGATAATACAATTTAAGTATATAATTGTTAAGTAAGAGAACTAACTATTGCATTCGACAAAAACTGTAACTATAATAAATATAACGCATACTATTAAGTTTCACATAATAATATAATAATTAAGAGGACAGGCTAATTAAGAGGACAGGTTAATTATGAAAATCAATGTTACATATTCCCCTGTTTTCTTCGAAAATAAGAAATCAATTTTATAAAAAGAGTTGTTGGTTTTTGGCACGTTGACCTTATCTTATAATTAGATTTTATTAGATAGGCCTATTAATAAGATTTTCAAATGTGCATATTTATGATATTTTTTTTGTATCGTAATTAATTTTAATAAATTCAAGAAATGTTCTACTAAAATTAGAAAGCGTATCGCCATTAATAAAATGCTTACCTACTTAAGCTCACTTTATTCAAATGAAATTATAAATTGATCGTCGATAATATCGCAATAATATTCCCAAAGACAGTAATCATGAGGAATATTATTGCGAATAAAATTCTCTACCTGGCAATATAGAAAAGATACTGTAACGTATTCTGGGCTCAGCTTCCTTGGATTCTGAGCCCGCTTCCTTTAACCCTAAAAATTAAAAAATTAAGTACATAAACTTTATTCGTATCATTTAATTGTCTAACATTAGTCTAGTCATTTTCTGATCACGCGAATAAATCTGGGAAATAAGATGAAATGAAATGCAATTATTTATTTGCAGCAGACATGGTAAAGATTAGACATAAGTAGGTACTGCATGTTTGATCAGCTCTCTGGCATACAAAAATTTAAAAGTCCATTGATTGCTTTAACGTCACCAAGAAGGTAACAGGGGAAAATGTATGTTTGGAAAAACGCCACTCATGTCGCGTCCTCTTAAATGCATGTAAATATGTGAATAATTGTGATGCTTCTAATCGTTTTTTATAAATAATTTTGCAAATATTTTTTTGAATACAGATTTATTTGTTACTATTTTCAATCAAAATTAATTTTCATTGGTCCCGTACTAACTATATTAAACTAAATTCGATAAATGGTTACTTATACATATAAATGGTTATACTTATCTCTCAAATGCGTATTAAATATACAATAATTTAACATTAAAATACTGCCTTACCTAATGTGTATTTATTTATTAATACTAAAAATTAAATATTAATTGTAAATTAAGTAGGAATTAAGTGCATCAAGTATTTTTTACCTTAAAACGTAGCTTACAAATTTTGGTATATAATTAGAACAATAATCATAATTGTATAGAGAAGCTTAATAAGGTAATTATTAATCATAATATACATCGTGTTATAAAGATGTAGTGTTACTTGAGGGGTGCATCTACACGTCAAACTCAACAAATTTCGAAAGAAAGAACTAAAAAATTCGCAAAATCCTGTAAAAAATGGATCGGCTGATTGGTCAGTTTTTTTTAAATATTTTTTCTAAGGTTTTTGTTTGATAGGTACAATAATAATAACCCCAGAGTGAAGTGAAGTGTGACAACATCTATTGAAACACCTGGTCATTATTTCTACATAAGTACAGTCAGCATTAAAAGTCGATAAACATGCTCAGATTTTCAAAATACCATACCATAGTATTTAACTATGCCTATATTATATTAATGTAGTGTTCACTTAATTTTGAAAATCTGGATGTGGTCATTGACTTTGATGCTGACCGTACCTATTATTAAAAAAAGTCCTGGCTGACTGCCACTTAACGCCCAGAACTTGTAGCTTTTGGATTAACAAATGAGACAGTTTGCTCAACATCATTATATTAATAATACATATACATTATTATTATTTTATTTATTAAGAAGTCTCTGTAACACCACCGACCAAATGTTTATTACGGTTCTCTCCTCTCCCTGCACGGTTGTCTGGAAGAGATCGTTCTTAGCGATAAGTCCGCCCATTGTTATTATTAATTGTTATTAGTTTGAAGATCTTCTTGTTTGTGGTGTACCAATAAAGTGTTTATCTATATATCTATCTATATTTTTATACTATTAAAACCGATATTAGGTAGATCAGAAAGTAATACCCAAAAATCACTATGGAAACGAAACCGCGGGATTTACTCTATTAGAAGGAATGGGGATAAAAAAGTAAGTTTCTTAGTCGATTTAAATTATTCAAATTCTTTAGATGATAATCAAGAACCGCTTACTCAGCTTATTTTAAGTCGTAATTGTTTAATTTTTTGCAAACATTTTGACATTATCAAAGAGTAAATATTAATTGCATAAGGTTTTCAGATATATATATATATATATATATAAGTTTAAAATATGAAGGAAAGACAAAAAAAGAGATTTTGTGAAATTAAAGACATCCCGGCCGCGCTGCGTGCAATTTTTTCCCGCCATGTTACCACAGTGCAAGATTGTCAAAATGGCGGCTCCTCACACGAGGGGTTCAATATTATAATAGCCCAAAAATCTTTATTTATAAAATAAACCTTTCTCGAAATCGGCTCGTCCGTATTGGACTTAAATAATTACTTAAATAAGTTTAAAAAATTTCACATGTAGGTATACAGCAACCCATCAGTAAAAGTTATCCTAAATTTCTAGAAAAAGAATTGTCATAGAACGAAGCTAGGTCGCCGAGATTTCCTAGATTCTAAAATAATAATAGCAAATACCTAATTAGGTTGCTTAGATCGTAATTTAGTTCAGTCTAAATTCTAAACTCCAATTCAAATAGTTACAGAGTTGCGAGTTATGACATTGCAAAACAGATTTGCAGAGTTTCATCACTATCGCATAAGTACCATCTTGCAAATTGCGAATAACCACAATCATTAGGTTGTAGATAGTTTGTACAAAACTATATGTAGGTATGTATAAGAAGTGAATGTAATGTTAAAGTTGGAAACAAACTATCCGACACAGCTAACTGCGCACAAATGCTCAATTCGTGTTTATTTTCGTAGTTTGTACAGAATATGGTTTTACTTATTATCAATTTGTACAAAAATGTTGCAGTTTCTTCTGCTAGCCCTAGCGGCTTTTGACTGACAAACATATCTAGCGATCCAGATAGGTGTTTGGCGGAGCTCCGAATGTTCAATGCCACGTGCGCCACTCACGTCCGACAGTTTAGTACAGATGGATTAGATTTCCTATAAGTCGTGTCCGTCATCCGCGTCCGAAAGTTTATTTCTATCTTGAGACTGGCTAATCCCAGTTTTTTACCATAACCTCTCCATTTGAAGATGAATTTATACTTCCTTACTTAATCCACTGCTTTAATTGACAGCCTCATTGGCTCAGACGGTAGTAACTCTGCCTTCTCTCCTGTGCCGCAGGCCCCGGGTTTGATCCCCGGCCAGGTCAAACATTTGTGTGCATGAACATGTCTGTTCAAACAGACATTTTCATACACGTCTATTTGAACTGTGTCTGGGTCTTATAAGCATATATAAGTATGTATATCGGACATCTGGTTACCATAGTAACAGGCTTCTAGCTTAGTTTAGGACCAGATGACCGTTGGTGGAAGTTGTCCCATATTATAATATTCAAAACCTAATCCGCTACCGTTATTTGAAAGCCTCATTAAAATCCGAAACGTTCACTTAATATTAAGTCTGATTATAATGTTTAAACTTATAATCGATTGAGTTTTAGTTTTTAATTTCTTAGTTATAAGTTGGAATAAATAGGTAGTTAGGTACTAGTTAGGTACCTATATAAATATTTATAGGTTTGCTCTATAAATGTAAAAATGCTACAACACAGACACAAAATTAACAGCTTTAAATATTAAAGCTTTAGGTATCTTATGATTGTACAAGATGTTACAAAACGGTATAGTGCCTAATACATAAACGGGTGCATCTCCCACCATCAAACCCATCAAACTTTCAAAGAGGAAACAATTGCAAAATACGCGAAGAAAATGTTCGTCTTTCCGTACAAAATGGATCATCTCGGCAAATTTGTATCGGAAGTAGAGTTTTTGTGAGAATTTTTCAATTCTTTCTTCAGCAAGTTGTTAAGATTTATGGTTACATGCATCCCTTAAATATTATTATACCTTTCTGTAACAAATTGCATAATTATAATTTATAATACACATTCACAAAGTACATAAAATACACGATTGGTACAAAATACATTGAAATATTTTTAAAATTATTAATCGGATTGCGGATTGTATCGCATAAATTTTTATGGAGTAAATTGTGTTGCCTAAAATAAAGTCAATAAAAAAACGGGCACATTTGACAAAAATGTGAATGTTTTGCATTGTTTTTGGAATAATATATATATTTGAACAACTTTCAGTATAGATCCAAATCTGAAATCTTAAATTTTTTTATTAATATTTTACTTTTAATTTTTTATTATTTTATTTACCTTTTAATATTTTACTAAGAGTCAATAAGCCTATGGAACAGTTGTTCTTTTCTCCCGAGTTCAGAGTTGGCTCCTTCGTGAAATTTGTTCAAAACTAAGGGAACAATGAGACGAAATGATCATCAGTAACACTATAAAATGGAACATGATTGATTTCTATCCATTCGCAAACCTATACAATGTGTTTAAAAAGGTGTAGTCATACTTAAAGGGAGCAGCTACCCGTCAAACTTTCGAAAGAAAGAATTGCTTAATTAAAAAAATCTCGAAGACGAAAGTTTTTTCCTCGAATTTTAAAATTTGTTCTTTCGTGAGTTGTTTATTTTGATGGGTAGATCCAAGTATTACAACACCTATTTGTGACACGTTATGAAACTATTCCTATTGGAAAATTCGGGAGAAAATTGGGTGATCATAGTAAAGTCTCTAGTCACAGTTACTTTTGCCTGACTGCAGCGTCGTGTTCAGTTTCCGATTTGCTCCTCATCCTAGACAGCTTCTCAGCTTCCTCGATCGTGTCGGGAAGCCTCATGTTCCTGGTTTCAGGCAGCATGAGGACCAGCATGCTGGATAATATACACATGGCTCCGAAGATCACTGTTGGCATCGACTTGTGGTAGTTGTTCTGGAAGAGAGCAATAGGTTAGGCAAAACATGAAAGATATTCTTTCATGTTTTTATAACTTAGTTCTCAAACCAATTTTTGCAAAACTTGTTTCAAACAAAAAAGAGATTTTGCTTTTGTGATTATTGGTAAACAAAGCCTATGCAACGAACGTAGGTAAATACTACCACCGTTCTTCTTGAAGTCGTTAAAATGATGAGGCATAGAAAATAAAAAGGTTGGAAAACAGAGTCGATCAAATTTAGGTACCTATTTAAAGTAGAACTATTGTCCCACTGCAAAAATTCTGCTAATCTAATATAATATATCCTATCCTTCTACTATTATAAATGCGAAAGTTTGTGAGGATGGATGGATGGATGGATGAATGTTTGTTTCTCTTTCACACTAAAACTACTGAATCGATTGGACTAAATTTCGGTTTGTAGTTAGTTTTGATCCTGGAATAACACATAGAATACTTATTATCCCGGTCCCACGGGAACGATGAATACGCGGGTGAAACCGCGGGGCACAGCTAGTTAGTAATAAATCTATTACAATCTTAACCCATTTCATTTACATTCATCACCATAATCTCCCTTTTGTCTCACTTACCTTACTCATTACACTTCTTTGTTCACAAAATCCCAAAGGATCCAGAATCTATAATCTAAAATCTAAAACATCGAATAGGAAAAATTACCAAAAGCGGAGTCAATGGTGCAACCAGCGAGCCAATCCTGCCAGCAGTAGAACAGAAGCTGATCAGCGTCTGTCTCATATTAGTCGGGAACACCTCCGACACGTAGATGTAGACCGAAGAGTACGCCAGGGTCACGCTCCACTTGCCGATCAGGTACAACGGGATGGACCAATAGTCAGCTGTGACAGGTTGGAATCTGTTAGGAAAATGACACTGTGTATGTGCCATAAGGCTTGGCTTGGAGACAACACAAAAACATAAAATTTTTACATAACGGGAGTAATATTCCGGGCACCGGTTGATAAAAGCACTTTTAACAGAAAAGGGGACCAATTAGCAGGTTCATCCAATCCAATGGAAAATTTACCAAATCGATGTTTTGTATGCCCTTGTTTCCTTCGAATATTATAGAAAATCTATTAAATTAAATCTATTTTAAATATTCATATTCTGATATTTTAAAGATGAAGTTAACTATGTGTCCTTATCATTTTATTTTTATTCATAAGAGTAACAGGAAAGAGGACGTCTTAGCAGTTTGACACAATCCTATAGAAGATTTACTAAATCGATGTTTTATTATATTCGTAGGAAACGGGGGAATACAAAACATCGATTTTGTAAATTTTCCATAGAATTGTGTCAAATTCCTAGAAGGCCGCGTACGCTCTTATTTGCTTCCAATTTTTTTAGATAACCCTATGGTATTCCTACGTTACCTAGACGATTTTCATAGTAACGGAGATTAAACGTGTATTCAAGCATTCCCCTACTTATGAACGATGTGAATTATACCTCTATATTTAGTTAAACGTAGGTGCTTAGAATAATACTTAAGTACATATTTGTTTTTTTATATTTAACATAAAGGGAAGGCCTTTGCCCAGCAGTGGGAAAGTATACAAAAATTTAACATAAAACTTTATACTTAGTAGTCATTATGTACTTCAGTATTATACCCCCTAGGGAAGAGTGAAGAGTCTAGCACCCACGACACAGGGCATCCTAGTGCTGCCAATCAAGAGGTCCCGGGTTCGATCCCCAGGTCAGGCATAGTGTTTATTATTTGATTTTTCCATTAGGAATTATTTCAATAACTGCCTGGAGTCTGGAACTGTGCCCGGTAGATGGCAATAGGCTCGCCACCTATTGGGGCCAATAACATACTGGCGAAATGTGGGTGTATCTACTATGGGACTGAGTCCTGGGTACACCTCTGCCTACCCCTTCGGGAAAAAGGCGTGAATGTATGTATGTATGTATTATTATTATAAAATATATCTACAACGTAACCCGATCGCAATAATAAATCTATTTATAGAAGCGGTCACAAACCATAGATATTATTACATGAGTGCGTGACTATTATATGAGATGATAACACTTTATTATAAAGATAAGGAATATTTACTATAATCACGGGCGCCCACGCGCTATTATTTCATAATCGATATTTGGGCCACGTAATTTATGAAATCGTGGTGTTTGTATTGGTTTTAAACGTTCCCTGTCGAATGAAGAATTAAGTTAATGAAGAATTAAGTTTCTAACACATTCTATCTATTACTAATTTTTTTGGAAACGCATTTAAGTGAAAACTTTAACTCTTAAGCCGCATGTCCTTCGTGGCAGCCTCAGCTCGAGGCTGCATGAAGTAGCTACGTGGCTTAACTGCTTCAATATGAACCTCATCCTCATCCCATCAGCCGGAAGACGTCCACTGCTAAACACAGGCAACCCCCATAGAACGCCATAAACTAATAATATAGGGGGGATTTTGCCGTAATCACCACCCTTGTTGTGCGGGTTGGTAATCGCAGTAGTTGGAATACTTAGTGTCGGAGAGCGCTGCTGCCCACTCTCCGAATATGTCCATCTGCCGGGTCTCACGTCACACCCTGGACACTCAATTCCCATACGAAAGCCGCGTTGTAACTACCTACTACACAGACAACTGCACCCATGGAGTTTTGTACACGCGCAAGAGTGTGCGTTAGGTGCGTTCTGAGATTCGTCGGCTCTCTTCGCAGCTCAATCTCGTTCGCGGGGTGAGGAAGGCCCGATTGGTGGGCGGATGACAGTGTCCATTCTATACCTAGTATTATTATCTGTTCAGTGCTCACGGCTCCCATGGGATGAGAAAGGACAATATCAACGTTTCAACTTAATTAAGTTTGTGGTGAGGAAACCGCAAAATGTTCATTTGCCATTTGTTAAGATGAAGTATCATTTTAACCTCGTCGGACCTATTGAGACATCACAAACTGCCATCTAACTGAAGGTTACAACTAACAATACCCCATTTCATTATGTAGAACTAAATTGAACTGGTTTTAATCAGCGAACTCAGTTAATTTAACCATAACATTCATGATTTCACAGGATTCGATATCAACCGAAGCATATCCAAATGTCATTGTTCAACTATCTATAATGTCCGTATCGCGTGAAATAAAATGGTACAGAAGTCCGGCTAAAGCAGGTTTTCGATTATCATAAACATTTAACCTAAGACCTTGACTGCCTCGGTGGCGTAGAGGGCGCATGCTCGACTGCCAATCAAGAGGTCCCGGGTTCGATCCCCAGGTCAGGCACTGTTAAATATTAGATTTTTCCATTAGGAATTATCTCAATAATTGCCTGGAGTCTGGAACTGTGCCCGGTAGATGGCTCGCCCCCTATTACATGGGACCAATAACATACTGGCGAAATGTGGGTGTTATCTACTATGGGACTGAGTCCTGGGTTACACCTCTGCCTACCCCTTCGGGAAAAAGGCGTGAATGTATGTTATTTAACCTAAGATTGCCGTTGTACCAGAGCGGGAAAACGCAAACGAAAAGTTTCACATTTTAGGAAATGATTAATAATTTTATTAACAATATATTCACAATTATAAATAATTGTACAACGTGTTACAAAAAGGTGTGTACATCTATCCGTCAAACTAAACAACTTTCAAAAGAAACTGGCGAATGAACTTGGCGAAAAAAGTTCGACTTCAAATAAAAAAATTTTTGTTGATCAGCAGATCCATTTTGAATGACGTCGAAATTTTTTTGTAAATTTCGAAATTATTTCTTTTGAAATTGTTTACTTTGACGGGTAAAAGAACCCTCTTAAGTATTACTAAACCTTTTTGTAACACGTTGCTTGAGATTTGAAACTATCATGGTTGTAAACTCATTTAAGTATAGTTTCTCTGTATCCTTTGTGTTGGTTCTTTAAGTGTGGTGTACAATAAAGTATTATCTATATAACTATCTATCTATCTAAACATTAATATCGGAAACTCGAGAAACCTCTAATCATGCTAAATGCTAAAAATCCCGTTAAAAGTGATCCTAATGATTAAATAATTTTTGACGTGACAACGTCTTATAATTCGATAGAGCCGGCTGCACGCACGAAAAAACATGACTCATGCGGCGTTACCTCGCTCTGAGGCGTTCCATGTAAGGCTTGAAGTGCAAGCGAGAGCGCGGAACGAGCGACAAAGAAGCACAATCGGCCTTTGCGTTCGGCAGCGTTCGACATCCGTCTCTCTCCTACTTGAGTGAGCGATGCGTCTGCGTGGACAGCTGCTATACTATAAGTACATTTACATGTTTTGATCGAGTATCAAGTGCAGTGAAAAGTGAAACAAATGAAATTAAAATTTTCTTTTGAAAAATGCTACCATTCCATCAGTATTTTCTTAAGACGTTGTCACGTTCAACTATCGTCAGTAAACCGACTTTACAGACAACCAATTTTTTTTTTACAGTTTTCGTATTCTGCTATCCAAGGATATGGAATGAGATGTACATATTTTATATATACATATGTATCTATAATGTATGTATATGAGTAATTATAGGTATGTATGTTTGTATGTAATATATAAGTATACTATAGTAAGTACATTTATTTATATACTCCTATGAGTACACGCCGACCAGAAATACTCTTAAGTATTACTTTCCTTCTGGTTGTCTGGAAGAAATCGCTTGAATCAATAAGACCGCCACTTTTACTACCATAAGATTATTTTAAATGTTATATCTGTATTGTTATGTCCTAGTTTAGTTGTACGTTGTACAATAAAGTGATTATCTCTCTATCTATCTATCTCCATCTCGCCCATACATCGGTCCCTCGGCGTGTATAAAACAAGGAAAGAATTATTTTAATATTAGTCATACTCATTTATTAATTCGACAGAATCAGTCGATCGGAGGTCGATGGTGTTGTCACACACACAAATGCGATTTACGGTACTCTTCTCTGTTTGCACTGTTATCTAGAAGAGATTCGCTTTTAGCTTTAAGAGATAAGATTGCCAATAGTTACACTGATAACTTGATTGTTATAATGTATTTGAATATGAATGAATGAATGAAAGCTTTATTTGCATTTTAAGGTTTCTTGTTTGTGGTGTCTACTTAGGTCTACTTATGTATCTATTTTAGTAATTTCTCTCCACTGGGAAACTTGCCAGTGAAGAGAAACCAATAATGGTAAGAGCGCTCGCGGCTATGTAGTTTATTCGACATATCCTCAATTCATTGGGAGATAACTTGCGTGCCTATGTGTGCATCTCATACGTGCTTACGCTCGTGGAGAAGTCGGCCTTCTGAACCATCCATTTTACGCGTAAAGTTTGACCTACGCTAGTAAATCTTGACACCCCATTATGTTTAACACGTGTATTCATATAAATCATTGTATTGTACTACCTGTTCTGGCATTATTTTCCTTATACAGTGGAATTAGAGTCGATAATAGCGTGGGATGTTAAATGATTATTGTCTGGTAAAGCCAAAGGTATTATGATGAATGTAATAACAACAGGACGTTGTTTGTCCATGGATATTATTCGTCTTGTAAAGATTTGTCATAAACATCAAATAAATACCGTACTTATTGTGCTATTATTATAATTTGCACTTTATTCTAAAATTGTATTGTCTCTTGAAATAGGAGGATAATAACTATTTGAAACTGCACTTAGGTACATTTTATACTTTGTATTGCTTAGTTGTGGCCATCGGTTTTTTCGCAGCAAGGTACTGGTTCGCATGCGAACTATTTGATTGCCTTGTAATATTTTATTTCATAATCTTCTCACATTTTAGTTTTTGATAGAATTTAACATACCATAACGCATATTTCCTGAAGGGGAAGGCAGACGTGTGCAGGACTCAGTCCCATAATAGGTACACGCACATTTTGCTAGGATGGAAATGGTTCCATGTTATAGGGGGCGAGCTTATTGCCATAATCTACCAGGCACAGTCTTTCCAGACAGTCATTGAGATATCTCTTTTTTTTTCAAATAGGTCTGCGTTTAACCCCAATCTCACCTGATGGGAAGTGAAGATAAGGCCTTAGATGGAACACACCTAATCTCCTAATGGAAAATCCAATTATACTTTGCATGATCCGGGTATCAAACCCAGGACCTCACGATCGGCAGTCGAGCTTGCGATCATTACGCCACCGAGGCAGATATAATTTATGTAATTAGGTTTTGATTATTTACCAAATGTTTTCTTTCGGTTTAAAATAGTAAATATAATTCAATTGATTATAAATATTAAACAAGAAGGTTTTAAACAAGAAGTTTGTCTCAACTAATTCATATTTTGCCTAAAATAAAAACATTTTTACCCATATTATTGTCCCATATTATATTAATATTTTTTGAATATTTGGCAAAATAATTTGAAGTATTATTTTTCCTAAAAGAAGTAACATTCAGCCCTAAAGAAGTAATATTTGGACATAAAGTTATATACTCACATTTAGGTAAAAACGCGAACAGCAAGCTTGTCACAGCGCACGTCACATAAGTCGAAAACAAGGTCTTCTTCCTCCCGTACTTGTCCAACACTATCACCACGACTATGTAAGCAGGAATCTCAACCAGCGTCACCAACATAAAGCTCACATATTTATTTTTACTCAAAGATACTGAATTTATAGATAGACCGTAGTAAACCAACGAGCATGTCATCCACAAAAAGGAGCAAACCAAAAGCCGCTTCCAAATTATGCTCGAGCGTACTGCTTTGTGCAATTGAGATTTCTTATCCGTCGTTTGATTCTCCGGTTTGAGGAGTGGATCTCCTAAAGCGTCCAATTCAAGCTGTCTTGGGTCGAGATTGTTGAATTTGGCAGCTTTTTTTAGCACTTCAATGGCTTCGTCTCGTCTTCCTTTGCTGAGGAGCCAGCGGGCGCTTTCGTTCATGAACCAGACGTATATGATGATGATAGTGGCTGGGCAGTAGAGAATGAGGATGTAGGTCCGCCAGTTGTCGATGAACATAGCGAGAAGGGCGATGAGGACCACGCCGATGACGAAGGTCATGTTACACATGGCAGAGACGATGACGCGTTGCTTCAAACCCACGAGTTCCACAACTGGAAGAAAATTTACGATTAACCTGATAGAATAATGAGTAAATTGAACTTCGAATTAAGTTTCGTGAACAAAGTGTTATGTAATTGTTACCAAGAGATGTTATACTTGATAAGTGCTTTTCTAGTCGTAAGTATTAATCGTGATTTTTCTATCGTTGAAACTAAGATTAACTAATTAATTGATTGTATTATGCCTTTTGAAGCAACAAACATAAAAAAATGCGTCTAATAGTTGGACGCATTAGCACGACTCACGTCATCACTAGTAACTGATCAGCTTATGTGTTGAAAGTTGTCCCATATTATTATTATTATTAGCTGATAATTTAAGTCATATTTATTATTTTTGTCACACCAGTGACCAAATGTGATTAACGGTACTCTCCTCTCCCTGTACGGTTGTCTGGAAGAGATCGCTCTTAGCGATAAGATCGCCAATTATTATACTATTTGTCGTACTGGTTTTTTATTTAATTTTAAGATTTATTGTTTGTGGTGTACCAATAAGGTGTTTATCTATCTATCTATCTATCTATCTATCAGCTAAAATTGTCGTGTTAACGATAACAGTGCGTAACAGTGCATAACATTCGACAGTAATACTCGCCTATTTTTTTTTCAGAAGTATGATTTAAGCTCAATCAAACAAATCTGTGCTTTAAAGTTGAAAAATATATGTTAGGGAAGTCATAGCCTAATTAACTGGCGTTTTTACCTCTTGCTCAAATTGCCCGTCATTGTTGCGTACCAAAGCGGGGCTAATAACTTTTCAAGCTGTAGGGGATTAAATAAATTTCTTCTTAATTTTTGTCTGTTATCAACGAGATTATATTTTTTTGGGGTTACACGTATATGATATCAGCCAAAATGTTTGAATGAAATTAATAACAGTGTATTTTCTCTCAATCGTAGTGAAAAGTAGAGTGTAACACACGGCGCTTAAGCCTATTATTACTTTTATTTTTATTTTTATGATAGTGAGTGACAAGACGAGCAAATCAGGTGCCTGATGGTAAGCATCACGATTGCCCATATCAGACACAGTGCCACCCAGTGTTTTAATGTTCAAAATTCTGCGCAGCACTGCACTGCGCTTGTCACCCTGAGATATGAGTTGTTGAATCTCATCATGCCCAGTAATTTCGCTAGTAACATTGCCCTTCATACCGGAACACAGTAATGTTTGCACATTACTGCTTGGCGGATGAATAACTGGCAAAGGTGTGGTACTTCCCCAGGCGGCACCCTGCAAAAGAGGCCTACCACTACTCGGTTTCTATTTATTAAGTACCTCGTACAATGTGTCTCTTTAGCCATTAGTGTAATAATCTACTAATGTACTTAGTACCACACCTTTGCCAGTTATTCACCCGCCAAGCAGTAATCTGCAAACATTACTGTATTCCGGTCTGAAGGGCAATGTTACCAGCGAAATTACTGGGCATGCAGAGTTTCAACTATTAATACATATCTCAGGGTGACAGGCGCAGTGCAGTGCCGCGCAGAATTTAGAGTTTGCACGTTAGAGTGGCACTATGTCTGATATAGGCAATCATGATGCTTACCTGCAGGCACCTGATTTGCTCGTCGTGTCATTCACTATCATAAAAAAAGTACACGTTTTATGAAAGTTGTAATCGTAAAACCAAGGAAATCTACCTTTAGTTGACACGCTTTGAAGTAAATATTAACTAAGCAAACCTTATCTCATTAGGTTGACAAGTTTGGGTAGGATTAAACAGAACCTTGAGTCGAATGATTTGTTTGGCTTTACTCTCGAATGTATGTCACATAAAAAACATTGGACAAAGAAATAGGACTAATTCTGTAACTTTACTTAAGTTTGATAAAATACCAGTGGCTAGTCAATATAAATGATAGAAATTGGCTCAAATTATTGACAGATAAAAAAAAATAGACAGTTGACGGACTGATAATGAAGTGAGGGGTCTTTTTTCAAATAAAACTTAGACAAAGTTACAGAATTTAGTCCCATTATAAAAACACATAATTTTGTCTTTCATCACAGATGGTAGTAATGTGTTTAGAGTGGAGCTGAGCAGACCAGAGCTGCATTGAGCCGTGTTCCGATTAAAATTCTCTTGGAGAGATCATACATTATGTTGTCGGTTAAGAAAAGTGCAGTGTTATTACATCTTTCTCTACTAGAAGATGTATTGTTGTATTAGCAACGTTCCGTCATCTCTCCGCCTTGGTGCCCACCAGAGCCTGCTAGCCGTCGTTCTGCCGGGCTTGGGCCGCGTGTTCATATATTTATTTGAAATTCTGCTCAGCTCAGCTCTGCTCAACTTACACTGATGCGGAGTGGAGATTTTAAGCACTGAGATTGACAAATTCAATTCACGGACTGCTTCTCTCCACTCCGCCCAGTTCTGCGTCAGCGGAAACGCATCATAACACTCGCGTAGTTCGTATTACTGAGCTGGGCCTGGTTTTGTTTTTGGACCACGGTCTGCCTTCATTAATGCCGTCTGTATTTTTCAACTTACTAAAAACATACGCCGACGGGTATAATCCTCCTCCCAAGAAAGCCTCAAAGAAATGCATGGTCACATAAGTCAAGTAGCCAGGAGAGAAGGCTCGTGCAAATCCGAAGATGAAACTGGCGGCTGAAGTTAGAGCCACGGCTACTTTCCTTCCGAACCGGTCGGAGATGGCGCCCATGAACAACATGGCCAGGAACATGCCAGAGTTGTGGATAGTTCCGACGAGGACGCGCTTCCATTCTTGGCAGCCCAGGTTGAACTGTAATAGAAAACGGAATAAGGATGCAATACTTTATAACCAGGTTCCCACCCGAGAATGCTTAACACGTTTGAGCAATCTAATAAAAAAAAATACCAAATCCATGTTTAATATTCCCTTGATACTCGTATATATCTACATTGTCCACTTACAAGGAGCTTTCGACCCATGTTATGTTTTAACACTGCAAATAGGTGTATTGATCGGAATTATGGAATAATTTGACCTTTACATAAGACGATTTTACTAAACAATAAATAAACGTACTAATCAATTTAATAACGTCATGATTTACCTGTGATCCTACACGAAGCGCCTCTTTTTAAGTATGCACTAATTACTTATATGCGTTACAAGATATGCTACCAATTTTTTTTTCATTAATTAAACCCACATGACATTAATAGTTTCTTATTTTTTTAATTATATTATTAGCTATACAATTATTCAATAACGGGCAATGCAGAGTATAACTCATTCAGCGTAATAATCATCATCATCATCTCAGACGTAGGAAATCCACTGCTGGACATAAAGGCCAATATTCGCGGGATGGCACTATAATATTCACGCAGAAGACGCTGCTGCCCGTCGTCTAGATCTGTCAACCCTTAACCGGGTCTTACCGCAACCACGGGCAGACACAAAGACAGAACACAATCACCCCTTTTTCCCGAAGAAAGAAGAAGAAGGGGAAGGCAGAGGTGTACTACCCGGGACTCAGCATTATCCATAGCAGTAGGCTCACCCACATTTCGCAAGTATGTTATTGAGGGGGCGAGCCTATTGCCATCTACCACAGTTCCAGACTCCAGTTTTAGGTAATAAAAAAATGAACCCGTTTATCCCACCTTCCGCGAAATTGACAGAAAAAAGCGTATACCTACTGGAAGCAGCGTAGGGGGTCCTTAGTCCTATTTTATGTTTAAATATTTTATTTATTTTATTTTATTTATTGGATCACCAACATGTACATCATTTCATTTAAATGTAGGTACATAAGCAAAAAATACATGTTCAATGCTAACATATTTACAATGTGACGACAACATGAAATGAGACAATTAAGTTACGAAAATGGAATAAAATGGACGAAATAACATAAATATAACTCAATTCCAAACAGTAAATTAATTTAAAAATTAAAAAATAAAAATTTAAATCAGCAATTCAGACGAAACAAAATATGTAAATTAGATAATAATAAAGAATTCATTCGTACAAAACAGAATGGGAATATACTTTGTTTAATACATTAAACGAAGTAGGAAAATTAAATGTTGTTTAAAATAATAACTTAGACGAATACATCATTATGAATAAAAATATTAAAATTTTGTTTAATACATTAAACGAAGTAGGTAAATTAAATGTTGTTAAAAATAATAAATTAGACGAATACATTACGAATACAATATTTTAAAATTAATATAAAATGAAATATGTTTAAAATTACATTTAATATATAAATATTGTGCAATTTCATTAAGTGTCATCGAATAATATAGGGTAATAGAATAATTTTAATAGAAAGCCAAAAGAAAATAGACGATGGTGATAAATTAATACAGTCTTACCTCTTTAACCAAGGTTTGTCCTTCTTCATACACATACTTGTCGCATTCCACGGTTATGTTAGTGAATTCCGAAGCGTCACATCTGTCAAGAGTCACATTAGCTTCATAACGCAGACAAGTATCCAGCCTATTCTTCTTTGTGTTATAGGGAATTGCATGATCGAGCCAGGATGTGTCGTTGAAACGGTTCTCGCATCCATCTATTTCGCATCTGAAACGGGATGATATATTTTAAACTTTTTCACCAACTTTTTACATCAGTCCCGATAATACCAGACTTCCAACTTCCAACTATTTCATTATCTACCTATTCTTTTTTTTTTTGACAAATGAAAACGCAATAATATATTGTATAACATTTACAACTTACCACAAATTATAAAGAAACTTAAATTATAAATAAAAAATATCATTAACGTCGCCTCACAAAAATTAGCTATATATTACCTCTCTCTACCTATTCTAATATCCCTATTATTATAAAGTCAGTGAATCCTTTATAAAACATTATTATAAAGGACTCAGTTACTGACAAGCAACACAGAACCAAAACCACTGAACCTAGAGACTTGAAACTTGGAATGTAGGTTCTTTTCGTTGTCTAGGCGTACGCTAAGAAAGAATGTTTGAAAATTCACGTTCCAAAGAGTCCAAAAAGGGCTTCAAAGTTTTGGTATAAAACTCCCATACTTATTTCATAATTGCGCGCAGGCAAAGCCGCTGGGCTTACAGTAGTATTACTATAGATGAAAAAGTTTGTATATATGTGTGTGTACAATGTTTGTTACTTCTTCATGTCAAAATTACTGGACCGATTGGGCTGAAATTTGTTATATACCTAATAGCACATGCAGAATTTAGAATAAAACATGGTAGATTTACCAGCGGGTAAAACCGCGGGGAACAGTTAATACAACATGGAAATAGGACAGAGCCAGTCACCTATTCAAAATACATGACATAACATACAATCACGCCTTTTTCCCGAAGGGGTAGGGTTACATCCAGGACTCAGTTCCATAGTAGGTACATTTCGCCACTAAGCACAGTTCTAGACTCCAGGCTGTCATAGAGATTTAGAAATGATTTAGATGATTTAGAAATGGAAAAATCCAATAACACTTTGCCTGACCTGGGTATCGAACCCGGGACCCCATGATCGGAAGTCGAGCTTACGCCTACAACGCCACAGAGGCAGTCAAAAGTACAGGTGGTAGAAATAATGTAAGATATGCCCTGTGATATGCAGGGATTACATGGGATACCCTTCTTTCTACTAATATTATATATATGCGAGTTTGTGAGAATGGATGGATGGATATTTGTTACTCTTTCACGCCAAAACCACTGAACCGATTGGGCTGAAATTTGGTACCTAGATAGTTTGGACCCTGGAATAACAAATAGGGTATTTTCGTCCCGATATTCCCACGGGAACGAAGACTACGCGGGTGATACCGCGGGGTACAGCTAGTCAGTAACAAAAGTACTCCAAGATTAATATTCTTTATTATTTAATGGTGACCCCATTCAAATTTTGAAACCAAAATTCAACAAAATCGGTTCAGTTCAGCGGCTTAGTCGTAAAAGCGAACTTTATACACAAAATTACTTTCGTATTAATTATTTAAGTATACGAATGAATAAGATGTGTCTTAAAAGATGACGATAAAACAATCTCAACATGCGGTAATTAAACAGTCGACGAACTCCTATTATTTTTAGTTCCTACATTCACTAAATGAACTTGTGTGTATTTTGTTAGACTATCGATTTCAATAGTGTAGATAAGTCCCCTTGGTAACTGATAAATTATAATTTACCTTACAGCCTGATTCAAGACAATATTTTATAGTTTTATAGATTAAGCGGTGTACTTACTTGAAATGCAGTATGAATATATAAAGAACAAGAAAATCACCCAGTAGCTGGACTTGATCCCCCAAACTTCCGCACCATCCGCGTGGTGGTACTCTACCAATTGAGCTACCGTGGAGGAATCATTGGCCAAATTTTTCTCTTCCACCTACCTAAAGCCTGTAGGGGCGTGTGTTTATCTATAGGTGATGCATTTCGCACTCTACACATATTTTTACATACTTTGTAGTGGTAGGCCTCTTTTGCAGGGGGCCGCCTGGGGAAGTACCACACCTTTGCCAGTTATTCATCCGCCAAGCAGTAATGTGCAAACATTACTGTGTTCCGGTATGAAGGGCAATTTTACCAGCGAAATTACTGGGCATGATGAGATTCAACAACTCATATCTCAGGGTGACAGGCGCAGTGCAGTGCCGCCCAGAATTTTGAATTTTAAAACACTGGGTAGCACTGTGTCTGATATGGGCAATCATGATGGTTACCATCAGGCACCTGATTTGCTAGTCTTGTCACTCACTATCATAAAAAAAAAAAAAAAAATACCCTCCACGGTAGCTCATTTAGTACAGTGCCACGCCACGTGGATTGGTGCTGAAGGTGTGCGTTTAAGTCCTGCTCGTAGGTGAAATTTCCATATTTATATTCTAATTCGTGACATTCGCATGCTAATATTAAATTAATTGACCGTTATTCGTTGTCTATAAAAAAAATAAAAACAATATCAATAATAATTAAAAAGTAAAAAGAACCAATAAAAGTTTAAAATGTTACCTGTACACCGGTTCCTGAGCTTCAAAAATAAATCCGCACTCGAAGAAACTGCTCAAGAATATCGGGTAAAGGAGCAGCACGAAATTCAATAAGTTATATCTGCCGTAAGGTCCCAGACTTTCTAGCACCGAGTCTAGATTGATTTCCTTTTTGTCCTCCATTTTCAAAGCTCTGCCGCTCGGACAAACGGAACTTCGGACGTGAACTCTGAAATGAATTGGAAACTTTTACTTTAAGGTAAAGGGACAGATAACTTTTACTAAAATACCCTCTTTTATAAAGCTGCCCATCATACGTTGCAGGACTGTTGTATCCTACCAGTTACAGATACGGAACTGTGTACCTTGTCCACTATAACTACAGCACATTAGGAACAGTAGTTCATCTAAGGCTGGAAGGCGTAAAAATAAAACTGACAACCCTATTAGTCTACTCTTGCGTTGACTAATAGGGTTGTCAGTTTTATTTTTACGCCTTTATCAGATTATGCTAATGTGAGTGTGGCAGTGCGTGCTTACTCTGCGTCCGATACGCACGCACATATGCAAACCGGTAGCAGCTAATTTCCATGACGATGACTTACTTTTCCTTAGTGTACTGTGCTTAAAGCACACGTTTCAACATCAATCTCATAGAAATTGTTGACGAAGAGAGAAAAAATTGAGAATTAAAAAAATTCGGACTGGTGGTTATGCAATATAACTGCATAACCTTGGCGAAAGCATACCCGTCCAAAGAGTCGTCTTTTATGTTGATTTAATAAGAGTATGTACAGGTCGCGTCACTGTTTAATAGCGCTGACTTTGAATGCGTAGAAATCGAGTTTTAGATCTGTTAGGACTTTTTAGACCAATACACCTGCGCAAAGCCCCCCTCTACTTTTGCCGAGCGCTATTAAAACGTGACGCAACCTGTAAGTTAAATTGTATCTATGAATTCGATATGTAGATAGACTTCCGTTTTGTCACGAGCACTTAAATGTACTTAAACATAAAAAAATTTAATTCATATCGACACAATACAAAAGAAAGTTTTGCTTCAAAATTATGTATATACCTATTAGTCAAACTGGATCTAAATCTCGTAGGTATGATATCGGTTATAAGTATTTTTTGGCAAATGTAAGGATTTGTGGATTTAGTCTGTGGCTTTGTCGCTGTCAACAAGAATATTGACAATGACAAGGTTACTGGTTTGATATTAGAAGTACTGAGATGTGATATACTCTATGGAATAGGCAGATAAGCAGGAAATATGGCGGCAAAGTAGTGATAATGGAATATGGAGTGAATTATGAGAAAAATAATAGTAAAAGGAGGCTCATTATAAGATTTAATAATTTCCACTCGTTACATATTATATATCCGAAGCGTAGCGTTTAATTTTAATAACCAGATATTTATAAGAGTAAATATGTATACGTATTTCTAAACTACAGTCCTTAACTTTTCTGACATTTACTCATCAACGTCCAGCACAAAACTATAGATAAAGATAGCTGAAATACAGCTTGCAAAATGATATATTATATTTATTTGTTATCAATGTTGACAAGAAATAATAATAATAATATAATAATATGGGACAACTTCCACACACGGTAGATGGGTTACACCCAGACACAGATTAAACAGACATGTTCATGCACACAAATGTTTGACCTGGCCGGGGATCGAACCCGGGGCCTGCGGCACAGAAAGCAGAGTT
This sequence comes from Hemistola chrysoprasaria, assembly GCA_947063395.1. NCBI lineage: Eukaryota > Metazoa > Arthropoda > Insecta > Lepidoptera > Geometridae > Hemistola > Hemistola chrysoprasaria. Next base: position 2,734,612 of record OX346725.1, read on the forward strand.
ACTACCATCTGAGCCGTCGAGGCTGTCAAATAATATGAGGAAAGGATTATCGAACCTCCACGGAACCAATGAACGGGATTTCTCTTCACTCTAGTGACTTAATAATACAATAACAGTTTTGTTAATATTCATTAGCAGTTGGCACGTCAATTCATTAATAATTCAGTGTTTAATTCAAGCACACACATCTGTTAGTACGAGCCTAGAATGAACGATTCTTATATAGGTACATAATTAATATTCATTTTATTATAATCATTGCTGCGTAGCTATGACGTTCCTTTTTGAATCTTCGTTATTTGTTCCTGGGTACACCTCTGCCTACCCCTTCGGGAAAAAGGCGTGAATGTATGTTTTTTATGTTGTTATTTGAAATTTTGCCGGTAGAAATATACTTGAACCATTTCGAGATTTACGCATAAATACTGAGTATCACCAGCTAGCTTTAACATGAACCTTAGCTTAGCTGACCCTCATATATCGGGTACCAGTGGCCCGCCCCGGCTTCGCACGGGTAGCAGAAGTAAGTATACCTAGTGAACGTTTTAACAGGGGCAAATTCGTGATACATTTTATTTCATCACATTTGAAACCTCTAAAATTATCAGTATTTCTCTGCTATATTATGCATGTATTATACATAAAAAACCATCCTCTTGAATCAGTCTATCTATTAAAAAACCGCATCAAAATGCGTTGCGTAGTTTTAAAGATCTTAGAAAACATAGGAACAGACAGCGGGAAGCGATTTTGTTTTATACTAAATAGTAAAGATTAGAGGTCCGCCGACCACTGGTGGTGTACACGACCCTGATGCACCCAAGAGGTCCACGAAGCCATCAGCCATCAAGAAACTATAAGTTTCTTTCTTAAAGTTTTGAAAAATTCTTGTACCTAAATATTATTATTATGTACTTAGCATTGTTTTATCAAAATATGTACCTAATATAATCTATGGAAACATGGGTTCTAAAAAATTACACCTTTACAGGCATACTTACAACATGCCATCGAAATCGGTTTGACGGCAAACCTGACGTGTTTTAGGCAATGAATAGTACTGGTACCTAAGGATTCAGAATTTACACAGGACCACCATTGTACACAGCTACTTTAAAAAATGTCCCCTCAACACATGGGATAGACCAATATTACGTGGTGCAACATTTTAATGACCGTTAAAAATGACGTCAAAATAACGAAGCGTAATATTGTTCTAACCAGAGATTTAAAGGACGGCAAAGTATTGATTAGCCATGCAGTTTTGTCTATCGTGACAACAATAACTCTACATGGGAAAGTAAAAGGACTTGGAATCCAAGGAAGCTTACACGATCTATATATACATACATTCACGCCTTTTTCCCGAAGGGGTAGGCAGAGGTGTACCCAGGACTCAGTCCCATAGTAGATACACCCACATTTCGCCAGTATGTTATTGTATGTTTGTCCCATGTAATAGGGGGCGAGCCTATTGTCATCTACCGGGCACAATTCCAGACTCCAGGCAGTTATTGAGATAATTCTTAATGGAAAAATCCAATATTTAACACAGCCTGACCTGGGAATCAAACCCGGGACCTCTTGATTGGCAGTCGAGCATGCGCCCTCTACGCGGCCGAGGCAGTCACGATCTATAATTATATATATCCCACCAAAACATTTTCATGTAAAATGTTGCCAAGACAACACCATGTCAAAAACTACGTGCACAATATGCACTGTCAAAAAGTTATCATATCTCTTGTAGTCAAGCTTTTAACTGTACACGCCCTGTCTCTAGAAGCTCTAACTTCATTAATTCTACCACCTTTTAAGCGAGCTTTCAGACGAACGTCAGCGAGCTTTCAGACGAACGTCGGCGTAACGTTAACGTCAACGCGACGCTAACGCGGCATTGTGATTGGGCGCTAATTTGTATGAAAAATAACAGTAGAATACTCACGATGGCGTCACTCGTCTGAAAGCTCATTAATTATAATAAAAAAATGTGACTTGGCCGTTTGACTACTGATTATTATGATTCAGTATACTTACCAATAAATTATTATTTTACCTTATAGATTACCAAAGATTAATTATAATCACCACGGAACCAAACAATAATTATTACAAGATCCGACATAGGTAAGTCGATCTTACGAGTTGTATCTCTAATAGAAATGAACTTGTTAATTAACAATTACTTCACTAATTGACCCCTTAATCCTATAAAGAGCTATTAAGGATTAATTCTCGTGTGATTCATTCTGTTAATTTGTACGTGGGATGATTCTATCTTCTTAGGGCATACTTTATTGATTAACTATTGAAAAATGCTTGATTAGATCAAATCATCCACTTATCTTCAGACACTCGGCTCAATTCCCATACACAAGTCACGATATAACTACCTACTACACAGACATCGCACACATGGAGTTTTGTACACGCGCAAGAGTGTACGTGAGGTGATTTCCCATAGAAGCGGGACTCGTGGAGAGTTCAATCTCGCGGGGAGAGGAAGGCCAAATTGGTGGGCGGATGACAGTGTCCATTCTATACGTAGTATTATTATCTGTTCTGTGGCACGGTAATGTAGATATGTTTACCGTGTCTTAGCCGCTGCTGTACTCCGCGTTTTCATGTGTTATTCTAGGCTCTAATCTTCCTGTACATACCGAATTTCAGCCCAATCGGTTCAGTAGTTTTGGCGTGAAAGAAACATCCATGCATCCTCACAAAATTTTGCATTCATAATATTAGTAGGATAAGATTATTGACAGGTCTCCGCGCGCGCTCCCGATAAATTCATACTTGTGAAATGCGACAAATACTACGCCGAAATCGGCCTGCCCGAGCCTGTACAACACAGATTTTCACACACACGCTCCTTGCTAACTGTTTTTGATGCACACTAGCATTGTGTTACGCACACAACACAATTTGGAAGCTGCCGCATTTTCGTATCTTGTTTTAAGTAGTATGGTATCTGGCTACAGCGCGCGCGAAGTTTTATCTTTTATCTTCATGGTTTTACCTCCCTTCGAATAAAATGTCTATACCATGATAATCTTCCACTAATTAATTGCTTATTAATTTGTGTTAATTTGTTACTTCTTCTAAAATTATAATCGCCATTTAAATAATAAATAAGTAGCAAAATTGCAAGCTTAGTACTAGCTAATAAAGATAAGATTACAAACAGACGGTGTGCCTGATGGTGAGCGGTTACCGCCGCCTATGGATACTTGCAACACCAGGCGTATTGCCAGTATGTTGCCGACGCTTCAAGACCTTTCAAGATTCACTCTCCTTATAAAGAATTTTAACGTCGACCAGTCAGGATAAAGCCTTTTAAATATAGATAGATGTAGGTATTATATACTCGTATGCTAGCATAGCTGATCTATAACAGAATGTTCATTGTTTGTATCGTACGATGGGAATCCGATACGAGTACGACCTTCGAGTTATGAGGCATTGAGGAACAACGCTTCACTGATCACTGGTGACACAAACCATACTGCTTGTTTTGCTGCAGATAGATAGAGGTAGGCGTAACTTGACTTCAGTTATTTTATATTAGAAATTACTTATGAATTTGAAATCATAACTTAACATATATACAGAGGTGTACGCAGGACTCAGGGCCATAGTAGGGACACCCTCATTTCGCCAGTATGTTATTGGTTCCATGTAATAGGGGGGAGATAATTCCTAATGGAAAAATCCAATACTTAATATTGAATGTTAAATATTAAATATTAGATGTTAATAAATATTGGATTGGATCGATCCCGGGACCTCCTGATCGACAGTCGGGCTTACGCCCACTACGCTATTGAGAATCGAGGAGAGAGTGGAAATTCAAATTATTATTACACCCAGGCAAAGATTAAACTTGGCCTGGAGTCGAACCCGGGACCTCAGAAGACTGGCCAGTCAATAAACAAAACATTACTTATCTTTTTGTTCTTAGAATGTGAATGAATAATACAATTAATCCTATTTGTTCAGGACCTTATAAGGAGTCTGAACTCGGCACAGATGGACGAGCGCCTGGCGCCGTTGCTAACTATGAGTCATTCTTACATGGCATTCTCGAACACTTATAGTTATTAAAAGCAAATGTCATGATATGACAGGATAATATTATAAGCTATATACACAAACCACGGGAGGAGTCTTTGCGGGGCACATAGGACACCGGGTGCGCCAACTCGCGGGTCTAACTTATGCGGCGGTGAATGCCTAGGGATGGAGGAAAGCGTGCCTCCGTGTGCGCATCGGGAGGTAGTGGCCTCTCGATCGCGCTCCGCAGCCCTCCACGAAATTAGTGAGAATTTCCTAAGCTAAGGCCTTCCGCTAAAGATTTTCAGATTCAGTAGTAGGGAAGCAGCGTCCTCCACGTAAACACCAACAAACTGCGCTTGCCGACCTCCCTATAGGGAGAGGCCTATGACCACCAGACTTTCTGCGGCTGAGGTGATGATGATACTGAAAAAAAATACCACGGAAACGAAGCCGCCAGATATATCAATCTCGTCAATGTTCATAAGCAATTATCGGCGAATGGATGCAATTGGTCACGAGTTGCTGCATTTGGTCGGCAGTCGAATGTTTCTTTCGTGGGTTACGTCTATGTCTGACTTCGCAATTCGTGACGTAGGTACCTACTTACAATATAACGGTCATAGGCAAACTGTCTCGTGGGAATTTAATTATCAGCATAAAATATGCTAAAACAATACTCGACCATGACCTTGTGCTGTATGCTTGTCTGTGTATCACTCGTTTGAATCGTGATCAATTTGTTTGACTCATTAGAAACGCACCACTTGATAGCGAGATCGTATACCTACTTATTTATTATGATTTATTTTTATGAAGATTGTGTAAAGTCGCGTGTCCACTAAAGGCTGTTGTTTCGACCCGAGATTACGCATAAGGAGACCGTATCTTGAGTAGGTTTAGTTCGAGTCAAGGTCTGCACTTGCGCAGCCTCGGGTTGGGACACTGGTATCTGGTCGCGACTCCGCACAACGGTGACTCTCCTAGCGGTGTTATGCTTCTTCGAGTCTTGTTATGTCGGGCCCAATTTTTTCAATAAGTACAGTCAAGCACATATTTTACTAAACCAAATCCAGTTGACCACATAATAATATTAGAGTTATTTATTAAAGTACTTCAGGTTGAATAGCCTGACAAAACATATTTAACAAGAATAGTAGAAAAATATGAAACTAGGTATTTTTACCAAGTCGTGTCTTATACAGGGTCCCTGCCCGTCCACCAAGTGGACGTTCCTACTGGCAGTTGGAGGGGTAATGTACAAACCGAAATAAGTATAAACCCAGTTATCCATTAATTTAAAAATCGATATTGCTTGGAGTCGAAAGTTTAACTCGAGGACTCGGGGCTGCCTCTAGTAGATCCGTGGCTTTATGAGCTGCACGTCTGAAGTTTGAATATAGGTAGGTATATAGTGTAGGTCTTAGGCAGGCCACAGAAACTTTGACTTCTTACTTTAAATATTATAAATATGAAATCTCAGTACAAATTAAAAAAGTTACTTTTGTAAAGGTGAACAAAACGCCGTATATAGATTAGCTTAGATCATAGAATAACTCAGTGAATACCAATAACACAAATAATATAAAAATTTAATTAATATAAGTGCAAGATTATTATGGTCACACTAAGATTAAAGAACGTCAAAAAATTAAAATGAAATAGATAAGGCTGGACATACACTAAACATGTATCAGCTTATACAAATACCATTTCTATCACACAATTACACATCTCGGAATCTGTCAAAAATGCCTATATCTCCACACAATTGATAAATAGATAAATGTGTTTGGCAAATGGAACACGTGCTGATGCTGATATATAATGATTGCTTATCTATAATATCTATGAATATTAAATGCGTACGCTGCTTTGAGGAATTTGAAATAGACATTTAAAAAAAAAGGAAAAAGTTACTACTAGGGCAAGTTGGTTAAAGATAAGTTAACCATTTGTCAAACTGACTATAGTTAAATTCCTAACCAATGGTTAAACTGTGTGGAAAAAATTTTTTAACTAGGGATGAAAAAAACGAATTTTGCCAAATTTTAACTATTTGTCAAAAAAATTAACCATTGGTCGACTTAACTAGTGATCAAAAAACCCAGCCTTAGTACACATTTTTTCGTTATTTTCTTTCTTTTATGACTTATCGTTATTTGTCTAGTGAACGTCTGAGAATGAGTTCTACTTGCGCGGTTAGTGGTAAGACGTTCACTGTTAAAATGATAAGGACATACTCGTAGCTTCTTTTGAAAATATCGGTAAATTTCGATATCGATATCGATAAATTTACATCCCGATATTAATTAACAAATGTTAATTATATTTGAAATTAGCTGTGCCCCGCGGTTTCACCCACGTAGTCTTCATTCCCGTGGGAATATCGGTATAATAAGTACCCTATGTGTTATTCCAGGGTAGACTCTGGAATTAGGCTGAATTAGGCTATATAGCTTAGAAGCTATCTACATACCTAATTTCAGCTAAATCAGTTCATCGGTTATTGTATTTCCATAGAAACTTCCACCCCCCTTTTCAACCCTTTGAAGGATGACTTCTGAGATAAAAACTATCCTATGTCCTTTCCCGGGACTTAAACTATCTCTATGCCAAATTTCATTTCAATTGGTTCAGCGGTTTAAGCGTGAAGAGGTAGCAGACAGACAGACAGACTTTCGCATTTAGTATAAAAGTATATACTTTGTTTTAGTTTTCGCATTAAGTGTAAATATATATATTATATTATATATATAGTATAATAATAATAATAATAAAGTATGTACCTACCTTTAGTATAGTATGGATACGAAACATCGATGTGGCAATATTTTCATAGCATTGTGTCACATATTCCATAAAGGTGGCGTACGCTCTTAAATAAATCATTTTAGTTTAATTAAATAGTCACTAATAAACCTTTTTATATACCTACATGTCGATATATTTTTTATCATACGTGTTTTATGTATAAATCGTGTTCAAACCAGGAACCTATTCAAAACTACAAGCATTTATACCATTAGTAATAATACCAGACCTAGCGCTTAACTTGATTACTACCTACTCGTAGGTCAAGTTTAGCTTATCAATAAAGTAACATTTATACCATTAGTAATAATACCAGACCTAGCGCTTAACTTGATTACTACCTACTCGTAGGTCAAGTTTAGCTTATCAATAAAGTAACATTTATACCATTAGTAATAATACCAGACCTAGCGCTTAACTTGATTACTACCTACTCGTAGGTCAAGTTTAGCTTATCAATAAAGTAACATTTATACCATTAGTAATAATACCAGACCTAGCGCTTAACTTGATTACTACCTACTCGTAGGTCAAGTTTAGCTTATCAATAAAGTAACATTTATACCATTAGTAATAATACCAGACCTAGCGCTTAACTTGATTACTACCTACTCGTAGGTCAAGTTTAGCTTATCAATAAAGTAACATTTATACCATTAGTAATAATACCAGACCTAGCGCTTAACTTGATTACTACCTACTCGTAGGTCAAGTTTAGCTTATCAATAAAGTAACATTTATACCATTAGTAATAATACCAGACCTAGCGCTTAACTTGATTACTACCTACTCGTAGGTCAAGTTTAGCTTATCAATAAAGTAACATTTATACCATTAGTAATAATACCAGACCTAGCGCTTAACTTGATTACTACCTACTCGTAGGTCAAGTTTAGCTTATCAATAAAGTAACATTTATACCATTAGTAATAATACCAGACCTAGCGCTTAACTTGATTACTACCTACTCGTAGGTCAAGTTTAGCTTATCAATAAAGTAACATTTCCACTTTTTCATTAAGTTTACTGTCGTGGCTTGTATATTTTAAAAGTGTTTTTTACCTAAGCGTATAATAATATTTGACAGCTTCGTTGGCTCAGATGGTAGTAACTCTGCTTCTGTGCCGCAGGCCCCGGGTTCGAATATTTGTGTGCGCGAACATGTCTGTTTGATCTGTGTCTGGGTGGTATTATGCTTATATAAGTATAATATATACCAGTCCTCTGGTTACCATAGTACAGGTTCTGCTTAGTTTGGTTTTTTATTTATTTATTATTACTTACGTACGAGGTAATAATATAACTGCTTGGAGTCTGGAACTGTGTCCGGTAGATGGCAATAGGCTCTCGCCCTCTATTACATGGGACCAATAACATACTGGCGAAATGTGGGTCTACTATGGGTGGTGGTCTACTATGGGACTGAGTCCTGGGTACACCTCTGCCTACCTCTTCGGGAAAAAAGACGTGAATGTATGTTTTTTTTTCTTAAGTACGAGGTTTCGAATGTTGCTGGAATAGGTACGTCATAGGATCAACGCTGAACCACCTTCCTAGTTCTATATCTAACCATTTAGAACAATATAAATTGTTGTTAAGGCATACCTTAGTAAATATGCTTAGTGCAGGGTTCCATAGCTAGATACCGCAAACAAGTTAGTTATCTAATTTTTAAGCTATTGCATAGCTTCTATCGCGAGCCTTGAGCGTGGAGACCGAATCCAGAAATACCGTAACGAAAATAACCTAACACCCCCTACTCCGACCGGCACAACGGTGATACTTTTTTATTTTTGCCATCTATCGATGAATAGCAGAACATTTAATGACTTTTTTGAAATATCACGCTTGTCTTTTTAGTTCAGCAAATCGCCTCTAGGTGGCATTGGTTGTATCGGCGAATTTGTTTTCTTATCGGTCACCATGCTCAAAAAGTGTAACTTGAATTAATATCAAAGGAAAAAAATACTGCATACATAAATAAAATAAATAAATAATTTTAATTGCATAACTTGATTAAAAATGCTATGCAATAGCTTTGCCGCGGCAGTCCCCGAGTGCCACACGTCTTTTTTTTTTTGTAAAATACCTATCACGGATTTGGGATTTTTCCTTAACTTTTGAAATGAAGATGTTGCTTCTTGCTTACTTAAATGATGCTAGGCCAACGGAAAGTACCCGAGAAGTTTTTAGCCCGTTGCGCAAAGTATGGAAATTTGCGGTAACATGGCCGTATCTTTTGATTGCGTTGACTAAGTTTGATTTTTTTACAGCAGCAAGGAAACGTAGACTTGAATTGTTGATATGAGTTTCAACTTGATACCTCAATGCGTTTCTGAGAAAAAGGATCTTGACAGACGGACAGAAAGACTGAAATACAGACGGACAACGAAGTGAAGGGTTCCTAATTTTCCTTTAGAGTTACGAATAGGAAGTACTTATCGCAAAGTGGAAGTATTCATCAGTGAGGCACAGTAGTTCTATTTAATGTTACTTAATGGTTGTCAGGAAGAGATCGCTCTGAGCGATAAGACCGCCTATTATTTTGACTCACGTTTTAGTTTTTTTAAAGTTTCATTTTTTTATTTTCTGTATTGTGGTTTCAATAAAAGTGTTATCTAAATCAAATCGAAAACATAGAGATTATTTAGAACCATCCTGCGCGGTGAACAAGATGGGAAGAGCTGAGGACCGGGCTCATTGGCGCAAATTAGGAGAAGCCTATGTCTAGTTATGTACCTACTCGTACCTACTCGTCGTGTGCTAGAACAGGCTGATGATTATTACGATGAGGAACGCCGTAATTTTAAATAAATAGTATAAAATTAAAGGCATTATTAATATCAGCATTGTATTTGTGATATCAAAGACACAGTAAAACGAACTTGACACAAAAAATATCTTTATGAGAACTGGCTTCTTGTTAAGTATGTCTCTAAAGTATTTTACTTGCGAGTTGAAAAATCTAATAAGTCACAGGAAATATCTAAATTGACGGAGAACAATGGCTGTTTAAGAAAGAGTAACACATGACGAGAGCAACAAAGAGTCTTTCAGTAGTTGATTTTATTAAATATTCTCTGCCTAATAAATGATTCAATGTCTTCATTGAACGAATGATATTTATAGTAACCGATAAAACTTGTCAAGATGAATTCCATTCCAGATAACTTGATACTCGGCATAAATTTGAACTAAATATCTCTAAAAACCATCGCCAAATTTGTACATCAGCCAGCATCGCGTTTGGGTTAACTTTTAAAAGTCTATTCTGTTTACTAGGTACATTAGTCGATAGTCGTATTATTTATTCTGTGGTCGTAGTCAAACAAAGTTGCTATTTAGAGAAAAAGATAATACAATTATTTCTGTCTGAAGTGTCTTTGTTGTTTTTTTTTTCCAGCCCTTAACATGAAAGGGCAATTTGACACAATCTGGAAATATTACTAAATCGATGTTTTGTATTCCTGTTTCCTCCGGATATAGTGAACTTAGATATATGATATATGATATATAATATTAAGTTCTTGACGTTTTAAAGATGATTTTTTTATGATGACATTTTTTTTCTAGTAAAAGTCTAATCATGAGAGTAAAACGGAAATAAAAAACATCAATTTGGTTAATTTTTTATAGGATTGTCAAATTTTTCGTAGATAGAATACGCTTCTATAAATCCTATTCTTTTTTGCTATCAGGAATTTTATTTGCAAGGATTATCGTTCTTATCACTATAATATGTTACAGCTGAAAATCTATTAACATTTCTTATTTATTCCTACATTTAAGTACCTGTGTTTATAAATCAATTAGTTACAGAATAATAGAAACGGTGATATTTCACGGTTTGAATTGTTGTGCGTTGCAGAAACTGTTATTTTATTTGATAATTCTCGTATATAACTTTTAAATTATATTTATACATACTTACAATTATTATTTCGCTTTAAAAGATGTATACTGTGGAGTTGATAATTAATTGTATTATTGAAAATATCTTTTATAATCTTAAAATAAACGTACGTACACCTATACTGTTGCAAAATAATTTCAACATCACAAATACCTAGATGACGAAACAAAAAGAAAGTGGTCTTGTCGAACAAGATGCCACGGTCTTTGTAAATAATAACAATAAAATAAACAATAATATGATAACGACTCTAAATAAAAAATACAGTCAAGTAGTAACAGGAAAATACTTATTATTTCACATGATTAAACTGATACATAGAAAAACTAATACAGATATTATAATGTATTAGTATATAATATTGTAATGGCCAAGATCTCAAGATATGAAATGCGATGGTGAACGGCTACAATACTATTTGTTACGAACTCTAAAAACAGCAGACTTATTGGTTGAATAACCGACAGCTGACGAAGATTAGTGCATTGCACCGGCGACGAAATTCTGAGAAATATGGCTATCAAATATGAAGATAGGAATTGTTTCCATTCATGGAACGTGAATAAATAAATTGATAGATAAATAATAATATAATTGACGCGATTGAATAAAGAAGGAAAATAGTAATACAATTTAAAAGTACCTAATAATAAATTGTGAATGCATAATTCTAGTAAATTAATTACAATGAAATGAAATGAAATGAAATAGTTTTAATCCAGATTTCTACATCCATATTGTGATTAATTACATATCTTATAAGTACCTAAATAACTAAGAAAATTTAAAACTATTATTAAAATTTAAAAATTTAAAACAATTACTTTTCATCATTCGTCAGACATAAGACGTTATACGTCGTTTAAAATTATAAAAAAAAATTATATTAAATATAAATTCAATGGCTCGTATGACTCGTAAGTTAACAATGATCGTGGTAACGAAGACACAATGGATCACAATATTCAAAACAATTATTGTCTTGTAACCGAAACCTGACAACATTGTTACTTTCAATGATTCCAAAGTTCAAAAACTGAGACATGCTTTTGCATGTCTCAGTGAAGTTCTCTCTCTTTTGAGAGAGAACTTCAGAAAAAAATTTAACAATGTTATTGAAGTAATTATTTAATTGTTTTATTAATTAGTTTATAAATCATTTAATTTGTTCGCAAATAAATGTAATAGCTAAAGCAAATAATATTAATGAACTTGACGTTTCATTGAAAGCAACACTTGTTAGAGTAAAATCGTATCTATGGCACTTACATGTTAGTTCCACGTTACACCATGACCTATTTCAGGACACCAACTGATTCTGCTTCTAACCTCAATGTTAGAACACGTGTGCACTTATTCTTTGGTGTTTTATCTTAGAATGGCTGACTTTGTCAGGCTTTTTATCGTTTTATCTGATGAGACCGGCCGGCGTGGCGTGAATGGCACGTACACTTTCGTACAGAGTATCGCACGGTCTGACCGCATTTGTGGGACTCGGCCGCCGGCCACCGACGCTTCGCGAGAACGTCATTACCACGCCACGCGCCTACGCCGCACCACATCTCCCAGCGTTTTTACTTCTATAACGCATTCCACTTCTCTTTTATTTACATTGTTGCTTTCTTTTGCTTCTATACACTCGTCAATGGTCATGCAATCAAGTAGAAACCTCGTGTCGTTGTAATATTTGGTAAATTACCTGAGAATGCGATGCAGACGGCTGGGGTGTCGCTCATATGCGTTTTGTTTGAGATAATGCGATAGAAATTGTTTATTTATGTTGGATCAAAGTTATCAAAGAGATTGTAATGTTTAGTGGTGATTATTTGTGACACATTAAACCTAAATGGTGGCAATAGACCTGTCTTAATTTTTATTTTTAATGAGGTTTTACGTATTTTTAATTGGGGTCGAAATGAAGGGTCGTAACGATAAAACGATATATTATACCAGGACCTAGTAACCTATAGGGGTAGGTACTAATAATTGTGTTGCTTAGAGTAAATCAATTAAAATAAAATCAATAACTTCTATTATACTTACTATATGTATTTTATGTCAGTTTTGAACGAACAACATTATCAAATGACTGCCACTGCCATGTTACTGGAAATTATGATAATAATAACCATAATTTTAATTTGTTACGCGTCGATACGCTTGTAGGTAGGAAGCAGGTAGTTACTATGTAAAAATACTTACTACCTTTTTTCGATTATATTTTTGTTAGGTCTTTGTTAGGTATTTAGAAAAAGAGCAAAAAATTTCTTGTCTATAAAATTAGGTACACCGGCAAACGAATTCGTGTAAATGGACCCAAAGTACATTGGTACATAGGTAGCTACTATTATTTATTATTCTGTGACCGAAGTCATTGCCATTCATGATTCATAAAAGATAGTAGGTGCCTTGATAGACAGTCATTTTATAAAGTAATATATATATAGGAATACAGTTATACTTTATTAAGGCGCCTATAGGAGCCAAACTTCTCTCTCGCTCGCACATTGCAAGTTAAGGTACATAGGTATTGAATTTCCAAATATATCATAAGTTGTGTTTATAAATCATACCTACCATTCATAATGGTGTCCTTTTGATTCGCATAATGTCTTTTGTCATAAAAATTTTCCGCATACATCATTTGTCATAACCTCCTCTAGTCATAATATTGGAAATACATATTTTTTTGTGGTAATACTGATAAATTGTCCTAAAATTTAATTGCTATAATATTTTTGTGTATAATAGTTTTTATTCCTATTGTTAGTTGTCATAATGGTTGTTATGTATAATATTATAGTTAATAATGGTGTATGTCCTAATCTTCATTGTTCATAATTGTTATTGTATATAATCGGTATTGTAAGTGTTTTTGCAAGTAAGGTATATTGTAGTGTTGTCCTGAATATTGCTTATTAAGTATGTTTAACACCTAAATTTGACTTTGTGTTATTTTTATAATAATAATGAAACTACCTTCATTTTTATTCATAATCAGTAATAGCGCCTTACTATAATATTTTTTATAGCAATGTGATATGTCAATAGTTTTCTACATAGAAAAGATGTTTACTACGTTAATGAGTTAAGGACATTCAAAATTCTATTGGTTAGGTTAGGTTAGGTTTAATTTATATTATGACAAAGTTAACATTCGAGCAATATATAATTATGGCTCATAATTTTAGTGATATCAATAGTTAGGACATGTTAGGATTATGGCATAAAATAATATGGTTATCAATGGTTAGGACATAGAATATTATAAGTTTCAAATGTTAGGACAATTAAAGCTATAACAAGTTATAATATGAGTATTGACGTTATGACTGGTAATCATTAGCTATTACATATATTATGGCTAAAAATTCTATGAGTTGTAAAATTATGGCTAATAATAGTATGCGAATGAATAGGGAACCCATTCATAATATATTCAAAAAACTTAGTTTTGATATATTATATTTATTATATTTAGATTTTTCAGAAGAGATTGAGAAAAACTGTTATTTCCTTTTTTTCGATCTTCTCCATCAAATATAAAGAAAAGCAATAAACGAAATATACTTTAAAACATGCACTAATCTTTAGATTGGTGTTCATCATTATATGAACAAATGAAAAAAGCGATTTTGGAAATTCACATTTAGTGACTTTTTGTCATCAATAATGTATAGTAACATACATACATTCACGCCTTTTTCCCGAAGGGGTAGGCAGAGGTGTACCCAGGACTCAGTCCCATAGTAGATACACCCACATTCCGCCAGTATGTTATTGGTCCCATGTAATAGGGGGCGAGCCTATTGCCATATACCGGGCACAGTTCCAGACTCCAGGCAGCTATTGAGATAATTCCTAATGGAAAAATCCAATATTTAACACTATGCCTGACCTGGGGATCGAACCCGGGACCTCTTGATTGGCAGTCGAGCATGCGCCCACTACGCCACCGAGGCAGTCGCATAATGTATAGTAACTTAGATAAAATTCCATTTCACCCATTTTTTATTTTTAGAGATTTAATTGGATTTATTATTTTAATTACTCGTAATTATGTTAACTTTAACAAACCCTTATTTATTAGATCTGATAACTTCATTCCTGCAAATCCATTAGAGTAAATTGCGCGAGCGAGATGGAAGTTTGGCTCCTATGGGCGCCTTAAATTTTAAGTGACGTGACTAAAAAAAAAAAGTGTTCAAACGAACAAAAATTCCTATCAAATGTCTTGGTATTTAAGATTCTTTTTTTTTTAATTTTTTTCAAACAGCAGGTACCTATAAATTAAGCTGCCTGCCCATTGTAATGGCACGTTGTATGAGCGTACCTGACCAGCCGACGGATATAGAACGGTGTACTTTGCCCACAATAACGTATCAAAACCATTGTCATATAAATTGTTGACGCAGAGCTAACGCCCGTGTTCGACACGCAACGGTCACGTAACTGCTTAGAAGAGATAATAATACTAGGTCAGATGTATACTAGAACAGATAATTAGCAGTTGTTGCTAAGTTCCTGTTATAAAAATATTAGCAAAAGATACTCACGACGCGACGCCTGATAGAAAACTGATCGCAAATAATCCAAATCTTAATTAATTTAATCATTTGTGTGCATGAACATGTCTGTTTGATCTGTGTCTGAGTGTTATAAGCTTATATAAGTATGTATATCAGTCATCTGGTTACCATAGTACAGGCTTTAGCCTAGTTTGGAACTAGATGACCGTGTGTGGAAGTTGTCCCGTATTATTTATTATTATTATTATTATCTTGTTAGTGTAAAGTGTAATGCTATAGGTACGTATATAATATCTTGTCGTAATTATTGGATAACTAATAAATTTGATTTTCTTAAAAGTCCTATATTCGTTTACCAAGTACCTATCAAAGATTTATAATTAAGGCTTCGTAGACACGAGTAGGTAAGAAATTAATTGTCATCATTAACTCAGCCGTAGGACGTCCAATAATGGACAAGGGTAATCTTTAAGACTATACGTACCTACATTATTTTAATAATAATATGTTATCTGTGTCCGCCGTGGGGTTACCGGCTTTAGAATAGTACCTCACCCTCTCTACCCGTGGTTGCCGTAAGAGCCGGCTAAGGGCCAAAGGACGGGCAGCAGCGTCCTCGGCGTAAAACCATCAAACTGCGCTCGCCAACCCGCCTGCCAAGCGTGGCGAGTATTGGCAACAACCCCCCTTATGGGGGAGGCTTATGTTCAGTAGTGGACTTCCAACGGCTGGATGATGATGATGATGATGATGATGTTATCTGTTTGATGTACAATATAGGTGTTTTACCTTTATAATAAACTACCTGTCCCCCGCGGTTTCAACTGCTTAGACATCGTTCCCGTGGGAATATTGGGAAAAGAAGTACCCTATGTGTTATTATTCCAGGGTCTAAGCTACCTGCATACCAAATTTCAGCTCAATCAGTTCAGTAGTTTTGGCGTGAAAGAGTAACAAACATCCATCCATCCTCACAAACTCTCGCGTTTATATTATTAGTAGGATTGGCTTGATCTTATTTATATACCTTTCGGCATTCAGCTATGAAAATACTTAAGAGCATACGTGGGCTTCTAGGAATTTGACACAATCCTATGAAAAAATTACCAATCCATGTTTTGTATTCCCCTGTTTCCTCCAAATATAATTATATTTTTATATCCTGATATTTTATAGTGAAGTAACCTATGTCCTTATCGTTTTAATTTTTCTTATAAACCCTTGGTTTTTTCATAGTGAACTTTCAAAAATCCCAGTTTTACTCACGTGATTTGACGTTCACTACAAAAAAATGTAGAGTTTATAAACAAATAAAAAATAATTTAAAATATCAGAATATAAATATATCAAATAGATTTACTGTATTCGGGGAAAGCAGGGGATACAAAACATCGATTTTTAAATTTTCCATAGGATTGTGTCAAATTGCTAAGTGGTCATCTTTCCTGTTAATGAAAAATCTTTTGTTGAAAATATAGATGTTTCGGTACATACATTCACGCCTTTTTTCCCGAAGGGGTAGGCAGAGGTGTACCCAGGACTCAGTCCCATAATAGATACACCCACATTTCGCGAGTATGTTATTGGTCCCTTGTAATAGGGGGCGAGCCTATTGCCATCTACTGGGGCACAGTTCCAGACTCCAGGCAGTTATTGAGATAATTCCTAATGGAAAAATCCAATATTTACACATTTTATATTTTATTAATTTTTTTTTATCAACATAAAAAAATGTTTCGGTAAGTAATGGTAATTATCTTTTTGCGATTCTGCTCTTAAATGGACTGGATTGGATGTTCACCTTTGGTAGGTATTTATATAATAGCTTATACACTCACACAGGGAACTGAACAATTAGTTTAAAAATTAAAAAAAAAGCTCTGAAAAAATTTATCATTAAAAAAACATTATACTAATATTATAATAATAAATATATTATTATATTCCACACATACAAAATTATAGAGGTAAACACACTCTTACACGTTACAAAGACTCACTCACTCAAATATTTTCTGCTAAATATATTATGTCATTGGGATATCACAAATATTTGATAATAGTAAACATACAATACTTAAGAATCGTCACACTTATTATAATATAGGCATTAAGTTTTTTACGTAAAAATACACAACAAAATTCATAAATTTATAATAAAAAGGTACATGAAGTATAAGTTGTCACTGACACTCACTCATCAACCCAAACAGTTTTGCAAGATTTATTTATTACATTACAAAGCACTTTGCCCACCACTGGTACGTACAATTTGACATTTGAGGTATTCCACTTTCAGCAAACATTTCAAGAGCACCTACGTGAAGAGCACCTGTGTTATTCCACGCTATCAAGGCTGATATTTATTAAATTTATTTAGTTTTTAAACGCATAAGCGTTCCGCTCTAATATCCTAATACTATTATAAAGGCGAAAGTTTGTAAGTATGGATGTATGTATGGATGTTTGTTACTCTTTCACGCCAAAACTACTGAACCGATTGGGCTGAAATTTGGTACGTAAGTAGCTTAGACCCTGGAATGACACATAGGGTACTTTTTATCCCGATATTCCCACGGGAACGAAGACTACGCGGGTGAAACCGCGGGTCACAGCTAGTCTAATATAAATTATAATAATATAACAAGAAGTTATTATATAACTTTTAAGGTTAATTTTACAATTAAGAACATACATTTTATGAATGAGACGGGACTTAATTGCGCTAAAAACATTTATTATTTACCTCGCCTTTTTTCATAAAATATGTGTACATAATGATGATAAGTTAAGGAAAATTATTGTGATATTGAAATAAAAATATTTAGATAACAGTGATACTGTTCTTATTACTATTTACATATTAATTTTTTATACTTTTATTATTTATTACTATGATAAATAAACATTCGAATGATTTTAATCGATATATTTTATATTCAAAAATATTGAGAACAAATTATACCACAACACTAGGAGACATTAACACGTAGATGCTTTAAGTGGAATTCTATTTAATAAAAAAAAATATTCCACTTAAAGCACCCGCCAAAAATATTGTAAGGTGTTCTAAATGGAATATAAAATGGAATATAAATGGTGCTCTTCGTGCAGATACGCTCGAGATGGGTGCTCAAAGTGGAATATCTCAACAATTTCTATGAGAACGGTGTACCTCACCCACTATAACGTTTGGTACGTTACCCACTATAACGTATTAAACGTTATAGTGGGTAAGGTACACCGTTCAATATCACCACGTTAAAGCTATCTACTGTCATTCACGCCTTTTTCCCGAAGGGGTAGGCAGAGATGTAGCCAGGACTGTGTCCCATAGTAGGCACATCCGTATGGTTTTTTGATATTTATAAGTAAAAAAATAATATAACCTAATATCAGTGTTTGTAAAATTTTCATATACGAGTATACAAAAAAACCGTAAGGTTTTCATTAACCAAATATGGGTTGCCGCACATAAAGGCCAGATTAGGAGCAAAACCACAAACAAATTAATTCTTACTCTCTTTCTTGAAAGATTTTAATTTTGTATGGACAAGCCTTAAGGGGCTGGATCTACCCGTCAAATTAAACAAGTTTCAAAATGGACCAGCTAATCGGCAAAGTTTTTTTTTGCGAATTTCCCAATTTCTTTCTTTTGCGAGTCGTTTAGGTGGACGTGAAGATGCACCCCGTTAAGAAATACTCCACCTTTTTCATGTTTTATATTCTTTATATATCTGCAAAAGATAATTTAAGCAACGGCATTTGCTCGTGGCTGAAGAGTCTAATAATAGGTCCAATAAAATTAGGTCTTTTGTGATGGTGTCATCTCCTTAAATTGCTTCTTCTTCTCCATCAATGTTTTAATTTATTCTGTCTAGATATTCTCTCAGCTTCTTCAATTGTATCAGGCAATGGTACGTTGATGGTCTCCGGCATGCTGAAGACTAAGAGACCAGCCAGAACTGCTAGTGTTCCGAAGAATATTGATGGAAGGTTCTCGTAGTACAAAGCCTGGCGAAAACATGAATCTTTACTAATATTATAAGTCTTTAATCTCAGTTCAATGTAAAAAGTTAACTTTGTAACAGGTGAACAAAACGCTAGCGAGTTCTGGAACAGAAAACCACGCAAACGCTATTTTTTGTGTGTATGTTTGTTCCGTTTTCACGCTTAAACTACTGAACCGATAGAGCTGAAATTTGGTATGTAGATAGCTTAGCCCCGGGAATAACACATACTTTTTATCTTGATATTCCCATGGGAACGAACTATGCGGATGAAACCGCGGGGCAAAGCTTGTAAAATACATAAATTAAGTTAATTAATAATAAAAAAAACACTTCTAACCACTTCTTCGTTCCCGTGGGAATATCGAGATAAAAAGTACCCTATGTGTTATCCAAGGGTCAAACTATCTGCATTTCGAATTTCAGCCCAATGGTTCAGTAGTTTTGGCGTGAAAGAGTAACAAACATCCATCCATCCATCCTCACAAACTTTCGTATACATACTTTTATCACGGGAAAACGAGTACGTGGGAAATCTATGGAGGCCTATGTTTAGAATCCACGCGGGTGAAAACGCGGGCAACAGCTACTTTCAGCTAACTTACCAGTAAAGGCGTCAACGGTGCCAGAGTAGACCCAACGCGTCCAGTAGACGAACAGACAGCTAACATAGACTGCCGTACATTAGTGGGGAATACTTCAGACACGTATATATATACTGAGCTGTACGCTACTGTTATAGCGAACTTGCCTGATAGATATACTGTTAGAGATATTATTGCTTGATCTGGAAAAAAACATAACATAAAAATAATAATAGATAAATTTCGGAAGCCAGTTACATACACAAAAAAAGGAGAGGAAAAAATGATGCCCGCTAAAGTAATAAAACCGTGTCGCAGACAACAACGCCCCCTTCCGAAGGGATAACATTCAAAAGTTATCCAAAATTAATGTTACAAAGTGTGCGTGAGATGATTTCCGATAAAAGCGGGGCTCGTGGAGAGCTCAATCTCGCTCGCGGGGTGAGGAAGGCCTGATTGGTGGGCGGATGACAGTGTGCATTCTATACGTAGTATCTGTTCCGTGCCTATGTGCAACATTTGAGCTCTCTAGTTCAAAGGGTTTAGGTTTGGCGTCGATGAGTGAGGGGGAGTTTTTGGGGTTCCGTACCCAAAGGGTGCCGAAGGAACCTTACTATTAAGCCTCCGCTGTCCTCTGTCACAGAGATCTTGTAATTTTCACAAATTATTTAAGACACAAAATATTCCTATTGCCGCTTATAACAAAAAATAATGTAAATAAAATAATGTTTATAATTAAAGGTTCACCAAACATGTTACGCGTTTTTTAAAATGTCATATAAGACTTTTACTGCTATAATAATTAATTATTTAACTAGTTAGAATAATAGTAATTGGATTTTTTACTGAATGTTTGTGTTGTCCATTTTCTAGTTCCTAGTAGACTTAATTTAATGTAATTACATGTAGTATTTTTTATATCTTCAAAAATTTAGGTATTAGATAGGCGAATTAGGTTTGCACTTTGCACCGCGCCTTAACTTAGAAGTATGATTTTTTAAAGCCACAGGCCACAAGTGACCGTAGACCTGAGTATTTTATATTAATTTCAATTTGATACCTCCACGCGTTCCTGTGAAATAGTGTCTTGGCAGACGGACAGACAGACAGACAGATATAGATAGACGGAAAACAAAGTGAACTAGGTAGGTACAAAGGTACGAAACCATAAAATTAAGGAAAAATCTATAACTGGCGAAGTATTTGTGTACCTTTATATGGGTAATAATGAATAATAATCTATATTGATTCATTATGCTGTAATTTACATTTGCCACTGGTTTTTTTCCAATAGGTAAAAGTAGGTTGTTTTTCCTATAAAAGTGAAAAAGCAACTAATTTACAAATCCAAGGCTTAGCCCAGCGCTAGAGGACGATTTGTTTATTCATCAAATGTTTACTGAGCAAGCTCGACTCACGCCATTTCAAGTTGGCGAAGCCGTGAAAATTATTTATGTTTTATCTATTGCTCGCGTAAAGCCAGACGAAGGCAAAACTGTTCAACTCGACTTAAATGTTCCATTAATTCAGTCCGTTATCCTAACACTGATTACTAAATAAACAGTGGTTAAGCCGTCGATTATAGACCAGGATAGATCTGATATCATAGACCAGAGTAGACACCGCAAGTCAGTATAAAAATGAACTGTTAAGACATACTTATGTAAAAACAATTCACCTACTAAGAACATAACAGCTATCTTATTGCAAACTACCTAGTGTGGGATGCAACACTAGGTGACATTATAAGACGTAGGTGCTGTAAGTGGAATAAAATCTAATACAAATATTTATTCCGCTCTGAGCAGCTGCCTAAAATAGTGACAAGTGCTCAGAGTGGAATACCTCGTGGGATGAGGGTAAGGAGATGATGATGATGATGAACAAATTCAATGCCTGACTTGGGAAATTAACCTAGCACACAAAAGGACAGCAACAATAGCATTATTTGCCGAGGGATTGATGCAGTGGTTACTACACAAACGGGGCAGTCAAGAGAGGTCGTGCAATAGTGCAATTACACGTAAAAATCTGACTAGTTACACAGTTTAAGTAAACGACATTTCATCCATCTGGGTGAAAACATAGCGAAGCCGTCGTCAGGCCGTCTCGGATTATCCAAGTTGTCTTTGTATCGACAAATTATGTTTGCCTTAGAGATTTCTCGTCAGACGTAATTTCGACGAAGTTTGATAAGTTGTTTCGTTTAGATTGCTTTGAGTTTTACAGTTAATTTTACTTCGTGCGTGATCGCGAATGCTTAAAAGCGAAGTTTGAAAGTAAACATGTTTACACGATGTAAGGCAGTAACTTTATAAGAGGAAATTGTACGAAATGTGTATTTGTATACTTTATATAGGTAAAGGTTTAGAATTATTACTGATCAGTAAGTATCTTCTGTATATATTATCTCTATTTATATATAAATAGAGATAATATATACAGAAGATACATATAAAAAAGGGTGTTACAGTGGAAGATCTGCCTGTCCAAGTGAACAACTTCCAATAGAAAGAATTTTGAAATTCACGAAAAAATTTTCGACTCTCCATACGAAACGTCGATCAGCTGATCCATTTTTTATGGAGATGCGAATTATTTTTTTGCGAATTTTGCAATTATTTCTTTTAAAAGTGGTTCAGTTTGATGTGTAGATGTAACTGCTTTAGTAAAACTACACCCTTTTCCACCTCTCGCCACTGTGGCGTAGAAGGACGCAAGCTTGACTGTCGATTACAAGGTCCCGGGTTCGATCCCCAGGTCAGGCAAAGTGTTATTGGATTATTCAATTAGGAATTATCGCAATAACAGCCTGGAGTCTGGAACTGTGCCCGTTAGATGGCAATAGGTTGGCCCCTTATTACATGGGACCAATAACATACTGGTGAAATGTGGGTGTGCCAACGTAACTATGGGACTGAGCCCTGGGTGCACCCAGAGGAGAGAGGCGGAGGTGCACCTCTGCCTAAACCCTTGAGGAAGAAGGCGTGATTGTATGTTATGTGTCATCTTTTGTGTCTCTTTAAGAGGATACTTCTTAATGAGACATAGTATTCAGAATTTGGAACAATTTTCACTAAATTGCGGAATAAATTCAGCTGCAAAAAGAAAGCTTCTTGATTTTAAACAAAATGGATGGAACAGCTATTTTTTTGAGTTTTGGTTGCATGGTGAAAAGTGTTTCAAATAATGTGCTCGACATTTCTTTTAACCCATATACAAACCTTTCCTTTTACATTTATTTATGACATTGTAGGATTAAAAAAAAAACTCTGTTTAGTTTTGAACTGAATATTTTTTGGGTCGTTACAGACCCCTTGGGCATATATGGGTTTAGAAGATGCTTACTAGAGTTACCCTATATTCAAGATCAATCAGTCTTAAAATGCACTCTCTTCCACGACGTTGCAAGGAGAAAGTTTCCGTTAGTGCCAATGGAAATTGGAATGGAGTGCATTTTTCGACCAGACAATTTTTATCAACTTACCTTTAGGTACGAATGACAGACTGATACACAATAATGCGCTCATTATGTACGTAATTATCATAACCCGTTTCCTTCCGAATCGATCTAATACACCCAAACAAGCTAAGTTTGCTGGTATCTCTATAAAACACACTAGCATAAAATTCACATATTTGCTACCCGCCAAAGACACTGAGTTTATAGAAAGACCGTAATAAACAAAAGTACATGTAATCCAAAGGAAAGAGCAAGTTAAAAGTCGTTTTCTTATTATACTTGAACGGATCGCTTGACTGAAAACTGAAGCTTTGTCTATTCTTGGTTGATCTATTACTTTGACTTCCGTTTCACGCAGAGGTGTTAGATCGAAATCTGCTAGAATGACATTATTCATTTTTGCCGCTTTGTTCAATATAGCTATAGCTTCCTCATTCCTTCCTTTGCTTATTAGCCATCTGGCACTTTCATTGAGGATCCACAAATAAGAGAATATAAGACATGATGGTGCATATATGATTCTTAACATTGTCTTCCAGTCTTGTAGCCACCATGATAACCCTGATAGGGACATGAGGCCAAATACGTATATAACGTTGATAAGTGTATTTCCAAATACCCTGCCTTTTGGACCGACAAGTTCCATGGCTGCAAAATAAAAGAACAAATTATTATGCTCTCTGTGCCGCAGACTCCGGGTTCGATCCCCGGCCAGGTCAAACATTTGTGTGCATGAACATGTCTGTTTGATCTGTGTCTGGGTGTTATAAGCTTATATAAGTATGTATATCAGTCATTTGGTTACCATAGTACAGGCTTATAGCCTAGTTTGGGACCAGATGACCGTGTGTGGAGGTTGTCCCATATTATTATTATTATGTCGCTCGAAAACACGGGATATACCCGGTCTTTTGATAGGCGTGCACGCCTATCAAAAGATACGGAGACCTTTGAGCTTTTAATCTTAAGGTAATGTATAGCACCTATCGGGGTCCATCTCTGAAACCATCTACAGTTTTTTTTAAGATGAGCTCAAAGACAGCCTCCGCTAGGTACAAAGACTATTGTGAATGGATGGAAACTACTGGATTTGTCTATAGGTGTGATTTCTAGATGGATCGTAACCGGTCTATTGCTAGAGACTCCGGCACCTGCCACTTCCGTCTCATGAGGAAATATGATGGCTGGCGATGACTCGCATTATTTATTATTATTATGTTATCCTATAAATGCGAAAGTTTTTTGAGGATGAATGGATGAATGTTTGCTGCTCTTTCACGCAAAAAGTATTGAATGGATGGATTGGGCTTAAATTTGGTATGTAAATAGTTTAGACCTTGGCATAACACATAGGGTACTTTTTATCCCGATATACCCAAGAGAACGATGTCTACGCGGGTGAAACAGCTAGGCACAGCTAGTATAAATTAGTACTGTATTCTTTTCTTATTAAGTCCTAAATGTGTCAAGCATGGCCAGTATTAGCAAAACTCCCCCACTCTTCTCCCAATATCCAGCAGTCCTGCGACTGAGGTGATGTGATGATGCCTGACAATTCCTACCATTTTCCTTAACAAATTCATGCGGGTTATTCTTCCTTATTATATTATATTTCCTTAACATTAAAATATATTTATTGTCATGATAATAATTTAAATTTGTTTTATCGTTAACCAATTAGATGTCAAGTATGGCTGTAAGCCTCCTGTATCTATACAAATAACATCCTTTTTACCTTTCGTATATCTCAAATATATTATTGTTAAACATAAATTTCTTACCTAAAACAAAAGCAGTGCTATAGGCACCAGCCCCAAGCGCTGCTTCTAAAAATTCCAATACAACCATCATATAATAATTCACCGAGAAGGATCTTAAAAAACCCACCACTCCATTCAACAATGCAGCAATGGACAATGCCACCTTTCTGCCATATTTATCCGAGATGAATCCATAGAGAGGCAAGGCAATAAAGAGACCAGCGTTGTGGAATGTACCTATGAGTGTTCGCTTCCAATTTTGACATCCCAAGTCAAACTAAAATAGAGAAATAAATTAAGTATGAGCAATATCCTCTGCTGTCGCATTCCAATTGAAAATTTGCTTGTTTCTAATTACACTGCTTGAGATAAAACCATTATGAGTTGAGTGGTTAGCAAAAAGCCTACGAGGTTAGGTGTCCTAACGCTACGCTTGCTTACTCACTGTCTGCACTCTAGAACTCGTCTACCCGAGCAGTTATCGGTTCTGCGCACGATGTGATCGGCCCACTGCAATTTCAGCTTGCTTATTCTTTGAGCTAAGTCGGTGAATCTAGCTCTCTGTCGGATCCGATCTTTCAGGGAAAGTCCGAGCAGAGCTCGCTGAGTGACTTTCATACATATTAGGTACCCCTTATACATATGTAATCAATACGATTAGTCCTTTTGCCTTTGTTTTGACGGGCTTTTGTCTGATTCAAATACGAGTATATGAATGATCTCAGTCGTAGGATGTCTACTGCACGACATAGGCCTCCTGCATAGATTTTCATCTAGTCCGGTTGTAAGCGGCTTGTATCTAGTATATTCCTGGTGTCTTTATTGGATTGTCTGTCTACCTTGTGGGTGGACGTTCTACGTTGTGCTTGCCGGTCCATGGTCTCCATTCGAGAACTAAGGTTCTCGATGGTCGATCACATTGCACTTAAAATTATCAGTATAAAATATGATATCAATGAGTTAAATATATCTGTTGTTATCAATAAATTCCAGTAGAAAGTCATGTATTTATGCAATCATTTTGTAACGACTCTTACTACTTGACACGTTATCAGTCAGTTGATAGTTATGTTCGTTGATAAATTACAGAACGATAAAGCCAATAAACTAATAAAAGTTATAATCTTTGTAATATGTTTCATTTCATCATTGTATTATTTTAATTATACCAATAATCAAATTCAGATATTTAAAGGAATTAAAGGGGATATTCCAGGGCGATCTGTTTGCATTAGATAAGAAACACAAACGATAGATATGACACACCTAAATTAAGAGTACTCTGTCTTGTTGTGGTCTAGTATATAACATAACATTATGCTTTTTCCCAAAGAGTAAGGCAGAGTTGTACCACCCAGGACTCTTAGTCACACAGTACTTAGTTACCCATGCTTCGAGTGTTATACTATTTATGTAGAATAGAATAGATTACTCTTTATTTCGCCAATTTTTACATAAATTTACACAGTACGACATAATTACTATAAGTAAATAGTGAATGGTATATACATAGGTAGAGACTATTTCTCTCTACTTTCTACGATCCTGACATTTTGCTTCTTCCACTTTCATCACATTCTTCATTCTTCATACATGCTCGTCAGTTGTGAGCACTTTTTTTTACCGTACCTCGAACCCGACCATACGTGGTCTCATTCTTTGTGCTTCGATACTCACATCTATAACGGCTGAATCGTCATCTTCATAAACAAACGACGTACATTTCTCTATCCTAGACTTATTAAAAGACTGTTCATCACAAGTACTGTTACTTATAGTTATGTTCTCTCTGAATGCGTATGCAGTACATTTGGAAAACTTATCATTTTCCTTTGGTATGGCGTGTTGTAGCCATGAACTTTCATTTGTGGCTTCGCAATGATTGATTTTACATCTGGAACAATAGAAACATTTTATATATACTCTGACCATATTAATATAATAATAATTATAATAATATGGGACAACTTCCACACACGATCATCTGGTCCCAAACTAGGCTAGAAGCCTGTACTATGGTAACCAGGTGACTGATATACATACTTATATTATAAGCTTATAACACCCAGACACAGATCAAACAAACATGTTCTTGCACACAAATGTTTGACCTGGCCGGGGAATAGAAACTATGACAATATGGGTTTTTCACATAACCCAATTGGGGTCAATTACAATGCTCGAGTCATTTCATATGGGTTATGGGTATATGGGACCCCAATTAAAACTCGATATACGATGGCTGGGCGCTTATTATGATTTTATTGATTTGAATTAATATGATTTAATTTAATTTGAGTTGATTTAATTTAATTTGAGTTGATTAATTTAATTTGAGTTGAGTTGATTTAATTTAATTTGATTTGATTTAATTTAATTTGAGTTCATTTAATTTAATTTAATATAGTTTAATTTAATGTATTTTTATTTTATTTTTCAATGAATATATGTATGATAGACTTGGATGTAATGTCTGAAAATAAAATAAAATTTATTTATGATTATTTATTTATTTAGGTCATGTTGGAGGCCTTGCAGGAATCTCGGTGACCTTAAACCCTGACAATATGGTTGTCCATTTAACCACGTAGTCCAAGTACATGTGGCTAAAAATTTAACTGGCGAAGTATATGTGTACCTACTATGGGACTGGGTCCTGAGTACACCTCTGCCTACCCCTTCAGGAAAAAGGCGTAATGTTAAGTCATGTTTAATCTGTTCTGTTCGGTTTACTTCACTGCTCGAGTCAATTCGAATTGACTCGAGCAGTCAAGGTGAAAACCTATCAAGGTGATTTGTTCCGGTCTAGTACCAAAATTCTAATACCGATGGTAATAGTTTTTAGCGCTCCTTTGTTTATATTCCTAACTAGTCCCTTAAGTGTAGCCAACTCATACTCGTATAATGTCAGAGTTTCAGGTCGCCAAGACTCCCACAAGGCCTCCAAAATGACCTAACAACTGCCCTCTTCATACCGTAGAGGAGATAACCGGGAGACCCACAGATTAACTTATCTTTGAAGACGGTAGAGCTCAGACATCTTTAAATGTCACGTAATAATGTGTGTAGAGTAATTAATTAAATATTTGAACTCTACATAGAACTTTGATTATACGCGTTACAAATAGGTGTAGTAATATTATACTGCCTCGGTGGCGTAGAGGGCGCATGCTCGACTGCCAATCAAGAGGTCCCGGGTTCGATCCCCAGGTCAGGCAGTGTTAAATATTGGATTTTTCCATTAGGAATTATCTCACTAACTGCCTGGAGTCTGAAACTGTGCCCGGTAGATGGCAATAGGCTCGCCCCCTATTACATGGGACCAATAACATACTGGCGAAATGTGGGTGTATCTGCTATGGGACTGAGTCCTGGGTACACCTCTGGGTGTAACTCTCTCTCCCGATTATACGCGTTACAAATAGGTGTAATAATATTATAATATTAAGGTGGGGTGCATATTATACCTATCGAACTGAACCACGTTCATAAGAAAGTATTGAGAAATACTAAAAAAAGGACGAGTGGCACTCGGGGACTGCCGCGGTAAAGCATTTTTTATCAACTTATGCAATTATAATTATTTATTTATTTTATTTATGCAGTATTTTCTTCCCCTTTGTTTTTTTTTCTTTGATATTAATTCAAGTTACACTTTTTGAGCGTGGTGACCGATAAGAAAACAAATTCGCCGATACAACCAATGCCACCTAGAGGCGAGTTGCTGAACTAAAGAGACAAGCGTGATATTTCAAAAAAGTCATTAAAAGTTCTGCTATTCATCGATAGATGGCAAAACTAAAAAGTATCACCGCTGTGCCGGTCGGAGTGGGGGGTGTTAGGTTATTTTCGTTACGGAATTTATGGATTCGGTCTCCACGCTCAAGGCCAGGGGGTGTCAGCTTAGTTCCCGGCCAATGCCAACACGGCGAAGGAAATGTTAAAAAGAAACGGAGCTCTAAAAACGACAGAGAAAGCACTATTTACTGACCCTACTACGGAAAATATAACATTTTAGTAGAATTCAAAATTATGGGAATTATTTAATTAATTCGGAAGATAGAAATAATAAAGAATAAACACTTTTGAAATAAGTAATGAAATTTATTAATAATTTAATTACATATATTGTTCAAATTAGTTAAATCTAGACCTCAGATTCTTACGATTACTTGAATCAGCGTTAGAAGAATTTCTTTTTTGCCATCTGGCAACCGGATAATAGAAATGGCTGTTTTTATTCTGTGCTGTTTTTTGTTTACGATTTTCACTTTTTCATTGATTTGCACTTTGCACATCTTTAGTGGAAATAAGTTTTGTAAAGTTTCTCGTATTTTGTTATATTGTGCTATAGAAAGTTTTGTTCTTGTGCTAACGAGATCATAGACTCTATTATTGCGATTGTGTGAAAAAGACGCCTAGGTTAGGCAAAGTGTTAAATATCGGATTTTTCCGTGAGGGATTATCTCAATAACAACCTGGAGTCTAGAACTGTGCCCAGTAAATGGCAACATACTGGCGAAATGTGGGAGTATACTTAGTATGAGACTGAGTTCTGGGTACACCTCGGCCAACCCCTTCTAGAAAGATGTTGTGTAATATAAGATTTACCTTATTTTCATCTGAATAAAGACTACTTCTAATACCTGCTCTTATTTTTTACCCTTTGCGTATGTCATGAATAGATATAGAAGTAAATATAGACATATAATATTGGTAGGTACCTATAGCTAATGTTAGAAATATTAAATCTCCCGCGCTACTGAATAGTTCCAGTGCGAAGCGTTGGTAGCGCTAGCGTCGCTTCGTGTACGCAAATCTGAAGTACGTAGTGGGACTTCTTCTTGTATATGTGTTCTGTGCTCAAGGCCCGCGATAGAAGCTATGCAATAGCTTAAAAATTTTCATAAAGTAGTTTCTTTCTCATAACATCCTACTAATATTATAAATGCGAAAGTTTGTGAGGATGGATGGATTGATGGATGAATAGATGGATAGTATGGATGTTTGTTACTTTTTCACGCCAAAACTACTCAACCGACAGGGCTGAAATTCTTCTTGTTGAGGTATCTTTCCGAAAGCACGGTAGACTAATTAATTGACGTGCAAAAGTTTCAGATTGTGACCTATTTGAATAAATCTTTTTGAGTTTGAGTTTGATTCGGTATGTGGATAGTTTAGACCCTGGAATAACACTTTGTAACGTAAAGCGTTGCATACAAATAATTAAACGTATAATAACAATATATATAATAAATGTCCGTGTGTAACCACATTTAAATAAGTTAAGGTCCGTGTGTAACTACACTTGGGACCGGTTCTGCGCGGCGAGCGGTAACGCGTGCGCCGAGCGCCGGCTGCCGGCCGCCTCCTGTCATACCATAGATAATACATATAAACTGGTGTCATACGCAAATTCGAGCTCAAGGCCAGTGCACGCCGCTCGTAACAATTTTTGCCGATTACGAAAGGCTCATAAAATTTTAAATAATTAAAAATATATTTTAATTTTAATTGCATACATAATCTGCACATTAATAAACTTGTTACAAGCTGTGTTCCCCACATTTACTGGGGATCAAGTTACAGCTTAGAACACATACGAAGACGCACTACGGCGGCGTCACGAAGGAAGTGCGGAGAGCACTTCCTTCGTGACGCCGCCCGCTCCTCAAGTTACGGATAGCAAGTCAGTGGAGTGCCGTCACCACCCAAGTGAAAGCGTTGATGATTGACCGGCATTTGAACCTTTTCTAAATATACACAATTTTGTACGCCTACATCTGCTTATATTCTTATTATCATACAATAACTGAATAGGCAAGTAGGTCGTTACAAATTTTATCTTGAAATTCCCATGGGAACGAAGACTACGCAGCTGATGTAATATTATAAATGTGAAACTTTGTGGGGATAGATGAATGTTTGTTACCCTTTAACGCCATAACTACTCAACTGATAGGGCTGAAATTCAGTATGTAGATAGTTTAGAATCTGGAATAATACATAGGGTACTTTTAATACCGATATTCTAATGAAAACTGCGCGGGCGAATCCGCAGGGTGCAGTTAGTTAGGCAGCTATAATAAAACCAGCAACAAATAGACATACAGAAAAAAATAAAATAAAAGTATCGTATAGAATCCCATAGAATGCCATAAACTCATATATAGTTCCCTATTCATTCGCATACTATTATTAGCCATAATTTTACAACTCATAAAATTTTAAGCCATAATATATGTAATAGCTAATGATCACCAGTCATAACGTCAATACTCCTATTATAACTTGTTATAGTTTTAATTGTCCTAACATTTGAAACCTATAATATTATATGTCCTAACCATTGATAACCATATTATTTTATGCCATAATCCTAACATGTCCTAACTATTGTTATCACTAAAATTATGTGTCATAATCATACTCGTATATTGCTCGAATGTTAACTTTGACATAATAAAAATTAAACCTAACCTAACCTAACCAATAGAATTTTGAATGTTCTTAACTTATAACGTAATAAACATCTTTTCTATGCAGCAAACTGTTGATATATTACATTGCTATAAAAAATATTATAGTAAGGCGCTATTATTGATAATGAATAAAAATGAAGGTAGTTTCATTATTATAAAAATAACACAAAGTCAAATTTTAGTGTTAATATTTGGAACAAAGTGCTTAAACGACTTTTGAAATTATAATTACAATGGAAAACAAGTACAAAATATTTACAACAAAAAGAGGAGCCAACAAATTAAATATCAGTGGATTTATGCGAATCAATAGGACACCCTCATATATTTATTCATAAGGAGAGATTTTGCCGTAATCACGCTTGGCAAGCAGCTTGGTGATCGCAGTATATGGAATATGAAGAGCGCTGCTGCACACTTTCCGAATGTGTCCCTCTACTGGGTCGCACGGCCTCCCACGGGATGAGAAAGGGAAGAGATTTGCAAAAATGACATGCTTAATATTATAATATCATGATTGTTTGGAAGAGATCGCTCTGAGCGATAAGGCCGCCAATTGTTACTCTTTCTAGTTTTTTTTTTTTTGTTATAGTCTGTATTATTGTGGTAACAATAAAGAGTTATCATTCATTCATTCATATTATCCCTGTGGTATCGGAACCCTTCATGTGCGAATCAGACGCACTTTACAAATTTACAAATTTATTTTATTTCTCCTCCCGGATTTCTGATCCACACAGCAACTCTAGTAACACCCAGGGTGGTATTACGAACATGCAATCGCGTAACAACAGCAATAATTTTTTCTGACAAATGTCATTTTTTGTATGCTGTTTGACAGCAGACATTAAGAAATTACTCGCTTTCCACACTTCTACTGCTGTTCGTAATAAGGTGGCTGATCTATCCGGCGCGCTACCGGTGCCCGCGTATGTGTTCAATCTCTCAACCGCATCCGTGTCGAGATAAGGAATGGTAAAACAAATAGGACAACGGCACGCGTCGGCCACTAAACAATATGTGATATTCAGTAATACATCTATGATACGTACATGATCAGTCTTATCTTCGAGTTTATAACAACTTTATCTTTTATTTAACACGTAATTTTTTAATGTTTGCTGCATGTTTTTAAGGTGGGGACTTACTGAGATTAATATATAAATAAATATTTTGAATTTTATACTCTACAGAAATGTGTTAGATGTTTTAAAGGGAATAGCTGGGACTTACCTTTTAACGTGTAATTAAAAAAAAACAATACTTTGCTACAAACGCACGTTAGCATAACCTAGTAAAGGGTAATAATGGCGTGGTGTTAGGTAAATTCGCCCTCTCGCTCACACGTACCCACATTTTTAAAGATATAAAACATACAAGTTTTCAGTGTCTTTTTTGCAAAACAGTTTAGGAAATGTACAATACTAATGGTTTCTGTAAATTAAATAAATATTTATTTTTATTTTTATTAAGGTTTTCGTTGAGACAGGCAGGAAACAAACATGTCGTGAAATATAATAACTTCTATAGGGCTTTTTATAAATTAAGCTCATAAAATTAACATAACATAACATAACATTCACCATCACCTTTTTCCCGAAGGGGTAGGCAGAGGTGTACCCAGGACTCAGTCCCATAGTAGATACACCCACATTTCGCCAGTATGTATTGGTCCCATTTAATAGGGGGCGAGCCTATTGCCATCTACCGGGCACAGTTCCAGACTCCAGGCAGTTATTGAGGTAATTCCTAATGGAAAAATCCAATATATAACACTGCCTGACCTGGGGATCGAACCCGGGACCTCTTGATTGGCAGTCGAGCATGCGCCCACTATGCCACCGAGGCAGTAAAAAATATCGTTCTCTTAAAAATATTTAGAAAAAAGTTGTGTTTTCTCAAGTGTAAAACTATTTTTGGTCAATGCAAAAATAGTTGCGAGTCTCCCCACTGACCTAGTGACGTGTCAAGGTTATGGCATGATCTGGTCACCCTCACCCTTTTCAGATTTTACGCATGCGCTAGAAGAAACCCATGTGGCGTGATCTTCTCCTTTTGCCTTTTATTTTAGTAGATATAGGTACTTATTATATGATAATAATAAAAAACAGGTTTCTTTTATGCCTAGCGGTTTACAAGTGACGAGAAAGTAGGTCAAAATTTATTAGTCTCAAATATGAATATTAATTTTTTATTTAAAATACTTTTTAGTTATAGGTACATAGGTAATCAACTTTTTAAATTTTCAAATGCTCACCTGTAATTAACATCCGATGCTTCAAAAACATAAACACTTGCATAAAATCCCGATAGATAAACCGGGAAAAGCAGAAGCGCATAATTCACTACATTATACTTCCCAAATGGTCCCAATTGTTTTAACACTGCATCTAAACCCACTGCTGGCACATCGTTCGTCATTTTGACGTTTATTTTAATACATAAAAAATAAAACACTATTTATTTAAAAATAAATTAAACAAACAAATCACTAGCGTGTTCGGGTGGCGCGATTTTGGAGAGTCACTTTGACATTATCCACGCATGCGCACAAACGAAAAAGTTCTGTTCAAATAGTTTACATTACGATGGCGCAATGAAGAGATTAAAAAAATTAAAACGTGTAATCGCCACGACAGTTAAAAAGCGTTTGCTGCTTACAAAATACAAAAATAAACACTGGCGTCAGACGATAATAAAGCCATTTGTGAGAACAAGATGTCAGTTAAAAAACCTTGCGGGTTTGATAAGGAGGTACAATGTACAATCAAGCAGAGTGTCCTTAGTTTCAATTAATTTGGTGATCTTAGATAAGTACCTAATTATAGATTGCCGGCATGCTGTGACATTAACATAACTATTTTTATGTAATATAATTTTATATTTCGTAAAAAATATAGATGTTTTTTTGAATAATTTATTTTATTTATTAAAATTTATTAACTTTGTGGGATATTAATTAGGTATCAGTGAGAATGGAATCTTAATTAAAGAATTAACTTATTGATTCATGTGCATTGTTTTGTTTGACTAATATGCGTGATATTACTGAGGCCATAATATTATAACTCTAACTCGATAAGAACAAGGAAAAGGGAAAATGATAACTAAGAACGTAAGAAAGAGAAATATAAGAAAGAAAGAGAACGAGAGGGAATAAGGCAGAGAGATGCGATTTTAAATAGACGGTAATAGTAGATTGTTACTCAGCGGGCTAAGGAGACCTATTGTATTCAAGGGGTTTGGGGGTACGGCCCCAAAATCACCTCTCTGCCCACAGCCATGATTTTATCGCCGTGTGTTATACACTCTCCTAGAGCACAAGTAACTTTATCCCCGGACTTTATCACTCGACTCAATCCCATACAAAAGCCGCACTATAACTACTTACTACACAGATACTGCACTCATGGAGTTTTGTACACGTTCAAGAGTGTGTGTGAGGTGATTTCCCATAGAAGCGGGGCTCGTGGAGAGCTCAAACTCGCTGGGTGAGAGTCCCGATGGTTGGGCGGATGACAGTGTCCATTCTATACGTAGCATTGTTATCTGTTCTGTGCCTAGAGGTTGAACAGTTATTTTAGTTCCGCTCTGGCACGCAACAATGACGAACTTTCTGAGGAAGAGGAGAAAAAAAAAATCTAATTATTATATGTATTTACTCCGCTGTGGAGTTACCGGCTTTAGAATAGTGCTCCATCCACCCTCTCTACCCGTGGTTGCCGTAAGAGCCGGCTAAGGGTTATCAGATCCAGAGGGCGGGCAGCAGCGTCCTCTATAAAAAACCATCGAACTGCGCTCGACAACTCGCCTGCCAAGCTTGACGCGTATTGGCAAAACTCCCCTTTATTGGGGAGGCCTATGTTCAGTAGTGGATTACCAACGGCTGAGATGATGATGATGATTTACTCTACTACGTCCAAGAAACCAACGATAAATTGTGTAACTTATTATTAACAAGTCCAGTCCTCGCTTCGCTTTCATCAACACTCTGTCTATTGATGAACGTACAGGGTTATTCCGTAAACGGGTATATTCCGAAAGCTCGAATTTTTACCTAATAATAACGATATTTACCAATTAGCAACAAAAGCCTTGACGCCTTGTTGATTTTTCTCGCTTCCTCAGTCGTACGAGATTCGCAGTGCTGAATTAAGTGCGTGGCAAAAACTTAATGTAAAAACAAGTTTTTTTCGCGGGTGAGGAATATAGAGGTACACACACGCACCCACAAACGCACACAGTTCCGCATTTATAAAAATACTAGTGTAAGAACAGCGGCTTTGCCCGCTCGCAATTATGAAATATGGGAATTTTATACCAAAATTTTGACACCCTTTTGGAACCCCTTAGAATGTGAATTTTCAAAAATTCTTTCTTAACACAAGTTCAGACAACGAAAACAACTTACATTCCAAGTTTCAAGTCTCTAGCATCAGTGGTTTGGGATCTGCGTTGCATGTCAGTCAGTTAGTCATTTAGGATTTTGTAATATTATATAGTGTAGGATAGCTTCAGTGACATACATTTTAAGTTCCTTATTAAAGGCAAAAAAAAAAAAAAACAATCATCAATCAGGGTGGGATAGGATAAATCATTGGACCTTAGATTTTGACCTCGTATAATAATAATAATAATATGAGACAACTTCCACACACGGTCATCTGGTCCCAAACTAGGCTAGGAGCCTGTACTATGGTAACCAGATGATTGATATACATACTTATATAAGCTTATAACCCCATTCATGAACACAAATGTTTGACCTGGCCGGGGATCGAACCCGGGGCCTGCGGAACAGAAAGCAGAGGTAAATTTTTGAAAGTGGGTTTTGAAAGGAAGGGTATTGACGACTGCAGGATGTAAAACATTAGTGATACTTGAGTGATACCGAGGAAAAAACATATATCATTTAATTTAACCTCATTTAAAGTTTTAATGCGATTTTCCGTATCATTTTGCTTGTTATGCTGAGGAAAAGTTTGTATTCAAAGATTGATATTATGTATGAAAAAAGTAAGAAAAAACGGTTGAAATAATGTACCTAACATTATTTTATATTTGACGAAAAGGGGGATAGAGTACGTTCTCCCAGCGCTTAGTCAACAACTGGCACGTGCAATTTGAAACAACAAAGATAGAAGAAGTATCTAAGACCAAAGTGCGACCGAGACAACTAATTTTACTGACGTACTGTGTATAAGTACTTACGTACTTATACATTTATTAAAAGAAAAGTGGAGATGAGGTACTGGCTTCTCGAAAATGGCAAGCTCAAATTAGGTGCCTTTAGGTCCACGTACGTCAATAAAGTTAATTGTTCTCTCGGTCACACTTCGGTCTTAGGTACGTCTTTCTATCTTTGTTGTTTCAAATTGCGCATGCCAGTTGTGGAGTAAGCGCTGGGAGAACGTACCATATCTCCCCTTTTCTTTAAATCAATGACT
The DNA here is from genome assembly GCA_947063395.1 of Hemistola chrysoprasaria. Taxonomy (NCBI): domain Eukaryota; kingdom Metazoa; phylum Arthropoda; class Insecta; order Lepidoptera; family Geometridae; genus Hemistola; species Hemistola chrysoprasaria. Next base: position 2,771,667 of record OX346725.1, read on the forward strand.
TTGCATGGTAAAAAAGTTGACAAGTATCTAGAAAGATCACGCGATTATTATTCATTTCGTTAGTAGGTATCTGTTTTTTTGCAAAGAGATAATTAGAATTAGTTGGTTAAATGTGGATGAATTAATTAAGTATGGTTAATGATAGCAAACAAGCCATAATACTAAGAACCAGTTTTTAAAACTAGCGTCACTATTTATTATTATTTGAAGTAAAATAAATCACGAGTTGGGTTATTTCCATGGAATGATAATCAACTGGAGATTAAACAAGATGGTTCCAGAAAGTAATTTCACTAGAAACTGTAGGTACCGTATTTTTTTTATTTTTATTTTTTTTAATGTCATAGTGGACAAACAAGCAAACGGTGTGCCTGATGGTGAGCGGTTACCGCCGCCTATGGATACCTGCAACACCAGGAGTATTGCCAGTATGTTGCCGACCTTTCAAGGATTATTCTCCTGTTGAAGAGAGGGCTCTTCAGATACAATAATATACTACAATATAGGGATATTGTAGTTGTTGTTGTATTGTATTTTTTTGTAGTGGTAGGCCTCTTTTGCAGGGGGCCACCTTTGCCAGTTATTCATCCGCCAAGCAGTAATGTACAAACATTACTGTGTTCCGGTATGAAGGGCAATGTTACCAGCGAAATTACTGGGCATGATGAGATTCAACAACTCATATCTCAGGGTGACAGGCGCAGTGCAGTGCTGCGCAGAATTTTGAATTTTAAAACTCTGGGTGTCACTGTGTCTGATATGGGCAATCATGACGCTTACCATCAGGCACCTGATTGCTCGTCTTGTCGCTCACTATCACAAAAAAAAACCTTAATCGTATTGTCTGTTGCCCATTGGGAATATTCGGCTTCGCATCCGGAGCCTGGGTTCGAATCTCATAACATGTATCATGTATGTACCTACCATGTATGTGTCATAATTTATTTATTTAATTTTTATGTGTTATTCTGGACGCTACCGTGCTTCGAAAAGTATATTGTATAAGACTTTTTTTTAATATGAATAAATTCTTATACTAATTTGAATAATAGTAACAAGAATTTTATCTAGTAATAAGTAAGGAAAGGTGACACCTATAAGAGGTAGAGGTAGATAAATTGTTAATAGTGTAGGGTTGATGTTATTTTGTGACGAGCATGCTACGGATTCTGTGAACGTTTAGGTGGTTTTATGGAAAGTATTAATGGCAACGTGTGGTTTAAGGAAGATGCCATAATGAAGTTGCCAATGTGCGAGGGCGCGATGGCAACACAGGGAGGTGGATGCCAGCGCGACAGATGATGGTAGAGTGGTGGGCTTGGAATAAATCATTTAAAATATGCTGAAGTGTTCGAGTATTATTTAATGGAAAAGGCACGGCTACAATAGTTAGGTAAATAGTTACATGATGGGTAGGAACCCATCATATGCAAATCCCATTCGCATTTGACCAGTTTATTTGTCCTTCGCGCACAAACATATTCTCTGTTGTCTCTTTCTAACCCATTGGTTCCTTCGTAACTGTGCTGGGCCGCCGCTGTTCTATTCTCCGCATTACCACATAACACTACGAGTCATCATCATCATCATCTCAGTCGTTGATAATCCACTACTGAACATAGGCCTACCCTATAAAGGGGGGTTTTGCCAATACTCGCTACGCTTGGCATGCGGGTTGTCGAGCGCAGTTTGATGGTTTTTGCAGAGGACGCTGCTGCCCGTCCTCTGGATCTGTTAACCCTTAGCCGGCTCTTTTAAAGCAACCATGGGGAGAGAGGGTTGAGCACTATTGTAAATTGTAAAGCCGGTAACTCCACGTCACCACTACTACGAGACCTACTATTACTGCGAGTATCATCTATTATTTTTAGTAGAATATTTAATAAGTTTTTGGAGCCTAGTTACTAAAAGCAGTAATACTGTAGAGAACAATAGGTTCGCATAAAGGGTGTTAAGGATAAGCACAGAGGCTGTCACGAAGTGAATGAGATGGGGAGATTATCTCACCACTCGCCTTTGTTACCCTGCATGCTCTGTTCACCATATACTACCACTAAATAAATTGATACAGAAGATCGGTCTAACAGGTTTTCTACTATCAAGGGTCACAGTTATTTTGCGCTAATATATTAAACTTTCTGTGGTTTACAATATTAAACCAAACTAGATGACGTCCTTTTAGAAAAGTATTCAGTCGTGAAATGGATTGTTTGTAAGCTCTTAGACGTTAAATTCGTTAGATTAGTTTCCAGCCGTTCTTAATAGTCCTTGCACCTAGCGGAGGGTGTCTTTGAGCTAATTTTTATAAATGATTTCAGAGATCAACAAATATTTGCAATCGCCCTTTAGATTAAAAGGTCAAGAGGCCTTTCCTTTGACCTTTCAATCTATTTGTAATGGATTGCACGGTAGACTTAAAATGGCCTCCGCGTACGCCTATCAAAAGACCGGGCTATAACCGATGTTTTCGAGTGACACAACAATTGTAATTTATACTATGTCTGAGTATCAGACTGCCAAGATTCCTAAAATCGCCCCCGACTGACCTAACGACTGTCCCTTACTTGCTGATAGGGATTGGGACCTACAGCATTTTAAGGTGCTATCTGACGCTATATAAGCGAAAATTCCACATTGGGGTTTAAACCTATATGTATCGAACCGTCGCTTCGCCATCCTTCTCTACATATTTGTTTTGTGATAATACCCAACGACGATATGTAAGACCACACAATTTCGGTGCACTCGGCCGATGCGACACCGTGACAGATACTGTGACGTCACAAGGGTATCGAAACTCGAATAAGCAGCCCCTCTGTCAGTGTGTTTAAAACGGAATTTATAAAACTATAAGAGTATAGATTATCATCAAAGTATATTTATACAGGGTTACTGGTGAAGCTTGGGCAAAACATAATGAGCTCTCGGAAGATAGAAGTCGGAAGATATCTTCCAAGGGTATATAAAGTGTTGGCAGATTCGCGTTAATGGTTATGAACAATGCCGTCAGCTGCCATGTTCGAAAAATGGTCATCACCATCATCATCATCATCATCATCTCAGCCGTAGTGGGGACATAGGCCTCCCCTATAGATTTCTACCGAGCCTCCTTCTTGCATCCTGCGAGTTCCTGCTGCCTTTATTAGATCGCCTTTCCCTTTTGTAGGTGGACGTGCTTCGCTGCGCTTGCTGGTCCAAGAAATGGTGGCCATCGATAGTGACTGTTACCGTTACGTTGCGGTAGAGTAGCCCCCGCCAACTCTACCTCCACGGGGGCAGATGGTAATATACCAAAGTTTTGTGCGAGCTATACCAATTAATTAGCATCCTCTCATATAATGCTTAACTCTACTCATCACATTGAACAACTTTATTACTGAGCCAACTCTGAAAATCACAAAAATAAACAATTCCATGGCTTACCATCAGGCACCATGATCGCCCATTTCAGACGCAGTGCCACCAAGTATTTTAAAATTCAAAATTCTGCGTGGTACTGCACTGCGCCTGTCACCCTGAGATATTAGTTGTTGAAATTCGCCATGCCCAGTAATTTCGTATTTCACTGGCTCTATACTAAGAATTCAAAATGATGAGTTCAATGACCCTTTACGAGGACACAAACAAGTACCAGTAACCCCGTATAAACAAAGGCATGCGGGCCGAACGGTTATTGATAGTGATGGGTAAACAAACACATCGATTCGACATTATGGCCTAACTTGTGGTCCCGCAAGTCGGTGCATCCCGCAAGATGCACATGGTGTTGCCAATGCTATCAACTTTATAAAACTAGCATATAAGGTCACATTACTCAAAATAGGGTTAAATAAATTAATGTAGTTTATAAACCTAGGGTTACTTAGGTTTATTTTATAAATTCATTTAATGTTTTATAATGTTGTATTATTTATGTGAATAATTTTTATTTTTATTATGATTTTAGTGATTGATTTAAAATGAATAATGTAATTGAATTAAATTTGATTTAATTTAATATTGTGCAAACTGATTTGATTCAATTTAACGTCATTTCATGTAATTATATTTTAAATATTTATTTAATTTAATTTTAATTTTATTTAATTATGGGGACTATGGATGTAATGTCTGAGAATAAAACATTTTTATTTATTCATTATTTATATATTTAAAATGAAACGGACTCGGAATCCTAGGAAGCTGGGCACATAATACCTTACACTGTCTATCCTATAGATTTTCGGGTAGATAATGTTATTCGCAATAATATCCCCAAACATAGTGCCTAAAAATATTATTTATGCATCTTTGAAAGTCTTATTATTAGGCCAATCAAATAAAACGAAAATTATAATGTAAGATAAAAGTGGCTCGTTGAACTAAAACCAATACAAGTTAAGAGTTTGCACAATATAGTTTTTTTAAGTGGTTTTTTTCTCTTAGTAGTTCCGGCTTGATAAAATGCAAGTGGGCCTAATAAGTATCATAATATTCTACTTATCTTTATTTTCATAGATCACAGTATAAAACAAAGTAGCGTTCCGCGTGGTCGCAAATTCGACTGCCGGTTCGATCCCCAGGTCGGGCAGGTGTAATTGAATGTTTTCATTAGATTATCTCAAATGACGACTGCTGTTCTCTTGTCCACGGTGATGTCCGAGTTTTTTTCAGACGTGAATTTTGAGGTTTCTATTTAATAATTCTGATTGGAATTGAAATTGATATTTTAATTTAATTTTAATTTCAACATTATTTTAGTGTTTATGTGACGTTTTATGGGTCTAAGTTTCCTGAAATAAACACATTTTATTTTTATTTTATAAAAAAAATCAAAAGTATTAACTGCGTCAGTAATTTCTCGGGTCTGTAAGATCTGACCAAACATAACATAACATACATTCACGCCTTTTTCCCGAAGGGGTAGGCAGAGATGTACCCAGGACTCAGTCCCATAGTAGATACACCCACATTTCGCCAGTATGTTATTGGTCCCATGTAATAGGGGGCGAGCCTATTGCCATCTACCGGGCACAGTTCCAGACTCCAGGCAGTTATTGAGATAATTCCTAATGGAAAAATCCAATATTTAACACTGCCTGACCTGGGAATCGAACCCAGGACCTCTTGATTGGCAGTCGAGCATGCGCCCTCTACGCCACCGAGGCAGTCATCTGACCAAAGCACGAGTTATATAGAGTTAAAACGACCGTGGTTAAAACTAAGAACAATAAGAACAAGTACATAAAAACTTTTCCTTTACTGATCCAGTTTCAAACTTGAATTATATTCCAAGTTTATTGTTATTGGGAACTTTAGAAAGTTTTGATAAACACTTACGCTTACTCGGGCCGAACTGTTAACTTGATAGTTGTAATCTAGGACGGTGGTTAATTCGTTCAAGGTTGTAATGGACTATGAAATGACTGTTTATATTACGGTTGTAAAGGTCCTTGAAGTGGATTCAACTCAAGCTTTCCCAACTAGTGATTTTTTTAGCATTAGATTTCTAATTTAAGATCAACGGGGAGATAACGGGGACGCGGCGTTGCGCCAAATCATCATCATCATCTCAGCCGCAGCACGAAAGATTGAATATACGAAAAATTTCACATAGAAAGCTTGTGGCACCAGGTAACGAATATTCATACATACATACAGTCACGCCTTGTTCCCGTTGGGGTAGGCAGAGACTATTTCTTTCCACTTGCTGACATACAACTTTCGCTTCTTCCACTTTCATCACATTCTTCATGCATGCTCGTCGGTTGTTGGTATTTTTGACCTGGCCTTTCCTTAAGATAACATCAACTTGTTCATGATTGGTACGCCTAGGTCGAATATTCACACTAGCGAAAAATGTCGTATCGAATCTTTTCAGCACCGAAGGTATAATGTTACAACGAATGATTACACCCACTGCTGAACATGGGCCTCCCCCATAGAACACCATAAACACTTCATATGAGTGGATTTTGCCGTAATCACCACGCTTGTTGTGCAGCTTGGTGATCGCAGTAGTTGGAATACTTGGTGCCGTAGAGCGCTGTCGCCCACTCTCCAATATGTCCCTCTGCCAGGTCTCAAGGCTGCAACGGGATGGGAAAGGGGTGGCCCTATTATATAGCCGGGAACCACATGGCCTTTCTATAGGTATCTATGGCTACAGTAATGTGAATATTATGATGTGCAGGTTTCAAAGACCAATAAAATTCTAAATAACATTTGGCAAAGATCAATTTGGATCATTTATTACCACAATGATGTGATATGACGTAGTATCAGCTGATGTCTACACGCATATTATCAGCATAATATGAATACAAAGCGAATCAGATAATCTTAATCACAACAACAATTAGTAATGAATTGCGTGACCGATGCTGTTACCATGATATCACGATAATGGTGTCCTATTGATTCGCATAATTTCTTTTGTCATAAAATTTTTCCGCATACATCATTTGTCATAACCTCCTCTAGTCATAATATTGGAAATACATATTTTTTTGTAGTAATACTGATAAATTGTCCTAAAATTTAATTGCTATAATATTTTTGTGTATAATAGTTTTTATTCCTATTGTTAGTTGTCATAATGGTTGTTATGTATAATTTTATAGTTAATAATGGTGTATGTCCTAATTTCCATTGTTCATAATTGTTATTGTATATAATCTGTAGTGTACGTATTTTTGCAAGTGAGGAATATTGTAGTGTTGTATTGCATTTATGGGTAGGAGTAGGATCTCGCCGTAACTCACATACCCAATAATATTTTTTTTATTTACTCGATTTTTTTCATATGTAAATCCACTGATATTTAATTTGTGGCTCCTCTTTCTGTTGTAAATATTTTGCACTCATTTTCCATTGTAATTATAATTTCAAAATTAGTTTAAGCACTTTGTTCCAAATATTAACACTAAAATTTGACTTAGTGTTATTTTTATAATAATAATGAAACTACCTTCTTTTTTATTCATAATCAGTAATAGCGCCTTACTATAATATTTTTTTATAGCAATGTGATATATCAACAGTTTGCTACATAGAAAAGATGTTTAACTACGTTAATGAGTTAAGAACATTCATAATTCTATTCGTTAGGTTAGGTTAGGTTTAATTTATATTATGACAAGTTAACATTCGAACAATATATGATTATGGCACATAATTTTAGTTAGGACATGTTAGGATTATGGCATAAAATAATATGGTTATCAATGGTTAGGACATATAATGTTATAAGTTTCAAATGTTAGGACAATTAAAATTATAACAAGTTATAATAGGAGTATTGACGTTATGACTGGTGATCATTAGCTATTACATATATTATGGCTTTTATGAGTTGTAAAATTATGGCTAAAAATAGTATGCGAATGAATAGGGAACCCACGATAATACTATTGTATATATTACACCTAATTATAACATCAGACCGAAAACGACGTCGCGGCAGGCCCAGAATGCGATCGAGAGACGAGCTGGACATCTACTTGAAGGATAGCCCCAAATAGCTGTCCAGAGAAAGGAATGGAAAAAAAGAACCTTTGCCCTGCTGTGGGACAGTACAGGCTGAATAATAATAATAATTAACACCAAAAATAAGAATATGTAGTCGGATAATACCACAACTGACTGCCTCGGTGGCGTAGAGGGCGCATGCTCCACTGCCAATCAAGAGGTTCCGGGTTCGATCCCCAGGTCAGGCAAGTGTTTAATATTGGATTTTTCCATTAGGAATTATCTCAATAACCGCCTGGAGTCTGGAACTGTGCCCGGTAGATGGCAATAGGCTCGCCCTCTATTACATGGGACCAATAACATACTGGCGAAATGTGGGTGTATCTACTATGGGACTGAGTCCTGGGTACACCTCTGCCTACCCCTTCGGGAAAAAGGCGTGAATGTATGTTATGTTATGTTTAATACCACAAACAACTCTACCTAATGTGGCTATGTAGAAGTTTCCAGACATCATTGTCCTCTATGTACTGATTGACTTTATTATAAGCCTTCTTTAATAAAGTATATTTTACCCTCTGAATTTTACCCTTTGAATTTATCCTCTGAGAGCCTAGTTATCTCTTTTGGGAATGTCTTCTTATTTGTTTTAGATAATCTAAAGCTAGGTACAACTATTTTGTCTTTATTCCTGGTATTAAAATTATGGAGGTCACTATTTAATTTGAATTTATGTAAATTTATACGCACATACATGATGTTCTCATAGATGTATACGAGTAAGTGTATAAGTTTGTTGTTTGTCTTGGTAAAAATAAAGTGTTATTCTTTACCAAAATCTCATAATTGACAGTTAATCAGTTAATAAAAGTGTCATTGGTTATTACCAACTCACCCACTTTATAAAGTTGAGCAGTGGGAAGGTACCGTTTAAAATATCTGCCTTTTGATAACCAAAATAAATCGAATCAAATTCTTACTTAATTATACAGAATAATACAATGAAAACCACAACAATCCGTTCTCCAAATCATTACTAGTTTTCTTACCGCCTCATGTTTAACAAACAGCTGATGAAGAGAATAAAAAATAATGAGGAAACTCGTAATGAAGCCGGATTGTCTTCGCAGTGGCTTGGGGCTAAGGATTATAGTCTTATCACACAATCGTTGCTTGTTACTTCGCCTTGTTAGGATTGACACAGTGACGGCAGTGGGAAAACTTATCTTATTACCATTACTTAAGAGGCTGGCGATAACTGCCGAATACAAAAAAAATTAAAAAAAAAAAAAAAAAAAAATTGTCTATCAGAGCATATTTCCAAAACAAAATGATGTTATTAGGAACCAGACGCTAGTTCGTATCTAATATTATGTTAGTCATTAGTCTAAAATACGTATATTTTGGGGATAAATTTAAAACTACCTATATTTTGTTAAAATACCTCTATATTTTGCATGTTTATTATATTTTAGCCTAACTTACTTGCGTATATTTTAGATATTATAGTTATTAACCTAGATCACTAGTGTCTCATTCAAACTATCATCATTGTATGTTGAAAACATGCTCTGATTGTAAATAATTTAGGTATTACGTTTGAATGGCGAATTAGTCAGTCGCAGGCCTCTTAAGAATCAGGTATGTGAAATGACAAAGCATTAAAGGTTGCTTCACACATAAATACGGGTGAGGGTCGTCAAGTTGCGTTCCTTGTATGTATTTGTATGAAAGACACAACAAGGTCAACAAGAACAAGGTCAGGCGCATTTCCTTGTATTGAACTCACTCGACCCGTCCCGCGCCCGACCCGCGCCTGCATATGTGGGTGGGTGAGGAAGTACGAACCAATTCTGAATTAAAAAAAAGTTGAAATGTCACTCAAAATCTTAGATTAGCTGTCATGTCAATAGTTACCACGTTTTTTCTTTTCTCATTGTTATGTTGCAACGCCGCCTTTTTTTCGTTTATAGATAGTAAAGTTTTCAAGTACGAATGGAAAAATTGTAAAAGCTGTGTTTTATTGTATAACCACCTAGTTTATTATACAGTGGGGTAATTTTTTTTAATGCATTGGAAATACAAAGTAAGTGAGTGTCGACGGAAAATGAAGTTGATGTTTTTAAGGTATAGTGACAAAATAGATAAGCGTAGAAGACAGATTATAGTAAAGTAGTGAAGTGTAGAGCTTATACATATTATAATAGTTAAGTAATTACTTATTTCATCATCATCATCATCAACCGGATGGACGTCCACTGCTGAATATGGGTCTCCCCCATAAAACGCCAAAACCAATTATATGGGGGGATTTTTGGTAATCACCCCGCTTTTTGTGCGGCTTAGTGATCGCATGGTAGGTGGAATTTTTGGCGCCGAAGAGCGCTGCTATCCACTCTTCGAATATAATCCTCTGCTGGGTCTCACGGTTTAGTTATTTATTGAGTTATAAATTATATAACCAACTAGTTATATTACCTGGATGGGGTACATAGCAAAATGTCATTATCATCATAACGTCTGAATATTAAAAAGTCATTGTTACTAAATAGACATGAACGCACATTGACCTAGTAGCAAAACGTCTCGATTTTTAAAGGTTCAGAATTTTTGATCGTAGCATGCTGATCGCTGAATCGTGACATTACTCTAGGAAGTTAAAGTTCATCGAAAATTAACATTAAAATGGAATTTCTGAGTTTCTTGCACTGTGGCATGTTAATGAGCAATTTTTATTTTATAGTGCACAACAAACCAAGATTTTTACGATAACTCGTTTTGAGATAAACGTCAAATTATTTGAAAACGAAAGAGAGTTGCTATTTTCTAAGATAGTTTCTTAATAATAGTACCTATATGTTATGTATAAAATGCCGACAGCGAAGATTTTACTACAAAATAAAAGTGGAATATATTTAAGATGCTTTCAAAATGCCGCTTGAAAGAAGCTTAAATAGAGTTTTTATAATAGAGTTTCATAAAATAGGTGTAGAGTCTCGACTGTTTAGAGACTCTGCGTACATTGTTTTATTTGTTAAATTATAATTAGAGTTAATAGTTAATTGTTTTAGTTGTTGAGTACGGGTGCGCGACGCCGGGACGCTTAGTTTAAAAATAAAAGAGCAGTGTGCTCTGAACGACGCCTTTATTGGTATCTACTATTGGTTTTAACAAACTTATGGCTAAAGAAATCTGTAGAGTTATGTTAACGTGGGAACTCAAGTGCTCTGTATGGTGAGCCCATACAATAGGTTATAGTAATAAACCTTTGTATTTTTTCCAAAGCTATTTCATTATAATACGTACCAACCTCCACACATTTGCTAATCGAAAATGAAAAGGCGCAGCACTGCCTATAGATTGAGACAATAATAATATTAATATAATTTAAAAGTTCAATCGCAGTTTCTTCTTCTTCTGTGTTTTTTTTCTTAGTATAAGTTTAATTTTGTTTTCAATAATAATATTATTCTTTTTTGCGTGGTTTTTAATTAATGTTACTTATTAAAAATATCATGCATCTATCAAAGAAGAGCAGTTACAGGATCTTACCGATCTTATCTAATAATCTTAACCTAAGGGTGTTGAAAAACGTCGCATGAAAAAGGTGTGCTCTGAAAATTCCGCTAATTGGTATCTCTTATTCATGCTCGCCTTTGGCGCGCGCGAGCAATTCCATAATGTAGTGTGTAAAATTTTTATGAGATTTTTTTTTATTTTTTTGTGTTTCGGTAGCGCATGGCGTAGTGGTCGCAAACTCGACTGCCGATCATGAGGTCCCGAGTTCGATCCAAAGGTCAGACAAAGCGTTATAGGATTTTTTGTTATTCGACGGCTCAACACCGTTCTCACCCTTTGCCGTTTACACCCGGTCCGTTCTCACCCTATTCGAATGAAGTTTATTCGCTTTTGTGTTGATTTACCTGAAGTACCGGCGAAAACTAATACACCTCTGTCTACTCCTACCGGAAAAAGGCGTAATTGTTTGTTATGTTATGGAATTATTCAACAAAAATAGCAAATTCTTAGATATACTATGTATGACGAATTAAAGCCACCTTGTCAATACGTGACATATGATAACAATACCCATCTCCATAACATACGGAGGCAACAATAGGCACATTATCATATTGCTGACCGTGTGCTGCGTCTGATAACCGCTGCCCTTAATTTACTGCTTTGTGTTGATTGGAGCTAGGTAGGTATAACCTTCATGTCATTACGGCGCTTGAGATAGGGATAGTTGTAATAACTGAATGTAAAGGCTCTGCCGGTGTCCCAGTCCTCCTCCACACAGACGATGCGGGAGTGTAGCTGGGTCGTTTTAGTGGGTTTACCGGTCATAACCCTTCCATCTCCCGATGGGAGGGTATGCGTAGTGCATTTTTTCCCAGCGTTAACAAAAAAAGGGATAGTTGTAACAGGAAAGGGGCCTCTTAGCAGTTTGACACAATCCTATGGAAAAATCACCAAATCGATGTTTTGTATGGCGATCTGTGTATGGCGATCTACCGGGCACAATTCCACTCCAGGCTGTCATTGAGATTATTATTCCTAATGGAAGCAATAACAACACTTTATCTTACCTGGGGATCGAACCCGTGTCCTCATGATTGATAGAAGAGCTTGTGACCACTACGCCACCGAGGCACGCAATTTTAAACTATTATTATTATGATAATAACTCACATTATCAATTATAATACTAGAATCATCATAATCGCTATTAATCGATACATGAATTAATTCAAGCCGTATTAGTTAGCACAAACGATTATTACTTAATCGAAGACATAAATGAATATCATCGGGCAGAGTGCCAGAGTGCCGGCACTTAAGCCAAGCTACGAGGCGTTTTAGTGAGCCTGTTACTATGGTTAATATCTTAGTGCCAAAGGTCCGAGCGTAAGTGATTTTGAGAGTGAATTTGGTGTTTTCAGGGTAAAGTGTAATAATAAAGAACATTGGTCATCATAAAGTTTTATGAACGATTACTCAATTAGCCGTGTAGCTTCTATGCCTCATTGGGAATATAACGCTTTGAAACCGGATCCTGGTTCGAATGTCATAACATGTACTAATATATCTAACTAATTGACTACAGACCGACTCGATAAGAAGAAGATAAGAATACATCATTTTTAATTTTACTTATATTTTTAGACCTAGGACATTTTAGGGACCTAGGACATATATAGAGTTCTCATTCAGCAGGTAAAATCGTGGTGGCGTAGCTATTCAAGTATAAACAGGGTGATCCATTGGCGAGTAAAACCGTTGGAACGTCAACGAGCCGGCGAGCCGTTAATGGGGCACCTACAAGACCGCGGTTTTTAAGGTGCTGCATTAACAGTTCATACCTTTGGCTCGTCGGCTCGTTGACGAACCAAAGGTTTATCTCGCCAATGGATCACCCCCTTTAAAAGATGCTATTTGTTTATGTGTGCATTAAGCACCAAGAGCTGTGAAGCTCGTTTAAGTCAAAGTATGCAACAGTATGGAATCTATGAATCTCTATTTTTATAGGCCATGGACCTAGAGAGCTGAAATATTGCACATAAGATTTAATTATGATTTAGATAAATAATAAATAAATAAATAAATAAAACTTTATTGAATAAGGCATTTACAGAAATTATTAGATAATTTTAGAGCACCTGTACCCTAAACTAGGCTCAAAGACCCGTATTATAGGGTGCAGGACTCCTTCCCCGGAGTTTAAGAGCAAGCCTTAAGATAAGGAATAAGAAAGGAATTCGTGAATTCACACTGGAACGCAATCGCGGGAATCACTTACCTATGCTAACCTAATTTGAAAAGCTTTTGTGTAAATTAATTTCAGTTTGACTAAGTAAAATAACATAAATTCACGCCTTTTTCCCGAAGGGGTAGGCAGAGGTGTACCCAGGACTCAGTCCCATAGTAGATACACCCACATTTCGCCAGTATGTTATTTGGTCCCATGTAATAGGGGGCGAGCCTATTGCCATCTACCGGGCACATTTCCAGACTCCAGGCAGTTATTGAGATAATTCCTAATGGAAAAATCCAATATTAACACTATGCCTGACCTGGGGATGGAACCCGGGACCTCTTGATTGGCAGTCGAGCATGCGCCCAATATGCCACCGAGTCTAAGGAGTTTGACTAAGTACATTCAATATATTCATTATGTTCCCGTTGGGATAGGCGGAACAGATCATACCTTATATTTCTGGGCTTTAAAATTGATAGTCGTTTGACGTGGGAAGACCACATTCAAAAATTGTGTGGTAAGCTGGGAAGCGCTTGCTTCGCTCTAAAACGAGTGTCCCGGGTGGTACCGGCAGAGGTCGCACGCGAGTGTTACTTCGCTACGGTGCACTCGCTACTTCAGTACGGCGCGGACCTGTGGGGGCGCGCTGCCGAGTGGGAGCGCGCCTTCCGAATGCAGAAACGCGCCGTCAGAGCCCTGGTGCGAGTGTCCCAAAGGACATCCGCCAGACCGTTTTATAAAGAGCTTAAGATCCTAACACTGCCTGCCATTGTAATTCTCCAGGTGGCGGTGTACGTAAGAACCAACCTAGAACTGTACAAGAAAAACAGTGACAGACACTCATATAATACCCGCAATGCGAACAAGCTTGACATAATACCACGATCCCTCACTAAGACCGGCAAACTGACTCATATAATGGGCCCAGCGGTATATAATAGGTTGCCCGACGCCATCACTAACGCCCCCAGTATATCTTGCTTCAAACATAGTTTGAAGCAATGGTTGCTCGAGCGAACTTTCTATAGTTTTAATGAATTTATAGAATATAGGGTGTGACTGTATTTTCATACATTGAGCAATAGTTAATTACTATCATTTTTATTTTTAAGTATAATAATGATATTACTTTTTTTTTTTTTTATTAATGAATAATTTTTTTTTATAAATTACCTATAACAATTTGACGTGTAATTAGTTTTTATCAATAAATGAGTTTGGTTTGAGTTTATAAAATATAGCTTGATGCGTGACAGCTGAACAAAATTAAATTATTTGGCTATATATGCGTAAATTAAGTCACTAATCATTTGAATTATAAATTATCCGATACGATATCAATTATGTACCTAATTTAAGAAAGTATGACCAGAGATATGAAGCTACAAGTAGCTGGGGCGTCCGTCTTGACGGGAAAATTCTATGGGCTAGACAGAGAGAACAGATAGGGAGATACGCGATAGAAAGAGAGACAGCTTGTAGATTAATATAACGATAACTAATTTGGCGCTGTACGACCCGAATTACACTTTATTGCGTCGGCGCTAGAATCGCTATTTATTTAAATGATTTTGAGGAGTGTCCCTTCTGTGCCTTTAATATTCTATGGTATGAACAAACATTTATTTTAGTTCAGCTATCAAGCTACGAGTATATTGTATATGGAATAGTTTTTCTATTTTTTAAATGACTTCAAATAAGAAGAAGGTTTACAATTTGACCGTATGTTATCGTTGATGTTGGTTCATATATGTTTATAACGTGATCACTCCGTCAACTATGAACGAATTTTGAAGATATTTTTTTGTTTGATAGGTAGTTTAGAGGTTGTCACATACATATATTTTATCGAAAATGATTTAGCATTTATTTAAACTTTGACAAAAACGCCTTTTTAGTTTAAATTTGTACGTACGAGTACTTATACAATATAAGTACAGTATAGAAATTAGTTTTTGTTTTTTCTACAAAAAATATTTATTTTTAATCCATACTGTTACTACACACCAATCTTTAAGACCTGAATAGTAGGAATACCTGAAGTCTACCTAGATAGGCATATTCAATGGGCGAGCTCGGAATTGAATAGCTATTGTGCGACGATCTCACTGCATCTCTACGGTTTACGTACATCGTCTAATACGATGCGTATTAATATGGAACACGTAGGAATATATAAGACAGGAGAACTTGCTAAGGCCTGCGGTTTCAACCGCTGCAAATCTTTACATTTAGCAAGTTTTGTTTTTCTTTTAGATGTGCACCGGAGAACACTTGCTAAAGTCATTCTTACTAAGCTGCTCAAGCTCGCGGCGGCGTCGCGTGGTAGGCCGCCCTTCCTCCCTTTAATGTGGTTGAGGAGGAACGTGCGTCAACTAGTGAATGGGTGCTGGGAGCAGGGGCAGGTCTGTATCAGGTGTTACTCTGCTTCTATGGACCTCGATTATCTTATCCTACTTACTAATAATACTGTAAATGCGAAAGTTTGTGAGGTTGGATGGACGGATGGATGTTTGTTCCATACCGAGTTGGACTGCATGTCCTAAATAGCCGTACGATTCCAAAAGTTGCCTTGTTGCTTGTAAGTTGTTGATTGAAATCAAAACAGGGAAAAAATTACCCAATTGATTGAAATTTTGTCAATAGATTTAATAATAATAATAATAATAATAATATGGGACAACTTCCACACACGGTCATCTGGTCCCAAACTAGGCTAGAAGCCTGTACTATGGTAACCAGAGGACTGATATACATACTTATATAAGCTTATAATACCCAGACACAGATCAAACAGACATGTTCATGCATACAAATGTTTGACCTGGCCGGGGATCGAACCCGGGCCCCGCGGCACAGAAAGCAGAGCTACTACCGTCTGAGTTAACGAGGCTGTCGATTTGATCGTTTTGGTAAGTTTTTTAAAGGATTGTCTCATTCCTCGGTTGTAATATTATTCGTATGTTCATCATTTAAGAACAAAGGAAATCGGCACTTATGAAGTTTGCCTATTATTGCACCTATTATTTTAACGTACTTCTTACTAAATAGAATACTAGAAGCTGCAATCGAAGCCTAATTTCCCAGAGAAAAAAAAAAACAAAAAACGTTATATACCGAGTATACTTGCGATCGATGCCGGTTCAGTGCAAGAATTCTGTCCAATAAAGCAAATTGCGCGTAAAATGAACCATCTAGTGAGATATGGCCCATTCCAGTAACGAATGGAACGTTTGTAATTATTATGAATATTTTTATTGAGATTGGTGATCGAAAAATTCAAATTGTATTCGATACGATTTCGATTGGCAAAACGATTTAATAGATAATAATTATGTCTTTATTGATATCCAGTAGAATAGCATTTTTGTTACGATTATGTAACATTTTTATAAAAATCGGTAATTAAGTAAGCCAACAAGAAATATTGCTTTGTAAAAATATCTCAAATTTTACATTTATTAATAAAAAACATAATAATAAAATAAACCAATTCAACTAATAAATATTACATTATACTGATTTACATACATTAATATAAGGTAAAACAATTCAACTAATAACTTAACATAAATTATAAATAAAAAATATCATTTAGGTCGCCTCCTGCAGGTAAGGTGCCCAAAAAACTAGCTACATTACCTCTCTGTATGGCCAAACTTATACGTTGGCCAAGGTAGTAACCAGCATTTTGGTCACCTGAGGTGTCAACTAGGGCCTCGATAACACCCTGAAAAAGGTTTTAGTTTCTGAACCCCATGGCCCCATTATCTCTACCGCAAACGGAACAAATATGCATCCCTCGCTGAGAGACGTATATTTCCTACGCTTGAGGGATTCCGCGTCATCTGCTGCTGCGCCAGCGGCCCTGGTGGATCTCTGCAAGTGAGAGGACGCTAAGGTGTCGACGCAAGTAGCATCCCATACCAGCGACCTCCCACGACTCCATGGAATTAATGACATTCCATCAGGACGCCTACCATCATCACGTGCGATACCGTTCGGCTCCAATAGGGCCGGCACGTTAAAAATATCTTAGTAAAAATGATTTGGCTTTATAATAATTGAATAAACAAAAAATGTCTTTATAGTTGTCTACTCGTAGCGACCTAAGGATCTTTTTTAGACCTCAGGGAAGATTGAAAAGACTAGCGCCCACGACACAGAGTATACTAGTGTGGAGGCTAAGGACTCCATTATAGTCTGGGGATTGGTCTGCATGTGCATTATTCTTAATTAATTAACTGTCACCTTTAAAATATAAATTAATATTACATGTAAAATTTTGTTTAATTTTAATATTATATCAAGTATATAGCAGAATAGAATATAATAGAAAACTCTATATTGGTATCACTAATTAGTGCAGAAAACAATTAATTTACTTATATGCTATAATGTAACAATATTATATACTTATCTTTTTTGGTAATAAATAAACATAAACATACATTCACGCCTTTTTCCCGAAGGGGTGGATTAATATTATTATTATTAGAATTTAATGAATTCTTGAAATCACGTCATATAGGCTTGTACATAAAATTCAATATAAGAAATCTTAAATAGAGAATGTTAAAGTTTAGGGGATAATATGCAAAATAAATACACTTCTGCCGTTTAAATAAATTACATTTATTTATTGTCTTAAATATTGGACAGGCTTCCTCAATTGCGTAGTGCTATTGCTAATCATGAGATCCCGAGTTCAATCCCCAGGTCATACAAATTGTGTTATTAGCTTTTTCCATGAAGGATTTTCTCCGTAATAGCGTGGAGTTTGGAATTGTGCCTGGTGGCGAATCTTATGACAATAAAATTCCCCACCCTAATATATGGAACCACAACATAACTGGCGCAGTGTGGGTGTACCTACTATGGGACCTGGGAACACCTCTGCCTACCCCTTCGGGAAAAAGGCGTTTAGTGGAATTTGTGATTTTTTTAAATGAATGTTGGCCTTAGATGGCTTCTACAGCTTTACCGGGCAGTACTGAGCGCAGGAGACGCTCGACACAAAATTTAAGTGCGACCAGCACAAGGACACCTAGACGATACGAACCTCGGCTAGAGCTGTCGCCAAAATACGTGGGGTAAAGAAATGACAAAATATATACATAAAATGATCGCAAATAACCACAGCATGAACCGATACCTCGTTTAATACCGCGATATAATCTCCAACCCTATAGAAATTTATTCGGAATCTAACAACGATTCTAGTTACGATATGGGGAATGAATTTATCGAAAATGTTATGCGGTAGTTTGGGTGTTTTCATTGCTTGCGTAAACACAACATTTGGTGATACATTATTTAGATATCCGGGTCATATTTTAATGGTAATTGGACCATAAACAGTTACGTTGTGTAATCAGTTTCATAAAACAGAGTAGAATGAATAATAATACTCTATAATGAGACAAAAATAAAATAATATACATATGCAACTTAAATGTGTGATCCCGTTCTTTTCTGCCGCATATGTGCACACTGTGGAATGATCTTCTGTTGCGGTCTTCCCGTTGAGCTACAACATGGGGCTCTTCAAAAGGAGAGTGAATAGAGTCTTGAAGGGTCCGCAACACAATGGAAATACCCAGGGGTGTTGCAGGCATCCAAAGGCGGCGGTAACCGCTCACCGTCAGGCGACTCGTCTTCTGCTTGTTTGCCACCTATCGCATAAAAATAAGTTATTCTTATTGGTCAACAATGGGCGGCCTTATCCTTTTTAGCGATCTTTACTAATAATGCCTTTGGGAGAGGCATGATAGGTGTTCCATGGTGTTGATGTGTACTAGACGTTGCAAGTATTAATGTCTTTATGTTGTATTTCATACTAGAAGTAATAAAAGAATAATACTAGCTTTCAACACACAAGAACTGTTTTGATACAATATTATATACTACCTGTGCACCGCATTTATAGTCAATGTAAATATCTTAACCGTTATTCCATCTTTATGATATGAAAAAGCCCCATCGGTTCAGCAATTTTGGCGTTACAACCTTGTTACAACATACACAGACACACACTCACAAACTTTCGCTATGTCATGTAAGTGGGTTGTTCTTATATTATAATATGAATTTATTCTTAGAATTTAAGTTCTATAAAGTCTACAAGTGAGTAGCAAATATTTGAAATCCGTTAATTAAAATCATGGGCGAGTGGTCCGTGCGACGCCAATCATTGTCGAAATAGCAGAAAAATGTCGACAGCTCGGTACAAACGCAACCTTCGCTAACGAACCTCTTTGTTACACCTGCTATAACGTGGAGGCAAGAAACCTAGGGCTCATGTCAGGATAGTGCTGTTAACTTAGCTGTAGACAAGCAGTTCTACGTTCTGTTGTTCCAGGGTCTAAGCTATCTACATGCAAAATTTCAGCTCAATTGGTTCAGCACTTAGGTTAGCGTGAAAACGGAACAAACATACACACATAAAACAGCTGTTTTTGTGCCATCTAGATGGCCAGCTAAAATCGGCCAAAATAGGTTCAGCAGTTTTGGCGTGAAAGAGTAACAAACATCCATCCATCCTTACAAACTTTTGCAGTTATAATATTAGTAGAAAGTAGGATTAAGTAGGAAGTAGGATATAGAAGGAAGTAGGATAAGTGTGATAGAATATTATAGGATAGTAAATATTCATTTATTAGTAAATCGCATATCAGAAATTTTCTAGCTCCGTTTTAAAACCTAAACTTGAAAACGGACCATTATTTTAGGCTTTGCTGACCATCCTCGTTATCCGACGACTCAAAATTTCAAGGAATTCTAACTTAATAGATGGGCACTGACTTGCTGCCAATTAAAATGGCTATGGTTATGAGGTGCCCAACGATAAAACCCATGTAGGCATCATTCAACGTTACTCATTCACCAAATCAAGTGCGTGATGATAAGCATCATGATTGCCCATATTAGACACATTGCCACCCAGTGTTTTAATCTTGCGCGGCACTGCACTGCGCCTGTCACCCTGAGATGTTAGTTGTTGAAACTCGTCATGCCCAGTAATTTTTCTGGTAACATTGCCCTTCAGACTGGAACACAGGTGTGGTACTTCCCCAGGCGGCCCCTTGCAAAAGAGGCCTACCACTACAAAGAAATTCCATCCAGTCTGGTTGTAAGCTGGGCAGCTGGATGCGGGCGCATCCAGCGTGTTCCTACCGTCCTTATCAGATCGTCTGGCCACCTTGTGGATGGAGGTCCTACGCTACGCTTGCCGGTTCGTTCCATTCGGGAACTTTACAGCCCCATGGGCCATCAGTTCTACGTGCTATGTGCCCTGCCCATTGCCACTTCAACTTGCTAATCCGCTGGCTTGCCTGTACAGGCAAAGTGTAAAGATTTTTGTTTTTTTTTGTAAACTCGTACATGTACATGGTAATAGACACACTACATACCCACACTTCGCCATTATTTTTCTAGGGCGAGTCTATTGCCATTAACTAGGCACAAATTTCAGACTACAGGGAGTACATTGAGAAATTTCTTAATATGTAAATCCAATAACACTTTTTGCCTGAGCTGGGGATCAAACCCGGGACCTCATGGTTGGCAGCGCTTGTGTACCACTACGCCACCGTAAGTAACTTACTTTTGCATCAACATCATAATTAGCATGGACTTCTTACAAACTACAGACTGCCTCGGTGGCGTAGAGGGCGCATGCTCGACTGCCATGCCAAATCAAGAGATCCCGGGTTTGATCCCCAGGTCAGGAAGTGTTAAATATTGGATTTTTCCATTAGGAATTATCTCATTAACTGCCTGGAGTCTGGCACTGTGCCCGGTAGATGGCAATAGGCTCGCCCCCTATTACATGGGACCAATAACATACTGGCGAAATGTGGGTGTATCTACTATGGGACTGAGTCCTGGGTACACCTCTGCCTACCCCTTCGGGAAAAAGGCGTGATTGTATGTTTTATGTTTTTTTTCTTACAAACTATCGGTCACGAATGAATAGGCAAAATCCACATTACTCGATAGTCTGTTGAAGGATAATTATGTCAAACATTCACGCTTTGCCCACTCTCTGTAAGTTACAAGAGGAAATAGCATTTTGCAATCACGAACGCAGAACAAAGATCCACCAAAGCAGAGCTTGCGTGAGTTCACTAAACTGAGCTTCCCTCTTTACTACATAGATGGCGCCACGTGTATGTTTGTAATATTATTCATGGTCTTGATTACATAGTCACCTAATTATATAAACTATGATGGAATAATATTATTTTACCATTTAAATATTGTAAGAAAATTATGTTTTAAGGTGTTTTAGAAAGATAGCATTCCAGTCAGTCCGCTACGAACTCTCGTAGCGTTGCTACGACTCTACGGTCGGTCTACGTCAGAGCTACGAAAGCAATTTGACGACCGGCAAACGGAAAAAAACAATAAAACAACGCATTTTTAAAACAAATAAACAACGTGTTTAGCAAAAGTTGCGTAAGAAATCGTGATTTTACTATAAAGTGGAAAGTAAACAGTGAAAAGTGTAGCAGCATTACTAATGCAGATTTAGACGAATTCACTCCAAGAAAAATATTGATGGTTTCGACAAGTAAGCAATTTCAATATCATTATTTTTATGTCTATTTATTTGTGAAAGATTTTTATTCATAAGTTTTTGTTCTAATTGGCAGCATTAATGCATTATCAAAGTTAATTGCAGGTTTAATGACCTACGTCTATAAATTTATGACTAATTTGTAACTAATAACATCATAGATTAATTAATAAATATGAGCGTCCGTGGGCCAGCGAAAATACGGTAGGCTTCAAATCTGGATTGCCTTGGTGACGTAGTGGCTGCAAGTTCGACTGCCGAGTATGAGGTTCCGGGTTCGATCCCCTTTTTCCCGAAGGTGAAAGTAAAGGTGTACTCGGAACTCAGTCCAATAGTAGGTTCACCCACATTTCGCCAGTATGTTATTGGTCCCATGTAATAGGGGACGAGCCTGCCATCTACAGGACACAGTTCCAGACTCCAGGCTGTCATAGAAATAATTCCGAATGGAAAATCCAATTACACTTTGCCTGACCTGGGGATCGAACCCGGGACCTCTTGATCAGTAGTCGAGCTTTGCGACCGCTACGCCACCGAGGCAGTCTTTTCTTATATATCTACCTCTACCTTATAACACAGAACAGATAATAATACTACGTATAGAATGGATACTGTCATCCGCCCACCAATCGGGCCTTCCTCACCCCGCGAGCGAAATTGAGCTCGCCACGAGCCCCGCTTCTATAGGAAATCACCTCACGCACACTCATGCTTTTACAAAACTTTTACAAAACTCCATGTGTGCAATGTCTGTGTAGTAGGAAGTTATAGTCCGGGGTTTGCTTATAATAGAATTACATGATTATTCTTTATAAGATCTTTATACTAGTAAATATTAATATAGGCTTGGGTGGTAATTGGCATGTTACAAACTGGCCCACGTGCCTATATACCGCTTTTGAATGTATTAAGTGGTGGAAGATTGGCACGTTTAGTATTAAAATTTCACGTCGATGCTACCTACTTACAGAATAGGGAGTTCGTATATGGCACGACTTGCTTCCAACTTTTTTTTATGTTAGTACGAGCAAATCAGGTGACTAATGGTAAGGCATCATGATTATTGCCCATATCAGACATAGTGCCACCCAGTGTTTTAAAATTCAAAATTCAGCGCGGCACTGCACTGCGCCTGTCACCCTGAGATATTAGTTGTTGAAACTTGACGCTGGTAACATTGCCCTTCAGACCGAAACACAGTAATGATTGCACATTAATGCTTGGCGGATAAATAACTGGCAAAGGTGTGGTACTCTCCAGGCGGCCTCCTGTAAAAGAGGCCTACCACAACTGTGTTTGTAATTCCTTAATATTATGAAGAAAAACTTTATGCAAACAGCTTTCTAGATCCAGAGGTTAGGGCTGTCAAAAACGTTTAGCTGAAATAAATATTTGCTGGAAAGAACGGTTATGCACAGCTTCCAAAACGAATCTGATCCGAATCCGTTCTGCAGAACACTGACCGAATTAAGACATTGATTGCTTTATACTACCTCCGATATGAATCCACGCATGCATGCATGTGGTTCCAACGGAAAACCAGCGCTGGCTGTTCACAGCCAGCACCATGATGAGTTAGAGCCGTCTTGGGACATACTTAACTTTGTTTCTATTAAGTACGTCATAATCGCGGCAGGCCCAGGTAGAGATGGCTGTCCGGAATGGTGCTCAATAGCATTAGACAGACACACATGGCATGATGGAAGGGAGGCCTTTGCCCAGCAGTGGGACAACAATGGCTGATAATAATAATAATAATAATAAGTACGTCATAATGTCGTACTCTTGAACTATTTTGTATGAACTGTGTCTAAATAAATGATTTTTCTTTCTTTCTTTCACATGTGTGATCACGGACTTAGATTGGACTCGATCCGGACGCAGTGCGCGAGTGTTCATACAAATTAAACTATGGCTGCTTCGGTCCGTCAATATCGTCTCCAAAATGCAGATTCACGGATGACGGAGAGAAATCGGTTGACGGAAATCGTATCTAGTGCGTTAACTACGGTAGTTAAAATAGTTCTACGATAACTTCGAACCGTTTTGCACGGATTCGGATCGGATTCGTATCGGATATAGTACGTATCTGCTCTAAGTAGTTCGTGACCAAATCTTAATAAAAATAAAATTTGGCTCGAAACATGCCAACTTTTTCAAGGGTTCAAATAAGGATTTTTTCTGGAGAACCTCTTTAGATGTAATTACTCTATTGGAACCGATGAAAGGCTGGCCTTTTTATACCCTCAAGTTTCCGGCTTCGAATGGGTCAGGTACGTATGGGCCCAGCTTTGTCCCTACAGGTAGAAGGGTTCTTGAATAGTCAATCGCGGCCTCCGATAAAATCCATAACCCTAATTATCTATTGGGTTAGGCTGCACAATAGACTTTTTGTGTTGTGTGTTGACATGTTTTTTTGAATATATTATTGAACCTGTTATTTTATTGGAGCTGTGCCCCGCAGTTTCAAGCGCGTAGTGTTTGTTCCCGTGGGACAAAAAAAGTATTCTGTGTTATTCCAGGGTTTCAACTATCTACATACCGAATTTCAGCCCAATCGGTTCAGTAGTTTTGGCGTGAAAGAGGAACAAACATCCATTACGAAAATGGGCACCTGCGAATTTATGAATTGTATTTTAAGGGTAGAAATAAAATTATCTTCATATTATTTAATATACTATACATGTAAGAATTATCCGTGATGTCGCTGGGAAAAGGTACTAACGGAAGACCAGCGCAGGTTGTTCTGCAACCTGCATTATGCTGAGTTAGTACCGTTTCGCAGCATACTCGATGTTAGTATAAGATAAACTTATTTAGGCTAACATTTTGTTGTTTGCGGCGACTAAATAATTTTTCTTTCTTTCTTTCATTCATCCATCCTCACAAACTTTCGCAATTATAATATTACTAGATGTGCCCCGCGGTTTCACCCGCGTAGTCTTCATTCGCGTGGAAATATAGGGATAAAAAGTACCCAGTCTTTCTTCTGTAAATAAATCCTCTCCATCCATCGGTTGTCTGGAAGAAATCGTTTATTAGCGATAAGACCGCCGCTTGTACATTTAAGTTTATTGTCTGTGTCCTGTCATGTTATTTCATTTTGTGTGGTGTACCTACAATAAAGTATTATCTATCTATTTATCTACCTGAGTTATTCTATATTACGTTATTTTTCAGCGGGTGAAAACCGCAGGGCGCACCTAGTATGTCTTAAAATAGGTGAGTACATAAAACATAACATAACATACATTCACGCCTTTTTCCCGAAGGGGTAGGCAGAGGTGTACCCAGGACACAGTCCCATAGTAGATACACCCACATTTCGCCAGTATGTTATTGGTCCCATGTAATAGGGGGCGAGCCTATTGCCATCTACCGGGCACAGTTCCAGACTCCAGGCAATTATTAAGATAATTCCAAATGGAAAAATCCAATATTTAACACTTTGCCTGACCTGGGGATCGAACCCGGGACCTCTTGATTGGCAGTCGAGCATGCGCCCACTACGCCACCGTGGCAGTCACCAATGCTATTAACTTAGCTGTAGAATCAGTTATATGTGTTATTCCAGTCTAAGCTATCTACATGCAAAATTTCAGCTCAACCGAGGCAGTCACCGAGGTGAGTACATAATGCTCATTAACTTCTAACTTCACTTCAAACCCCTCTACCTCGTGATCACGTAAGCCGAACTCCACTTAGCCGTAGTTAATTAACCACGATCAAGCCGACGGAAAGTACTCCGAGAGAGTTAATCTACGTTTAGTGCGAACTTCCTGTATAATCATGAAGTGAACCGCAAACCAATAACCTTCCATTAACCGATGTTGGTTAACAGGCCCTCCTCGTTAATAATCACTACTTAGAGCATTCTGAATGGGAGTTGACAGTATTTCAGCCCAATCGATTCAGTAGTTTTGCGTTAAAGAGTAACGAACATCCATCAATCCATCTATCCATCCTCACAAACTTTCGCATTTATTAAATTAGTAGGATTACTGGGACTAGCTGTGCGCCGCGGTTTCTCCCGCATAGTTTTCGTTCCCGTGGGAATATTGGAATAAAAAGTACCCTATGTGTTATTCCAGGGTCTATTATATATTATATAACTATTTACATACCGAATTTCAGCTCAATCGATTCAGTAGTTTTGGCGGGAAAGAGTAACAAACATCACATGTTCCAGCTCCTAGTGATAGGATTTACTACTCCTACTTACTACAGGGAGTACTTCCCAGTAGTACTCACATCCGATTGTAAGCGAGCTTTCAGACCAACGTCGGCGTAACGTCAACCTCAACACGACGCTAAAGCGGCGTTGTGGTCGGGCGCTAATTTGTATGAAAAAGAACAGTAGGATACACACATCTGCGTCGCTCATCTGAAACTCGTAGCCAGTTTTGTGCTGTATCCAACGAACCGCACACTTATTTCTCAAATCCTTCCATAATTTTAACTTTAAATTAATGTTAAATTTAACTGTGTTTGACTTAAGCGCGGTTAACTGTTATCCCAATCTTTTAAAGCCTTTGATCCTACATCATAAAATGATACTCGTATTTGAGTGGGTCACGCACATTCAGGGGGATGACGCGACGGTCTTTTAGTCTATGACTAACGAGACTTTTCCGTCTTATATAATGTTTGAGTATGGGAGCCCCTTTCCCCCTTGAGGATGTTTCTTTTCTTATCCTTAGGCTATGCCCCGCGGTTTCACCCGCGTAGTCTTCGTTCCCGTGGGAATACCGAGATAAAAAGTAATTTTTATGTTATTCCAGGGTCTAAACTATCTATATACCGAATTTCAGCCCAATCGGTTCAGTAGTTTTGGCGTGAAAGAGTAACAAACATCCACCCATCCTTCAATGTAACCAAAACCGCGCTAGATGGCGCTGGAGGTGAGTTTTGATCGTCTGTTAACAACGTAAGTTTTTTACATTGTACTGAAATTTGAGCTTTATAATATTTGTACGATGTTTCGACAGTTAGCAGTAGCGAATTGAATGAATGAATGATAATACTTTATTGGTACCACAATAATACAGAAAATGACAAAAAGAAAACTTAAAACTAGAAAGAGTAACAACTGGCGGCCTTATCGCTCAGAGCGATCTGACATCTCTTCCAGACAACCATGCAGAGGAAGGATATACAGATACTGAAGGGACGGTGGTTTCGAAAACAAATACACACAACACGTAATACATAACAAATTGTCACATTAAAAGTTACAAGGTAGACAATCAAAACCAACACGTTATCCTGTCTATTTGAGTTTATTGTCGATAGTGACGCACACTCAGGGCGTATTTTAGTGAACATTTTACCATTTACCATGACTGAATATACCGTAAAAGATAAATGGTGCGTGCGTGATACGGCAAAATTTCGCACAATGACAACTGAAAAATCGTTTCACAGCGAATTGGTTATGCAATCGAGTGGGGAATCAATAGTTTAATATATTAGCAAAACAGGTCACGGGAACGGAGAATATTGTACATACGATTATAAATTTTAATCGAATCTCAAAGCGATAAGACCGCGAGTTGCATATGAATATTTTATGGCTTCCTATGGGGGAGGCTTATCTTATAGTCTTACGGCTGATGATGATGAATAATAAAAATATTGTAAATAAACGAAATTAAGATATTTTCATAAAATTTAATAAAAAAAAATCTAATAGGGGCTCTTAACTCGTCAGTTAGGAGAACATCATCCCATTTAAATTATTAGCTTATTTGCTAACTATAAAACCTAACCAATGAAATGAAACAAACCTGATTTCAATTCAAATAAAATGCCCCTGAAGTCAGTACAAAAAGCCGGAACAGTCATAAAATTGTGAGTATTAAAGCGTGCTGTAATAAATAATTTATGTTGGTTCCGCTCCTTTACCGCTCCTGATAAAAGTTTCATGAAAACTCTTGAATGAATGCTTTAAGATCTAGAGCGTGTATTTGCATAAAGTGTAACTGTGTATGGGTCTCGGTAGGGCTGTGTTTTAGGCGAGATTAAGACGCTACAGCCTCCTTGTTGGCATAAATATGGATTTAATGGATTATTGTCCTAAACTAAACTTTACTAAAGAAGGCTTATTATAATGTAAATCAGTGCATAGAGTCAAAGATGCCTGGGAACCTCCGCATAGCCACCACGCGGCACCTTCTAAACAAACGAGTGTAACCAAACCAAATATTGTAAAACAATCAGTTGAAAAAATTAAGCCCTTCAAGCTTCTTGTGCGTTCTTCTTGTAAAGGTATCTTTCCGAACGCACGGTAGACACATTACTGTTTATTTTCATTAACGTACAAAAGTGTCAGATTGTGACCTATTTGAATAAATCTTTTTGACTTTGACTTGGAAACAACTAAATAAATAATTTATGTGAGAATAAAGATTAATTTATTTCAAAATTATATTTTTTTCAAACTGAAACTCAGATAATATTTATTTAAATAAGTCTTAAAAAGACATTTTTAAACGTCAATAAATAATATCAATTGGCAGCTGGTTAGTGCGTTCGGAAATATCTCTACAAGAAGAACGCACAAGAAACTTGTAGGTAGGGTTAATTTATTCCAACTGCGAATTTTACAATATTTTGGTTTGGTTACATTTGTTTGCTTGTAACGTGGCGCGTGGTGGCTATGCAGAAGTTTCCAGGCATCTTAGTCTTCTGTGTATAGGCACAGAACAGATAATAATACTACGTAAAGAATGGACCCTGTCATCCACCCACCGATCGGGGCAGGGAATGTGGAAGAACTAAACACAGTGCAGGATTTTTGTGTGTCTCTGTTTATGTTTGAATGTTATATGAAAGCTGACGGCGAGATAGCTATGAGTATTTCGTATGTTGTCGTGATTTTTGACATTTCTAGTACCTTTTTATTTAGATATCTATTATGACTGGCCCCCAGGAATGTTGGCGACTAGCTTCGAGCAGCGCGGTCTTCCGCCTCCGCCGTCACGGTAATAATCTAATTACCGTGCCGTCGTGCCGGCAGAGCAGAGGCGGAACACCGCGTTGCTCGAAGGCGACTACTAGCAAGGGCGTCGCCAGCCGATGATCAAGGGGGGGGGCTAGTCAAGAAATTTCTACCCAAACCCCCATTGGGGTAGAAATTCCTTGGGGCTAGTAGAAGTATAGAGGATGGGAAAAGTATGGAGGTACAGTCGAGAGAATTGTGAAGCAAGTGAAAACTTCAAGGTGCTTTTGACAGTACAGACATATTAATGTGACTTGTACGTATTTTTATAGTTTCGTTGTGTAATTTATTCACCATCAAATATATAGTTTTATTGGTGTTACTAAAACATCGTTTCCAAGTGTTTTCAATAAACATATTTTTTGTAATTTTTTAGTAACAAAAATATAAATAATCCTAAAATAGATTAATTTTATGAGAAAATGGTGTTTTAAAATATAATTGCATGATTTACCTACCATTCTTGGGTAAAAATTCCTTCAAATTATAATTGCAATTGTCCAAAAGTAAATTTTCCAATCCAGAAACTTAATAGTAGAAATATAATTCTACAGGTATTTGCCTGTATACAATTTACAATTACAAATTTCTATGAAACAGAAAAGCCCAGCAATCCTACAATTTTGTAGATTTTTTACAGTTTTGTAGATTATTTTCTTATGAAGTAGGGCCCAGATGGTTCTGTTTTTAATAATACGTGTCTATCCTATGGCGGCACTTGAATGTCAACATCGACAAAAATAAAGGCTACATTTCTTCGATTCTCAAGGGGGGGTCAGGAGCCCCCTCCTGCCGACCCTTGGCGACGCCCTTGGCGACTAGTATGGTCACTTGTAGTTTTAATAATATTGGTTTTATAATAACAGTTGCACATTTACTACAGATCCTGGTGATCTCAGTTTCCCGTCTCGTATTTTATTGGAAACACTCTACGTCTGCGTAATTATGTTGGATGGGACTCGACGGGGCACGGTTCAATATGAAATTCCAATTACTGTCCATTGTTAGAATATAAAATTCCCGATATTCTTGGTATAATCTGAACTGATAGAGATAATGGTGCTGGATGAGCTATTATGTATTTTCATATTTTAGTACTATACTGCGAATAGCTTTGTAGCAATAAGTTCCTATTTCTACAAGATATGAGTATCATCAAAGTTCCTTATGAAAAATAGCCCTAGTTAGCCAGTCGTATGTACGTGACGGCTAAACTTATGGCGAATTGGATTTGCCATTTTATTTGAAATGCAGTATAAAATATGGTGGATCACATAATTTAATCTTTGCTTTCTAGTTACAGTGCCACCAATTGAGCTGATCAGGTGGAAAAAATAGGTTTAAGAACGTCATACACAATATTGTTATTCCACAAATAAACAATAGTATGTACCACAACAGCACCTATATTATGGCTATTAAGATTTTTAATAAACTACCTACACAAATAAAAATGTTAAACGAAAGACAGTTTCGTTTTAAATTTAAATCTTGGCTCATATCTAAGGCATTTTATAAGATAAAGGAGTTTTTTTAACGATTAAATAATTAAATTTTACCTTTTATTAAAATTTATTTATGATATATAACTTAATGACTACTATTAATTCGTAAAGAAGTTAGCATTGATAGTATTAATTGAATCTTGACATAATCCTTGTTTTGCAACATTAGCTTAAGCTTATTGTATACCACCTAATTATTGTACGTCCGCAATAGGGCAAACTATTGAAACAATTATAATACCTACTTTAATGTATCCTACCATCTTTGTACACAGTTATAGCCATAAAAATTATTCTTATTCTTATTCTTATAAACCTAATTAAACTAATTCTCATTGGAAATTCTCCTATTGTAGTAACGCTGTTTACGGATTATTTTGCTAATCTAAATATTTTAACCAATCACAGAAGCCGCTTTCAACAAGAGCTATCTGTCACTGTCATCTTATAAATCAGCCGTAGACTACAGATGACCAAAAATTTCTACGACCTTCAAGTACGTAGTACTAATATTACGTGCTGCTAGAACGCCTGCTCATTTCTCGATATCTGTCGCATCGCCGCAGAACTCTACTCACCTAGAAATGCTAATGAACAATCGCTACGGGGTATAATCCCCAACAAGGCGATTCAAACCTCATATCACATCCAGTGACTGTATCTCCGTGAAGCTATTGAAAGTGGGGCTCTAACGAGGCTGAATGTATGCGCATATATTTGCCACTCGCGGCCGATTGAATGGCACAACGTTTCGGATTTGTATGTTGTGACACATCCAATGATGTTTTATCTAGGATTTTACAATACTCGCTCGGCAGAGTCTGAGAAAAAACTCAGCTAAATTAAATTTGTGCAGCACTTTCTTGTCAGCCGCTTTTTTAATGTTTATACCAAGTTTAGATTGTTTTGAATAGTTTAAACATCCAAAGGTTTTTGTAGAATCCAAATCGTGCGATTAAATGGGCAACTGTACACAGCGACTGCAAGTCACGACTGGTTTTTATATAAAAATCGAGTAAAATCGGATACATTTATTGCTATATATATATAAGTAGCAGTTTGTTAAAGACATTTTTTAAGTAATATAAGTTTGTATAAGAAATATAAGTTAAAGAAAACTAGTCGTAACAATCGCTGTAATCAGCCGACGAATGGCACCATAGACTATGGATTAATAGAAGATCGTTGATGGAAGCTATTAAAAGTGGCGACTTGACCGTGCGGTCAGAATAATTACGGTCGAGTTGACTCCCAACTCAAAATACAGATCAATGGAACATATTTATATACCTATATATTGGTGTGATGTATGATATGTAGCCTAAACGGGATAGAGTGTGATTTGGGAATTTCGGATTTGTTTTTCGTACATTCGAATATGGCACTGATATTGGTAGATTTTATCTCAGCGGCTTTGCGAGAAAATTCCAGCGATGAAGGTCGGAATCTTGTTTTTACCTTTGATATTTTACTTGGTATTTTAAATCCAGACGCTACCGTTCTTTGGAGGGCACGAAAAGCCGTTGGTTGAGATTATCGTGATAGACAATAGTTATTAAGTCATGTCAGAGGCCTTCGGGCTATCTGAAAGCTCTGCCACTACGGTCAGCCACAGATAGTCTCGACGAAAATAGAAGACGACACGATGACATATACTGCAGAGATAACTAACTCAATTAGAATGTAAGAAGAAAATATCCTTAAAATGAGATAAACACAAAAAAAAAATGATATTATGAATAATAATAGAGTGGATAATAGAGCGTGTTGATAAACTTCTTTTTATTGTCTACGTAGCTGAGCCCCGCGGTTTCATCTGCGTAGTCTTAATTCCCGTGGAATATCGGGATAAATAGTACACTTTGTGTTATGCCAGGGTCTAAGCTGTCTACATATCCAAATTTCAATTTAATTGGTTCAGTAGCTATAGCGTGAAAACGAAACAAACATATTATACAGAAAAAACAGCGCTAAGTGGCGCTGGGAGAAGTTCGAGTTAGTCGAGTTAGAACGGTTATGCCACTCCGTTCTAGGTCTATTATTGTTTTTAAATGAGTAAATGTCCATACTTTGATTCCACTGCGCTCTACCTAACAATAGTTAGAACAATATTTTTGGTAGACATAGCTCCATGGAAATTTGGCATCAATCGAAAATTCCTAATGAAAAATTGTACCGTTTGCCTGACCTGGGAATCTAGTCCAGGGCTTCATATCGGCTGTAGTCCCTGCGACTATTATACCAACGGGTCAGTAATCATAGTGATATTATGCGTCCGTGGCCCAGTGTAAATATGCCTAGTTTCAAATCCGGAGTCACTGGATCTCATCATGTGAACTTATTACCAGAGCGCTACCGTGTTTCGGATGGCACGTTAAACTGTAGGTCGCGGATGTAAGTAGGCGGCAGTAGTGTTAGGTCATGATAGAGGCCTTTTAGGAATCTTCGTCACCTGAAACTCTGACAATATGGGTTGTCCACATAACCCATATGAATTGACTCGAGCAGTGTAATTGGGGAAACCCGTTCTCATAGAGTATAAATTCAAATTATTATGGTCAATGTAACTATTTAGCTTATCCACATTTTCTGCAAAGTTAAAAAATATTCCCTCACGTAAAGAGTAATTTGATAGAAGTCCTACGTTCACAAAGAAATATCGAATCAATTTGTTTATCCAATTGTAGTAGGACAGTGCGGGCATAAATCTCGTGACAATATGAAATATTGCAGCTGCCATACGTGTGCTGTTACTAGTCACTACACATACACATACCTACTACATACACACTTCTACCAAAAAATAGATAAATACAGAAGACAGGCTCGATATACAATCAGCATTGAAATCGTGGTTCCCTGGTACGGGACTTGCCGGGATTGGGGCTCTAAGAAAGAAACAGGCGCGAAAATACGCATGCACACAAGCACGTACAAGCGTACGAGTACTAAGAATAGACAATCGAACAGAGTACGGCCGTACCACTAACTTGGTTGCCTACCATACCATGTTTAATCATCTGGCGCAATGTCCGGCGGTACGGTGGTACGGTTGAACTATATTCGAACGTCTTTTCACACAGACACAGAAAGAATACAGAACAAAGTAGAAGAAGACACAGAAGTCCAAGAGCGCCAATTTACAGAAAATCACGAATAAAATAACCTCTGGATGTGTTGTCGAAACTCGTCATGCCCAGTAATTCCGCTGGTAACATTGTCCTTCAGACCGGAAAACAGTAATGTTTGCACATTATTGCTTGGTGGATGAATAACTGCCAAGGGTGTGGTACTTCCCCAGGCGGCCCCCTGCAAAAGAGGCCTACCACTACAACTATTATTAAGATTCTTATAGCCATTGGTTAAACTGACTACTCCATACGAGTAATCAGTTGAGTGTTCGAGAGTGTTCGAGAGTCAGTCAGTATGGGTCAATCCTTTAAAATCATCAGCCCGAGTTAGTCAACTGGATATAGGCCTCTTCTGATTTGCGCCACTGAGCCAGGTCCTCAGCTCTAGGTTAAACTCGTGCGTAGTCTCTCCATGCGCTGCGGTAGATTTGAGCATTATTGTTGCTAAAAATTTTTTTAACCACTGGTCGACTTAACCAATCAAAAAACCCAGACTAAGAGTTTTATATCTGGCACGGCATAAAAGTAGCATGGCAGCTTTATGTGTCTGTTCACTTTGCAATTCTATCCTATCTACTGCGTACATAATACGGTACATGTTGGGCTCTCGCGTTTTATGCGTTTAGTTTTGGAATATTCAGGGGTAAAATTGTTAGAGTCCATTTGAATAAAGGTTTGTAGGAGTGTTGCCTTCAGCTTTTAGCTTTTTGTATATTTCGACGAAACATATTACAACCTACTCTTCTGGTTATTATATTCTTTAATTCTTTTAATCCAATAAATATGATATACCGGGCCAAGAAATGCCAAGGAATAATCATAATATTTTAGAAAGCAACAGACCATGAAAAAGATTAGCACTTCGAATTTACCTTGTTTAGGCAGTTATTAAAGAAACATAGATAAACAATTAAGACAGAACTAGCTGTTATCTGCGACTTCATCTGTTTATTTTTTATACGTAATCCTAAGTAGGCCTCTTTTACAGGAGGCCGCCTGGAGAAGTACCACACCTTTGCCAGTTATTCATCCGCCAAGTGCAATGTGCAAACATTACTGTGTTCCGGTCTGAAGGGCAATGTTACCAGAAAAATTACTGGGCATGATGAGATTCAACAACTCATATCTCAGGGTGACAGGCGCAGTGCATTGCCGCGCAGAATTTTGAATTTTAAAACACTGGGTGGCACTGTGTCTGATATGGGCTATCATGACGCTTACCATCAGGCACCTGATTTGCTCGTCTTGTCAGCACTATCATGTAAAAATAAAAAAAAATAGCGTAGGCTGTCAGTGCCTCGGTGGTGTAGTGGTCGCATTCTTGACTGCCGATCAAGAGGTTACGAGTTCGATCAGGCCAGGCAAAGTGTCTTGAATTTTTTAATGAATTTTTTAATGCCTAACATAGCACGGGGATAACTAGTTTCCCCTATTTTTTCTCTCTTTCGCGCCCGACTAATTCATATCTGCAGTTTCTTTCTAACCACCTGGGACTTCATTTTCCCTGGTCACTGCTACCGGGGCTGGAGTCTGAAAATGTCACCGGTAGATGGCAATAACTTTGCCCCCTATTACATGGGACCAATAACATACTGATGAAAAGTGGGTGTATATGCTATGGGACTGAGTCCTGGGTGCACCTCTGCCTACCCCTTCAGTAATAAGGCGTAATGGTATGTTATGTAATCTGTCAGTGAGAGTGCCTTTAAAAGTTGTCCAATTGTCCAAATGAAAATGATTTATGTTTTACACGAAACCTTAAATCTTTTCCTCTGTTAAAAGTAGCCTTTTTATGCCCTAACAACATCAGCTATCTGCAAGACAAGTCTCATTAATTTCTGAGATTATTTATTTATTTATTTTATTTAAATTTTAAAACAGTGTCCATATTATATTAGCAACAAAAAAATCTTAAAATCTATGTTAGTAAATAAAATGAAAATGAAAATCGAGCCAATATTATTATTTGGCACTGGACCAGCACGCTCCATGCATAGTAGCCCAGTGCCACATAAAGGGGTCGTCAGTACGTGCCCCAAACACACTCAGAATTCTGTTGTTGCTGGTCCGCAGCCGCGACATCATGGAGGACGCTCTTTTGCGCAGTATTGCATGAAACCCATCCACATGCGCCTCCGCAAACATGCCTGATGCGCTGCAGTAGCGACCCTGCCCCAACAGAACCCTGAATGCGTTGGATTAGCAGAAACAAACAGACAAATAAACGTCGAACAAACTATAGCAAATCAATGCTCCTTGTTGAAGGAGCGCAACTTTATAACCAAATTCCTTCGCATATAAAGCGTGCAGACTCATTTTTCGCATTTAAAAACAGTTAGCTCAACATTTCTTTTTTCCATACATGGTCATCTGGTCCCAAACTAGCTAGCTCCTGTACTATAGTAACCAGATGACTGATATAAAAACTTATATAAGCATATAACACCCAGACACAGATTAAACAGACATGTTCATGCACACAAATGTCTGACTTGGCCGGGGATCTAATCCGGAAAGCAGAGTTACTACCATCTGAGCCAACGAGGCTGTCAGTATTATTGTTATCGCAGGTAAATAAATAGTACGTACGAGAAGTATGCCTTTACCGAACACGTTCTATTCAAACTTATTAAATCTTTTTTTTGCACATAATTACTCATAAAAATGCGGAGAATGAGCCAGTATTAAACAAACATTTACTTGCCAATCCTTAAATAATTTTATAACTACCCTATTTAATTATTTTATTTATATTTAGATTAGATTAGATTAGATTATGTTACCCTTTATTTTGACCATTTTCATAAAATTACACAGTACAACATAATAACTTTAAAAAAAAAGCTATAACTAACAAGTGTTTGGTTAAAAAAGGGCGGCCTTATCGCTTTAAGCGATCTCTTCCAAGCAACCAGTCTTTGGACGGAAAGGTGTATGATAGGAAGAGTAGCGGTGGGATTGGGTACAAAATTATTGTACATACTAATTTATACTATACATTAATTAGGGTTATACTTAATTACTGGGTTGATTAGGGTTACTATTGTGAAATTTAATGTAATAATGCGATAACGAACAATTATAATGTACAATAACTATATTATCACGTGTAAACGTGCCTTTTCCATTAAAAGAATACTCGAACACTTCAGCATATTTTAAATGATTTATTCCAAGCCCACCATCTTCAATCTCGCTCTACAATCATCTGTCGCGCTGGCATCCACCTCCCCATGTTGCTATCGCGCCCTCGCACATGCCATACATCTTCGTGAAACCACACGTTGCCATATAACTTTCCATAAAACCACCAAAACGTTCACAGAATCCGTGGCATGCGCGTCACAAAATAACATCAACCCTACACTCGGCCATCCTGACAACGTGTATGCCCCCATACACGCTTTATAAGATAACCCTACACGCGTAAGTGGCAAATTGCCTTGGTTGATAATAATAAAGATCATGAAACTGAAACCGAAATAAAATTAAATAGTATTTTTGTTGGTGGTATCATGTACCTATCTTTTTATATGCATTTAGTAAAAACCCGTAATTTTATTTTAGACAGACATACGTTCACGCCTTTTTCCCTAAGGGGTAGGCAGAGGTGTACCCAGGACTCAGTCCCATAGTAGATACACCCACATTTCGCCAGTATGTTATTGGTCCCATGTAATAGGGGGCAAGCCTATTGCCATCTACCGGGCACAGTTCCAGACTCCAGGCAGTTATTGAGATAATTCCTTATTAGGAAAAATCCAATATTTAACATTTTGCCTGACCTGGGGATCGAACCCGGGACCTCTTGATTGGCAGTCGAGCATGCGCCCTCTACGCCACCGAGGCAGTCCACATTTTAGACAGACACTTTATTTAATTTATTTGTAAGTATATTGAGATATATATCAGCC
The DNA here is from genome assembly GCA_947063395.1 of Hemistola chrysoprasaria. Classification (NCBI taxonomy): domain Eukaryota; kingdom Metazoa; phylum Arthropoda; class Insecta; order Lepidoptera; family Geometridae; genus Hemistola; species Hemistola chrysoprasaria. The sequence goes on from OX346725.1 coordinate 2,809,005, forward strand.
TTTGGATTGTTAGATTAGGATGTCCCCACACGTAAACATATCTGTTCCCAATCACTATGTGTTCCACAAATAAATCGGCATTTTATTACGACATCCGTTTTTCAAGAGAAACAAGCCAATACACATTCCGATAGATTGATCGCTGAGTATCGAACGTGTTCTTTTGTTCTCTGCTTATCAAAAATGATGAATTTAAATCTTATAATATTATAACAGGAAGAGGCAGGTATTAGAAAAGAATGCATTCATATTTAGGGAAGTGCAAGTTGAATTTGAAGAGTTAGTAAAAAAATATTTACAAGATTCAACCTTATTAATTAGTATAGATTAATAAAAAGATGTTTAATAAAATACTAAAGTATGTTATATCAGTGCTTAAATAGAAATGCAAGGTTAATAAAACTTGAATTTATTTTTTACAAAACATTTGATTAGGTGATAGTTGAACTTTACATACATTATACTACATTACTTACAACATTATATTAATAATAGATATTATCTTTTTAATAATACAGACTGCCTCGGTGGCGTAATTGGCGCAAGCTTGGCTGCCAATCAGGAGGTCCCAGGTTCGATCCTCAGGTCACGCAAAGAGTTAAATATTGGGTTTTTCCGTTAGGAATTATCTCAATAACTACCTGGAGTCTGGAAATGTGCCCGGTAGATGGCAATAGGCTCGTCCCCTATTACATGGGACCAATAACATACTGGCGAAATGTAGGTGTACCTACTATTGGGCAATATATAAAATACTAGCTTTGCCCCGCGGTTTCACCCGCTAAGCCTTAGTTCCTGTGAATTTTTTTTTTTATGTTAGTGAGTGACAAGACGAGCAAATCAGGTGCCTGATGGTAAGCATAATGATTGCCCATATGAGACACAGTGCCACCCAGTGTTTTAAAATTCAAAATTCTGCGCGGCACTGCACTGCGCCTGTCACCCTGAGATATGAGTTGTTGAATCTCATCATGCCCAGTAATTTCGCTGAAATATCGGGATAAAAAGTATCCTTTGTGTTAATCTAGTGTCTAAACTATCTACATAGGAAATTTCAGCTCAATCGGTTTAGGGGTTTAAGCGTGATTAAGAACAAACAGACAGAGTTACAAACGTTTTTATAATATTAGTCTGGATATATTCATTTACATTAAATTATAAAAACATAACTAAATAAAACAATTCAACTAATAACTTACCACAAATTATAAAGAAACGTAAATTATAAATAAACTGCAGGTAAGGTGCCCAAAAAACTAGCTACATTACCTCTCTGTATGGCCAAACTCTGTTGGCCAAGGTAGTAACCTTTTGGTCACCTGTGGTTTCAACTAGGCGCCTTGATAACTCCCTGAAAAAGGTTTTGGGTTACTGAACCCCATAGGCCCATTGTCTCTATCGCAAACGGGACAAATATGCATCCCTCGCTGAGAAATGCATATTTCTCACACTTGAGGTATCGGAATCTCTCAACGACGCGGACGTCTGTATTGAAAAAAATATCGTATTAGTTTAAAACATCTGATAATAATAAATACCCACCTTAATAGTAACTGAATTTTTTTACAAATTCCTAGTTTGTGTCGTCACGTCAAGGTGCGAGCTGAAAATCAGCGTTGCTGACTTGTCTGTCTGCAACACATGCTGAGCTCGCACCCATTCGGGCGACACTGCACGACGCGACTATGAACTTCACACATATATGGTTATATTCTTTTATTATTAATATTCTTATATTATATGTTTTATTTTTAATTTATGAGTGTTTTAGTTTTATGTCTTTTGTGCAGTGTTGTCCAAATAAACGTACTTCATTCATTCATTCATTCATTCCACCTTTATTTACAGTATTTAGGCAAAACCCATGCATAATCGTGAATCCTTTTTTTTTTTTTTTTTTTTTTTTTTTTTACCCAGGAAAAATGCTTTACGCATCGTCACCCTGCACCGGGGGGCGGCAGGGCGGTATGTGGGACTCCCCCGCCAAGATGTAACGGCGGGGTTTACCCACTAAAAAACCTGGGGGTTATCCAGCGGGACGCCATGTGTCCGGACCACGGGTACGCCGAAGCACTCGTCCGCAGCCCGGACGGCATAATCGTGAATCCTCCCCTAAACGGAACAAATTAAATTACAACGGCCCTAATTTCGCCAAATAGCACAAGCCTACCATAGATAACTAACTTTTTATCAGAATAACGTCTAACTAGGCACAGTCAAGTGATGGATTATGAAAATTCCTTTAATATCTGTGCCCTTACAAAATGCCCAAGTTTCGACTCACCGATCGACTTGGCGTTCAGCCTAAATGAAAATTCTTTGACGCTTCCCAAGTGTATAAGCCGAAATTCAGAAGTCGAATACTTCTGAATATTTTACAACAGCACTACTCGACTCAGTGTAATAATACAGGGTTTCAGGTAATTAATAAGCATATACAGGAGTTGTTAGTTTTAGGGCCACGTGGATTATAATTGGTGTGGTCGTGGACATTATAATTTTTTTTATAGTCCTTATAATGAAAATTCCAAATGTGTAAAAATACACCTTTGCCAGTTATTCATCCGCCAAGTAGTAATCTGCATTACTGTGTTCCGGTCTGAAGGGCAATGTTACCAGCGAAATTGCTGGACATGACGAGATTCAACAACTAATATCTCAGGGTGACAGGCTCAGTGCAGTGCCGCGCAGAATTTTGAATTTTAAAACACTGGGTGGCACTGTGTCTGATAAGGGCAATCACGATGCTTACCATCAGGCACCTGATATGCTCGTCTTGGTACTCACTATAATAAAAATAAAACAATAATAATATTTTTAGTAACGCTATTAATTATAATAAGTTAAGCAAAGTTTTACTAAAATTTGAACACGCGTCGCCATTAAAAATAATACTCAGTACTCAGTACCTACTTTACCTCACTTTATTAATATAATATATAAAATTATAAATTATGAATGAATGAATGATAACGCTTTATTGGTACCGAAAATGATAAAAAAGAAAACTTAAAACTAGAAATAGTAACAACTGGCGGCCTTATCGCTCAGAGCGATCTCTTCCAGACAACCATGCAGGGAAAGGAAAAACAGATGCTGAAGGGACGGTGGTGTCAAAAACAAATACTTAAATGATAAATAAATAAATAAAATACATAAAAATAATATATAATACATACTTAGAATAATATATAATACATACATAAATTAAACGGCGATAATAAGATGGATACTATGTTTGGGAATATTATTACGAATAACATTCTCTACCCGGCAATATTAGGTGTAAGGTTTTCTGGGCACAGCTTCCTTGGATTCTGAGGGACTGCCTCGGAGGCGTAGTAGTTCGCAAGCTCCACTGCCGATCATGGGTCCTGGATTTGATCCCCAGCTCAGACGAAAAGTGTGATTGAATTTTTCTTTTAGGATTTGTAACTGACAGCCTTAAGTCCTAGTGATTATATTATTGATGGATGGATATTTGTTAGTATTACACGCAAAAACTACGGAACGGATTGGGTTGAAATTTGATATGTAGGTAGCTTAAACCCTGGAATAACATATAGGGTACTTTCTATCCCGATATTCCCACGGGAACGATGTCTACGCGTGTGAAACCGCGGGGCTAGTTAGCTTAGATAGTCTTTCATATAACCTGTTATATAAAGCCGCTGAGATTTTTTCTTCTATTATTTCTATTTCAGATTTGATTTCATATTGAAAGTTTCAAATTATGAGTACAATGACCCTAGAAGAGAATGCTAACAGATTAAAACTAACCCTGTATACGAGATCACTTATTCATGAAGACTAAAAGCATGGAGTCTTTGTGGTGACCTTTAGTTCATTTTGTGGAGAAGTTAGTAAAGTTTCCAATGTTCTGCGCAAACTCAATTTTGATCCAATGAAGGATTAGCGATGTAATTATTTAAACGACATTTAGCATAAAATATGTGTCTGATAAAGAAATATCTGAATAACTAGGTAAGAGATGTCATCAATATTAGGATTGGCAAGTTGAAGTGGCAATGGGCGGCAGATAGCACGTAGAACTGATGGCCGATGGGGCTGTAAAGTTCTTGAATGGAGACCACGGACCTGCAAGCGCAGCGTATTAAGGTGGACAGACGATCTGATAAGAACGGCAGGAACACGCTGGATGCAGGCCGCTTTCAACCAGACTGGATAGAAATCTAAGGAGGAGGCCTATGTTCAGCAGTGGACGTCCTATGGCTGAGATGATAATGAAAAGTCAACTGTGTGTCTTCGTGGAAATGAATGTGCCAGTCAGTCTATCAGTCAGGACTTTGATTTTTAGAGAAAGAAAGAAGAAAGAGATGAAATTTTATGCAAGAACATAACAGCGCGCCTTTATCTCAAAGGCGTGGAAGTGCACCCAGAACCCAGTCCAATAATACACCTACTCATTGCCTGTTATGTTTTTACGTGTCATGTAGTGGGCGAGCCTATTCCTATCTATCGGGCACATTATCCATTACTTCAGATTCCAGGTTGTCATTAAGAAAAATCCTATAAAACATAGCCTGACTTGGGGACTAAACCAGGGTACATGTGCTCGGTAGAAGCACTAACGAAATCTTACGCCACCGAGGCACTAAACAAATTTTATACGAGTTTCATACAAAAATATTTTATAAAATGTTTATTGAAAATATTTTATATTTGTACATTGATATAAAGAAAAGCGGAGATGAGGTACTGGCTTTTCGAAAATGGTGAGCTCAAATTAGGTCGCATTAGGTCCACGTACGTCAGTAATGTTTATTGTTGTCTCGTTCGCACTTCGGTCTTAGGTACGTCTTTCTATCTTTGTTGTCTCAAATTGCACATGCCAGTTGAGTAAGCGCTGAGAGAACTTACCCTATCCCCTTTTCTTTGAATTAACGTATTTGTACGTATAATATGTTAAACATAAAATTCATGGCTTCACTTAATAAAATTCCTAGATATTTAGAAGCCATTTTATTTTCTCTTTCCAACTTTGAGCCTTCAATTTTGTCAGATATGAGTGAAACTTCGTCATAATATCATTATATTTTCATGACAGTGACTCTCCCCTTTATTTAAAAATACATGCAATTTTCACCCTTACACTAAAGTGATAAAACTTAAAATGGAGTCATACATCATGGACTGACAAAGAATATTCACAAAGCGAGACATCGACAATAAGTGGGGGATGTAAACGTTTGCGGACTGCGTGAAATATTCATATTTGTGACAACCATATCGTGAGGCTACTGAGGATAATTGTGCATTAATATGAGGTGGATGGTTAAAATATAACCTTAGTACCTAAAACACACCCCGGACACTCGATTCAATCCTATAAAAAAGCCACGCTATAACTACCCAGTACACAGACACTGCACACACGGAGTTTTGTACACGTGTAAAGAGCGTGCATGAGGTGATTTCCCATAGAAGCGGGACTCGTGGAGGGCTCAATCTCGCTCGCGGGGTGCAGAAGGTCCGATTGGTGGGCGGATGACAGTGTCCATTCTATACGTAGTATTATTATCTGTTCTGTGGCTGTAGTCTGCGCGAGCCTAAATTTAGCATAAATTCATAAAAGATTCAATATATCTGCAACTCGCTATAAATCGGGAATCGTTTTAAGTTTTCTAAGTAGGTACTTATGTCTGAATAACCTAATCATGCAATGCCATGCCGCACTATTAAATATTATAATATTTTCACCTTTTGTAAAATATTTAATCGTACGTTATAAATAAAGAGAAACCTGAATACTAGACTAGACTAGTGACTAGACTGCAGGAATTTCAATAAATTACGAGGAACGGTCGACGTCACGCGAGCTTTAGGAATCCAAAATGGCCGACCATAAATAAAGAAGGATAAAACTGAATATCTGATAATTCTAGACTTGGAATTCCTCTGCTTTTTTGTACCTCTATTTTTAATGGCATTATTAGATAATATCATAGTGACTATTGCACATAATCGCTGTAATATTTTTATAATGGGACGGAAGCGTGGAAAGCGTTTAATTGCTCAATTTCAAAAATGACGTTTGTCAGCAAATTTTACTGCTGTTTACGCGATTGCAAGGTCGTAATAGCGGCACGGATAGAAAAGTTCACAAATTTAGAGAATCGACTGTATTATCTACGTCTATCGTCTACTTTAAAATATTTCAGGAAAAACCATTGTTTTAATAAAAAAGAGAGGTAGGGCACGTTCTCCCAGCACTTAATCAATAACTGGCACATGCAATTTGCTCAGTATGCAGTTTGCACAGTGCAATATAATGAACAACAAAGATAGAAAGACGTACCTAAGACCGAAGTGCGACCGAGACAACAACATTAGTCGGTAGTACGACCCCACTTTACTGACGTACGTGGACCTAATGGGATCTAATTTGAGAAATTTTTACTTAAACAAAATATGTTTTCGCGCAAATAAAGGCCAGATTCAGAGCCAAACATAAACAATTGAGTGGAAAATTATTCCCTATATCTTCATATCTGTGTATTATATCTTTTCATTTTGTATGGGTAACGTTAAACCTTAATAAAAATAACACTGATCATATATTTTATTTATAATAAGATCTACTCGAATGTTATCACGAAATATTTATACAATTTCTACAGCTTGTGACATCTATGAATAGGCAATCATTTTATCCGGAGAAAATGTCCTGGGGCTGAATACGTGGGCGGAATCTGAGGAATAATAGCCTAGCCTACTAGCCACAAATATACTATAGGTCAACCTCCTGGTATTATTATAATTATTTTCATAATTTTTTAACATAACATACATTCACGCCTTTTTCCCGAAGGGGTAGGCAGAGGTGTACCCAGGACTCAGTCCCATAGTAGATACACCCACATTTCGCCAGTATGTTATTGGTCCCATGTAATAGGGGGTGAGCCTATTGCCATCTACCGGGCACAGTTCCAGACTCCAGGCAGTTATTGAGACAATTCCTAATGGAAAAATCCAATATTTAACACTGCCTGACCTAGGGATCGAACCCTAGGAAGAACCTCTTGATTGGCAGTCAAGCGTGCGCCCTCTATGCCACCGAGGCATAATTTTTTAAACCTAAATGAATCCAACTCCCTACTGATATTATAATATTACAAATACGAAAGTTTGTGAGGTTTTGTCTTTTATGCAAAAACTACTAAACCGATTGGACTTAAATTTGTTGTGTAGGTAGTTTAGATTCAGGAATAATACATAGGGTACTTTTTATCACAATATTCCCTCGGGAACGAAGACTACGCAGTGAAACCGCGGGGCACAGCTAGTATTGTATATACGAAAGTTTGTGAGAGTCGATGGATGGATGTTTGTTACTCTTTCACGCCAAAACTACTGAACTGATTGGGCTGAAATTCGGTATGTAAGGATATATATATAATATGTATATATATATATATATATATATATATATATATATATAAGCTTAGACCCTGGAATAACACATTGGGTACTTTTTTCCGATATTTCTACGGGAAAGATATCTACGCGGGTGAAAATGCGAAAGTTTATTAGGATAGATGTTTGTTACTCTTTCTCGCCAAAACTACGGGGTAGAGCTAGTAAACCATATATACGACATATTCCCTCTAGACTACAAATACTAAAAGTACTTATCTTCATAGAGATCGCTACTTCAAATAAAAAGCACACAAACACACCTTCATCACAATGACAAATAAAATCTCCATCTCCGTAGCGATTCAAAAAGAAATGCAAAACTGACATTCAAAGACCAATTATTTCTGCCGGTTTCGCCTCATTCCTCTTGACATATCGACAAAAAACACGGATACCTGGTAAAGTAGACGTCGAGAGCAGAGTTCAGAGCACCGCAATCGTCGAGGCTTCATAATTGGACTGTCAGATGGAAACATCATTGTTACGTTCTCTTTAGATGGTTATTGATTACGTTGATATTTTTATATGAATACCAGACCTTAGGGACAATGTAGACAGAAAGCTGCGCGGGGCGTTCGCAGGACGGTTACGGGACGGATTGGGAGTAGAGCGGGCAAAATATTGTTAATTTAATTTACATACAGTGGATATAATACGTAGTATTATTATCTGTTCACTCCCAGTAGTCTTCAGCGCTTCTAAATTAAAGTCTTTACATACATAAAAACATGTTTAATGCCAAACCACGATGGGCGTTTCCCAGTCCACACGCTCTTTGACTATAATTACTTCTGAGCCAAGGATTCTGAAGTTTTGTGATCCATTCTAAGACAGCAACTGTGTTATGGTCCCTCATAACTAAAAGGTTAAGAACCACTCAATTTACATGGTCAATAACACACATAAAACGTCACCCAGAATCGCCACTTTTTATCGTAGTCCTGCTCGGACACACGCCTATCCCGTAGCCGCGTTCTGTGTGCGCTAACCTTTAAAAGCGAGCAGTAAAACGCAGAATTCGTTGAATATGTGATACGCAGAATACCAGCAGAATACGCAGGTAATTAAGCAGTATGTCAGACACACAATCGAAATATATTAACACAGAAGTTAAATCTTGTAACAAATATTTTATGTTCTATATATAGGAGTATCTATTACCTTCCACACACAGTTTTTTGATCTCAAATTAGGCATTTAAGATGGTTATCTGGTCTGATGCTTTGATCTTTTGAGGCTCGTAATAAACCTTATACCTAAATGTTAAATGACACTAATTTCATGCTATAAGCTTGTCATTTTTCAAAATATCAATCAGAAGATACATATAAATACAGCTTTCCATTATCGCTATAATAATATTATTATATATCCCCATGAGACGGAAGTAATAAGTGCAATAATAGGCCGGCCATCATCTATCTAGAAATAACACCTATAGTAGTCCATCCATTCACAATAGTCCTTGCACCTAGGGGGGGCTGTCTTTGATCTCATCTTCTGTAGATGGTTTCAGAGATGGACCCCGATAGTTATCCATTACGATTAGATTAAAAGCTCATAGGGGCCTCTGCACGTAGGACTAAAAATGGTCTCCGTGTACGCCTATCAAAAGACCGGGTACATTAAGCTCGTGTTTTCGAGCGACATGTAACTGTTCATCATTCTAGCGAGTAGAAAAGAATTATGGTTATAAGAAGTGGCATAGTCGTTAGGTAGTAAACAAAGAAAAGTTAAAAAGGATAGTTAAATACCATTGGTAATAGAATTTTCGTAGATCAAATCAAAACAACAGTAGTAAGTAGCACATTATCAAATATTTATCTCCTATCGTAATATGCCTGTTAGCAAACTACATGCAATTTGAACTAAATTACCTATAGATTGTAAACGATTTAAACTAGTTGCGGACACGTGAAACAACGTACACCATGTTCAAAGCTGTGAAACACGGTCGGTGCGTATACAACTTTGATAACTCTGTGTTCAGAGAAACGGACATAAATGGGTTTATATACACAGTCCATTGCACTAACCATTACAGATCCACAGATGTTAGTAAATTGGCAAATACCGTGCTCTAATAAACAAAACTAAGGCCGATCCTAGTAATACTAAATTCTTGAGAGTATCCCTGCATGGCACGCATCCAAAACAGGATGATATTATGGTTTCATGTTTGCCACTAGTTTTTCACCTGGTTAAGCCAATGTGTCTGGACAAAATGAGGAATAGTTTGATAAGGGGATGCTGTGGTGTGTTAGAAGATGAAGTGACAAAGATAGAAAAAGAAATACTTATAGGTGGTTCGGACATGTGGTGAGGAAGGATTGTAATAGGAGATTAATAAGGCAAGTCTGATTGGTCGAGCAGAATAGGAGTGGATGTTGGCGTACTTTTTATGAACAAATAAGAATTGATGTTGTCCTAAGGCAAGGCCAGGTCAAGAGTACCTACCCATAATCGACGAATGTGTATGAAGAATGTGATGAAGGTGAAGTCGAAGAAGTGAAAGTCGTATGTCGTAATGAATAATTTATTTATGGCTGAAAACTTAACAGTCACGTAATTCATATTCAGTTTGATAATTTGAGCGCGGTGTCTGCCTTTTATTACTGTCGTCTGTGTATAGATTTTGCCGACGCAACGCAATCTGAACATGGGACTTAGAAACAGAACTGCGCAGGAATTGTAACATTCCCTAACACTTTACCATGTTCGGGAAACCAGGACTTTGACAATTTTGCAGCCGTGCAAAAATAGACTTTATTGTGTTATGCATAGAATTAAACAGATAGAAAACACTGTGATATTGTTTATAGTTTTATTTTATTTGTTTTATTAATTCGATCATCAAATGGCTACACAGAATATAATATAAGATAATATTACTTATATTATTATATTATACCAAAATAGATGGATGTTTTGTCTACGGACTATTTTGTAGATATTGATAAGTACTACAAACCCCTAGTACATTATTTTATTCTAAAATCAATAGTTTTCACAGCGCAGGTATATTAATGATTATTTTTGAAAATTAATTGACAATTTTATTCAAAAATTTAAAATTTAATTTAAAGCTTAATTCAGTGTAAGTTTTTTTTTTGTGATAGTGAGTGACAAGACGAGCAAATCAGGTGCCTGATGGTAAGCACCATGATTGCCCATATCAGACACAGTGCCACCCAGAGTTTTAAAATGTAAATTCTGCGCTGCACTGCACTGCGCCTGTCACCCTGAGATATTAGTTGTTGATACTCGTCATGCCCAATAATTTCGCTGGTATCATTACCCTTCAGACCGGAACACAGTAATGTTTGCACATAAATGCTTGGCGGATGAATAACTGACAAAGGTGTGGTACTTCCCCAGGCGGCCTCCTGCATAAGAGGCCTACCACTTACTACCTACCTACTATATGGACCACTTTAGGGCCCGTTTCCACCAAGACGGACCTTCTGTTTTCTTGGTCTTGGTGAGATGATAATGATGAACAAAATTTTATCGAAGAATTTCTTACTTAATAGTCGTTTTAACTGTACTATATAGAAGTATCTAACAGTAGACGGTATCTAGCATCGACGGATTTAGCAAATACCTACATACCTCCGTCTTCACAATACTTAATATGAATGCTGACAGGTAGGTTTCTGCTCTCGACATCGGATAAATCATAAGTAAGGAGATAAGGGTTGTAGTTACATATTTGCAAATTGAACGCGAATTGATTCCGGCCGCAGATCAGGGGTTGAAATCGGAAGCTAGTGGGAAAATGATGTGATTTGCGCCTACGAGTTATAGTGTAAATGATTTCGTGATGTCTCATCTGTGACAATTTTGGTGGATTACATTTAAATTGCATATTTTTTATGCCTACACATTTGAAGAGGTAGAAGAATGAAAGTTTCACCTACATTATTATATTACATGATTACACCATGCCTTTTTTCCTGAAGGGATAGGCAGAGGTGTACCCAGGACCCAGTCCCATACATTTTTTTTAATAGGTATATAGTTTTTACTTCATCTACAATCAGGATAAAAATATTTTAAATTAGTTACTCTGTAGTACTCTGTTGTCTGGAAGAAATAGCCTATTAGCGATAAGACCGCCGCTTGTACATTTAAGTTTAGTTGCTGTGTCCTGTAATGTTATTTCATTGTGTGTGGTGTACAATAAAGTGTTATCTATCTATTTATCTATCTATCTAAATTCGAAGGAAACAGGGGAATACAAAACATCGATTTGGTAAATTTTCCATAGGATTGTGTCAAACTGCTAAGAGGTCGCCTTTCCTGTTAGCAAATTGTTCATGTATCTCGACATAAAAGGGGTGTAAGTTTGAAAACTCCCGTTATAAATCCTCTCAGAATCATTACATCCAAAGTCCGTAACTTTGAATCGCTTTAAAAATAAGCAACAACATAAAATCAGAATTCTGCGCCGTTCCGTAAAATACTTTACAGTGTTAAAAAAGTTTCAATCGTCAGCACTTGTACAAACTGTTGCCTCTTCGGAAACTCCAATAACACTTCGGTGAAGTGTTTAACAGTTAATCACACCGTTGTAAAGTTGAATCGAGTTAACTGCCCGCAGCAGTTGAAGCTTCTTGTTTGAAGGTGTGCGTCAGCGTTAAATTTACCAAGTTTATAATCACTCATTGACGAACGAAGTATTTTATCATTTATAGACTGTACTATGTTTTATAGTAGTAGGCCTCTTCTGCAGGAGTATCACACCGTTGCCAGTTATTCATCCGCCAAGCAGTAATTTGCAAATATTACTGTGTTCCGGTCTGAAGGGCAATGTTATTAGCGAAATTACTGGGCATGAAGAGTTTCATCAACTAATATCTCCGGGTGACAGGCGAAGTGCAGTTCCACGCAGAATTTTGAATAAGTATCAAAACACTGGGTGGCACTGTGTCTGATATGAGCAATCATGATTACCATCAGGCAACTGATATGTTCGTTTTATTCCTCACTATCATAAAAAAATGTGGTCTGTCTATGTGATCAGGAGTCTGAAGGGAGATTCTGCCTTGAAGAAGAGGAAACGGCTATTCACATTCTCTGTGAATGCAGGCCACTCATGTTCAAACATTTATTCATGATGCTTACCATCAGTCACCTGATGATGCTGTGAAATCTTAAATCTAATAAAATCTTAAATGCGAGGAGCGGTGCAGCGGGAGAGCATTAAGAGCGTAACCGATGCAGGGAGGATCGACGGAAAGGGAATAAACCAAATTTATAATGCCAAGTTTAATATTATATAACATTTGAATAATTTTTGCACAAAGTCTTGTCTCCCAACGCTTGACCGAGGCGCGTAGTCGTAAACTGACACGCGTGGGCGCTATCAAGCGTTTCTATATCTTCTTTTTACCCCAACCTGTAAAACAAACCTAGGACTTAATTCACCAGTTATAAGAATTTGCAGAGAATATAATTTAATTACTCCCCTGATATCGATTTATTTGGTGACTCTTTAAAACAATTTAAAAATAGTATAATCGCAGTTTACTCTACATCTCATCATAATTTCTAATATCTCTTATATAATAACTTCTTTTTTAACTTTTTCCCAACTTGTGCATGTTCTTTTTTATTTTATAAGACGTCAATCATACGCGCGAATGTTGTGGCTACCTATAATTGGATAAGCATCTTGAATTTGTTTAATTATGTAACTATTTTTGTATATTTGATAGTTGCTTATTTGTTGGTTGCCCTTAATAAATAAATAAATAAACATTGTTTATAAGGTTTATAATGTCTTGTTATTAAAACTGATCGTCTCGTCGCATCGCGTCGCTGCAAATTCAATGTAGCTGGAGCCTTATTTGTTATTATAATTCTTTGCTTATATGGTACTCTTTGGGGACTGAAACCACGGGAAACAGATAAGATTTTATAAGGTCTAAAAGTCTGGCTAATCATAGATTAACAAAAGAGATTTATAAGGCTAGTGTGAATGGTCAAGTCGGTAGCGGTCGACCTAGGCGTACTTTTCATGAACAAGTTGACGTTGTTCTTAGGAAAGGCCAAGTCAAAAGTACCTACAACCGACGAGCATGTATGAAAAATGTCAAGAAAGTGAACGAAGCGAAAGTTGTATGTCAGGATCGTAGCAAGTGGAAGGAAATAGTCTCTGCCTACCCCACCGGGAACAAGGCGTGACTGTATGTATGTATGTATAATATATAGGTAGTTCGAGTGAGCGACATGTTTGGTAAGCTTTAATTACTAAGTCTGCCCCCCGACTTTCACAATTTCTTTTCGTAACCGCACCTTTAATAACTCTATTCCAATGTACTGAAATGCAAATTAACTGCATTACAATGAGCCATACTAAGAAATTAAATTGTAAAATTCCATTAAACATGGCACGGATACCGACACCAACGAAAACTGGCCACAGTGTAAAATAGCAGTAAAACAACTGGGCTTTGGTCGTAAGCTCTGAGATTATAGCAGATCCTTCTGTAAATTATACTGCTGTTATAAATACCACACGTGGTCTCACTAAAATACGGATTTAATGTAAGATGAATGGGTTTTGTTTAATTAATTACAATGAAGCTGGACTTTACAATGTAAATTGTAGAAATCTTCGCGACGTGAAACTCTGACATTTGGGTGAGAATCTAGACAACATAACATACATTCACGTCTTTTTTCCCGAGGGTGTAGGCAGAGGTGTACCCAGGACTCAGTCCCATAGTAGATACACCTACATTCGCCGGTATGTTATTGGTCCCATGTAATAGGGGCCTATTGCCATCTACCGGGCACAGTTCCAGACTTCAGGCAGTTATTGAGACTATTCCTAATGGAAAATTCCAATATTTAACACTTATCCTGATCTGGAGATCGAACCCGGGACCTCTTGATTGGCTGTCGAGCATGCGCCCTCTACGCCACTGAGGCAGTCAATCTAGAGACTAACCTAATGGTATGAATTATTGAGCAGTATAATTGGGAATACGATGCAGGCGGGCCGCTTACAACTGGACTGGATGGAAATCTATCGGAGAGGTCTATGTTCAGCAGTGGACGTCCTATGGCTGAGATGATGATGATGATGACAATTGGGAAAATCCGTTCTGTTAGAGTATTTTGAAATTTATTCACATATCTGTTGTAAATTATTAATTTACTAGCTGTGCCCCGCGGTGTCACTCGCACAGTCATCGTTCGGAATATCGGAATAAAAAGTACCCTATATGTTATTTCAAGGTCTAAACTATCTACAGACCGATTTTCAGCCCAATCAGTTCTGTAGTTTTGGCGTGAAAGAGTAACAAACCATCCATCCATCCTTACAAACTTTCGCATTTATGATATTAATACAGAATACAAATAAGATATTAGTAGGATATATTATATAGGTATGTAATGTAGTAGGATTTTAGCGTCGTCCGTGGTCCAACGGGAATATATTATGTCTGGCTTCTAATCCTCCTGCTGCAAAGAGCCCTGGGTCTCCTCATTATGTACACCTTTAACCTGGACGCTACCATCTTCTGGAAGGCACATTAAACTGCTATGGTTGTGTCCTATATAAAAACTCACTTATTTACTTTTTACCCTCATAAGCACCACAGACCTATATCTATAACTAACTCACAGACTAACATACGAGTACATTAAAATTTTTACATTAAAATGTAAATTACATTATAACACTATTATACCTATATTGCGATAATATTATTATACTCGGTAGAGATTATTTCGGTCCCGCCTCCCTAAAGCACCGGAACACAATACCTTCGGGCCAAAACTCTGGTGCCAGGAACATCTCATAACGGAAGCCGGAGCACGTAAAACTTGAAGTTCTGCGTCTATATTGACTCCAGCCTTGACAGTGAGATCTGGGAGAGTTCCTGTGCTGGAACTCGTCCATGTGTATAAAAATACTAGGGTAAGTAAGAACAGCGGCTTTGCCCGCTCGCAATTATGAAATATGGAAGTTTTATAACAAAACTTTGACGCCCTCTTTGGATCCCTTAGAATGTGAATTTTCAAAAATCATTTCTTAGCGCACGTCCAGACAACGAAAACCACTTACATTCTTTTTACTTACATACATAACACTTTTTACTTACTTACTTACATAAGTTTTTCTTTTTTTTATGATAATGAATGACAAGACGAGCAAATCAGGTGCCTGATGGTAAGCATCATGATTGCCCATATCAGACACAGTGCCACCCAGATTTTAAAATTCAAAATTCTGCGCGGCACTGCACTGCGCCTGTCACCCTGAAGTTTCTAGGCTATAGGATCAGTGGTTTAGGCTCTGCGTTGCATGATAAGGCCTATGTTTTTTTTTTTATGATAGAGAGTGATAAGACGAGCAAATGAGGTGCCTGATGGTAAGCATCATGATTGCCCATATCAGACACAGTGCCACCCAGTGTGTTAAAATTAAAAATTCTGCGCGGCACTGCACTGCGACTGTCACCCTGAGATATTAGCAGTTATAAGGTTATATGTATAAGACCTTTCAGAACTTGCCTTGCTTGGCAACCTGTATATCTGTCTCTTTATATGAGTTGGCCATATGACCCATTAAGGATTGACTCCAGACGTTATGCTGATTTTTCAGTTTAATAATATTTACCTACTACACGATACTGTGTGCAAACCCTTGCAAAAGCCAATTACAGTCACGCGACTCGCCATTTGCGTTAATCCATGTGATTAACCTTTATGCCAAGCTAATGGGGAGTTTTTTTTAAGGACCCCCTGTCATTCTAACATCTGCCATAGTATCGGCGCTTGTTGCTTTTTAATTATGATATATTTCGGTGATTCATGTCATTTTACTGTTTTACAATGTGTTATAAAATGTTTTAGTAATACTTAAGAGGTGCGTCTACCCGACAACCTTAACCACCTGTAAAAAAAATAATTCCAGTTATCACTACATATTATAAAATCCTAAATGACTCACTGACTGACATGCAACGCAGAGCCCAAACCACTGATCCTAGAGACTTGAACGTCGGAATGTAGGTTCTTTTCGTTGTCTGGACGTGTGCTACGAAAGGATTTTTAAAAATTCACATTCTAAGGGGTCCAAAAAGAGCGTCAAAGTTTTGGTATAAAACTGCCATATATATAATAAATTGGAAGCGGGCTGTGGCGAAATAACTTTGAATGTATGGAAAATCAAAGGTGGGGCGAGATAGCTTTGTGGTAAAGTAACAACAACCCTATTTAACTATCGTTAGCAGTTATTTGAATTTGTAATTGAAGAGTATTTCAATACTTGACTTGTTTTCAATAAATTATGCAAGAAGAAATGATATTTATCCCTGGATAAAATAAATATATATCCGTATTCTAATTTCTCCACAACATTTTCTTCACAGAAACGAGGGTTTTCAACAAGCCCCATATTTTAACTGACGCAATTCTTCTGTTGTAATTCAAAACGAGACTGAATGAAGTAGTGTCATTAATTTAACTTTTTTATTAAATGAAACGGTGCCCTTTGTCAGGAGTCCTTTGTAGTAGCTTTTTATTTGTTATCTTGGAACAAAAGGCCCGTATTTGGCTCTGTTTGCTTTTATAAAGCCTTCATATTACTTAATTGTGGGATTTAAGGGAAAATGGGAAAGAAACAAAGTGTTTTAGTGGTGATTGTCCGAAACTTATTACTAATTACTTAATGAAGACCAGATTGAGGCTCGGCGCAAACGGGCATCGGCCACAGCTACAGGTGGCATGCGTCATAATTTTTTTTTATTAGGTAGGTATAGTGTATAGTGAACGTTTTCACAGGAGTAAATTCGTGATACATTTTATTTCTGATCTATAGAAATGGTTTACGCAGCGCACGCAAATATATATGTTACAGTGACCAAACCTTAACAGATGTATAAATTTTCTTTCCACGGACTATTTTGAAGATATAGTACTACAAATCCCTAGTACATTATTTCTACCACCAATAGTTTTCATAATGCATAAAAATAATGATCTTCGATTATTGTGACTAAACCAAAATAGACGGATATAATGTCCGTGGACTATTTTGTAGATATTGATAAGTACTACAAACCCCAGGGGTAACATTATTTTATCCTACCATCAATAGATTTCACAGCGCACGTAAATTAATTAATATATTTGGTAATTATGTGACACCTTGGTTCACAATATTGCATTTTTCTTACGGATCCCTATTTTTTTCAAAATCTCATATAAACTATGTCACTCACACTGAATTAAGCTTACTATAAGTAAAAGAAAAAAAAAGTTTCTCTCTTTATAATATTAGTATTTATAATACGGGTACAATAAGCCACGGAGGTATTGGCACACGAAAATTACTGCTTTATATGGGTATTATGGTTGTCGCGTTCCATACATTCCCTATTTTACATGAAAATATCTTCAAGAGCCTTTTCCCATAATTGACAATTTAATGTTTGACTTTAAAAACCCACTCGTTGATTAAACACACTAACAAGCCACACCTTACCGCGGATGAAATTAATAAATTACCCTCGGATTCAACCCTAATTAGCTTACTTGTCAGACCAGTGCTTATCCGCAAACGTATAACACCATCGTTTGTAAGCAGGTTTTCCAAACACAATGGATATATCCCTTCTAACCTCAACCTTAAAACAGATTAGATAAAGTTTAATATAACTTGGCATTTTTATTTGATGTTTAGCAGCACGCTAGAGTCCGAGCAGTGATTTGTGCTTACAATAATTCGTTACGAGACCATTATTTTCTCTGAAACATAATCATGTTCCGAGAAGATGGAAACGAAATTACTTGTGAGAGGTTGTTTTAGTTTTGTTCTTTGTGGATTTGATACAATGTGCTCTGTGAAAAATCTGATTTTATGTTACTGTTCTATATATACTATGAATAAATAATAATAATACATAATTTGAATTTGTACTCTAACAGAACAGGTTACCCAATTACTCTGCTGGAGTCAATTCATATGGCCTCCAATATGACCTAACTACTGCCTCTTATATGTCTTATAGTAAACTATAGGGACCTACAGTTCCGAAACATGGTAGCGTCCAGGCGAAAAGGCCACATGGTGAGATTCGATCCAGGGACTCCGGATTTAAAGCTGGGCATGTTCCCGCTGTCGGATCACCACAATCTCAAACTACTAATCTTCGTCGTTAAAATTAAACAACGTGTTAAAAAAAGGTGTAGTAGTACTTAAGGAGGTACATCAACCCGTTAACCTTAACAATTTTCAAAAGAAAGAATATTGAAAGGCGAAAAAAGTATTCCCCTTTAAGTATTACTACACCAGAAGGCCATGTACGCTCTTAAGTATATAAAATTTAAAGTCCTGACTGATTGATCCACACACACATCAACGCCCAGCCGTAACTCTTGAAGCTAGAGCTGAAAATGCACATAGCTTTTATATTAAAATGAAGAGAAGGTATGGTAATAAGTAGTGATGGATTAATTAGCATTCGCATTCATTGTTAGCACGCAAATCCTTAATTAGCATTTAGCAAATTAAATGAAGTTACGAAATTCTAAGAATGCGAATTTAGCGATTTCGTCGCTTCATACGATCATGCAGCGGCAGCGTGCACCATGCGCTCTCTCTCTCGGCCGTCGGCTGTCGTAACCACGGGAGACGCGGAGACGGGAATACTGAATACTATATCTGTTTCACGTGACACTGATTGACTTCGTGGCGTTCGAGAGTCGCGAGTGAAATTATTGTACTTAGGGTCGTATATTTGAATGAACGTGTATGATTATTTGTTTAAATTAATACAGGGCGGTGTTAAGTGCGAATTATCGTCTTAGCAAATAGCATAGCAATAGCAATTAGCATTGCCATAGCAATTAGCATAGCCATAGCAATTAAATAGCAATAGCAATTAGCATGCTATGAAATAAATGTGAAATCGCATTAAGGAAGGAGTTTCCAAAATTCTCACGGTAACCAACTCACTGGAATAAGTAATGTTACTCACAGGAATAAGTATACGTAATTACTATCAAAAATTCGAACCCTGTGTGTGTTTGTTACCTCTTCACGCAAAAAATACTGAACCGATTTGGATTAAAATTTTTGTTTGTGTTTTTATGCTTATATAAGTATGTATATCAGTCATCTAGTTACCATAGTACAGGCAAAGAATAATAACTATTACTGCGTAGTACAGGCTTCTATCCTAGTTTGGGCCAGATGACCATGTGTGGAAGTTGTCCCTAAATTATATTATATAAGCAATATACCAGATATGGCACACAGAACAAATTGTCAGTAAAAAAAAACAACATTGTACAAACAAAAGGTGGGTTCCCATCCAGTCACACCAAACGAGTCACACTGTGACACGTTGGGACTTTTTTTTCCCATTGAGTAACACTGTTAATCGTTGCAACCTTTTTTTTTAAATGAGTTCCCATCGAGTAACAGTGTTACTCGTTGCAACATTTTTTTATCCCATCGTGTCACACTGTTACCCGTTGCAACATTTTTTTTTAAAGGATCCCAACGAGTTACAGTGTGACCGGTTGGGATTTCAATTATTTAGAAAACGTAAAGTGATCCTACTTGGTGCATTGATCAAATATAATAAAATCATAGGAATTAATAATAATAATATATAATAATTATTAATTCCTATGATTTTATTCCAGGTACAAACTGTTCAACAGCAATATTAATCTGCGGAATGTATCGGGGACAAGTTGTGGTAAACCTCCTTAATACCAACCCTCCATGTTAAGTTAAACCAACCCTTACATCATATATTATGTAGGTAGGGCCAAATTGCCGTGAACTCAGTATTTAATTTTAGAACTATCATGTTATTTTATATAGAGTTTTATAAAGAAAACCAAGAAAATCGCAATTTATGTATGGAATTGAGTTTAGAATTGAGTTTTGTACACGCCCAAGAGTGTGCGTGAGGTGATTTCCCTCGTGGGGAGCTAAATCACGGGGTAAGGAAGACCCGATTGGTAGGCGGATGACAGTGTCCATTCTAAACGTTGTATTATTATCTGTTCTGTGGCACTACGTTGCACAGGAATAAGGGGTTTCTGCGTTCATGCAGAGAGCGTAATTCAACTACATATGGTGTATCTACTTAATCAGTTATGTTTTTTAGGTCCCATGTCATAGGAGGCGACCCTATAGCCATCAATCGGGCACAAAAAGATTGCAAATATAGCAATAGGCAATAGTCTCACCGCCTTAAACATGAGACCAATAACATACTGGCGAAATGTGGGTGTACCTACTATGGGAGTCCTGGGTACACCTCTGCCTACCCCTTCGGGAAAAGGCGTGATTGTATATGTTGGAAATATGCCCTGATTGCAAATGATTTAGGTATAACGTTAGTATTGAAAATTCGACAGTCGCCGGCCTCTTAACTTTTTTATGAGTATTAATGGTGTAATATTTTTGTTTCAGATAATATGAAAAAGCAGAAGTATTGAAGCGATGTGTATTCAAAGAACTAACAATGATGAAAATGTGTAGGAGTTTGTTCTGGACATTTCTTCGTGGCTTCATTTTACTGCCTTCGGTTGCTTTGAGGGGTAAGTAAGTAAATATTATAATAATTCGTAGCGTCCGTGGCTCAGTGGAAATGTGTCGGGATTTGAGTGCAGTTCAATCTCCTACCTACGTATCAAGTGCTATGGCCTAGGCAATTATATAATTTGTTTATTTGTAATTATATAAAAAATACGATAACATAAAATAAATCTTCAGATAAAATTAAAGGTCTCTACATTACAAGATTACCAATTTTCCTAAATCTCCCAAATAACTGAAAGCCAGACTAATTTGAGAAATTCTACCTCAACCTTTTAGAAAATTCTCATAAAATGAGGTAGAAAGCAAAAGTTTATCGTAATTGAACTCTAAAATTCTGTTAACTTCGCAAAGGGTGAAAGGGGGACGTCAATCTGTCGCACGTACCTACTTGGTTAATCTACTAGTGCTACTTAAACAAGTATTTCGGTATGAAAGTAATTATATTAGTTAAACAGGCTTTCTTTAATAAGAGCGTACATGGAATTTGACACAATCCTATGAAAAATTTACTAAGATGTTTTGTATTCCCGTGTTTCCTCCGAATATAATTAACCCATTCTATAAATTTATATCCTGATATTTTATAGTGAAGCAACCTATGTCCTTGTCATTTTAATTTTTCTTGTAAACCGTTGGTTTTTTCATGGCGAACTTCCGAAAATCGCAGTTTTCGCTCGCGTGATTGGACGTTCACTACAAAAAAATGTAGAGTTTATAAACAAAAATAAAATGATAGGGACATACTTTATTGCAGTTTTAAAATATCAGTATTTAAATATATCAAGTAGATTTACTATATCCGGAGGAAACAGGAAAATACAAAACATAGATTTAGCAAATTTTCCATAGGATTGTGTCAAACTGCTAAGAGGTCCTGTATCCTGTTTTGAAGGCAATATGTTTTTTTTTTTTTTTTTTTTATTAAATACTAATGGTATCCCATCCATACCTTTTGTCATAAATTTTATCAAAAATCAAAATGCAAAGAAAACTAGCTCGAAATCCAAGGTCCCACAGCCCAGAAAAATGTACTCTGTCTATAGGATTAGACGATTATAGATTGATTAATATTATGATAGTATAGAATCAGAACATTACATTTACATTATACATAAATTATGTTCTTATATAATATGTTTATCTAGCAGAAACAGTTTTCTTCATGAGTTTACATGTGCTAAGGTTAGCAGAGCCTATAATTCAGACTCGCTAAGATAAAACGACCGTACGTTCT
Organism: Hemistola chrysoprasaria; assembly: GCA_947063395.1. NCBI lineage: Eukaryota > Metazoa > Arthropoda > Insecta > Lepidoptera > Geometridae > Hemistola > Hemistola chrysoprasaria. The sequence continues at coordinate 2,831,264 of OX346725.1, forward strand.
GTATGTTGGGAGTAACTCAATAATTCATTTAAGTAGTAAAGTCTGTAAGCCCATTCGAAACCACGATCCATTATTACAGTCCGCCCCTTACACTCACGGCCCAACTTAATTTACAAAATGAAAAACTCCGTTTCCCTTCCTTTTCTAATCTCCAAAAATCTGCTTAAAATAAATTAGAAACGAAACGCTCCAAAAAAACTTTGTTCCTTTTTTATTTCGCAAAATAAAGACTTACGTCTTTAATTAATTAAGGAGGGCTTTTTAAACACAATCGAGTTTCTAATGAGTGTTGTTTTTCTCGCTTCTTTTGGGAAATGCTTTTCCGTAAGACGACAGGATTCTAATTGGAAAGACGGTGTGTTGATTACGCAGTAATTGCTTTGGTTTACGTCGGATAATTGCTTTTTTTGGACCATTAGGTTCATTGATTCCCTATTTTGTTGGGATTTATCACGTGGTTACTTTCTTTGATTGGTGGTTTTTATAAGAGTAATGTTAAGACACTCAAGGATAGAGTGGATTAAGCATTTTTAGGGTTCCTTACCTCAAAAGGAAAAAAGGAACCTTTATAAGATCACTTCGTTGTCCGTCGGTCTATCTGTCTCTCTCTCCGTCCGTCTGTCCGTTCAAGACCCTTTTACTCGGAAACGCGTTGAGGTATCAAGTTGAAACTCATATCACGGTCGTACTATTATTTATTTTGTGCCCTTGCTGCTGTAAAAAAACTAACTTCTAATTCAACGCAATCAAAAATCATTTTACCGCACATTTCCATACATACAAGCCATAACAGGCCAAGATCTTCTAGGGTACTGCCCATTGCCCGTGCAACTTGACAAGGAGCAAGTAAGAACTTGATTCTTGTCAAATTGGGAAATTAGGAAATAAGTAAGTGCCTATAGTTCGACACAAAAGAGTAGAAAATAATGGGGGCGCCACTGTCTCTTACTAGAGTAAAAACAATTTAATCAACACATACACCTTAAATTAGTTCCGTTTCTACTCTTTTGTGTCGAGCTATAATAAGGTATGATGCCTATAAGTTTAAAGTACGTACATGACAATAATTTATATATTAATTATCATTAATTCAAATCAGTATAAATAAGTTTCTTCTTTTTGACAAGTTGGTGCCATGGTGTCAGAGTTTTCACGTCATTGGATGCCTCTGACATGACAAGAAACACCAAAAACTCTTCATATATTTTAAAGCACGTTAAAGTTAGGTCAATAAAGTTGATGTATTAATCCCGACAAAATCAATCCGTAAGCCAATTTTTCACTACAGTAAATTCAAATCCTTTTTAAATAAATGCTGGAGAGCCAAGCCTTGAAATAGACAGCTTTCGTGTTCAGAATCGTCTGTTTATATACCTTTCGTTAGTCACGAAGGCAAATTGATTATACGTATACATAATATGAGGAATAAGAGAATGGGAAGTCACCTTAGTTGTCTAGCCAGTCAGATTTTTAGGTCTTATAGAATATTGGGGAACTATTTTACGCTAAAATATTATTATTAATATTGATGACATCCATAGGGACCTGAAGCCGTTTCGACCATTGCTGATCTATTGTGGCAGCTCTTATGGATTATAATTCACTACTTAAGCCCGCTGAATCTAGAAATTTCCAGATTTTCCGAGGAGTGATGTGTTGTATATCATCTGGGCGAATTTTTGTCGTCCCATATGGATACTTCTATTGAACATGAGTGACCCGCATTCACATGACGTGCATGACGTGCATAGCCGTTTCCTCTTCTTCATGACAGAATCTGCACTCGGCTTCCTGGACTAGCCCCATGTTCATCATATGTTTGTTTAGTTTACAGTTACATGGCCTGTGAGAATTCTGGTCACTGCACAGGTTTTATATCTACTGAGCTGAAGAAGCTCCTCTGATATTTTATTATTGTATCCCTTGATGACGGCTTTGGACGCTACGCTTTACGCTAAAATAACTAAAAAATGTTTATTTAACACCTACAACCACTCAGTATGCGCAGAGACATTGTGTTGCTTAGTGTTCTTTATCGCATACAACGTGGAGTGTTCTGCTAGACTTTCAGCCTGATATCATTATCATGGTTCCATCACCGTTCTAGCGACCTGCGCCTGAAAGCTAATCCGCACATAATCGATACATGCACGTCGCAGACCGTGCTATTCTTCCGTTCATTTCTGTGGCATACTAATCATTCTGTCTGGTGTCGCAGGTATCTATAATATTATAGGTGACGGTAATCGTTCACCATCAGGCGGCCCTTGTGCTGGTTGGTGCTGCTTGTTTGCCACCTGTGGCATAAAATGAACTATGCGTTATTACTCTTTAGCTGTTCTTCTATCTTGACTGTAATGTATGACTTCATTATAGTCGGGATAGACGAACCAATCGAACTAATCGAATAAGTCAGTAGGACCAATGTGTCAATGTAATAAATAATAATAATAATATGGGACAACTTCCACACACGGTCATCGGGTCCCAAACTAGGCTAGAAGCCTGTACTATGGTAACCAGATGACTGATATACATACTTATATAAGCTTATAACACCCAGACACACATCAAACAGACATGTTCATGCACACAAATGTTAGACCTGGCCGGGGATCGAACCCGGGGCCTGCGGCACAGAAAGCAGAGTTACTACCATCTGAGCCAACGAGGCAGGTATGTCTGTGCCTCGAGAGATTCGTGTTCTAGTATAATTCGTATCGATTATAACTAACATACCGAACCGACATAACCGAAAACATTTACAAATTAATGAGTCTATTTTGGGCAAGATAGCGACGACAAGTAACTTTCGATATTTAACCACTTGGTTGATACAGTCTATAATGTACTGAGTAACAAGCTAAAAAATAGATAAGTGTGTGTTGCGTTGGCGCGAGTGGTGACCCCATTGTGACTTCTGACTGTACAGAGTAGAGTATCATCATTAGTACCCTATCATTGATGATAATTAAATATTATGAAATCAGGTCTAATCTAGCATATTGTCGATTCAGGTGTATCACTGCAAACATGCGTCACCTGATTCTTTACTACCGACTAAATGGTTACGTTCCTTTGCTTTACGAAGCTCCGGTACTTTCCTAAAGTTTATGGAGAAAGAAAGGTCATCACAGGGCTGTAAATCGAAACGTTTAGCTTGTTGCGTCTAAGAAAAGTTTTGATTTTATGAACTCTTGAAAGACGGTCTTGAATGAATATTAAAATTAACTTCTGTTTGTTAAGTTTTTAACTGTTTTCAGCCGTTTAGTCTACATTCCCGTGCGAACATCAGGATAAACAGTACTTTTTATGTTATTCCAGAGTTATTTAAAGCACGAATTTTCTGTTATACGTTTCTGGCCTGCTGGTAATCATTTCATGTTTTAAAGGTTCTTAACTCATCAAGTTTTTCAATGGTTAGGTGAACCACCCTGACCAATTGCCTCTATTTACATGAATAATTTTATCCCAAATATTAATCACTAACTAAATAACACAATTTCCTCCGTGTGCTGTGGATCTGGCTCGCTGCCACAGACTTGTTCTGCAGCATGTTTTCGATTTAACGTTTTATGTCTTACGTTAACTACCAAGAAATATAGTTTACAGTGTTATGATAGATAGATAAAATAAACTCTTTATTATTTCACCCCAAAACAAAAATCTTAAGAGCCCTATCACTAAATTTCACGCACTCATGGCCGGCGCTCAACGCATTGCAATTTAAAGCATTTTATTGTTTTATTTACTTATTTTCCAAAATCCGTCCGTCGTCTGTTTTTCCCGAAAACTATAACGTAGGTATGTTCAAATCAAGAGTGAATAAGTATACTGAACAAGCGTGCTCCAACTAAGGCCGCATCATCACTTACCAGCAGGTGATATTGCGGTCAAACGCCTGTTTAAAGTCTAAAACATAAAAAAAATTAAATATTGAATTTTTACTGAACTGGAACTTTATGTATAACATTTTCGTAACAATAATAATGTAGTAACACAGAATTGGTAGTAAGGAGAAATTCACAACTATATCGGAGTACTTTTTAGTAGTTTTAAGCTTTTGAATGTGATTTTTCTTGATATTCCATATCTTATTTACATATTATATCAAAAGCTTGAGGCTGCTATGTACTAGACCAGTATATGACATTATATATTATTATTATATACTTTTTTATTTTATCTACTTTGCACTATACTTAGTTCAAACTAATAGTGCCGTCTACACTTTACGAGAAACTAGCTTCGAAATGTTGACTTTTTATAAATAGTTAAGAAAAAAGTAAGAAAAGCGAAGATGAAGAATAAATAAACTTGTCAAATGCGTGTTGGGACGCGCATGTGAAGGGCTCCTCATTCTCCACCGTATGTACTGATATAGCTATAGAAATCACGTCTCCTCATCAAATTAATGTACCTTACACAGCAAATTAATAAAAAACAATTGTCGGTCAAGTAAGTCACATAATAAATTCTTTTCAAACGTCAATTTCTAGAGCAAGTATCATAAAAAATCTGCGGGTCTACCACTTTTATTGAAAAACACGTTCCTTGTACTATTCGGACTCTATTGTTCCTCTTGAAACCAATATTCACACATTGTTTGTCCATTTTTTTCTGTCCATTGAAGTGCCACTTGACGATGAACTATTTGTCCCAGACTCAATCTTAATGACCAGCTTCCAAAAAAAAACAAAGAGCAGATGTTGTAGTATTTTACTAAATTCATGATTTTATTATACTTACTTATTTTTGTTTTTAAGAGGTAACTGATCGTTTTACAAAAATACCAATATGTGGCTTAGATGTAATATTATGTTATGTATTCTTTAACTATTTATTTAACAGTTCCTAAATAGGTTAACCTCACTGCTGCTACTCAATAGGTACTTTGTTTATGTATGATTTTTAACGTATTGAAAATATTTAGAGATATGGTATTTTAGGGGTTGTTAGTGGGAACGTTTTAAGGGCAATGATTTTTGTTAACTTGAAATAATAAGGAAGACTGTAAGTAACCGGCAGTCTCATCACATTAAGGAGTTTTTATACAGATAACCTGATGATGGTATGCAATAGATATCTAGATTATAAATATTACACAGGATACGGTATCTTACTCGTATAATATAAGGTAAATCATGATAATGTTATATATGTGTATTGCCAAATATTGTTTGAAATCTTCTTCGAAAACTCTAGTCAGAATTAGTCTTATTTGATTTTAATAAGTCAGAAAAGTGTGTAGTATGGGAATTTTATTTTGAATTTATTTAATTTTTAGTATTTGTTGTTATAGCTATTATAGTTACCCATATTGTGTAAGATTTTCAAGTAGATAACTATTGCCATTATGGTGTGACAGCGTGAAACGTTGTAAAAAAAATCGTGATTTGTATGAACGCTCCAGTTATTTATTAATTTTATTTAGTCATAATTATTTCATATTATAGCAATCATAATAATTAACGTTCCGTGAAAAAATCAAATACCTAGCTGATGCCGTTTTCACAATACACGAACGAAATCGAGAAATAAATGTTGAGCAAAAACACGTTGCTTGTATGGAGAGTACCTTTAATTATATTTTTTTTAATAATTTTATTATTTGTCGTTGTAGCGGCATTAAGGATACATGTTTTGTGAAAATTACAAGTACCTAGCTATTACAGTTTATGAGATAGAGCCCTGTGACAGACGGACGGACGGACGGACGGACAGCGGAGGCTTAGTAATAGGGCTCCTTCGGCACCCCGTTAGGGTTCGGAGCCCTAAAAAATTATACTTCTAAGTCTAAGTTAACCCAATCAAAAGTTATGGCCATTTTACGGCTTATTTCCATACTTTGCAAGGGACTAACAGCTCTAGGGTACTCTTCCTCCATGTTTGCTGTAGGTTGCATCTAGATGGCGCTGTATGTTCCTAGTAGGCGGATTGTTTTTGGGTTTTTTTGTTCAGGTATGGAACTATACACTATGCATACATACGTATGCCTTAACAATTTATATACATAAGTAAGTGTATCAAGAAACTAATTACCCACCCGCAGCTAGATATTTGCTAACAATGTGAAAAAACAATTGATACATAAAAACACTTGAATATCGTTCTATCTTCACTTTAATCAATGGGCGGGCACTAGAAAATTAGATGCAGACTTAAATAATGCTATAAAACCGTAAAAATACTATAAAAAGAGCTTATAGCTCGCGTATTAAAGTTTAGTTTCGAATAGATGTCGTAAATGATGCTCCAATTGTTTTTAGAATAATAAAAGCTACAACGAAGAGATTTATTTTATTAGTGAAAAATTATTTCAGCTAATCATCTTACAATGATGTTCTGTTTAAAATGATGGTCTTTATTTTTATTATAATTCAGTAACTGGTGTACTAATCAGTAATTCAGTACATAAAATAATTTCTGGGTGCATTTCCGGAATTAATAACATACATACATTCACGCCTTCTTCCCGAAGGGGTAGGCAGAGGTGTAACCAGGACTCAGTCCCATAGTATATACACCCACATTTCGCCAGTATGTTATTGGTCCCATGTAATAGGGGGCGAGCCTATTGCCATATACCGGGCACAGTTCCAGACTCCAGGCAGCTATTGAGATAATTCCTAATGGAAAAATCCAATATTTAACAATATGCCTGACCTGGGGATCGAACCCGGGACCTCTTGATTGGCAGTCGAGCATGCGCCCACTACGCCACCGAGGCGAGAATTAATAACTGGTATTAATAATCTACAATAATAGCAATAATAAATATAATAATAATAGAATAATAGCAAGCAGTAATGTGCAAACATTACTGTGTTCCGGTATGAAGGGCAATGTTACCAGCGAAATTACTGGGCACGATGAGATTCAACAACTCATATCTCAGGGTGACAGGCGCAGTGCAGTGCCGCGCAGAATTTTGAATTTTAAAACACTGGGTGGCACTGTGTCTGATATGGGCAATCATGATGCTTACCATCAGGCACCTGATTTGTTCGTCTTGTTACTCAATTTCATAAAAAAAAGCAAAAAAGCAAAGAATATTATTGACTATATAGTATAGGTAATTGGGTAGGTACCAATTTACTAAGTAACCCTAATCCCTACTCAATTACCTTAATCTTACTCAATTACAATTAATTGGTAAGGACTTGGTACCTATACTTAGACAATAAACGATTCTGATAGTAGGTAGGTAAATAATTGATAGCGTCCATGGCCCAACGAAATTTGTACGGCTTTAAATCCCCATATTCTAAATATGTAGTTATGCTTATTAAGCTCGATCTTTTTGATCGATACGGATTGTAACACCTTGATTCGATCCGCGGATCGGATCCCAAAACAAAACTCATTTGGAGCGTATGCCTCTGATCCGATTTTCGATAAGATCGAATCGGATTGGCGCATCCCTAGATTGTCGACCTGAAACCCTAACAATATTGTCAGTGTCAAGTGTCAAGACAGTCTACATAATGTGTATGAATTGACTAGAGCAGTGCAGGTAATGGAGGCCCGTTCAGTCAAAATTTCTATAATTAGTCTAAGATTACACTTCTAACCTATCTAACCTTCTTTATTTACGCAGATTCTATAATTTTAACGAGCTGTGTGCATTCGGTACAAATACTCGTTTATCTATATTTACATATGTTAAGATATTTATATTTCTAACTAGGTTAATTAATAAAAATGTAATTAGTAAATTAAAGACCGAGTTCACTCCTTTCACTGCTATGCATGACATTTTAACGCCTTCCTAAAAAACGAGTTTCAAATAAAAATTATGAGACAATAGTAACTAGAGTTCTAGATAACATCGCATACGAGTCACTCGGAGTCGGATTTCAATTTTCCGACAGCGTTGTCGGAAAATAATTAAAAACCCAATTTAAAAATCAACATTAATCCGTCAGGGCCCCGCCTAGCGCAAACACACTCGAATTTATTTCAACCTATAAATTATAATAACCGTTGCTTCTTGAAAATAATAACATCTAGATTACTTATATAATGAAAGAAACGGGGATTAATCTACCTAAAAACAATTACTGTGTTGTGTGTCGTGATAACAATTATTTACAAGACTGCGGGTAGTTAGAGACAATACTCGCCCTTCCCGACGGTGACACCCGCATCTCTCCAGTCTTCTCGTGACCACGGCTGATGCAACTCAGTCGAACTTCAAGTACCAACTTAAAAAAAAAATGTTTGTAGCGCGATTACATAAGTCCAGTTTCTTTCATAAAATATGTGTTCGATTCGCGGAAGTTTATAAACTACTATCTAGATAATTACTTACAAGTAGGTAAATCTGTTAATATCTCATACCTTCGTTATTTTACATAGTGCGAGTACCTAAATAACGGAACTGGCTCGGTGTCGCTACTGCCGATCATAAGGTCCCGGGTTCGATTCCCAGGTCAGGCAAAGTAAATGTTATTGGATTTTACCATTAGGAATTTATTCAATGACAGCCTGCAGTCTGCCATTAACTGTGGCCGGCTAAAGGTTCGCCCCCTGTTTGGATACATGGGACTTAGAAATAAACTTGTCAAATGCGTGTTGGGACGCGCATATGAAGGGCTCCTCACTCTCCACCGTATGTACTGATATAGCTATAGAAATCACCTCTCCTCATCAAATTAATGTACCTTACACAGCAAATTAATAAAAAAACAATTGTCGGTCAAATAAGTCACATAATAAATTCTTTTCAAACGTCAATTTCTAAAGCAAGTATCATAAAAAATCTGCGGGTCTACCACTTTTATTGAAAAACACGTTCCTTGTACTATTCGGACTCTATTGTTCCTCTTGAAACCAATCTTCACACATTGTTTGTCCATTTTTTTCTGTTCTGTCCATTGAAGTGCCACTTGACGATGAATTATTAGTTCCAGACTCAATCTTAATGACCAGCTTCCAAAAAAAAACAAAGAGTAGATGTTGTAGTATTTTACTAAATTCATGATTTTATTATACTTACTTATTTTTGTTTCTATGAGGTAACTGATCGTTTTACAAAAATACCAATATGTGGCTTAGACGTAATATTATGTTATGTATTCTTCTATTTATTTAACAGTTCCTAAATAGGTTTACCTCACTGCTGCTGTTCAATAGGTACTTTGTACGTATATATAGAGATATGGTATTTTAAGGGTTGTTAGTTAAGGGAACGTAGGTGGCAATGATTTTTGTTAAAACTTGAAATAATAAGGAAGACTGTAAGTAACCGGCAGTCTCATCACATTAAGGAGTTTTTATACAGATAACCTGATGATGGTATTCAATAGATATCTAGATTATAAATATTACATAGGATACGGTATCTTACTCGTATAATATAAGGTAAATCATGCTATTGTTGTATGTGTATTGCCAAATATTGTTTGAATTCTTCTTCGAAAACTCTAGTCAAAATTAGTCTTATTTGATTTTAATAAGTCGGAAAAGTGTCTTGTATGGGAAAGTCCTTGAATTTATGAATTTATTTAATTTTTAGTATTTGTTGTTATAGCTATTATAGTTACCCATATTGTGTAAGATTTTCAAGTAGATAACTATTGCCATTATGGTGTTACAGCGTGAAACGTTGAAAAAAAAAATCGTGATTTGTATGAACGCTCCAGTTATTTATTAATTTTATTTAGTCATAATTATTTCATAGTATAGCAATCATAATCAAAAACGTTCCGTGAAAAAATCAAATACCTAGCTGATGCCGTTTTCACGATACAAGAAAGAAATCTAGAAATAAATTTTGAGCAAAAACACGTTGCTTGTATGGAGAGTACCTTTAATTATAAACTTTTTTTTATCTTATATATCTTTAAATGAGCAATTCTTGTATATATATATAATTGGAATCTCGGAATCGGCTCCAACGATTTTCATAAAATTTAGTATATAGGGGGTTTCGGGGGCGATAAATCGATCTAGCTAGGAATCATTTTTAGAAAATGACATTTTATTTAAAAAAAATATATATATATATACCGAGCAAAGCTCGGTCATCCAGGTACTTTTTATTATTTGTCGTTGTAGCGGCATTAGGGATACATGTTTTGTGAAAATTACAAGTACCTAGCTATTACGGTTTATGAGATAGAGCCCTGTGACAGACGGACGGACGGACGGACGGACAGCGGAGGCTTAGTAACAGGGCTCCTTTGGCACCCTTTTAGGGTTGGGAGCCCTAAAAATATCGTAGTCTTTTAGTTTCTTAGATAAAAAACGCCAAATTTGACCGTTTAATACAAAATTACGTTTGTCTCTTAAATACTTGGTATCTTATAGGTAAGAATTGATACAATTTGTAACATTCTTCTGTTTTCTTTCTGTTTCAAATGTTACATTACAGGCTCTTCAGTCTGGGAGGCAGTATTGTATGTAATGCGCTAAATAAACAAACAAGCGAATGCTCCATTTGAGGGAGTAGTATCTTTAGAAAACACTATTAATTTACATCTGGTGTTCGTGATTGTACATTCAAAGTCCTACATACTTCCAAGAATATGAAAGTCTTATAAGAGAGATATATCTCTCTTTAAAATATTTATAACTACTCACTCCAGTAAATGGTACCAGCAAATGGATCCAGCAAATGGATAGGTAAAGGAACTAGATGGAAATGGCTAACGGCACTCGGCAGAAACAACTTTAATTTCAGTTTATTTGCAATATAAACTAGTCTCAGTGCCTTTGAAATGCAACCGCTAATGTTAGAAGATCATAGGTATTTGAATAAATTATTTTAATTGAAAATGGGGCTTAAATTTATTATTTGCACGACAGAATATATTATGTCAAATACGGAATGAACAGTGTATTAATACTTATAAGATCTTATTCGCACCTGTATTTACGCAAATAAACTTTTCATTCATTCATTTTATTAATTTACTATCGCCTACCCGCCAAGCATGCTGGGTATTGGAATTCTCTTAAATTAAGAAAATAAACTTAAAAAAAATAAACAAAGCTTAGTATATTATAGATAGAGAGATAGATAATTATTGTACACCACACACAAAGAAAATAACATTACAGGACACAAAAACTAAACTTAAATGTACAAGCGGCGGTCTTATCGCTAATAAGCGATTTCTTCCAGACAACCGATGGATGGAGAGGATATTATAATACTAGTGTAAGAACAGCGGCTTTGCCCGCTCGCTATGGAATATGACGACCTTTTTGGACCTCTTATTAAGTGAATTTTCAAAAATCCTTTCATAGCACACTAAACAAAGAAAAAAACTTACATTCCAAGTTTCAAGTCTTTAGGATCAGTGGTTTGGGCTCTGCGTTGCATGTCGTTGCATGATTTTATAATATACTAGCGACCCGCCCCGGCTTCGCACGGGTAGCAGAAATGATTACAAACTAACGAATGTAACCAAACCAAATATTGTAAAACAATCAGTTGAAAAAAATTAAGCCCTACAAGTTCATGTGCGTTCTTCTTGTAAAGGTATCTTTTCGAACGCACGGTAGACTCATTACTGTGTATCTTCATTGACGTACAAAAGTGTCAGATTGTGACCTATTTGAATAAATCTTTTTGACTTTGACTTTTGACTTTTACACAATTTGTATACCTCTATTCTCTTCCGAATGCAAAACCTCTGTATTTTTTGTAATCCGATGAATACAAATGTTCGCTTCACAATTAATTTTGTAACCCAAAGGTATCATTAAGTACAAAAAACATCACAAAACATTATCACCAAAGGGCCTGCGCTAAATTGGTTTGCAGATCGTGGTCCAAGTTCCCGAGATTGTTTCCAAACTGGTCTTGTGAACTCTGCCGGTTCATTTAAGTAAATGAGGTGTGCTGTTCTAAAGAATATTCACCTTTATTACCAACTGTTATGTCACATAATCGTCTGTTTAATTACAACCATTGAGGAACTCGGCTTTGAAGATGCAAGTAGTAAAAAGAGCTTTATTTTAAGGAATCAAGGTTTCAGATCGATTGTCACGTGATATAGAGATTTTTGGTTGGTTGGATGGTGTATGTAACTTGAGGAAATTAGTACGGTCTTGAAGTAAAACATGACTTCATTAGCACAAAGCTTACTTACTGAGAGATCAAAGATTTGTATAAAAATTTTAATGTAGGGATTTATGTATCCAGCCTTTATTAAGTTTGTCTATAGTTAGTCGTTAGTTAAATATTATAAGCTTAAAGGTCAGCACAGATAGAATGCGGGCGCGAGACGGGTTTCTTAAACAACGTGTTATTACAAGGTGAAGTAATAGTACATAATAAAATAAAAGTCAACCGTCAACAGTCAACCCAAACAGCTTGCGAAAATTTCTTCGCTTTTTTTGGGAATTCACACTTTATTTTGAAAATTTAACCCAATTTATGTGACGTTTCTTCAATTTCCAGGATAACGGGCAGAAAATGCTATTTAAGAATTGAGTTAATTTTAGAGATTCGACATTTAACAGTAAGTTGATTTTTAAGATATGCTCTTTTTATGAAGCAGTATATATAAGAAATATAGATTATGTAAGTGGTTACTTTAAAAAGTGGACATTTTAGGAATAGCACATATTAAAAGTCAGACGACATGCACCGAAACCAATAAAAGCTTTTTTTTATTTTTTTTATTTTCTTAAAAAAAAAATAGATTAAATTGACGTTAAGCAACATCAATATATTGATCTTGAAAAGTACGTCTGAGTCGACTCCTGCCCAGTAGACCGTTTACTCTCATCTTATAAATTTCCTTAGTCAATCTTCTCCACAATCTTGCAATTCATATCCTGAATATTTTTTTCTTTTATGCCCCAATGCGTATTAAGCCTAGTTGCCCGGGAAATGTGTACTAATTGGTTTTATAAAGAATTATTTAACTATAGGTATAACTATAGGTATATATTATTTATATTTGTATAGTCATTTTATTTTTATTTTTATAATGAATAGTCTTTATTGTAGTTTGTGTTTATTAGTATTAATTTAGTAAATTTAAGTCATATTTATTATTTTTGTCACATCACTGACCAAATGTGATTTACGGTACTCTCCTCTCCCTGCACGGTTGTCTGGAAGAGATCGCTCTTAGCGATAAGACCGCCAATTGTTGCACTATATTATGTTTTCTTTAATTTTAAAGATTTATTGTTTTGTGGTGTACCAATAAAGTGTTTATCTATCTATATAAGTGTCTATCGTATTTTTAGCTGCCTCGATGGCGTACTGGGCGCTTGCTTAGCTTGACTACCGATCATGAGATCCCAGGTTCGATCCCCAGGTCAGGCAAAGTGTTAAATATTGGATTTTTCCATTAGGAATTATCTCAATAACTGCCTGGAATCTGAAATTGTGCCCGGTAGATGGCAATAGGCTCGCCCCCTATAAAATGGGACTAATAATATACTGGCGAAATGTGGCTGTACCTACTATGGGACTGAGTCCTGTATACACCTCTGCCTACCCCTTCGGGAAAAAGGCATGATGATATGTTATGTTATGTGGAGCTAGTTTTAAATGACTATAATAGTAGTTACATTCGTAACACCAAATCGTATCGTGTGCCAACAACCATAATTTCCCTGAATTTGTGCAAAATCGCGTGTCTAACAGGTAGTTATAATAACTCACAGTTAAAATAACCTATGGTTATAACACTTTTACCGTTTAAACATAATGTTATGCCGTAACCGAACATGTTACAGGTAGTTTGTGATCAGTAAATAAACTTAAATCATGGATAATTCAGCTGTTACCTATAACATTGAATTGCTATTGTCTGTTCCACACAAAATTGTACTTTCCATACATTTTTTGTTGAGGTTGTCCTCCTCCTCTCCTCAACTCCTCTTTGCTCCCCTCCTGGGAGGGGACCAGGGGCCCTCCAACGAGTCTTCCTTTGACAAATTCTGTTCGGACTGCGTATGAGCTGCTGTATGAGTGCAGTCTCCGACACATTCTTATGACGTCATGTACAACACAAAACATAAACATAAACATACATTCACGCCTTTTTCCCGAAGGGGTAGGCAGAGGTGTATCCAGGACTCAGTCCCATAGTAGATACACCGACATTTCGCCAGTATGTTATTGGTCCCATGTAATAGGGGGCGAGCCTATTGCCATCTACCGGGCACAGTTCCAGACTCCAGGCAGTTTATTAAGATAATTCCTAATGGAAAAATCCAATATTTAACACTGCCTGACCTGGGAATCGAACCCGGGACCTCTTGATTGGCAGTCGAGCATGCGCCCTCTACGCCACCGAGGAGGTCAAACGCCCGGATTTTTTTGTGGGTATACCCGTAGGTAACGGGGAATGTCAGTGTTGGTCCGCAACCTATCTAGAGAAGGGAAAACTCGAGTAGGGTACCAACAACCTGAAATAAGTGGCAGTCTCCTGCAACCAAACTGGCTCCGCATGTATCGACATGTCGTTCTTGCGGTTTCAGCCAGTGAGCTCAAGTGGGTGGTGTACGCTCCCAGGCAACACATTGTCTGTAGAGAATGTTCTAAATACTGTATTCGGACTTAATGTTTAAAGCGTCTGCCAAAGACGCCAGGGCTAATATATATAGGTGTATATATTATATACCCGTGGGTGGTAACGTCGACGAGGGAGTCCCGCATGACCAGCCAAGTCACCCCGGGCGTTACATTCAGCGTTTACCATGATAGCTTGATCTAACTAAGCTTTTAGGAACGATTTTCCCAAAATGAAAATTGCTATAGTCGAAAATTTTCCAACTTATACACTAAACTGCGCAAACTATTGCTACAACATATAACATAATCTAATTAAGTACCAAACTAGTTCGGTGCACTGAACTATTTCCTTTGAATTCCTGCTGAATACATCGCGTGACTAGACCAGCTCTTCGTGTAATAAACCTATAACACTTTAGTACTGTAGCATAAATTTCTCTTACCAACTATGTGTCTATACTTAAATCTTGTAATAAGGACTGCACTTATTATTATTATTCTATATTCTATGCATTAATTTGTATTTTTTGTCAATGGAAAGCTTCCTTATGGAAAATTATTGTTTCAAATTATGGTAGAGAAACATGATGGGACTTCAAAGAAAGATTTAGCAGGGAGTAAAACTACGGATCAAAAATATTTTAAATATAGCTTATTTCAACGGGTATTCAAATGAATACGCTTTATAATTTTCTTATTTTAAACTAATTACAATAAAATTTCTCTTAAAACATAAACAAAAATAATTAACTAAGAGTGACAGCGCCAGGTTTTTTGACAGTTGTTTAAATAATTAGCAGTTCAGGGGCTCCGCTTAGTAAGCCGAGTTCGGTACAGTCGTCATATCGACGCAACTGTCTGGCGTTCCGATCTCGGCCGATCTCAAGTGCTTTTAAAATGTATATAGTGTGGTATCAATATCAACATCATCATCATCTCATCCGTTGGTAATCCACTACTGAACATAGGCCTCCCCCATAAAGGGGGGTTTTGACAATACCCGACACGCTTGGCAGGCGGGTTGTCGAGCGCAGTTCGATGGTTTTTTGCAGAGGACGCTGCTGCCCGTCCTCTGGATCTGTTAACCCTTAGCCGGCTCTTACGGCATCTACGGGTAGAGAGGGTGGAGCACTATTCTAAAGCCGGTAACTCCACGGCACACGGCACGGTATAGTGTGGTATGCAATGAGATATATTATATCATAATTAATATTAAGGATGTTATAATATTATAAACGGTATGTAAATATTTTACCTGGAGTGTTTCCATATTAATGTTCTTTCATTCATATTAAAGCTACGTGCATAAATAAAACATAGCTTCAGCCGACTTGAACTATCCGCCCTGTTATGGCCTTGTTCGGCTTGCGCCTTTAATATTTGTGTTTTATAACTTAAAAAAATAATTGAAAAAATGCACAGAACTTTAATCCGCAAAAGCTGTGAACCGTCCAAAAATGTCCCCACTCATTCCACAGACGCAAGTGGCAAATTGAAACGTTAAGCCTGTCACCAGTGAAACAATTTATGGCATTCACTACGCATAATTACAAAGGTTTTGTCCATTAATGTGTCATTAACGAATATTTAATGAGGATTTAACATTCCGCGCGGATCGTTACAAAGTTTTCAACTCTGTGTTTTACTGCTAATCAAAATTCAAGTATGCTAATATTCAGAACTGAACACTATTAAGTTCAGACTGGTTCACGATTTTCAGCGTGTAGAGTGTGGGGGACGTTTCCGAGATATTTAATTATGCTCTGACTAGCTGTTTTGCGGCGTCACATACACTCGTCGCCATTGGAAAACGGAATAATTTTGAGTTAATCGCTTTGTAAAGCTTTCAAAGAACCATTGATATACGAAATTGGGTTACGGATTTGACTGCAGCTTTAAGTGAGCTTTCTTTGCTTAGAAGCTTTGCTTGGCTTTGCTTTCTTTGCTTTTCTTTGCTTTCTTTTCTTAGCTTATGCTGGCCTCCCCAAATCCTCCTCCGCAAAGACCTCCTCAAATAGTTCATCATATCCCTCGCAGTTCCTGCATATAACTGTAATCCTTTTTTTGAGAAATAAATTTATTATTATTTATTTATATTAAAAAAGTTCCACCTCATCCCAGGCAATCTTTATTTATACCTTGTTAGCGCCGCCTTTCTTTTGGTGCTTACCTTTTTGTGCAAATATTATTGTGTTCCGGTCTGAAGGGTAATTTTACCAGTGAAATTACTGGGCATGACGAGTTTCAACAACTAATATCTAAGGGTGACAGGCACAGTGCAGTGCCGCGCAGAATTTTGAATTTTAAAACACTCGGTGGCACTGTGTCTGTTCTGGGCAATCATGATGCTTACCATCAGGCGCCTTAATTGCTCGTCTTGTCATTCATTATCATAAAAATAACCTATTCACTCTGTGGTCATTCTAGATTATCTGGGGTGGTTGTGAATGTGTTATTTTTTATATCCACATGATTGTTTTGGTATAGGTCATACTTATTATCTAATAAATATAATTAAAATGTATGTATGATGTTACTTTTTCGGAAAAGATATTATTTATATTATTTTTCTATATTATTAATCATAGGTTTTTCCTGCTGAGTGACTGACTGACACATTCCTTAATACTTTTTGAAGCTTTGTTTCTTTTTCTACAGCAGGACTGTTACAGTATTATGAATGGAACAAAATGACCACAGATTCTGTTTTATAAAGTCGCGGGCGTGTACGAAGCCCTGCGAATTACTTTACACATTATTTTCAAAACCCGTGATATCCATAAAGTAGAAAGTAAAAAGCCATAAATCTATTAGAAGGTATGTTAGGTAAATGCTTGCGAATAATTCCTCTCGCATTAAGGCGTCCGCAATGTACGTCGACAGGATGCCTTGGGCCTTGGCGTGGATTTAATAAATCATACCTCTACGTTTCCTTCCACTGTTGAATAGGCCCGAAACTCCGTGTTTTCATAACACGGAGTAGGCCGAGAGCTGGTTTGGATAGGATAGTTTGGGATCTTAAATTTAAAGCAAGATATAATGTGGCATAATATGATAACCGAGTACAAAGTACCCGGACTAAACATTCCTAATACTGAATTTATTAATTGACAACACATTCATCAAAACAGAATGGATAGTTTGGATTTCATATCACATTATCACTCAACTATATCACATACTCAAACATACACTCACTCCTTTTTCCCGAAGGCGTAGGCAGCAGGCAGAGGTGTACCTAAGACTCAGTCCTGTAATATTAACTTGTTGCGTCCGTGGTCCAGCGGGAATATGCCCGGCGTTAAATCCGGAGTCCCTGGATTCGAATCTCACCATGTGGAATTTCCGCCTGGACGCTACTGTGTTTCCAATGGCACGTTAAACTGTAGGTCCCGGCTGTTTCCTATAAAATATGTAGGGAGCAGTCCTTGGGTCATGTTGGAGGCCTTGTAGGAATCATGGTGACCAAAAACTCTGACAATATGGGTTGTCCACATAACCCATATGAATTGACTCGAGCAGTGTAATTGGAGTAACCCGTTCTGTTAGAGTATAATTTCA
This sequence comes from Hemistola chrysoprasaria, assembly GCA_947063395.1. Lineage (NCBI taxonomy): Eukaryota > Metazoa > Arthropoda > Insecta > Lepidoptera > Geometridae > Hemistola > Hemistola chrysoprasaria. Next base: position 2,849,316 of record OX346725.1, read on the forward strand.
AATTATTATAAATTCAATTACTAACAAATATTAACAAAAGGCCAGATTAGGAGCCAACCACAAACAATTAAGTTGAAAATTATTCTCTCTTTCTCTTGAAAATTTCATTTTATATGGAATAGAGACCCCCGATACAGATAGTCGGTGACCAAAGGTATTATAATGATGGAAATGGCAGAAAGAAGTTTTTATAATTACCTTATTTACACTTGTTACCGAACTGCGACGAAGAGTTTTTGTTTGTGTCTTCAAATTACCCTATCTCCTAGTCTAATATTCACAAAAGATAAAATGAAACATTCCCGTGAGCAGCGCTCTAAACGTGTTAAACTCGACGCGTGTTTTTTCCGTGTTGCAATACAAATATGAATTTTTGAGTTTTATTGTCGAGCACAGAGTTATACGCGAGATGTGCCTATTACACACGGAAATGGAACGTGAATGATTTAATGGAACAGTAAGAATACAAGATGATATTATTTGCATGAGAAGTGTTCTCGAAACTCATAAGATTATTTTCCTTAGAAGCTAAAGAGAAAATGTGTATTCGAATAGTAGGTGTAAAACAGTCCTAATTTACATTTTTTTGCTACCAATCCCATTTGACTATCGCAGTTTCCTTAGTATTAGATATACAAAAGTATTAATTTATAATAAATTATAATAATACAAGCAGTACCCCGCGGTTTCACCCGCGTTGTCATAGTTCTCGTGGGAATATCGGAATAAGAAGTACTTTTTAGCGTGAGAGAGAAGCAGACATTACACAAGAAAAACAGCGCTAGATGGCGCTGGGGTCGAGTTAGAACACGCTAGCGTTTTGTTTGCCTGTTACTAAGGTAACTTTTTTCTATTGTACATTTGCTTACATTGTATTATCAACCATAATAAAATAGCACATATATCATGCTTATTTTCAAAATGTTGTATTTCCCATTCACTTCACCATTGATACTCAACAACAAAATAGGAAATAAAAGCAATTTACGAAATCGCACGTGCTATAGAGAATTGTTGTACGAAAGTACAGTCGCGAACATCAGGCTTTGTAACGTCGATATACAAAGCAAAATGCCGTTAACGCATTTACATTCAAAACATTACCGAAACCAATAACGCGTTCGGAAACAAAACGTTGAGAGGTTTCTTGAAAAATACTATGTTAAATACAATGATATATTTTAAATGACTATGGCATTGCTGACAGGAAATGTTTTTTTTAAACAGTCTCAGGTATAATATGTGAGAATCTACATTTAACGTTACTGCCCAAAACCATTTGTTGAATAAACAATAATAATAATATAGTGTCGATCAATATTAATTATAATTTTATTACGTTGTGGGAGTGCTTCAAATTATTTTTTTAAGTTGCGAATCATCGTTTTAACTATGATATAAATTAGATTTATACTATAATACGAAGATTATAAAAATTATTAGGACATAAAATTTAAATATTTTTTAATGTTTAATGCGAAAAATATAAAAATATTATTATACTTATAGGTAAATAATAATAAACTATGAATGGGAAGTAAAAGCGTTACTTTTAACTGAACTTCCTTCATTCAAAGTAATTGTGTTTTTCTTATAAATAAGTTTCATTTATTAATTGATTGAATTAAAATTAATGCTAGAAATAAAGGTATTATTAATAACGGTAACATATTAATTGGGGCAAATGCATTTCTTGAAGAAAGATTGATTTTATTAAACTCATTGTTACACCAACTAAAATTGTTAAACTATTTGCTATATCAAAAGGTTTAATTGAATCCATTCTCTGTCGTGCACTCTAAATCTGAGAAAATGATAAAAAATATCTGTCTGTAGAAACGTTAACCTTAACGATAAACGAACAAAACTGCCGATGGAATGGCAAAGAGTATAAATATTACAGAAGCTGCGGCCGACACGAACCTCATTTTTATGCTCGGAACGCGAGGAGCATTAAAATTTAGACAACATTATGTAATCGATTGTACTTGAATACAAGAAAGGGTCTTTTTATATGATTTTGTTAAACATTGATAGACCATTATTATTAATATGGATCTTCTTTTGAAAGTCTGATAAAGAATACAAAACAATGTGTTTATTTCATCGATTACTTTACATGTTTTATGATGCTTTATTTAATTTTGTTGATTATATTTATTTATTTGTTATTAACTAGTAGGGCTTCATCATCATCATCATCTCAGCCGTTAATAATCCACTACTGAACATAGGCCTCCCCCATAAAGGGGGGTTTTTGCCAATACTCGACACGCTTGGCAGGCGGGTTGTCGAGCGCAGTTCGATGGTTTTTTGCAGAGGACGCTGCTGCCCGTCTTCTGGATCTGTTAACCCTTAGCCGGCTCTTACAGCAACCACGGGTAGAGAGGGTGGAGCACTATTCTAAAGCCGGTAACTCCACGGCACACACTTATTAATTAATTAAAAACAATAAAACGTCTTACAATTATTATTATACAATCACGTCTTTTTCCCAAAGAGGTAGGCAGAGATGTACCCAGGACTCAGTCCCATAGTGGGTACACCCATATTTCGCCAGTAAGTTTTTGGTCCCACGTAATAGGTGGCGAGTCTATTGTCATCTACCGGGCACAGTTCTAGACTCCACAGGCTGTCATAGAGTTAGTTCTAAATGGAAAAATCCAATAACACTTTGCCTGACCTGGGGATCGAACCCGGGACCTACTGATCGACAGTTGAGCTTGCGCCCACTACGCCACAACACAATCAACAAAGTCAACAAGTCCTCGCTAACAAAATAATAAATATTAAAATGCTTCAGGCTCTACACGCGCTCAGTATCAAAACAGTGTTAAATTATAGGAAATAATTTCAAATAATAATATGGCAAATAGTAAATCGTACGAACACCAATGCGAATTTAATGGCAAAGAATAACAATAAATACAGAGGGTGCGGTGCGGCAGTCGTTCCGATGCACTCTACTGTACTCAGTTTTATGTACCTACTACCTACTAGTACGTGTACTTTGAACTTAGAGGATTCAGAACGGGAGTTACCAAGTTGCCCCCTTTGCTTCACGGTAGAGTCTACCTGGTTTGTGTTTGTGAAATGAAATAAGATAACGTAACATAATAATATCACCTCTTTTTCCCTAAAACAGAGGTGTACTTAGCACTCAGTCCCTTAATAGTTGGGCACACTCACATTTCGCCAGTTTTTTATTGGACCCACGTAATAGTAGGCGAGCCTATTGCCATTTATCGGGCACAGTTCTAGCCTCCGCAGGCTGTAATAGAGACAATTCCTTCCCCGATAGCGGGTCAGTCCTCGGCACCAAGTATTTGAATTAATAATTAATCATTTTTTTACTTTTTTTTATTCCAACTACTGCGATCACCAAGCCGCCTGCCAAGCCCCATATGAATTTAGAGGCTGTTCAGCAGTGGACGTCTTCCGGCTGATGATGATAATAATGAATGAAGCTTTTATGTAATGAATCTACCGTGCGTTTGTTCAGATACCTCATCAAGGAGCACACGAATCTTCTAAAGGGTTTAATTTTATTAAACAAGTGCTGATATTTCCAATGCTCTATATTCTAAGGCTGTGAGTCTGTGAGTGCAGACTGTATGATATGATTCGCGAGCGTTATTAAGATCTGGTATACACTGGGGTGGTTTCATCCTTTTTTAGTAATGTCGAAACCGAGGAATTTCACCTCTGTGTCTGAAAAAGGTAGTTTTAACATCTTTAAACTTTTGTGGATCGAGCGTATAGCGTAGGTACACAGTAATGTGCAAACATTACTGTGTTCCGTGTGCCGTGGAGTTACCGGCTTTAGAATAGTGGTCCACCCTCTCTACCCGTGGTTGCCGTAAGAGCCGGCTAAGGGTTAACAGATGCAGAGGACGGGCAGCAGCGTCCTCTGCAAAAAACCATCGAACTGCGCTCGACAACCCGCCTGCCAAGCGTGTCGAGTATTGGCAAAAACCCCCCTTTATGGGGGAGGCCTATGTTCAGTAGTGGATTATTAACGACTGAGATGATGATTACTGTGTTCCGGTCTGAAGGGCAATGTAACCAGCGAAATTATTGGGCATGAAGAGATTCAACAACTAATATTTCAGGGTGACAGGCGCAGTGCAGTGCCGCGCAGAATTTTTAGTTTTAAAACACTGGGCGGCTCTGAGTCTGATATGGGCAATCATGATGCTTACCATCAGGCACCTGATTTGCTCGTCTTGTCACTCTCTATCAAAAAAAAAATTGTAGGAAGGATTATTTATGCTTCGATAGCGTAGTCGTCGCAAGCTCTACTGCCGATCACAAAGTTCCGGGTTTGATCAGCAGGTCAGGCAAAGTTGGATCTCCACTTTTAATATTATTCTCATCCATACAGAGTAAGAGTAATAGGAGAGACCAACAAGAGCAAGGCACTCATCTTTTGTTATGTCGATGGGTCAATAGCCGTTTTTTTCTGTGCATTCTGTATTCAGTATTCTGTGATCGCTCTACCCCACAGACCTGATATAGGCCATGACCAGGCGTTAAATACAATGCACGGCTTTAAAATTCCATTTCCCCGAACGTGATCGCATAAGTTCCGATCCGGATTCCGGACGGACCCGTTGTTTACGCTCCGGATTCGCTGCGCGTTGAGTACGGCCGGTTGATACAGTTGTTAAGCTTGTTTGACTCTTCAAATTGGATTTGGGTTACTAACTACGGTACGGACTACGGACATGAGACGGATGTTCTAATCATGAGTGACTGTTAGGAGACCATTAAGTAAGCCGATTTCCAGAGCGCTAGGTGAGCTGGATTGCTAAACTACCGTGGTACATAAAAATAATTGTCATCATCTCAACCTAAGGACGTCCACTGCTGGACAAAGACCGCCCCAATAAGGGGGTTTTGCCAATAAATGTCACGCTCGGCAGGCGGCTTGGCAAGCACAGTTCGATGGTTTTACGCAGAGGACGCTGCTGCTCGTCCTCTGGATCTGCTAACCCTTAGCCGGCTCTTACGGCAACCACGGGTAGAGAGGGTGACCCCACGGCTATTCAAATATGGACCAGTAGTAATCAATCAGGAGTGAGTATTTAAAAAGCAACTTATGCTTAGGGCGCTGAGAAAGTTGATCTAATAATACTTTAATATTTACTTGTTGCTTTTTATTATAAAATTAGGAAAAAGAAAATTCAAGAAGGAAAGTATAAAATAAATTGGCTTTTGTATACTGCGTGTTCCGGTATTTTGTTAAACATTGCCAACTGTGTTGCAGTGTGCGTTAAGTGTTCCCCTTTCCGTCGTGTAACCAGCTTTTATAGCCTCCGTATTGATTTTAAATAATATTTGTTTTTATGCCCGTTTGATGGCGATCGATGGTGATGCTTTTTGTGTTCGCGAAAACGTGTTTGTGACGTATGAAAAAGTTTTTTTGATATAAAATTTTTCTTGTTATATAGTGGTTGAGTGGAAGAGGATTCTCGATTATTGTTGTAATGTTTTCAGTTATTGTGACTTTTTTATGATAGTAAGTGACAAGACGAGCTAATCAGGTGCCTGATGGTAAGCATCATGATTGCCCATATCAGACACAGTGCCACCCAGTGTTTTAAAATTCAAAATTCTTGCGCGACACTGCACTGCGCCTGTCACCCTGAGATATGAGTTGTTGAAACTCGTCATGTCCAGTACTTTCGCTGGTAACATTGCCCTTCAGACCGGATCACAGTAATGTTTGCACATTACTGCTTGGCGGATGAATAACTGGCAAAGGTGTGGTACTTCCCCAGGCGGCCCCCTGCAAAAGGGGACCTACCACAACAAAACTTATTGAAATGCTACATCATAGGTAACTTTCTTTTATTAAAAGCAGTGGAATGTCCTTATTTTCTATTCATAAGACATTAAACGAGCCAGTGCCATCAGCACCTTCGGTATGCTGCCATAATATGATAGTGGTTTGGAGCACTCGGATTTTTCTGGCCTGGAAAGCCTGCAAGCGTTCTTCAGGGTTACAGCTATTAAAAGCAAAACCTTTAAGAACGACTTTGATACATCAAAATTGATACCTTTTGTTCTATGACTTTTGCCAAAACATACAAACAATACATTCTAAGAATTTCTTTTTTGTTTTAGTGGGGACTTCTATCAATCGTTAGCTCTATGTCACGTGGGTATATACTCTGTTTTAATCTGTGACTGCCTTGTGCCACGTGCATATTATGGCTTAATCTGTGACTTCCTAGTTTATGTGCAGTTAAAAAGATTAGAACTGCAAATTAGATTTATTTGTTTTTTCTATGGGTAAAAAAACATTGAATTAGAAATAGTCATAGTACAAAAGGTACCAATCTTGATGTACCAAAGTCGCCCTTAAAAGGTTTTCCGTTTAATAACTGTAACCCTGTAAAGTAATTTAATTAGGTAGAGATAGTAAGTAGATAGCAGCTTAAGTACTTTTTTTTATCTTGTTCAATAGAGAATTGCTGTTGCCCATAAAAATGTTAAATCTTACATATTTAATACGTATACCTAGCTGAAATTAACGAAAATTAAAAAATGTTCCTTGAAAGTTGGTAGATAAGGTTCAGAGCTTAGTAAAGCCTACATGGTCAGATTTTTAGCTCCGATAACGCTCTCTCTTAAATCAAGCGACGATAAAATCATAAACAGAATCAAACGTAAGCCCAAAACATTTGTATCCGAAACTAACCAGATTTTCCAAGTATTCGGGAAAATCGCCAAGTTTCAAATCCCTTCCAATAATTTTTCGGCGGATTGTAGGCTACAGTTAATTTATATCTTAAGACATCGCCGACCTTTCTGTAACCCTGAACCTTTCTCGGATCCCCCTTTCGACCATTTGTCATCAGGTATTACCGTATTACTTGTCTTCTAACATTTAAGGTGAGCTAGTAGGTATTATTTTACACACATTAATATAGCCAGACGGAGAACCTTATTTAAAATGCGTTTATTTTTGTGTGGCCGCTCAAAACGAAAAACGGCTAATATCGATCATGAAGTCCCGGATTATTGGACTTTTCCATTAGAAATTCTCGAAATTAAAACCTGGAGCCTGAAATTGTGCCATCTTTCGGCAATAGGCCCTTATGACATGGGACTTAAAAAGAAAACTGGTAAAGAGTGGGTGTTCCTGTGTGATGTCAATCAAATTGTTGTAGTGGGTCGTCTAGGGAAGTACCACTACTTTGCCAGTTATTCACCCGCCAAGCAGTAATGTGCTAACATTACTGTGTTCCGGTCTGAAGGGCAATGTTACCAGCGAATTTACTGGGCGTGACGAGTTTCAACAACTAATAACTCAGGGTGACAGGCGCAGTGCAGTGCTGCGCAGAATTTTGAATTTCAGAACACTGGGTGGCACTGTCTGATATGGTCAATCATGATGCCATCAGGCACCTAATTTTCTTGTCTTGTCACCATGATAAAAAAAAACTTCGTAGAGCTCACAGATTGTAGTAACTGTAAATCTCATAATATATTATGTCGACATTACATCTGGTCCACCACAAATAGTGTAAAAAAGAGTTCTGAAACTAATTATTTTTATACTCAGGAAAGAAGTTTATGTGGTTTTGATACTACGTTGTTCACATAACCATACCATGGCAAATTAAAAAGGGTTGTTTTTGTAAAATTATAATATTGATAACCCTTAAGAAGGCTCTGGTTATATATGGGACACCATATTTTTTTAATTTTTAGGGCTCCGAACCCTAAAAGGGTGCCGAAGGAGCCCAATTACTAAGCCTCCGCTGTCCGTCCGTCCGTCCGTCCGTCTGTCACAGGTCTCTATCTCATAAACCGTAATAGCTAGGTACTTGTAATTTTCACAAAACATGTATCCCTAATGCCGCTACAACGACAAATAATAAAATTATAATTAAAGGTACTCTCCATACAAGCAACGTGTTTTTGCTCAAAATTTATTTCTCGATATCGTTCGTGTATCGTGAAAACGGCATCAGCTAGGTATTTGATTTTTCACGGAACGTTAATGATTATGATTGCTATAATATGAAATAATTATGACTAAATAAAATTAATAAATAACTGGAGCGTTCATACAAATCACGATTTTTTTTCAACGTTTCGCGCTGTAACACCATAATGGCAATAGTTATCTACTTGATAATCTTACACAATATGGGTAATAGCTATAACAACAAATACTAAATATTAAATAAATTCAAAAATTCAAGGATTTTCCCATACAAGACACTTTTCCGACTTATTAAAATCAAATAAGACTAATTCTGACTAGAGTTTTCGAGGAAGATTTCAAACATTATTTGTTGAGGGTATTTCAATATTTATCAATAAACAGTTGTCAACGGTACTTGGTCGTTTCAATACATTACATGGTGACAGCGGCGGTTTTTTAATTGCAAAAAGCGTTTATAAGTGTATTTACGTGCAGTATTTCGCGTATTAGTGTCGTAAGAAGTACGATTCTTATTATTTCGTAATGGAACACGCCCGACCACCGCCAGAACTGAGTCTGGAAGGCAACTCCGTCAGCCGGGCTGACGCATGGAAGCGTTGGAGGAAACAATTCCATCTGTTTTTGAAAGCATCGGGGGTGCATAAAGAAGAAGCTGGTGTGCAGGCCAGCTTGCTCATCAACCTAATCGGAACGGAAGGTTTCGATGTCTACGAGACGTTTACATTTTCAAACGACGCCGAGAAAGACGACGTAACGGTTTTGTTGAAAAAATTCGACGAATACTTCGGCGTCAAACCGAACGTTACATTGGCGAGATACAATTTCTACATGAGAAACCAGGAGGCCGGCGAGTCCATAGATCAGTATGTAACGGCATTGAAGCTACTGAGCAAAACCTGCGAGTTTAAAACCTTAGAAGAGGAATTCATTCGTGATCGTATCGTGTGCGGCATAAAAAATATAGTAGTTCGCGATCGTTTATTGCGAACGGAGGAGCTTACGATGGACAAAGCGATTAAAATATGCCAAGTTGACGAGATATCGGTGGACAGCAGTCGCGTATTGCAGGAGTCGCGCGGTGCGAGCGCAGGGCCGGCTCGCGTGGATGCAGTGGGCGTGCACGGCGGGGCCGGGGCGCGCACAGTGCGGGGCCGAGGCGACGGCGCGCGAGGAGCGCGCGGAGGCCGCGGCGGCCGCCAGCCGCGTTCGCTCCCGGCCGGGGCGCAGCGCCCGCCGCCCTCCTCGAGTACGTCTGCGCCCGGTACCTGTCTTAGGTGCGGAGGTCGCTGTGTACACGGTGCTGACTGTCCCGCGGTCTCGGTGCAGTGTTATGTGTGTCAAAATCATGGTCATTTTGCTAGAATGTGTAAGTTTAATAAAGGTGTGAAAAAACTATATGATATAGGCGTTTATGAAGAAGGTAATAAATGCGATCCGGACGAGGACGATGACTGTGAGTCGTTTTATATATCTGCTTTATTTGATGTTTCCCAAATTAACTCGGTGTCCCAGGATTGGTTTGAGGTTCTCCGAGGAGAACTGGGCACTGAAAAATTTAAACTAGACTCTGGTGCGGATATCAATGTTTTATCTTATAAGCGGTTTTTGCAGTTAGGCAATAACCCTGATAACATCATGTCCAATCATAAGGTTAAGCTACAGTCGTACAGTGGCGATTTCATTCCTATAAAAGGAATATGTAATATTAAATGGTGGTATAAAGATGTTCAATATGATCTTAAGTTTGCGATTGCCGATATTGATTGTCAGAGTGTGCTGGGACTGCAAACGTGCTTATTATTAGGGTTAATAAAGAGAATTCACGATTTAAATTTTTCGGAAAATGGCGATTTGTTCACCGGGTTAGGTTGTCTACCGGGGGAATATCACATAACGGTAAATAGGGATGTGACACCGGTGGTGTGCGCTCCGCGGAAAGTACCGTTAAGCCTTCGTGATAATTTGAAGGACGAACTCGATAGGATGACAGAATTAGGTGTGATTAGGAAGGTGACTCATCCCACACCTTGGGTCAACTCGTTAGTAGTAGCGGCCAAGAAAAATGGTAAAATGCGCTTATGCCTAGACCCGAGGCCTCTCAATAAAGCGATCCGACGAGCTCATTTTCAGCTACCTACCATAAATGAGTTGGCTACCAAATTGAACGGGGCCAAGTACTTCTCGGTATTGGACGCCAATTCTGGATTTTGGTCTATAAAGTTAGATAATGAGAGTGCCGATTTATGTACATTTATTACGCCGTTTGGGCGATATCAATATTTAAGATTACCATTCGGGTTGAACTGCGCACCGGAAGTGTTCCACGCTAAGATAAAACAATTGTTAGAAGGCTTAGACGGTGTCGAGTCATTTATTGATGATATTATTGTCTGGGGGTCCACTAGGCGAGAACATGATGTAAGATTGAAAGCGTTATTTCAAAGAGCGCGAGATATTAATTTAAAATTCAACAAAGAGAAATGTCGCATTTGTGTAGATGAGGTAACATATTTGGGACATATTTTTAATAAAGACGGGATGAAAGTAGATACGGAAAAAGTCAGGGCTGTAATTAACATGCCGGAACCCACGGATCGAAAGAGTTTAGAAAGATTTTTGGGCGCAATTAATTACTTATCAAAATTTATACCTAACTACTCGCAGCACATATTTCCATTGACTAGGTTATTGAAAAAAGATACCGAGTGGTGTTGGGAAATAGGACATAAAAATGCCTTTGATAAATTAAAGAGACTGATATGCGAGGCTCCGGTACTATCGTTGTATGACGTAAGCAGTGAGGTATTGTTGTCGGTAGACGCGAGCAGCGTTGCACTCGGCGCGGTGCTGATGCAGCGCGGCCGTCCGGTCGAGTACGCGTCGCGCACACTCACCGACACACAACAGAGATACGCTCAGATAGAAAAAGAAATGTTAGCTATTGTCTTTGCTTGTGAAAAATTTCACCAATACATTTATGGTAAAAAACATGTACTCATAGAAACTGACCATAAACCGCTCGAAAGCATTTTTAAAAAGCCGTTAAATTCAGTCCCAGCTCGCTTGCAGCGTATGATGTTAAAATTACAGGGATACGATCTGATAATTACCTATAAACCGGGGAAGTACATGTATATACCCGACACCTTATCACGTGCGCCTCTTCCTGATTTATATGACGATAACATTAGTAAGGCTGTATTAAACCAACTGAAAATGGTCATTAGCAATGTACCGATGTCTCAAAGCAAATTGACTTTAGTTAAGAAAGAAACGAGTAAAGATGAATATTTGAAACGTTTGTTAAAATATATTAATGAGGGTTGGCCCGTTCATAAATATAATGTCGATAGCGATTTAAAATATTTTTGGTCTATGAGAGGTGAGCTGTACTGTGTGGACGGAGTAATTTTTAGAGATAAACAAGTATTGATTCCTAACTCGCTTAGGCCTGAAATGTTAAAAATAATTCATGACGGCCACCTAGGGATAGATCGTTGTAAAAGACGCGCACGTGAGGTACTATATTGGCCAGGTATATCGAATGACATAGAATTATATGTTAAAAAATGTAAAGTTTGTCAGGAGAATTCAAATAAGCCTAGTAAAGAGCCAATGATTCCGATAACTATTCCGAAACTGCCATGGAACAAAGTAGGTACAGACTTATTCGAGTATGCAAAAAGACATTACTTGATATTAGTGGATTACTATTCGGGATTTATTGAAGTCGCACAACTAAGAGATACGTCGTCCAATTCTATTATAAAGGAAATAAAACAAAACTTTGCTCGCTATGGCATTCCGGAAACGGTTATTAGCGATAATGGTCCACAATATGCTTCTCGAAATTTTAAGCAGTTCGCAGAAGAGTGGGGCTTCAATCATATCACTTCATCACCGTATTATGCACAATCAAACGGTAAAAGTGAGAGGTCAGTCCAGACTATTAAGAAAATGTTAAAAAAGTCAATCGACAGTAAAACCGATTTTTATTTGAATTTATTGAGTTACAATAATACACCGCGAGAAAATTTGAATTCTCCCGCACAATTATTAATGGGACGTAGATTAAATTGTAGACTACCAGTTCATCCGGATTTGTTAAAACGTAATTATTGCAATGATCAGCAACAACATAAAACAATACTAGAAAAGCAATTAAAAAGTAAAATGTATTATGATCAACATTGTAAAGCGCAGCCGGAGTTAAGTGTCGGCGATGATGTAATTATGTTAGAACATAATAATGAACGAGTGCTTGGCACTGTCATCGGCAAGGCCTCCACACCACGTTCATACATTATAAAAAATAAATTAGGTATATATCGACGTAATCGCCGACATTTAATTAAAAATATGCCTGATAAGGAACCTAATGTCATGGAAAAGGTGCAGAATGATCGGCGCGGCACAATAGTGGTCATATCAGACGAGTCAAGTGGGGAGGAGTATGAGATGAGTAGGGGTGATGATGAGTCAGAGTACGAACCTAGTACTGTGTCACCACCGTCACCTTACATTCATCCACCTACTACTCGTAGTAGAAGTAAGCAAAATACTTTATAATACTTATATTTGATTAGCTTTAATGTTTATTCTATTTACTTACTTATATTGTGAAAGGGGAAGATGTTGAGGGTATTTCAATATTTATCAATAAACAGTTGTCAACGGTACTTGGTCGTTTCAATACATTACAGGCAATATATATATATAACATTATCATGATGTACCTTATATTATACGAGTAAGATACCGTATCTTTTGTAATATTTATAATCTAGATATCTATTGCATACCATCATCAGGTTATCTGTATAAAAACTCCTTAATGTGATGAGACTGCCGGATACTTACAGTCTTCCTTATTATTTCAAGTTTTAACAAAAATCATTGCCACCTACGTTCCCTTAACTAACAACCCTTAAAATACCATATCTCTAAATATTTTCAATACGTAAAAATCATAGATAAACAAAGTACCTATTGAACAGCAGCAGTGAGGTTAACCTATTTAGGAACTGTTAAATAAATAGATAAAGAATACATAACATAATATTACATCTAAGCCACATATTGGTATTTTTGTAAAACGATCAGTTACCTCTTAAAAACAAAAATAAGTAAGTATAATAAAATCATGAATTTAGTAAAATACTACAACATCTGCTCTTTGTTTTTTTTTTGGAAGCTGGTCATTAAGATTGAGTCTGGGACAAATAGTTCATCGTCAAGTGGCACTTCAATGGACAGAAAAAAATGGACAAACAATGTGTGAATATTGGTTTCAAGAGGAACAATAGAGTCCGAATAGTACAAGGAACGTGTTTTTCAATAAAAGTGACCCGCAGATTTTTTATGATACTTGCTTTAGAAATTGACGTTTGAAAAGAATTTATTATGTGACTTACTTGACCGACAATTGTTTTTTATTAATTTGCTGTGTAAGGTACATTAATTTGATGAGGAGATGTGATTTCTATAGCTATATCAGTACATACGGTGGAGAGTGAGGAGCCCTTCACATGCGCGTCCCAACACGCATTTGACAAGTTTATTGCTACTGTAATGGGTGCAGAGATCACAAAAGTCAATCACTTAAAAAAAAAGAGCAAAACAGGGTGTCAAATGCAAGGTACATAATGCATTGTATACCATCTTTTGCACAATTTCATACAAGAGAATTAATAGTTAAATTATTTATCAAAATGTGTTTGTTATTTCAACGTCTACTGTTATTAATTCACCGAAGCGTTTATTGGCCATGACGCGAAGTGAACTAATTGCAATGTTTTCAAAATTCTCGTAACACAGGGAATATTTAACAAGATTGGTTATTCTTTGTAATGAAATTTTATGCAACTCGATGCAAAAATATTTTTTTATATTATACCGTTTAAATTTTTAGGCATGCCGGGTATCTTGTGATGAATAAAATAATCCACTAACACAACGATTACAAAAAGGTTTAGTGATAATATTTATGGGGTGCATGTGTACCAGTCATACTGAACAACTTGTAAAAACTATTATACTAACTTCTACTAAGGGACTACCACTACTATAATTTATACTACTATACTATTATACCACTATTATAAAAATAATAATAAAAGCTTTTATATTATTATTATTTAATTTTTTTGTTTTTTAAAGTTGATATATTTATTAAGAATATCTCAGAATCTAAAATGATAACACAATTAAATATCAATACAAAAAAAATACATACATTCACGCCTTTTTTTCCCGAAGAGGTAGGCAGAGGTGTACCCAGGACTCAGTCAGAGGAACAAATACTCTTAAAATTAATTTTACATACATAAATACAGTCACGCCTTGTTCCCGGTGGAGTAGGCAGAGACTATTTCCCTCCACTTGCTACGATCCTGACATACAACTTTCGCTTCGTTCACTTTCATGACATTTTTCATACATTAAAAAAAATTATAAAATTAATTTTACAATACAAAAAAATATATTTTATATAAGAATTACGAAATAGGCAAAAAAAATTGGTCTTCGCATACAAAATGGTAAAGGTTGGTACAAGGGGCAATGGAGATAAAGCTAGTAGGTATAACACTGAGGGACAGAAAAACAAATGAGTGGTTGAGACAAAAAAGCCAAGTGTATGACATGAGTCGAAGAGTTGGAAGACTAATGTGAGCAGGTCATATTATTATAGCCAGGAAACAAATTTCATGGTGCAAAAGACCATGTCGTGTATGTTGTAGTGGTAGGTCTCTTTTGCAGGGGGCCGTCTGCGGAAGTACCACACCTTTCCCAGTTATTCATCCGCCAAGCAGTAACGTGCAAACATTACTGTGTTCCGGTCTGAAGGGCAATGTTACCAGCGAAATTACTGGGTATGACGAGAGGTCCCGGGTTCGATCCCCAGGTCAGGCAAGTGTTAAATATTCAAAAACTCATATCTCAGGGTGACAGGCGCTGCGCAGTGCCGCGCAGAATTTTGAATTTTTTAACACTGGGTGGCACTGTGTCTGATATGGGCAATCATGATGCTTACCATCAGGCACCTTTGCTAGTCTTGTCACTAACATAAAAAAAAACTTTTGGTGCGGACACTATGGGATAAACCCAGTAGGACCGCTACAAATGAGATAGGGATTTTTTTAAATAGTAAGTGACAAGACGAGCTAATCACATGCCTGATGGTAAGCATCATGATTGCCCATAACAGACACAGTGCCACAGGATGACATCAAAAAGATAGCGGGCAGCACCTGGACCCTAACTGACCAAAGTAAAGAAAAATGGAGGTGTTTGAAGGAGGCCTTAACCAGTTTACCGGTTGATAGAGGCTGAGATGGAGAGTAGAATATACAAAATGTAGTAGTTGGTTTTTGTTTAGGTAGTGGTATCTGGTCTGAGCGCGCGCGGGGACTTATCAATAATCTAATGAAATAAACATACTATTCTATTCTACGCCTTTTTGTAGGTAACATTAGGTGCAAAGACTTTTATTAAATTGGAGAATTTGTAGTCACGCATTGGCCATTTATTTTAATAAAATGTAAGCTAGCTATATATTAGAACTAGATTTTACAAGATGTAATATTTTAGAGCAATAAATTTAGCGGCCGCAATCTGAATTGTGGTAACGTATTCTCGTAGATAAAGTTTTCATCACGTCTGTGAAATTTGCTTTAAAAATTGTTATTTACATCTTGATAGAACTTACTATCTTGACAGAAGGACAGACACACAGACAGACATCATACGGACAACAAAATGATCCCATATTGGATCCCATAATGGTTGAGGTACGGAACGGAAAGTACTTATAGCCAACAAGTAATTTTAATTATTCTACAAAGGAACCTTCACGAAAACTGATTGACGGATGTTTGTTACTCTTTCACGCCAAAATTATTTAACCGATTGGGCTGAAATTTGGTATGTAGGTAGCTTAGACCCTGGAATAACACATGGAGTAGGTACTTTTTTCCCCGATATTCTCACGGGAACGATAACAACGCGGGTGAAACCGCGGGGCACGGCTAGTATATTATTATTATTAAATCCTAAATGAATCACTGATTGACATGCAATGAAGAGCCCAAACCACTGATCCTAGAGACTTGAAACTTGGAATGTAAGTTTTTTTTTGTCTGAACATGTGCTAAAAAAATATTTTTTGAAAATTCACATTCTAAGGGGTTCAAAAAGGGCGTGAAAGTTTTAGTATACAACTTCTATATTTCATAATTGAGAGCGGGCAAAGCCGCTGTTCTTCTGTACACTAATCCTATACATACATACATACTGTCACGCCTTGTTCCCGGTGGGGTAGGCAGAGACTATTTACCTCCACTTGCTACGATCCTGACATACAACTTTCGCTTCGTTCACTTTCATGACATTTTTCATACATGCTCGTCAGTTGTAGGTACTTTTGACTTGGCCTTTCCTAAGAACAACCTATCCTATACTTATTTATATATACGAGTATATACTATTTTACTAATTCTTAGTTAATTTCCGACTATATTAAACGTTCCTAAATTCCATGTAACATGTTTATTAATATTATAATGTAAATCACCATAATTCCAGCTAATTACTTGTAACCCACAAAACGTAGATTTAATTAATTCAGCTGTGAATACCCACACTGACATTTGTTTAATGAATGTCTAACGTGCCTGATAATGGTGGCGCCAAATTAAACTGTCTCGTAAATCAACCAAAAATTGTTGAACCCAAATAAATGAACATGAATCATTCATATAAATAAAAGGAGAGATGAGGTATTGGCTTCTCGAAAATGGCAAGCTCAAATTAGGTCCCATTAAGTCCACGTTCGTCAGTAAAGTAAGGTCGTACGAGAGAATAATATTGTCCCGGTCGCACTTCGGTCTTAATTACGTCTTTCTATGTTTTTTGTTCACTATAATATTATGTCACTGTGCAAACTTCACACTGAACAAATTGCACGCGCCATTTGTTGAGTAAGCGCTGGGAGAACGTACCTTATCTCCCCTTTTCTTTATATCAATGACATGAATTGAACATGAATGCCGAATAAATGAATATATTTCAATACGCGAATTGGAAATTATTTGAATCCATTTGTTCAATCTGAAATTAATTTTCACAACTATGATACTCGTAATAATTTTTAAATGGGATTTAATCATTGATTTAAAGAAAGGGGGAGATGAGGTACTAGTTTCTCGAAAATGGAAAGCTCAAATTAGGTCTCATTCGGTCCACGTACATCAGTAAAGTTAATTGTTGTCTCGTTCGCACTTCGGCCTTTGGTACGTCTTACTATCTTTGTTGTTTCAAATTTCACATGCCAGTTAATGAGTAAGCGCTGAGAGAACGTTCCCTATCTCGCGGTTTCTTTAAATCAATGGATTTATTTTATCATTTTATACAATAATACGAATAGGTAATAATTATGAGATATTTCTAATAACCAAGTTTTTCAGTCTTTTATCATAATACATATTATTACAACAACAAACAATCACGCCTTTTTCTCGAAGGGGATAGGCAGAGGTGTACCTACACTCAGTTCATTGTAGGTATACTCACGATTAAGTGAGTCCTGGTAAGCGCTCACTGAGATAATTCCAAAATGAAATATCCCACACACAATAACACATTGCCTGACCTGGGGATCGAACCCGGGATCCTATGATCGGCAGTCGAGCTTGCACCCACTACGCTGCCAAGGGATATTAAGTAATATATATAATTCATATGTGTAATAAACGTAAAACATATTGTGAAATTTTTAATTCTCCATAAAAGCATAATATTATAAAATCCTAAATGATTCACTGACTGACATGCAACGCAGAGCCCAAACTACTAATCCTAGAGACTTGAAACTTGGAATGTAGGTTCTTTTCGTTATCTGGACGTGTGCTAAGAAAGGATTTTTAAAAATTCACATTGTAAGAGGTGCAAAAAGGGCGTCAAACTTTTAGTATAAAACACCCATATTTCATAATTGAGAGCGCGGGCAGAGTTGCTGTTCCTACACTAATAAAACATAACATAACATATATTCACGCCTTTTTCCCGAAGGGGTAGGCAGAGGTATACCCAGGACTCAGTCCCATAGTAGATACACTCACATTTCGACAGCACGTTATTTGTCCCATGTAATAGGAGGCGAGCCTATTGCCATCTACTGGGCACAGTTCCAGACTCCAGGCAGTTATTGAGATAATTCCTAATGGAAAAACCCAATATTTAACACTTTGCCTGACCTGGGGATCGAACCCGGGACCTCTTGATTGGCAGTCGGGCATGCGCCCTCTACGCCACTGTCATAATATTGGTTACAAAGTATCTAGCAAAAAAAACCTTATTATTTTCTACTAAATCATTCACACAGATTCTGTTGTTTTCATATTTGCAAGGTATACAGTTCAATACAAATTTCGAATTCAGGAAAAGCCACACAAATATATCTCGTGTATTTTTTAAGGCTGTCAAAAATACTGCGATAATATTATTGCTAGCGCGATGTCTCGTCATACATTTATATGGCACTAACTACACGGAAAATCCATTTGAGGCCTCGACACTGAGAGGTATGGGTTTACTCTGCGCATTTCGTTTGCTTTCATTATATATCGTAGCAATGTACGTTTGAAAGACGTGGCGAGGACTGTACCGGAATGTTTAGTTAGAATAAGACAGAAAAATATATCGGATCATTTGGTTTTAGTTATTTTACGCAGAGCTGCGAAATTAAGAATCGATCAAAGGAAAATTACATTAAAAAGAAAGTTTTATTTAATAAAGGTGTCGTCTGCAGTAAAACAAATAATTTACTCAATAAAAAATTGAAAAGACAACATAGAGCGCTTTGAGTGATTTTTGGTTCTAGGTACAAAATAATCATTTTCATCATATCTTACTTTTTACTAATATTATAAATGTTAAAGTTTATGAGGAAGTATGGGTGGATGGATGTTTGTTACTCTTTCACGCAAAAACTACTAAAGCGATTGGTGTGAAATCCCGTATGTATATAGTTTAGATAAGTATGTATATCAGTCATCTGGTTACCATAGTACGCAGGCTTCTAGCCTAGTTTGGAACCAGATGACCGTGTGTGGAAGTTGTCCCATATTAAAAATATTAAAAGACACTGGAATAATACATAGGGTATTTTTATTCCGATATTCCCCGGAAAACGAAGCCCACGCGGGTGGAACCGCGAGGCACAGCTAATGTTTTATATTTTTATAGACTAAGCGCCCTAATCGCTTGATATACAATCTGAAATGAGAAGATAAATTTCTACTCACGGGCAGGATTCGAACCACGCACCCTCCGCACCATTCCGCGTGTGTACTCTACCACTTGAGCCACTAGAAATATTCCTATCCCATCCACCTATTCTA
Organism: Hemistola chrysoprasaria; assembly: GCA_947063395.1. Lineage (NCBI taxonomy): Eukaryota > Metazoa > Arthropoda > Insecta > Lepidoptera > Geometridae > Hemistola > Hemistola chrysoprasaria. The sequence goes on from OX346725.1 coordinate 2,868,678, forward strand.
TCCTATCTACATTTTTTCTTCTCATTTCAGATTGTATTTTTCGTTTGAATTTCTCTAGAAAACCTTACCTTACCCAATGATCTAAGGTAAGTACATAAAGATAGCGCTGATAAATAAACCAAAGCGAAGCCTAAACGAAATCACGAGACGGCTCTGTCTTATACATTTTTGACGCACCATTTATTGCGTACGACGTTCATGAAAAAAAACCGAGTTTCCCTTCTGTTCTCAATCTCTAGATATTACCCGTTCTATCTGTCATACGAAAACAGAAAATCGAAGCATTTTTTCTCGCACCTTATGTTTTCTCGAATTTTTTTCGTTAGTGATTGATGCCGGCTTGATGTGTCGACGACTAATGCCGTTTACGAAGATAGATGGTCTCCTTCGAGACACGGAGCGTGTTTCGTGTTCTATCTTATTTAAATGTAGGATTTGTTTATTGGTTTTGATGAATCGGTGTTAAATGATTCGTGAAATATCCTTTCGGTAAATTGATCGCGAATTTGCGGAGTGCGTTAAAATGTTGGGCGCGAGTTTTCGTCGCTTAGAAGCTTGTAATATTTGTATAGGTTGTAATATTTATAAAGGTAGGTACGTATAAATGCTTTCACTTAATTTGATTTATTCAAATTAAGTGAAATTAAGTGAATGAAAACATTTGACAAGCCGATTTAAAGTAAATTCGTTAAGGCTAAGTCAACTAAATTACTTAATTGCGTGATTTTATAAAATGAAGGACTGTTTTTTAACAAAAATAAATACTGTCTATTTTGTATATAGAAAATAACATGATGATAAAACGACGCGATTGCAAGATGCAAAGCTAACATACAATCACTCCTTTTCCCGAAGAGGTGGGCAGAGGTGTACCCAGGACTCAGTCCCATAGTGGGTTCACCCACAGTTTGTCATTATATTATTAGTTCCATTTAATAGGGGGCGAGCCTATTGTCATCTACCGGGCACACTTTCAGACTACAGGCAATTATTGAAATAAATTCTAAATGAAAAAAAATCAATATTTAATACTGCCTTACCTAGGGATCGAACTCGGGAACTTATAATCGGCAATCGATCTTGCGATGTTTAGTGGTAGGTATATTATTATTATTATACTACTTGGCATAATATACTATTAAACGATTAGTTTCTTCTTTCTTACTTAAGTTATGTAATTCGTTCTTAAGTCATGTTAGATTATAGTCTTAGTCGTATTTATTTTTGTTATTTTATAGTAGTTCATTTAAGTGCCTAGCTTTACATAAATATATTAAAACAAAAAAAAATGTATATATATATCTATCCTATCCTATATCTAAAAATCCCAAAATTTACAAATTTTAAAAGTTTTATAAAAGCGTGTAAGCCTGTAAAAAATATTAGTTATATTAGTTTATATGTTTGTTTACATAAATAGTTTTAAGTATTTTTTTATGTAAAACATGTTAAACACTTAAATGAAAATAAAGATATTTTAAAATCAAATCAATCGATCTTGCGCCTACTACGTCACTGAGGCAGTGTTGTTTGAGGCTTGTCTTTACACAAGACTACAGGTAAGGATTGAACATACCCACTCTTAAAACTCCACCGTAGTTATCGACATATTAGTTGAGATGAAAAGTTCGGGACTTAATAACCAAAATAGTGAGAATGCCTGGTTTTATAGAAGAGGCTCCTTGACTTACAACGAAATGTACAGAGCAGATGTTAAATTTCAAAGTAGGCACCTTAAGGAAATAAAATAAAATGAAGACAACCAGGTACCAGAAAATAAGAATACAAAGATTCGGTAAAGAATCCAATGTAATCCAAAGGAATTTTTATCTTTAAAAAACTGCTAGAATAAAAAAAACAGTTTTTTTTACTGAGTCTTTGTACCTATTGTTATTTTCTAGTTCCTAGTTGTCTTTATTTTACGTAAAATAATTACATGTAGTATTTTTAATAACTTCAAAAATGTGGGTACGTGTGAGCGAGAGGGTGAATTAGCTTATGAAAGTTACCAAATGACGACCACAATAATTATAGCACACACAAATTACTAATTAAATCTCGAAAAAAATTCAGTGCATATCACATTGAAAATGTTTTAATTCATTAAAAATACATGACTATCTCTAAGCGAGCGCTACTCCGTACTCCGTACATCTTTAATAATAAACTTGTTCAATGATTCAGTACAAAATTAGGAGTAATTGCGCTAGTCCAGCACAAGGCAATCTAGATAAAAGCATTTTGTGAAGGAATGTTAGTATGTTTACTGCCTGCCTTAAGGGCCACACATCGACGGAGACTTTGCCGAAAGGTGTTTTACTAAACATAACACATCTCTATTGGGCCTTTTTATTTGTGTTTCAGCTTTCATACGTATTGTTTGATGAATTATTTTTTTATTTTACATAACATAACATACATTCACGCCTTTTTTCCTGAAGGCAGAGGTGTACCCAGGACTCAGTCCCATAGTAGATACACCCACATTTCGCCAGTATGTTATTGGTCCCATGTAATAGGGGGCGAGCCTATTGCCATCTACCGGGCACAGTTCCAGACTCCAGGCAGTTATTGAGATAATTCCTAATGGAAAAATCCAATATTTAACACTTCCGTAGTGGTAGGCCTCTTTTGCAAGGGGCCGCCTGGGGAAGTACCACACCTTTACCAGTTATTCATCCGCCAAGCAGTAATGTGCAAACATTACTGTGTTCCGGTATGAAGGGCAATGTTACCAGCGAAATTACTGGGCATGATGAGATTCAACAACTCATATCTCAGAGTGACAGGCGCAGTGCAGTGCCGCGCAGAATTTTGAATTTTAAAACACTGGGTGGCACTGTGTCTGATATGGGCAATCATGTTGCTTACCATCAGGCACCTGGTTTGCTCGTCTTGTTACTCACGATCATAAAAAAAAAAACTTTGCCTGAACCCGGGACCTCTTCATTGGCAGTCAAGCATGCGCCCACTACGCCACCGAGGCAGTCTTTATTTTAAACTGGAAAATATCAGTTATAGTTAAACCCTTATATAGCCCACTTAACTAGCCCACCATCCCTTTCTTGAGCCTGATCTGCATTATACCACACTTGTTGTGCGGGTTGGTGATCGCAGTAGTTGGAATACTTGGATACGGACAGGACGCTGCTGCCCACTCTCCGAATATGTCCCTCTGCCGGGTCCCACGGCTCCCACGGGATGAGAAAGGGTGGCCTTATTATATAGCCGGAAACCACATGGCCTATCTTCGCTTACTGTAATTATAATATTATAATTAATGAATTAAAATATAAAAAGTATATTGTCAAAAATGATAATAAAAAATCTAAGATTTTATAGTACTTATTGTCATTAAACTAAAAATCAGAACAATTTTTCAACAGAAATTATAGAGTATTATTTTAATTAAGTTTGACCCAAACAAACACAAATACATGAATAGCAACAAACAGGTGAAGCTTAATAAAACCATTTAAAATGGGCAAAGTGCCGTTTATATTTTCAACAGATATTTCTTGAATTCAGCCTGGATTTGGGTCTGGTTGATGGCAATATGCTGTTCCCTTATTTCAGGGGACTTAAAAACACAACTGGCGAAATGTAGGTGTACATTGTGGGTGTGGCCACAACACTGCGCTGCGACGTCGCATCGCAAATGGAGATAAGTTCATAAAAAAGTTGATTTATGCGTTGCGACGCCGCAACGCTGTATTTTGGCCTCACCCTACGGGCAAAGAATCAACTATAACTAATACTTAAAAAAAACAATACTCACCTCCCCCGTCATTATTTTACGTCGCCTGCGACCAGGCAGTCAGTGACCTGTCTGTCTCTGCCTAAGGCCTAAACCTAGGACGACTTAAGCCTAAACCTTTGCATGTTTATTAATAGAACATAATAATAATAATCATAAATAGATGGCACTAGGCTCACCTCTCCCCTTTTGGGATCAATAACACACTGGCAAAATGTGGGTGTGCCTTACTATGGGATTGAGTCCTGGGTACAACTCTGCATACCCCTACGGGAAAAGTTCGTGATTATATGTTATGTTATTATCATAAAAGTAGCACGCAGATCTTCTCACTGTCCCATATCCGTTCATTTAAGTGTGTAATCATGAGACTACCATTAGCTGGAGAGGCGTCGAGTCACAGGAAGGACCTCTTGAAATATCTTGTTATTATATCATTATGATAATAGGGTTAGAGTGTCTGAGCCCTGAGTTTACCAAGCTTTAACAACTTCTTTAAAATAGATAACCTTCTTTCTAAGAAAAAACTTACCATCACCTTTTTAAAGACGTTTTAACTTCGTATAATTTAGTCACTGGCGGTTTCTGATATATTAAACACGATGTTGTGCTTACTTTAAAGCTCAGACGACGTCACTGAACGTCCAATCGTTATGCGATAATAATGTCCTTATTATCTTAATGTCATTTATCGCCTAACGGTTAAGGATGTAGATCTACGTCGTCTGAGCGTTTAAGATATTTTTCTGCGCACATGAATTTACGTCGTCTGAGCGCGGAGTTCATGTTTGTTATTATAGCTTCAAAGCTACCTAATTACATATATGGTAGATATATTGTCTCAAGCTGACTGTACAAGGAATAACAGATCCAGAAAGACTGAAATCCACCTGTCTTCTGGATCTCTACAAGGCTTTTGATCTCGTTTCCTATGTGCTCTTATGGCGCAAAATGGAAAATACACTACTGTGCCAAAGAAAGTAGTATTTTTTTAAAAGTATTGGTACAAAATCAAACCAATTATATAAAGTGGGCAGGGTCGATGTCAGATGAGTACGGGTTGGAATGCGGAATGAGGCAAGGGGGGTTGTCTTCACCCAAGCTTTCAATTTGTACCCTTATACGTAAGCTGATCGATGAGCTAAGTAACACTATGACCCATCAAGAGGCTAGGCATACATAACGCTTGCTGTTATGTAGTGCTAAGTTATGGGTTTGTTCCATTTAGTAAGGTTTTTTAAGTAAGAGCGTACGAGTAGATACGCGGCTATTTAGGGATTTGACAGAATCCTATAAAAAATCCAAATCGATGTTTTGTATTCCCCTGTTTCCTTCGAATATTATTAATTTAACCTATTATTCTTTTCTGCCTCGGTGGCGTAGAGGGCGCATGCTCGACTGCCAATCAAGAGGTCCCGGGTTCGATCCCCAGGTCAGGCAGTGTTAAATATTGGGTTTTTCCATTAGGAATTATCTTAATAACTGCCTGGAGTCTGGAACTGTGCCCGGTAGATGGCAATAGGCTCGCCCCCTATTACATGGGACCAATAACATACTGGCGAAATGTGGGTGTATCTGCTATGGGACTGACTTCTGGGTACACCTCTGCCTACCCCTTCGGGAAAAAGGCGTGAATGTATGTTTTTATGTTATGTTATGTATTCTATTCGACAGCCTCGTTGGCGCAGACGGTAGTAACTCTGCTTTCTGTGCCGCAGGCCCCGGGTTCGATCCCCGGCCAGGTCAAACATTTGTGTGCATGAATATGACTGTTTGATCTATGTCTGGGTGTTAAAAGCGTATTTAAGTATGTATATCAGTCATTTGGTTACCATAGTACAGGCTGCTAGCCTAGTTTGGGACCAGATGACCGTGTGTGGAAGTTGTCCCATATTTTTATTATTATTATATTATTCTATTCTATTCCATTCTATTCTATGTGTAAAAAATAGTATAAAAATCAAATTTATTAACCTACCTAGAGGGCTTGAAAGTCTTTTGAAAGTTTATTTGAATTTGAAACAAAATTTCTATCGGTTCAGGAGTTTTGTCGACGTCAACAAACACTCACACACTTCGCATTTATGATAGGATAATCAATAAGTAAAGTGCACCAGTATACATTTGCAAACAATACAATACAAGTACCACCGCTTATCTGAGTTGTGCGGACGTCAATTCGCTCAGTCGAATTGAACGCGATATTTTATTGCAAGCTTTTATTTCACAGCAATTGTTGGTGTTGGTTCGAGTTTCCACTCACTTTGCGGGAATATTTTCAGTTATTATACCTACTTGTATCAGTATAGGTAGGTTTGTTGGGCGTTTGGTGCCGCTGGTATAAATTATTATTTTACGTTTTGATTCATTTATACAATACTTGCTGCGCTCTGCGTTTTCACCCGCGTAGTCTTCGTCCTCATGGGAATAATCGAGATAAAAAGTAGACTTTGTGTTATACCAGGGTCTAAACTATCTATCTATGAGCCTAATCATCATCATCATCATCATCATCTCAGCCATATAACGTCCACTGCAGAACATAGGCCTCCCCCATAGATTTCTATTTAGAACGGTTGTGTGTGTGGGCCTAGTCTGTCTGGTACTTATCACATGGGGGGTTTTGCCAATACTCGCCACGCTTGGCATGCGGGTTGGCGAGAGCAGTTTGATGGAATTTACGCAGAGGACATTGCTAACCATCCTCTGGATTCTAAAACCTATAAGCCGGTTCTTACGGCAACCCAGGTATAAGAAAGGGTGAGGTGCTATTCTATTGCCGGCACCCCACGGCATAATCAGTTCAGTAGTTTTGGCATGAAAGAGTAACAAACATCCATGCATCCATCCTCACAAAACTTTCGCATTCATAATATTATAATAGGAAGTAGGATAGTAGGAGAAGTAGGATAGTAGGATGTTACAAAAAGGTGTATTGATACTTAAGGGGGTGTATCTACCTGTCAATCTAAATAACTTGCAGAAAAAAAGAGTTGCGAAACTCGCAAAAATATTTCAACTTTCCATACAAATTGTCCGAGCTGATCCATTTCGTATGGGAAGTCAAAATTTCGTAATTATTTCCTTTGAAAGTTTTTCTGTTTGACGACTACATGCACCCCCATAAGTACTACTTACTTTTTTTAAATATTGTAGTTTATTAGTTTAAGTCGTGACCGACGGTTTTACTCGCTGAAAAACACCCCAGGACAAAATTCCAGGTTCTTAGTCTAACCTTTATAAAATCTACTTTACTAAAAAGCCTTATTATAAAGTCAGTACATAGAGGACAAAGATGCTTGGAAACTTCTGCATAGCCACCACGAGGGACCTTCCAAACAAACGAATGTAACCAAACCAAATATTGTAAAACAATCAGTTGAAAAATTAAGCCCTACAAGTTTCTTGTGCCTTCTTCTATTAAAGGTACACGCACGTTTAAGCCAGGATCGGATACGTCAGCCTCATGCGCGCCCACGATCGTAGCCGCATCACCTGAGAGTCCAGAGTCGCCGAGGCCGAAACCGGCCAGGACATACATATATAATATATATTAAAGGTATCATTCCAAACGCACGGAAGACTCTTTACTGTTCATCTTCATTGACGTACAAAAGTGTCAGATAGTCACCTATTTGAATAAATCTTTTTGACTTTGACTTTGACTTTAAGCTATTTGCGTACAAAATTTTGGAAAATTTTAGTCCTCCAAGCAGTTCAGTAATTTTGTGTATGTATATGGTATATATGTATATATGTATATGGTATGTGGTACATACACTTATACTCACACCAACAAAAACAATCTTTCGAATTTATAACATAAACAGTAGGATTTATTAGATTAGATACAATGACGTTGAATCGCTTCCTGAGATTAGATAATAATGTTATTTACGTACGACGGTGATGATGGTGATAATATATCCAAATTAGATGGCCAAATTCATTACAATGATGTTGTAGACCTTGTATAATAGAATCGAACCAGGGTTCCGGATTTGAAGCCGTTATCAAGTGCCGTACTGAGATATTACTAAGATATATTCACGGTGTACAAATCCACAAAAATATATTATTAAGATAATTTGCATTTCGCAATGATACTACAGCCGTCCCGCCGTGTCTCGAAGGACCAGTAATGTCATGAGTTCGAGCCAAATTCGAGCAAACGGAGGCGAAGGTCATTTGCGAACTCTCATTTTGCTGCGACTTCTGATAGAAGCTCGGTTACTTCGTTATGTGTACTGATTAGATTAAGTGGTACTCTTACACAATAGTATTGGTGTCTTTTAGGCATATTCTTAAATAGGGGTACATTTATACAGGCTTTTTGTTTTTAATCCACAGACAGTGCGTTCGAGTAGCATGCAAGGCAGTTTTCTTTTCTCGAAGCGATTCGCGTCACTTTTGGCTTCGTCGCGGTAACTTCGTCGTGGATAACGCTAGAAGCCGGATATTTCAGTGACAGTTTGGAAAACGCATTCCTATGCTATATTCATCAAAATTAATTAACATTAACATGAATCCCCTAACAAACTAATACAATTTTATGACTCACAGTCACACATTACTTACTGAACATCAAATATATTATACTAGCTGTGACCCGCGGTTTCACCCGCGTAGTCTTCGTTCCCGTGGGAATATCGGGATAAAAAGTACCCTATGTGTTATTCCAGGGTCTAAGCTACTTACGTACCAAATTTCAGCCCAATCGGTTCAGTAGTTTTGGCGTGAAAGAGTAACAAACATCCATACATACATCCATACTTACAAACTTTCGCCTTTATAATAGTATATATATATATATTAGGATAGGATTAGGATTAGGATTAGGATTACATCAATGACGTTGAATCGCTTTCTTCTACAGACGTACAATCCCTGAACAAACTTCACAAAAAAGTGTCCTTCACTGACAATTACGCGCTTTGACGTCTACTGAATTTCTATTATTTGAATTTAAACTCTATTTACCCGATTGTTTTAAAGCCTAAATTGGATTGATCGATGTTTCGCCCTATGAAGTTCTATGTTAAATTTGACACTGAGCGACGCGGGCGAACATAGGAGCATTGGAGTAGTCTTACCTACACAAAAAGATTTTGTGATTTAAATATTTAATTTGGTTTTAATAAATTTATTACACTAACACTTTTTAACTTTTATAAATAAATATTCTTAAATTAAAATTGAATTGAGTCAAAAAGTTTTAAAATTAAAATGTATTTATGTTTGTAAAGATAAATTGTAAATTTGTTTGTTTGTAAATTAAGTTACATGATAGAATCTCGGTTTAATAGTGAGTACAGGTTCGTGGGCCTGATTCTAGCACGTAGAAAGGCCCTTTGACGATATTATTCTAAATTGTTACGTGATATTATGATTACTTTTATACTCATAATAAATAGTCGAAAGTCTAAAAATATTAAAATGTTATCATAAATGTAAAATTAACGAGGACTATGTAATGTAAACCAATTAGAAACAAAAATTATAATATTATAATGCACAGTACGTAATTGAGTAAATAAACAAATATTTAATTCAATGTTTAAAATGTTTTCATTTCACTATTATGCAAAAATATTTAAAATATAATCGACTTCATAGTTTTTCATTCGAACAAAGCGCTGTTGTCCATTTTATTGTGTTAAAAAAATTAAAATAAAATAGAAACACGCAATATGGATATATAAATTCCTAAAATTATTGTAAATACATGCCTAAATTATGAAAAGCTATCGCTTTCACCCACGTATCTGTTGTTATTCGGTTAGCTTTTTACCTAACACTTCCATCACGGCGGTCGGCCTACGGTTGCCATGCAACTAACCACATAGTACCAGACTATATTGTGGCGGTACCAGACTCGCGGCTTGGAACAGATTTTTGCACGACTGGTTCTCTTTGGTATCCTTACTCTGAGTATTACATATATTTTTGCTTTACTAGTCCTATAATCTATAGCCTAATGAAATCTGACATCTCTATGAGTAAACATCGTAACCTTAGTTTAAATTCGTTAGGTTTTATTTTTTCAAGTAGGTACTCTTTATCAAAATTACTTTTTACTGATTAATAGTACTTTTAAAATGAATGATCAGCTAACATTCAATGAGAAATGTCCATACATTTTTATAAAACTCAGTCGAAAAATCAAGAGAGAGAATGCAATGTGCAGCCTTTCGATACCAATATCACGTCTCACAGAATATAAAACAGAGTTGGTTTCGAGCCAAACTTTGAAGAGAACATCTTCATTTGGTCAATTGATTTTTTTCTCTCGTGCCATAGCGCATAATAAATTATATTAAAATTAGGTAAACTAGTATAATAGAGTTGCCATGGAGTTACCGGATTTAGAATAGTGCTCCACCGTCTCTATACGTGATTGCCGTAAGAGCCGACTAAGGGTTAACAGATCCAGAGGACGGGCAGCAGCGTCCTCTGCAAAAAACCATCGAACTGCGCTCGATAACCCGCCTGCCAAGCGTGTCGAGTATTGGAAAAACCACCCTTTATATGGGGGAGGCCTATGTTCAATAGTGGATTACTAACGGTTGAGATAATGATACATAAACATAAGGTTTAATATTTACCCATTGGGGAATTCATAGATTGGTTTAAATCAGCCTCTCAATCAATAAATAGATAACTGGCCTGAATAAGGCCTTGTTCATTGCTTGCATATATGCAAGTCGATATAAAATTCTATTAAAAATATTATTTATTCTAAATTACTCCTATATTTCTTACTAATCATCATTGTCATCATCTCAGCCATAAGACGTCCACTGCTGAACGTAAGACTCCCCAATGAATTTCAGTTTATTTCAAACTAGTACTTACCATGGATGGTAAGTACTTACCATCCATGGTAAGTACGAGGTATGGAAATCAACTTTCTGTTCCTGGAGGAACAGAAAATTGAATTCCTAAAATGTTGAAATCCTAGTCCGGTCTGAAGGCATGACGAGATTCAACAACTCATATCTCAGGGCAGGCGCAGTGCAGTGCCCAATCAGGCACCTCATTTGCTCGTCTTGTCACTCACTATCATAAAAACCAAACTTTCTCGAAGTTAACACATTAATCTTTTTGAATAGTTGTTATTATTACATAGTAAATACTTATAGTTCGACTCAAAAGAGTAGAAACGGAACTAATTTAAAGTGTATGTGTTGATGAAATTGTTTTTTCTCTTGTAAAAGACAGTGGCGCCCCCATTATTTTCTACTCTTTTGTGTCGAACTATAACTACGAGTATGATAATAATAATTACAAGTAAGATTTTTTAATTAGCATTTCTTCACGTTTTCACGCTTATCTATTCATAATATCCCTTGACGTTAAAGTCCTCAAGTTAAAGTCCACATAGCTAGTGCTAATATATTTCAGTAGATACCTTATTACGAAGCGTTCCTGAGTTGCGCGCCTTCGAGCTGCGGCTTGGCCGATGGTCAACTCGTTACCGGTCCTGCGGGAGAGGGAACTTCTGACTACATAGTGAAGAACTTGTCAGTGAGATAACTTAAGCCGTTCTATTCTTGTCGATTCAATTTGTGGTCAACCGAATTGTCAGAGGTTTTAGGTCGCCTAACGGCTTTTGAAGAGACAGACACCTAATGACTTTGCCTTCCGGATTTACTTGCATTACATTAAGTATTTTAATGCAACTAAGTATTATTATTTACTTATGTAGTACAAAAATGTAGTTAGAGGTAGATAAGTGTCTAAGTGCCCTATCCAAATCTCTTCACAGATGATAATTTTATTGTCTTATCTATTTATTTTTAATATATATAATAAAATAAAGTTTTATTATATACAATCAAACCATTTTTAAATAAGAACAACATTTACATATTACTTAAAGAAACAAAGTTTTTATTTTTACTTATGAAAATCAAAGAAATCCCTAATATTAAATTGAGTTTTGCGGTAATTTGATACTGGAAGTAATAGAGTAAAAAAAAATATGGGTCTTCAGGAGAAAGCATCGAGGCAGGGGGCACTGGGCCAAAATAGCAGCTTTGGCGCTTTGTGACATCGCGTCGTTGCTAAGAGTGAGCTCGGTGTGACGTCATCGGTAATGGTCTTGTCGCACGATATAACATAAGTTCTATCATGAATGAAAAGGAAAGTTTTGTCTAAATACATTGGTGAGGCATACCTTGTCCAGTATGGTCAGTAGGGGTCCATACCTAGATACCTAAACAAAACGCTACCGCGTTCTAAAACATACAGCGTCATCTAGTTGCAAACACGTTAACAACATTAAAAAAATTTGTAAGTTTTGGGATTTATTCCTTTATTTGTGATAATAAAATCTTGGTTTTTGCTAAGAGTGCGGGCTCTAGAGGCTTTTAGCCCGTTGCGTAAAGTATGGAAATAAAAACATACATTCACGCCTTTTTTCCCGAAGGGGTAGGCAGAGGTGTACCCAGGACTCAGTCCCATAGTAGATACACCCACATTTTGCCAGTATGTTATTGGTCCCATGTAATAGGGGACGAGCCTATTGCCATCTACCGGGCACAGTTCCAGACTCCAGGCAGTTATTGAGATAATTCCTAATGGAAAAATCCAATATTTAACACTTGCCTGACCTGGGGATTGAACCCGGGACCTCGGGAAGTATGGAAATGTGCGGTAAATTGGCCGTATCTTTTCACTGCGTTCACTCAGAAGTTTGATTTCTTAAGTTATGAGTTTCACACAAAGAAGGAACAGACGGACAACAACGTGATCATATAAGAGTTTATTTTAACTCTCTGATCTACTGTCTCAATTATACTGTGTCTTTCCCAGATGAGTGTGATGTACAGTAGTGTGTATAGACCATAATAACGTTGTCTGTTGGCCCATTCATTGTGAAGAATGTTTACTGAAAATATTGCCTGTATTTAGTTGATACAGTTTCATGAGTTTTTATGAGAATTGGAAATTTATTATGTAAAGATTTTGTAAAAGAATATTATTTTTAAGGGTTTCAAACAGACGCGTTACTTTGTTATGATAATTTATTAATTAATTTTAGAAAGGATCTAATTTAATTGTATTCATGGAAGAGAAAAAAAAACTAATACCACTTATTTCGGTTGGTCACATTGGTCGGAAACCACACCCCGGCTATATAAGGCCACCTTAATACGGTGACCCCTTTCAAAGCTATAAATGAAAATAATGTATAACCACAGAGCAGATTATAATATTAAGTATATTATGGACAATGTCATGCGCCCACCAATCGAGCCTACCTCACCCCGCGAGCGAGACTGAGCTCTCGACGAGCACCGTTTTGCTGGGAAGTCGCCTCACGCACACTCTTGCGCGTGTACAAAACTCCATCTGTGCAGTGTCTGTGTAGTAGGTAGTTATAGCGAGGCTTTTGTTTGGGAATTGGAATCGTGTATCCGGGGTGTAGTATTACAGATAACCCTGGTGGGGCAAAAGCCACCAGGTTTTTTTATGTCGCGGAATCCGCCCCACCGAGTCAATTTAGTGGGGCATATTCCGCGACATTATTTGTAGCATTCCACTATGCCCCACCAGTGGGGCGGCTTGGTGGGGCATAGTGGAACAATCCATAATTTTCGCTCTTGAATGTAATTTTAAGCAATACTTTGCTGCTGTCCATCTGAACTTGGGGCTGTTTTTTATGCCATAGGTGGCAAACAAGCAGTGTGCCTAATGGTGAGCGGTTACCGCCGCCTATGGATACCTGCAACACCAGGAGTATTGCCAGTATGTTGCCGACCCTTCAAGACTCTATTCACACTCATTTTAAATAGCCCCATGTTGCTATAAAACAGACGATAGTTAGTAAAACCGACCCTATACACGCTAGGCTGGTTTTAAACAGAGTTACCTACAATCGTAACGTAATATCATTTTAAACACTAACTTTGTTACTAAACTTTTTTTGACTGCCTCGGTGGCGTAGTGGGCGCATGCTCGATTGCCAATCAAGAGGTCCCGGGTTCGATCCCCAGGTCAGGCATAGTGTTAAATATTGGATTTTTCCATTAGGAATTATCTCAATAACTGCCTGGAGTCTGGAACTGTGCCCGGTAGATGGCAATAGGCTCGCCACCTATTACATGGGACCAATAACATACTGGCGAAATGTGGGTGTATCTACTATGGGACTGAGTCCTGGATACACCTCTGCCTACCCCTTCGGGAAAAAGGCGTGAAAGTATGTTATGTTATGTTTGTTACTTAATCAAACCAAGAACGCTTCCAGCACATTAATATCAAGAAAAAACATACGCCTACATCGAAAGAAACATATTAGAACCAACCTTAAGCCCTACTTGACCCAGCCAAGTACGGGTGCAAACCTTATTACCTTGTTTAATCCTCTTATGAAGACTGCCTCCCTCCCTACTCCCTAACTACGTATGTGCTTAGGGGCGGTTTCAGCCGAGTCGATAATTATGCCTATGTGTTTATTAGTGAACGATACGATAATGTTATGGATATTGAAATATAGTAACATTCAAAACGTTACTATATTTCAACATAGTAGGCCTCTTTTGCAGGGGGCCGCCTGGGGAAGTACCACACCTTTGCCAGTTATTCATCTGCCAAGCAGTAATGTGCAGGTGTGTTCCTATAGTAACTATAGTCGTGAAACTGTGTCGTAAATACCAATTCTGAAACAATAGTTGTATTCCAAAGTTATTTATTTAGTGACTATTTTTTAAACTTAGGTAAATCAAAAACTAAACAACCTGTCTATATGCATCAATTAATTTAACTAAACTAACTAGGTTGGCGCGTGAACCCAAACTGAGTTTTGGCCTCCGACAACAAGAACTACCATCTCGGCCTGTCCTGTGCCACCTCCTGCCAGTCTACGACTTCAATCAATCAACCAATTTACTTAAAGTTAATTTTATTATTTTAGAACATTTTATTAAAAGTTGTGTGCCCATTTTCGTTATAATCTTTACCTGTAGTTTGCGACCTGTAGACGAGAACAAACTGACTGACAAAAGGCCCAGGGAAAAAAGGTATTTTTGATAAAATAATTTAACAATAACTTAAGTAGGGTAACCGGTAGTATTGTTAGCACCCCCCCAATCATTGGCACTTTCAACTTTTAATCGTAATATTATAACACAACACGACTGTAGCCATTTCTAATATTTTTTCCTAAATAGTATTTTAAATTTAGCGTCTGCCAAAACCAAATTGTAAGTGACATTGACAGTTCAATTGGCGGGATTTATTTTCTTAATAAATTTGCGCGCCATTGCTGCTGATGATTTGAAAAAAGTTAAAGTAGTAGAAAAGAAAACTGCGTTAAATTACATAAATTTATGTAAGTATTGTTTAATGTTTGTTATATTTACGTAAGAGGAGGTGCATATTTTGGGATATTTGTGTAAGATTTGCAATTCAATGATTACTTTGCCAGTTTTTGATATGCCAATAATTGCACTATGAACTCTATGACGGTGTAGTCATTGGCACCAATGCCAATCATTGTACTATTTAAATGTTTTTTAAAATGCGACTTATTTTGTGTTGAAATTCATTTACATTGTAATGGAATTTATATCGCATGGATTTAAAATATATTATCAATCAAATCCAATCATTGGCAGTGCCAATGATTATACCGTGGCATGTGCCAATGATTATACCGTGGCATGTGCAAATGATTGTACCTTGGTATAATATTGGGCATTTTTGTGTATTTCTTTCGTTGGAATAGGATTTACTGATAACCAATGTAAAGTATTTTAGGTAAAAAAAACCGCAAATGCATACGTAAATAATAAATTAATAATTATCAGGGTGGCATGCCTACCTATTTCTGATTAATGTAGGGTTCAATACCGAGCTGAGATAATAAGTTATGATTAAATTTAGCTAAGGATCGAAGAACCCACATCCTACTTTATATTTAATCGCCGTACCTTTGTTTGCGTACATATCAAAATTTTATTTTTGCTTAGCTCAAAGGCAGACACGGCAGCAATTGCAGACAACCTAGGTATAGGTATAGATGTAGATATTAATTGACACTTCATACCCTTTTCCATACCCCATACCCATACGCCTTTTTCCTTTGAGGTATGGAACCTTATATGTAATAAAATGAAAAGGGGCCAGGATCTAATGTGATTTTTAAAAGGGTCAACACGGTCGAAGCTAAGCGAAGCCTTACGGTAAAATTTTAATTATACCGTTCGAAAACTGTTGACCCCATACAATGAAATAGGTCGTGGTCAGTTTATCAACTGCAAGCTTACCGTAAATAATAATAATAATAATAATAATAATTCATTTATTTTAAAGCTTTTGTTTTTTTTAGTAAATTATTACGTCTGGGTAGTGTTTCCCATTACACTTCTACCTCTAGCCATTATTCACCTATCTACCTAGTTAAAAAAATATTTGTTGACTAGATGATTGTATTGAAATCTGCAATGAAGTGTTTATATTTATTTCGTGAATTAACTCCGTTTTTTTCTAGTCTATGCCTTTCATTTAATACCCGTATTTCGGAGTCTTTGAAATACGTAAATAATCCGCCATTTTGTGGCGGCCGCCATCTTGAATATGTAATGATACCAAATATATTCAATTGTATTCTAATTAGAACTAAAAATGTGTACCTAATATCAGATAAATCAGTCAACAGTAAAAAGAGGTAAAATTGAATTATTAAGAAACAAACAAAAAAGCCACAACAAACAGATCAAGTTTAATAAAAACCGTTTAAAATTTTGATTATGATGTTTTAGTTACTATTGAAATCGGTCACGTAAGTTGTTTTTTCGAAATTCCCGGTAGTTCGGAGAACACCCTAAATACCCATTTAAAAAAATCATTCTGTATACCATAATAACTGACAAATTCTTAAATCTGCAGACGTAAATCCAATCAGAGACGAGGAAATAATCAGAATAAAGCAAAAAAAAATATTTTTTTAGTGCCAATGATTGTACATTTTTTGAGTGCCAATGATTGTACTTGAGTGCCAATGATTGTACTTTTCGACCACTGCTGCTAAAAATGTCGATTTTGAATACATGTTAATAATATTCGAACTGGATTTATTTATTTAATTTATCACCAATAATCAACAAATCAAATGACATGAGTATATTTAACACTATTAACGCATTCTTGAAAATATTCCATATTGAATGACATATGTCACCATTAGGTGCCAATGATTGTATAGGTTACCCTATTTGTAGGATTGTCTAGTAAGAAATAAAAGATTTTAATATAGTGTGTGTAATTTTAATATGGCGCATGCTCGACTGCCAATCAAGAGGTCCCGGGTTCGATCGCCAGGTCAAGCAGTGTTAATTAAATATTGAATTTTTCCATTAGGAATTATCTCATCTGCCTGGAGTCTGGAACTGTGCCCGGTAAGATGGCAATAGGCTCGCCCCCTATTACATGGGACCAATAACATACTGGCGAAATGTGGGTGTATCTACCATAGTAGATACACTCAGATATAGACTCAGTCCCATAGGACTGAGTCCTGGGTACACTTCTGACTAACCCTTCGGGAAAAAAGGCGTGAATGTATGTTGTGTGAGATGTAGACTCTTGAAATCTCCATACGCCCACTCAAGCAAAATTATCGTCCTTTTGATGTTTTGCGTAAAATTACGAATTTAGCTGTCTTAGGAAAATTTTTTTCTTACAATTTTTCATCGACGATATAACCATATGGACCAGACACAAAAAAATCAAAATAGCGCAACGAGCTATGGAGAGGGCTATCCTCGGGATTTTTCTGCGAGATCGAATCAGAAATGAGGAGATCCGTAGACGAACGAAAGTTACCGACATAGCCCAGTGGATTCGCAAGTTGAAGTGGCAATGGGCAGGGCACACAGCACGAAGAACTGATGGCCGATAGGGCTGTTAAATTCTCAAATGTAGGCCACGTACTGGCAAGCGCAGCGTAGGATGTCCACCACAAGGTGGATGCAGGCTGCTCACAACCGGAGTGGATGGAAATCTAAGGGGGGGCCTATGTTCAGCAGTGGACGTCCTGTTGCTGAGATGATGATGATGATGATGAAGCATAGTATAGCTTTTGAAAATAATGTTAAGTAGCACACGCGATTCGCGATTTTCTTTAAGATGTAAAAGGCTGAATACGTATAGAAATTTATAGTAGCTGAAATACCTCGTCCCTTTATCTTCCAAGTAAATGCTAAGCGTAATCTACATTTATAATTACCAATGACCTACCCTGGGGTACTTCCCCTAAATAGCTGTTATTAAATATGCAAAATCCCTTTTGTTCTTGACTTTCTTCTCGGGTTTTGCTTTACATTACGAAATTAGGGATAATTTTATTAATGAGATTTTGGAATATTATATCTGTGTATAAAAAAAATAGGGAACAATCCCTAAACGAGGGTATGAAACCTAACCTTTGACCAAACCATTTAACCACTTGACTTATGACACAGCTTCCCCTCAGGTTCTAAGTTCCAGGGCATTTACACTGACATCGATTTTGTGTGACTGAATGTCACTCAGAAATCACTCAGAAATATTTCATCCAGCCACAGAAGACTGGCAAAAAGGCTTTCATGATTAACTAATCGCATTATATCAAACCATCACTGTAGCTACTTTCACCACGACATCTCGCCACTGGGGTGGTGTCTCGATGCAAGCAAAATAATTATTGTTTACATTCAATGGGATTGTAACTCAATGTTTTAACCATTTTATATAAAATAATATAAAGTTACGAATATAAAGGCTCATGAATATGGATCATAATACAAGCACGTGACCTAATAAATAATTTAGGCATTCATTTTCATCCAGGGTTTTAATCTTTAGGCACAAATAAACTGGTTTTCAAACCTATATCTGGTTTATAAAGGCTCGTGCAGACTACAGCCGTAACGAGCCGCACCGCATTTTTGTTACGCGATGCGGCCCGGCCCGTTCTTATGTGTGCGAGCCTTTTTTAATTTTATACTGCCGCTGGGTATTATTAATTACTTGCAGTATCGTAGCAACAGCAATAAAAATTACGTAATCACTGCGGTCAAATGTAATTTTTTCAACCAACAAATGACTTTTCATGTATTCTAACATTCATGCAAATATATGGTACCCGCATTAAAGATAACATAACTTGTAAAGCTTTAAGCTCCAATGATTAGGTTAACCTCTCTGTATTTTAGTAACAAAGTCTGTGCCCCGTAACGAGCGAAGTTGGGCGCAGAAGGGCTTTGCCCAATCCAGTGACCAGTAATTACTTATAGTGCAGAATAAACAGTATGGATGCTCAGAAGAAATTAAATAAATTCTTATTATTTTTAAGGTTAGGCGCTTGTGATGGACTTCATTATTAATAATGCATATTGTTAATTATACTTATTGATACATTTATAATATTGTTTTTTTTATTGATTTATTTTTATTTATTTTTATTAATGTTTATTTGAATTATTTTTTAATGTAATGTTTTGTTTGATGAAAATTAATGCAATTCAATTAAAAAAAAAAAAATATTCATAATATCGCCTAGGAATAAGTCTGAAATAAATAATTATTTTAAGTATTTTCATTCTAGAAACATTCATTTCATGTCCTTGCTGGTCACTGCTTCTGTTGGTGTGATAAAATAACGATTTAATATACGTACAGATCTAATAACAAAACAATAAAATCTGGATGAGTAGAATCGGACGCTCATATTTTTCATGAATTCTATGATTACACAGCAAATTAAATGGCATGAATTGCCATACTGATACAATATCTCTTGCAAGAGTAAGAGTGCGGAAACTGGCCCAATTTGGGTTGTAAATTGGAAACTTTACGCCGGCGATAAGGCAGCCGAGTTATTGTGCAAGTTAGTATCTCGATTGTTCAATTATTAGTACTGAGATTATCAGCTTAAATAGTCTCTAGTCAGTTCGAAAACTAGTGAATAGACTAGATCAAAGACTAAGAGAAATACTCGTATACATTTATATCTTCATTCCTTAGCTTTGCTTCTTTATTATGGGTTCATTCCAGATTTATTTACCAAAGTATGGTAAACTCGACGAAATTTATCATTTGGTTATGATGCTGCTGTGTTACACCTATATGATAAAACACAACTCTTCATTATAAGGCTTTCTCTGTCTGCAAATGCACCACAGACTGTCTTTTACAAACCAGTCTCCGGCAGCTCCATTATTCCTATCTGAAACGTGGTCTCTGTGACTGTGACTGACTGTGGGCCCTACTAGTAAACTCAAAATAGCGCAAAGAACTATGTTCTATGAACTATGCTATGAGAGGGCTATGCTCGGGATTACTCGGCGTGATCGAATCAGAAATGAGGAGATCCGTAGACGAACGAAAGTTACCGACATAGCCCAGCGGATTAGCAAGTTGAAGTGGCACATAGCACGTAGAACTGATGGCCAATAGGGCTGTAAAGTTCTCGAATGGAGACCACGGACCAGCAAACGCAGCGTAGGACGTCCACCCACAAGGTCTGATAAGGACGGCGGGAACACACTCGACTCGATGGAAAGCTATGGGGAGACCTATGTTCAGCAGTGGACGTCCTATGGCTGAGACGTTAATGATGATGATCATGAATGCTCGGAGGTACGTAGGTATGTCAGTAGGTAATACTACTCTTACATAGCACTAAATCAAGGACACAGAGACCTTAATTACTCTAACATGAATAAGACCTAGATTTTAACTCTAACATAGTGACATAGTGGTCTCCAACCACGCCGTTAGATTAATAGCCTGACTCGCTTTAAAACGAATTTAAATAACATTTTTACACTTCATGAATTATTTATTGCCGCTGCGAATAAAATCCGACCTTTGTAAATGTTCAAAGTTCATTTTAACAGGATGACCCAGTGATACGGCTGGCGGATTACGAAAATTCAATTTGTTGAAATTAATACCAAAAAATTAAATGTACACAATGAAGATTTGAGCCTTTATGTTTGATCTGTTGGTTTGTGATCCGAAAATAACATTAATCAGACCCTGGCGTAAATGAGTAGCCTAAAAATATATAACTAAGTATTTATTATGTCGCTCGAAAAGATGGGCTACACCCGCCCCCTTATTACGAACAGCAGTAGAAGTGTGTAAAGCGTTTAATTGCTTAATGTCTGCTGTCAAACGGCATACAAAAATTGACGTTTGCCAGCAAAATTTACTGCTATTGTTACGCGATTGCATGTTCGTAATACCACCCCCAGTCTTATGATAGGCGTACACGGAGAATGAATGAATGAGTGTTTGAAGTACGTTTATTTGGACAACACTGCACAAAAGACACAAAACTAAAATAAAAACACTCATAAATATTAAAAAAAAAAACACATCATAAAACAATATTAGTTATAATTATACAAGGATTAAAAAGAACTTTAATTTTTTTTTTATGGTAGTGAGTAACTAGACGAGCAAATCAGGTGCCTGATGGTAAGCATCATGATTGCCCATATCAGACACAGTGCCACCCAGTGTTTTAAAATTCAAAATTCTGCGCGGCACTGCACTGCGCCTGTGCCCAGTAATTTCGCTGGTAACATTGCCCTTCATACCGGAACACAGTAATGTTTGCACATTACTGCTTGGCCGATGAATAACTGACAAAGGTGTGGTACTTCCCCAGGCGGCCCCCTGCAATAAAAGAGGCCTACCACTACAAAAAAAATAATAATAATAATAATAATAAATAGAAATAGAATAATTTTATTAAATAGAATAGGTCAAGGAGACCATTTTTATATTTTATCAACGTGCAGAGGCCCTTTTGAGCTATTAATCTGAAATCTAAAGATAATGGATAACACCTATCGGGGTCCATCACTGAACCCATCTACAGAAGATGAGCTCAAAGACAGCCCACGCTAAGTGCAAGGATTATTGTGAATGGATGGAAACTTCTCGATTTGGCTATAGGTGTGATTTCTAGATGGATGGCAACCGGGCTATTGCTAATTAATCCGGCACCTACCAATTCTGTCTCATGGTGAAATATTTCGGTAGGCGATGATTTGCCGCTCATTAAACGGGTCCCCATAAAGGCCGCCATCCATTAAGGAATCACAAGGACTTCACAAACTCAATCAAGCAAATTACAATGTTAGTTGGACAAACAGCACAAATTAACATCACATTATGTCTAACAGAACACACACCAGCAGGTTTAAGATGCAAAACCAACATTATATAACGCATGAGATGACTAATTTAGTTGAACCCGGTCCATATCATCTCCATGTAACGTTAATAATCTAATTATATTAATCACTTATGATTTTTAGCTCGTTCTCACTAGTACAACCGTTAAGTTCAACCGTTGAACTAGTGGGAGCGAGTTTTGGCGGGAAGCCGAAGAGTACAGTTTGGCTCCCGTATCTTTATCAATTATCAGTGCATTTTCGAGTGTTTAACGTGTAACAACACGTAATATTCTACCATTAGGTAGAATATTACGTAATATTCTACCATTAGGTAGAATATTACGTGTTGAATGTTTTCGAAGATACACAAGTTTCTTTGCTAGTGATGCGAGCGTTGAAATGTTATTTTTCGTGTTCTCACCAAAATTCCAGCAGCTTCTCTTGTAAAGACCACCACTTTACTAGAGCTGTGACTTGACGAGGCTTGCCCTGACTCGGAATTGACTAATTGACCATATTAACTTGAAAATTTATATAACTTGACGCTGGCAAATACACTAACGTGTGAGTCCATGAATGTCCCGTGTAAGCAAGCTATAAATCCAAAACTTGACACTGGCAATACATTCGTGTGGGTCCATAAAAGAAGAAAAAAAACTAGTGGGAGTTTTGAATAGTTCAACCTCGCATACCTTTTTAATAGGTGGAACTAGTGCGACAATCTAGTTGAACTTACAGGAGCTGATCCAATTGATTCAAAAGATGAAAGTTAATAATATTAATAGTACACATAAAATTTATTATTTACTATTATTTCTACACATGCTAGATGCACAGTCTACCGTGTTAGTCATTGCACGAAGCACGAAGTACATACCCACTCGCGGGATCAGTTTAGATAATATCTATAAATAACCGGAAATTCCCAGTTATCAGTTGGTTTGGTTTCTCGATCCACTACACATCGCTTGTGTATTGTTTAATTTAGATACAACCCGACCAAGCTTTGCCTTTGTGAATATACTGAATCACAGCACTTTGATAGAGTAACATTTTAAAACGAGGCTGTCAAATTGCCTGTATAGGTAGCTGTCAAGTCAAATTCCATTAATTTAACTTACTAGCTATATCGATCTACTCTATCCCTTCTCTGAAATACAAATCTAAAGTAAATGATGATCTCGATCCGTTCGAGAGCCATTGTTACGGATTGGATTGATCAGTCAAGTTGCATACGGTTCGTAAGACAAAGCGATACTTACCTAATAAACTGTGGTTTTGGACAAGAGTTACTCTGAATGTTATAATTATCTGGGTACGAACCCTATGTATGCCTATTTAAACCAACCATAAATGATTTGATTTGTCTGTCCATTCAACTGTATCTATTCACATCTTATTGGGTTGATGAGCACGTTGATATAGTAACAAAGCTGTGGACAAAATAGATTCAAACCTACATTTTTGGTAAATACGTAATATTGTTATTGATCTGCAAGGCTACTAAGAACTTTGCGATAGCAATACAACATCAGCGCGATATTGTGCATAAAATGCTGTCAACTATTAATTATTTTTGTGTAAAAGTTCCATTTGAGTAGTAATAGTGATTGCGCAATTATTGACGCCGGTCCTGCTGTTGTTTTTGTGCTGCAAAAATATTATGTAAGATTTTATGATAAAAGTAAAAAGTTTATTGCATAGTACATAATATGTATAACTTATTACTTCTTAAGCTATATTATTGTAATATTATATGCCTATAATTTTAAGAAATAATACTTTTGTGTATTATTATAGAAAATAAATTATGGAAAAAATGTTATATCACATTATCAGACCTAACGGTTATCACTATATATTATAAAATCCTAAATGACTCACTGACTGACATGCAACGCAGAGGCTAAACCACTGATCCTAGAGACTCGAAACTTGGAATGTGGGTTTCATTTCGTTGACTGGACGTGTGCTAGGCAAGGATTTTTAAAAATTCTGATTTTATGGGGTCCAAAAAGAGCATCAGGGCAAAGTTTTAGTATAAAACTCCCACAACAGCGGGCAAAGCCGCTCTTCTTACACGAGTTAATGGAGAAGATGGTAAAACAACTCATGAATGTCCATTATAAGACGCCAATAGGTCAAGGGTAAATTTGTCCATCTAATCTATTACGTTCAGATTAGCGACCCATACACGTTTCATTAAAGTCCAAAGCAAATTCATTTCCAAAGATCGCTAAATAACGTGAGGTTTAATTAAAAGTTGGCTTCTATTCCTTGTACAGAAACTGTAATGTTTGAGACGGCGAGCGCCCTTTATTTGCGAAGTGAGGAAATGAAAAGCGCTGTAAGCAGAATCAACGTTAGACTTGTGTATACCAACAGCTAATTTAAAGCGCTATTTGTGAAGAGATTGAAAAAAAAAATTGGGTTTGAAAGTTAAATACAGTTACATAGTGTAAAAGATTATTTATATTGCATTTGATCCCTATTTAGATTTTTTCAAAAACAAGAAAGTAGTTTTTTGAAAACGAAAAAAAAAATGGTGATTATTAATTCTATAATCAAGTTCGATAAACAAGAATTCGGTGACACTTTAATTCGATGCAAAATTAAAAATATCTTTTGCTTAGTACTTATAGAAATTCTCTTATACTTATAGAAACTTACAGAAAAATGTCTCGAAAAGTTTAGATTGCTTCTTTGACACGTAGTCACGATACGAGGCTTAGTGCGTGTCCATTGACATATGTAATTTTTTATTTTAAAGTTACGAGTAAGTTATTATAATATAGCACAACGAACTATGAAGAGGGCTATAATTGGAATTTGTTTCGAGATCGAATCAGAAATGAGAAGATCTGTAGACGAACGAAAGTCAGTAGACAAACCCCAGCGGAATAGCAAGTTGAAGTGGCATTGGGACATTGCACGTAGCACTGATTGGTGCTGTAATGTTCTCAAATGGAGACCACAGACTGGCAAGCACAGCGTGGGACGTCCACGCATACGATGGACACACAATCTTATAAAGATCGCAGAAACACGCTGGATGCAAACCGATCCTAACTGAACCAGATGGAACTCTATGATGGACTAGATGGATGGCTGGACTCTATGAGGGAGGCTTATGTTCAGCAGTGGACGTCCTATGGCTGTAATGATGATGATGAATAAGATAGTGGCAATAAGAAAGTTACTGTTGTATCCAAATATAAAAAAATCTATGTAAGCTTGATATTAAAACATAATTTTATTAATATAAGAACAAATTTCGGAGATTTGTGTTTACTCGTATCAATAATCCATATTAAATTACTACCAATATTACCTACGTTTAGTTCCAAAAATAATTTTGCTTTCTTTGACACTAAGACCACATACTCTTAAGTACTTACAACATTTCAGTTTATAGTTAATACACTCAACAGGAAAGGCGACCTTTCAGCAATTTGTCACAATCCTGTGGAAAATTTACCAAATCGATGTTTTATTTTCCCCTGTTTCCTCCGAATATAGTAAACCTATTTGATACATTTATATCTTATTAATATCTTATTTATATTTTGTAAAATTAAGTAAACCATGTCCCTATTATTTTATTTTCCTTCATAAACTCTTAATTTTTTGTAGGGACGTCCACAATCCCAATCACGAAAGTAAAACCGGGATTTTTAGATGTTGACTTAGAAGAAACCGATAATTTATTACAAGAGAAACTAAAATGGGAAATAGTTTATTGAATAGGTTGATAATATTCTGGGGAAAAGGGAATACAAATTACGATTTGGTAAATTTTTCATAGGATCGTGTCACATTCCTAAAAGGCCGTGTACGCTTTTATAGTTTCTTTTAAAGTTTAAATAGTAAATCGGCACAAATTCAGCGCTAACCGCAAATCAGCCAACTGGTCTTCCATCTGTCTAATGGAAACAAACCGTGCCGTGACAGCCACCACCTGTCACGACCTGTATTTAAACATTCCCCCTCTAAATAATTGCTCAGAAAGCACAAACATTTCTTCCTATCCCTCCCACAGTGCAAATTAAAATTTACAATTCGAGCTCGTACTTTTGTGTTCTTGATTAATGACCGTTGAAGTTCGCACAATTTGCTTATCCGAAAACTTTTATGTACACTCCGCATTTTGCGCTCAACGTTCATTTTATACCAGGAGCTGTCGATCATTTTGAATAAGGATATCTGCTACGAGATGAAGTTCAAACGTTTCCTTAAATATGACAGCACGTTAGTTACATTATTCAGAGGGTTTGTTTTAAACAGAGTCTTTATTTTTAAGACTTTATTTTTATTTATAGTCATCATCATCATCATCTCAACCACAGGAAGTTCGCGTTGCCAATACTCGTAACGCTTGGCAGGCAGTTGGCGAAGAGGTAACCCTTAGGGTGAGGCTCCATTAGTGCATTGCGCTGCGTCGCGTCGTCGCAACGGATTAAACGGATTGTATGCCAAACCTGCGTTGCGTCGACAGCGAACAGCTCAGCGCATCACCCTCCCACTTCTCTTGTCTTGTTAATAATAAAATGGGCGTGCTTAATCGTGAACATTATTAATTAAAAAATATAGTATATGTGTGACATAGGATCTACGCATCAAGCAGCAAAGTTGAAGAACACATCTACAAAATTGCGATTTCGTTATTAGTGAAAAATAGTGGCCATTTTTTACTAATAACGAATTCTCACATTTATTATGTGTACCTTTCCCTATTTACCCCTCTTATACCTTTACTCTTATGTTAAAAAGGTGTAATGTTATAAATAAATATAATATTATTATTTACCATCAGTTTTATATGATATTTAAAACCGTATCCAGCTCCCAGATTATTTCATTTTGCGAAACGTTTGTTATCAAGCTCTCATCAAGTGATCAAGGTTTGAAGCGTTTCCATTTTATTTGTATTTACGAGTGTGCAAGTTTTCTAACACGTAGAACGTAGAACTGATGGCCGATGGGGCTGCAAAGTTCTCGAATGAAGACCACGGACCGGCAAGCGCAGCGTAGGACGTCCACCCACAAGGTGGACAGACGATCTGATAAAGACGGCAGGAACACGATGGAGGCGGGCCGCTTACAACCGGACTGAATGGAAATCTATGGGGGAGGCCTATGTTCAGCAGTGGACGTCCTGGGGCTGAGATGATGATGATGATGTAGTTTTCTAACATTTTACTATTTGTTTGGGTGTACCTATGGACTAAGTCCTGCGTACACCTCCGGCTGCCTATCCCTTCGGGAAAAAGGCGTGATTGTATGTGAACTGTATGTTTTACATTGCTTAAATTTGTTACATTTCGATAATTTGTTTTTATGTAAAACGACATAGGTATTATGTTTAGGGTTTATAATAACAATAATATAGTCAGTGTAGTGGTAGGCCTCTTTTGCAGGGGGTCACCTGGGGAAGTACCAAGCAGTAATGTGCAAACATTACTGTGTTCCGGTCTGAAGGGCAATGTTACCAGCGAAATTACTGGGCATGATGACATTCAACAACTCATATCTCAGGGTGACAGGCGCAGTGCAGTGCCGCGCAGAATTTTGAATTTTAAAACACTGGGTGACACTGTGTCTGATAATATGGGCAATCATGATGCTTACCATCAGGCACCTGATTTGCTCGTCTTGTTACTCACTATCATAAAAAAAAAATAAAGTCACTAAATTACGAGAAACAGATTTTCGTGGAAACAATATTCGTTATATTCGATTATTGGGACATCGTTAAAGGTTATCAATGAAAATCTTGGACTTAATATTTCCATTCTATACAAATACATAAAATTGAAGAGTATGTTTGTAATATGTATATACATTACAGGTTTTTACTATCTATATGAAAGTGTGTACGATACATATTCGTATTATAAAGAATAGTAATAGGGTTCCTTCGGCACCCAATAAAACAATTTAATTACATATTATTTTCGCCTGTTTGTTCCAGCTAATATACAAACCGGTTAAATCAATTTTGATGAGATTTTCATTATCTAACAGCTGATGTTTTAAGTCATAAGTTCCTTTTATTCTAGAAAAAGGGTTAGAGTTCCGTGTACAAAAAATTAAAATTTCTTTGTTACTAGGGCATCTCCGAAACGCTTGAACCTATTTTGACAGAACTTTCACTGAAAGATAGCTGATATTATAAAAACGACGAAGTCGCAGGTAACAGTTAGTTATAATATTAAATCAAAAATGTAGTAATAAATAGGAACATATTAGAACTAACGTTTTGTTACATGGATCATGGGTAAAAAGCCATCACAAAATCTTTATAATCCGAACACACATTTCCGAAAGTACTTCAATCCGAAGCGATTTTTCAATTACGAGCCCTTACACTTCTTTTGAAACGTACATTAGAATACTCGTCACGTATTATCGAGTGCTCGCACTCATTTCGACTGAAAGGGTGTTCGGGTGGGCGAGCTCCGGATGAAACAATTTCGTTAGTTTGTTCAGAGGTAATTGGCATCAGATCGATTTACTGAGTGGAGTCGCTAAATTAGTTAGGCCTTACTTAACTACCAATGAACCAGTTGCGTATTGTGTTATTTTATGCCTAAAATAGAGAACTGCCTCGGTGGCGTAGTGGACGCAAGAACAACGAGATCCCGGATTCGATCCCCAGGTGTAAATATATAATTGCCCGTTAGATGGCTCGCCCCCTATTACATGGGATCAATAACATACTGTCAAAATGTGGGTGTACCTACTATGACTGAAACATGGGTACTCCTCTGCCTACCCCTTAGGGAAAATGCGTGATTGTATGTTTTAAATAATGGAAAAATCCAATAAAACTTTACTTGGGGATCTAACCCGGAACCTCATGGTCGGCAGTCGTGCTATCTAAGCAACAAATCTTCTATATATCGGTTTCTTCAGTAGGTGTGACCAACTCATAAGGCAGTCGTTTCTGGTCTTTTTTTATGCCATAGGTGGCTAACAAGCAGATGGTGTGCCTGATGGCTCGCGGTTACCGCCGCCCACGGATACCTGCAACACCAGGGGAATTGCCAGAATGCTACCAACACTTCATTCTCCTTTTGAAGAGCCCCATATTGTAGCTCAACGGGAAGACTGCAGCAGGGACATCATTGCACAGTTTGCACGTTTGTGGCAGTAAAGAATAGGTAGGTAAATTGCAGTGTGCGACGTGGTAAAGGCCTCCACATGACCTGACAACTTCCCTTCACATTGTTATTATTAATTATATTACGGGTAACAACCGGGCTCCACAATTTAACATGCCTTCCAAAACACGCCCAGATAAACATCTACCACAAAATGGTTCAAGGTACCGGTAGGGACGTTAAATTAATTACTGTAAAACTTATAAGTTATCAAATCCAGTTTAAACTTGGAACATCTTGTCCAAGACACCACAAATATAATTATTATGTTGGCTAAACTGTCTCTAAGGTCCTCGGTCCAAGTTCGGTCATAAACGATCAAATCAAGTTGGGCAACACAAACAATTTGTCGGATGCTTGTCGTATAATGTACGAGCCATCATGCTATGAGGAATCGCCTCACCGTACTTGCGCCACAGGGTAACAATAAACAGAATAATTGATTCCATCAAAAACATGATAAATGTTAAATATGCCAAGTTTGCCGTGGAGTTACCGGCTTTAGAATAGTGCTCCACCCTCTCTACCCGTGATTGCCATTAGAGCCGGCTAAGGGTTTACAGATCCAGAGGACGGGCAGCAGCGTCCTCTGCAAAAAACCATCGAACTGCGCTCGACAACCCGCCTGCCAAGCGTGTCGAGTATTGGCAAACCCCCATTTATGGAGGAGGCCTATGTTCAGTAGTGAATTACTAACGGCTGAGATGATGATGATAATGATGCCAAGTATCGCGATGCAATCCTTCCACCGCAAAAATTAGAAAGATTTCTTCTAATACCAAGTCAGTTATGTATTATATAGTTAATTTATATGGAAGCGTCAAAGGATTTGCCAAGTTTTAATTATATCGCTAAGTTTTTTCCATATATAGCAAACTTATACCTTAGCAAGACTGTACGAGTACTTCCACGGTAGCTCAATTGGTAGAGCGCCCACTACGCGAATTGGTGCGGAAGGTGCTGGTTCAAATCTCGCTCGTGGTTGAAATTTTTCTTCACATATTTATATTGTGAATCTCTTCAAAGTCGTTGTTCTTGTAACTATAGTTTCCACACTGTGGCTCTAGCTCCTGTGGTCGGGGCTCAATCCGTGTTGAACTTTCGCTAATTGTTTGCCTCCGGGCCGATTCCAATCACCGGCTCGCCAAGAACTCGCCACAACTTGCCACTTCAGTACATCGAACATGTATTATTTGATTGCTCTAGAAATTACTACTTATTTTTATAGTTAAATTCCCTGACTACGACTATCTATCTGTTCGCGATAACCTGATAACTAAAGGGGAGAAATACTCATAAGAATTCCTTTTCTTCTGGATGTCTGGAAGCTATCGCTTTAAGGGATAAGACTGCCCCTCGTACTAGCCTAAGATTATTTTAAATGTTATTTCTGTATTGTTGTGTCCTAATTTTGGTGTACAATAAAGTGTTTATCTATTTTTTTTTTATGATAGTGAGTGTAACAAGACGAGCAAATCAGGTGCCTGATTGTAAGCATCATGATTGCCCATATCAGACACAGTGCCACCCAGTGTTTTGAAATTCAAAATTCTGCGCGGCACTGCACTGCGCCTTTCACCCTGAGATACTAGTTGCTGAATCTCGTCATGCCTAGTAATTTCGCTGGTAACATTGCCCTTCAGACCGGAACACAGTAATGCCTGCACATTACTGCTTGGCGGATGAATAACTGCCAAAGGTGTGGTATTTCCCCAGGCGGCCCTGCAATAGAGGCCTACTACTACAAAAGTCTCCTTCAATTATCATTAAAAGTACAATATTAATATAATAGAGGTACAAAAACGATATTGAACTATACTAATAGCTGTTCCTTTACTAATTGGCACTTCATTTAAATGGCTGCCTTTGAAATGTATAATATAGATAATATAACAATAAAACTATTAGACTTGGCTCGACTTTGTACCAAATTGATTAGTATCTAATTGATAAAGTTAATGTAATTAGTAATCTAGTGTAGACCCACTTTATTCCTTGAAAATTAGATTTTTCTCATAATCCTTGTCTACATCGAAATGTTTTAACTATGTCCAAAATTTCAGCTTGCTAGGTCCTAGGATCCTTGAACTTTCTTTTTTTTTTGTACAAATGTATGATTTTAATAATAATAATAATGGGTGCTATACCTTTACATTAAATGCTCAAAGGGGCCTCTGCACGTAGGACTTCAAAAAAATATGGTCTCCGTGCACGCCTATCAAAAGACCGGGTATATCCCGTGTTTTCGAGCGACATAATAATAATAAAAAATAAGAATTTTTATTTTTCTATTTCCTTTACTTGTAATATAAGAACTAGCTTTTGCCAAATTTCATGATACTGGGCCAACGGGAAGTATCCTAGAGGCTTTTAGCCCGTTGCGCAAAATATGGAAATGTGCGGTAAAATGGCCGTATCTTTTGATTGCGTTGACGTAGAAATATGTTTTTTTTACAGCAGCAACAACGTGTTGACTTAATTTGTTGTTATTGAGTTTCAATTTGATACCTCAACGAGTTCCCGAGAGAAGGGGTCTTAACTGGCGGACAAACAGATAGAAGCACAACGAAGTGATCCTATAAGGGTTCTTTATTTTCCTTTTGAAGTACGCAACCCTAAAATAGATAGATATGCCCCGGCTAAAAAGTAAACGATGTTATCTTGAAAGAGCAAAATTCCCAGACCTACTCGTATTTACAATGAACTAACATTGAGTCGTTCGTCGATAAATTCGGTCTGTTAAATTTAAGCATTGTAATTGTGTCGTAAATAAATAACATTCTGCTAAGAACTTTATACATTTTCTAATAAAATTATTTTCTAATTAGGTCAAAAGTGTTTGCCTAATCTATTTTATTAAATGAGATAATAATAGAAATAAAATGGACGAAAGCAAACAAAGTTAGAAAAAGCTCGGACTCCTAAATAAATAAACTTAGACAAATAACCGGCGATATTATGATTCTAAATATTGACACTCACCAAAGTTATCATCAGAGTCATTGATGTTATCGTACCTCACTGGGCATTATTCAACGTTATTGAGATGTGAGGTGCCGGTATTGGCCGGATATTTTATGCCGGATTTATTGGCCGGATATTTTATGCCGGATTCGAACAAAAATCGTGTCTATATTTTTTTCCTTTGACCAGCTTACCTATACATTGCCATAAGTTACAATTTTTTTATCATATTTACGTAATACCTATACATTTATTACATATGACGTTTGAACTCTATAAGTTACTTCAATGGTGCCAGACCATAATTTTGTAGCACAAACTGCTCAAATCACTAAAAAAAGTAATTATAATAATCGTTTATTTTGGAACAGATAACTATTAGACATATATTATGATTATTAGTATTATGATATAGAGTATAGACAAAGCACAAAAGAATTTGATGTTGTTAACTCAATACATTTAATCGAATTTATTAGTTCTATAAGCTGCAACATTCACCTTTAGTTTTCCAAGTTGACGATGTTTGAGAGTTAGCGGTGATTTAACGAGGTTTAATGTATTAAAATCATAAATTCCTAATAATACAAGTAAATGCAAATGCTGATTGTGGGCCTTATCAGCAATCTCAAAATAGCGCAACGAGCTATGGAGAGGGCTATCCTCGGGATTTCTTTGCGAAATCGAATCAGAAATAAGGAGATCCGTAGACGAACGAAAGTTACCGACATAGCGCAGAGGACAAGCAAGTTGAAGTGGCAATGGGCACGGCACATAGCACGTGGAACTGATAGCCGATGGGGCCGTAAAATTCTCGAATGGAGATCACGGACCGACATGCGCAGCGTAGAACGTCAACACACAAGGTCACACAACCCACAAAGACGATCTGATAATGACGGCAGGAACACGCTGGGTGGAGGCCGCTTACAACGGGACTGGATGGAAATCTATGGGGGAGGCCTATGTTCAGCAGTGGACGTCCTATGGCTGAGATGATGATGATGATGATTAAATGCGAATATCGTACACGTAATAATATTATAATGTAATTAATTGATCTCTTTAAAATGTAAATACAAGTATGTCCGGAAAATACCCGGCAATTTTTTTTATCCAACATGACTATAATAATAACTGATACTTCGTCAATATTAGAACAGTCCTAAACGCGAGTAATGAAAGGCTGAATACACATGAATATTAGAGGAAGCAAGAATGCATTGGTTGCTCCCTTATCGATCGTGAACCGAGGTCGGTGTGCGGATGCCCTAATTTATTTTTAATCGGACTTTACAGGTAGAAAGGCCAAAGTTTTAGCTTGGCCTTGACGTGTACGATAATTATATTGAGGAACCTAAAGACTGCTGAGAGGTGACTGCCTCGGTGGCGTAATAGGCGCATGCTCGACTGCCAATCAAGAGGTCCCGGGTTCGATCCCCAGGTCAGGCATAGTGTTAAATATTGGATTTTTCCATTAGGAATTATATCAATAACTGCCTGGAGTCTGGAACTGTGCCCGGTAGATGGCAATAGGCTCGCCACCTATTACATACTGGCGAAATGTGGGTATATCTACTACGGGACTGAATCCTGGGTACACCTCTGCCTACCCCTTCGGGAAAAAGGCGTGAATGTATGTAGGTACCTAAAATACTATTAGCGGTTCTAACTATAGAGACTTTTGTCATATTAATGATTAAGTTACTGGTACAAAAGGTGATTTCTGATTTTCATTTCCATGTCCAATTTTATTATTGTTGACTTTTTTTTTTACATGAATATGTTATATATAATATTTTTAGAAATAAAATTAATTTCAATTTAATAAGCATTAAATAGTAAGTAGCATTCCATTTTGGAATTTCGGCTTGATGGGGTAAGGTGGAATAATCCCAAAATATTTTACTAAAATTATAACAAGCGTCAAAAATAGAAACTTCGAACATAATCTCATTTTTTTTCAAATCAAATTATAAATAAATAGAATAGAAAAAACATTTATTGCCTTCTTACAAAATATACATACTACAAAAAAAATAGATAAAAATAGTAAATAGGCAATAGGAACATCCTCAGCATGTAACCACGTCAACACGGAGTTGATGCAGTTGCTAAATATTGATAGTAAGACGACTACGTAACTATGTTTAAGAATATCATTGCGAAATATAATTATATTCTCTATCCGGCGGTTAAACAATGTATTGTTAACTGGGGAAAGTTTCCTTAAAAGACGAGTCCAATCCTTTGTGTTTTGGTTCCCATTTAAATTTTAAAGATCGTTACTTAAATCCGTCATTAACTATGTACAAGTAGACGAGGCTTGTGCGATAATACCTAAAATATTAGACACAAAGTACAACCAAAACATGCTTTATGGCGGGTTGTAGGCTGCGCACTCGGCCGCTGGCATTCTCGTGACATGTTAACAAGGCTAGCATTCGAGTTGTCACGGGGAGTTGTCACAGTACTCTTGTAGTGAAAACCCGGCTTTACTCTATAGTGCCAAAGTCAAGCTAATCGACACTCGCAATAAATCCACAAGTGACTCATATTCGAACAAAGTTTCTTCCAAACACGGCTTCCCTTCAAATCTACACATAAAAACTATAACAGGCATCGTACCGCGACAAATGACACACTGCGGGAAAAGCCGCGGGAAACGGCAAAGTTGGAGGCCGTGATTGTTAAAACTTTGTCAAATGCGAGTTGAGCAGTTGGCCCATACGGCTATGTTATGGTACGAAACGTTATTTTTGGTTGTTAGCCTTAGATGGGTCGTTATACACGCCTTTGTTTGAAAGTTCGCCGTGTGTCTGCTGCCGTTTAGATATTTGTGCTTATTTCCTTTTGAAAATTTTAACAAGAGTTTTTGAATTTGAAGGGTTGGATTTGAGTTCACGATGTTTAATGTTAGCAATGTGGACCGATTATAGACATTTATTTCTATTTTAATTAGTTTAAAAGTGTAGAGGTCGACTTGGGCATCCTTTTTTTGTCGTCGACTTATTTTTGTGAAAGTTTTTTTTATGATAGAGTGACAAGACGAGCAAATCAAGTGCCTGATAGTAAGCATCATGAGTGCCCATATCAGACACAGTGCCACCCAGTGTTTTGAAATTTAAAATTCTGCGCGACACTGCACTGCGCCTGTCACCCTGAGATATAAGTGGACCGGACCACACATGGCCATGGATTCAGACCGGAACACACATAAGCAGTAATGTGTAACAGTAATGTTTACACATTACTGCTTGGCGGATGAATAACTGGCAAAGGTGTGGTACTTCCCCAGGCGGCCCCCTACAAAAAAGGGGCTTACCACTACAAATAAGTTTAGTTGTTTATTTGGTTAAGGGCACCCTTAATATATAAATAAAAAGTCAATTTAAAGTTATTATTTTTTATGCCATAGACGACAAACAAGCAGACGGTGTGCCTGATGGTTACCGCCTCGCGGTTACCGCCTCGCGGTTACCGCCGCCTATGTATACCTGCAACGCTAGGAGTATGTTGCCGACCCGACCAACACTCTACTCACTCTCCTTTTGAAGAGCCCGATGTTGTAGCTTGACGTAATCTAACTTCGTTCTACTATATAAGACTATGAAATCTATGATCTGAAATATGTTCAATTCTCAATAAATACGAAGTAGAACCAATTTATTATAAGTAAATCGAAACACATAGAAAACTAATCTATAATAATTATTTCACAGAATCTCACGTGTCAAGTCGCAAGATGACCGGTGAGCCGGAGTTCCTAAGACCTATTGGAAACCAGACGTTTCACATCGGTAGAGAAGCTGTGCTCGGCTGCCCCGTCATCAATTTGGGCAAGCACAAGGTAACTTTATGGATTTTTCATTGTGATCATCATCAGCCCATCATCGTCTACTGCTGGACATAGGCATCTCCTATGGCACGCCATTCAACTCGATCCTTTGTTCTCCTTCTCCAACATTCCCAGGGACCTTGCGTATATCTTTTCTCCATCTAGCCCAGGCACGTCCCACACAACGCTTACCAAGACGCGGTCGTCACTCTAGAACACAGGGACATCTGGAACTGTGCTCAGTGGGTAGCAATAGGCTCGCCCTTTATTGCATGGGACCTAAAACATAATACTGGTGAAATGTGGATACTGGATACGTACTATAGGACTGTGTGTCCTGGGCATGACACCTCTCCATAACCCTTTGGAAAAAAGGCGTGATGTTATGTTTTGTTATAAGGTTAGTGCGAGATCATCAATTATTTTTATTTCACTAGCGTAATTCATCTTATTTCTAGTCGTGGTTTGTTAAAAATCCGATAATAATAAATATCTAAACATCATCAGATATTAATATAACCGATATTATATTCAATAGGATATTATACCAAATGCCTAAATATTGTTCATATCTCAGACCACATTAACATAAACTGCTTATAATATTAGGACTATAACTAACTTGTAAGAACTTTGCCCCTTAGATTATTCTCTAATATTGATAAGGTGTTTAATAATATTATACTCAATAATATTATGCCTTCTCTACATGTATTTCTGCTTAAAAAATACGAGTTTTCATGTATAAAAACTTGCACAAAAAAAATCTTAGAAATATAAATAAACTCACTCAAAACTTGTTTGGATTAAATTGGATTGTTTACTGAATCTTTGTATTGTTATTTTCTAGTTCCTAGTTGTCTTTATTTTACGTAATTACATGTAGTATTTTTTACATACGAGGTCAAAAAGTTCGCGGAATGAAAGGGAAGGGGGGTGAATTTAAACATGAAATTATTTTTCCTTTTCAATATATTCTCCATTAACCCTAATACACTTTTCAGACCTTTCAAATAATTTGTTTATACCTTCGAAAAAAAATGATTCGTCAAGGCCTTCAAAATAAGCAGATATTGCCGACTTCACTTCATCGTCATCCGTAAATTTCTTTCCACGAAGCTCTTTTTTCATGTTTGGGAACAAATAATAATCACAAGGGGCCAAATCTGGACTATAGGGAGGGTGGTTTAAAGTTTCGAAGCCGCACTTGTGTAAGGCAGCCATCGCAACATGACTCTTGTGAACGGGTGCGTTGTCGTGCAAAAGGAGCACACCTCGAGACCATTTTCCCCTTCTCTTTTCTTTAATTGCTACTTTTAATTTTTCCAGTAGTGTAGCGTAGTACTTCCCCGTGATATTGACACCTTTATCTTTATAATCGATCAATAAAATCCCCTTGGAATCCCAAAAAACTGTAGCCATAATCTTTCCGGCCGATTGTGACACCTTAAACTTCTTGTTTTCACTACACAGCTCCAAAAACTCGCGCGAACACTCGACGCGCTGCTGTTTTTGAAGCGCTGTGAGCATTCTCGGTACCCATCTTGCACTGACCTTAGACATGCCAAGATGGTCATGGAGAATATTCAAAATGGTCGTAGATGATACTCCAGTCATCTCTGCGATTTGTTTCTTCTTTAGGCGTGCATCTTCAAGAACAAGTTTTTCAACTTTTTCAACAATGTCTGAGGACGTTGCTTCAATTGGCCGACCTGAGCGCTGATCGTCTTCAATTGAGTCTCTGCCTTGCTTGAAAAGACTATGCCACTTGTAAATCATTGTTTTTACAGGGCAGGAGTCCCCGTAAACTGATGATATTTCTTCCATAATGTTCTGAGGCGTTTTTCCTTGCTTAGTGAGAAACTTAATCACAGCACGATACTCAATTTTCTCCATAGTTGATATTTTCTACCCGATTGACTTGTTTATCCAGCGATATCTCAAAGGTTTATGAACCGATTGGGCTGAAACTTAGTATTTATAATTGTATTGAGTCAACAAGTAGCGACAAGTAAAAATAACTACCCCCTTCCCTCTCTAAACCCTCCATTCCGCGAACTTTTTGACCTCCCTCGTACATACAGTCACGCCTTGTTCCCGGTGGGGTAGGCAGAGACTATTTCCCTCCACTTGCTACGATCCTGACATACAACTTTCGCTTCGTTCACTTTCATGACATTTTTCATACATGCTCGTCGGTTGTAGGTACTTTTGACTTGGCCTTTCCTAAGAACAACGTCAACTTGTTCATGAAAAGTACGCCTAGGTCGACCGCTACCGACTTGACCATTCACACTAGCCTTATAAATCTCTTTTGTTAATCTCCTTTCATCCATCCTCTCCACATGTCCGAACCACCTCAGCATTCCTTTCTCTATCTTTGTCACTACATCTTTTACCACGCCACAGCATTCCCTTATCGCACTATTCCTCATTTTGTCCATCAAGGTCACTCCAGTCATGCTTCGCAGGCTTCTCATCTCCACAGCATTAATCTTACTTTCATGCTTCTTCTGTCAGACCCAACATTCACTACCATACGTAAGTGTAGGGATCAGTACCCCTCTATGGACAGCCAGTCGTGCCTTTTTAGACACTTTCTGACTGTTCATAAAGGTATGCAATGCCCCATTCACTTGATTTCCTGATTATTTCCTGAGTATTTTTTAGATGTTCCAAAATGTGGGTACGTGTGAGCGAGAGAGACATTCTTAGGAAATAGTGTACGTTTCTATAATAAAATCCCAAAAGAGATAACTGGGCTCTCAGAGGGTAAATTCAAAACCTATATAAAATCTACTTTACTAAAGAAGGCTTATTATAAAGTCAACCAGTACATAGAGGACAAAGATGCCTGGAAACTTCTGCATAGCCGCCTCGCGGCACCTTCAAAGAAAACGAATGTAACCAAACCAAATATTGTGAAACTATCTGTTGAAAAAATTAAGCCCTACAAGTTTCTTGTGCGTTCTTCTTGTAGAGGTATCTTTCCGAACGCACGGTAGACTCAGTACTGTATCTTCATTGACGTACAAAAGTGTCAGATTATGACCTATTTGAATAAATCTGTTTGAGTTTTGAGTTGAGTTGAGTTTGAGAGGGCAAATTTGCTTTGGACAGCGCCTTAACACTTAGCCTGGAGTTTTGGCGGGAAGCCGAAGAGTACAATTTGGCTCCCGTATCCTTATCAATTATTGGTGCATTTTCGAGTGTTTAACGTGTAATAATAGTGGAATATTACGTGTTGAGTGTTTTCGAAGATACACATACAAGCTTCTTGGCAAGTGATGCGAGAGTTGAAATGTGATTTTGCGTGTTCCCACAAAAATTCCGGCAGCTTCCTATTTATTTACCACCATTTTAGTAGAGCTGTGACTTGACTGGGCTTGCCCTGACTTTGAATTAACTAATTAACCATATTGACTTGAAAATTAACATAATTTGACACTGGCAAATAAACTAACGTGTGAGTCCATGAATGTCCCGTATAAGCACAGGCTATAAATACAAAACTTGACACTGGCAATAGATTCGTGTCGGTCCTTAAAAGAAGAAAAAAAAGACACTGCTTGACCTCATGATTCGCAAGATTATCTTGAAGCTTGCGTCCACTACGCCACTGGCAGTCACCGCGGGCCACAGCTAGTTAATTCATAAAATAACATCAAACACTGATCAAAATAGCTTATATCGTCGCTAAATTTTCAACAAACACGACTAATCGTAGTGACCAATAGGCTTACCTTAATTGGAAGCAAAACTCATCTAAATTGGCTCTGTCAGTTTTCACGTTATATGAGGGTAATAAACTTCCGAACTCATTAAAGGAAGGTAATAATTTTAAGATCAAAGCGGATGTGTTATTAACGCGGAAACTAATTAGTGTAATTAAATTACTCGGAATTATGTAGCTTAGTACTGTATTAAAAATATAACGTCGGATTGTACCTTTAAATACTACAAACCCTAATTGTTGTAGGAAAACCATGTAAGACACTTTATTTGTTCTAACTTTGACCCATTCCCATCTAAGAAAACATCTAAAAGAATCCAAGAGAAACCAAATTTTTTTTTTTTTCACAGGGGGTTAAATGAGTCTCATTACGACGACGAGACGAGGTAGTTGTACTCCCATGTTTTAGCGAGGGAATAAATAGAAACCGAGTTATAATAGGTTTTAGCCCCTCCTGATCAGAAGGTCTAAGTAGCAAAATGTCCAACAACGCGAAACGTCTAATGAGCAGAAAACCTAGTTAGCACAATGCCCATATAGCAAAATTTTAGCGCCGTATGTTATTCACTCTACTTTTCACTACGATTGTGAGAAAGTAAAATTATTAATTTCATCAAAACATTTTGGCTAATATCCTTTACGTGAGACACCAAAAAAATATTGTTTCGTTGGAAACAGGCAAAAATTAAAAAGACATTTACTTTATCCCATACAGAATGAAAAGTTGTTTCAGCGCCGCTCTGGTACGCAACAATGACGGAATTTTTAAGCAAGAGGATAAACTTTTTAATATATGAGAATTTACACTCAATTTGAATAAAAATAAACATTTCTGTGCGATAATAAAATTAAAATTGGCATAAACTTTCACCAGCGCAGTCAAAATAGAGAAAAAAAAAACAAATGGGTTTTCGTAATTCGAAGAACAGTAACTACCCATAAACAATGGTAATTAGTCTGGCAAATTAATGCAGACTGCCTCAACGAGCCAATTACTGTTTACCAACGGCGGCCAACGCGAGCGGGTTTCTTTTCACCCATTGTCGTTGATATTTTATTTTTACTAGATATTGCACACTGCTTGATTTGGTCTGACGTAAAACTCAGTCAAAATGTGCTGCAGAAGCACTCATTCCCAGCTACCATTTGATAACAATGTATGTGATACATCGTTATCAAATGGTAAATCTCATAAAATAATATTATTAATATGAAGCGATTTTATCTTACCCCTATATAATGATAACTAACGAAACTCGTTTTCTGAATGCACGTTAGATTAAAATCATATTAGTTTCTTCTAAATTTATGTGACCACGGTCACGCTAGGCATTACTGAGTTTAACGTGCAAAAGAGTCTTTCTGGGACCAACTTGAATAAAAAGTGTTTGAATGTGAATAATATCTATACTATTTACGTCCAGCCACACAGTGGACAGACGATCTTATAAAGACAGCAGTAACAAAGACGTTAGATGCAAGCAGTTTACAACCGGACTTGATGGAAATATATGGGGGAGGCCTGCCAGCAGTGGACTTTCTAAAAAGGATATACGTAACACCTTTATTAAAACAGCAAGCTAAACAATTAACTCTGCTTACGTTATGAATGAATGAACGAATGAAAACTTTTTATTGCTACCGCAATATAACAGAAAATAAACAAAGAATAAAAACTTAAAACTAGAAAGAAATAAGAACTGGCGGCCTTATCGCTCAGAGCGATCTCTTGCAGGCTACCAGTTAGTGTTGTAGTTGTGGTTAGTGTGAGATATTAAGTACACTTTGTACGATGAAATATGTTACGATTTAAGTTTATGTGAGCAAAAGTGCTACTGTCGATGAGGGGATGATTTCAGACGGCTACTCAATAGGTCAAACATTTTGTTCCATTTTTGGCCCACTCTCATAAATATCATCAACGTCGATAGTAAAATTATATGACCATTTTTACACAGTGCCTTTTACCGACATGAAATATCCTATGATACAGATCAATGATCGGTAGCGGGTAATGTTTCCATTATGCCGTCACGACGTTGGATTATGGCGATAACTGCCTTAATTTTTTGGTGGTGCTAACATTAACTTCAATGGCAGCGTTATGGGAATTTATACAGCGAAGTGCGAAAACTGAAACTG
Organism: Hemistola chrysoprasaria; assembly: GCA_947063395.1. Classification (NCBI taxonomy): domain Eukaryota; kingdom Metazoa; phylum Arthropoda; class Insecta; order Lepidoptera; family Geometridae; genus Hemistola; species Hemistola chrysoprasaria. The sequence goes on from OX346725.1 coordinate 2,910,457, forward strand.
CAAAGGCTTTTAGACCTGAATTATAATACGATTTTGAAAACTACACTGAGTGTAACTTCTACCCGTACTAAAATTATAATACTGTTATTTTATTTAAAGCGCCTACAGGAGCCAAACTTCTCTCTCGCTCGCACATTGCATGTTAAGGTACCTTACTAGGCATTGAGTTTCCAAAAATCTTTTTGTGTTTGTAATGTAAATTGCGTGAGCAAGATGGAAGTTTGGCTCCTATAATATAATAGCCTTAACGGAGCGGCGGCCGGAGAACTCCCCATAAAAACGTAATAGTTAAAGAATTTGAAATCAGTGGACGTCCTATGGCTGAGAGTTATGATGATGATAACGAGAAGTGCATCCAGGCGGTTTTATCAACATATCTGCGATATAATAAATATAAACATCGACCATTTCCAATTGAAGCCGAGGTTGGAAGGCCAAGGCCAATTTGCCTTTGCTCCGTTTCGTTAGTATTAGTAATCAAATGGGTCTCGATTTAATAATAATTATTAATTAACTATATTATTATATAACTTGTATTGTACCTAAATTATGTAGGTATTAATTTTATAAAGGTATTTTAAACCTATTTATTATATTTGGTGTGATTATAATTTTTTTTTTGTTTGAAATGTGGAACCACCACTTTTCCATCATCTAAATAAAATTCCTATTCAATTCAATTCAATTCGTTTATTTACTGGGCATGATGAGATTCAACAACTTATATCTCAGGGTGACAGGCGCAGTGCAGTGCCGCGCAGTATCTTGAATTTTAAAACACTGTGTGGCACTGTGTCTGATATGTCTATCATGATGCTTACCATCGCCTGGTGGAAGTAACAAGACGAACAAATCAGGTGCCTACCTGATTTGTTCGTCTTGTTACTTACTATCATAAAAAAAAAAAAATATTGCAGATAGTAGGTTACAATGATGTTAAATGACTACGTGGTTGCCTGGAAAAGATCGCTTTAAGTGATAAGGCCGCCAAAACACATTATTTTCTGTATTGTGATACCAATATATAGTTATCTATTCCATTCTCGTTTTCTCATTTACTGACGGAACCATTTACGTCGAAAAGTTTAGTATTAATGTATTAATAGGCTATTTGCTTTACCTTCTCCTCCATTCTAAGTAGTTTCCCTGTTTTTCTTCATCAAAAGTACCTTTTATTTTAACTTAATATAGTTTTATTTTCTTTGTTTGGGGAGCACAATTTGTTATAAGAAGTCTAATCACTATACATTTTGTGCTAAGCTCTTAAGGTGGTTTTTCATGAAGCATGAAACTTTCGTTCCATTTACAAGCTTTCATTTATCTTAGGCCAAATCTTGCATTTTTAACAGTTAACCAATTAAGTGGGTTACCGTGAGGTGCCGGCAAAAGAATAATATGGAGTATAGAGACCCGTAGTTGCCGTAAGAGCCGGCTAAGGGTTATGAGATTCTGAGGACGGGCAGCAGCGTCCTCTGCGTAAAAACCATCAAACTGCGCTCCCCAACCCGCCTGCCATGCGTGGCGAGAATTGGCAAAAGCCCCTTATAAGAGAGGTCTATGTCCAGCAGTGGTTTTCCGATAGCTGAGTTAATGATGGCAGTGGAAATTTTGCAAAAACAACAATTTAATTAATTAATTGTTTTTGGTATTGAACGACACAGTGGTACCCCCGTTACTTTTACAAGCCAAGTATCAAGTTCAAATCAAATAAAATACCTTTAAACTTTACTTACTTACTTACTGGGTTGGCGCAAGAACCCAAAGTGGGTTTTGTCCCCCGATAACAAGTTTCTCCAGTTCGGTCTGTCCTGGGCCACCTCCCGCCACTCATCCACGTGGAGATTCCTCAGGTCTTTCTCGACCTCATCCCTCCAACGATACCTGGGACGGCCCACCGGGCGACGCCCACTCGGCCGTCCCAGGTATGCTCGCTTCACACCATGATCCTCTCCCATTCTCTCCACGTGGCCAAGCCAGCGGAGTCTATGTGCTTTTGTCTCGCCGATGATATTTGGCTCGGCCACCTATAAACATTGATTTAAAAATAAGATTTGGTTGGCTTCTCGAAAATGGAAAGCTCAAATTAGGTACCATTAGGTCCACGTATGGGCAATCATGATGCTTACCATCAGGCACCTGATTTGCTCGTCTTATCACTCACTATCATAAAAAAAACCCTAGGTAGAAAATATTATTTTATTTCATTCTTTCCCGGCTAAGTATGTATAAATATAACGATTGTAGCGTTCGTGGTCCAGCGGGAAAATGCCCGGCTTTAAATCCGGAGTCCCTGGATCGAATCTCACCATGTCGACTTTTCGCCAGGGCGCTACTGTGTTTCGGATGGCACGTTAAACTGTAGGTCCCGGCTGTTTCCTATATGATATGTAGGGGGCAGTTGTTAGGTCATGTCCGAGACCTTGTAGGAATCTTGGCGACCTGAAACTCTGAAAATATGGGTTGTCCACATTAACCCATAAAAATTGACTCGAGCAGTGTAATTGGGGTAACCTGTTCTGTTAGAGTATAAATTCTAATTGATATTATTACGTATCTATACATTTTTGGAGGTATGTGAGACAATTTGACAAATTAATTCTATTGCAGAAAGAAAAACGGCTGTTGCATATCGTACAGGGCAGTATGAGAGAGCTTAACGTGGCTTTCTTTAACTCTACCCTATACCGTAATGCGGTCAATGACCTTTTTTCCTTATGCATTTGATCAGAGTTAATTAACTACCTTAATAGCTTCATAACCGCGAAGTAAATCAGTTTAATGAAGCACAAATATTGTCTAATTAAATTGGTATCTCACTGTTTCACGAGCCTAATATATCTTTATGGCGTGATAACCCTTATACGAGAACGGAAATATGATTATCATCTCATACAAACATCGTATTATTAACGCGAGCATTTTAGGGTTAATTTTATATGTTTGTGTAGGCCCTTTATTAAAGCCAGATATACGTAATTAAAAACATTAATGTCAAGTATGGAAAGTAATTTAGGCGTTTTCTAGTTAGCATAATCTTTGGAGGCCGGAGGCGCTTTTCCTTCATTTCTATGGAAAACAAATGCCTACAGTGGACTAGGGTTGTCAAAGACACGTTCGATGCTATTTTATTCATTTTGGAAGGTTTCTGTGATATTTTGTAGGTAGTGAAACTGTTTATCCGCCTCCAAGTTTCTCAAAGTTTATGTGCGACTTTTAGAAGTAAAGCTGACTTGCAAGAATAGTAGAGATAATAATCGCAAAAGATAAGCTTGCCCTTAGACGGATTCTCTGTAAATTGACAGGATTTTTTTATAAGAAAAGAAATTATGATAAACAAAAGTAATATTATTAAACTGAGAATACGGATGTCAGTGTCATGTAGGACGTCGAGGTAAATAAATAAGTCACATTTTCGCTTTACAATAAATGATGCTCTGGTTTCCTCGTGCGTCAAATAGTACAACAACAGCTTAGAAATTTCTCCCAAATCCAGCTCTGCGTCGACGCTAATACGTATTCCCGCAATTTTCGGGCATTACATAACATTACCCTAGAAGATTACTATTCGCGGAGGCCATTGAAACTTTTGCCTAACAATAAAATTGTACGTGACCAAGAGGCTAAATGCTCTTGTTTTGCCAGCACCAAATCAATTTGGAGGTGCTGCGTGATTCAAATTCTTCTGGGCTTCGTGTTGAACTTACCCAGATATTTATGAGGGTAGATACATAAAATTACGGGGGTACAGAAGGCTGGTTTATATAAAACCTATATAAAAATCCTACTTGTTATTTTTAACCGAGTTTTTTTAACTGCCTCGGTAACGTATAGGGGAACGCAAGCTTGACTGCCGATCATGAGGTCCCGGGTTCAATACCCAGGTTACGCAAATAAATATTTGATGTTTCCATTAGTAATTATTGCAATAACTGCCTGGAAGCTACAACTGTGCCCGGTAGACCGGGTAGTAGACTGGGCGACCAATCACGCACGCAGTCGCAACAAAGCTAACCTCTAGCGGCTGCGGTCGCCCGCGACTAGCCGTTAGTGGAAATTAGGCCTAAGTGTTTTTGCTCGATATGTGGATCCGGCTTTCTCTACCTATGTATTTTATGGTAGATGTAGAACCTAAAAGTGTATTTATCGGGTTCAGTTTTTCGTATTGTTATCCCTTCCTGAACGGTAGAGTGATATCCAATGACGCAGTCTGGTTGTAAATTCATTCATTCATTCCAAGTAGGTAATTTTAACTGAATCTGGTTGGAAAAAAGTTAGTTAGAAACTGCTCATTTTTCCCAAGTTCGACAAAACCGAAACAGCTTTGATGTATTTATAACATTAATTTTATCTTGAAACTCATTAGGTAATTTATATTAACTCCAAGATTTTTTTTTGTTTACGCATGAAATGATATGGAATATTATGAAAGAGTTGCTGAAAAAAATACAGAGGTATATTGATTTTACTTATATAGATTAACGTTTAAAAATGTTTTTTTTAGACTTATTTAAATAAATTTTCTTTGAGTTTGATTGACTTCAAACTCAAAATAATTTTAAATTCAATATGGTGGACCGCCCAAGATGGCGGACTCAAATTTTGTTTCAAATTTTTTCTATCTATTCTATTTACCCTTTGTGAAGTTATATTACGGATGTAGGAACATGTTTTTCTCTATTCATCTCAAGAAATAGGGTGGCACTCATCCTCGTATCAAATTAATGATACCAGCGCGGAGTATTCGAGCATCACACAAAAGCATGTGATGGCAACACCCATCACTCAGTGTTGCCAACAATGGACCAATAAATGTACCAAATAACCGCTTATGTACAAGATTGTTGTGTTTGTTAGATATGGATAAAACATTGGAAATTACAGTTTATTGCGTTTGAAATATATATAATTGCGGGAACACATTTACTTAATTCCCTAGTCATAAGAATATTGCATCTTTGTGTATCCCCGTTGGAAGTCCATAACAATAAAAAATAAATAAATATAAATAAATAAATATAACATTACGGCTTTTTCCCGGGGCAGTAGGCAGAGGTATACCTAGAACTCAGTCCCATAGTAGCTACACCTTTGCCAGTTATATTTTCTGAGTCCCATGTACGGGGCACAGTTTCAGATTCGAAGCTGTCAATAGGAAAATTCCTAATGGAAAAATCCAACAACACTTTTTTTGTCTGGGGATTGAACCTGGGCTAAAGCCACGCTAAAGAGTTGAAAAATTTAAAAAAGTCATACAAGATATTGAAAAACAATACAAAAGAGGTAAAAACAATTACAAACATTACTGTGTTCCGGTCTGAAGGGCAATGTTACCAGCGAAATTACTGGGCTCGATAAGTTCAACAACTAATATCTCAGGGTGACAGGCGCAGTGCAGTGCTGCGTAGAATTTTGAATTTTAAAACACTGGGTGACACAGTGTCTGATATGGGCAATCATGATGCTTGCCATCAAGCAACTGATTTGCTCGTCTTGTCAAAAAAAAAAAAATGGACGTCTTATACTGTGATGCCATTACTAACCAATATTGTATCACAACACCACTTGAGGCCCATTTGACAAGCATCATTAATTTAGCCCATATCCGTGGTGCTGCACTGTTATACAAATTACGAGCACAGTAACTCAATTTGTCAGATTGGACTTAAATTAGGTAGATATTTACTTTAATTATTATAACACTAGCTGTGCACCGCGGTTTCATCCGCATAGAAATCATTAAATTCTCAGGTCTGCGATCCCTTGTGGCTGTAAAAAATCATAGTTCTAAGTTAACGTAATCAAAGTTATGGCCATTTGACTGCACATTATCATACTTTACGCGTATGAATTGCGTATCAAAATTTTGTGACAAACTCTAATGTTATCGTGGCGTACGTGAGTGAAGGCATTGATTTTCGAGCTGAAGGGCAAGGTTCGAATCTCAGGTTCGAAAGTTTTAAATCATAGTATACGATTTAATTAATAGAAAATATTTTAAAACCGTAAAATTTTACAAAATAAATGTGAATAAATAATATGTATGTCCTTTACAAAGGTGATAGGGTTCTGTTCGGGTATCTAGGCTAGGTATGGAACCCTACACTACGCATACATGATTATGCCTTAACAATTTATTCCTTCTCATATTCACATAAATTCACGTGAAAAAGTACAATAAAACATTTTTAAAATTACTGTACATTATAAGGGAACACATTAAATTCCTAACTTTATTAATAACTTAATTGTTCGCAGTCAAATAATCTAGTCAAATTTACTGTAGGACGGTCTCTAATTCGAGAGGATTGTTTGAGTAGGCATCACCGCTGTGCCAGACGTTCTGCCGCATTGCGAGCCTGTTGGAAACATAAACTTGCCATTGAAACAGTGAAACTATGATAGTATAATATAATGATAATATGCTACTTTTAACGTAGTACATCTCGGAGTAAGCGCGGTACTGCATGCTGTTTCGTTCAGTATATTATTTTATAGATCTGGTTTCTGTATGGATTTAGAATAACATTAAAATTATCTCAATTGATTGAGGTGACCGACTGCAGAGTAGGAACTTTAATATATTATTATTATTTATTTATTATTTATGACAATTATATATTGATCTATCAATTTAGCACGATTTCATGAAATATCCAATACAGTGCTACTGGTATATTCAGTTAGCATCGTCCTGAGGGAATGTTCTATACATCATAAAAAATAACATTTTAAATAAAAAAGCAGCTTTTTTACACTAAAAGTTCTAAGTCACTGGGCAAAATGTATGAAACAGTTCATACTTTTTCGCAAATTTTCAAAAGTCCTGTAAATATGTTGTTAATTATGACGTTGATTATTGATTATAGTACATGTATCATACACCTCAAGAGGATGCTATCTCATTACCGGTAACATACATTCATTACAAGTAACCCTTTATAATAATAGTTGTCTCTCAATGTGAAGGTCAAAGGTGCAATCAACAAGGTACATTAAAATAGTATAATATGTATAACAATTAACTCTAATTTTTTTGTCTATATAATATAAAGTTGGCATAGTGCCTTTATTGAAAAAAGACTAAACAATAGAGCTACCTACTTACTATCTACACTAACTAAATACACTATATCATAGAACACTTTGAAAATCCACAGGCCGACATGTCGGCCTATAGAAAATCCAAGTGCTCTAAACCACTGTCAGATGGCAGCGTACCCAAGATACTGGCGGCATTGCCACGTTGAATAGCAATGCTTATACGTTGAGCCAGATAAACGCCAGCATTTTGATCACGCGTCGCCTCGACCAAGCGCTTAGATAGATTTTTGAAAATGCGGTGAGCTCCCGGACCCCACGGTCCCAGAGTCTCGACTCCAAACGGTTCAAATATGTAACCGCTACCGAGGCTTGCATATTTGCTCCGCTTGCGTTGCTCGGCAGAACCCGCCGCCGCACCAGCCGTACCTTGGGTCTCTGGTACATGTGACGGAGCTAGTGTGTCAACGCAAGTAGCGTCCCACACCAGCGGCCGTTCCAGCTTCCAAGGAACGAGGGTCATACCGTCAGGTCTTTTACCATCGTCACGCATCAAACCGTTCGGTTCGAGAACGGCTGGTACATTGGCGCTGGTAAAAGCCCGGCGGATGATGTCGTTAAGGTTAGCGTGGCGGGAGATCCGGCCAGCACTTAGAGAACATGAGAGACCGTGGTGACCGAGTTCGTCGACGGCAGTACCACACTGGCAACGGTGACCTACATAGCAAGGTGCACCCAAACGCAAGCTGACAGCTACACGAAAAGCAGATGGATCTAATAGATTGCCAGTATTGAAAGATGGGATTGCTTGCAACCAAAAACCAGATTCCCTAACAGAGACTGCCAGGAGTCGGGCCCGGTCTGTGGAGTTGGCGCACGTTTCTATGAGACAATTCCGTACCAACGCACAGAGGGGCCCATCCCACAGTCTCTGTGAAGATGGTAGTTTAGGTAAATCGGTATTGGGGCAAGCCGCAACCCAAGCACTCTTTGCCTCAGCCAAATTAGAAACATCGAAAGCTCCTAAAGAGGGGACTCGCGAGGGAGCGAAGATTTTTTGAATTAGGTTGTCCGAAATGTGCACTGAGGACAAAAAAGCTGGGAGAGCGACACTTGAAATTTTGCGGACCCCTAGGCCTCCAAACCTGACGGGTAAGGAGGCTTGAGACCAAGCCCTGTCATCCAAGTTTAAATTTAGTACAGACATTAGGGTATTCTTTATGACATTGTCTAAGCTTACGAGAAGCTCATTGTGTTTCCACAACGGACAACATCGCAAAACATACGTAAATTTTGGCACAAATAAGCAAAATCTTATAATTGTGAATGCCATATGGGCATTAATTTTCAGTAATCAGTCACAAGCAGACCTGAAATTTTGAATTTTATCATCTACGAAAGATGGGAATGATTCGTCAAGAATCGGGGAACCAAGGAGGCGAAGGGAGCACTTATCGACAACTTTAATGTTAGGTGCCAAACGGTTGAATTTTGCATGTATCAAATCTCTGTCCAAACAGGTATCTGACACAAAAAGTTCGCATTTTGAGAAATTTAGTTCCAAACCAATTTGACGGAATTCGTCAATAAGTGTTTTTAAGTCATCAAGAACAGTGTCCACATCACCTCCTAAAGTCCCGTCGTCTAAGTACCAAACATTAAGTTTGGATTTAAGACGCCGAATGATTGGATGGATGGCAAGACTAAAAATGACGGGGCCCAGTGGATCACCCTGTTGACAACCCACAGAACATAAGAGTAGGTTATTTTTAAAAACTAATTTTGTGGGATTCCCATAACATTGCCAAAGAAAGTTAGAAGTATCTGGAACTTTATCTATCACTTCGGTCAACAGGGCCCCTCTGTCCACTGAATTAAAAGCATTCTTCACATCCACCTTAAGCAAGACCTCACCACAATTTTGAGCCAAAAAAGTGCGAAGTGAATGAACGGCTGCCTCACAACCACCCCGCGAGCCAAAGCCCAGCTGTACCGGTTGAAAAAGATCGCTTAAAGTAGCGAACTTTTTACCACAACAGACTTTGGCCGCAAGGCGGCGGTAAGTCATGCCGACCGCAATTAACTGTAACTGTAACGATAGTAACCAGAAAGTTTCACCCATACAAACATAGATTATACTATATAAGGTTAAAAATCAAAGGGTTTATTCTTCTAATTTTTTGAAGATATAAATATTTCTATAATACAGAATTATATTTCTACTATAACTACTTCATAAACTTGACTTGTTACAATATAAACTATATTTCAATATTTTGCATGGAACTGACCTACTGTTTATAGTTTGATGTTAAGAGCGATGGAGTGTGATGGAATGAGCTTTATGGGATGTTGAATAATACTTCTTTGTATAACACGCATCATTCAGGAATGGCTTAATTTTTCACAATCTTACCTATTGTAGGGTTGATGTTATTTTGTGACGCGCATGCTACGGATTCTGTGAACGTTTTGGTGGTTTTATGTAAAGTATTAATGGCAACGTGTGGTTTAAGGCAGATCTATGGCATGTGCGATGGCAACACGGGGAGGTGGATGGCAGCGCGACAGATGATTGTAGAGCGAGATTGAAGGTGGTGGGCTTGGAATAAATCATTTAAAATATGCTGAAGTGTTCGAGTATTATTTAAATGAAAAAGGCACGGTTACACTATATATACGTGTACATAACTATATATGATATATCTTTATAGCAGCGTATCCATAGGCAGCGTCGAGTCGTGCGTTTTCGTGCGAACTCGGTTTTAAATTTTAACTTATTGTTTTGATGTTTGAAGGCTTTGGTGGTTTTTGGTGTTTACTGCCTCGATGGTATAGTGGGCTATACCACTATACCATCGAGGCAGTAAACACCAAGCGCATTGGCGCAAATGTGACTGCCAACCAAGAAGTTCCCGGGTTCGATTCCCAGGTCAGGCAAAGTGCTATAAAAAAAATACAAAGGCAGGGGTGTACCCAGGACTCAGTCACATATTAGATACACCCACATTTCGCCAGTATGTTATTGGTCCCATGTAATAGGGGGCAAGCCTATTGCCATCTACCGGGCACAGTTCCAGACTCCAGGCAGTTATTGAAATAATTCCTAATGGAAAAATCCAATATTTAACACTGCTTGACCTGGGGATCGAACCCGGGACCTCTTGATTGGCAGTCGAGCATACGCCCTCTACGCCACCGAGGCAGTCTATGAAAAACTAAAGTAAATCCTGTGACTCCGTTGTCGTGGGAATTTCTGGGATTCATTTCTTATTCCTTGCCTACATTATAATGGGAACCATCCAAGTTTCAGCTTTCCAGATCCAAGGGTGGGCGTTAATGAGTGAGTGTGTCCGACAGTCAGTCAGGACATTGATTTTTATAAATAGGAGATAATAAATATGAATGATGATAATCTATGAGACGGAAGTGGCAGGTGCCGTTGTATCTAGCAATAGCCTGGTTACCATCCATCTAGAAATCACACATAATACCTATAGCCAATCAAATTGTTTCCACCCATTTCAATAGTCCTTGCACCTTGTGGGGACTGTCTCTGAGCTTAACTTTTGTAGATGGTTTCTGTTGGCGCCGTGAGGTGCCATCACTAACAAAAAAAAAATAACGACGTTTACAGGCAAATCACCTGTCAACTTTCTCCTGTGACGTCTATTACATGACCTTACTCAACACGTCGAATAATCGTATAATTGTGAGTGAATTCATCGTTACATTTATGCAAAATTTAGTTTTTTGTCAACACCAGATTCAAAAATACTTGACGTCTAAAAAAACGTTTTTTTTATGATAGTGAGTAACAAGACGAGCAAATCAGGTGCCTGATGGTAGGCATCATAATTGCCCATATCAGACACAGTCCCACCGAGTGTTTTAAAATTCAAATTCTGCGCGGCACTGCACTGCGCCTGTCACCCTGAGATATGAGTTGTTGAATTTCATCATGCCCAGTAATTTCGCTGGTTACATTGCCCTTCATACTGGAACACAGTAATTTTGCACATTACTGCTTGGCGGATGAATAACTGGCAAAGGTGTGCTACTTCCCCAGGCGGCCCCCTGCAAAAGAGGCCTACCACTAAGTACATACGTAAGTTTCCTTACTGTTTATTTACCACATTGTCAGTAAGCAAAAATTAATTTCAAGAATCCATTAATTTGCAACAAAGTAGCAACCGAAAATTTGTTTCTGAACAACGTAGTTATTAATTTATAATAATAAATAAAAGGTTCTCAGTGGCAATAATTAATTAAATCATCTTGATGTTGAAAGCTTAAAATTAATGATGACGAACAATAACTTATGAACAATGTTGGGTCAAGTGAAAGCAGTCAGTCACGGCTGATATTGTGAACGATTCATAACTTTTGTAAGGGAAATTCTAAGAAGTTTTCCAATCGCGATATGATTTTATGTTAACGTTGAATAGCAATGTTATTTGGAGCAACGCTATACTATAGAAATTATAAAATACCTATAGTGTAGACGTTCCTTTTCCATTAAATAATACTCGAACACTTCAGCATATTTTATATAATTTATTCCAAGCCCACCATCTTCAATCTCGCTCTACAATCATCTGTCGCGCTGGCATCCACCTCCCCGTGTTGTCATCGCACCCTCGCACATACCATAGATCTTCCTTAAAGCACACGTTGTCATTAATACTTTCCATAAAACCACCAGACGTTTACAGAATCCGTAGCATGCGCGTCACAAAATAACATCAACCCTACACTCAGCCAGCCTGACAACGTGTATGCCCCCATCCATACACGCATTATATGATAACCCTACAAAATTATGCAATATAATACCTATTTTACCAAACTGATAGCAATTAGTAGCTAGGTAAAATATTCATCTGCTTCGTCTTAGTTGTCGCCTTACGACTGCAAGGCACAGAACAAAGAGGAACGCAAGGGACGTGATTATGGTACTTATGTCAAGAACCTTGCCACTCTCACCCTCCAGACATTATATTTATATTCCTATATATACGTCGAATCAGAAAAGACGAGATTCGTAGACGAACGAAATATACCGACATAGGCTAGCGGATTAGCAAGTTGAAGTGACAATGGGCAGGGTACATAGCACCTATCCTTAAATACTGAACACCACTCAAACCACATCTTAATAGTTTCAGCCCAACCTTCCCTCAGTCACAAAATCCCAGTGAAATTGCACTGAAAACGGGTTTAATGAGCGTAATAATTTCAACTGATCAAGAAAGACTGCCACCTGTACCGATTGGTTAAAAATATTTGGACCATTTACACAAACATTATCTTTATTAAATTTATTTATAGAAGTCCGTTGTTTCGATGGATACAAAGGTTTATTGCGTATATTATCAAAATTTTCTCACACACTACACTCTCCTATTAGCGGTTGATGTAGATATAATAGTAAGTAGTAGGTAGTTTATACTCTTTTTTTTTTTTCAATAGTCTTAAAAAAAATTTTTTAAGGCATACATAACATGTATGCATAGTGTAGCGTTCCATACCTAGGTACCTGAACAAAACGCTTCCAATCCCAAAAACAATCCACCTAGAACATACAGCGCCATCTATTAGTTCCTTGCGCAAAGTATGGAAATATGCAGTAAAATAGCCATAAATTTTGTTGCATTAACTTAGAAGTATGATTTTTTTACAGCCACAAGTCACAAGGGACCGCAGATCTGAGTAGTTGATATCAATTTCAACTTACCTCCACGCGTTCCCATTAAAAAATGTTTTGACAGACGGATAGACAGACAGACAGACAAACAGACAGACAGAGGGACAACAAAGAAACGGAACCCTAATAAGTATAAGTAAAATTTCAAACTCAACTCGCATTAACAATAATTGTTAGCTGAAACAAAAGAACACTCCGAAATCCTCTACCGTACATAACACAGAATAGACCCATGTTCTCATTCCATGCCTAATGAAAGCGCACATTAAGAGCCTCGGAGGCGATAATGATGTTACTGTAAGATTAATATTGTACTAACAAAGGGGAGTGTGCTGAAACTGTTTGTATCATTCCCTTGGGCGTAACACGGCGTATAATACACATTGTTATGTTCTTTAAACTATTGCTTTACAATTTCTTAGATTATAATTTTTATGGAGTTTTAACTTAGCCTTTTTATCTGAGCGAAGTCGAAAGAATCACTATCATTTGAGCCAAGCTTGATTTAAACAACTCAAGTTGAGCCCCATTGTGGAGCCATAATCAACATCATCGTCTCAGCCATAGGACGTCCACTGCTGGACATAATAGGTACAGCCAGTAGATTTCCAAGCGGCTTGCATTCAGCGTGTTCCTGCTGTCTTTATTAGATCATATCTGTCTATCCACTTTGTGGGTGGACGTCCTACGGATAAGCGTAGGTCCGTGGTTACAGGTTAGGTGGTTACGTGGTAGGTGCTTACAGCCCTATGTGTAGTTATGTCATGCTTAAATATCACAATGTGTGGATAAGAGTCACATAAAATTCATCGAATCCACGAACCATCGAAAGTATTTTTCCCCATTTTCTTTTTTGTTTTTTTTTTTTTATAATAGCTGAGTGGAGACGAGCAAATTAGGTGCCTGATGGTAAGCATCACGATTGCCCATATCAGACACAGTGCCACACAGTGTTTTTCTGCTAATTTATATATTTAAAATTCTAAATTCTGCGCGGCACTGCAGTTCTCACTCAATTTATTTTGAGTTATCTCAATTCGGAAACATTTAATTGGCCATCGGTCTGTTAAAATTTTTATTTTGACGAATGTAAATAATTCTTTTCATAGTACAATAGCATATTTTCAATCCAAGTATCGAACCACAATCAACACATTGAGGTATTGGACGAAAACATTGGTGCAAATATGTCCAATGTCCAATGTATGGCCGCTGCATTTCGACTAATAAATAAATGAACCACCTACTCCGAAACAGTGAAAGAGAACTTCTAATTATTTTATGTACCAGTCGTACCTTGTACACATTACGTAATTGTCACAATACAAACATAAATATGTTTGTTCCACCGGTCCCTTGACGGAAATGCTTTACGCTCTTCCAGATAAGTAAGTACACGGTTTTTCGTGTAAATCTACCTATCTGGTATTTTTTTGTGGAAGTCCACCTTTGTCCGGAAACATGGAGAGTATTTAATAAGGTTGAATTTTGATACTGAGAATCTCAGCTTCAGATTATACAAGTGACCTTTTTTTATGATAGTGAGTGACAAGACGAGCAAATCAGGTGCCTGATGGTAAGCATCATGATTGCCCATATCAGACACAGTGCCACCCAGTGTTTTAAAATTAAAAATTCTGCGCGGCACTGCACTGCGCCTATCACCCTGAGATATCAGTTGTTGAATCTCGTCATGCCCAGTAATTTCGCTGGTAGCACTGCCCTTCAGACCGGAACACAGTAAGTAATGTTTGCACATTACTTGGCGAATGAATAACTGGCAAAGGTGTGGTACTTCCCTAGGCGGCCCCCTGCAAAAGAGGCCTACCTATACAATCAATGCCTATTTTATACAATTAAAAAAAGATATAGTAATACTTAAGTTATAGTAGTACGTCAATCTAAGCAAATTGCAAGATGAAGAATTTCGAAATTTGGATGTATTCGAAGAAAAATGCCACTTAATAATTGTATGTTACTTAACATTATTACAAAGACCGCGAAATAGGCGATTGCAGGTCGATGAGTTTAAAGGCCGACACGATACACATTTATAGTGCTTTTCTCAAAAGAATGTAGGGAAATAAAACATACTTTCTTTTGACTTCGCTGGAAGCAGGTTTTCCATTGTCAATTTTGCTTCTAATCTTAAATCAATCTCCATTTCACTCTCTGAACCGTCGGAACTCATCTTCTTATATAAAATCTTATATAAAATAAGTATGTTAATAACAAATCAAGACGAATTTTTAGCTTTGCCGTAAATTTTCTATATATCATCCGTGCCGAAAGACAAACGCATTTGTGGCTATACAGCCACGTAAACGCAATTTGTGCTAAGAAAAGATACTTACTTTGTTATACCAAGATTGATAAAAGAGATCCAATCAAAGAGTATTTAATAACTCCAGCACGCCGTTTCATACAACATTGCTGGAGCGTTGTAATGTTACAAATTCAAAAAACGCTCAAGCAATGAATTTGATTTTCTTTGTCCGTGAATTCGATACTTCGCCTGTTTTTTTTTTCGAATATAATTAGTATTCTGTGATATAATGTCAATATTTTATGCATGTTTAAGAAAAATAATATATTATGGAATAAATTATATCTCTTCCATCACCGTCACTGGTTCCTTAAAGTTTTTATGGGAAATGATTTCGCCCCAGCCGCCACCTTAAACTTAGCTATATTATTTATGATTTTTCAAGAAGACGTCAACTGAGTACCAATAAACCCCAATATTTAATACAAAATGAACTTTTCATGTCTCTAATATAAAATAGCTAATTTACAAATTGCAGAACAGATAATTTGGCAAACAAAAGGCAACAATTGAATTTCGCGGTCGACATGCAAGCGTTTAAAGAGCTCCAGTTTGTTGCATTACCAACTTACATTTTATTTTCAGGAGACGTGCTGCTGGAGACTTTTATTACGTATGAAATAAAGATTCATAATATAACAAAATTTATTATTATATCTATTCTTCTTCTTCTTGTCAATTTTGTAGTTTTTATAGTGGTAGGACTCTTTTGCAGGGGGCCGCCTGGGGAAGTACCACACCTTTGCCAGTTATTCATCCGCCAAGCAGTAATGTGCAAACATCAATGTGTTCCGGTCTGAAGGGCAATGTTACCAGCGAAATTACTGGGCATGACGAGATTCAACAACTTATACCTTAGAGTGACAGGCGCAGTGCAGTGCCGCGCAGAATTTTGAACTTTAAAACACTGGGTGGCACTGTTTCTGATATGGGCAATCATGATGCTTACCATCAAGCACCTGATTTGCTCGTCTTGTCACTCACTATCATAAAAAAATTATCGGTCTGTGTCAGATTTTTCAGGGCGTCTGAAGACCTCTGAATATTATTGTACCCTGCCTCTGATTATTTTAATTAATAAATTATTAATGCATATGCATGTATGTATGTTAAACTGATACGGCATCCATCGGCATGAGGATGTAAATTCCTCGAATGGAGACCATGGACCGGCAAGCGTAGCGTAGGACGTCCACTCACAAGATGGAGACAATCTAATAAAGATGCAGGCCGCTTACAAACGGTCAAGATGGAAATCTATGGGAGGTCTATGTTCAGCAATGGACGTCCTGTGGCTGAGATGATGATGATACGTATGTATGCGTAGTGTAGGGTTCCATACCTAGATACCTGAACAAAACCCTACCGCTTTCTAAGAACATACAGCGCCACCTAGTAGCAAACTACAGCAACCATAGTGTACCACTCTAATTCGGGCAAAAAAATTTACAACATTGGGGAAAATAATTATGTAGCATAAAATAATTTTATCATTCAGTCGTAAATATTTACAAAGAATAACTAATTAATACGATAATAATGTATTAAAGTAAAATTATTTTTTGAAAACTATGCACTTATGCACAATTTTAATTAAAAAATCTACATGTAACAAAACTATCCAGTACCTCCCAATCTAAGCCGTTAATCCTTGCTGTTTAAAATTCAAAGAGCTTGCGGCCCCCAGTCTCGAGTAAAATAAATTAAATACAAGAAGACGCGACTTTCGCTATGAGATGTAAATTCTATACTGCAACTATAACGGGAAAGAGCAACAAATACTACTTCTTCGACTTATCATAAGCCCCTACCCCAATCTACGTCTATCTGTCTGTCTTTTTGTTTATGATAAACTTGAAAATTTGTATACGAATTATCAAAAGACAATGTCGCATAGGTAGAGACATACATAGTCACGCCTTGTTTCTATTGGGGAAGACAGAGCGTTAACTTATTCTTTCCACTTAATACGGCCCTTGCATGTACCTATGTCGGTAGTAAGTGAGTAAGAAATTATGCTACATAAATTATCATTCCTAATTCTTGTGTACGATCCTACACTGATGTCTTTTTAATTTGTTTTAAAGACTGTTAACTTTAAAGTTAGTAGAATTACTAGAACTTTGTTTTTTCTGTGTTATAACACCGAACAACATGTAAAATAATTGGAAATTATTGTAATTTGTTTTGTACATTGAAATAAATAAATAAATAAGAAAGTGGTAACTTTCTTTCCTCACCTTCTTTTTATGATGTTGTGTATTATAATTCGTTTATAATCTTTCTTCATTCAACATCAATTCGGGCACGGAAAGTACGCCTACATTTTTTTTTATGATATTGAGTAACAAGACGAGCAAATCAGGTGCTTGATGGTAAGCATCATGATTGCCGGTATCAGAGCCACCTAGTGTTTTAAAATTCTAAATTCCGCGCGGCAATGCACTGCAACGGTCACCCTGAGATATAAGTTGTTGAAACTCGTCATGCCCAGTAAATTTGCTGGTATCATTGCCCTTCAGACCGGAGCACAATAATGTTTGCACATTACTATAATACCTGGCTTCAATGACTCCTACCGAATTGACTATTCACACTCGCATTTTAAATAAAAAAAACAAAAATATTAAATATAACATCACACCATGTTTTCCCTGAAAGGTTAGACAGAAGTGTATCTAATTCCTTGGTAAGTATATCCACATTTCATTAGTTAACATAATATTTATTTTTTGTTTTACCAGGTAGGCTGGCTCCGAGCAGAAGACCAGACAGTCCTTTCGCTCCACGACCGAGTGGTTCTCAGTCCTCGATACTCTGTGAACTTAGACGCTCCTATGACTTGGCAGTTGAGGATCAGACCGCTGCGAGCTGAAGACCGAGGCTGCTACATGTGTCAGATCAACACGCAGCCGAATATGAAGTGGCAGATCGGATGCATCGATGTTTATGGTAATTTTTATTCATATAAATGTTGTAATGGGTAACACTGTGACTCGATGGGAATATTTCTCAAAATAAATGTTGCAACAGGTAACAGTGTGACACGATGCAACCAAAAAACCCAACGAGTTACAGTGTGTGACTCTTTTAATGTGACTTGGTCGAGAACCCACTGATTTTTGTACTCTTTTTCCTATTGTACTGTTCAAGTCACAAACTATTATAGGTTGTTTGGTCAACGCTAAACCTAACTGTTGAATTTATCAAGTCGGTTATGGAAGTAATTTCGGATTTAATGTCAGATGTATGTTCTTCCTAGGCCACGGACGCTTCACTCTGACTAATTTTTCTGCAAAAAAATGCCATCGCTAGTCTTGCCGGAGAAAATGTCACGCGGCGTTATTATCGTCTTTGGATTATTATCGTCAGAATTTCAAAAGAATGAAATAAAGTTTATATTTAATTACCAAACAAAAATTAAGACCTAAACTAATATTTAAGGATCAAACATCCTAAGAAAAAGAAATCCTAAGCCAAAAAGTTAAAAGGCAACTTAATTACAAAACCAAAATGAACAACCTCTGAGTATCCTCAAAGAAATACGATGGAATAAAGCAAAAGGCCCTTGTCACCATGAAAAACACTCAAGTTTTTAATTAAAAACGTTTTAGTATTTATTATGGTCGAAAGTCGCGCAAATTAAAAGGGAAAAGGCCTCACCTTCACGCAATATTGAAAAGGAGCTGTTTTATTTACTAAATTAGAGGGCAACAAACCGTATAACTTTTCGAATAAGACCTCGCAATTTTTTCAAGGAACTTTACAATTCCTCTAAACGTATAATAGGCGGCAGTGAAAGAGGAAGTCTTCCTTAAGCTTATTAAGGACAGGATCGATCTGAAGCGTCGAAACATTTCAAAGTACTTACTGAGAAGTTAGAACAAAACTCAATATCAATGGAAGTCTGGAATGAACGTTGGAAAAGTATTTTCTTGAGAAAAATAAATCACCTTACAGAAGTTAACGTCCGTCCTCCGCGCCATTGGAGGTGGTGCCAACTTTTATCGCCCGCGCTCAAATTACTTCGGGTTATTCTTTTTTTTTCAATTTTGAAGTTTTGAAGTATGGATTTCAATATTGAATTTTTACTATGTCTCCAGGGCGCGGGGTGGAGGTAGTTGGGAACTTTATGACGTGGAATTGAATACGATACGTTGGCTTTTTACAGTGCGAAGTTTTAATTGTGGAACGGGATTTATAAATTGGTTTTGTAAGGTCACACTATCATACTGCAGTCATAACTCTATTATTTAATGGATAGTTTTCATGAGGGTGAGGGTTCGAGTTTTTATGGTTTTCTGACTGTCTTCTCTGTCATGATATATGACGCCCGTCACACATTAGCTCTATAAGCACCATTGTTTTAATTCATTGCATACATTGTTATACAGTTACACTAATTTTGCACATTTCACATTTCCGTTACAATATTTGTTTAAAATTTTACACTGCCATATTATATTAATAATTAAAAACAATACTCATCCCCACAAAAGTTTGACCTGCCCAGAAATACAACTCTGGACTGGGTTGCGTTGTTTTGGCACAGGTGGATATTTATTAAGATAGTGAGTGACAAGACGAGCAAATCAGGTGCCTGATGGTAAGCATCATGATTGCCCATATCAGACACAGTGCCACCCAGTGTTTTAAAATTCAAAATTCCGCGCGGCACTGCACTACGCCTGTTGCCCTGAGATATTAGTTGTTGAAACTCGTCATACCCAGTAATATCGATAGTAACATTGCCCTTCAGACCAGAACACAGTAATGTTTGCACATTACTGCTTGGCGGATGAATAACTGGCAAAGCTGTAGTACATCCCCAGGCAGCCCCGTGCAAAAGAGGCCTACCACTACAAAAAAAAAGAAGTAGAAGGTAGTGTCACATAAAAAACACGTACACACGCAAAGCCTAACATTGTAAGACTTTTTTTACAGAACTATGATAACGGTCACAGTAGACATTTAAATACTCATAATCAAAAGCAAGTCACTACTGTTAACCTTATTACAATTAACTAAATTAGACTTCTCAACTACGAATAAAAATACAGAGTGCCTTCATCTCTATATTATAACACCACATTATACACAGTGAGAGAATAAAAGAAGCGTCTGTATGTAACAGTAGCATAAGAGTACCATCTGCCGAGTTAAATGCCAATAAAAGCCAGCCAGACTGTTCTAACATTTACTTTATGTAAATAGGTGCTATTCGATACCGAGTCTCTCGAGGAATCGTTAAACAACTGACACTCCCGTGGATAATTGGGAACGTCGATAGTTGAATGGTAATATAGGACTTGTTTGGTTTTTAATTGTTCAAATAAAGGAGCCGTTTCAGATTATTTCATAATATTTGAAATTAAACATTACCAATTCGAAAATCAACTCTTGATTGCTGTCACTTTCTTATTTTGAATTTGAGCCAACCACATCAACTCCAAAAGCATCAGCTGAAAAACGTGCAAAACTTAAAAGACTCTTATCCTCTTGTACTTAATTAGCGTTTACACATACTCACACCCCTGCACTAGAATTCACTGTCACAGGTGGCATGGACACAAACAATAACATACGAGTACCACACACATCCATTTGAGCTTATCGTACAAATACTTCTCCCGGCTTTAAATCCCAGGATTCGAACCTAAGACTAGTTGCTTCCAAGCAGAGTTACTACCAACATAGCTATGAAGTCGTCAAATTTAAGTCTTTGTCCTAAATTCAGGACAAAGTCCTATTCTAGAAATATATTAGATAAATGCCAGTTATTCATCCGCCAAGCAGTAATGTGCAAACATTACTGTGTTCCGGTCTGAAGGACAATGTTACCAGGGAAATTACTGACGAGCTGGCATGACGAGTTTCAACAACTAATAACTCAGGGTGACAGGCGCAGTGTAGTGCCGCGCAGAATTATGAATTTTAAAACACTGGATGGCACTGTGTCTGACATGGGCAATCATGATGTTTACCATCATGCACCTGGTTTGCTTGTCTTGTCACTCTCTATCATAAATTTTTTTTTTTTTTCCACAGTCCCTCCAGACATCATCAACGAGGAGACATCAGCGGACGTGTCAGCCACCGAACTGGACAACGTGACGCTGGTCTGCACCGCCACTGGACATCCTCCTCCTAAGGTCACTTGGAGAAGGGAGGACCATGAGCCTATGATGCTAAAGAGAGTTGGTGGCAGGGACTTTTATAAAGGTACAGTTATTTTATCATCTTCCTGTCCCTCTCGCATACTAGGTGAGATCGGTACAGCAAGTTTTCTTCCGCTACTCCACTCTCTATCATTCGTCATCTCTGCACAAAGACTACACGGCATAAAATTTGAAAAATGTAAATGTAAGAGTTTTTTTTTTTTTGTAAACGTGCCTTATTCTAAGTTGATTTTATAATAAAAAAAAAAACAATTATACATGTTTTTCTTATTTTATATATTAATATAAGATACCTTCAATACAATAAAAATAATATCATGGCCGCAACTATTATAGTCTTTTTTCTATAAAAGTAACAAAATGGTCAAAAAGTGTCGGCGCGCCCAGAATGGTACGCTAATTATGTATGCGGCTAATTAGGATAAAATAAGCGTCACATGCGTAGTACGTGATCCGCTGTCAAAGTGTTAACGCAGTTCATCTAGTTCTAAGGTAGGTTCAGGTAGGTAGGGCTACATTTACTGTATATAGATTTTTGACGTGAAAATACAAAGCGGAAACATTGGATCCCCTCCGTCCGTTATGTAAATGATGTAACAATTGCTACTTCACCTTTCCGCTTGACTGACGCCGACGTTGTTTCACTCAAGGGTAATATAGCTTCTTTTACGTATTCCTATTGATTCCTAAATGTATTGAAATAAATGCGATATCCGCAGAAATGGCTTTACGAAACTCGAGTGAGTTTTTGTGAAGTTTGACGATGTTGTTCAGAAAAAGGTTGGTATCAATATTATTAAAAAGCTTTATCATGAGACTAGTGTGTGAACAGCGGCTTATACCAAAACTTTGACGCCCTTTTTGGACCCTATAGAATGTGAGTTTTCAAAAACCGTTTTTTAGCACACGTCCTGACTATATTCCAAATTTCAAGTCTCTAGGATCAGTGGTATGGGCTCTGCGTTGCATGTCAATCAGTGAGTCATTTGGGATTTTATAATATATTGTATTTAAATTATAGTGATTTCTGAGTGACTGCTTTTATCCATAGACATAGAATATATGAACCCGAAGTACCTACAAAAATCGGGTGCTTAACCAAATAAGAAATAATAATAATACTACGTATAGAATGGACACTGTCATCCGCCCACCAATCGGGCCTTCCTCACCCCGCGAGCGAGATTGAGCTCTCGGCGAGCCCCGTTTGGCTGAGAAACACCTCACGCACACTCTAGCGCGTGTACAAAACTTCATGTGTGCAGTGTCTGTGTAGTAGGTAGCTATATCGTGACTTTCACAGTTGACAGTTCAACCGTTAGTAGGTACTGTTATTTATTCTGTGGTTCAACTATCACGAAAATGTCACACAAGATCAGGCACCTAATTACAACTGTCATCACGTTGTATGTTATTGTGTGTGCCGTCTCTACGTATTCCTTCCTCCAAGCTTTTATCAGAAAACAACATACTTGACATATTATATAATAGAAAGTTTGTAGTTTGGAATGTTCATTTCCATGTACTACGACCTATTAAATAATAGAATCTTGGATTATTGATAAATGTCCGCGCGCACTCCGACCAGAAAAAAACATCTTCGAAAATGAAACACATTCAAACAAAGCATTAGTCGCAATGCTAGTATGAGTGAAAAATTAACAGTTTGCAAGGAGTGCTACTGTGCATAAAAAATGTATTTGGGAAATCGACTAAGTTTATGATCGCATTTGACAAATATGTCGGCGTGGCGGTATCGAGACCATTTATCTACTGTGGATTAAAGTGGAGCAAATGGTGTCCATGTGGAGCCGAACTGTGGTGTAGTTGAAAGGAGCCCCTAGTCGCAGCGCGCGCGGAGACGTGTATAATGCAAGATTATAAATATTTTTATATGTTATAAAGTTATATAGTATAATAAAATAGTATATATATAGGTGTAGGATTGATGTTATTTTGTGACGCGCATGCTACGGATTCTGTGAACGTTTTGGTGGTTTTATGGAAAGTATTAATGGCCACGTGTGGTTTCACGAAGATCTATGGCATGTGCGAGGGCGCGATGCCAACACAGGGAGGTGGATGCCAGTGCGACAGATGATTGTAGAGCGAGATTGAAGATTGAAGAAGCCTTGGAATAAATCATTTTAAATATGCTGAAGTGTTCGAGTATTATTTAATGGAAAAGGCACGGCTACAATAGTATATAAAGTTATATAATATATAAATTATATAGTTGTGAGAAAGTGGATAGTCAACGAACTTATCAGCGTTTAAGATAATAATATATAAATTTTGTTTTTTAGTAAGTTTACAATTGAAAGAGTGTTAAAATACATACCAGTAACTTCTTTTGCCGTCATTGAGTAATGAAAAAGGCCTAAAAACTGAGACATCAAATCCGAAGATCAAGATATAGACGTCGAGAGAATTGGAGACAAAACGAATTTCTTTCGGTCGAAATAGGACAAGTTTGACATAACAAATGGTTCTTTGTTGGAATTTTTAGTACTTGTACAACCAGCCTACAATACCCTACGTTATATTATGACTTGTCATACAATACAAATTATATTGCTTTCAATCGTAACTGATGAAAGATTTAATTAACAGGAAAGAGGTCCTCTTAGCAAATTGACACAATCCTATGGAAAATTTACTAAATCGATGTTTTGTATTCCCCTGTTCCCTCCGAATACAGTAAACCTATTTGATATATTTATATCCTGATATTTTAAAGATGAAGTAAAGTATGTCCCTATCATTTTATTTTTGTTTATAAACTCATATATTTTTTTGTAGCGAACGTCCAATCACGCGAGTAAAACTGGGATTTTTGGAAGTTCACTATGAAAAAACCAAGGATTTATAAGAAAAGTTAAAATGACAGGGACATAGGTTACGTTACTATAAAAATATCAGGTTATAAATTTATAGAATGGTTTTAATTATATTTGGAGGAAACAGGGGAATACAAAACGTCGATTTGGTAAATTTTCATAGGTTTGTTTCAAATTCCTTGAAAGCTATGTAAGTAATTTAAAGATAGATTTAAATGGATGTGATAGGATGTGAACGCTCGCCAAAGTTTAAACCAATTACCGATTTATAGGGAGGTAGACAGGTGACTTAAAAAACTGGTGTTTAATTGGATCTTCTGTGTTTTAAGTTGTGTGAGACTGCCTCAGTGGCGTAGTGGGCTCAAGCTCGACTGCCAATCAATCATGAGGTCTCGGGTTCGATCCCAGGTCAGGCGTAGTGTTAAATATAAGATTTGTCCATTAGGAATTATCTCAATTCTGGAGTCTATATTATATATAGAATAGATTCCCCGCATGGGACCAATAACATAATAGCGAAATGTGAGTGTACCTTACTGCACACCTCTGCCTACCAGTTCGAGAATAAAAGGCGTGATATTATGTATTGTATGATTTCAATTGAAAATTTTGCGACTTTAATTTTTTTTTATGATAGGTTGTAACAAGAAAGAGCAAATCAGGTGCCTGATGGTAAGCATCATGATTGCCCATATTAGACACAGTGTCACCCAGTATTTTAAAATTGAAAATTCTGCGCGGCACTGAGATATTAGTTGTTGAAACCCGTCATGCTCTATTATTTCGCTGGTAACATTGACCTTCAGACCGGGACACAGTAATGTTTGCACATTACTGCTTGACGGATGAATAACTGGCAAAATTATAGAGCTCGTTAGAACTGTCTTTTTTACATGAGCTAGTATTGTTTCTATGATATGAATGTGTGCGCGCCGTCATGTTTGTATTAGTGGGCTGGCTAACATAGCTATGGTGCTTTTTTTTTGTTTTATAAGACTCCGTCCGCCTTATTTTCTAGGGTCATGGTTATAATACTTTAAAACTTTTTTTCTTTAGTGGAAAGTTACGTGGGCAGTTCCCTTCTGCTCTATAAAGTGGATCGGAAACAAATGGGGGCATTTCTCTGCATTGCTTCAAACGACGTCCCACCAGCCGTCAGCAAACGGGTCACACTTAGCGTGAACTGTAAGTATAACAATAACATTATTCTTGTCAAGTCAGAAATGAGAAGATACGTAGACGAACGAAAACTATATAATGACTATATATACTATATAAAAACTATATATGAGTGTTGTGTGTCGCGATAACAATTTACAAGACCAATTGCGGGTAGTTGAAGATAATACTCGCTCTTCCCGACGGTGACACCTGCATTCTCCAGTCTTCGCGTGACCACGGCTGATGCAACTCAGTCGAACCGTCGAGGTAAATAAAAAATTTTTTTAGCGCGATTAAGTCCCGTCTCATTCATAAAATATGTGTTCGAATAGCGAAAGTTTAAAAATTACTGTATTACTTTTTTTAAATAATTTCCTCTATGGAGTAGAATCACCACCTAAAAATAAGGATCTTTAATAATTGACGGATCAAGAGATCCAGTTAATATAATAATGATAACTATTATTTTACGAGTGCGCTTAGCATTCGCCTAAAAACATAAAATTATTTAAGATGTAGTACGTAGAATATTCTATGTAAAACTCGCTTAATATTTTACCAGGCAGGTACGAAATACCTCGCCTTTTCATCATAAAGGCATTTTCCACATCACTCCTTCCAAATCTTGCAAATGACTCATATATCCCGACCTATATTTGCGAGTGCACGCTTCGAAAATTACGGGCGGTATTTGCATTGGTTAAAAGAAAAGGGGAGATGAGGTACTGGCTTCTCGAAAATGGAAAGCTCAAATTAGGTCCAAGTACGTGAGTAAAATTAGGGAATACGAGAGACTAGACTAATATTGTTGTTTCGGTCGCACTTCGGTTTCAGGTACGTCTTTCCATCTTTGTTGTTCATTATATTTCACTATGCAAACTGCACCCTGAATAAATTGCACGTGCCAGTTGTTGAGTAAGCGCTGGGAGAACGAACCCTATCTCCCCTTTTCTTTATATCAATGGGTATTTGACATTTTGTAAGGGACAAATCAAACAAACAGCCTCCTTCGCCTCCAATAGAATTATAAGATTATTCCTGTACCTACTTTCGTGTGGGTAAGTATGCGGGACAAAACGTGGATTTACAGCGGCTGCTTAATTATTAACGTCTTATGTTTTTTATACAAATGGATACGAATACATCTCATAATCGTAAAGATTTCACTACTTACTCGTACAATTCAACGTATAAAGATTTATAATAAAGTTAATAATAACAATATGAGACCCAAACTAGGCTAGAAGCTTGTGCCATGGTAACCAGATGACTGAAATACATTATGTAAGCTTGTGTTATAAGCTGACACAGATCAAACAGACATGTTCATGCACACAAATGTTTGACCTACCCGGGGATCGAACCCGGAGCCTGCGGCACAGAAAGGGTGGTTTCCCATCCAGTCACACCAAACCAGTCACACTGTGACACGTTGGGACTTTTTTTTTCCCATAGAGTAACAACTGTTACTCGTTGCAACCTTTTTTTTTGTAGAGTTACTACCGTCTGAGCCAACGAGGCTGTAAAATTCCTTCAAATATTTTAAGTGTTCCATCTTATGTATTTAAGTCTAATTTCACACTAAGCGTTGTAAAACCAAGTCCTCAATCCAATCCTATCCGCTAACATCGTGCCTCTTCAATCCGTCCCAATTTCGTGATAAAGCCGAATTGATCCCTCTCTTGTAAGCCGCCCTTGCGTATAATTGACTCTTCCTTGTCATTGGTTCTCCTTCGTACGGGGTTACTATAGAAATGTGTGTAGAAGCCGTATTCTGCAGTATGTTTGGTAAAGAAAATGAGTTTTGGTGAAAAGACGATGGTAGGGCCTCTTTTGTGCCAAATTAACATCGGAAAAACTTTTCGTGTGTATATTTTCCCTAATAAATGATATAACGTATAAGTATAATAATATTAGTCAGAAAGTGTCTAAAATGGCACGACTGGCTGTCCATACGGAAGTAACTGATCCCCACACTCATGTATGGTAGTGAATGTTGGATCTGGCAGAAGAAACACGAAAGTAAGATTAATGTTGTGGAGATGAGAAACCCGAGAAATATAACTGGAGTGACTTTGAGAGACAAAATGAAGAATAGTGCGATAGAGGAACGCATGAAATGTGAGAATGCATGAAAGGAGACTAACAAAAGATATTATATAAGGCTATGAATGATCAAGTCGTTAGGGGTAGACATAGGCGTACTTATCATGAACAAATTGATGTTGTTCTAAGAAAAGGCCTAGTCAAAAGTGCCTGCAATCGACGAGCATGTAAGAAGAATGTCATGAAAGTGGAAGAAACGAAAGCCGTTTGTCAGGATCGTAGTAAGTGTAGAGAAATAGTTTCTGTCTACCGCGTGACTGTATGTTTGTAAAATAGTAATATATGGGACAACTTCCACACACGTTCTTATGGTCACAAACTAGGGTAGAAGCTTTCCCTATAGTAACCAGATGACTGATATACTTACATATTAAATACGCTCATAGCACCTAAAACACAAGATAAAACAGACATGCCCATGCACACACACGGTTGATGACATGCTCGGAGATCAAACCCGTGAATGTTGCTCTGAAGAAGTTGCCAACTGAACGGGTCAGTTGTCATACAAAATTCAATTTAAATCAGATGTCATAAATATATATATTTTTCTTCTTATTAGTTGTTATGTCGTTTTATAAATAGGAAAATACTCTTAAATTTTAGTACCTGTAACTGTTTTTTGTAATACCTGTATTTCCTAAATTTATTAAAACCGCTTCCAAGGTTAACTACCGACTAAAATCTATTCCCGCTACCTTTTCCGTAATAAAAGCATTCATTAAACATTTATAAAGCAATATCGTCAGAGCATACCTATACGTATAAGTACGTAGTTGTCGTTCTCTCTTTATGATTATGGCCCCTCTAATATGTGTCTTTAGGGGATTTTTTATCGCCTGCATGCCTCCACCCTACGTTATTTAAGTGGGATGTTAATTTTAATGTTAAGGCACGTACATTAACGGCCGCTCTCAATGATAATGCCCTTGTTTGTGCAAACTTTTTTATGTTTTTAATTTTGATACGATGGGAATGTTAATTAATCCCAATTTGGTATGCCGTGATTTATTTTTATTAGCATTTTTTTTTTCAAACAAAAGAGTTTACGGTTTATGTAATATTGCGTGCAGCAAATTTTTGAAGAATTTTAAGTGGTGCTCGTAACTTTTATTATAGTAACGTGTAAGTGTTATTTCTTGCAAAAGTTGATAGATTGGATTTAGAATTTGTAGGATAGGGATAGGGATTTAGAAATAAACTTGATATCAATTCTATAAATTTGTACACAGAATTTTTATACATTTTCCGCCAGTATCTTGGGTACGCTGCCGTCTGACAGAGGTTTAGAGCACTTAGATTTTCTATAGGCTGACCTGTCGGCCTGTGGATTATCGAAGTGTTCTATGGCATAGTGTTTTTAGTTAGGGTAGATAATAAGTAGGTTAGCTCTTATTTTTAGTCTTTTTCAATAAAGGCACTAAGCCCTCTTAAAAAAGTTCATACTCAGTCAATATTTGTTAAGTGTAACTTTTTCGACAGGTTACTTAAATTCGAGTGCCACAAATGGGCCAAATTTGCACCAATGTTAGCACTGGGTCCAACACACGTATGTATAGATTGGTATTCGGACTCAACATTATTACTCGTAACAAGGTGAACAGCGCATGATCTAATAAAGATTTAATACGCTGGATGCAACGTGAACGAACTGGAAGATGGAAATCTCTAGGGCAGTGACTGTGAATGTCCTACGGCTGAGATGATGATGATAATGTCCAAGTACCGATCAAGACATCGGAATATTGGACCCAGTTTTAATAGTAGGTACAAATTTTATGCCAAATATGTGAGAACACATAAAACTTTTACTTAAGGAGCCAAATTAGTATCGAGATAACACAGTGACCAGAGAAAACTAAGTCTGTGGGGGTTAGAACGAGATAGCAGATATGAATTGTTCAGACGTAAAGGTAAGAAAATACGGGGAAAATTAGTTATCCCCGTGTTATGCTAGGCGGGCAGATGCTTGATTTGTCACAGATATTGCACCATCTGCTTATTATTACCATTTGGTCACACCCACATTAAAATCATCTCATTCTTTTGTCCTTATCAGCCTCGTTGGCTCAGATGGTGGTAATTCTGCTTTCTGTGCCGCAGTCCCCGGGTTCGATCCCCAGCCAGGTCAAACACTTGTGCGCATGAACATGTCTGTTTAATCTGTGTCTGGGTGTTATAAGCTTATATAAGTATGTATATCAGTCATCTGGTTACCATAGTATAGGCTTCTAGCCTAGTTTGGGACCAGATAATCGTGTGTTGAAGTTGTCCCATATTATTATTATTATACGATTGTGAGAAAACGCCAATACGTTATCTGCACCCGTTCGCGCAGTCAAACAATTAATCGAATAGGCTTTAATATTTGTTTCCTCCTCAGTCTCACCAACAGTAATTGTGCCCAACCAGCTGCTGGGCGCTCCCCTGGGCACTGACGTGGTACTGGAATGTACTGTAGAAGCCTATCCTACTACAATCAACTATTGGCTGAAGAATAGAGGAGAAATGCTGTTGGATGGGTAAGAATATTTCTCATTTCATTCATTTGTATTATTTGTCATTTATGTGTGTTTATCATCATCATTTAGTATTTATTTCTGCTACGTGAATCCATGATAGACCGTGTTAACACCCGTGGCCCAACGGACATATGCCCGTCTTCAAATCTAGAGCCCCTGTTAAAAATGAGTACTGGATGTAGCGTAGTAGATTTATATACAAACTAGCTCTGCCCCGCGGTTTCACCCGCGTAGACACCGTTCCCGTGGGAATATCTGGTAAAAAAGTACCCTATGTATTAGTGTGTGTTAGTAATCTAGTGTCTAAGCTACCTGCATACCAATTTTCAGTCCAATCTGTAGTTTTGACGTAAAAGAGTAACAAACATTTATCCAGCCATTCATCCAACCAAAACCGCGCTGTATGGCGCTGGAGTAAGAACTCATCAGCGTTTTGTTCACCGGTTACAAAAGTAACTTTTTTACAAGAAAAGAGGAGATAGGGTACGTTCTCCCAACGCTTACTCAACAACTGGCACGTGCAATTTGAAACAACAAAGGTAGAAAGACGTAACTTAGACCGAAGTGCGAACGAGAAAATTAATTTTACTGACGTACGTGGACCTAATGGGACCTAATTTGAGCTTTCCATTTTCGAGAAGCCAGCTCATCTCCCCTTTTCGTTAAATCGATGCATTATACTGAGATTATAAGCTCGATTCTAATACGAGTATTAAGCTCTCTCAAATATTACTATTTCATGCTCCGAAACCCCATGCTTTCATAAAATTCTCCACTTGAATTTGAAGTCCTTATGATATCGTAATAATTGTTCTCTAGAATAATCTGACTTAACCCTACCCGCTACACATCATAAATACAGATTAGAAGGATCATCGATTCCCGCTTGACCCTGTTTTATCCATTCTTGAATAGACTAGTAATAGGCGGAATTATCCAGTAATGGGAAGGAATATGAATGAAGGCTGGCTTTTGTTTGGATTCTATATATATATTTGTTTCGTTAGCCATATTTATTGGCTTTGTTTACATTGAAAAGACTGCTAAGACCCACTTGCATCATCCTGGTTTGACGTTATTATTTCTGAGCACAGAACTGATAATAATACTACGTATAGAATGGACACTGTAATCCGCCCACCAATCGGGCCTTCCTCACCCTGCGAGCGAGACTGAGCTCTCGATAAGCCCTCGTGTGCTCGGAACGCACTTCACGCACACTCTTGCGCGTGTACAAAACTCAATGTGTGAAGTGTCTGTGTAGTAGGTAGTTATATCGCGACTTTTGTATGGTATTGAGTCGAGTATCAGGGGTGTGCTACAACGAAAACGTATAGACATATCAGTATTTCCAGATAAAATAAAAAAAACGTCAGATGAACTATTCCACTGTCAGTTTTTTGTGGTGATTAAGCGAGCTTTCAGATGAGCGACGCCGACGTGTGTATTCTACTGTTCTTTTACATACAATTTAGCGCCCGACCGCAGCGGCGCGTTGACGTTGACGTAATGCCGATGTTCGTCTGAAAGCTCACCGACGTTCGTCTGAAAGCTCGCCGACGTTCGTCTGAAAGCTCGCAAAAAATTATACAGCATGTTCGGAAAATACGCAGGGAATTTTTAATTTACATTTATTAAAAGAGTTATTATTTACAGGCCCAAGTACACAATCTACGAGGAACGCACGTCCTACAAGGTCTTGATGAAGTTGTCGATCAGACGGTTTTCCAGAAGTGACATCGGTACTTATAACTGTGTTAGTACGAACTCCCTTGGGAAAAGTGAGGGAACTTTGAGACTTTACGGTGAGCATTTTGATATTACTTTTAAATAATATAAACATAACAGGAATGCCTTGCCTGTCGAAATTAGGCGCTACACCTCTCTAAATATCTCTAAATTTCGTGTATTTAACAACTATCTATTGCTCTAGCTGTCTTTCTTCCATTTCTCTATGGAAATTTATATATATATTTATTATAATATTCTTATAAACCTCCTCTCCTCTCCTCGCCTCTCTCTCAACTGCCTCGGTGGCGTAGAGGGCGCATGCTCGACTGCCAATCAAGAGGTCCTATTTTATTAGAATGTATTATTAAGTATGTTTATAAGTATGTATGTAATATTGATTACTATTATATCAGATCTGCGCTCGACAACCCGCCTGCCAAGTGTGTCGAGTATTGGCAAAACCCCTCTTTATGTGGGAGGCCTATGTTCAGTAGTTGTTTACCAACGGCTGAGATGATGATGATGATGATGAATGATTACATACTTTATTTAATATATTATTTAGTTACAGGCATTATAATGTATTTTAAGTAGTAAGTAGATATTATTGTACCTATAGCTTATGTAGGCTTATGTTTGTTAAGACTAATTAAATTTCAGTCATATTTAACACCACTGACCAAATGTGATTTACAGTACTCTCCTCTCCCTTCACGGTTGTCTGGAAGAGATCACTTTTAGCGATAAGACCGCAAATTGTTACACTATTTGTTATAATGTATTTTTAATTTTGTGGATTATTTTTTGGTGTACCAATAAAGTGTTTATCTATCTATTTATGTATCTATAACATGACGCCTTTTTCCAAAGGGGTAGGCAAAGGTGTACACCCAGGACGTAATCCCATAGTAGGCACACCCACACATCGACAGTCATGTTTTTAAGTCCCATGTAATAGGAGGCGAGCCTATTGCCAATAATTGGGCACAATTCCAGTCTCCAAGCTGGAATTGATAAAATTCCTGATGGGAAAATCCAATATAATTTTTTGTCTGACCAGGGAATCGAACCCGATCCTGGTAACCTCGTCAGTACCACTTGCGAACCACTATGTCACCAAGCAGAGTATAACTTTTAATAGCAAGAAAAACTTAGCTTTAGCTAAAATATTGAGAAAGGAATGCTTAAGATATGTGGTGAGATTAGGATGAAATGAGATTTATAAGGCGAGTGTGTTGTTCAAGCCAAAAAACCAAAACCAAAAAAAAATAAACAAAGTTCATGTTGTATGAAGAATATAATGAAAGTAGAAGAAGAGAAAGACGTATGTTACTATCGTAGAAAGTGGAAGCAATCACTGCCTACCCTAATGAGAACAAGGCGTGAATGTATGGTATGTAAGGAAGGCTTAGTAACTGATAATTTCCACTAATAAAAAAGTAAATGATAATAAGAGGCCTTATATAATATCTTAAAAATAGTTAAACTGAGGTAGGAGCTACAACAAGCACATTTTATAATAATAGTACATTTTCATAATCAAGAAAGAAGAAGTTAATTAGATTAAAAAGCTAAGGAATACATGTTAGAAGTAAACGGCAGCGGCCGTTGCCAACAATTATTTCAAGCATAAACTGACATTCTAATTACATTCAGCTGCTTGTTAATTAACTAGCTAACGCTTTTAGTTCCGATTCATCCGATGAAAAGTTTTAAGAATATTCCGAGAATCAATCTGAATAAATTGCAAATTTTAATCTAATTGGTTCCGTAGGTCTCAATAGAAGAGACCAAGTCACGTTGTGTTATTTTCACTGCCTTTAAAATTTTGTACTTGCTAATGCAACTACGTTAATGTTTAGTGCAAAATTAACAAGATAATGTTAAAATTATTTTTATTTTTATTAAACAATTTTTACATTACGTTTATATTACATGTACTAATTAAATACTAAATATATAAGGGGGATCTTTGGATTGATCAAAAAATTAGTTAAGAGTGTAGGATCAGTTTTAAAGAAATATAATAATTTTAGTTTAATTTAATAGGTCAGCTGAGCATCCGGGATGAGATAAGGGTCTTGAAACCTCATAGATACTTAGGACTCAATGATTACGACAAGCCACTTGACTATTTCAAGTTGTTAATTGTTCAGAATGCATATAATTCTAGCTTATTTCTTTTTTTTATGAGCATGGTTTACTTTTTACAAATAAATAAGTACTGTTTTTTTTACTTATTTGTATTTTCGTTGAAAGTGTATACTTGTTTCAGAAATAAAACTATACCCGAGCTCCCAGTCGACCGCAGAAGTAAATATTGGCGGTGAGTAGAAGAGTAGATATTATAATAAACATTATTAGCTAACAAACTTGCTGACTACTAAAATTAAAATACCTATTGATACGTGATTGGTAAAAGTTATTAGAAAAAGAGGATACCTTAAGTAACCAGACCTGATAATGGTAGGGCAAGGGCAACGAAATGTTACCCAATAGACGCCTTATATAAGACTGCCTCGGTGGCGTAGTGGGCGCATGCTCGACTGCCAATCAAGAGGTCCCGGGTTCGATCCCCAGGTCAGGCATAGTGTTAAATATTGGATTTTTCCATTAGGAATTATCTCAATAGCTGCCTGGAGTCTGGAACTGTGCCCGGTATATGGCAATAGGCTCGCCCCTTATTACATGGGACCAATAACATACTGGCGAAATGTGGGTGTATCTACTATGGGACTGAGTCCTGGGTACACCTCTGCCTACCCCTTCGGGAAAAAGGCGTGAATGTATGTTATGTTATGTTTTATAAGGCGAATGCTTTAAGACATCACATGCGCAGTTGTAGCGTTCGTGGTCTAGCGGAGATATGCCCGGCTTTAAATCCAGAGTCCCTGGATCGAATCTCACAATGACTTTTCGCCTGGGCGCTACCGTGTTTTGGATGGCACGTTAAACTGTAGGTCCCTATAGTTTCCTATAAGATATTATAAAGGGGGCAGTCGTGAGCGCGACCTGAAACTCTGACAATATGGGTTATCCACATAACCCATATGAATTGACTCGAGCAGTGTAATTGGGGTAACCCGTTCTGTTAGAGAATAAATTCGATCGGGTATCATATTGATGGGCGCGAGCCAGGATTTTTGGAAGGAAACGCGCCTGACCCGCACACGGTCATGTCGTGTGAATTAATCTTTAATCTTTTTCTTCTCGATACTATAATTTGATACTTTTAGCGATAAGATCGCCAATTGTTACACTATTTGTTATGTACTTTTAATTTTATCTATCTATCTATCATTCTATAATTTGGAGTTTATGATAATATGAGTCAATAGCTAATAGAACAGGATTTGCCGACTACAATGCTCGATTTAATTCAATATGTCGTTATGTGTTAACCAAAAATATTGTATAAGTATAAATATTTAACGTGTTCACAGCAAGTTTTTAACAAAAATCTTTTTTATAATTATTGTTTGTTAATAATAATAAACACGTCTTTAACACAGGTCTTAATGAAGGAGCCGTGAAACAGAGGCCAATCCAAAACGATGCCAGTAAAATAAGCCTCGAAATTTACATTTTGATAATTTTTTTTGTCATTGTTATCTATTTCTAAGATATTTTGTTATATGTAAATAATAAATGCGAGTAATGACTAAGTCGATAATGTAGAAAAAAGTAAGTAACTGTCAATTAAGTATTTCTAAATTCTGTTTTCTATAGAGCGAATTTCTAAAAGAATTAAATACGTTTTATCAGAATTAATTTCTCATAAATAAAAAACCCAGACTTATCGAAGGGATCTGTAAATAAAACTTTAAGATGTCTGTACTAAATATAATTCTGGGAATAAATTGTAAACGAAATGATTGACTTTTTCTTAGTAAAACTCCTAACGTCTCAATCAGTTACAAACTTTCGAGACGCTTCGACCCTTTTCCCAAAACGAATTGAATATGAGCACAATCGGTCAAGAGTTGTAAACTTATAGGGGTTCCAGTTACGATGTCTTGATTCGAAATAAAAGAAAACAAGTTTTTTTTATGATAGTGAGTGACAAGACGAGCAAATCAGGTGCCTGATGGTAAGCATCATGATTGCCCATATCAGACACAGTGC
Source organism: Hemistola chrysoprasaria (assembly GCA_947063395.1). Classification (NCBI taxonomy): domain Eukaryota; kingdom Metazoa; phylum Arthropoda; class Insecta; order Lepidoptera; family Geometridae; genus Hemistola; species Hemistola chrysoprasaria. The sequence continues at coordinate 2,946,192 of OX346725.1, forward strand.
CACCCAGTGTTTTAAAGTTCGAAATTCAGCGCGGCACTGCACTGCGCCTGTCACCCTGAGATATGAGTTGTTGAATCTCGTCATGCCCAGTAATTTCGCTGGTAACATTGCCCTTAAGACCGGAACACAGTAATGTTTGCCCATTACTGCTTGGTGGATGACTAACTGGCGGAGGTGTGGTACTTCCCCAGGCGGCCCCCAGCAAAAGAGGCCTACCACAACAAAAGAAGGTAAGTACATTATTTATGATTTCTTTAATTTCAACAAAGAGATTCAAATGAAAATGTGGCATAATCCAATTATTATAAGGCGAGTATTAATGGTGTGGCTCACCATTTCATCATTATCATCATCTTAAACATAGGACGTCCACTGCTGAACATGGGCCTTCCTCATAGATTTCCATTCAGTCCGGTTGTAAGCAGCGTGCACCCAGTGTGTTCCTGCTGTCTTTATCTGATCGTCTGTCCACATTGTGTGTGAACGTTCTACGCTGCGCTTGCCGGTCCATGGTCTCCTTTCAAGAACTTTGCAGCCCCATCGGCCATCAGTTCTACGTGCTAGGTGCCCTGCCCATTGCCACTTGAACTTGCTAATCCGCTGCGCTATGTCGGTAACTGCGTTCGTCTACGGATCTCCTCATTTCTGATTCGATCTCTCAGAGAAATCCAGAGCCCTCTCCTTAGCTCATTGCTCTATTTTGAGCTTACTGATAAGGCCCACAGTAAAATACCACTAAGGTGGTGTTCAGCTATTTTGAAAATCTAAAAATCTGAATGTTGTCATTAACTTTTGAAGCTGACCGTGCATAAGTAATAAGTTTAATATTTTCCAACGATAACTCGAGAATATTTGATAATTTCATCTTGGTAAGTAGTTAAAGGTAAAAGAATTTTCATTTAAGACATAAGCTAGATTGGTTAATAGCAGAAATATACGGAGTTTGCAAGTACTACTAGAATATCGAATGAGCTTGACTTTGACTTTCGAGGAAGAGTCAAAATAAAGTCACTAGACCAGTACCACGATTTCTTACAAAAATGCTCTCTAAAAATGTTTTGTAAATGACAAAAAGCTAATGTCCATAAGGCTTAACAAACAACGTAAAACTTTTGAAAGGATAGACATAAAGGGCATTTTACACAAAGGGGAAAATAAATTGGCCAACAAAAACTTAACGCAATCTCCGTGGAAGTTTTGTTGAAGCAACAGAGTATTCTATTACGGAAGCCCTTAATCCTTTAACCTCTGTGTCTTAAGAGTAGAATAAATGCAGAGATGAAACTCACCTTAAATTTTTTGTAAAAGTTTTTATAAAATTTCTTGAGGTACTCATATATTCTAATTATTGTACTTAACACGTAACATAACATAAAATCACGCCTTATTATTATTATATTAGCAAGCAGAGGTGTACCCAGGACTCAGTCCAAAAGTATAAGGTACACCCGCATTTCGCCAGTATATTATTGGTACCATGTAATAGGGGGCGAGCCTATTGTCATCTACCGAGCACAGTTCCAAACTCCAGGCAGTTATTGAGATAGTTTCGTTAGTTGTATTATTATCTGTTCTGTGTCTATGTGCAAAATTTCATCTCACTCGATGCAATGGCCCAACCATTGCGTTGAAGAGCTGAAGAGTTGAAGAGACTGAGCGTTGAAGAGTGAGTCAGTCATTCCGGACTTATATTGTTTACATAGGTATAAATCAGTAGGATTAGTGCGTAGTGGGATTATTTGGCTATAAGAAGTGGAATTAACTTAGTTTTTTGTCAACACAGTAGCTATACTGTGACAAGACACAAACGTTGTAAAACTGGACGTTACACGCCACTAAGTTCTTTATCTCTGAAGATAATTTTTAGTGCCCCTTCCAGGCTTTCTTTATTGCCTTGTAAAGCCTAACTCGCCTGTAAAAATGTACTACAATGACTGTATAGATTACATAAAAAAGAACATTTTTTACTGCTGGTAACGTTGAGATAATCAAAATGAAAAACGATTCTATATCTTATACTATACGGCTGTGTTTTGTTTGCAAGTATGTGTATGTTAAAGAATTAAGACCCAAGGACACCTTTTGCAAATTTGACGCAATCTTGTAAAAATTTACCAAATAAATTTTTAGTGATTGCCTCGGTGGCGTAGAGGGCGCATGCTCGACTGCCAATCAAGAGGTCCCGGGTTCGATCCCCAGGTCAGGCAGTGTTAAATATTGGATTTTCCATTAGGAATTATCTCAATAACTGCCTGGAGTCTGGAACTGTGCCCGTTAAATGGCAATAGGCTCGCCCCCTATTACATGGGACCAATAACATACTGGCGAAATGTGGGTGTATCTACTATGGGACTGAGTCCTGGGTACACCTCTGCCTACCCCTTCGGGAAAAAGGCGTGAATGTATGTATGTTTATGATTTTAAGCCATCCGATTTTTTATAGGGAACATCTCATCACGCGCGTAAATCATTTTTTTCCATTCAGGTATGATATTATTATAATCACGTCTAAAATAAATAATAATATAGAAATTAAAAATATAAATATGAGACAACTTCCACACACGGTCACCTGATCCCAAACTAGGCTAGAAGCCTGTACTATTTGTTTTGTTTTGTTTTGTTTATTGCAAATCATGTGTACAAAATGGTGTTACAACTAAAATTATGGTTCAACATGATGCCCATTTGAGCATAGCAACTTAGTATTCCTACAACAACTATAATATGTTTATTTAATTTGGAACGTGTAGCGGGTCTTATGAATGAATTTTCCTTTCAACTGAATTTACTTACGCTTATTTCTTTATTTTATTTATTTATTTATTTATTTATGGTAACCAGATGACTGATATACATACTTATATAAGCTTATAACAACCAGACACAAATCAAACAGACATGTTCATGCACACAAATGTTTGACCTGGCCGGGGATCGAACCCGGGGCCTGCGGCACAGAAAGCAGAGTTACTACCATCTGAGCTACTACTACCATCTGATCAAAATAATGGCCAGATTAAGAGCAAACCGCAAACAATTTTATTGACAAACAAAATAAAAACATAACATACATTCACCCCTTTTTCCCACATAGTAGATACACCCACATTTCGCCAGTATGTTATTGGTCCCATGTAATAGGGGGCGAGCCTATTGCCATCTACCGGGCACAGTTCCAGACTCCAGGCAGCTATTGAGATAATTCCTAATAGAAAAATTCAATATTTAACACTGCCTGACCTGGGGATCGAACCCGGGACCTCTTGAATGGCAGTCGAGCATGCGCCCTCTACGCCCTCAGCACAAAATACTTCTCCATATTTGGGCAATTTCATTTTGTACAATACGGGAAACCCCCTTAAATGTTAAATAATAATATTAGATATACCTACTTTAAAATAGTCGATCAGGCCGATAACATTGAAAAAAATTTCAACCTTGGATTAAAACATTATTAAGAACCCAGGGCTCCTAAACATCGTTAAAAAAATATAATCCTTCACAAATACAAACAAAAAACGACAAACAAAACAGAATATGAACAATATCCCGTTGAAATATAGAGGTAAGAGGGGCACGTCAATGTAACTTAACACGAAGAAAAAGTTTATTTTATCTGGCCCGAACCGGACCCTTGGAAAACAAATTTCATGAATAAATTTCTTCTTTTGTAAACAAATCGAGCTTGCTATATTAAATTAAGGCTCTCCTGTGACCCCGGCGGGCAATAAAATGGTTGATTTTAGAACGTATACATGTTTCTGAGGACCTGTTTGAACGTTGAATAGAACTTTATTATGCAGTTTGGTTGGATGTCTATAGGTGCAGAGTCAGAGTGCTGGGTGAGAATGAGACCTTCGTTTTATTTTTCAACTGATTCGAGCGAGGTTCGACATTGATTTTGTGTATTGAATAGTTCCTGATATTGTTTAGAGAGAAAATTAAGTATTTTTGTCATAAGTATACGTACCTACTTTTCATATTTGTTCTGTCTTAAATCTTTAATATTCACGCAATGCACCAGACGTGATTATCATGATCATCTCAACTGTAGGAAGTCCCCATTGCGTTAGAGAGCACAGTTTGATGGATGGGTTGACACCCTCGTTGGCACAGATGGTAGTAACTCTGCTTTCTGTGCCACAGGGCCCGGGTTCGATCCCCGGCCAGGTCAAACATTTGTGTGCATGAACATATCTGTTTGATCTGTGTCTGGGTGTTATAAGCTTATATAAGTATGTATATCAGTCATCTGGTTACCATAGTACAGGCTTCTAGCCTAGTTTGGGACCAGATGACCGTGTGTGGAAGTTGTCCCATATTCATCATCATCATCATCATCTCAGCCACAGGACGTCCACTGCTGAACATAGGCCTCCCCCATAGATTTCCACTCAGTCCGGTCGCAAGCGGCCCGCCTCCATCGTGTTCCTGCCGCCTTTATCAGATCGTCTGTCCACCACAAGGTGGACAGACGATCTGATAAAGGATCACCCACAAGGGTGGACGTCCTACGCTGCGCTTGCCGGTTCGTGGTCTCCATTCGAGAACTTTGCAGCCCCATCGGTCATCAGTTCTACGTGCTATGTGCCCTGCCCATTGCCACTTCAACTTACTAATCCGCTGGGCTATGTCGATAACTTTCGTTCGTCTACGGATCTCCTCATTTCTAATTCGATCTCGCAGAGAGATTCCGAGCATAGCCCTCTCCATAGCTCGTTGCGCTATTTTGAGCCTGCTGATAAGGTCCACAGTCAGAGACCACGTTTCAGATCCGTAAGTCATCACTGGTAACACACACTGGTCAAAGACCTTCGACTTGAGGCACTGAGGTATTTTGGACGAGAAGACATTGCGTAGGTTTCCGAACGCTGCCCAGCCTAGTTGGATTCGGCGATTGACCTCTTTCTCGAAGTTGGACTTACCGAGTTGGACTGCTTGTCCTAGGTAGACGTATGAGTCAACAACTTCTAGAATCGAGTTCCCAACCGATACTGGGGTCTGCACAACATGGGCATTACACATCACCTTCGTCTTCTCCATGTTCATTTTAAGACCGACCCGTTGAGAAACTCGATTGAGGTCTTCGAGCATCGTGCCGAGATCTTCCATCGAATCTGCCATGACTACGATGTCGTCGGCAAACCGAAGGTGAGTGATGTATTCGCCATTAATATTGATGCCGTGTCTTTGCCATTCCAGAAGCTTGAAGGCGTCCTCCATTGCGGCAGTAAACAGTTTCGGAGATATGACGTCTCCCTGTCTTACGCCTCTTTCCAACGGGATCGCCTTCGAACTCTGGTCCTGTACTCGAACCGACATAGTGGCTTTACTATACAAGCACTTCAACACTTCGATATACCGATAGTCAATATGGCATCGTTGGAGAGACTCGAGCACCGCCCATGTCTCGATCGAATCAAAGGCCTTCTCATAGTCCACGAACGCTAAACATAGTGGCAAGTTATACTCTTCGGTCTTCTGTATAACTTGACGCAGCGTGTGGATGTGGTCTCTGGTATTGTAGCCTTGCTCGGACGGCTGGAAGTCATCAAACCTGCGACCCTTGAAAACAACTTATAAACATGGCTCAGAAGCGAGATGGGTCTGTAATTCTTCAACAAGGTGTTATCACCTTTTTTGAGGAAGAATAGGACCACCACGCTTCTTTTCCATGCTTCTGGCGTCACACCTTTGAATATGACAGAGTTAAAGAGCCTCTGGAGGACTTTAAGTACCGGTGTTCCACCCGCTCTCAGAAGCTCTGTTGTAATTCCGTCGTCACCCGGCGCCTTGTTGTTTTTAAGTTGTTTCAGGGCCATCCTAATCTCGTACAGGCTGATGTCCGGGATATCTTCGGTATAGTGTCGGGTCAGCTTGGCTCTTGGATCTTTGGCCGTGCTGCTAACAGGCTTTGCGACCGAAGCGTATAGCTGCATATAGAACCTCTCGATCTCCTCTAAGACCTCTGCTTTTGTCGACGCTATGCTGCCATCTTCTCTCTTCAGCTCTTCAGCTTTGTCAGCTGGCTTTGCCCAATAGACATATCTCTTGCGAACACTTTGGAGCCCTTTTTCCGCTCTATTGTCTCTTTAATATTATTAGTATTAAAGAGACGGACGTCGTGCCGCAAGGATTTGGAAATTCGTCTATTGAGCTGCCTATATGACAGCATCATCGGGAGATTGCAGCCGTAGCGAGTGTCGCTCAGCCATGAGGTTTAGGGTGTGATCAGATAATTTTTGAGGTCTATTTGTACGGCGGTTTTGTACGGTTTATAGAACTTAGAGCCCACCGTTTGGACAGTTTCTACAAGCCTGTTATTAATTTCGTCCACAGACGCATCAATATCCTCCAGGCAATCGAAGCTATTAGAGAGTTCGAGTTGAAAGCTTTCGGGGTTTTGTATATGGGCGCGAGTAGGTCGGAGCGTGGACTTCATCAGGCGTGACCTCTCATGTTTGATGTCAATATTCAATGTGCCTCTTACCAGTCTGTGATCACTACCGGTTTTCACCCTGTGAATCACAGAGACATCATTGAATATTTGCCTCTTGTTGGTCATGATGAAATCTATCTCGTTTCTCGTGGAACCATCGGGACTCAACCAGGTCCATTTCCTGTGAGGCGGCTTCTGAAAGAAAGAATTCATCATAAAGAGTCCCTCTTTGTCCAGGAAATCGGCCAGCCTCTGTCCCCTTGGGTTCCGTTGCCCATATCCAAATTGCCCCACTCTCAGCTCGTCATCGCTTTTCTTGCCTAGCTTTGCGTTAAAGTCCCCCATAACAACAGTGAAGTGGGTCTCGGAAGTATGTATGGCCCTACTGACGTCCTCATACATAGTCTCCACCTCATCATCTGGGTGTGACGAGGTCGGTGCATATACCTGAATGACCTTCAGCGAATATCTTTTAGATATTCTGAGTATTAGGTATACGACCCTGCTCGATACACTTTCGATGGTAATAATGTTGTTAGTGAGGGACTTGTGGACGAGAAAGCCGACACCACCTTGGGACTGTTCGCCCTCCCGGTAGTAGAGTAGGTTACCTGATCTTAGGGTTATCGTGTCGTCGCCCTCTCTACGGACTTCAGACAACCCCACAATATCCCAACGTAACCTATCTAATTCCTCTTCCAGCTCAATGATCTTCTCGTCGGTCCTCAAAGTGCGTATGTTGTGTGTTACCAGGGCCAGTCGTCGTCGTTGGGGTGGGTAGCCGGAAAACTTCCGGGGATTCTTAGCACCCCCTGCTCCGCCGTTACCGTGACCGCTACCGGAGTCAGGAATAACGGAGCTGCCGGGTACTGGGGGCCTGGTCTGTATGGTGCTGATCATTGGGGGGGTTTTGCCAATACTCGCCACGCTTGGCAGGCGGGTTGGCGAGAGCAGTTTGGTGGTCTTTACGCAGAGGACGCCGCTACTCGTCCTCTGGATATTTACCTATCAGCCGGTTCCTACGGCAACCCAGGTAGAGAGGGTGAGGTACTATTCTAATGCCGGTACCCCACGGCACATATTATTATATTATTATTATTATTATTTTTTACGCAGAAAGACGTTGCTGACCGTCCTCTAGATCTCATAGCCCTAAGCCGGCTCTTACACTTATTCTATTGTCGGCACCTTACGGTACTAGACGTGCTACGTATGTTCATCATTCATCAAATCATTATTACTTGCAGTCTATGACGTCTGAAAGCACGCTCCGCGTTGGTTCCTTAGAATGGTGGTAGGCCACCAAATCAAACGAAAGAAGCACTGCACTAAAACTGAGCCGTCAGCAAAACAAGTAAATAAACACCCATTAGCTAAATTGATCACAAGTCAGAAGTTAGCCGAAATAACTGATGAAACGTGTTTCAAACTTATCACTAACTTATTTATGGATACTAATTACTAAGGAGCAACTAACATAATAAGTGATTTATAAGCAAAACATACATTAACTAAGTACTTTTAATGATTTGTATCATTACTTGGTTTATATTATATGAAAAGAAAGTTACCAAAGAAAAATAGCAAATACCAACGATTAAAAAGACCACTTGTATTAAAGAAGAGACGAAAAGCCTCATTCCAGCAATAAATTAGGAAGGCTTTGAAACATTTTATTTTGTTAACGAAAAATACGTGGTGAAATTTCCCTTTGTAAGAACCGTTTTGTACTTCGCGCTAAGTTTGTTGATTTTTACCGCGGGTATTATGCTTTTATTCCGATTCGTGCCATTCTGACTTACAAAAACATGTTTTGTCGCTTTGGATTTTGATACGTGTTCAATGGGCAAGGGCTTTTAAAGGAACATTCATATGTTATCGATCCGTATAGTGTCCATTACGTACCGTGCACGTATTCACTTCAATACACAGAAAGTAGAGGTGGAATTGTATTAACTCATAGTTTTTGGGTACATAGCACGACGAACTGATGGCCGATGGGGCTGTAAAGTTCTCGATTGGAAATCTATGGGAAGCCTATGTTCAGCAGTGGACGCAAAAAATATGTAACTTAGTTCGTTACAGCCTCAGTAGCACAGTGACCAGGGAAATCGAAGTCCCTGGGGGTTAGAACGAGATAGCAGATATGAATTGTTCAGGCGCGAAAGAGAGAAAAAACGGGGAAAACTAGTTATCCCCTTGTCATGCTAGGTGGGCAGGTTTTCATTTTATTCTCTTCATGTTCGAGCCAACACGCGGCACCTTCCTAAAAAAAACCTTTTTTAAATATAAAAGTGACATCTAGCGAAATGTGCTCTTTCATCCGCATCAATGTTAACTATGCCCTATAAAAATTAATTAGTAAAAGTCAAAATTTATGTCAGATGTTCCTTTTTACTTACTGTAGCTCTGCGTATTATTGGTATTATATACATTTACATACATTCACGCCTTTTTCCCGAAGGGGTAGGCAGAGGTGTACCCAGGACTCAGTTCCATAGTAGATACACCCACATTTCGCCAGTATGTTATTGGTCTCATGTAATAGGGGGCGAGCCTATTGCCATCTACCGGGCACAGTTCCAGACTCCAGGCAGTTATTGAGATAATTTCTAATAGAAAAATCCAATATTTAACACTGCCCGACCTGGGGATCGAACCCGGGACCTCTTGATTGGCAGTCGAGCATGCGCCCTCTACGCCACCGAGGCAGTCGAGGCGAGGCGAGAGTGCGGATTATATAGAATGATATATCTCAAAAAAATTATTTAATTTCAAGGAAGATTAAATTTAATTTGTGAAATTCGCAAAAAAAAAAATTTGATTCGTCCCCATTGACTTAAAAACATAACTGGCATAGTAGGTATACACCTTAAGATAGGTGTGGATGTACCTACTATGGGACTAGATCCTGGGTACACATCTGCCAACCCCTTTGGGAAAAAGGCGTGATCTTTTGAAAAATTTATAACGGTGATACGCAGAAAGAATGAAACCTACTACATTAATACGAACATCGGCACGACATGATAAACTAAAAACAGCAGAATCCAATTGATTGTTTACGACAATATCACAACAAAGGCTTATGCCTCGGCAATATCCAGAGGAATCTAGGAAAATACAAAATTGAACACGTCCAATAGAAAATACAGCCGTTAGTTTATAACACGTATCGCTGTACGTCGAGTGTCGCAGAATGCAGCCAGTAAATATGACACATCAGAATTATGACGCTATTTTCCTGTAAGCTGCACAAGAGTACCTGTGTTATGTTATGATTATTTGTATCATTCTGGAATAAAAAAGGAATAGAAATGAGACTGAGTCCTTGGGTACTGCTTACCTCTACTGGGAAAAGGCGTGATTGTATGCTATGCTAGAAATGAGATGAATGAAAAAATTACAAATCCTGTTTCTAGGATGTGTTAGGGTGGGGCAAAGTAGGGCAAAGCAATGGATATAATAATAATAATAATAATATGGGACAACTTCCACACACGGTCATCTGGTCCCAAACTTGGCTAGAAGCCTGTACTATGATAACCAAATGACTGATATACATACTTATATAAGCTTATAACACCCAGACTCAGATCAAACAGACATGTTCATGCACACAAATGTTTGACCTGGCCGGGGATCGAACCCGGGCCCTGCGACACAGAAAGCAGAGTTACTGTCATCTGAGCCAACGAGGCTATCGTATATGACTAATTTAAAAAAAGGTGAACGTGAAGGCCGTTGACGGATGGAGAGTCATCCGCCGCACCGCACCGATGCGTTCTTTCAAAAAACTACTTTCTTCAAAAGGAGTAATTTCATTTAGATTGCCGCACAATGTCACTTGTCACTTCCCAGAAATTTATATCAACACGTTCTTCTTCCGCGCGGATTAAATTAAATTAATTAAATTAAATATTCGTTTATTTCAGGCTCACATGACCCATAACACATCACAAAATTTTAGATTAAATAAATAATTAAGACTATATAACATAAAATTGATTAAAATGTCATAAAAATAAAAATAAATGCCTACAAAAAAAAATAAAAGAAATTACATTACAATTAAAACAAGATAAAATGTCATTAAAATAAATAATTAGATAACATGTCATTTTAATGACATGTTAATAATTTATTATTGCACATTAAAATTTAAATAAAACTTACACAAACATGACGCTTGACTGCCCGTAACACAAATGGACAATCAAAACGTCCAGCTATAACGCGCAGAATGCTGTTGGTGCTGGTCCGAACACGGTGCAGTAATGAGGCGGCTCGTTTGCGCATGATGGCGTTAAAAAAAAAAATATTTTTTTCAGAGATCAATAATAATGCTATTTCAGTTTTTATCATAGCGGTCGAAAAAATAAACATGACCTTCAGCATTTTTCGAAATTTTTAAGGTGTCATTATAATATTTTTGAATATATTCGAAAACTGTGTAGTTTTTGGAGATCGTCCTGAATTTTTGGTATTATCGAATTATTCTCTCTTAGACGCAAACCCAGCCTTTGATGTGTTCGCTGATAAGTGGAATACCGTTATGACAACTTACAGCAGTAATGTGTGAACACTACTGCTTGGCAGATGAATAACTGGCACTTCACCAGGCGGCCCCCTGCAAAAGAGGCCTACCACTACAATGTAATTTTATAATTATTTCTTATGCAATGTACCTAATATTATCAATGTGTTATTAAGTGTAATATATATTGCAGTGCCGTACTAATTATCAATAAATAAATTTAATTAATTAATACAGGTGTTACGATAATTCTAAATAAAAACCGCTGTGGAGTTACCGGCTTTAAAATAGTGCTCCACCCTCTCTCCCCGTGGTTGCCGTAAGAGCCGGCTAAGGGTTAACAGATCCAGAGGACGGGCAGCAGCGTACTCTGCAAAAAACTATCGAACTGCGCTCGACAACACGTCTGCCAAGCGTGGCGAGTATTGGCAAAACCCACCTTTATGGGGGACGCCTATGTTCAGAAGTGGATAACCAACGGCTGAGATGATGATGATAGTATTTTTACCCCTAACCATTAATAAAATAAAAGGACACAAAATAGATCGTTAAAAGGTGTTATACGACGCTAATCTAAGAGAACAAATCCAAGAGAGATTAGTAACAATGCCTTCCGGACTATCGCCACAGATTATATAGCAGTTACTACTGTACTCTCACGCTAGAGTGAACTACACTATCTTGCAAGAATATGGCGCACCAAAATACTGCATTTTATGGCGGCTTCATAGCTAAGTTAATAGTAACTCTGAATACGAAGGAGTTCTGGGTTTTAATCCCACTGCGGAAAAGTATTTGTGCAATGAGCTCATAATATATTTGTTCTCGTGTCTTGACACAAGGTACTTGACACAGGGTAATTTTTATCCTGATAATACCACGGGAACGAAGACTACGCGGGTGAAACCGCGGGGCACAGCTGGTGTGTCATAAATCTAAAATAACCATACGTCTCCAGTAATATGTATGTCGTCTGTACTATAAGATCTTTTCAACACCCTTACTTGTAACGTGACCATTATCTCAACGTATTTAGGCTCACGCACTAGTGTTTTTTACTTTACATTACAGCACTAGTGCTTTTTATTTTACGTTTTTTTGTATCGTCACAATGGCTTGATATGCCAATTTTTTAAAATATATTAACAATAATTTTTATTATAATTTTATATTTTTACAAAAAAATTAACTTTAATTTGTATGTTGAAAACATTAATCTGTTTTTATTAGATTTTAATACGTATTTACCAGTGCATTAACGCTGGTATGAGCACGGCACTTAAAAAAAAACTGCACGCTATTTTCATAAGCTAAAAATTTTATGCTAAAATTTTCATTGCGTGGTTTTTAATTGATATAATTTATTGAAAATGTCAACATAATATATCGAAGCAGAGCAGTTACAAGATCTTACCGATTTTATCTTATAATCTTAATCTTAATCTAAAAGTCGTATGAAATATGTGTGCTATGAACATTTCGCTACTCGGTATCTCTTATTCACGCTCGTCTTCGGCTCGCGCGTACAATACCACCTCGTGCGTAATGTTCAACTTAGCAAACTTGTATCATAATTTACTATTAAAATACACAACTAATTTTAATAAAATATTATAAAATTATAATTATATATAATATTATATTATATGTATATCTACAAATACAATTTTACTACTTCTGTCACACTACCGACCAAATGTGATTTACTGTACTTTCCTCTCCCTGCACGGTTGTCTGGAAGAGATCGCTCTTAGCGATAACACCGCCAATTGTTACATTATTTGTTATAATTGTATTTTAAATTTAAGGTTTCATGTTTGTAGTGTAATAATAAAGAGTTAATCTATCTATCTAATGCGGTTCATCAAGAGCAATGTTTAATGTACTACTTTTTTTGTAATATGGTGTATTTGTGCCCACCCTGGTCCTTTAGATTTTAGATCGTTATCTTTCCTTTGCCTTTGTGCCGGCCCCGGTAAAGCTTTCTTGACTGTGTAGGGGCGGTGTTAAAGTGATATCTTTTTAACACATAGTTAGAAACGGCCTTGTTGTTAAAAATACGACCCTTTGTTGATAGAAAAACGATTGATGGTCTTCACCTTTTGGCTTGATATCAGTAGATTTAGTAGTTTAACATTTTTAGTGAGAAATTGGGCAAAATATCAAATAGATATTATGATTATTAACTAGCGTAATTCCTTCGATTTTGTTCCCATAGGAATTTCGAGTATCTATTACTTATTCCTTATTTACATCGTTCATAATCTAATCTAGATTGGCCGGTTGGTTCAGACGGTAGTGCTCCTGCCTTCTGAGCTGCATGTCCCGGGATCGATCCCCGACCAGGTCAAACATTTGTGTGCATGAGCATGTCTGTTAGATCTGTGTCTAGCTAGGACAATTAAACCACGTGTCTAGTTGTTATAAGCTTATTTATGTATGTATATCAGTCTTCTGGATACAATAGCACAGGCTTCTAGCCTAGTTTGGGACCAGATGACCGTGTGTGGAAGTTGTCCGTAAATATAAATTATAAAAAAGAAATGAATAAAACTTATGTGCAGAATTTCAGCTCTCTAAGTCCAAGGGTTGGCTGGCCATTAATAAGTCAGTGAATCAGTCATTGCGTCCGTCAAGCAGTCAGGATTTAGATTATGATATACCTATAATATATCATCATCATCATCAGCCGGAAGACGTCCACTGCTGAACATAGGCCCCCTTCGTAGAATGCCATAAACTATGCATATGAGGACATTTTGCCGTAATCTCCACGCCTGTTGTATGGCTTGGTGACCGCACTAGTTGGAATACTTGGTGTCGGAGCACGCTGCTGCCCACTCTCCGAATATGTCCCTCTACCGGGTCTCACGGCTCCCACGGGATGAGAAAGGGTTGGCCCTATTACATAGCCGGGAACCACACGGCCTATAATATATAAGGTAATTATATTATGCATCTCTTGAAAATGTAAGTAGGTAAGAATAGGTACGCAAAATGTTATGATAGCCTAAACTAAATTACTCAATATTAAAGACTTAAAAATATTTTAATAAAACGATGCCCTCAGTGACTGGAGTCCTGAAAAACTCAATTAAGCCAAGCTTTATATTGCTATCCACAAATTGTAGCATTTTTAGTAGAAAATGCCGCAATTTAGTCCTTAATGAAGCTAACTCCATTCAGTGTCACCTGAAAAGCGTTAATGGATCGATGTCGCTTAGTGTTTCACTTTTTTTATAGTCGTAATGTTAAAATAGAATTATAGTGATAGGTACTTTGAACAGAGGCTATATGGACGTGTGGCTATGTAACAGGGCCACCGCGTTCTCATCCCGTGGGAGCCATGAGACCTGGCGGAGGGACATATTCGGAGCGTGGGTAGCAGCGCTCTCTGGCCAAGTTTTCATACTACTGCGGTCACCAAGCCTATGGATAGTTTATGGCGTTCTATGGGGGAGACCTATGTTCAGCAGTGGACGCCTTCCTGCTGATGATGATGATGATGACTATGACCAGAATTTTATACCAATAACCATAGCAATATTAAAATGGTAATGAATTTTATTGAAATATTATTGATTGTGGTTGACAATTAATTTTCTCTGAAAATGTAATCGAACTCGAAAAATATGTTAAATTCGTTTTCCATGGAATAATTCAGTTACGACATTTTATCGTAGAATATGGAGTATAATTTTGACCGACGCTCACAAAGGCAGCAAAAAAATAAAGGCCCAGAATTGCAATACGATTTGTTACAAAAATACCTGTTCGTGCGAAAGAAAGCTTAAAATTCCCTTCTTTATTTTCGTTCACAAAAGTCGTCCACCGTTCCTTATCGCACGAAACTTGCTTCTTCGTAATTGTTTTCAATCGTGTCCCATTTTTTCTCCCTTTTCGAGTTCTTTGTTTGGATGGAAGTTAGAGAAATCACAGAATCATCGCGCCGGAGATTTTAGGTGAAACAAGGGGTGTGATGAAATGCGAGATCTTGGATTGTCAAATTTAGCAAGAATTTTAAGTACTTGTAAGAAATTATATACACGAAAGTTTTATAAATAATTTTCCATTAAGAATTATTATTCTCGTATGACTACAATTTCTAAGAATAAAGGTGGTGATGGATTTGAGCATTTCACCGACCATTCGCTGATTTTAATTTTAAAGAACCGAGCACTACACTCGATGTTTTGCTCACTAACCGTGAGCATTTCGGCAAGTGGAGCATCGAGCATTCAAAAGAACGATACAGTACATTGTGAAATGCTTTTCGACACTGATCAATAACGTACTACTCGTGAGACACAGAATGCACAGTGTGCACAGAAACGTTGAAGTAATTAATTTTAAGAAATACAGATTACTGTAACATCTCTGAGGTCGCTTCTTTATGATAAAATTGATAAATTTTAATTAAATTGTCTCCATGTGATTATTGCAATTGTTACACGTTTTTAAGTTTAAATTTTCGATTTCTGTTGTTTTCTGTACTAATTGTGATACCAATAATGAGTTTTCTATTCTATTCAATTCTATTATTATAAGGATCGTTGCGATATTTAGATCTATACTTTTAGCTCTAACTTTGGTGGTTACGTTTGGTTTGGTACCGTAATGTCAACTTATTGTTTAAAATAAATAAATGACTAAAGATTGATCAGGCGTTGATGCGATTATACTGATACGGACAAACTTGTCCAGCAGATCCTATCGGTCACCATCTTTACTACATCCTGAAATTATAACGGTACTCCTTTCTTAAGTGGGCTGTCTATATAGATGGAGACTTCTATCTTGCTTGTTTCATTTTTACTTTTTCAACTACGATCAGCTTCTTCAAGTGGTTGTCTTTGTAAAGTCCTAGTAACGAAAACAAAAGAAATTTTATAGAAAACTAGCGGCCCGCCCCGGCTTCGCACGGTAGCAGAAGTAGGTATAGTGAACGTTTAACAGGAGTAAACTCTTGATACACTGTATTTTAATAGATATAACCCTAATGGTTTACGCAGCGCACGCAAATTAATGACTATTTCTGTTACAATGACCAAACCTTAACACATGTATATATTTATCGTTTATCGTTACATGTATATATCAAAATCTCATATAGCCTATGTCACTCACACTGAATTAAGCTATCCATAAGTGGAAGAATTTTTAAAATCGGTCCAGTAGTTTCGGAGCCTATTCGTTACAATCAAAAAAAAAAAAAAAAAAAAAAAAAAAAAAAAAAAAAAAACAAAGTTTCTCTCTTTATAATATTAGTATAGATAGTATAGATTACACTCATCACAGAAAAGACGACTCAAAATTGATATTGCGACCATAATGTAACCCTGGCAAAAACCACTGACAGTTTTTATGTAAACACACCTCAACCTTCTCACCCATGTGACACAAACATAATTAACATACACACAAGAATAATTTACGTTTTAGACACAAACGTCCAAAACACCATAAATAAAAAAATCCGCGCACCAAAAAAACAGATAACAGAAAAAGAACAAATCGGAAATGAAAAGGCGTAAATAACCGAGCTGGCAGTTTTGTTCGCACAATAAATTTAATTATAGCAACATTCAGTGACTCATAAACACTGGGCGATGAACCGACTTCTGTTATGAATATACAGGGATAAAGTTGCTGTGGTTTTTATCTGGCAATGTTGGAATCAAATGATACTGTCATAATATTATTTGGACATTTTGATTAAAAATAATAGAATTGAGAAGACGCGATGTACAATAACTTTTGAAAAAATATGTTATTAATGAGTAATATTAAATTGAAATCAGTATTATTAATCCGTAATTTTGAACAATTTGAACTACAACCTGAAATAAGAAAAAAAATTTTCACCCACGGGCGGGATTCGAACCACGCACCCTCCGCACCATTCCGCGTGGCGGGCGGGATTTGAATTCATAATATGCTATATTATCTCGTAATAAGGTCATTTCAATAACTACTACCTACCTGCCTACCTACCATCCCCAACGTTAACCACTACTCTTCCTATCATGACTATCTATACAACAGCTGGTTGCCTCGAAGAGATCGCTTAAAGCGATAAGGACCACTCATTGTCGATCAATAAGCTGTAATACCTCATCGTCCTTATGATTATACTTTGTATTTTTTTTTATGATAGTGAGTAGTGACAAGACGAGCAAATAGAAATATTAAGCATCATGATTGCTCATATCAGACACAGTGCCACTCAGTGTTTTAAAATTCTAAATTGTGCGCGGCACTACACTGCGCCTGTCACCCTGAGATATTAATTGTTGAATCTTGTCATGCCCAGTAATGTTGCTGGTAACATTGCCCTTCAGACTGGATAATAATGTTATAATGTCATAGTAATGTTTGCACATTACTGCTTGGCGGATGAATAACTGGCAAAGGTGTGGTACTTCCCCAGGCAGCCCTAGATACCAAGATATAACTATGTCTGTAAACTTTTGATCACAGTAAAGAGTACATTCTATTCTATTATATTATAAATAAAAAAATAACAATGAAAATATGTTTATTGCCAGAAACATGAATATCATAGGTACCTAATAATATTACTTAATTATGGCTCTTATAATACATGAATGCAGGTAAAATTACAACAAAAACACAATTAGGTACTGACAATATAATAATCTCCTGTGGATAAAAAACGTTTTCTTTAATTAAGCCTGGTACACATATTTTTAAACGCTACACCCGAATCTGCCTCAAGTGAATACGCGTATTAACGTGCTAAAACCTTTTGTAATGTAGGTATAAACATGTCATTTCATACACAGAATCTCAGAAGAAGAAAACATTCCAATCATTCATCATGTTTATCAAAAAGCAATATTGTCATACAAAATAATATTTGCTGTAAATAAAATTCCTTTGCACACAATAATATAGTACCCTGAAGTTATTGAACAGTGAAGTTATTGAACAGTTGCAAACTATATTGAAGTTCTGAAGGGGTTGATAATAGTTATAGAGTTGAAAGGCCGAAGATTGTGCTTATCTATGGAATTTGTCAAAGACATTTATGATTTTGATATAATAGCTGTGACGGGCCAGTTGACTAGCCGGTTGGCTCAGCCGGTAGTTATGCATGATTTTATTTTATTAATAAATCTTCTAACGTATGTCTATAATGTATTACGCACGCCTTAAGGAGGCAGGTAGGATTATATTATGCTTTTTACATTTTTTTTATTTGATTTGTAGTTAGTTTTTTATTGATAATTTTTGTGTGTTAATTTTAAGCCTACCTATAATCTATACTATTTAAAATACAATTCTTTTATTGTTTGTAAATAAATTATATGAAATGAAAAATGAAAAATTATTATTATTTCTACAATAAATAAGTAACAACCTTTGTACCAGCATTTCTGCGAATTAATGATTGATTTGTTGATTATAAGTACGTATGTATATCAGTCTTCTGGTCACCATTTTACAGGCTTCTAGTTTAGATGACCGTGTATGGAAGTAGACCCATATTATATTATTATATTACCTTTTTGAAACACCCTGAAAAAAATAATATTAGGTGT
This sequence comes from Hemistola chrysoprasaria, assembly GCA_947063395.1. NCBI lineage: Eukaryota > Metazoa > Arthropoda > Insecta > Lepidoptera > Geometridae > Hemistola > Hemistola chrysoprasaria. The sequence goes on from OX346725.1 coordinate 2,964,736, forward strand.
GTGTTAACAAAATTCATTGTAACAAAGACAAAATCCAATCCATTGAACGCAACCTTTCAGAAACTAGTGAAAACGTTCCCAACTTGTAAAAACTTGTAAGTAGTGTTCGAAATAAAATGAATCGACTGGAACGAATCAAGAAAAGGTTGGCCGCCGGTCTAATTCTATCAAATCGATGTTACAATGGATGTTTTGACACGTTCTCGAGGCAAAGGCGATCTGAATCGAGTGCTTTTATGGACTGCCACTATTTTAGGGGCAGAGTTGAGTGTCCTAATTGAGTAAGAGGATAGGGAGGAAAATCTTGTTCTTTCTTTTTGAATTGCGATAGACAAGTATTTTGCTATAACATAGTTGTATTAGAAATAGGAACATTTACGAAAAAGGTTTTTAATAATACTGTTTCAAAATCTTGCACAGCTCTACATACTCGTATTTTTGTGCGTGTATAAAAAATCGCCCCCGTGCAAAACGCAACGCTAGCCGTTTTTTATGTAATTTTTTGGACCTATCTTTTCTCTTTATCCAAAAGAAATACCAATTATGATAGTGATAAGACGAGGAAATAATTATTCATTTATAATTACATTGTCAGTTATTATCCATTCATCCGTCAAGCAGTAATGTGCAAACATTACTGCTTGACCACCAACTAATATCTCAGGGTGACAGGCGCAGTGCAGTGCCGCGCAGAAAATTTAATTATAAAGCACTGGGTGGCACTGTGTCTGATATGGGTAATCATGATGCTTACCATCAGACACCTGCTCGTCTTGAAACTCACTCACTATCGTAAAAAAAGTTATTTCAGCCACGGATTTGTATTCTGTTCCAGCCACAGGCGCAAATGCCGTATCCCGCGTTGACATTAACTGTATCATTTCTTCTTTTCTATACATGATAATTAAAGTCATGACTGACACATTGACACACACACTCATTAACATCCTGAGCTCAAATTTTATGGGTAAAACCGCGAGGCACAGATAGTTTTTCATACAAATACAAAGCTAGATGGTAATGAGCAATACACAAGCAATCTAATGTACCTAATTAAGAACAAATGAATCACATTTTCTTTTTCGGTAGTGCAACTCAAGAAGGTTATCACAGAAAGGGGGCCAAGACCGGAATCCGGTGAATCAAACAGCGTAGTAAGTTATTTATTCTCTGGAGTTCACAAGATTTATAAGGTAAACTCAGCATGAGCTCACTTTCTTTGTGACACAGTGTATTCCGAGCTTAAACGGAGGATATTAAGTTATAAGCGGTAGCGTTTTGTCACTACTTTTATTTTTATAAGGATTATGTTATTATTTCTCTTACATATTATGTACACTTCACTGGGAAATTAAGGATTAGATCCCTTATAAGATTAAAAAACGGTGTATATGTAAGTAGGAAATGGAATAACGGCTTGTAAGATTTAGGACTTCATTTTTAAACAAAACTTGTGGTAGTCCACATATTATTCTATCAATCTATATTTTATGTGATTTTAGATATTTACGGGTACTCTAAATTTTTCAGTTGCTGTTAACATTAAGATGACAAGTATTTTTGATCGCGGATTCTAGGTGTTAAGCTTAATTAAACCAACGCGTTCCGCACGCGTCCACGGTTTCGATCAGTTGGTGTGTATGAACGCGATGGTTTGGTTAAGCCTTAAATATTCACGCGAACTTCATTCCTTTCCTCCGTAGACGCCCTCGCAACGTCCTAGACGACCCGGACGACCCTATCGCCCATGTCTTACGGCGGCACTAGGCTCGCCCAATCCTACCAATATATGCAAAAGTCGCTCCGTTTTCGGTACTGGTGCCGGATACCACATCCACCAACTCACACAATCACAACACCAACCTCGCCGGCGAAGTCGAAGATCTCTCAGATCCTTCGGAGTTTCTCTACAAATAATTTAACAGATGAAACCATTGATAGAGCCCTAGGACACTGCCCTTCTGGGGTGTCAGAGCAAGTCTGAGCCTGCTGGTAAAGCTGTAAAGGCCATCTGAGGCCAACAGCACAGGTCATTTAAAAAAAACATGCCTAAGTTGATCACTACCATGCCTGGAAACTTCTGCATAGTCGCCTCGCGGCACCTTCAAAGAAAATGAATGTAAGCAAACCAAATATTGTGAAACTATCTGTTGAAAAAATTAAGCCCTACAAGTTTCTTGTGCGTTCTTCTTGTAGAGGTATCTTTCCGAACGCACGGTAGACTCAGTACAGTATCTTCATTGACGTACAAAAGTGTCAGATTATGACCTATTTGAATAAATCTGTTTGAGTTTGAGTTTGAGTTTGAGTTGTTAAATCGTCCTAGCAGCCGGGGCAATGAGTACGATGAGTTTGTACGCGGATCTTGAGCGGACGCGGACTGAACACATAAAATAACACAAAATACATAATGTTGTGTTATTTTATGTGTTCAGTCCATGCCACCGGCGGCACATGGAATTCTGGAATCCTAGTGCTGGGGTTAGAGTGTGTAAACATTATAAATTTATTAGTATTATTAAATTTATTAGTAGTTATTTTTATGTAGTGGTAGGCCTCTTTTGCAGGGGGCCGCCTGGGGAAGTACCAAACCTTTGCCAGTTATTCATCCGCCAAGCAGTAATGTGCAAACATTACTGTGTTCCGGTATGAAGGGCAATGTTACCAGCGAAATTACTGGGCATGATGAGATTCAACAACTCCTATCTCAGGGTGACAGGCGCAGTGCAGTGCCGCGCAGAATTTTAAATTTTAAAACACTGGGTGGCACTGTGTCTGATATGGGCAATCATGATGCTTACCATCAGGCACCTGATTTGCTCGTCTTGTTACTTACTATCATAAAAAGAAAAAAAAAAGTATTAACTTGCGATAATCGCATAGACTCGTTCTATAAGAAATAATATTCAGCAAAAAAAAGATTTTACTACAAATAAACTCGCATTTTTCTTCTGCCTTCCACCACACTACAAGGCTGGGAACAGTTTAAATTGCTTTTTCAGACACAGCACGTCTATTCCTTGTAGCAAACTACTAACAATAGTTCCTCGCGATAATAGTCTTAGATCAACTCTGTGCTGTTTCAAAATTTTCTGCTACATTACGGATGATTCTGTAAACATTACCTTGTAGTTTTATTGATAAGGTTGCTTATATATTGGCAAGGTTAAAACCATCGCAAAATTTAGCTTGATAATAATTATGCAAAGGTATGCCTGATGAGTCCTTGTTTGGGAATGTATTTCTTTCAGAATATTCATCCTCTCAGCCGTTGATAATCCACTACAGAAGATAGGCCTCCCCCATAAAGGAAGGTTTTGCCAATACTCGACACACTTGGCAGGCGGGGCAGGCGGGGATTTTTTTTGCAGAGGACGCTGCTGCCCGTCCTCCGGATCTGTTAACCCTTAGCCGGCTCTTACGGCAACCACGGGTAGAGAGGGTGGAGCACTATTCTTATTTAGAATATTATAGAGGTAAAATAAGAAAGGAATTTTCGAAATTCCTATGAAAACCACGAATATGGCCATACATTGGGGCGATACTTACAATTTGGAGGCATAAGGTCGTGTATGAAGTCTTCCCCCATTTTAAAACGATTAAAGACATATAGATACATTACAACACAATACTCTTTATTGGCACCAACACAAATATTACATAATATATGCCTACTGATTAGAAAGTTATTGGTCGACTATGGGCGGCCTTATCGCTTTAAGCGATATCTTGCAGGCAGGCTGTTGCACGGATAGCTGTATGATGGGAAGAGTAGGGGTGAAATATAGATCTACCAAACCCAATGGTTTTGTAATCGCTTAGGAGATTTTCTCATAAATATCGGCTAAATCTTTTCTTGTATATTTTTTTATGTGATAGTGAGTGACAAGACGAGCAAATCAGGTGATGATAACCATCATGATTGCCCATGTCAGACACAGCGCCACCCAGTGTTTTACAATTCAAAATTCTGCGCGGCACTGCACCGCGCCTGTCACCCTGAGATATTAGTTGTTAAAACTCGGCATGCTTAGTAATTTCGCTGGTAACATCGCCCTTCAGACCGGAACACAGTAATTATATTAATAACGTTTGGAAAACCACACGTTTGCTTTTATTTTATTTAAAAATAGAACCATAAAACCTTCCCGATTCTCCAGAAACTAGAACAAAACCGAAACAGAAAAAGAAAGTCTACCTAAGAAAACGAATGCACGAGAATGTACACAAAGCTTTTAAACTGTACTGTAGCACTTAACTAAAAGTTTAAGAACGGAATCAATCCAGAATGTACGTTTTTAAGACCCTGAGCGATCTTAACTCGATCTCGGAAGTTGGGGAGGGTGAAGTTTTAACGGCAGAGGGCATTGAACTTATGGGAAGCATCAGGTGTGATATGGTTGTGACGGATTTTTTTCTATCCCCTCTGAATGTGGGTTAGCAAGGGATCTTATTTTTATTTGAAATGTTTTCAAATTGCGATATGTTTTGTTTGTATTTTGCAGCTACTCGTACATTACTTTTATTGAGATCAATTTAAAACTTATTACAAAAATTGTATAATAAAATAAGTGATAAAGATAAGGTTTTTTGACAATAAATTTTGGTCAATAAAAAAAAAATTAGATTAGATACAGTTTTTCCTTTATTAGTCGCCTTTTTTTACTTAAGTTTCTTACTATTCGTTTCTCACTGAGTAGTCAAAAGAAAACGTAAAACATATCTCAGATACAGTTACATTCCAGTATTTAAAGGAAAGGAAGCAAGACAAATATAAATATACCATAAATAAATAGTGGTAGAAACATCTGGGAAGGTAAAATACTACCAAATCGAGTAAAATTGTTTTGAATAGGTTTGTTTTACTAAACTCTGAGAAGTATGGACGAGTCAACATTACAATATCTTCAAATGTTACAAATATGAGACTGCTGAAAATAGATAGATGGGTGTTATAAGCTTATATAAATATGTATATCAGTCATCGGTTATGATGGTTACCATTGTACAGGCTTCTAACGTAGTTTGGGACCAAATGACCGTGTGTGGAAATTGTCCCAAAAAAAAAAAAAAAAATTAGGGCAAGAACTCACGAAGCGATATTCACACGCGCCCGCCGCAGTTGTGAAATATTTTTTTAAGAAACGACGTAGTCTTGTGGCTCTTGCCTTTCGTTAACAAATGGCCATGCTCGCCTCAGTATTGCCGCGGGCTCATGTGATGATGTTTTCGTTGTCTGCCTATATGGCAACAGAGAAACTAGGATCGGGTAGAGGCAAGTTTCCTCGGTACTCTATTAAGCTTTTTAGAGGCCCAAAAAGAGGATCCCGGGGGTTTTTGAAGACAATGCCACGCCTGTATTTCGGTCTAAGGTTAATAATAATTATTATTAACAAGTTTTTATCGAAATAGAAATGTCAAATATGAATATTTTGGCAGATAATATATTAATTTTATATCAAGATTATGATACCCTATTTGGACCACTTATAACGTGAATTTCAAAAAATCCTTTCTTAGCACACCCCTACGTAGTTAGGGAAATATGCCCTCCAAATTTCAACTCTTTACGCCAATCGGTTTAGCTGTGCATTGTCATCAATCAATCACTATAAGAGATTATAGTGATTGATTGATGACAAATAGAATATTCAAAAATGTTGCCGACTGTCGGTCTGTGCTCTTACTGTCATTACATCGCACCACGACCAACCGTGTGTGCACTTGAAACTTAATGTTTGTAAGCTTTCGAGCTGTTTATTTTCTTTTCCTGTCTGAATAGAAGTTGGATGGTCTGGGATGCTGGGACGCTATAAAACTATATTATTTCTCTCCTCGAGTTGCGGGATCGTGTCTCCCTTTACTTTTAATGCACTTTTCTCGGTAGTGGATGACCTGTTTTAGCAGAATTGGATAGTTTTGCAGTTGCATTCTTTGATTTGCAGTTTTTGGCTAAGTTAAGACTTAGCTTTTCTCATGCTATTATCGTGAAAGCTATTGCTACGTATAAACATACGTAAACTTATGTGATAAATGGTAATCAGTTGGCATCTTATTAGGGCTACTTGCAAATTCGTGGGTTAACGTAATTAAGCCGGTGTTAACACCGGCTTAATTACGTGGCGTGATTATATGTTATGTTAGCTATTAATAGCTAACATAACATATAATCACGCCTTTTTCCCGAAGGGTAGGCAGAGGTGTACCCAAGACTCAGTCCCATAGTAGGTAGGTACAACACCCACATTACGCCAGTATGTTGTTAGTCCCATGTAATAAGTGGCGAGCCTACTTCTACCGGGCATAGTTCCAATCTCCAGGCAGTTCTTGAGATATTCCTAATGGAAAAATCCAATGTTTAACATTTTGCCTGACCTGGGGATCGAACCCGGGAACTTATGATCCGCATTCGAGCTTGCGCGCACCGAGCCACCTAGGCAGTCGAGGAAGAGAAGGATCTGTAATATATTTATCTTGCCCCATCAACATTTAGGAGCTCTCTCCTAACATTTTAGTTAGGTATTTATTTATCTATTCCTGTGTTTATTAATTCTTGATTATTTTTTTTCCTTATTAGTATGCATTATGAACTAATTTATTTCAAACAACTTATTATAAATTCAACTCAAAATTTGCGTATAGAAATCTGCTCTTCCGTACAAAACTATCCTTCTTGATTTATTATTTTTAATTTCAAAGTTGGTAGCACAGTGACAAGGGAAAACAAAGTCCCAAGGTGGTTAGAACAAGGCAGCAGATATGTATTTTTCGGGCGCGAAAGAGAGAAAAAAAAAACGGGAAACCTAGCTATCCCCGTGCAATGCTAAGCGTGGTGAAAGTTTATAAAAAGAAGTTAAACAAAAAGGTTGTTTGGTATTTGGTGGTATAGGTCTTTTTCATACAGTTCAAACCCTTGTAAAACATTTAATACGAATGCGGATTTGCTGTAACCTTTAGCTAAAGTTTTTCGCCGGACGACCGCGTAGTATTTACTAAACAAAGCTTTTAACAATTCGTTTTCGATTTTTAGTAAAAAAACGGCTTTTGCGAGGATTTCTGTGTAAAAAGCGTGTCGAACGCGATCAATTTTGTGCGGGATAAACGGGTTAGTTGAGGATTTTTTGGAATGTTAACCACGATTTATAGGTAGAATATGTCCATACTTGTAAATGCAAGGCAGGGAGAAAATTGCACGTTAGAGTTTACTGTACGGCCAACCATCCACCGTCTCGCATCGGGTTCCTGATTAACTCGTCAGCTGTTCCTTGCATTTCGATTGTGTAGGTAGGTGTTGAAGTTTATAAAGATTAGAGCACAATTGAGTAGCTCGAGTAATCGAGACCTGCGGTGCTATTGTCGTTTTTCATATTCTCTATCAGGCGCGATTACTAACAAAGACGTTTTACCCTTCTAACGAGACCGGGCACTGTCAAAATTTGCCAAACTAAAGGAGTTATTGGTTTTAGGGCCACCAGGTGATAGGCTTTATAATAAGATTTTCAAAAGTGCATAAATAATATTTTTCGATCCACTCTGGACTGTTTTATCGACACAGTGCTCGGTCTAGTTAATAGGTATAACGTCTTTGGTTAGTAACCGCACTTTTGACATTTGTAGTTAATGTCAATCAAGATAATAGTCACTAAAGTGATTGTCCCGTGTTCCACAATAGCACCACTGGTAGGTCACCTGGGTTCAATTCTCAGAACAGTTATCGATTATGAATGGTATAAACTGTCCTGAGAACCTTTACCTAACCTTTTGGGGAAAAAGGTGCGATGTTGTGTTGTATTATTCCACTGTTTCGTTATTTAACAGTTAACTCTACAACGGCGTGCAAGAATACGGGTCCTAGTTGGCTTTCGGTCATTAAATAGCGTTCCAAAGTTTTCTAATTAGGCGCGAGGCATTAATCTTCCCGACGTCTCGCGGTGCCTTGTGACTGGCACAACTTACCAAATTATGGCCATAGCTACCTTCTGTTGATTTTCCTGAGGTAGCCGAAGGTTTGGGACGATTTGCGTGTTTGCTAATTAAAGGCTTAATAAGTATTCTTCTGCTTTGCTATCATGTTATAGGCATAACTGTGACTGCAATCAAAAAATCGCTTTTGATTTGTGGTGCTGGCGAAGACTGCTTTCTATTTCATGGACGACACTCAGAAACGAACGAACAATACGAACGTCCTTCCAGCATCTAAGTATAATTCCTGTCACAGCATGGTTTCCTGGCAGAGATCGCTCTGAGCGAAACGGCCGCCAATTGTGACACGTTATCTAGTTTTAATTTTTTATTTGTTTAGAGCATTTGGATTTTCTATAGGCTGACATGTCGGCCTGTGCATTTTCGAAGTGTTCTATGGCATAGTGTATTTAGTTAGAGTAGATAGTAAGCAGGTAGCTTATTGCTTAGTCTTTTTTCAATAAAAGCACTCTGCCCTGTTAAAAAAAGAAAAATATATATATTTTTGGTGTCTTTTAATAAAATAATATTAGATTAAGTAAGATATCTGATCGTTAAGCGTACTTGTACCTTTATTGGTATCGATCGCTTTACTCGTAACTCTCGCTCCTCGGTTCCCAGCTCTTGAGTCAATCATGAAGTTTGATTTTGACAAGTTTGCGAATTACCAAGAAATAGTCTCCGAACTTGTTTAACTTTGGAAAACGTTAATTTGTCCTGAATTGGCTACCTTTGGAGTTATAATTGGATAATTAATAATTTATATCGGATATAATTTGATGTAAGAGTTTAAAGTTTGCTTAATTGCAATTAGAAATTAAATTAAAAATATTGGGTTTGTATATAAAAATAAATTTTGATTTCATGATCATCATCTCAGCCGTAGGTCGTCTACGAAATGAAATGAAATGAAATAATTTGAAATGAAATAATTTATTTGCTAAAAATGTGGTAGGTGTACAGCTGTTGGGTTATTTTATATTTAGTTCAACACATTTTGTAAGAGTTTAAATTTTGCTTAATTGCAATTAGAAATTAAATTAAAAATATTGGGTTTGTATATAAAAATAAATTTTGATTTCATGATCATTATCTCAGCCGTAGGTCGTCTACGAAATGAAATGAAATGAAATGAAATGAAATAATTTGAAATGAAATAATTTATTTGCTAAAAATGTGGTAGGTGTACAGCTGTTGGGTTATTTTATATTTAGTTCAACACATTTTGCCAGTATGATCTCTAGCATGCAAAAATTTCTTAAGTAACTTATAAATAAATAATGTCATAATTAGTTTAGGATTAAAAATTAATACATTAAATTGAAAATTGTGTAGTGAAATAATAACATTCATGTCAATTACAATTTTTTAGGCCGATAAATACAAGGATTTTTTGTATCTAAAAATTCAGTAACAGAGTAAAACAACCGTTCTAAGAGCCAAGATTTAAGTTTACCTATAAATTTAGAGGTAGGTAAGTCTTTAATATTATACTGCTGGATATAGTCCTTCCCATAGATATTCATTAGTCCGGTTTTCAGCATTATGCATCTAGCGTGATACTTCTGTGTTTATAAGTTTGTCTGGCCATTAAAATTATATTATAACTAGCTGTACCCCGCCGTTTCACCCGCGTTGTCATCGTTCCCGTGGGCTTATTGGGAAAAAAGTACCGCATGTGTTATTACCAGGGTCCAAACTACCTACATACCAAATTTCAGCCCAATCGGTTTAGTAGTTTTGGCGTGAAAGAGTAACAAACATCTACCCATCCATTCATCCATCCATCCTCACAAACTTTCGCATTTATAATATGAGAGGATTTTTAGAAAATTATTGTTTTAGAATCTGAGAAAATAAGAAAAATAAGCTGTGTTTTTTTTTCACAGGAAGATAAGTGAATCATCATCACTGGCCTTCAACGTCTATGGAAGATGATTCAAGCAGCGTCCATGTTCGAGGATCGGCTATTACGCACATGCCTAGTAAGGCCGATTTCACTTAGCTGCGCTGAAGTGGGTTAAGGACGCTGCATCGCCTGGGACGAAAATAAGATCATGCAGACGTGCTTAGGACCTACACCACTCTCGACCTAACCGGCAGGATCCATAGGAATGACGAGTCAATACATGTGGTGCCGTCGGTTGCAGGTCTAAAAAGTAACTAGACCATTTCCACCTAGATGTTGTATACGATGGTTTGCCAGAGCCTCATTTGTATGCTAGCAGGATACACCGCGTGCAGGTGAGGTTGGCTCTGGGTCCTGAAGATGATTGTGGGACCCTTACACCCAATAGTAATAATGATAAGTGAATAAGATTTACATAAATTATCGAACCGACATTTAGCACCACCTAGGAATAATATTATCAACGCAGACAGATCGCGGGCGCGTGTTGGGTCGGAAGTATGACAAAGAAAATCGCTCAACTCGCGCATACTATCTGTATTTTGACGTTCATATATAAATAAAAAAGTTTAGACCCGCCTTACTCTCGAACTGACAAGCGCCCGTCCTGCGCCCTATTTCTATCTACGCTGAACTTTAACCCGTCGCATGCACACGAGACACAGTGCAAATTCAATTAATGATTGAATGTCTTTCCAGACATTTCAACATTTCATCAACATCTTTCTTTTTGTAGTGGTAGGCCTCTTTTGCAAGGGGCCGCCTGGGAAAGTACCACACCTTTGCCAGTTATTCGTCCGCCAAGCAGTAATGTGCAAACATTACTGTGTTCCGGTATGAAGGGCAATGTTACCAGCGAAATTACTGGGCATTATGAGATTCAACAACTCATATCTCAGGGTGACAGGCGCAGTGCAGTGCCGCGCAGAATTTTGAGTTTTTAAACACTGGGTGGCACTGTGTCTGATATGGGCAATCATGATGCTTACCATCAGGCACCTGATTAGCTCGTCTTGTAACTATCATAAAAAAAAAAAAAAAGAAAAGAAAACTAAAGCCCCAGCATACTAAAGGTCAACACTTATCTGAACGCAGCACTGCATCACCATGGAACTTAATAACTTTTCTATCACTTTACCTACACTTGTTTTACTTACTTATATTCATAGTCATAATATTGTTTCACCTCCTTATTTCCTGCAAAGGAGATGAGAAACGACCGCGCATCTTCCGTGGTGCAGATACAAATAACAAACACGCTATATCTACTTACTATTCTGTTAGTGCAAGCTACTTAAGAACTGAAAACATGAGAATGCTTTGATTCAAGTTGCTAAGAAGATAGAGGAATAGAACGTAATGATAGTACAGTCGAGTATGAAATTAAAGTTTAAGAAACATATCATAAATATTGTAAGTATTGATTTAATTGGTTTTATTGTTAACAACACATTGACCAATTATTTATGTTTATATTGCCAGGCCGTAGCGGTTATCATAACGCTGCGCAAATGTGCGGACGACACAATTATTATTGCACTTTAATTATACAATAATATAATTTATTCCTGAATAAACATCATCATCTCAGCCAGTTGGTACTCCACTACTGAACATAGACCTCCCCTATAAAGGGGGGTTTTGCCAATACAGGACAGGACGCTTGGCAGGAGGGTCGTCGAGCACAGTTCGATGGTTTTTTGCAAAGGACGCTGCTGCCCGTCCTCTGGATCTGTTAACCCTCAGCCGGCTCTTATGGCAACCACGGATGGTGAGGGTGGGGCACTATTCTAAAGCCTGTAACTCCACGACGAACTTCCTGAAGAATAATAAACTGTGAGACTGCACAAACAATTTTTCAAGTGCACCACTTCAAAAAGTCATTCAAGCCAGGAGCGAAATAAAAATCCTATATTATGTCCTCCATACCGTCAAGATATCTTTACGCCTCGCAATTTGCAGATGGACCGAAAATATTCAGGCTTCATATCCAGGCTACTTCACTTGAAGCATGTATCATAAAGGTATCATTAAAATGAATCAGAAAGAATAAAGATCGTGCCTTGCTTTGCCGTAGAAATCCACAAATATAACGCGTTCTGTAAATAAGAGGGCGCTTATAAATTACCTACCTCAGTATAAACGAATGGTCGTATTATACAAAACGTAGCGAAGCAGTTGAGAGCAGAACTCAGTGCTGGGTTTTACTCACAGAGTTCTATACGATTTCTTTGAATCTTCTTTTCCACATAGTATAAAACAAATAGGCTTCCCGCCGTGTCTTCTTTTTTTGAAATTCTTTTAAAATATTATGTGCGGTCTTCATCAACAAAGTATGTAAACAGGAAAAGTACCGAGGACGGTCGCTAGTCCTATATATATATATAGTTAAATATAAAATCCAAAGTCCTGATCACTCAAGATTTTATATTACTCACGTGACTAACTTATCAATGCCGAGTTGAGAAGAATATGTTATATATTTATATAATGGAATTCATCATCATCATCTCAGCCGTTGGTAATCCACTAGTGAACATAGGCCTCCCCCATAAAGGGGGGTTTTGCCAATACTTGACACGCTTGGCAGGCGGGTTGTCGTAGTTAAGCAAAGGACGCTGCTGCCCGTTCTCTGGATCTGTTATCCCTTAGCCGGCTCTTACGGCAACCACGGGTAGAGAGGGTAGAGCACTATTCTAAAGCCGGTAACTCCACGGCGAATTGATGTGAAATAATCCTATTTTTCGATGATATTATGTGACTAGTTCAACTAATTGTGTTTACTACAACTAGACATATGATTTAGATCTCTTAATGCTTAATTTTTTAAATAATTTACTATGGTATAAAAAGTAGTAATTGCTCAAGGGGGTGCATATACCCGACAAATTAAATATCTCTTTAAAACATCGTACCCAGTGAGTAAGCCGAGTTGAAACATTTATATTCCTGGAAGTATGTTTGTAGAGTTTCCTAAGGAACTGGCTGTTATGTCTAACTATAAAGTTGTTTTACTTACTCTGTGAACTCTGGCGATATTGGTTTTCGTAAATTATATGCCAAGTTTAGTTGGCGAAATAAAAGTGAAGTGGGTATTATAAATTGCTTAGTCGTCGTTATTACATTTTCGCAAGTATTTTTTAAGCCCATTTTAATCAGCACAAATGAAAACTTATCAGTTGTTTTACCATTGTCCGGATATCGGATTTATTGAAAACGAACTGTTCCCCGCGGTTGCACCCGCGAAGTCTTCGATCTTCCCATGGGAATGAGATGTTTTACCGCGGTAAAAAGTAGCCTATGTACTCTTCAACCTCCTATCTCCACTCACAAAAATCATACCATAACATCAATCCGTTGCGAGATGAAAGAAGGACAAACAAAGAAATACGCTTTCGCATTTATAATATTAGTAAGTATAGATATACTTACAACTTTGTAAATTACTATTCGATGGTACAATGATAATATCTGGACGTTACCTTAAGTCGAGCTGTTGGGGTCCTGACTTCCGTCAATAACGATAGACTTTTGGCCATGTGAAGTGAAAGGCCTTCAGGCGACAAAAAAATGTTAAAACACCTTGGTTGACCGATGATCAAATTAACAAGAAATTAAGTCAACTGTACTCGTATTTGTCTGTGCACTCGTACTTGAAATTACCTACGCAGTGAGCGCTGAAGCTCTTTAATTCTGTTGCACACCAACACCTAGACTTACGGATCCAGTAAATGAAATAGTTAATAATTTTAAGCCAAAGTACTGTATTAAGGTAGAAAATATTTTGGTAAATAATTGTGTTGGCTTTATACTTGCATGATAAATGAATAAATAAACAGAATCAAATTTAATCTCGTTGATTTGTCTCTTCAAGTTGTTCTAACTTTTTAGTGACAAGCAACTAAAAAAAATATTTCATGTAATAAGCTCGTTTCTTATTCCAAATTAGGAATGTTTTAACAAGATAACAAATTCTAGAATCCATTGTATCCAGACGGTTTTATTACAGTTTCATTACGTGCTAGCTGCTAGACAGATTTATCACGCTACAGAGAGAATCCCAGACACAATAAAACATGAACAAGGTTTTGGTTCCACGGAAATATGGACAAAGACTGCCCGCAGCTTCGGACGCGTGGATATCTGGCACTTCAAATTTTGGTTTTTACTGAGAATCTCCCTTTATAACTATTAGGTTAGTAACTTAACTAACCTAATGGTTGTAAAGGGTACTTTTTTACCAACAGTTTGATTCCGATAGCTCTTAAAATAACTTCCAGGGTCTAAACTATCTACATACCTCGTTGGCTCAGATGTTAGTAACTCTGCTTTCTGTGCCGCAGGCCCCGGGTTTGATCCCCAGCCAGGTCAAACATTTGTGTGCATGAACATGTCTGTTTGATCTGTGTCTGGGAGTTATAAGCGAATATAAGTATGTATATCAGTCATCTGGTTACCATAGTAAAGGCTTCTAGTCTAGTTTGGGACCAGGTGACCGTGTGTCTTAGGCTAGTGTGAATGGTCAAGTCGGTAGCGGTCATCCTGGCGTAATTTCCATGGACAAGTTGACGTTGTTCTCAGGAAAGGCCAAGCCAAAGGTACCTACAACCGACGAGCATGTATAAAAAATGTCATGAAAGTGAACAAAACAAAGGTTGTATGTCAGCAAGTGGAGGGAAATAGTCTCGGGAACAAGGTGTGACTGTATGTATGTATGACCGTGTGTGGAAGTTGTCCCATTTCGTTATATTATTATTATTTCACCGAATTTCAGCCCACTCGTTTCACCAGTTTTTGTGTGAAAGAGTAACAAACATCCATCCATGCGTCCTCACAAACTTTCGCATTTGCAATATTATTACTAAGATATTTATCATTATTATTACGAGCCATTATTGTCCCACTGCTGGGCAAAGGCCTCTCTTTCATCGCGCCATTAATGGCGGTCGAGAGAAGATAAGATATTAAGTAGGAAAATATGATATTACTAGGATGGGAAGGATTCAGTTATTCCTTACATAAAGTCTTATTTGTTATGTCCCACAGAACATATTAATAATAGAAGAGTATAAAGTTATTAAGTATGTCCTCTATTTTACAGCTACATTTTAATTCAAATAAGCTTAAGACTTTACAATAATGATTTCCATAAGCTTTCTTCCTATCGCAGCTGTCGCATTATTCAAATATAAGCAGGTTCGTTCAGCAAGCTGTCGACCTCGCCCGTTAGCAAATTTTTCACCAATTTCCTCGATTGCGGTTTTCAATTCGACCCGTTCAAGTCACAATTTGGCTCTTTTGATTCAACTTAAATGTACACCGTTTGAAATAGTTTTATATCCATTTCCAAGTTTATATAAACACACAGTTATTGGTGATAAGTTAACAAATTTCACTATACCAAAAATTTACACTTACACATACAACCTCACCCTCCTTTTTTATGATAGTGAGTGATTAGACGAGCAAATCAGGCGCCTGATGGTAAGCATCATGATTGCCCATATCAGACACATTGCCACCCAGTGTTTTAAAATTCAAAATTCTTCGCGGCACTGCACTGCGCCTGTCACCCTGAGATATTAGTTGTTGAAACTCGTCATGCCCAGTAATTTCGCTGGTAACATTGCGCTTCAGATCGGAACACAGTAATGTTTGCACATTAATGCTTGGCGGATGAAAAACTGGCAAAGGTGTGGTACTTCCCCAGGCGGCCTTCTGCAAAAGAGGCCTACCACTACAAAAACAATAAGTTAATACTATCATCTGTGACCCCACTGCATGTAGAAGTAACAGCCTCTTAAGTATAGTTTCCTGCTATAATAAATAGGTTATATCGAAGGTCGTCAACCCTCGTGATTGATGGATGTCTCACAGCAGAAGGGGCGAACGTGTTGTGGCACTAGATAACCAGGGGATGATTAAGCTATTCCCTCGAAGAGGTATTGTTTTGGAAATATTTGAAGTAATAGGTTCCTCCCACATAGGAGTTACATAATAAAGAAAAGCTTGCTGATGTGAGAAATCAACGTTTGACAGCCTCGTTGGCTCAGATGGTAGTAACTCTGCTCTCTGTGACGCAGGGCCCGGGTTCGATCCTCGGCCAGGTCAAACATTTGTGTGCATGAACATGTCTGTTTGATCTGTGTCTGGGTGTATAAGCTTATATAAGTATGTATATCAGTCATCTGGTTACCATAGTACAGGCTTCTAGCCTAGTTTGGGACCAGATGACGGTGTGTGGAAGTTGTCCCGTATTATTATTATTAACGTGTAGGAAATGTGAAATTATTTTCAATATACAAAACGGCTAAGTTTCTTCAACAAATCGTAGAACTAAATTTAACTTCTCGGATTTCCTACTGGTCATATGTTATGGGTTAAATACCTATATGCTTACTGACTACTACTACTACTACTACTTTTATTGGAAACTATCTTGGTTATTAAAACATGTTTTTTTTGTCATATCATGGTAATCATTCGTAAAAGAGATCTTTTTTACTTACTAGTTTAAAATAGGCGGTTTTATCGCTTTTAACGTTAAAATGAAAACGATAACCTAAATGTGCTGAAACTTTTTTAATTTTTTTTTAATTTTAGTCAATGTTAAGTACATATCTTTTTTATTATTATTATAGAAGTTACGTTTGTATTATGTTGTTGCTTATAAAAGAAGAATTATTTTAGTTAGATAAAGTACCTTATTCATTTTTAGAATGTACGCAGTAGACCGGCTAGTTATGTAAATTACTATACCTACCTATAAGTATAATATTTAGTTGTGCTGTGGCTCCCTATAATTGCGGGAACACATTTACTTAATTCCCTAGTCATAAGAATATTGTATCTTTGTGTATCCACCCGTTGGGAGTCCTTCATCATCATCATCATCATCATCATCATCATCTCAGCCGTTAATAATCCACTACTGGACATAGGCCTCCCCCATAAAGGGGGGTTTTTGCCAATACTCGACACGCTTGGCAGGCGGGTTGTCGAGCGCAGTTCGATGGTTTGTTGCAGAGGACGCTGCTGCCCGTCCTCTGGATCTGTTAACCCTTATCCGGCTCTTACGGCAACCACGGGGAGAGAGAGTGGGGTACTATTCTAAAGCCGGTAACTCCACGGCAAAGGAAGGTGGGAGTCCTTAGCAATAAATAAATAAATATATTTCAAAGAAAATAAATTGGCTTTGATGTAGCTGTATTTGATGTAGGTGAAATTAATAAAAGCGCGTTAAAAACAAACAATAATTCAGTAAAGTTTGGAGAATGAAGGAATCACCACCTTGCGGCCGTAAGGCAGGGCACCGGCACTCGCGTTTGATTTGTAATCTAATAATATTAAGTTATTTACGGGCCGCGGGCAATAAGTTCTTGTTTCCGATGAAATGTTGCCTCGGGACCGAACATGGGGAATGGTACAAGTGAAAATAATATTTGAAAATTACACGCATATTGTAATGCTAGCTGTACCCCACGGTTTCACCCGCGTAGTCATCGTTCCCGTGGGAATACTGGGATAGAATGTAACCTATGTGTTATTCCAGTGTCTAAACTATCCATATCCACATACCGAATTTTAGCCCAATCGGTTCAGTAGTTTTTGCGTGGAAGGTAACAAACGTCCATCCATCCTCAGAAACTTTCACATTTATAATATTAATAATAAGACTGAGGCGATTGCAACACTGCCCCGCGCTCGCTTTCGGGTGGGTGCATTTGTTTGCTAATCATGTTTCCGCATGCGGGCGCTGGGTATGAATCGCTTGATAATAAATAAGATGATACCAATATTACTGTTAGAAATTGATATTCAAGCATTGAGTTATTACTAGTAGTGTTACAGAGTTGTAAATTTTAAATAAAATCGTTGTCAAAGTAAACAAATTTCATTACGAAGAATAATTACAAGATTTGCGAAATAATTTTCAACTTATATTACATCCTAATAATTGATAAAATCTCAAATCTTAGTACAATGTAAAAACCTTTGTAACAGGTAAACAAAACGCTAGTGACCCCAGTCAGTCTTACTCGACCCCAGCGTTATCTTGCGCTGTTTTTTTGTTTTTATGTTTGTTCCTTTTTCACGCTTACACTACTGAACCGATTGAGCTGATGTTTGGTAATATAAAATAACTAGTAAGGTATATTTACTGGTTTATTTCGTTCGGAAGTTTGAATAACCGGTTTTCCAGGTAGCAGATGCACTCCCTTTAGTATCATTAAGAACATTTATAAACGAAAACTATTGATTACTGAATCAACGTCTATTCCCTATCACCACCACCCACTCCGGCCTCACTAGTGGCAACCGAGAAAAATTCCCAGTCGCCACCTCCTGGTGGCAATCGGGAACAATTTTGGTGGCAATGTTGAACGTACTATTAATTTTCTTTTACTCTAAATGTAAATCCGCTAAGTAAGTTCCGCTTCTAAAACAAGCTTTCAGCTCGAATCTTGCACGGCAAAGCTGCAAGTAGAAATTTATTCATAGAATTCAATTTACTCCAGGTGTGTCCTGACCCTTAACGGGGAATAAACGGGCCCTATTAGGGGTGACTTTTGCTTTTGTTTTTTCGGGGATGAATTGCGACCCTCACGAGTTACGATACAAGCAGTTTTGGCAACACCTGAGGGGGAATGTTGAAGTTTCGCCAATTTGTTTTTATCACCATGTTGGGAACTGCGTTGATATTGGATGAAAAGTTTATGTTTTTTGTATGAAGTTTTTTTCATGTATTGAAAACGCGCGAGATGGAGAAAAGATGCTTAAAGGCCCATACCACAACCCATTTTAGCTGCGTGGGTTAATTTGTTTGACAACGTGGTCTCCGTTTCTACTGCAGGACATGCTATACTCGCATCTGATCTGTGTACCAGGTGCACAGCGTGCATGGCGTTGACAGCGTTGAGCAAGCCACATGTGTACCAACGTGTACCGCGTACACAACGTGCATGGCGTTGAGCTACGCGAGCGCCATATTGGAGCAAGTCATGCGTGTACCAATGGCCTTAATTCTTGCATCCGTGAGTTGCAGTGGACCCAATTAAATACGTTTTCTTGCAAAACAAAGCTTGACGGACGTGCGTAGTCTCTCCGTGCGCCGTGGTGGGTTTGAGCCTATAAAGATAGGTGTGAAGACCGAGATAGATTGATTTGTAAATAATGGAACTTGCTGTAACATCTTATTGTTATCTAGTTCTTAAAATTTGATTTGCCGATTACACATTAGCTATACGACATTAGTTCATCAATCACAATTAGAATATTGAACAATTAAGAACATTTTCTGACTGCCTCGGTGGCGTAGAGGGCGCATGCTCGACTGCCAATCAAGAGGTCCCGGGTTCGATCCCCAGGTCAGGCAGTGTTTAAATATTGAATTTTTCCATTAGGAATAATCTCAATAACTGCCTGGAGACTGGAACTGTGCCCGGTAGATGGCAATAGGCTCGCCCCCTATTACATGGGACCAATAACATACTGGCGAAATGTGGGTGTATCTACTATGGGACTGAGTCCTGGGTACACCTCTGCCTACCCCTTCGGGAATAAGGCGTGAATGTATGTTTATGTAAGAACATTTTCAGAACAATAATAACCTACTTTCTATTATCGAAAAAATTTATGTGGGACTACAAAACCTAATCAAAAAAAGAATCATCAAAATCGATTCATAACTATTGACGTAGTAAACGCGTAATATACCTACGTAAAAACATACAGTCAAATAAATACCACTACGTACATTTCTTTATAAATAATTTGTCACTTAAATTATAAATTGGCTCACTTATAAGGTATATAAAATTGTGTATAATATATGTTATATAATTTGTATAATACTATTATATAATCTATATAATCTAAGTATCTAAGTATCTAATCTATAATCTGTAATCTATAATCTAATATTTATATAATCTAAATATTTTATAGTAGTTAAATAATATAGTATTACTACTAGGTATATATATTATTAAGTATTTGGTATGTATTTTATTTATTTATTTAAGTATAATGTGTTTGAAACCACCGTCCCTTCATATATGTATTTCCTTTCCCTGCATGGTTGCCTGGAAGAGATCGCTCTGAGCGATGAGGCCGCCAGTTGTTACTTCTTTCTAGTTTTAAGGTTTTCTTCTTTGTTATTTTCTGTTATATTTTGGTAGCAATAAATAGTTTTCATTCATTCATTCATTCAGTCATTCAAATTAAGAGCCTCCTAATTTTGAATAGGTTAATAATTACCCACTCACCGTCAAATAATATGTTACATAATTTATAAAACATACTATACTTATGTAACAGTTCAACATAGGAAATGAAATCTCCGTCAACGGTTAGAACAAACAAACAATAAAACCGATATCAGGAATGCTTGGAATATCCTCGAAGTCGAAAAATAATATCCCCTTATTTTTGTATGAGGTTATTTGAATTTCTATGTGCTTCTGTCGCGCCAGAGGAATTTATTGTTTGTTTTCGTCGCGTGATGTGATATGGCATTGGTTTATCACTTTATTTTTACATGCCCAAAATCATTTTTTTTTTATGATAGCGAGTGACAAGACGAGCAATTCAGGTGCCTGATGGTAAGCATCATGATTGCCCATATCAGACACAGTGCCACCCAGTGTTTTAAAATTCAAAATTCTGCCCGGCACTGCACTGCGTCTGTAACACTGAGATATTAATTGTTTAAAACTCGTCATGCCCAGTAATTTAGCTGGTAACTGGTTAGCTGGTGATGAGTAAGTGGCAAAGTTGTGGTACTTCCCCAGGCGGCTAATACTAATACTAATACTGTTTATATATAGGCTGTTGTCATCAATTACCGACATAAATTATGCATTATTTTCTCCCTTTATATTACTTCTCCTTTCTCCTTCTACTTAAGTGGTCCAATTTTTTATTATTTTAAATCAATAAAGAAATTAAGCCGATTTCATAAACACAGTACTTATCATCTGTATCATCCCCTCTCTTCTACTTCTTATAATATTAGATTGCAAATGACCAACCTTACTCGTATTAGCTTTAAAAAACCATTTAAAGACGAAAATAAAATAATGTTGAGCATTCATTTAATTCAAGCGAAAATTTTATACACCTTAATTGCTTTTATAAACACTTTAAAAGTACTAACAAAACACAGTTTTTTTACTTCAATACAAAGTTTCCTGTTCTCGTCGCTTAAGCTACAGTTAGAGAGAGTCTCAGATATCTTCCAAATTGAAAAATAACTGAGCATCCGCGCGATAAATTTCAAGGGGAAACTTTGAATTTAATCGTCAAGATGGAATTTTGGTCATTCAGAGTACAGTTATTTAAGTTCAGCATATAAATTAGTTACTTTGAAACTCTTGAATTATTTAGTTTTTTTGCTTGCGTTTTAACCATTTTAATGTCGGAAGTACCAGTCATTTGGAAATTAAATTTGAGAAAATATAAATAAAATATGTATTAGATAAAATTATTAAGTTTTTAAAGTATTTTATAATTGATCAAACTGATAAGTCAATGCAGTCAAAAGCTATTTTTAAATACACGAGGTGCTTTAAAACATCCATAGCTTTTGACACAATAGACACTTTTGACAGGATAGGACTCAAAACTAATATTTCCATATGGACATGTTTCTAACATAACATAAACATAACATACATTAACGCCTTTTTCCCGAAGGGGTAGGCAGAGGTGTACCCAGGACTCAGTCACATAGTAGATACACCCACATTTCGCCAGTATGTTATTGGTCCCTAGTAATAGGTGGCGAGCCTATTGCCATCTACCGGGCACAGTTCCAGACTCCAGGCAGTTATTGAGATAATTCCTAATGGAAAAATCCAATATTTAACACTATGCTTGACCTGGGGATCGAACCCGGGACCTCTTGATTGGCAGTCGAGCGTGCGCCCACTACGCCACCGAGGCAGTCATATTTCTAACACAGCATAACATCACTCTTTTTCCCAAAGGGTACGCAGAGGTGTATCCCGGACCTAGTCCCATACTTTGCCAGTTATGTTTTTAGGTCCCATGGGCCTAAAAACATAACAACAACAATGGGGGGCAAGCCTATTGCTATCTTTCGGACACAGTTTCAAACTGAAGGCCGTCATCCTAATAGCGAAATCCAATAGCCAATAACACTTTGCCTGATCTTGGGATCGAACCCATGACATATTCCTAATTTCCAATATAATTTAACATGCATTGTAATTTGATACATAGGAATCCAGCTCCATACATTTTTTGTTACATTGAACAGAATAATTCTCTTGAAATATAATCTCCCCTTGACAATTGAAGTAGCGTTTTCATTACATTGAGTGGTTCAAAAATGGATCACATTTATTTGCCGAATATTTTATATCAATACATTGTGAAGTTCAATAAAGATCAAGCGCTTTTTCAGATTTACTACAAAATAAACTGCTCTAAGTAAAGTATGTATTAACTATAAATTGACTATAAGACCAAGGCTTTTTGTATCTTTTGCAGCACAGTAGAACCCAAATACGTGATTAGGTTTGAACCCAGTGCTTCTTATTCTAATTCAGACACATTCTTGCTGTAAGCCACGGGCTGTAAAATGATAAAATAAATGATGAAGCTACGATTCGGCCATTACTGCCATGGCGACAGTTTCAACCCCGTAGTTGTCTGTTGCGTGCTCTCATGTAATATATAATTTGTCGCCTATCCGACAAATTATTTTTTTTGATATTCGACAAATAATTAATTATTATTTTGGGTTCCGCACCCAAAGGGTGCCAAAGAAACCCTTTTACTAAGCCTCCGCAGTACGTCTTCGTCTATCACAGCGCTCTATCTCATAAACCGTAAGTATTTTAAAAATAACAACCACCTAGATAACAACCACCTAGATGCTTGTAATTTTTAAAATATATGTATTTCTATTTCCACTTAAATAGTAAAAATTAAATAAATTTCATAAGTAAAGGTGCGCTCCATACAACTAACGTATTTAATAAATTTTCAGATAGATAAGACTCTTATTGCAATAAGAATAAATTCTTATACTAATTAGAACAAAAGTAAGAATTTTATTTGGTAGATGAGAAAAGGTGACACCTATAAATAAGCAAGTAATAGGTAATAGGTACATGATGGGTAAGAACCCTTCACATGCGAGTCCCATTTGCATTCGACCAGTTGATATTAATTCAAATTTCAACCTTTTCACGCCAAAACTGATTGAACCGATATTTTTTAATTGGGTGGCTGAAAAAATATGTAGTACCCCTTTTGTTTAAATCTTGCAATAACTAATTATTTTTCGAGTGGCAGCGTTATATTACTAACAGCGTCAAAAATACTACAATATTTCTGGTTTAACGGCCATCGTTCCGTTGAGCCGATTTTAATAAAGATAAAATGTTTGCGGTACGTATTTATTTGGTCAGATAATATTTATTTGGGTAATAGGAACCTATTTACGTCGATAATAGCACAATGATATTTAGGACCGACTTACATTAGCTAATTAGTCGTTATGGTAAGCCGCTTTTCATATGTATCTTTATTAAAAAGATGATTCCAGAGATGGAGATGGATAGATAGGTAATATCGATTATCTTCAGATAAAAAGCTCAAAGGGGCCTCTGCACGTTGGATTAAAAATGGCAACCGTGTACGCCTCTCAAAAAATCTGGTAATAATGTCCCGTGTTCTCGAGCGACATGTTTTTACTGATATAAAATATTTATCTGGCTCAACGTATAAGCATAGCTATTCAACGTGGCAATGCCGCCAGTATCTTGGGTACGCTGCCATCTGACAGTGGTTTAGTGCACTTGGATTTTCTATAGGCCGATATGTCGGCCTGTGGATTTTCAAAGTGTTCTATGGTATAGTGTATGTAGTTAGGGTAGATAGTTAGTACGAGTAGGTAGCTCTATTGTTTAGTCTTTTTTCAATAAAGGCAATATGAAATATTATTTGTTTGTTTTAATAAAATGATCCCACTTATACTATATTCTACTAATATAATATTATAAATGCGAAAGTTTGTAAAGGTGGATGGATGGATAGATGGATGGATGATTGTTACTCTTTCACGCAAAAACTATTGAATCGATTGGGCTGAAATTTGGTATTTAGGTAGCTTAGACCCTGGAATAACACATATCGTACTTTTCTTCCCGACATTCCCACGGGAACGATGACTACGCGGGTAAAACTGTGGAGCACAGCTAGTACATAAATAAATTTGAATTTCCATAAAGTAAAATAATATAGTCAAGTAAAACAACATTCTGTCTATTTTTAAATTCGACAAATATTTGTAATTGAATATTACAAAGAGGAAAGAGCTATATTTATCAATTTAATATTGGTATGGATATATAAATAGTTTGATTATATTAACAACATACTCTTAGCTCTAAATAGGTCATGAAAATTACCCAAATAATTTCACTAAAACAAAGACTATTTTCACAGAAACAGCTGTTTAATAAAACTAATTGCTTTCCCATCTCAAACAAATCTACGAAAAGTTTAACCAATAAATAAATCTCATCTTAAATACGACCAATAAAACCAAGTTTCTAACCATACATGTATGTTTTATGGAGCGTTAAAGTTTTACACCTTTTCAAAAGTTATAACTCTTTTACACGAGAGTAGGTGATCAATTGCAAAAGTACGCTTTTCATGCATCTTTCACAATAATCTTCTGCTATAAAACATGTAAGAAAAGGGTGTAGTCATACTTAAGGGGATGCCGGATGCGCCTACCCATTAATCTAAACAAGTAGCAATAGAAAGAATTTTTTGTGCCAGTTATTCTTCCGCCAAGCAGTAATGTGCAAACATTACTGTGTTCAGGACTGAAGGGCAATGTTACCAGCGAAATTATTGGGCATGACTAGTTTCGACAACTAATAACTCAGGGTGACAGGCGCAGTGCAGTGCCGTGCAGAATTTTGAATTTTAAAACACTGGGTGGCATTGTGTCTGATATGGGCAATCATGATGTTTACCATCAGGATGCTGATTTGCTTTTTTTAATGACTCACTATCATTAAAAAAAATTAAAATTTGCCGATCAGCTGATCCGTTTTGTATGGCAAGTCGAAATTTTGTTTTGCAAAGTTCGCAATTCTTTCGTCTGAAAGTTATTGCTCAGTTTGCCAGATTGATGCAGGAAAGGAGACCTCTTAGCAGTTTGACACAATCCTATATAAATTTACTATATCGATGTTTTGTATTCCCCTGTATCCTTCAAATCTAGTAAAATTATTTGACATATTTATATCCTAATATTTTGAAAGTGAAGTAGACTATGTCCCACAGATGTCCCTATTATTTTATTTTTGTTTATAAACTCTTCATATTTTTGGAGTGAACGTCTAATTATGCAAGTAAAACTGGGATTTTTAGAAGTTCACAATGAACAAACTGAGAGATTATAAGAGAAATTAAAAAGACTTCACTATGCAAATATGAGCATATAAATTTATAGAATAAGTCAATTATATTCGGAGGAAACAGGGGAATACAAAACATCGATTTCATATGTTTTGATAGGATTGTGTCAAAATTCTTGTAGCTTGCATACGCAGAGCGTATGCCTTACATTAAAATATCAAACATTCAAGAACCTACTTCCTTACATGAAATCGTAACTCACACCAGAGAATGTGATAAAACTACCCTCTTAATGTAACTGAAACACGTAGAAGCCATACTTTTCCCTGCTCATAGAAATACTATTCATATAAGTACTTAGATCCAAGTTGAGCGTAAGTCGCATGTAATGAAATAAGTTTTACTTGAGACTTGATGTTAAAGCTTATGAGACGGAGATGAAAAGTTGGACAAAGTAGTGAAATCTTTTAATATTAGAAGCCTGTGATAATAGTCTTTTATGATCAAGCTCTTTGTTACATATGTTTTTATGCTATTTGTTGACGGATGAATAACTGGCAAAGGTGTGGTACTTTCCCAAACGGCCCCCTGCAAAAGAGGCCTATTCTATTTTATTTTTAATTAATAACATGTAAATTCTGAGTCTATTGATATCAATTTTGTTCTGAAATAAATAATGAGTATTTTCTCTTATTATTCCATCCAAAATAAAATAACTAAACAACTCAATTCACCTAACAAAGTTACAATAGGCAAGACATTTCCCGCAGCGTCATCTGGCTCATAAACTGGAGTAAACATGATCCTCGGCACCGTTCCAAATCTGACCAGATGGTCAGGTTACAAGGAGGCCGCTTGTTGTGATTAGGTGTTGATGTTCATAGCTTCCGAGAGAATTAACCAGTTTTATTGAGACAGACTTTGACGGGGTAGTTTGGGACGTCTTTGATTTTAGTCCATCCTTATCCGACCTAGTTACCTTTTATCAGCATTACAGTAGATACCTACAACGTACTTTCATGTTCCAGTCAGTACAAAGGTGAGCGAGCAAAAGATAATACAATCAATTGACGGCACGGCGTCCTTTTAAAAGCAAAATTTACCTTTTTTTGCACATTTTACCTTTAATATTTTGTGTCTCTACAATATCAAATTTCACACCCAGTTTTGAGATTTTCTAATGCGTTGATAGATCAGTCCACAGATCACTCAAACTCAAACTCAAACATATTTATTCAAATAGGTGATACTTAATCTGACACTTTTGCACGTCAATAAAGATTAACAGTACTGAGTCTACCGTGCGTTCGGAAAGATACCTCTACAAGAAGAACGCACAAGAAACTTGTAGGGCATAATCTTTTCAACAGATAGTTTCACAATATTTGGTTTGGTTACATTCGTCTTCTTTGAAGGTGCCGCGAGGCGGCTATGCAGAAGTTTCCAGGCATCTATATTAATACGATCAGTCAGTCAATGGTTTCATCTTCGTCGTGGTCAAATCCGGCTTTTAAAGATGATTTAAGCGGCGGCCATGTTTAAGGACTGTACTGCTTCACTTTATATAGGTATAGGAAGGTACCCATTTAGGAAAGGAAGGATGACTCTCTAATAATTTTAATGTTACAGTAAAATGTCGCTAAGCCAAATTACTATAGATTGAGCCATATGGATGAAACGTTCTTTGATAATTACAGAATGTGGATAAACTTTTTTGCCCAAGTTATACTTAGCTCTCACATATTTTCGCTTTGAAGAAAAATGTAACTGTTCCATCAAATGGTTGCATTATCTTTGGTTATAGCGGTAAGCCTGTCATCCATCTGTCATGTGTAAGCCTAGTGAAGTTTTGACACTGCGCTGAGATATCTATCTATAAGTATGGGTAGTGTGTTTGCGGAATATTCGGTGCAGCCACCGGAGCTCAACACAAACCAAAAGAAAATATATTTAAATAAGTCGTAAAAAGACATTTTTAAACTTCAATAAATAATAACTAGTATAATACAATAACTAGTAATGAATCTACCGTGCGTTCGGAAATATACATCTACAAAAAGCACGCACAAGAAATTTGTATAGGATTTAATTTTTTCATCTGCGAGTTTAACAATATTGGTTGATTTCTCTTTTGCTGTCTATGATGGTACTGAAAATTATTGTTGAGTGTTTTGAGATACTGGCCTGAGGATAAGGAATATAACAAGGGAAGTGTAAAATAATATATATTTTATATTATAATTAGTACCAATTAAAGAGTACCAATTCTCTAAATGATAAAGGTATTTTTTTGTGTCTGTATGTCTTGTCGCTTTACTTTTTAACGGTAGGACACAGCAAGCTGTATAGGAACAATTAAATAAAATAATAATAATATGGGACCACTTCCACACACAGTCATCTAGTCCCAAACTAGACTAGAAGCCTGTACCATGGTAACCAGATGACTGATATACATACTTATATAAGCTTATAACACCCAGACACAGATCAAACAGACATGTTTTTGTAGTGGTAGGCCTCTTTTGCAGGGGGCCGCCTGGGGAAGTACCACACCTTTGCCAGTTATTCATCCGCCAAGCAGTAATGTTCAAACATTACTGTGTTCCGGTATGAAGGGCAATGTTACCAGCGAAATTACTGGGCATGATGAGATTCAACAACTCATATCTCAGGGTGACAGGCGCAGTGCAGTGCCGCGCAGAATTTTGAATTTTAAAACACTGGGTGGCACTGTGTCTGATATGGGTAATCATGATGCTTAACATTAAGCACCTGATTTGCTCGTCTTGTCACTCGCTATCATAAAAAAAAAAAAAACACAAAATGTTAAACCTAGCCGGGGATCGAACCCGGGGCCTGCGGCACAGAGAGTAGAGTTACAACCATATATATCTGAGTCGACGAGGGGTGAAAATATTTTATCTTGCAGTTTAATCTCATAACATATTTAAATTTTATCATTACATTAAACAATTATAAAATTTTGCATAATTTTCAAAGATTAATTAAGTTGAATTAAATAATAGATATGCCAATTAAGATTTGCATTTTAAAGTACACGTACTTTGTGTAGAATTGAATAATACATTAAGCAAAAGGTCTTTTAATATTAAATTTCAATAACAATCAATTTATTTCGCATAAAAATAACATTGCATACAACGATACAAGCAAAAAAGGCAGAACAACAATAAATCGTGGAGTTTATTACCACAGACAGTAATGTTAAATGCAGACACTGCGCTCTAAGAAACAAAGCCAATACTATTTTTTTTATGATAGAGAGTGACAAGGCGAGCAAAAGCTGATGGTAAGCATCATGATTGCCCATATCTGACACAGTGCCACCCAGTGTTTTAAAATTCTAAATTCTGCGCGGTACTGCACTGCGCCTGTCACCCTGAGCTATTAGTTGTTAAAACTCGTCATGCCCAGTAATTTCACTGGTAACATTGCCCTTCACACCATAACACAGTAACGTTTGCACATTACTGCTTGGCGGATGAATGACTGGCAAAGGTGTAGTACTTTCCCAGACAGCCCCCTGTAAAAGAGGCCTTCCACTACAATATAATACAACACAATAAAATTATGGCTAAGTCAAATTCCAGTAATACTAAATACTCTAGTATTACGTTTTTCTACTCAGAACGCATTCAAAACAGCATTATTATTATTTTATATAGTCACATGTTAACCTATAGTGTTTTACATTATTAAAATACATTTAATTTTGACTGTCTCGATGGCGTAGAGGGCGCATGCTCGACTGCCAATCAAGAGGTCCCGGGTTCGATTCCCAGGTCAGGCAAAGTGTTAGATATTGGATTTTTCCATTAGGAATTATGTCAATAACTGCCTGGAGTCTGGAACTGTGCCCGGTAGATGGCAATAGGCTCGTCCCCTATTACATGGGAACAATAACATACTGGCGAAATGTGGGTGTATCTACTATGCGACTGAGTCCTGGGTACACCTCTGCCTACCCCTTCGGGAAAAAGGCGTGAATGTATGTTATGTTATGTTAATTTTGACGGAAGATTGTTTCATATTAAGAAAAACTCTCATTAGAAGAATCTCTCTGGATGGTTGTCTGAAATTGTTAGTGCGTATTTTTATTTTAAAGGTTCTTGCTTATAGTGATTCAAAGAGTTTATCTGACTAGCTATATAAATAAATTGTTAAGGCATACGTATGTATGCATAGTGGTTGCGTTCCATACCTAGATACCAAGAAAATACAGTGCCATCTATTAGTTCCTTACGCAAAGTATGAAAATATCCAGGAATATGGCCATAACTTTTGATTGCGTATACTTGGAAGATTTTTTACGGCCACAAGGGACCGCAGATCTGATTAGTTGATATAAATTTCAACTTGATACATCCACGCGTTCCGCTAAAAAGTGTCTTGACAACGGACAGACAGAAAGACGGACAGACAGACGGAGAACAAATGGTTGTAAATATGGTTGTCTGAAAGAGATCGCTCTGAGCGATAAGGCCGCCAGTTGTTACTCTTTCTAGTTTTAAGTTTTCTTTTTGTCATTTTCTGTATTGTTGTGATACCAATAAAATGTTATCTTTCAATCATTCAAAGTGATCCTATAAGGTCTTGCTTTTTTGTTTTTGAGGTACGGAACCCTAAAAAGGAAACATTCGCTATTCGTATTACTGAGTTAGGCCTCAGTTAATTTTTTGAGCGCGCTGTCTGCCTTTTAAACTGCTCTCTGTTTTTATAACGTACATTTTAAATCCATAGCTCACACAGTATAAAGTATTGCAATGTTCGGGTAATTTTGATGATTCATGGTCTATTACATCAGGTTATTGAAGAAGGTAAGAAGGACCTGTACAGGGGTGTACTCGGGACCTTAAGAGGATACATTAGGGGTGATTTTTCCATACAAACGTATTCCCGTGTTTCCTCCCTAGATAATTGCGTCAGAGCAATGGTTTTTTTTTTATAAAATCTAGGTCTTCAGTGAGCATGTCCCTGTTATTTTCATTTTTCTACAAACTCATTATTAAATGAAATATGACCCTTTAAAAACATGAAAAACTGTCCCAGTTTTACTCGCGCAATTAGACGTTCACTAGAAAAAAATGAAGAGTTAAGGAAAAAAAATAAAATAACAGGGATATAGCCTAATCTATTTCCTAATTTTCAAGATATAAATTTATGGATAAAACTAATTATTCTCGGAGGGAACACGGGAATACAAAACATCGATTTCGTCATTTTTTCGTAGTTATAATCGCTTTGAGCTGCAGTTGTCCCTTTCGCGTTCTACGGGGTGCGGCAGGCGGTGAGGGGGGGTTCCACTCACACTTATACAACTAGGGAAGAGACTCATAGACATAGTATTTTGAAAAATCCTAGTGATGTTCATAGAAAACGAGTTTAAACCAATACTTCTTACGAAAAAATAGAAGACTAATAGTATGTAACAATATCGATTTAAATGCAATTCAACTATAATATCAATCTTCATATGGCCCATTCTCGTTCAGTTAGACCTTCGGAGAACCTAATTATGAGATGTCTAGTGCATAGCACTTGTTTTTATGGTGATCTTTCATTGTCTTCATACTGTTAAGTAGGTAATTTGTTAATAAATATTATATAATATGTAATTGGTTACTGGCGAAATGTGGGTGTATCTACTATGGGACTGAGTCCTGGGTACATACCTCTGCCTACCCCTTCGGGAAAAAGGCGTGAATGTATGTTATGTTATGTTTAATATGTAATTGTATTAAAATGTATTACTTTATCATCATAATCATTATTGGCCTTGTACGAGTAGATACATCTTTAAAAAAGAGATGGTTCAAGAGCATTATCGCAAACTACGGCATTTG
This sequence comes from Hemistola chrysoprasaria, assembly GCA_947063395.1. Taxonomy (NCBI): domain Eukaryota; kingdom Metazoa; phylum Arthropoda; class Insecta; order Lepidoptera; family Geometridae; genus Hemistola; species Hemistola chrysoprasaria. Next base: position 2,995,885 of record OX346725.1, read on the forward strand.
CGTTCATGGGTGAAGACTCAGTGAAATTTTCTAACACTTTGCCAGTAATATTTTAAATCTCTTGTAGTAGAAGTCGTACCTATTGTCATCTATTGGGTTCAGACTCCAAGCTGTCATTCAGAAAACCCCTAATAGAAAATCCAATTACACTTTTTGGCTGACTTGTGGATCAAACCCGGGTTCTCATGATCATATGATTGGCTCAAACACCACCTAAATGGTTTTCAAGTTAGTAGTTGATAGCGATCAACGGTTCGAATTTTTGCGGTCGACATGACTATTAACTGCTCACCCCTAACATCACTCATTAGGTTGAAGAAATTTATTTGAATTGCGTTTTATCGTAATTTCATGATGAAAAATAATTAAATATAATAAAATAACAAAATAATTAAGTATGTACGCATTACCTGTACTCAAACGGATGGCAAAGGCGCAAAATGTATTTGCCGTTTTATACGTAAATGGTGTATTTTTCGTAGAGCGTTCAACAATAAACGTCCTGCCCCTTTTGCTTTTACCCATTTTCAGAGAGAGTTTGTATGAATTCTGAAAGAAATTCATACAAACAAGCCAAAACCGTAAGTACTAAAGCAAAAGAATCAATACGAATAAGGAAAGAAAATTTTCACCCACGGGCGGGATTTGAACCACGCACCCTCCGCACCAATCCGTGGTGGGCGCGCTCTACCACTTGAGCTACCGTGGAGGTACTAGTCGTCGGCGAAATTTTTCTATCTCTTCTACCTTACGCTCTAGGGACGTGTGTTTATCTATAGGTGATGCATTTCGCAATCTACCCACCGACAAGTCTAATGTTACAATTAGATTTCGGTGTCCTATTGATTCGCATAATGTCTTTTGTCATAAAATTTTTCATAACCTCCTCTAATCATAATATTGGAAATACATATTTTTTTGTAGTAATACTGATAAATTGTCCTAAAATTTAATTGCTATAATATTTTTGTGTATATTATTTTTTATTCCTATTGTTAGTTTTCATAATGGTTGTTATGTATAATTTTATAGTTAATAATGGTGTATGTCCTAATTTTCATTGTTCATAATTGTTATTGTATATAATCAGTATTGTACGTATTTTTGCAAGTGAGGTATAATATGATTATATACCGTAACATAGTAACACTCTTGTATTGCATTTATGCGTAGGATCTCGCCATAACTCACATACCCAATAATAACATTTTTTATTTACTCGATTTCTTTTATATGTAAATCCACTGATATTTAATTTGTTGGCTCCTCTTTTTGTTGTAAATATTTTGTACTTGTTTTCCATTGTAATTATAATTTAAAAAGTCGTTTAAGCACTTGGTTCCAAATATTAACACTAAAATTTGACTTTGTGTTATTGTTATAATAATGAAACTACCTTCATTTTTATTCATAATCAATAACAGCGCCTTACTATAATATTTTTTATAGCAATGTAATATATCAACAGTTTGCTGCATAGAAAAGATGTTTACTACGTTATAAGTTAAGAACATTCAAAATTCTATTGGTTAGGTTAGGTTTAATTTTTATTATGACAAAGTTAACATTCGAGCAATATACGAATATGATTATGACACATAATTTTAGTGATAACAATAGTTAGGACATGTTAGGATTATGGCATAAAATAATATGGTTATCAATGGTTAGGACATAGAATATTATAGGTTTCAAATGTTAGGACAATCAAAACTATAACAAGTTATAATAGGAGTATTGACGTTATGACTGGTGATCATTAGCTATTACATATATTATGGCTTAAAATTTTATGAGTTGTAAAATTATGGCTAATAATAGTATGCGAATGAATAGGGAACCTTAGAATTCATATCGAAATTGATAAACACTTCTTATTTGCTTAATATTTTAAATTTTTAGACAAAGCGGTCTACTCGCATGAAATACAATACGAATACAATAATAATTCTTTCCTTATTCGTATTGTATTTCATGCGAGTAGACCGCTTTGTCTAAAAATTTAAAATATTAAGCAACAGAATCAAGTCCGTAAACAACAGCACAGGTCGAAAATTATTTAGGCGAACTATTATTAGGTAGATATTACAATGAAAAGTTATATTTTCAGCAAACGTCTAGACTGACAGCATGAACTGAAAAAGTCAATACTTACCTTCGAAGATAATATACACATTGATATGAATTTTTAAGCGCTGGGCGACTGGTGTCATATATACTATAAATATATATTATAGTATCTATTTTTTTATTATATAATATCACAATAATATAAATACAGATAATGAAGAAAAAAGTTCCTAACAAAAAAATATCCGGGCAAAAATTACTCCTGGGACTGGGTTCGAACTCGCATTCGTTGATCGATGACACGATTTTGTGAACGCTGTCTGAATACTGCAACCACTGGTCCATTTCATACTAGACGTAGCTAATGAATTTAAGCAATCATCTTTACGAGAATGTAAATAAAAACAAAAGTCTAAAATAATACCTACGATAAGTACCTACCTAATTTGAATACAAGCGTCACAAACTTTACTACTGACATGAATATGCGCGCGAAGTCGCAATAATAATCTTCTTACACACACATTCATAGCTCATACTTTCAGGAGCAGAGCGACGGCGATAGTTTTTACAAAAACCGAAATTTTAAATTCTTCGTCACTCAGGTTTCCCGTTAAAAATGGGAGTTATGGCTTTTACTTCTTTGGTGTACGAATCGCAAGCGCTACAGCTGAGAATAAGTTACTGGGTTCGATCCAGATTAGTAGATCAGATTAGGCCTCTTTTGCAGGGGGTCGCCTAGGGAAGTACCACACCTTTGCCAGTTATTCATCTTCCAAGCAGTAATGTGCAAACATTACTGGGTTCCGGTGTAAAGGGCAATGTTACCAGCGAAATTACTGGGCATGATGAGATTTAACAACTCATATCTCAGGGTGACAGGCACAGTGAAGTGCCGCGCAGAATTTTGAATTTTTCAAACACTGGGTGGCACTGTGTCTGATATGGGTAATCTTGATGCTTACCATCAGGCACCTGATTTACTCGTTTTGTCACTCCACTATCATAAAAAAAAAATCCAGTTAGGTAGGAATTTTTCGATAGCAGCCTTGGAGTTTGTAAATGGGACAAAAGCTTACCTGATAAAAATTGTTTTTTTTTTATGATAGTCAGTGACAAGACGAGCAAATCAGGTGCCTGATGGTAGGCATCATGATTGCCCAAATCAGACACAGTGCCGCCCAGTGTTTTAAAATTCAAAATTCTGCGCGGCACTGCACTGCGCCTGTCACCCTGAGATATGAGTTGTTGAATCTCATCATGCCCAGTAATTTCGCTGTTCCTTCTATTAATACTTCGACAGAATTTTCGATACTACCTAAGTCATAATAATTACAAAAAAAATCTTAAAAATATCACATACATATAGCTAACAAAAGTGAATAAATATCATTTATTTATTATACTACCTTACAGTTTATTGTATATTGTTTTTGTTCACTGAACACAGGACTTTAGCATGCATAAAAAGGTATGCAATTAAAAAGCTATGTAAAAAAATGTATTATATTTAACACATTATGTGAAGGACGTGAGGGTGTGTAAGACCTCTTCACGTTTAAAGTACTAAAATGACTAGGCGGGTATGTGAGCTTCAATCTTGAATAACACATAATGTACCTACATATCACACCTTGTTTTCGCGAGGCACAGTTTAATAATTCAACTAGACACTATAATTTATAAAGAGCCTTACGCTTACTTAAGATGACTAATCATCGGCAGTCCCTATTTAATCCCTTAATACGTCCCAACACCCACCTCCGAGGGTAAAGGACGAAAGGGTATAAAGTTCTTACTGCGTACATTTCAACAACATTAGGGATTTTTTACTTCGGTTTTTGTTTATCAAATAATTGAGATAAATTTTGATGAGGTCGTTGCCTTTTTTAATTTCATTTTTCTCTGAGAGTTTTTTGGCGTTTTAGTTAATACTTACTTTGATGTTTTTAATGTTTTTATCGCATTAAAAGTTTTTGAATAAAAACGTAGGTTAAAAATTGTGAGATAAGTAAGTGGATTATTTTATTAAATTGTGCATTTTGTAATTTTTGTGTGTCCGCACAGAATTTTGAATTTTAAAACATTTTAAGGCACTGTGTCTGATATGGGCAATAATGATGCTTACCATCAGGCACCTAATTTGCTCGTCTTGTTACTATCATAAAAACAAATTAAACATACAAAACTGGTTGTACCGTGTCCATTCTATGACGTCTCATCCCATTCATTTTTTTTCCTTGCTCAGCCTACTTCTTTTCCTTGCTCATTTTGCAGCGATTTTTTAATTCATTTATTCCCCAATCATCGCCATGAGCATTCCTCATTCGCCTCAATCAAGTACCAATGCAATAAATTAATGAGGGATTAGTGTTACAAACGCTACATCAAGTACCGATTTTTTTCTGTAATGATTTTTTTTCTGGGTAGACTTTAGACAGAGCTTTTTGTATCAATGTAATGTTTCCATTAAGGCTCATTTTGATTGATTGTTAACTCAGTCGCTATAACGCATACGGGGAGCCTCCGAATACGGGCTAGATAGCCCGTTGATTGGTCGATACCAATGAAAGTCGGTCGATATACGGCATGCGGGTATATCCCGAATACGATCTAGCAACCAATGAAAATAAGCTTATTGCTTAAAAGATATCTCCCGCACCCCCGCATGCGTTCCCTATCGACTAATGAAAACGAATACAACGTGCGGTCCCTATGACATCATCATCATCAACCGGAAGACGCCCACTGCTGAACATAAGCCTCCCCTTTAGAACGTCATAATCTGTAAATAATGGGGGATTTTGTCGTAATGTCGCCTGGCAGGCGGCTTGGTGATCGCAGAAGTTGGAATACTTGAAATCGGAGAGCGCTGCTGCCCACTCTCCGAATATGTCCCTCTGCCGGGTCTTACTGCTCCCACGGGATGTGAAAGGGGTGGCACTATTATATAGCCAGGAACCACACGGCATGGCATACGTGAGAAAAATCTCCCGTACCCCGCATACGGGCCCTATAGACTAATGAAAACGATTACAGCTAGCGGTACATACGGCACGCGGGATAAGAGTCTCCCGCATCCTAGATGCGGGCTCCAGCGACCAAAGCAAAATGAGCCTTTATAGTAATAGTACACACCTTCTTGCATATGAGACTCAGCTTTGAGTCTCATATGTTCGTTTATACAAAGCTATCAATACATAAGTCTACGCCTGTCTTCAATCATTGCGGGATTCAACTGTGACATTCCATTTCCGGATCTCCGAGTTCAATTCGTCTGTGGAGACATTCTAAAGGTGTTTACGCAATATTTCTTAAGCTTTGTACAAAACTTAGATGTTTAAAATAATGTTAAGGCCCCAACAAGAGCACACGAACACTGACACACGAGTTTTCTAACCCTGAAAAGTGTTAAATCGACTTCAAGAAAGCAAATAAAAAAAAATCTTCAGGATAATATATTTTAGTTTTGGTTGTGCTTTAAAACACGTTTCCAATATTTTTACTCGAAAGAAAAAAAAAACATGAATATTCCTCCAAAAATGTTTAAACGATTGAAAGTAGTATGAAAAATCTTGGTCAATCAATTTTCAATTCATTCTGATTTATTTTGAAATATAGAAACAATAGCATAGTTGGTGGATGTGCTATTTTTTTTTAATTATATTGGATTATTTTGCAAAAACTCATGATTTGTCTTTTCAAACGCTTTTGCATGCAGTTTCGCGTATGCAATTTGATATTCACAGTCCTAATAAAAGTTTTGATTTCGTTTTCGATTAAGTATATATGGAATAAATATTAAGAATTTTTTTTTACTTCTGTGTATACACATTGTAATAACTTTGTAGCTCACTTTTTTGTCATCTCTCAAACTCTCACATATTAACAAAAAAATAAAAATCGTTAAAAAATCGCACCCCCAAAGTCTCCCTGTTCAAAGTTCAAGGAAAACAATCCATACGTTAGCGGAGCAAGTGGCGTGTCTTCGAAGGAGTGTTTCGTCACGGTGGTGACTCCACGACTTATGGCTGTGCTCTCCGACATTCCGGCACTAACTACTCACCATGTCGGGATATCTTGAAGGGTGCTGTTTTACATCGGTACGGAACCCTAAAATGCTCATGAATTTTATAGAATAGATAACTTTTTATTGGTTTCACAATGCTTCTGTATTTTGGACTATGTTTTGTATCCTATTAATCAATAACATTACCAAATCGATATTCGCCAGCTTCCTTATTATTTCCTATAATATAATTATAGTAAACCCATTCGATAAATTTATAATTATTATTATCCTAATAATCACGCATTTTTCCCGAAGGGATGGGCAGCGGTGTACCCAGGACTCAGTCTGTGTGTGAGTTCACCCACATTTCGCCAGTATATTTTTGGTCTCATGTAATAAATAGCGGGCGAGCCTATTGTCATCTGCTGGGCACAGTTCCAGACTCGAGGCAGTTATTGAGATAATTCTCAACGAAAAAAATAATGTCTATCATTTTAATTTCTTTTATGAATACTTCCTCATTTTAGACATTAAGAGCAACAGCCAGTACTTATATTTTAACGTGCCATCCGAAACATGTTAACTCACAGGTGGAAAGTCTACATGTTATATGATATTTATTACATATGATTTTATTATGTTATATGATATAAATGAAGTATTTTGAAGGGTTACAAAAAAAAACATATTTTAAGTTAAAATGTTTATAATTCAAAAATATATAAAATACTTTTCCCAAATCTCCCATAAATAAATATAAATCCTATTGTATAACTTCACTGCGGACTAAACCCACATACCTACAAAATGTTTTGTAATCGTACAAATATGTAAACTAAACAGACTCGCCCAAGTCCAGTGCGAAAGCACACACGAAAAGATACCGCCGATAAATGATAAGAACGATAATGTTCTGTGAACACGCGAACATTGGCCGTTACTACTCTGATACCTCTACTATCTATCTTATGAATGGTGGTTAAAAATGGAACTAACATTTTGCTTTAATAAGTATCTATTGAAATTTCCTAGTATATAGACGCCAGCGCCCTCCCGCACTTATATAAAAAAAGACGTAGACAGGCGGTACATGTCCGTGAATTAATACTTGTGTTTTTCGCTTACAAGTTCGTTAGGCTATTGTAGCCAATGGATAAATAAGAGAGTTATTGTAAGTAGACGTTTTTCCAGGATGACTAACAAACTCACTATTTTACCGCGCTGGTGGAACATTTCACAATAGACTAGAGGAACGTTGTATTTATTTATTTTTTTGGTACCCAAAAATTACTATGTTTTTAAAATTGCAGGCTTCGTCATGATAATCATATTCATCACCTCACCGTCGGTAATCCACTACTGAACATAGGCCTCCCCCATAAAGGAGGGTTTTGCCAATGCTCGACACGCTTGGAAGGCGGGTTGTCGAGCGCAGTTCGATGGTTTTTGCAGAGTACGCTGCTGCCCGTCCTCTGAATATGTTAAAACTAACCAGCTCTTATGGCAGCCACGGGTAGACAGGGTGGAGAGCACTATTCTAAAGCCGGTAACTCCACGGCTTCGTGATAATGTTATCACTATAATAATAATACCACAATGATGGTAGGTGAAATAGGCATGAGGAGGGACATTTGCACGGTAGCCAGTGAGCCACGCCAGTTGCCAATGAAAATGTCATGAGGGAATTACAATTTGGACTGGAACGTATTATCTGTATACACGCAGGCTGATAGACTTCATACATTCTGTAAGATATACATAATAAGATATACATAAATCAGATAATTTTGGGATAATTTGGCGTCAGGAGGATTTTTGCCATATTCGTCTGAATTTTCATAGATATCTGTGCTCATGTTTTTTTTTTATGATGATGTTTTTTTATGAGACGAGCAAATCAGGTGCCTGATGGTAAGCATAATGATTGCCCGTACCAGACACAGTGCCACTCAAAATTTTAAATTCTGCGCGGCACTGCACTGCGACTGTCACCCTGAGATATTAGTTGTTGAATTTCGTCTGTGTGTTAATGTAATGTAATGTTAATGTAATATAATGTTTTTGATCAAGAGCATTGTTATTATTGGTTTTAACTTTGTAAAACTATCAGCTATTCTGATGTTTCGTAATAATACATTAAAGTAAATAGGGTAAAATAATGTTATATGTACAAGAGTACTATGATTTATTCTGTGGTTATATATAGCAAAGCAAATGTTCCATCACGTTACATTAGTATTGACACAAAACTACATTCAAACTCATGAACCACAATCATAATCATAAATCCTGGCAATCACACCGTACGACATAGATAATATAGCTATTTGATAGACTGCGTTGGTGGCGTAGTGGTCGTAAGATCAACTGCTGATTAAAAGGTCCCATGTTCGATCCCCAGATCAGGCCAAGTGTTGTTGGATTTAGGAATTTCTCTACGACAGTCTCTAATCTGGGACTGTGCCCCGTAGATGGACTTTCAACTTTATGACTTGAATAATCCTTTTATGGTAAAGACCACCAAACTGCTCTCGCCAACCCGCCTGCCAAGCGTGGCGAGTATTGGCAAAACCCCCCCAATGAACAGCACCATACAGACCAGGCCCCCAGTACCCGGCAGCTCCGTTATTCCTGACTCCGGTAGCGGTCACGGTAACGGCGGAGCAGGGGGTGCTAAGAATCCCCGGAAGTTTTCCGGCTACCCACCCCAACGACGACGACTGGCCCTGGTAACACACAACATACGCACTTTGAGGACCGACGAGAAGATCATTGAGCTGGAAGAGGAATTAGATAGGTTACGTTGGGATATTGTGGGGTTGTCTGAAGTCCGTAGAGAGGGCGAGGACACGATAACCCTAAGATCAGGTAACCTACTCTACTACCGGGAGGGCGACCAACAGTCCCAAGGTGGTGTCGGCTTTCTCGTCCACAAGTCCCTCACTAACAACATTATTACCATCGAAAGTGTATCGAGCAGGGTCGTATACCTAATACTCAGAATATCTAAAAGATATTCGCTGAAGGTCATTCAGGTATATGCACCGACCTCGTCACACCCAGATGATGAGGTGGAGACTATGTATGAGGACGTCAGTAGGGCCATACATACGTCCGAGACCCACTTCACTGTTGTTATGGGGGACTTTAACGCAAAGCTAGGCAAGAAAAGCGATGACGAGCTGAGAGTGGGGCAATTTGGATATGGGCAACGGAACCCAAGGGGACAGAGGCTGGCCGATTTCCTGGAGAAAGAGGGACTCTTTATGATGAATTCTTTCTTTCAGAAGCCGCCTCACAGGAAATGGACCTGGTTGAGTCCCGATGGTTCCACGAGAAACGAGATAGATTTCATCATGACCAACAAGAGGCAAATATTCAATGATGTCTCTGTGATTCACAGGGTGAAAACCGGTAGTGATCACAGACTGGTAAGAGGCACATTGAATATTCACGTCAAACATGAGAGGTCACGCCTGATGAAGTCCACGCTCCGACCTACTCGCGCCCATATACAAAACCCCGAAAGCTTTCAACTCGAACTCTCTAATCGCTTCGATTGCCTGGAGGATATTGATGCGTCTGTAGACGAAATTAATAACAGGCTTGTAGAAACTGTCCAAACGGTGGGCTCTAAGTTCTATAAACCCCGCCGTACAAATAGACCTCCAAAATTATCTGATCACACCCTAAACCTCATGGCTGAGCGACGCTCGCTACGGCTACAATCTCCCGATGATGCTAAGTCATATAGGCAGCTCAATAGACGAATTTCCAAATCCTTGCGGCACGACATCCGTCTCTTTAATACTAATAATATTAAAGAGACAATAGAGCGGAAAAAGGGCTCCAAAGTGTTCGCAAGAGATATGTCTATTGGGCAAAGCCAGCTGACAAAGCTGAAGAGAGAAGATGGCAGCATAGCGTCGACAAAAGCAGAGGTCTTAGAGGAGATCGAGAGGTTCTATGGGCAGCTATACGCTTCGGTCGCAAAGCCTGTTAGCAGCACGGCCAAAGATCCAAGAGCCAAGCTGACCCGACACTATACCGAAGATATCCCGGACATCAGCCTGTACGAGATTAGGATGGCCCTGAAACAACTTAAAAACAACAAGGCGCCGGGTGACGACGGAATTACAACAGAGCTTCTGAGAGCGGGTGGAACACCGGTACTTAAAGTCCTCCAGAGGCTCTTTAACTCTGTCATATTCAAAGGTGTGACGCCAGAAGCATGGAAAAGAAGCGTGTTGGTCCTATTCTTCAAAAAAACACCTTGTTGAAGAATTACAGACCCATCTCGCTTCTGAGCCATGTTTATAAGTTGTTTTCAAGGGTCATTACGAATCGTCTCAGTCGCAGGTTCGATGACTTCCAGCCGTCCGAGCAAGCCGGTTTCCGAAAAGGCTACAGTACCATAGACCACATCCACGCGCTGCGTCAAGTTATACAGAAGACCGAAGAGTATAACTTGCCACTATGTTTAGCGTTCGTGGACTATGAGAAGGCCTTTGATTCGATCGAGACATGGGCGGTGCTCGAGTCTCTCCAACGATGCCATATTGACTATCGGTATATCGAAGTGTTGAAGTGCTTGTATAGTAACGCCACTATGTCGATTCGAGTACAGGACCAGAGTTCGAAGGCGATCCCGTTGGAAAGAGGCGTAAGACAGGGAGACGTCATATCTCCGAAACTGTTTACTGCCGCAATGGAGGACGCCTTCAAGCTTCTGGATTGGCAAAGACACGGCATCAATATTAATGGCGAATACATTACTCACCTTCGGTTTGCCGACGACATCGTAGTCATGGCAGATTCGATGGAAGATCTCGGCACGATGCTCGAAGACCTCAATCGAGTTTCTCAACGGGTCGGTCTTAAAATGAACATGGAGAAGACGAAGGTGATGTGTAATGCCCATGTTGTGCCGACCCCAGTATCGGTTGGGAACTCGATTCTAGAAGTTGTTGACTCATACGTTTACCTAGGACAAGCAGTCCAACTCGGTAAGTCCAACTTCGAAAAAGAGGTCAATCGTCGAATCCAACTAGGCTGGGCAGCGTTCGGAAACCTACGCAATGTCTTCTCGTCCAAAATACCTCAGTGCCTCAAGTCGAAGGTCTTTGACCAGTGTGTGTAACCAGTGATGACTTACGGATCTGAAACGTGGTCTCTGACTGTGGGCCTTATCAGCAGGCTCAAATAGCGCAACGAGCTATGGAGAGGGCTATGCTCGGAATCTCTCTGCGAGATCGATTTAGAAATGAGGAGATCCGTAGACGAACGAAAGTTATCGACATAGCCCAGCGGATTAGTAAGTTGAAGTGGCAATGGGCAGGGCACATAGCACGTAGAACTGATGGCCGATGGGGCTGCAAAGTTCTCGAATGGAGACCACGAACCGGCAAGCGCAGCGTAGGACGTCCACCCACAAGGTGGACAGACGATCTGATAAAGGCGGCAGGAACACGATGGAGGCGGGCCGCTAGCGACCGGACTGAATGGAAATCTATGGGGGAGGCCTATGTTCAGCAGTGGACGTCCTGTGGCTGAGATGATGATGATGAATCCTTTTATGGACTACGTATTTGCATTCAATGCAAGTTTATAATTAGAAAAGTTCAACAAAATAACGAAGAAAAAATGTTAACGACTGGACAATACATTTTAAAAGTACAAAGTAGTAAACGTGTGCTACAATACAGTCATGTGAACTCTCAGGCATCATTTGTCGTCCTTTATTACTTAAAACTATCTTTTACAATATTATGAATTAATAATTAAAATTCCATAGTAGGTATTTTAATTGTTAATTAAAATACCATAATATTTGAGTTTGAAACCTCACACTTACACTTATGACATCCAATGTAAGTTATCGCGCTATCAGGCAGCTAGATCATCTTGTCCGTACACAAACTTTATTAGCGAATGATATCTAGGGAACTATCTCGACTACCGGCTATGATAAATGTTCCGCGCGGAAATTTACACCCGAAACATTAATTATTTCCTTTGATACAACGGTTTTAATGCCGTGACGTATAGCCGTGTTTTATCTTTGTTTCCAAGTTACGACGTATGATTAGTAATCGTTTATGTAATTAGTGTGTTAAGTTTGGTTATTTGTGTACGAGGTTTGTGAGTTTGTGTGTGTGATTAGACTGACGATAGAAAATTCTCATAAAGCCTCGAATTCATTAGTAGAACCATTTTGAAGTTATAGGCGGGCAGGGCCCGGGTTCGATCCCCCGCTATCTCAAACATTTGTGTGCATGAACATGTCTGTTTGATCTGTGTCTGGGTATTATAAGCTTATATAAGTATGTATATCAGTCATCTGGTTACCATAGTACAGGCTTCTAGCCTAGTATGGGACCAGATGACCGTGTGTGGAAGTTATCTCATATTAATATTATAATTACAACTTAGATCTGCTAATCTGAAACAAACGGCAATTTTCCCCTTTCTTGATTGAGGACCTTGCTTTGCTTGTTCAATAACGAAAGAATTAAATTATTTATATATGGTAAATAAGTTAGCTCTTATTGTACACTATATCTTTCTAAAGAGAAAATAATGTACGCGATAATTTATTTATAAGTCATCAAATGTCCCTCGAGTTGGTCTTATTTTTTGTTACGCAAAAAAAGAATTAATAACGAAAAATTCCAAAGAAACACTTAATAGTCTTTTAAGCAAAGACAACTAACAAATATTTCACGGTACAAACAATCCAAGAGAATAAGACCCTAGATTAGTAGAGTAACGAGAATACGAGAGATTCCGCGACGCCTCAGGACAGGGGCGGCGAGGCAATGCAGCTCGTTTATAAACGCAATTTCCTGACTCGAGTGGCAATGCAGTAGTAATGGCGAATAGTCGGAAATTCTCTGAGATTACACTGCTCTGTGCAATAATTATGAGATATGTCGTGTTCTGCGTATTCGGGAATCCAAACTTGGAATTCATAATACGTTGAAAATGATGAAGGGCTGTATTTTCTTAAAATAGAATTCCTTGCTTCGACACTTATCCCATATATAGAAGGATATGATAAATAATATAACGTTATTCGTCATTTTGTGGCACAGTACCTATGACGCTGTACCATGATATGGAATCCTACTAGTCCTCATATTATAAATGCGAAAGTTTGTGAGGATGGATGGATGGATGGATGTTTGCACCTATTTCACGCCAAAACTACGAACAGATTGAGCTGAAATTTGGTATGAAGGTAACTTATTCCCTGGAATAAAAAAAGGGTGCTTTTTATTCCGATATTCCTGAGGGAACGAAGACTACGAGAATGAAACCGCGGGGCTCAGCTATTATAATTACTAACTAACTGTACTAATTAACTGTATTTTTATCAAACTAAAAGTCAACCAAAAATCAGATCAAAACCAAATATCAGATCAGTTAACAGGAACGGGGTAAAATTTCGATTACAAAATTTAAACAAAAAGTTATGTAAAAAGTTTACTTATATGTAAACGTTTTACATAACATAACACCACACCCTTTTCCCTGAAGGGTTAGGCAGAGGCAGACCCCCATCACTCCTTACAATCACCCGCGCGCAATAGCCTTATTCCTACTACGTAAAAACATGACGTGTGTACACGCGTCAAATGTGTGCGTGTGAACGGGCGTTACTGTCTGGGCGCAGGCGATGTGAAAAGGCGGGGGAGGTGAGTGTCGCTTTACTTAGTAATAGTTAGTATTCTTTGGCAGAGTTGAACCCACCAAGTAGGTACCTAACACACACTTCTCCAGTTAAGTCAAACTCAAACTCAAACTCAAACTCAAACAGATTTATTCAAATAGGTCACAATCTGACACTTTTGTACGTCAATGAAGATACAGTACTGAGTCTACCGTGCGTTCGGAAAGATACCTCTACAAGAAGAACGCACAAGAAACTTGTTAATTAAGTCAAATAAGTTAATTAAGTTAATTAAGTCCCCCATCTATCATGTAAGAAGTGATCTTACTGCCATCTACCGAGCACAATTACAGCCTCCAGGCTATCATTGAGATAATTCCTAATAGAAAAATCTTTTAACCTTTTACCCATGACCTGGGACCTCATGATTGGCAGAAGCCCTTGCAAGCTCTACGCTACCGACACAGTTTTTTTATGCATCATCATCATTTTAGCCGTTAGAAGTCTACTACTGGACTTAGGTCTGCCCCCATAAGTTTTAAAATTTGTATACCACGTGTATTTACCCACTACCTGTCGATTAAGCTGTCTTTTTTTTCCTTTAGACTTATAATAATAATAATTATTATTTTATTTTATTATATATTTATTTATTTTTTTACCTATATTATTATCAATATTAAGTATTTTATTACTGTAAGTACATAAAATATATACTTTATTTATATATTTACAAAATATTTGTGTGTGTATATATTTGAATGATTATGTAGTATGTAGTTTATTTATTATATTAGTGTTGTGTATAATATGTATAGTAAAATGTTTTTTATGTATGTAGTTATTTCGACATTATTTCAGTCACACCACCGACCAAATGTGAACTACTTTACTCTCCTCTCCTTGCTCGGTTGTCTGGAACAGATCGCTTTTAGCGATAAGACCGCCAATTGTTACACTAGACATATTCCTATTGTTACATTTTAGTTTTAAGTTTTTTAAGATGTGGCGTAATAATAAAGAATGTATCTATCTATCTATTAATACCAGGTGTAAGTTTACCTTAAATTAATAAAATAAAAAATAACTGATACCACCACAAAATCCTTTAATAATTAATCACGAATATTGGAAGCCTTTACTTTGGTATTATAGTAATCAGAGCACCACTCAAAGTTAGGAATAATCCTGAAGCTAAACTCCATTTCAAATGCACGACTATTCCTGAACCAGATTCACGGTTTAACAGGTACATGAACTATTCATTATAACAGAAATACGCATTTTGCAGCCTAAAGCACGATATATCGGCCTTCGGATTAATATTTGAATACATTTGCATATCAACACGGGCATAATTACTGTTACACTGTTTACCGCGCGAAATTTAAATTATGGTCTATCTAGATGCTTTGGAGGCTCATTATTCGACCGATTTTGAAGGATGAATAGGATATAACGGCTATTACTCTAGGAAGTTTGTAAAAATTATATAATATGTTAATATTTTTAGTGGTAGGCCCCTTTTGCAGAGGGCCGCCTGGGGAAGTATCACACCTTTGCCAGTTATTCATCTGCCAAGCAGTAATGTGCAAACATTACTGTATTCCGGTCCGAAGGGCAATGTTACCAGCGAAATTACTGGGTATGACGAGAGGTCCCGGGTTCGATCCCCAGGTCAGGCAAGTGTTAAATATTGGATTTTTCCATTAGGAATTGTCTCAATATCTGCCTGGAGTCTGGAACTGTGCCCGGTAGATGGCAATAGGCTCGCCCCCTATTACATGGGACCAATAACATATTGGCGAAATGTGGGTGTATCTACTGTGGGACTGCGTCCTGGGTACAACTCTGCCTACCCCTTCGGGAAGAAAGGCGTGAATGTATGTTATGTATGACGAGTTTCAACAACTAATATCTCGGGGTGACAGGCGCAGTGCAGTGCCACGCAGAATTTTGAATATTAAAACACTGGGTAGCACTGTGTGTTATTTGGGCAATCATGATGCTTACCATCAGGCACATGATTCGCTCGTCTTGTTACTTAAAAAAAAATCTATGAGCTTTCATACTATAAAGTATGAAAGCTCATAGATTTTTTTATGATAGTACCTTTTATGAATATATAATATGAACCTTATGGTTCATATTATAAAAGATTATTGTAGTATAAATATCAATATCATACTAATATATTAAAATAGTATACATCAATGGCATAGCAATAAATACTTGGGCATCTTTCTGCAAGCGCGACGAAAAAAACTAAGATTAAGATTCACCAATAGAGGCAGTGACCTAAATATTTAAATTATAGATGTTTAGGGGCTATTCATTATTTGGTTGATGATCGATAGAAACTTGGGGGCCCCGTCGATCACGGGGCCCTGGCCACGTGCCTAGAGTACTCAGTGGGAAAGAGGGACCTGCTCATGTACCTCATTACTCGTTCATCATCCATTTTTAACTGAACCTACACTGTAACGAGTATAAAGAGCTTCTTAACAAACTTATCTCATTAAAACTTTGCTGAGAACTTCACCATTTTAAGGATTTGGTGCTTGGACGTTTGCATAGAGGTAGTGTTAATGCTTCCTTAATTAATTAGGAAGTTTTAATCTTTCCTTTGTTTAGCTTAACAGGAAAAGCGACCTCTTAGCAATTTGACACGATCCTATGGAAAATTTACCAAATCGATGTTTTGTTTTTCCCTGTTTCCTCCGAATGTAATAAACCTATTTGATATTATTCCTGATATTTTGGAGATGAAGTAAACTGTGTCTCTCTCATTTTCTGTTATAAGTTTTTTTTTTTAATAGCTATCTATATAATGTACATAATGTCTAATGCATCACTAGTTTATCTAACATTATTATTATCTAACTTTAATAATAATTATTATTATTATGTCCATAAACTCTACTGTTACATTACCTCTATGCAAATCTATACTAATACTAATACTAATATACTAATACTAATACTAATAATATTATAAAGAGAGAAACTTTGTTTTTTTGTTTTTTTGTTTTTTTTGTTTGTAACGAATAGGCTCCGAAACTACTGGACCGATTTTAAAAATTCTTTCACTTATGGATAGCTTAATTCAGTGTGAGTGCCATAGGCTATATGAGATTTTGAAAAAAAATGGGGATCCGTAAGAAAACTGCAATATTGTGAACCAAGGTGTTACATAATATAATTACCATAATCATAAATTTGCGTGCGCTGTGAAATGCATTGATGGTAGAATAATATAATGTACTAGGGGTTTGTAGTACTTATCAATACCTACAAAACAGTATACATAGATTATATCCATCTTTTTTGGTTTAGTCACAATAATCGAAAAAGTGATTATTTTCATGCGGTGTGAAAACTATTGGAGGTAGAGTAAAGTAATGTACTAGGGGTTTGTAGTACTTATCAATACCTACAAAACAGTATACATAGATTATATCCATCTTTTTTGGTTTAGTCACAATAATTGAAAAAGTGATTATTTTCATGCGGTATGAAAACTATTGGTGGTAGAGTAAAGTAATGTACTAGGGGTTTGTAGTACTTATCAATACCTACAAAACAGTATACATAGATTATATCCATCTTTTTTGGTTTAGTCACAATTATCGAAAAAGTGATTATTTTTCATGCGGTGTGAAAACTATTGGTGGTAGAGTAAAGTAATGTACTAGGGGTTTGTAGTACTTATCAATACCTACAAAACAGTATACATAGATTATATCCATCTTTTTTGGTTTAGTCACAATAATCGAAAAAGTGATTATTTTTCATGCGGTGTGAAAACTATTGGTGGTAGAGTAAAGTAATGTACTAGGGGTTTGTAGTACTTATCAATACCTACAAAACAGTATACATAGATTATATCCATCTTTTTTGGTTTAGTCACAATAATCGAAAAAGTGATTATTTTTCATGCGGTGTGAAAACTATTGGTGGTAGAGTAAAGTAATGTACTTGGGGTTTGTAGTACTTATCAATACCTACAAAACAGTGTACATAGATTCTATCCATCTTTTTTGGTTTAGTCACAATAATCGAAAAAGTGATTATTTTTCATGCGGTGTGAAAACTATTGGTGGTAGAGTAAAGTAATGTACTAGGGGTTTGTAGTACTTATCAATACCTACAAAACAGTATACATAGATTATATTCATCTATTTTGGTTTAGTCACAATAATTGAAGCAGTGATTATTTTTCATGCGGTGTGAAAACTATTGGTGGTAGAGTAAAATAATGTACTAGGGGTTTGTAGTACTTATTAATACCTACAAAACAGTATACATAGATTATATCCATCTTTTTTGGTTTAGTCACAATAATCGAAGCAGTGATTATTTTTCATGCGGTGTGAAAACTATCGGTGGTAGATTAAAGTAATGTACTAGGGGATTGTATTAATTATCAATACCTACAAAACAGTGTACATAGATTCTATCCATCTTTTTTGGTTTAGTCACAATAATCGAAAAAGTGATTATTTTTCATGCGGTGTGAAAACTATTGGTGGTAGAGTAAAGTAATGTACTAGGGGTTTGTAGTACTTATCAATACCTACAAAACAGTATACATAGATTATATTCATCTATTTTGGTTTAGTCACAATAATTGAAGCAGTAATTATTTTTCATGCGGTGTGAAAACTATTGGTGGTAGAGTAAAATAATGTACTAGGGGTTTGTAGTACTTATTAATACCTACAAAACAGTATACATAGATTATATCCATCTTTTTTGGTTTAGTCACAATAATCGAAGCAGTGATTATTTTTCATGCGGTGTGAAAACTATCGGTGGTAGATTAAAGTAATGTACTAGGGGATTGTATTAATTATCAATACCTACAAAACAGTATACATAGATTATATCCATCTTTTTTGGTTTAGTCACAATAATCGAAAAAGTGATTATTTTTCATGCGGTGTGAAAACTATTGGTGGTAGAGTAAAGTAATGTACTAGGGGTTTGTAGTACTTATCAATACCTACAAAACAGTATACATAGATTATATCCATCTTTTTTGGTTTAGTCACAATAATCGAAAAAGTGATTATTTTTCATGCGGTGTGAAAACTATTGGTGGTAGAGTAAAGTAATGTACTAGGGGTTTGTAGTACTTATCAATACCTACAAAACAGTATACATAGATTATATCCATCTTTTTTGGTTTAGTCACAATAATCGAAAAAGTGATTATTTTTCATGCGGTGTGAAAACTATTGGTGGTAGAGTAAAGTAATGTAGTAGGGGTTTGTAGTACTTATCAATACCTACAAAACAGTATACATAGATTATATCCATCTTTTTTGGTTTAGTCACAATAATCGAAAAAGTGATTATTTTTCATGCGGTGTGAAAACTATTGGTGGTAGAGTAAAGTAATGTACTAGGGGTTTGTAGTACTTATCAATACCTACAAAACAGTATACATAGATTATATCCATCTTTTTTGGTTTAGTCACAATAATCGAAAAAGTGATTATTTTTCATGCGGTGTGAAAACTATTGGTGGTAGAGTAAAGTAATGTACTAGGGGTTTGTAGTACTTATCAATACCTACAAAACAGTGTACATAGATTCTATCCATCTTTTTTGGTTTAGTCACAATAATCGAAAAAGTGATTATTTTTCATGCGGTGTGAAAACTATTGGTGGTAGAGTAAAGTAATGTACTAGGGTTTGTAGTACTTATCAACACCTACAAAACAGTATACATAGATTATATCCATCTATTTTGGTTTAGTCACAATAATTGAAGCAGTGATAATTTTTCATGCGGTGTGAAAACTATTGGTGGTAGAGTAAAATAATGTACTAGGGGTTTGTAGTACTTATTAATACCTACAAAACAGTATACATAGATTATATCCATCTTTTTTGGTTTAGTCACAATAATCGAAGCAGTGATTATTTTTCATGCGGTGTGAAAACTATCGGTGGTAGATTAAAGTAATGTACTAGGGGATTGTATTAATTATCAATACCTACAAAACAGTATACATAGATTATATCCATATTTTCTGGTTTAGTCACAATAATCGAAGCAGTGATTATTTTTCATGTGGTGTGAAAAGTATTGGTGGTAGAATAAAGTAATGTACTAGGGGTTTGTAGTACTCATCAATATCTTCAAAATAGCCCACGATAAATTATAACATGTGTTAAGGTTTGGTCGTTGTAACAGAAATAGTCATTAATTTGCGAGCGCTGCGTAAACCATTAGGGTTATATTTATTAAAATACAATGTATCACGAATTTACTCCTGATAAACGTCCACTATACCTACTTCTGCTACCCGTGCGAAGCCGGGGCGGGTCGCTAGTATACTATAAAGTAAGACTCAAACTTTAACAAAATGAATTAAGAAATAGGGTTAGAAAGAATTACTATTTATAATTATTATTAGAAATAAGCATTGTTATTGTTTATAGTTATTGGGGAGGACACTACCTTTTGCAACAGAGTTTTCGAACTAAAGAAAAAAAAGGTAGTGAATCTTGATATCTGTATGTACCAATATTTACTCTCAATAAAGAATTTTGTATTTTGTATATATATTATATATATATAATATTTATATAATATATAAATAACTACAATAAAATAATACCACATCTTAAAAGAAATTTCAGCTTTGCTATTATTTTGTGGCTTTGCTGTGTGGTCGGGCGGCAAAAATCAAACAGTCTGCTTTTAAATTTCAAAGGTGTTTTGATCACTCTGAGAAGAAAATTAAGTCTCTTGGGATTACTCTTCACGCGTTTATGAAATTTTAAATTGAGATATAGAACAATAGGTAAAACTACGTAAATATTAAACTTAACATAACATACATTCACTCCTTTTTCCCGAAGGGGTAGGCAGAGGTGTACCCAGGACTCAGTCCCATAGTAAATACACCCACATTTCGCCAGTATGTTATTGGTCCCATGTAATAGGGGGCGAGCCTATTGCCATCTACCGGGCACAGTTCCAGACTCCAGGCAGTTATTGAGATAATTCCTAATGGAAAAATCCAATATTTAACATTTTGCCTGACCTGGGGATCGAACCCGGGACCTCTTGATTCGCAGTCGAGCATGCGCCCTCTACGCCACCGAGGCAGTCCGTAAATATTATATGCAATAAAATTTAAGCCCCCAAGTTAGGTTGAATAATTGTGAATTACTTTCATACTTACTACTTCCTTCACTGAGAGAAAATTCAAAACCTATAAAAATAATAATATAGGACTACTTCCACACACGATCATCTGGTCCCAAACTAGGCTAGAAGCCTGTACTATGGTAACCAGATGACTGATATACATACTTATATAAGCTTATAACACCCAAACACAGATCAAACAGACATGTTCATGGAGGCTCATTGTCATGAGTCCTTGTCATGAACCACTAATTTATTTGGTTAATTCGTTCAAGGGCTATGTGTATTATTCTTTTATCTTAATTTCTTAGCCACGTAAAAAGATTTTACTAGATAATGAGTTCTCAGAACAAAGCTTTGTGAGTTCATGAAAATATTAAGAGATTAAAACCAAGACCATAGAAAAAGGTAGGGCGAGTACTAAAACGTGTCTCATAAAAATCGTGAGAGCGTAAAATATTCTAATGAAACTCGTGAGCTCGTCTCGTCACACTCCGTGAGGCGAGATGTACAGGTGTGACGAATGACGATCATATTAGTACTTTTATCATCTTAGACATTGAACTAGCTATGCCCCGCGGTTACACCCGCGTAGTCTTCGTTCCCGTGGGATTATAATAAAAAGGACCATATGTGTTATTACAGGGTCTAAACTAGCTACATACCAAATTTCAGCTCAATCGGTTCAGTAGTTTTGGCGTGTAAGAGTAACAAACATCACCATCCATCCATCCTCACAAGCTTTCGTATTTATAATATTAGTAAAGTGAAGAACGGTATAGCATGGCAATAGGCTCGCCCCCTATTACATGGGACTAATAACATACTGGCAAAACGATAGATACACCCAGTATCTACTATGGGACTGAGTCTTGGGTACACCTCTGCCTACCCCTTCGGGAAAAAGGCGTGAATGTATGTTATGTATGTAAAGTGAAGTGATGATAGTGATAGTGAAGTGATTAGTGATGGTAGTAGACATGTTTAAACACATATCATCAGGCCATTTTCCCAAAGAGGTGGGCAGATGTGCACCCAGGGCCCAGTCCCATAGCAGGCACGCCTATACTTCGCCAGTTATGGTTTTAGGTCTTATTAGGCCATCCACCGGGCACAGTTCCGGGCTGCCATTGAGAATGTCTAATTAGATTGAACCTGTAATGAAATGTAGAGCTTTTTTATGCCAGTGGTGGCAAACAAGTAGACAGTGTGCCTGATGGTGAGCGGTTACCGTCCCCTATGGATACCTGCAACACCAGGGGTTTTATGTCGAACAATATTAAAACAGTATAATGGCACTTTTGATGTTTTTCTAATGGTAAATATATAGGTATATTAAACATTGCATAACAACGCTCTTCTCCAGTTGTCAGTCTGCCACATTTTGGATAAATATTTTCTAAGTCGCCGTGGAGTTACCGGCTTTAGAATAGTGCTCCACCCTCTCTACCCATGGTTGCCGTGAGAGTCGGCTAAGGGTTAACAGATCCAGAGGACGGGCAGCAGCGTCCTCTGCAAAAAAACCATCGAACTGCGCTCGACAACCCGCCTGCCAAGCGTGTCGAGTATTGGCAAAACCCCCCTTTATGGGGGAGGCCTATGTTCAGTAGTGGATTACCAACGGCTGACATGATGATGATGATGATTTTCTAAGTACTTTATACATGAATACCATTGATTTAAAGAAAAGGAGAGATGAGACTTCTCGAAAATGAATTCTCGAAAGCTCAAATTAGGTCCCATTAGGTACACGTAAGTCAGTAAAGTTAATTGTTGTCTCGTTCGCACTTCAGTCTTGGGTAGGTACGTCTTTCTATCTTTATTGTTTCAAATTTCACATGCAAGTTGTTGAGTAAGCGCTAAGAGAACGTACCCTAACTCCCCTTTTCTTTAAATGAATGATGAATACTAAGGTTTTGGTGCATACCTATCGTAATTTAGGTCACTTGCCTATCATTTTTTTTATGATAGTGAGTAACAAGACGAGCAAATCAAGTGCCTGATGGTAAGCATCATGATTGCCCATATCAGACACAGTGCCACCCAGTGTTTTAATATTCGAAATTCTGCGCGGCACCGCACTGCGCCTGTCACTATAAGTTGTTGAAACTCATTATGCCCAGTAATTTCACTGGTAACAGACCGGAACACAGTCAAGTTTGCACATTACTGCTTGGCGGATGAATAACTGGCAAAGGTGTGGTACTTCCCCAGGCGGCCCCCTGCAAAAGAGGCCTACCACTACAAAAGGTATAGGTATGCTTGTATGGTTATACGAGAATAAAGGTATGCATATACGAGAACCTCATTGAAGGATAATTCATTTCACATTTTCCTTAAGCGTTGCATATGTGCCATCGTATTTGCCATCCGTCCGACGAGATACATTATTATTGCACTTCATGCACCAGCTGCGGTCGAAAATCATAACAGCGTAACCGTATTTTGCTATTTTTATTCCTCCATAAACCATACTCGTGTTTTACGACAATGAGCTCTAAAATTTGGCTTTACGTTTATAGAGATTGAAATGAACGTTTGAAATGTGGTCGATATTTTGGGGGCTTTGAATAGCTAATGCTCGTTTGAGTAGTGTGGCCCCGTAGGATTATATGGGTATAAAGTCGGAGCATATGCAGTACTTTATCATAATAAAGTGGCTATATTAGAGTTAACAATCTTTGAACGCTTTCGTTATAATAATTTCAAGAAACTGAGAAATTAAAATTGAATTAAAATAGAGTAAAAAAAAAAACTCAAAACTCAAACAGATTTATTCAAATAGGTCATAATCGGACACTTTTGCACGTCAATAAAGATAAACAGTACTGAGTCTACCGTGCGTTCGGAAAGAACGCACAAGAAACTTGTAGGGCTTAATTTTTTCAACAGATAGTTTTACAATATTTGGTTTGGTTACATTCGTTTTCTTTAAAGGTGCCGCGAGGCGGCTATGCAGAAGTTTCCAGGCATCTTTGTCCTCTATGTACTGGTTGACTTTATAATAGAGAGTAATCTAAGTGTGGGTCTGTAGGTTACCAATTTACTGAAACTCAGTTAAAGCAATGTGCGCTTAGCATGCCTTTTTCCCGAAGGGGTAGGCAGAGGTGTACCCAGAACTCATTTTCGTAGTAGGCACACCCACATTTCGCCAGTATGTTATTGGTCCCATGTAATAGGGGGCGAGCCTATTACTAGGTGAATTCACCTGGGTGAACAAACGGGAACAAACCTTACCATCTAACAGACACAATTTCAGATTCCAGGCTGTTATAGAGATAATTCCTAATGGAAATTCCAGTATTTTACACTTTGCCTCACCTGTGGATCGAACCCGGGACCTCCTGATCGGTAGTCAAGCTTGCGCCCACTACGCCACCAAGGGAGCCAACATTATAAAGTAAATAATGATGTTATGTATTAACGTATACAATTTTTGAAGTTTTCGGTACAATAATTTCAGGAACCTGGAATACTGCAATTATTGAAAGAGATCTCTTGAAGCTTTATGGCCCCGTTGATGGTCGAACAAAGATAAGTATGACATTATATCATAATCGAAAGATGTATTTGTACGTAATAAATAAATTTTGCTGTCAATAACGAGTGTTCTCAGCTACTATATACCTAAACTAATGTAAGAACAGCGGCTTTGCCCGCTCACAATTATGAAATATGGGATATTTATACCAAAACTATGATGCCCTTTCTGGACCCGTTAGCATGTGAACTTTAAAAAATCCTTTCTTAACATACGTCCAGATAACGAAAAGAACCTAGGTACCAAGTCTCTAGGATCAGTGGTTTTGGCTCTGCGTTGCATGTCAGTCAGTGAGTAATTTACAATTTTATAATATTATTACAGTATAGAGGCATGATATTAAAAAAATATTTTCACAGAAATCTTATTTCAACTTGGAAAATGGACAACAAAAACTTAGATTTAAATAAACTACTATAATTTGCTCGTATTGATTTAACGATTATGTAACTTTTTAATTTAATTTAAAAAATCTGTAAAATGTACACTTACAATAAATACTTACAGTAATAAATATGAACAAAATGTCACATGTCCCGTTTTTCTTTACAACCGTCCGCCGTCTCTGGACGGGCACAAACCTGTCCCGGATATTGCAAGCGGCTCCGGGAATCTACTACGACTGTGCGACACTTATATTTACGGTTTGTACACTTCATTCTAGACTTCTTCCTTATTTGGGTTCATTTCGATTTAAAATAGATTTTATTTTTACATAGTGAAAACCTATGTGTGGAGAATCTGTTGATATCCCCCATTTTGGTGGCAGAGATTAAGACCGTTGTGATATAAAAAATTAACAATTAGAATTCAAAGTTTATAAAACTAAGAAGGTGGGCCTTATCAGTAAGCTCAAAATAGCGCAACGAGCTATGGAGAGGGCTATGCTCGCGATTTCTCTGCGAGATCGAGTCAGAAATGAAGAGGTCCGTAGACGAACGAAAATTACAGACGTAGCCCAGCGGATTAGCAAGTTGAACTGGCAATGGGCAGGGTACATAGCACGTAGAACTGATGGCCGATGGGGCCGTGAAGTTCTCGAATGGAGACCACGGCCTGGTAAGCGCAGCGTAGGACGTCCTCCCACAAGGTGGACAGACGATCTGATAAGTACGGCAGGAGCACGCTGGATACAGGCCGCTTGCAACCGGACTGGATGGAAATCTAAGGGGGAAGCCTATGTTCAGTAGTGGACGTCCTATGGCTGATATGATGATGATAACTAAGAAATTTGTGTTCAAAAGCCTTTTCGTTCCGTTAAAACGGTTCTAGAAAACGCCTCTACGTGGAAACTTTTAAACTTAGGGCGCGTTTAAACTTTCATGATAACAGTGACCGGTCGCTGTCATCCTGAGAACTGACGTAAATAATATTGCACGATTAAGGCCTCATCCTTGTTACGCAAAATTTTTACTATTTTTTCTTAATTAATTGGAATTCCAAATAAATAAACTAGGTACATTGAATCAAAAAACCATGAACCTAGAAAAAAGGCGAACGGAGTCTTCTAAAACCAAAACTAAAGCATCCTAGTAAGCCAGCTAGGTTATACAAACATGACGGCAAGCACACATCAGACCCATGAACGGCTCGTTCCCATTGATCCAATTTCCATCGTCTTCGTAAAAAACGGTGTGAATGGGTGCGTGAATACAAGCAGTTAGGGGTCAGCTTAAGTGGTTACTGATCGAACTTTTAGTATAATCCTTTCCGATCACTCAAGGTAGACCTCCCTTAACAAGTATAATGCTAGCTGGCATATTATGTTGTTCAAGTTTTGTTTTAGAAGACTCCGTCCGCTTTTTTTCAAGGTTCATGCAAAAACTCTAACTAAATCGCCTTGGTCCAAGCGATGAACGCGTTATTTGCGTTATAAAAATTAAAAATACACTTGCCACGATACAATGGAAATTCACCCTTAATAAACAACTTATATAGAACACTAAGACTCATGAAGCGCTCATTCATTCACGTCTTGATGACAAGGTACAAAGTATTTCCTCTTGAACGGATATATCTCTATTCTTCTTCCGATAAAAGATCAAACGTTTTCCGCGGAGTTTTTAGACGGGATGCGATCAAAGGAACATACGTAAGCTTAACGATGGGTGACGTCGGAAAAATAGCTACGGCGAAGATGATATAGAGTCATAAAATTGCATGGCTTCTACCATATTTTACTTTGGCTCCTACTACGAAAATACTTGTTATAGATAGAGAAAGGAATGCCCAGTTGGTTCGGACATGTGGAGATGAAAGGAGAGATTTATAAGAGAAGTGTGAATGGTCAAGTTAGTAGGGGGTCGACCTACGAGTACATTTCCTCTCTGCCGGTTTCCCAGTCTCTTGTTCTCTTGATCAGGACAAATGGGAACATACGGGTAGAACATTTATTACTATAACCATTTTTATAAATATTATTATTCTGACAACTGCAAAAAATCTGCTGAAAAAGTCCGAGCTTTCGTATCCAATTACGTAATTTTGATGGCTCAATTTTATAAAGTGTACTTTGTTTATATTCGAAGAAACAGTAGCTAAGATTCAGTAATAACATTGTTGCAAAAAAATTGCTTTTATCTATTATCCTACATAATAATTACTATTACATATTCTTCTCAGCGAACTCTTTAATTTGATACCCATTTCATGGGCGTGCACGAAACATAAATGGTCTGCCATTTTGGGCCGTCCGCCATATTGGATTTAGAATGACGACACTCAAACTAAATGGGTATGCAATATTTTATCGCAACCCGAATCGGTTGAACATAACTGCTTTAAAATACAGCTGTAAGATTTGACTCAAACGAAGGTATAATAATCTATAACTCTGGACTCAAAGGTCGTTAAGGATATTTTGTCATAAAGGACTTTTGGACACTGTTTTAGGTATTCAGTTTTTAATTCTGTATCGATCTGTATGTTGTAAATAATATCATACTCCACGCGCAAGCAATGTATTATTAGCATTGTAATGTAATGTATTTTACGCTATATTTTATTACTTTATACTGAAATTTAAAGTTTTTACGTAAATGAAAAAAAACCGCATTGAATAAAAAAATAATAATTAGGAGATATAAAGTAAAATAGCTCAATCCACAGTTCGCGCGCGGGGTATGGTTATGTATATACTTAAATACACACATATAATAATATTATAAACATTGCAATTTAAATAAAAACGTAAAAATTCCAATCTATATAAGAACTAAACTAAATAACCATTCGATTTTGAAAACTACCGTGAGTGGTACTCATATTTATTATGTTATATAATTACTTATATAACGACATAATCAATAAATAACCATTCACAAAAGCTAGGGTACTGTTCAAATACCGCATTGGAACATAGATGTTTCACATGCACAAACACGTAGTTCATTTGCAGTGTATTCAGAACGACCTAGTTTTATCTAGTTTTTTACTTTTAGGCTACAGTAAAAGCGGTCAGGTATGGGAAAAATCCGACGGAATTTTCCCGTTTTCCTGATTTTTGTTCATGCTGTGGTCTGTGTTAAAATCTTTTGTCCTGAATAGTACCCTGTAATAATGAATATCGAAGAAAATACGAGTGGAGTGGAGGCTTACCTAAAACACGAAACCAAAATTCTATTTTGGTTTCGTGTTTTAGGTAAGCCTTACCACTTGACTTATGGCAATGCTTTCGCGTGGGTAAAACGTCGCAACAACAACAATTACAATTATTGCGGCTCAAACCCACCACTGCGGAACACCCACACGTATTAGCTGCGTGGGTTCACTTGTTCGACAACGTGGGTCTACGTTTCTACTGCAGAGCGCTATACACACATCCGTGTATCGCGTGCCACAAGCCACGCATCTACCAACGTATACCGCGTACACAGCGTGCATTGCGAGCACCATATGCGAACAAGCCACGCGTGTACCGATGACGCTAATTCATGCGTAGCAACCCATGCAATTTATGGGTTGCAGTGGACCCAATTACATAATTTTTTTCATTTGTTTCGTTTGGCGGGCAGATGCAATTTTTCAAGGCAGATTTAAGTATTTTTTACACGTTTTTCTAACACATTATTTAATATTATGTTTAGAATATACTAATTGGCCCGATTTTAGCTTACCTCACCAAAAACAATAGAGCTCTTAAGGCCATTATACACTAGGACGATAATATCCATGATCGATGGCCACACTGGCCATGCGAGGTAACGTGGCGTGGCGAGGAAGACAAAGAAATAAACATGCGACTGAACACCATTAGTGCTAGGCTCAGAGGTGGTGACGTAGAATCTTGCACTGTTTCGCATCTATGACTTTTTACTTTAGTCATCACCATCACTATTTTTTTATAGTATAAAATCATTAATGACTCACTGATTGACATGCAATGCCAAGCCCAAACCGCTTACTCTAGATACCTGAAACTTGGAATGTAGGTTCGTTTTGTTATCTGGACGTATAATTTAGAATGGATTATTGATAATTTGTATTCTCAAGCGTTCTAAAAAGGAGTAAGTTTTGGTATAAAACTCCCATATGACATGTTAGAAATTTCAATTTCAGTAGAAACACTCCTTAAATAAAATAATGAACTACGGGTTGGAACATATAAGGATGTATAAAAACAATTATAGGAGGTCTCATAGTTAGATGTAGATATTATTTTTTATATTTTTGAATGGTTACAGAACCGAAACTGAAGGTGGGCGAAGCCGCTATTACATTTTAATCAGCAAAAACACACTAAAATGTAACATGTACCAAATATAAGGCTAACTTAATATTAGCCTAAGAATATTGTTTCAAGTTAAAATGCACGGGACATAACGTAACCTCGGAGGGGGCGTTGGTGTCTGCGATACTGTTATTATTATAATATAGGTACTGGCTGGCATTTTCATATCAAGGCAATAAACTCTAGAAATAATTTCAACGACTTCAAAATAAATATAAAACAATAAAAAATCTATGAACTAACTTGCGACCCAGCTCCTGTACTATTTACTTATCGTGTGCATGCAACCTGTTTCTTGGCTTTATTCTAAGCTAAATAAAAACAAGGCGATCTCATTACGTTGAACACTAATGGAAATACGTTATTACCCGGTAAATGAATCAGAACACTAATCCGACTTTATACATTTTGTAGTAACACTTTGCTGGTACTTTCTATATATTGTTCTTCTTTTTGTCGAGTTGTTTTTTTGGGAGGTTTTTTTTCAAGTCTTCTGAAGGCCTCTGAAATTACCAAAATAACTATTGTCGACTGCCTTTTGGAGTATGGTAGCATTATGCGTAGCACATGAAATTTTGCACATAAGTTTCCATTATAACATTATTTCTACATTAGAAAAGGAATAAAAAGGAGTTTTCAAAATTCTAGTAGCATAACGCTAGTATGTTATTTATATATGATATTCTTGTATAGGTGATAGACTGGAAAGACGTGATATGTACTCTGGTCGATGACTGCGCGGAGCGATGAGTCCCGCGACGCCGTTCTGCACATCGATGACTCTCCTCGCGTTACAGTAAGAGTCGACGAAACATAGCTCATGTTTCGTCGACTCTTGTTATGTCGGGCCCAATTTTTTCAATAAGTACAGTCAAGCACATATATTACCAAACTAAATAATGAGCCGTCAGCCCCAACGTAGTCTGGGATAAAAGCAGGAAGATGATCATAATGGTGAAATATAATATAATAGTTGTCCCCTCGACTGCATACCTATCTTATCCAAAATGTAACAAAATGTCAAGATTTTCTTTACATTTATTTAATAAGTCTAAGAGTCGAGAATGTTGTGCAGAGTGCATTTTATCATGCCGTTGCTTTTTAAAGGGATTTGTCGTAGCGTTTAGATATTTGGTACAAGATATAAAAACTGAGCGTACCGCACGTAGAGTAGCTATCAAGAGCTTTATAAGGCCACATTATACACCCATGAAAAAACCCATTATAATATTACGATATTTTCAAAATGGTCTGTAACGCTATAACTATTAAAATAACTATTGAATGACCGACTTTTCTTGGGCTATATAGGAGCGAGCCTATTGCCTTCTACCAGGCACAGTTCCAGACTCCAGACTGTTACTGAGGAAATGTATTTTTGGTAGGCCTCTTTTGCAGGGGGCCGCCTGGGGAAGTACCACACCTTTGCCAGTTATTCATCCGCCAAGCAGTGATGTGCAAACATTACTGTGTTCCGGTCTGAAGGGCAATGTTACCAGCGAAATTACTGGGCATGACGAGATTCAACAACTCATATCTCAGGGTGACAGGCGCAGTGCAGTGCCGCGCAGTATTTTGAATTTAAAAACACTGGGTGGCACTGTGGCTGATATGGGCAATCACGATGCTTCAGGCACCTGATTTCCTTGTCTTGTCACTCACTATCTTAAAAATAACAATAGTAATAATATAATAAATAAAATAATAATGAATATAATATGGGGGAGGCCTATTTTCGGTAGGGGACATCCTGTAACTGAAATGGTGATATATGATTAATAAGGCCATAGTATTGCACTTATTACTTAGACCACTCCCCAAGACGTCACAGGCAAGTGTCGAGTTAAATAATAACCTTAAACATTTGCTGCAGAAAATAGTGTCCCATACTAGAGACGGATTACTGTGGATTGACCTCTTTCGCTTGAGATTAAAATTCTCTTCGCGATTCATATAACTTTAGTTTTCAGAACTGCTATAACTTTGAAAATAGTTTTTCATAAACCGGTTATCGTGGAAGTTTAAAAGTGCAATATTTGTTTTGAATGAGAATTTGAATAAATAAAACGAGTCATATTAAATATTATTGTCAACGCAAGTAGATTACTGTGTTCGAAATATAATAAGTAATTATTATTAGGTAAGAAGACCAATCGGCAAATATTATAATATATTTTTTTTATGATAGTGAGTGACAAGACGAGCTAATCAGGTGCCTGATGGTAAGCATCATGATTGCCCATATCAGACACAGTGCCACCCAGTGTTGTAAAATTCAAAATTTCTGCGCGGCACAGCTCTGCGCCTGTCACCCTGAGATAGGAGTTGTTGAATCTCATCATGGCCAGTAATTTCGCTGGTAACATTGCCCTTCATACCGGAACACAGTAATGTTTGCACATCCAAGCAGTGATGTCGAAAGTCTATCTTGTCGAAGCCACTCCATAAAAAGTTACAAAAAGATGTAATAATACTTAAGGGTGTGAAAGCTAATTATCATATTAATCTTTACAAAATCGCCAGATCTATCAGTTTGTATGAGTAGTCGAAACAGTTTCAAATTCTCTTTTTACAAGCATTTTGTATGAAATGTAATTCAAATATTACTATACCTTATTCTAACACCTAGTATATTTTAAGGCTCGCGTAGACTGCAGCCGCAACGGGCTTCAACACATCGCATGACAAAAATCCGCCAACATCAATCTCATACATTTAATATGAACTATCGCACACTACTTACAGGCGGACGATGCGAATTTACGAAAGAAATCTAGGCAGATTTTGGTTTGTGATGCGGTGCGGCCCGATCCGCCTTAATGTACGCAAGCCTTTATATTAGTCGTGCAGATGGCTCATATCATTCAGACGAATACCAAAAAAAAGTAAAAAAGAACATTTCCAACAGTAATTCACGGAATGAGAACTAGCTGTCCAGATATTATTATAAATCTGGAGGACAACTTCCCTCTTGGGAAACTTACGGTTTTTATACTGGAACTCAAAAAGTACAAATGTTCTCTTTGAGACAGCTGGAAACATGCTATTTTTACACTAATATTTTAAGATAAAATGACAGGGAATACCAGGCCAGCGAGCTGAAATAAAATTCTGACTTGTGACACCTTACAAAATAAAATTATGAAATACGTTTTGAGAATACTTTCTCAAAATCTTTATAGACTTGTTTCTATACCCCTCTCTGTCTCAATAGTCCAGTGGGTAACAAGAGCCTCTGCTGAGCATGACGTACTGAGTTCGATTCCGAGATCAAATAGTGTTATTGGCTCTTACGTTTAGAAATTTATCAATACAGACTGTAACTACAAATGTAACTACAAATAATTTGAACATTACTGGGAAAATTTGTTTGTCTACCTAGTATGGGGTTGGGTCCTGGGTACACCTTTGGGTACCCTTCGGAAAAGAAAAGTGTGATATGTAATGTTTTGAGCCACTTGACTCAATTCCCATACAAAAGTCACGATATAACTACCTACTACACAGACACTACATACATGGAGTTTTGTGTACGCGCATGAGTGTGCGTGAGGTGTTTTCTCAGCGGAGTGAGGAAGGCCCGATTGGTAGGTGGATGATAGTGTCCATTCTATATGTAGTATTATTTTCTGTTCTGTGGTTATGTTGTGTCTATAAAATTTGAAGGACGGACATAAACATTAGCAGGCATTGGTAGACAAACACAGCGGAAACTTCTTTTAACTATGCATATCAACTTTATACAATTACCTTCTACACAATACTGATTGAGGAAATGAGTTTGTTAAGTCTTCCTTAGAGCGGTTACGCACAACATCCGATCTTAGTCCGTGATCATGGATTTAGATCGGAGGTAGTGTGAAAAGCAATATCCGAATTCGGTCTGTCCTCCTAACGGATTCGGATCGGAACGCTCTTAGAGCAATTACGCACTACTTACCGAAATGAATCCTATCCGAATCCATGCAATAATACCTCCGTCATCCGTGAATCTCCATTTCGGAGACGATGTTGACGGACCATAATTTTATTTTTATGAACACTTGCGCACCGCGTCCGGACCGAGTAGTGCCAACAGCAATATCCGAATTCGGCCAGTCTTCCGAATAACGGATTCGGATCGGAATCCTTTCGGACGTAGCGTAGAACCGTTCTTAGTATGAAACAAAGTCGCTTCGCGCCATTCGTATACGGATTTAAATGCGGTGTTCATAAAAGACTAAAGCCCTACCTATACATTATTAATGTTCTATGTAGCTAAGTATAGTAGTAATTGTAAGACATTGTATAATATTAATATTGAATTAATTAATTAGTGTAATTGGCTATGATGCCGTACTAGTTAATAACAAATAAATAAATACATAATATTATGTATAATGGTACTCGGAGCGAAGCGAGGGCGGGTCGCTTGTATTAATTATAATGTTTTATATTAATTTTATCAGTCCGTGGATATTTGACGTGTTCGATGTTTAGTATAATTAGTTACATTACACAGTAAGTAGGTAGCTGTGCCATTATTTATTTCTAAAGGTGAACGCACATCTATCCGAGCCGAACGCGTCGAAAACGAATATTAAAATTCTTAATAATAATTCCTATGATAAACCTCGCACACCACCGATTTTGAATAGGTGGTGTGCGAGGTTTATTCGATTCGACGCGGAGAGGTGTGCGAGGTTTCTTAGGATTTAAGACGACGAATTGAAAATATTGGCGGTAGGGATCTCAATATTTCTCAGCAACTACAAAACATTTGGAACTAGTGTTTATGTTTTTACAATTATAATGATATTGACATCATTTTGGTAATTGGTTTACATGATTGGTTAACTTTTACAGCAGAGAAAAAAATATCAAAACCGGCTCTATAAAAATAGAGATTCTCTTTCTACAGGGAAATGAGACTGATTTATGCCCCTAAATTTTTTGTACAGATTAATCAATGCTCAGATTTCAATGTGTTAATTTGATTTTATTAAATTAGCAATAGTTTTTATTTTATTCGAGAAATACTGTTTTAGCGTAATATACAGGGGTGTGAGCGGGTTGCAGGACTCAGCGCACGATTTTGGATTCATTATTTAACACTGCGTTCGAAAAGATACCTCTACAAGAAGAATGCACAAAAAAACTTGTAGGGCTTAATTTTTTCAACTGATAGTTTTACAATATTTGGTTTGGTTACATTTGTTTGTTTATGGCGGTGCCGTGTGGTGGTTATGCAGAAGTTTTCAAGCATCTTTGTCTTCTGTGTACTGATTGACTTTATAATAAACATTATTTAGTAGACTTAATATAGGTTTTGAATTTACCCTCTAAGTGCCCCGTTATCTCTTTTGAGATTTTGTTATAGAAACGTACACTGTTTCCTAAGAATGACTTTTGAGTAGTATTGAAAATCTCAAAACTAGTATGCTTATTGCTAGCAAATGTGAACAGATGCAGAGCATGCTAGTTTTAAGCATACTTATATGTCTATCAGTACTTGCATGTCTGTCAGTACTTGTACACTACCAAAGGAAACACACCGTTCCACGAACAGTGCGCGGGCCTTTGGTGAAAAAAATTGTTCGATCTATATATTAGCCTTAAAATAAGAACGTATATTGGGTTTACATTCAAATATTTGAACTCGTAGATTTCAAATTCAAATGTTTTATTGCAGTAGATGTGGTACAGTTTTTGGTCCTAAAATTATTAAGTAAAGTCTCACACACTTAACTTAGAAATAAGCATGCAATAATTTAATTAATTAGTAGTGAGAGTAATATATTTTTTATAATTATTTCGTTGAAGTTATTTAGTAGATGTCATAGTGTGTACCTTTAATAATATTATGTAAGTTACCTCGTAGCACTTTTATCCTAAAGTTTGTTTCAGCCTGAAATTCTTGTGTAGTATAATTACTTCATTGTTATTACTATAGACTGATGCAGGATGCATCATAATATTTATAATTTATACTCTGACGGGGTAACCTGTTAATTTAATTTAATTTAACCTTGTTAACCGTTCTGGGTTACCCCAATTATACTGCTCAATTTAATTCTTATGGGTTATGTTCACAACCCATATTGTCAGAGTTTCAGGTCGCCAAGATTCCTACAAGGCCTCCTACCTAACAACTGCCCCATACATATTATCCTATAGGAAACAGCCGGGACCTACATTTTAACGTGCCATCCGAAACACGGTAGCTCCGAGGTGAAAAGTCCTCATGGTGAGATTCGTTCTATCCAGGGACTCCGGATTTTAAGCCGGGTATATTTCCGTTGGGCTACGGACGCTTCATATGCTACGCGAATATGTATTAATTAAACCGTGGGGAAACAATTCGCTAACTAATTGTTAGGATTCTAACTAACTATGAGAACATTGACAATGTACGGAGCTAATGCAATTGATCTATGTAAATTATGGCTATATAAGTGTTTGTTTACATTGGATCACGGAATAAATACACGGAAGCCCCTTTTAAAAATTATTTCTAAAACATCTAGGAACGCCTAAATTTATTCTTTTTGACCCTTTGATATTTATTATTACTAATCAGTAGAGAACTACAAAGGCACAATCTAAACAGATATTACTCAATAGAGTGAAATAAGTGTTTTTTTATTTAAGTTGTCACTATTGGTGATAAACGAGGTGACCAGCGGGAACCACCCGCTGGTGCTCGTAAAACGTCAAATTGTTTCAATTAGTATAAGACAAATTAAAACATCTGTAGAAAATATTTAAGTAAATTTTATAAAGGGGGCTGGCGCCGGCACTAACCTCGTGTCTTTTGGTTCGCCGAAGTCCTTGGGCCCAAGGGTTATTGGTGGTTCCAGGATATTGTCTGAAACACTTCCCGGGTTTAGATCGATTGATTAGTAATTTTTGTGATTTTGGGTATTTTTATGAAATTATTATTTATTAGAGCGTCTTGCGTGTTTTCATTTACGGAGAGGAAGTGATATTTTTTTTGTTTATTGCGGTTAGTCTCGCATTCGTGAGTTTGCCAACGTTAAGGAATTGAAAAGAAAATGAGCGTAAAACTTTAAATTGTATTGGTTGTGCTTTTTGGCCTTGAAATGATTATAGTTCGACACAAAAGAGTAGAAAATAATGGGGGCGCCACTGTCTTTTACAAGAGTAAAAACAATTTAATCAACACATACACTTTAAATTAGTTCCGTTTCTACTCTTTTCTGTCGAGCTATAACAAACATCTAGAAGTACGGAACAACAACAAATCACACTAGTTATCTACACAATCTGTGTATGTATTGGTAGTTAACGGTATGTACCCAGCTTAAGTTTATAGTGAACATATTGTTACCACAATAAACATTGCCCGGGATTACGGGAATCTGAACCGAGAACAAATGAACGTAGGAATTGAATGATCGAGCAACATTCCTTGATTTATGACCAACATTTTTGGCCAATTTTCTGTGTAGTTCAGGCTTTTGACGAGATGAGATTCAACAACTCATATATCATGGTGACAGGCGCAGTACAGTGCCGCGCAGAATTTTGAACATTAAAACACTGGGTGACACTGTGTCTGATATGGGCAATTATGATGCTTACCATCAGGCACTTGATTTGCTCGTCTTGTCACTCAATGTCAAAAAAATATATATTTTTTCCTATTATTAATAATAATATTAAACACATTTATCGAGTCTCGATATATATCGAGACATTTATTTCTGGTACTGAAATGATAGAACATAACATACATTCACGCCTTTTTCCCGAAGGGGTAGGCAGAGGTGTACCCAGGACTCAGTCCTATAGTAGATACACCTACATTTCGATAGTATGTTATTGGTCGCATGGAATAGGGGGCGAGCCTATTAACATCTACCAGGCACAGTTCCAGACTCCAGGCAGTTATTGAGATAATATCTAATGGAAAATTTCAATATTTAACACTTTGCCTGACCTGGGGATCGAACCCGAGATCTCATGATTGTCAGTTGGTGAGAGCATGCGCCCACTACGCCACCAAGGAAGTCTGCATAATAGAATGTTAAAAAAACTGATATCTAGTATTTCATAGACAGTACAAAGAAAGGAATGAACAATTACATCAATATGTAAAAGATAGTGTAATCCTGGTGTAATGTATCATTCATTGCCCGTGGGGTTGAAGCGATTCCGAGTTGATTTACGTTCATTGTGCGTTTATCGCACTTTATAAGGTATAGTTATGAGTACATACAAAAATGCTCATTGACGTAACAAAACATGTATCTGGGAAGTTGTAATTATGTAATGACGTTGAATTGGCTCAGATGGTAGTAGCTCTGCTCTCTATGGGCCTTCCTACAGCTTAAACAAGTCGTGTCATTCAATTTGTCTTAATAGTACAAGTAACATAGGCTGTAACATCAAATTTCTTCCTTAAATAAGTAATAGAGGGAAAATTAAGTCGACTCAAGGTTATTTAATAGGCCAAAATTACTATTGTTAGCTGGAATTATTTATTGTACGGATTCCTAAAATATAATATCACACTGCTAGTTGTTAACTACAATTAACTGTAATGAAGAAATTATATCTTTTCTATCGTCGGCATTGGTTCCTCAAAATTTGTATGGGAAATTATGTCTTATATATTTAATAAGATTGGTTCCTGAAGAGAGATTTTGCATATCATGGGCTGTTTGAAATTCTAGTGTTTCTAGGATATATCCTAGAAACACTTGAAACACAACTTTCAATTACTTATAACTATGAAATTAACAATAATCTATATAATTGTAATAATAAGAATACCTATGTTTGCATGCCGTATGGTAGAATAAGGCGATCCTATGTACACATAACATCTTTATCCTTATCCGCAATAAATGATATGATTTATGATTTTCTTTGTGTGTGACATATTATATTATATATGTATTATATATGTCAAAAGGAAACTCGAAATTGAATCCTTCTAATTAGTACATAGCATTCAAACCTTCCGCCGATAGTATTGGCTCCCGTTCCACTGGATCACAGGGGTAAGGACAAGACAGGGCATCTGTGGTGGCGTGTCCACTGAGGAATTAAAAGGTTCCTTCGCATGACAGCTTCGGATCATCACTTAGCTACTAAAGAAAAGCTGCGTAAAGTATTAGTATCAAGCACTTAGATTTTTTTTATAATGTATTACAAAAATTTGTTGTCATACTTAAGAGGGTGCATCTACTTTTCAATCTGAACAACTTTCAAAAGAAAGAATTGCGAAATTCACGAAACGAAATGTCAACTTGCCGTAATAAATGGATCAGCTTTTTGAAAAATTTGTATGGGAAGTCGATTTTTTTTTTGAGAATTTTGAAATTGTTTCTTTCGAAAGTTGTTTAGGTTGACGGGTACATGCACTCCCCTAAGTATTACAACGCCTATTTGTAACACGTGGCCCTGTCGGCCTGTTGATTTTCGCAGTGTTCTATTTGAATATAGTTATTAGTAATTAAAAAAAGTAATTAGACACATTTTTTTTTTAACTGCATTCTGCTTCCCGTGGGAATATCGGGACAAAAAAGATTTTATTTGTTATTCCAGGAACTAACCTATCTACATAACAAATTTCAGCTCAATCGTTTCAGTAGTTTTAGCGTGAAAAGAGAACAAACATACACAGAAAAAAAACAGTTGGGACACGCTAGCGTTTTGTTTACCTGATACAAAGGTAACTTTTTTACATTGTACTTAGATTTG
Source organism: Hemistola chrysoprasaria (assembly GCA_947063395.1). Taxonomy (NCBI): domain Eukaryota; kingdom Metazoa; phylum Arthropoda; class Insecta; order Lepidoptera; family Geometridae; genus Hemistola; species Hemistola chrysoprasaria. The sequence continues at coordinate 3,034,788 of OX346725.1, forward strand.
CGATTGATAATATACTAGCGACCCGCACTCGCTTCGCTCTGGATACTATTATGCTTACAAACCTTCCTCTTGAATCCCTCTGTCTATTGCTGTTCATGCACTTTCCTTCCCGCCGTTTACAGCACATGACAGCTGTCATGTGTCAACGACATGTATGACATGTGAAGTTTTTCCCACGTCAAGGAGTTCCGATAAAACCAATTTACTGGTAAGCCGCACTAAATAGATAATTTTCAAAATTGTACATAAAAGCTATTCCCCATAGTCATTGTTGGTCCTTCGAGCCGGATGAAAACTGTAGTTAAATACGTAGAGTAGTTTAAAAGAACAGACTGTGGTAGCGACTTCATTTTATATTATGTAAAGAAGTAGGATTGTGGACACCAAAATGTCAACCCCAGGGTTCTCATAAAGATCAGAGCATTGTGTAACAAAGTTTCAAATATCGCCAGTTTTATATCGAGGACAATAAAATTGAAAGCACGGAACGCTCGCCCGTCGCCTGTTAATGCGGTCACGTTTGCGGAATTGCCAAGGTATTTGAATATCTGAATATTTCGTGCAAAAATATTTTCTACGTGCACTTGCGAAATTCGTGTGCACGCGATATTATGTTCCTTATTTCTTATTGCGCTTAAAGTCGTAACTAGAATTTTGTGCGCTCTTAGTCTCATAACATTATGGCTATTGCTTCAAACTTGAAATTTGTAACTATTGCGACAGCCTCGTTGGCTGAGATGGTAGTAACTCTGCTTTCTTTGCCGCAGGCCCCGGGTTCGATCCCCGGCCAGATCAAACATTTGTGTGCATGAACATGTCTGTTTGATCTGTGTCTGGGTGTTATAAGCTTATATTTTATAAGGATGTATATCTGTCATCTGGTTACCATAGTACAGGCTTCTAGCCTAGTTTGGGACCAGATGACCGTGTGTGGAAGTTGTCCCATACTAAAGTACTGATGTATCTTTAATAGAAATATTCAGCTCATATTTAATCATGTTCATATTTAAATTTACTTTTGTTTGGCTGTGGAATTAAATTTTGGATAAAATGAAGCTAGTTCTAAAATTTATACAGTGCATGTTTTTTTGACGTTAGTTAAAAATATAGCATTAGTTCTAGTTCTAAAGGAACCTTAATAATAATAATAATAATATAATATTCTTAATATGTCTCTCATGGCACACATTTCGCTCACATTTTGTTGAAAATAAAAGCAAATTGATCATAAAATTATTTCCATTTTGCCCAAATTTATTCTGAAAATCCTAAAAATCAAAGTCCTGGCTGACACATTCCCTCATCAACACACAGTCTCATCGCTAGAGCTGAATTTTGCTCGTAGGTTTGTAATATTGTGTAGACGAGAACTTAAAAATAAATTCCTGAAGGTCCCACGGGAAGAATTACTTTTGTGTTGATTTAATAATACAGAATTTTTTTGTGAAACCACCAAGTGAAGTTGCAAATTTTTGTGATGCTATATGATTAATTTTAAATTATTCATTTTCAAAGCATAAATTAGGTAGGTATAGGAAATTTTCTCTACTTTCCTACTATTTTCATCTTAAGAAGATATTGTGAAAAACTGTATTTAGGGCACCATTTCTAATATAAGTACGCCGCAGCCCTCCGAGTCAATTTTGTGGGGCATATTCCACTGCAAAATATATAGTATTTCACTTTGCCCCACCAGTGGTGCGGCTTGGTGGGTCAAGTTGAATCAATCCAAAGATACGAAGTGGCAAAGTAGAAATTCTGATAGCGCGTATCGAAATTTATAGAGTTACCAATTTTCAATACTCCCGAAAAACATTCCAGGCGAATCTATGGACTATTGTGTTTAAATAATATATACAGTTTTCCTGAAACGAACACAAAACGTTGCAGATACGGATTAAGGACGTCAAATAAAAGTCACCAGATACGACATAATTTTACGTTTATTTGTTGTAAACAGTCTTATAATCGAGCGATCAGTTTACATTTTCCAGTTTTGTAAACAATACTTTTCAATTTGGCGGAGTCATCTAAGCGAATATCGGTTACATCTTCTATAACATAACATTAATACTATCGTTGTCTTAAATATATATTACATATAACAACGTCACGTCTTACCATAGATATTATTTACAGAAATTGAAACAATGTAATTGAATTACGATTTCATTACGAGTTTTTGCACTTAAGTCCTAGCGTAATCGTATTGTAGGCGTAATTGGATTATTTCTTATTTTTTTACTCAGTAATAGTAAGAGCCTTTACACGCAGCGTATTGCATCTTAACCGACGACGCGATCAAGATCGTGCGTAGTGGAGGAAAAATAGCCGAAAAACACACTGGTTATAACCGGGTATCCCAAGCACAATCGAATTAGTATCGTCGTTATGTCAAATTCAATACATTTTGACGCTCGAATTTGATACGATTGCGATTGCAATTGTAATAGGCATGATGACACTATAACAGAATAAAAAAATAAATGGCTTTAGTGAAAATATATATCGAAAGGATTCCTAAAAAACGACCCAGTATTATTGAAAACATTGAGATTAATAATATTTTTATTAAAATATAAGTACAAAAAATTGCAATCGGCCATCTTAACTGAAACGCTAATCAGAGCGAATGACGTCACGCCTAAGTAAACTGTTACTGAGAGTAATAAACACTTGAAGTAAATATTCACGATATCGCATTAACTTTTGTTGTGTTGTGATCAGTCACTTGATTTGTTATATATTCGTGGTAATCCAGGAATCATCGAAGATGGATCAAGGTTTTATTAAGGCAAAAATAAAATATTTACTTAGGCGTGACGTCAGGACCCGACGCCATGACACATACGAGCGTTTTCGCGCTCATTATAAATTAGAAAGTTAAAAATGCATTAATTGTAATTTTATTCTGAAAAAATGTTTTTTTCGGTAATATTAGACGTGTACCTACATTAAGAAACGGGATTTCAAAATCTGTCACCATGCCTATTGTGTAGTGGTAGGCCTCTCTTGCAGGGAGCCGCCTGGGGAAGAACCACACCTTTGCCAGTTATTCATCCGCCAAGCAGTAATGTGCAAACATTACTGTGTTCCGGTATGTAGGGCAATGGTACCAGAGAAATTACTGGGCATGATGAGATTCAACAACTCATATCTCAGGGTGACAGGCGCAGTGCAGTGCCGCGCAGAATTTTGAATTTTAAAACACAGGGTGGCACTGTGTCTGATATGGGCAATCATGATGCTTACCATCAGGCACCTGATTTGCTCGTCTTGTTACTCACTAACATAAAAAAAAAAATTTTTAAAAAGTCACGGTATACTGGACTGCGCTCCATTCGCGTTTACACCGTCTATAGCGCTACACTTGCGCGATCATCAGAGCGTCAGCGATGATAAAATACGCCGTGTGCAAAGGTTCTAAGAACAATCACGTATTTATTTTATTTTTACTGTTACACGTGACAGTAAATTTAAAAGTTTAATAAATAGAAAACTTACTTGAACAAGAAGGCATAACATAATTACGATTACAATACGATTATGTTAAGACACGTGTGCAAAACCCCTAAAGCAAATATAAATGCCTCTACGTCTAACTTATTTATTTCGAACGCAACTTCAATATTAATTGTGGACGTTTTTTTACAGTTAATTTAAAAGAGAAGTTTTCATAGTCGAACAAAAAAATCATTTGCGAGATACCTTCGACATTGTTTGAAATATTTTAAGTTAAAGTTTATTACTTACATTTTAGGCAAAGTGGTGGAAAATAAAACAAGATCTTGAACAAACAAAAAGTTAATAAAAAAAAAAAAAAGTCATGTTAAAACTCGAATATTTTAACGTTAGACGTAAAGCGTTTTCAACAATTTTATGTACAGTGACTACGATAACATGAATATACATGTAATATAACAGATTACTAATAAATACATTGTCCTTTTCATGTGGCTTACATTTGATGTGTTTCCTTTTGCAGCTTCCGTGAGACCTGTAGAGTGATACATTTTTAATAATACAAACGAGCTGAATAAATAATTATGCATCGGTTTATCATGTTTCCGAAAGTCGAGTGAGCGCAATTGAAGACTTTAATAGCAAAAACAACCTTTGTCAATTTTTGGACGGAATGAATTGTTTACGCCATCTAGTAGGTAATATTACAACCTTTTATCTGGCATTTAACGTTTCTTCTAAAATTATCTGTCATCAGATATTTGATTGAAAAGTTTGTTGAGTTCTACACCAACCTTTTACCGTTCCATTTCCGAGAAAAATAACCCATGTCATCTAACTTTGGTTCAACATTTTTATTTATGAAAAAGTACACTATATTACAAGGCTAAAACTATAGATTAAATATTTAATGATTAATGTCACATCCCTAACAAAATCACCCTTTAATTAGAGGTGGGCACCCTGACATACATACAACAATTGAGCTACTGTGAAGCTATTAGTCATCGGCGAATTTTTTTTCTATTCCACCTATGAGTCTACCCACTAAAAAGGTGCGGATGCACCTTCCGTTCAAATCCGTGGAAGACCACGGGCGGAATTTAAACGAATTTGAAATTTTCTTTCACATATTCATATTGTATTTCAATCGAATAGACCGCATAGTATTTAAAAAATATAAAATATTATTTTCTAAGGGTACTCTTACCCAAATTGTTGTAACTTTATTAATAACTTACTTTTAAGCAATTTCATTTGCTATCACCATTTACGACAGTCGTTATGGCTCTGCGCACTGCGTTTTTATCATCGCCAATGACGCACTTTGACAGCGCCGTAGATTTTCAAAAATGAGTAGGTACTGGATTGTTTTCGATTTGCGTTTGAATCGCGTATACGCTCAGCACCTGGGCGTCGCCTGCGATGATAAAAAACGCAATGTGCAGAGACTCTTTTAAGGCCCAAAAACTTTGAAAATATGGTTAACCACAGAAAAATAAGAAAAAAAGAACAAATGACAGTAAATAATAGCCAGTTCAACATCCGCAAAATACTACGATGAGATTAAAAAATCATGCCATTTCCACATCCGCATTCTCACTGCGGCTTCTATAGAGCGAGCTACCCATTGTACCGAAACTTCCATTAACAAATTACAAATACATACAAAATAACAAAACATTCGTACCTCCAGCGACGCTAATTTGATTGCTGAAGTCCTCCGAATACGAGTTCAGTTTTATTTCTGAAATAAATATGTTTAAATTAGTTTCATGTTCATTGTTACTATATTTATTTTACGGCAAAAACGGGACTGCCTCGGTGGCGTAGAGGGCGCATGCTCGACCAATCAAGAGGTCCCGGGTTCGATCCCCAGGTCAGGCAGTGTTAAATATTGGATTTTTCCATTAGGAATTATCTCAATAACTGCCTGGAGTCTGGAACTGTGCCCGGTAGATGGCAATAGGCTCACCCCCTATTACATGGGACCAATAACATACTGGCGAAATGTGGGTGTATCTACTATGGGACTGAGTTCTGGGTACACCTCTGCCTACCCCTTCGGGAAAAACCTAGCCTAGTATAAAATATGTTACAAATAGGTTTTGTAATAATAAACTAAACCACTTTCAAAATAATGTTTTAAGTAATAAGCAAAATAATTAAAAACAAAAAATGGATCAGCTAATCGGTAAATTTATTTAAGATTTTTTTTTGCGTATTACGCAATTCTTTCTGTTACAAGGCGTTTATTTTGATGGGTTTAAGATGGACCCCCTTAAGTATTTATTTAAGGGGGTAATCTATACCTTACAATAGGGTATAGATTACTATACCTTATTGTTACACGTTGTATAGTAAAAATCTTTTATCTTGAATATCGCACATTTACTACGGAGTCCTCTCGTGACCAGGCTATTACGTAAAAATTTCTCCGAAACGTAAAATTTTTCCGTAATAATAAAATAATACTGCTTTAAAATTTGGTTATTATTCAGTTTTGTTTTGCTCAGTTTCACAGTAATTTTTATGTGGAAATATTGGATTCATAATTATTTATTTATTTAAAATCCAAATTCAACGAAATATTATATCATTTATGATTCATGTTATAACTGGATGTTCTAGGAATGATTTATACGAGTATTTCAATGGATATTATTTTAAGACTCACATTACGGCCTTATTTGATTAAATCTTTTTTTTTTTACAGTTAAATCTTTAATTAAGGACGCAATATACCGAAGCCGCCGGCCCGCCGTCACAACTCTGTGGCTTTTTTTTTTGCGACATGGAAATAATAATATACAGACGCACTCATGTCAGCGACACGATTCTTCTAAAACTTTGACGCTGAACTATTAAGTCGGCAGCTTAGGTGTGTGTAGTCTATGATAACTTTCTAAAAGGTTCTTAGCGGTGGTACAGTTTCTCAAGGTGTAGCCGCTGAGTTTCGCGTCCTGTGTTCAGTGAACAAAAACAAAATACAATAAACTGTAAGGTGGTGATAATAAATAAAATATATACATTGTATGGATACACAAAAATATAAAATCCAAATCAAAATTCTTTTATTTGCATAAAATGTTGGTTACAAAAGATCATAATTAATTATAGAGTAAAGCCCCATAAACATTTTGCCGCAACGCGACATGCAAATCTTTACATAAAGCGTATTCCTAAACTAGTGCAAAATTTTATTATATAAATTTATTATTATATATATATATATATATATATATATATATATATATATATATATATATATATATATATATATATAAAAGATGATAATATGTTAAGACAATATTATAAAATATTATGTAAAAATATATTATGTAGACAATATATTAAGTCACTTGGTCATATTCCACAAGGATGTAAAAATCTAAATAAGGCGGTACGTGCTGAAAAACAGCGCTGTGCACGGTTAGCCGAGCGCAGCACATGCTGAGCACAAGCCAATTGCCACAACTACTGTAAAATATAGGTTCTAGCAGATTGTATTCTTCTTTTCTTTCTTTCTCCTTTTCCATAGAATAATACTCGAACACTTCAGCATAATATAGGTATAATATTTTATTCCAAGCCAACCATCTGGATCTGTGAGTAATAATATAGTGATCTGTGATCGTTCACAGAATCCGTGGCAGGCTCGTCACTAAATAACATCAACCATACCAAATCTTTTCATCCACAATGGCATAGATATACCTATAGATAACGTCAAACTTACACCTTATTGGTAAAGGGTCTCCACCATAAAGTCTTACCATAAAGTCTAAGCGTCCCCTCACTCTTGCCCAAGGAGTTGGTGCTGACGCAGTTGTAAGTCCCAATGTCGTTCTTAGAGAACTGCCTGATGGTGAGCCACATGGAAACCTTGTAGGAGGTCTTCTCTTCGCGAATGGTGTATTTTGGCCTATAAAGAAAATTGTATTTTGTACTGTGGCAGAACTGCTATCAGCAACAATTCTTGAGTCAATGGTATAATATAATAATGATGAACCTTTTCTTATCTATTCATTATGTTTTCTTTAACCGAATATCATCACCATCAGCCGGAAGACATTCACTGCTGAACAAAGGCCTCGCCCATAGAACGCCATAAACAATTGACAGGGGGCTTGGTGATCGCAGTAGTTTGAATACATTGAAACGGATAGCGCTGCTGCCCACTTTCTTGAATCAATTTTATAATATTGTTATGAAACTTTTTTTTAACCATTCGGATTTCTTTAACCAGATATGTTTTACCGTAAATAAAGACCAGGAGATCAAGAGCCAACCGCAAACAATTGAGTGGGAAATTGTTCTCTCTTCATATTTGTGTAATTTCATGTCATATGGAAATCGACCAAAATTCGCAAGACGACTTGGTTTCACCGAGAAAATGTAGGTATACGTAACATACCCAACAAGATACGAAACAAAGGTCGGGACAAACAGTTCTACAGTTATAGAGATATAGGGAATGTGGGCCAATATCTTTATTACAAATCAGTGAGTGCCAACTTTCCACACATTGTTTGCGGTGAGGCTTGAGACCGAGATGGTGTGATTATTTCTTGTTGATATGACAGTTAATGGATATAACGCAACTTGTAAATATTTTCCAACTTGATTACTTTTTTACTGCCTCGGTGGCGTCTGATATAGTGGGCGCAAGCTCGACTGCAGATCATGAGGCCCCGGATTCGATACCCAGGTCAGACAAAATGTTATCGTAATTTTCTATTAGGAGTTATGTCAATGACAGACTAGAGTCTGGCAACGCTCCTCTTCGGAAAAAAGGCGTGATTGTATGTTATGGGAAACTTTTATCGCTTGGAACCCTTCGACATTTGCAGCATATGTTTGCATTGGTGCCAATATACCAATGCGTAGATTGATCTATTACCGATCCTCGATTAAATGGAATGGACCCTTCGGAGACAAAAGGTGATGTTATTTCCTTTTTTTGGAATAACATTGGTAAAAACATTGAATTTAAAGAAAAGGGGAGATGAGATACTGGCTTCTCGAAAATAGAAAGCTCAAATTAAGTCCCATTAGGTCCACGTACGTCAGTAAAGTTAATTGTTGTCTCAATCGCACTTCGTACTTTGCGGTACGTCTTTCTTTTTTCAAATTTCACATGCCGGTTGTTGAGTAAGCTCTAAAAGAACGTACACTATCTCCCCTTTTCTTTAAAACAATGGGTTAATATATAGCCAATGTGTAGGCAACCGCATAAAGTTTCGAAACTCGGAACATCGCGGCCGCCGCGTTATCAGTCGCTTGCTAATAATCTCCTGATTTGACAATAGGACTTTAGATTTATATAACCAATATTAAAATAGCCATAAGCATAATCATATTAATACTAAAACGCCAAAATATGAATGGATTTTTTACCTCACCCAAATAACAAACCAATTAGGCTTTTTGTATTGAGCGTCTAGCGTTTGGTATGAGTAGATATGGACATAAATATTATCACAATATTAAGATATTTCAGAGGGTAATGCATTTTTAACCAGTTTTATAAATATTAAGCTCTATTATGAATACCATTAAGATAAAACTCCCTTACCCATCCAGCAACATCTCTCCCCTATTCTTGATCCAATAATTGATGGTGTTGGGGTATGCTTCCACGTAACACTTCAGTTTGACGTCTGTGCCTAGCGGAGCGCCAAGCAGCTGGTTTGGTACTTTCACTGTCGGTGCGACTGAAAGAAAAAACACTTTTTAGGATTTCTCGAGCTTTTACTCTTAAGCACAGAACAGATCTACCATCAGGCACCTGATTTGCTCGTCTTGTCACTCACTATCATAAAAAAAAAGCTATGAGCCGGTTGTCTGACAGGAGACAAATGCATTTTTCTTATTATAGTGAGTAACAAGACGAGCAAAACAGGTGCCAGATGGTATCATGATTGCCCATATTCTGCGCGGCACTGAACCTGTCACTTTGAGATATTATTGTTGAAACTCTCTATGCCCAGTAATTTCACTGGTAACATTGCCCTTCACACCGGGTCAAAGTAAAGTTTGCATATTACTGCTTTGCGGATAAATAACTGGCAAAGGCGTGGTACTTCCCCAGGCGGCCCCCTGCAAAAGAGGCCTACGACTACAAAAGAAATGGGCAGAGAACATCTCGAACTGGGGTCAGATAATTATCCGCCAAGCAGTAATGTGCAAACATTACTGTGTTCCGGTCCAAAGGGCAAGGACAGGTGCAGTGCAGTGCCGCGCAGAATTTGGAATTTTTAAACACTGGGTGGCACAGTATCTGATATGGGCAATCATGATGCTTACCATCAGGCACCTGATTTGCTCGTCTCGTCACTCACTATCATAAAAAAAAAATACATTTAAATTTTCCCTAACATTTTAAATACATTTGAATGAGGAAACTTCAAATGCACTTCTCTACCACATTTAAATGAATATAATTTTTAAGCTTGTATTAACTATCGAGTATGATATTACAGAAAATTTGGTCATATAATTCCAGAATGAGAGGTTTATTTATATTATTATCTATAGCTGTGTCCCGCGGTTTCACCCGCGTAGTTTTCGTTCCCGAGGGAATATCGGGATAAAAAGTACCGAATAAGTAATACCGAAATATACCGAAATTCAGCCCAATCGGTTCAGTAGTTTTGGAGCGAAAGAGTAACAAACATCCATCCATCCATCCATCCTCACAAACTTGTACAATTATAATATTAGTAGGAAATATAAAATTTCGAAACAAACCTACCTGTTAATTGTTTACCGCTACCACAATTTTAATACAAAGGAGTTTCCTTGTTTCGAATAAAGATTACTCATTTCTGAAAGCTATAATTAGTAAATAATTATTCTGGCCAAATATTTCAAACTTCCTTCTGAACTTTTTTCATGTTTCGCAAAATTGATTAAAATTTTCTTTTTTTTTTTCTATTTACTTTCTCGGAGTTTCAGCTGAAGGTTTCTTTTACAATACCTCAGGGATGTCTCGATGGAGATTGTCTTCCGAGTGTGTTGTGAGTTTGTTTTGCCTTTCTTATTTGGCTTGGCTTATTTAAAATTCTAAACCTGTGTCCTTCGATCCTAACAAGCTATCTGTAGCGTGTATATTACAAATGTATCACATATGACCTTAGAATACAGCGCACGGGAAGTGTCAAGAACAAGTTCCAATTTTTTAATAATTTCTCGGTTTTCGCGAGTGTAAGGTAAAAGGTAGGTATTTATTTATCCTACAAATATTATAAATCTCAAATCCCAGTACGATGTTAAAAATTTACTTATGTATCAGATAAATAAAATGTTATTACTCGACTCCGGCGCCATCTAGCGCAGTTTTTTGTACGAATTTGTTTCTTATTTACGCTGTAAATACTGAACCAATTATGCTGAAATTTGGTAAGTAGATACCTAGACCCTGGAATAACACAAAGGATACTTTTTATCCCGATATCCCCATGTATGAAGACTAAGCGGGTAAAACCACGGGGCACGGCTAGTATAATAATAATAGGGTGAGCGTTAATATAAGTTTGGTGATACTGGTTTACTCTGGGCCTGCATTTTCATGGTTTACAGCTGAAATATAATATTATTAATTAACAAAATATATGCAGTAACTATAAAAAATAAAAATATTTCGGATATATATTCAGAGCTATTGAAGTTTCTTTTTTACTTTAGTATTTTATTTAAATGGATGAGATGGTAAGTAAATGAATATAATTCAGATCACACTAAGGGATTATCGTTTTATGATGATTTCTGTTATGATGAACAAACATAAAAGAAAGCACACAAGCATAAAACCCGCACACATAAAAAACATAACATACATTCACGCCTTTTTTCCCGAAGGGGTCGGCAGAGGTGTACCCAGAACTCAGTCCCATAGTAGATACACCCACGTTTCGCCAGTATGTTATTGGTCCCATGTAATAGGGGGCGAGCCTATTGCCATCTACCGGGCACAGAAACCCACACACAATATTGAATATCGAAACACGAACAAATTGTTCATAGTTCACTATAGTCAACTCCGTCCTGAATGCTCTAAGATCACATATGATACGTGTCCATAAAACCAATATTGCTAGTGACAACGTTTCTAGGAATAGACGTCTTTTGTTCGTTTTCTAGATTCTTCATATATTTTGTATATATTCTGAAGCGACGCTTGTGATTTATTGGAAAAGGCAAATAGAGCGTGAGACGTGAACTCCATCCTAATGGCAATGAGATCAATAATTCATCTATTTTTTTGTAGTGGTAGGCCTCTTTTGCAGAGTACCGCCTGGGGAAGTACCACACCTTTATCAGTTATTCATCCGCCAAGCAGTAATGTTAGCACATTACTGTATTCCGGTCTGAAGGGCAATGTTACCAGCGAAATTACTGGGCATGACGAGTTTCAACAACTAATATCTCAGGGTGACAGGCACAGTGCAGTGCCGCGCAGAATATAGAATTTTAAAACACTGGGTGGCACTGTGTCTGATGTAAGCAATCATGATGCTTATCATCAGGCTCCTGATTTGCTCGTCTTGTTATACTCACTATCATAAAAAAACCTAAGTATCTACCGAGACTGCTAATTTTATAAGACGGGGTTTCTCTCAAGTAGCCTTGTCTTAGAAAATTCTCTGAAAGTCAATAGGAGTCTAAAACTAGTGGGAAATTTTTTAATCGTCTACCTAGAAACGGAAGGGGTACTGTTATAACTTTGACGTGTCTGTGTATCTATCTGTGGCATCGTAGCTCCTAAATGAATGTCTTGATTTGGATGCGGTTTTTGTTCGAAAGCTGACCATATCGAGAGTACTCTTGGCTATGTCTCATGAGTATACACAAATATATACCTATGTAACTTAGTGATAAATAGTCTTCGCTGTAACCGGGAGCACTAACTAAAAACAAAAGCTTCAATAATGTTTATTTAAATGTTTTCTGTCCTTTTCCATCCCCAGGTTGTCTGTAAGAAATTGCTATACGCGATAAGACCGCCTGTTGTTTACCATATCTTTTGTATTGTGTCTTTTTGTAAAACTATTTTTCTTTTTTTGGTATGCAATAAAGTATTATTCTATTCTATTCTATTCTAATGCGGCCATTTTCAAATTTTGTAGTTTCAAATGTAAAACATTGCTAGTGTGCAAAAAACAGTTTGCAAGGTGCGCCAGTGTGCGTGAAAATTGTGTCGGACAGGCTCGGCTTACGCCGATTTGGAATAATGTCTTGTCGGAGAGCACGTGGAGACCTTACAATATCTGTGCTATCTAAGCATGAACCTAAAAAAAATTCGGACAAGTTTTGATATAAACAGTGAAGCAACGTAGTAAGCAAGCTCGCAAACTTGTTTGGGGAGGTCTACCTTACGACTAGGTGGATAGGATTTTCGTACTAAAAGCTCGATCAGTAACAACTTAAGCTGACCCCTAAACATTATATTCTCACCTCTTTTTCTAGGTTCATTGGGTTTGAATGTGTGCGTGCCGTCTCGTCTGGCTTAGTATGGTGCTTCAATTTTTTTTAGAAGCCTCCGTCTTATTTTATAAATACATGAATTTAAATTTAAAATGTAAAGCTCCCTAAATATATTCTTTTGATAAATCCAAATTACGTCCTCCTCATAGAAATGTATGGAATTTCGAAGCGATTTGAACGCAATTTCACATTCGCATAACAAGACGGATCCAAACACAACAATCGTCTAGATCTAGACTCTACGTAGAGATAGATAGTGTCTGTTTATTTGCAATAGCAAACACCACCAGACTTCAATAATACAGGTGATTTTTTAAAGCGATTTTCAAATGGGTCTTCAGGGCCATCTTCGAAACTACAGCTAATTTCGAAAAAGGTTGTAAGAGTCAATACATTTAAAAAAAAAATACACGCAGAAAATGGAATGATCTGATTTTTAGGAAAAAAAAACATATGCGTGGGAGCCGTGAGACCCAGCAGATGGACATTATATTCGGAGAGTGGGCAGCAGCGCTCGCCGTTTCTAAGTAGGTATTCCAACTACTGCGATCACCAAACCGCCTGCCAAGTGGTGATTACGGCAAAATTCTTCCATACGAACAGTATATGGTGGTCTATGGGGGAGCCTTATGTTCAGCAGAGGACGTATTCCAGTTGATGATGATAATGATTGCGTATAGGCCGAAAGGATGCAAATCAATCTGCAATCTAATCGAATGCGTCAAATCTAGCAGTTAATCAGAGGAAACTAATTTGATGTAGTTGGAAATGGCTTAATTTGAAGAAGTAGCAGTTGAAAGAAAATCCTTTTAAAAATCATCCCGTATAATACAATCTGTAGGTCCCTGGAACAGATCCAGGGTCCTCATCTTTATGGAGGAGCGCAGGAAGGCGCGTGACCGAAAAACATCGGTCTAGTTATTGCATTTCTTCGTGCCAAATATTTTGGGGCATATGTTTGAGGTAACTTTTTAAACGTTGTGTTGACAACACAAATAAGTTTTGTCGACTTTGACTAACGTTACATTTTATATAGATTTAAATATGATTTAAAGATTTCCCAGAGGGTAAAACTTTTGTCATAATATTTAAAAGACTACGTACTACTCTTGTGTGTGTCGTTACATAGGGATAAGGCCCACCTTAAATTGTTTTTTTTTTTAAGTAATTACGCTCAACCATGTCAATAGTTCGTGTTCACACGATCAAGTACGAGTAGGTAGTGACTTAGTAGTAATTAAAATGTTAAAAAAAAATTTAAGTTGGGTCTAATCCCTATATAACGGCAGCGATACACAGACAGAGAACGGGTATATAGCGAGTATAAAAAGCTGCTATGTCTAATACAATATATTAGGGCAATACTCCCCACGCTTGACAGGCCCCAGATACAATGTATTGGGGCAATACTCGCCACGCTTGACAGGCTCCAGATACAATGTATTGGGGCAATACTCCCCACGCTTGACAGGCCCCAGATACAATGTATTGGGGCAATACTCCCCACGCTTGACAGGCCCCAGATACAATGTATTGGGGCAATACTTCCCACGCTTGACAGGCCCCAGATACAATGTATTGGGGCAATACTCCCCACGCTTGACAGGCCCCAGATACAATGTATTGGGGCAATACTCCCCACGCTTGACAGGCCCCAGATACAATGTATTGGGGCAATACTCCCCACGCTTGACAGGCCCCAGATACAATGTATTGGGGCAATACTCCCCTCGCTTGACAGGCCCCAGATACAATGTATTGGGGCAATACTCCCCACGCTTGACAGGCCCCAGATACAATGTATTGGGGCAATACTCCCCACGCTTGACAGGCCCCAGATACAATGTATTGGGGCAATACTCCCCACGCTTGACAGGCCCCAGATACAATGTATTGGGGCAATACTCCCCACGCTTGACAGGCCCCAGATACAATGTATTGGGGCAATACTCCCCTCGCTTGACAGGCCCCAGATACAATGTATTGGGGCAATACTCCCCACGCTTGACAGGCCCCAGATAATGTATTGGGGCAATACTCCCCACGCTTGACAGGCCCCAGATACAATGTATTGGGGCAATACTCCCCACGCTTGACAGGCCCCAGATACAATGTATTGGGGCAATACTCCCCACGCTTGACAGGCCCCAGATACAATGTATTGGGGCAATACTCCCCACGCTTGACAGGCCCCAGATACAATGTATTGGGGCAATACCTCCCCACGCTTGACAGGCCCCAGCAAACCCCACCGTTATGGGGAGGCTTATGTCCAGCAGTAGACTTCCAATAGCTGAGATGATGATGAATGATCAAATAGACTATACTTACAGTTGACGAGTAAAATGATCCGTTTGCTGACAGCTGGAGGGACATCATTTGACGCGATGCAGAGGAATGCTCCCATCTGTCTTCGATCTACCCTCCACAAGGGAAGCGAACTGCCCACATAGCTTTCCACTGTTGGAAGAATTAAACTATGTTATTATATACAATAGATATAAAATACGTTAAAAAATGGTGTACTTCCTACTTCCTTGGATGTTTGTTACTTTTTCGCGCCAAAACTACTGAACTACATACATACAGTCACGCCTTGTTCCCGTTGGGGTAGGCAGAGACTATTTCTTTCCACTTGCTACGATCCTGACATACAACTTTCGCTTCTTCCACTTTCATCACATTCTTCATGCATGCTCGTCGGTTGTTGGTACTTTTGACCTGGCCTTTCCTTAAGATAACATCAACTTGTTCATGAAAAGTACGCCTAGGTCGACCCCTACCGACTTGACCATTCACACTAGCCTTATAAATTGCCTTTGTCAATCTCCTTTCGTCCATCCTCTCCACATGCGCTCCACATCCTCTCCACATCCACTCCATCTAAGCAATCCTTTCTCTATCTCTGTCACTACATCTTCTAACACGCCACAGCGTTCTCTTATCACACTGTTCCTCACTTTGTCCATCAAGGTCACTCCTGTCATACTTCTCAAACTTCTCATTTCCACAGCATTAATCTTACTTTCATGCTTCTTCTGCCAGACCCAACATTCACTACCATACGTAAGTGTGGGGATAAGCACCCCTCTATGCACAGCCACTACTGAACTAATTGGGCTAAAATTAAATATGTAGATAATTTAGACACTTGAATAACACATTGATCACTGCCTCGGTGGCGTAGAGGGCGCATGCTCGACTGCCAATCAAGAGGTCCCGGGTTCGATCCCCAGGTCAGGCAAAGTGTTAAATATTGGATTTTTCCATTAGGAATTATCTCAATAACAGCCTGGAGTCTGGAACTGTGCCCGGTAGATGGCAATAGGCTCGCCCCCTATTACATGGGACCAATAACATACTGGCGAAATGTGGGTGTATCTACTATGGGACTGTGTCCTGGGTACACCTCTGCCTACCCCTTCGGGAAAAAAGGCGTGAATGTATGTTATGTTATGAATAACACATAGGGTACTTTTTCCCCGATATTCCCACGGGAACGATGTCTACGCGGGTGAAACCGCAGGGCACAGCTATTGTTATATCTATTATGTATTATATATAGTATAATATTATATAAGTATTATATATAGACAAAATTATTATTATTATGCCGATAATACCCCTTGCATTCTACTAATATTCTATGGGTTCTCTTATAAGAAATAAAATTAATTATTTACCAGTAGCTTCTTGACTGTAGTACTCCCTTCTTAAGAACATGAATCACAAGATTGTATTTTCAAGTGAATTGTTTTTGTAAACATTCATTATTTTACATTTCAACATTCAATAGAGGCAACTCGAACAAGCAAACCAATTTCACCAGACACATCAGACTAAATGTAACGTTAACAAAATCAAAGAGGGGCAACAACGTAATGATATTATGCGATGCCAACTTACACTGGACCGTTCGTACATAATAATTGAATTGGAATTTAATGTCTTGAAAATGTAGTCTATTAGACTACATTTTCATTTGATGTTATCGGCTATATAGCGCGTAGCTAAGCTAAATTAGTTTCGTAGTTTTTGTTTTTTTTTATATAAGAACATTAAACAAAGCTATTATGAACATAATTTTTAGGCCTAAACTTAAAAATAATATTATTCACTTAGTTAATTTCTAAAACGACGGCATTTTAATAAAGACATAAAAAGTTGTATTGTCATCACAACTCATGACATCGGTGACGTAGTTGGCGCAAGGATCCGGGTTCGATCCCCAGGTCAGGTAAAGTGTTAAATATTGGATTTTTCTATTAGGAATCTTCTCAATGACTGGAACTGATTACATGGGACCAATAACATACTGCCAAAATGTGGGTGTGCCTTTTATGAGACCGAGTCTTGGGTACACCTCTGATTACCCCTTCGGGAAAAAGGCGTGATTGTATGTTATGTTCATCCATCAAAACTGACGGTGTGCAGGTACCAAATATCAGATCAAGCCACAGAGATGAAGAAAGAGCCCACGGGCCCACAAATAATGTCGATCGTTACAACGAGTGGATTGGAACGTTTGAAAAATACGTTCGCAGAGTTGCTGGACCCCGTTGCACTTAGTATGTGGACACAAACCGGCGGTTTCATATAGATTTCCTATGTCGATTTAAATTTCAAGCTCGCCGTCGCCGCCGCGTTAGTCTCGTAGTATGGCCATGCCATACACATAATAATAATAATAATAATATAGCAACATAATAATATGATTAACATAACCGCAGGGCGGCTTGTGGCGAGCTGTTGGGGAGTAGCGACCCCACGGACCCGAGTGCTCCCGGGAGAGGGCTCTGTTCGTCGTTCGTGTTTACCGGTGTTTACCTCCACCTTGCCTTCACCAGCCGGCCATTATGGAGACGCGAGAGCCTTAGTGCTCGAGGGAGGATGTGGAATATAAGTGGCGAGTGGGCGTGCGTGATGCGAGTTAAAAACTCAAAGGGGCTTCTGTACGTTGGAATACAAATGGTCTCCGTGTGAGCCTATGAAAAGACCGGTTATAGCCTGTGTTTTAACAACACAGTTACTTATTAAGATATTGTCCAATCTTCTTATATACCTATAGCATTGCTAAAAAAGCCTAAATAATTTCACCAACTAGCTCTGTAATGATATTCCGTCCGATAGCACCTGCATTAAATCATATCTCAGAAAGCCCACTTTATGGCAAAGGTCTCGTTCCGAAAAACGCCCAACCGACATCTATTTCACGGCCACTTGATCCCTGAAATCTTGAGGGCCATCTCTCAACGTCGCCGTCCCAATTATAACCGGGACTATCCTAATGTCCCACAACGTAGGTAATTATTTCGAGTGCCTCGAGCTGCCTCAGCCTTCTAGGTAATAAATCAACTGCCGCAAGAGAATTTCCTAAATCCGGATCATTTGTTGTGGCTTAGTCTCTTAGTCGATGGTATGAGTATGGAATGTACTTTTTGGGATTATGTTTAATGTTTTTATTTGAAAGATGATATGATCGAAAGAGTTCTTAGCTATGTCTCATGAAAGTCAGTTCAGCCATTTAAAGATTATGATGCCAATTGGAATCGTTTTATTAAATATGTTACAGATAGATGGTGTGATTTATTAAAATGCTTCATTTACACTTGTTAAATTAAAACATAATTATGTCAGGCAGTGTTAAATATTGGATTTTCCATTAGGAATTATCTCAATAACTGTCTGGAGTCTGGAACTGTGCCCGGTAGATGGCAATAGGCTCGCCCCCTATTACATGGGACCAATAACATACTGGCGAAATGTGGGTGTATCTACTATGGGACTGAGTTCTGGGTACACCTCTGCCTACCCCTTCGGGAAAAAGGCGTGAATGTATGATATTTTTTTTATAATTATGTCATCTCTGCTTTTGCCTACTGCAACCAATCATACGCGTACACACTCACTTCGTTTTCATGCAGCTTATCTAGGTTTTTGTAAACATTACAGACACGAATTGATCTCGTTAGGGTAGGCAGAGACTATCTCACACTACTGGAGGAGTGCCCATCACGGGTTAGTGAGCGTCGTACCCTCGTCGCAGTTATGGGAACCGAACTCTCGCTAGCAACCATGGTTAAGGGCGAGGGTTCGTGGAGGGCCACGGTCGAATTTGGAATGCGAGATCACAATCTCACAGTACTCCTTCTGGGAGACCGCGGAGCGTAATCTGGTGGTCACTACCGACCTCCAGATGTACGCACGGAGGCCAGGGCGTCGGGAGAGAATCTTCCACGCCCTCCTCTATCCCCCATAACACGGGTCTAGGCGGTGACGGCGGCGGCATTCACCGCCAAATAGGTTAGATACGTGAAGTGTCGCGTGCGGTGTTCCGCGCGCTCCTTAAAATGTAGAGGGCTTAGCCCCCCGCGGTAGGGTCCCCCTAGAAGTACCAAACGCCGTCCGGGCTGCGGATGAGTGCTTCGGCATAGGTCAAAATAAAAAGGCAGAGACTATCCACTTGCAACGGTTGCAACATCCTAAAACACCACTTTAATTTTTTATACTTTCATCACGACGTTCTTAATTTGTATTAATTAAGAATGCTGTGGTGAAATGACAATCATGGCCTTTTCATAAAATAGCAGAAAGGTCATAAAAAGTACGCAAACGTCGACCGCTACCGATTTGACCATTATAATATATTATATTGGCCTTGGCGTCTTTGGCACGATTTAAACATTAAGTCTGTATAGATCATTTAGAACACTCTCCACAATGTGTCACATGGGATGACTTAAGGAAACGTAGGTTTGCCCAGAGTCTACGCCACCCTCTCGACCTCACTGGCTGAATCCGCAGGTACGACATGTCGATACGTGCGGAGCCAGTTTGGTTGCAGGAGAATGCCACTTATTTCAGGTTGTATCATACTTGTGCATGACGTAGTCCCCTTATTACGGACGCAACAGAGGTGTGGAAAGCGTTTAAATTGCTAAATGTGTGCTGTCAAACGCCATACAAAAAATGACGTTTGACAGCAAAATTTACTGCTGTTGTTACGCGATTGCGTGTTCGCAATACCACCCCGGGTTTGTTCGAGTTTTCTTTCTCTAGCGTAGTGGGCGCAAGCTTGATTGCCAATCAGGAGGTCTCGGGTTTGATCTCCAGGTCAGGTAAAGTGTTAACATAAAAAAATATTGCATTTTTCCATTAGGAATTATCTCAATAACTGCCTGGGGTCTGGAGCTGTGCCCGATAGATGTCAATAGGCTTGCTCCCTATTACATAGAACCAATAACATACCGGCGAAATGTGGGTGTAATGGTAGGTAAAGGTGTGGGGTAATCACGTCGGGGTCACCAGTATACGGGTTATAAATAGATGGATGGACTCATATATTATGGTATTTAGGTTAGTCTATAGTCCAGTGTGTCCTGCCTATAATAATGACTGATTAACACAAGGGTAAGACACAACACAATATTCTTTAATATCCGTTTATTCGCAATATAATAGTAAATGCACCTGCCTACGCGGGAGGCCGTGCGCGACTGCTTGATATAATTCATTGCAACTGCATCGACAACTATTGTACAATCTATGTCCCTACCTTCACCTACTATGGGACAGTCCTGGGGTACACCTCTGCCTACCCTTTCGGGAAAAGGGCGTGATTGTATGTTATGTTATTTCTCTAGATAGGTTGCGGACGAGACCACGCTATTAAAATGTTAACCTCCTCTATTTAGGTACCTAAGCATAATATTAACCTAGTCAACAGTCAACGACAAGACTCAAGGTCTAATCCATAACCCTATATATATATATATATATATATATATATAGGGTTATGGATTAGATGAGTTATATATATATATATATATACAAAAATATAAAACACCTATTTTTCCTCAGCTATCACCCTGCGTAGAAGTACTCAAGGCCAACCTTTTAACGTAAGACATCTTCCACTTTGCATACCAGAGTAAGCTATAACCGTCATTAAATTGAAGGTACTAATAATATATCACAGGTGGCAACGGTTCATTACCGGCCTTAAAATTATGGGCAAGATAGCGGTAACAAACACCTAAGGATGCGTTAAGTGGTGTACTTACATATTCATGCAATGAGTGTTTATCTACATTGTTGAGGATTTTTTAGTAGAGTAGGTACTTTTATGACATAATGTCGTTTTTTAGAATAATTTGCGTTAGTTTTATCTATATAGTAGTTAGTAGTAAGTATATTAGTTTTTAGTTTTATTTATATTGTTCTTATAGACGCCGTTTAATGGATTTAGGAACATGCCAAAAAATTATATTAAATAAATTGTTAAGTTCAAATAAGTAACAATAAACAATTAAACTACCTTATATGTAAATATTAAAAACTAAAATTAAAAACAAGACTTAAAAACAAACTATAAATAAAATATTTCACTAAAATCGCCATCGATTGATAGTGTGCCCAGAAGGCTGGCAGCCATAGATAATACATATAAACTGCTGGCAGCATTGCAATTGTTAAGGCATACGTATGTATGCATAGTGTAGGGTTCCATGCCTAGATACCTGAACAAACGCTTCAAGTCATGCAGCGCCATCTATTAGTTCATTGCGCAATATAAATATACAGTAATAGGGCCATAACTTTTGATTGCGTTACCTTAGAAGTATGTTTTTTTACAGCCACAAGGGGCCGCAGATCTAAGTTGATAATATCAATTTCAACTTGATACCTCGCAGCGATCCACTTAAAAATTGTCTTGACAGACAGACGGACAGACAGACAGACAACAACGTGATCCTGTAAAGCTTCCTCTTTTCCTTTTGAGGTACGGAACATAAAAATATGTTTGCATCAATTTTAGCTGCGAGCGACGGTTTTACCTACAGCAAGTAACTTTTTATATTATTTCATTGTGTATACTACTTCAGTATATTATTTACTATATATTTTTTTTTGTAAATAAAGGCACATGCACATGTATAAGCCCTAAAAGTATGTTCTATAATTTATTCTGTGTTAAAAGCTACCTACTTATTAAGTAATCGTATACCCCAATTTCTTGAGTAGTTTTGCCAAGTAAAAGTAACCAAGATCATAATATTATTCAAAACTCAAACTCAAACTCAAACAGATTTATTCAAATAGGTCATAATCTGACACTTTTGCACGTCAATAAAGATAAACAGTACTGAGTCTACCGTACCGTACAAACAAGTGGTTTATTATACTAGTAACTAGTAGACGGGATTGTTTACGTAATTTGATACCTTTATTCTATTAGGCTTATCAAATATAGTCTCAATTAAAAATAATCCGAAACGATGGTTTCAATCCAATTAGGAAGAGATAATGTAACGTTACCGATATTATTACTCAATATGAATAATATGGGAAGAATAATTTCATCCACGGACGGGATTTGAACCACGCACTCTCCGCACCAATCCGCGTGGCACTCTACCATTATTTGGGTGCTGTCAAAATCTTAAAATTAAATGTAAAACGACATTATCAGAGTTACTATTCGAAAATGTTCCGCTATTCCAACATAGTTCACTTCGACCAAAAAGTTTTCATTCGATTGTTAATTTTTAATTATTGAGTACTATTATGACCAAACTTTTTTCATCACACTCCATAGGTGCTATTGAGAAATAAAACTGTCATGGTAATAGCTTCTATTATCGTAGTCAAAAGCGAATATTACTGAAAATACTTTTTATTTTATCACTTTTTTATCTTTAGGCTGGCTACAAATATATTAAATGGAAAATAGTTTTTTGAAAAGTCAGATTTTTTGACATAATTGTCTTTTTGCCATCATGCTGCTCATTTGTGGCCAGGAGTGCTTTTTTTTGCTATCCCGTGGATGATTTTTTTTTACCATATCCATATTGTATTACAAGCGAATAGACCGCTTCGTCTATAAAATATAATATATATTATTATTGTTGTTTATTTTAAACTTTTTTTTAGTATTAAATACTATTACTATTATTATTGTTATTAATCTGTGTGATGTATACTTACCATGTAATGCTTTATCTATTTGTATATAATCCCGCCTGAAACATTTTTTTTTCGTTTGCTCGACTAACACCCATGCTCGAACATGGTATATGCTGAAAATCAGCGCTGCGCAGCATCAACTTGTGTGGCACACAGCTGAGCATATTCCATTGTCAGAAATTGTGTATATTTAAATTAGTATCTGTTCTTTAATATATATAATTATTAAGGCATTATTTTCCTAATTTATTCTTAGATATTTTATGTTCATTAGTTTTCTGGCAATAAACAATTTTTAATTTAATTTATTAATTAATATGTCAATAAAGAATCTCAATCTATCCTTCGTCAACACACAACTATCGATCAACAGTCTCAAATAGTTTTACGAAGAGATTATTTTAAAACACCCGTGTAAAGTGTGTCAAGTGCAGTGCCTATCCGAGCGAGTAATGGAACTTGGGCCCAATTTCCTCGTGCACCTGAGTCTGTGAGCCTCTACCTTCTTACGATTAACTTCGGGTAAACGGCATATAGGAGAATTTTATATGAACTGGAATTTTATATTGGCCAAATGTTTGGACAGAACTATTTCACGTTATTTTTCCACAATTTTATGAAGAAAATAAATTTAAATAGGTATAGACTATAGACTGCTTCGTTGGTCCTGAGGTAACAAGCGCAACTGCTGATATGCGGTCTTGGGTTCGATTCCTGGTCCGGAAAATAGTTAAATTTTTCCAATGAGGAATTAAGGGCCTGGATTTATGCCCAGTTGATAACCAAAACTCAGCTCATTAAAATGGACAAATCACAAATGAAATAATTGCAAATTGGCTAAAAAAATCAGCTATCGAAAGACTTCCGATGCAAAATAGATCAGCTGATCATTGAATAAGAAGTTGACGGGTAGATGGATATGAATAAGGAGGGCCTTATGTATCTCTTCACCTTCTTGTTTCACTTTGTCTTTTAATAACAATATTGCTTCGCTTATGTACCTACCGTAGAAATCTCTATTGATTTCTGAAAATAGTCACAAGGCAATTTTCCAAATTGGTGCTAAAACCACTTGATTAATCTTCAAAATTGATCAGCTCTGGATGGATTCAACATAAACACATTTAACTCAAACAAACCAAATTTAAATAATGTGTTATTTTGTCACAGTTCTATTTCCATCAGAGCAATAGCTCTGAATCCAACAGGATATATGCCGAAAGTAGCATAAATTTTAAATACCTAACACGAGTATTAAGGTCAGTATAATATAAAGGTAACATACGACATACCTTGTATTTATAATCATAACTAGGAATTAAAATAAGTGCTTCGAAAAGAAACAATTGATAAAAATCCCAGCATTTTACCAACAAAAAATTAAATTATTGTTCAAAATGGATATCGATTGAAATTCTGTCTTCGACAATTATTTTTACCTAGATTTCAAAGTAAAACATGCCTCAAATCAGGTATAAATTAATTAAGGAATACAGCAAGGGCGGGATATATCACAATGTCCCCTACTATTTATCCACTGACCCGAACCTATTATAGAAAACGTTCATCAAATAATCGATACAAATTGTTCGGATACAGATATAGATTTTTTTGATTGTAGATTTCCAGAATTCCACCGTTTTTTTTAACATGATCCTGAATGCACTTGTGCAGTTATCACGAAGATATTGTTGTAAAAACCTGAAGACTTATTTTATCGGGTGGAACCGCGGACTGCATATAAAAAATTACCCGCATAGTCATCGTTCCCGTGATAATATTGGGATTAAAAGTACTCTTTGTGGTATTTCAGGGTCTAAACCATCTACATACCGAATATCAGTCAGATCGTTTCAGTACTTTTGGCGTGAAAGAGTAATAATCATCAATCCATCCATACAAACTTTCACCTTTGGTGTGATATGATGTGATGTGATAATGCAGTGTGGTGTGGTCTTAAAGATAGGGCAGGTCAAGAGTACCCACAACTGACGAGCATGAAGAATGTTGTGATTTAGCAATTGAAGTGAAACTGTATATCATGTACATATTATTATTGTGTACTGAGGTGCACAATAATAAGTCAATAATGAGTATAAATATAAGTTTCTATGAGTAAAAGTCTTCTATGGTATACCTTTAATATACCACTATTACATATGACTGCCTCGGTGGCGTAGAGGGCGCATGCTCGACTGCCAATCAAGAGGTCCCGGGTTCGATCCCGGTCAGGCAGTGTTAAATATTTAAATATTGGATTTTTCCATTAGGAATTATCTCAATAAATGCCTGGAGTCTGGAACTGTGCCCGGTAGATGGTAATAGGCTCGCCCCCTATTACATGGGAACAATAACATACTGGCGAAATGTGGGTGTATCTACTATGGGACTGAGTCCTGCAATGTGCTTACCATCAGACATCTGATTTGCTCGTCTTGTTACTTACTTACTATCATAAAGAAAACTTCCCCTATATCTCCTTTATAAAAGGAGTAAATAAAATTTTCTATTTTACCTTTATCAAAGTCCCTTGAAAGTGGTTTCTTAAGTAGTATAGGCTCGTGGTCTTCCCTCCTCCACGTGATCTTCGGCGGCGGATGGCCAGTGGCCTTACAGGTCAGGGTGGCGTTCTCCAGCTCTTGGACCGACACGTCGCTGGACGTATCGTCACTGATGATGTCTGGTGGCACTGGAGACAAGAATATTGATCAATACCCTGGGAGATAAAAGCATAACTGGCGGATAGTTGGTGTACATATTATGGGATTCAGCCATGGGTACACCACTGTCTACCACTTTGGGTAAGGGCATGATGGTATGTTTTGTTAAATTATATAGTTAAATCAATATATTAAATGACAAAGTTTTGTCTCGTAATTATTGTAACATAATTTATTATGTCTATCTTCGTAGGTAGGTACTCCAATAACTATTAAAATATATATACGGACTTTTGTATCATTTCGACCTATTCTAAGCTAACCAACCAACTCGCTACGAAGTTCAATGAAATATTTCTTAAACTCGTAACAAAATCAGTAGTATAGTCAAAAATGCCAGTTAGTTGAGTAAACAAAACCTTGGTTTAGCCCAGTCATTATTTGTAGTAAACGTGAAATTCCCATGCACGCCGCGTATAAGCAAACGGCCAACGCCTCTAAAGCGTTGAGCTATAAAAGTGAAGAGTAACTGCATGACTCGCCGCAAAGGGGCTGCCAATTTTTAACGCGAAAACTTTTTGCACGAAGCGCCCACAACCGAACGCCTGAGAACCGAAAAAAAGAGAAAAAGTAAATTTTCACAATATTGTTCTGATTTATAGCCTCTCCGAAATAACGGAAGTTTTTCTTTACTTCTAAGCGTTTTCGTTTGACATTACCCCATTTGCATTTGGTGTTCGTGTTTCGTATTTTTGTTAAAGCGTTTGATTCGGGAATTGATTTATGGTATTAATTAAAATGTTGTGGAAAAACGGTAAAGATGCTGGCAAATTGATTGCGTAATTCACGTTGACAATATTTAATAACTATATTGCCGATACGAGTACAAAGGATAATTAATATTGAAGGTTGTATTGATTTCGATGGCAATAATATCAAATTACTCGTGTTGAACCAAAACAAAAAAATAAATGTATATGTAAAAATTTTCTCATATTTTATTCCAGTGGTTTAGTGTGAAAATATGTCCAGCTTCGAATCCGAAATCCACTGCTTCGAATCTCGATAACATGCCTACCGGGGTTCGGAAGGCATGACCTATTATCATAGACCATAGTCGTTAGCCCATGTCAGAGGCCTACAGTTTCGACCGACCTAACAACTTTGGTCTGAGGACTGCGGGCACAAGATAGACCGAATATACAAAAAAGAACACGTGGATAAGTTAGTATACAATAACAATATTACCCTATATTATTAGTTAGTGGTTCCCGTCTATATAACAGGGCCAACTCTTTCTCATCTCGTGGAAGCCGTGAGACCCGGCAGAGGGATATATTCAGAGAGTGGACAGCACCGCTCTCCGTTTCCAAGTTTTTCAACTACTGCGATCACCAAGCCACCTGCCAAGTGTGGTGATTACGGTAAAAGCCCCCCATATAAATAGTTTATGGAGTTCTATGGGGGAGGCCCAGAGGATTAGCAAGTTGAAGTGGTAATGAGCAGGGTACACAGCACGATGATCGGACGGCCATGGGGCTGTATAGTTCTCGAATGAAGACCACGTACCGGCAAGCGCAGCGTAAGAAGTCCACCCACAAGGTGAACAGACCATCTTATAAAGACAGAAGGAACACGCTGGATGCAGGCCGCTTCAGCCGGATTAGATGGAAATCAATGGGGAAGGCCTATGTTCAGCAGTGGACGTCCTATGGCTGAGATGATGACGACAATGAGTATTATTAGATAGTAAAATATAGAGAAAGATATTATTATAATCTTTGTAGGGTTGATGTTATTTTGTGACGCGCATGCTACGGATTCTGTGAACGTTTTGGTGGTTTTATGGAAAGTATTAATGGCAACGTGTGATTTCACGGAGATCTATGGCATGTGCGAGGGCGCGATGGCAACACAGGGAGGTGGATGCCAGCGCGACAGATGATTGTAGAGCGAGATTGAAGATGGTGGGCTTTGGAATAAATCATTTAAAATATGCTGAAGTGTTCGAGTATTATTTAATGGAAAAGGCATGCTTACATCTTTAATAAATTTTATAGATAAAAGTATAAATATATTATAATAATATTAAAGGTGCTTTTGAACAAACATTAATAAGGTATACCAAAATTTAAACTGTAGTTCTAAGCGCTTAGTAAAAAGTTACAGTGAGTTAAAATCACGCGTGGGAGGTAGCCCTTCATTTATAATTCAAGTTTATAATGTACTTACTTTAAGGTTAAACGTCGCACATACAAAATGAAAATACATATTATATGAAGAAATAGGGAATAATTTTCCACACAATTGTTTGTGCCTCTGGATCTGGCTTTTATTTGCGCGGAAATATATTTTGTTAAATAAAACCTTACAGTTTCTTTGTATTTATAAAAAATGTATAAAAGTATGAGTTATGTTAGTGTTTATTTAAATAACAAAAGAACCATACGGTTTCCTCCAGAGCCAACCACAATAAATTGATTGTAAAATAATTTCCAATTTCTTCATATTATGTGAGTATTTTCATCATTTTGTATGAGTAACATTTAAACCTTAAACCCCTACATTAACATATTTCTATAAATTTATTTTTTATTTTCTAATACTTATTGTTTATTATAATTCAGCGCAATGCTAGGGCTAACTGAGAAGTATTAATGCATTGTTATTTTGTTAGATAAGCATTTAAAATTGTACTTTTATATGCAGAACCCACTACCCCCTGCTCACACTTGTCCGTCTATATTTTATAACCACAGTGGGAATAGTCGTCAATCAATCACGTCGGATTTACTGTAGAGAGCAGGAATTAAGTCTTTATTGACACGAAGCGATGGGGATCACTCCCGGACGGGCCATATTCTAAAAAGTTTGCTTTGGATTGCCATGTTAACGAGATTTTTTAAAAACGAGGCGTTTCTCCTATGAAAATGTTAAATGGCTTGTAGCCTAATTTGTTCTTTTACGTTTCTTCAAATTTAAAGTAACCGTCGGCAAAAAAATCCATCTTTATTAAGGTGTTTAGGTGCTGCAATGACATAGACAGATAAACTGAAAGACAAACTTATAACACTAACTGCTTCTGTCAGGGGTTAAAAAACCGTTGATAAGTAGAATCGTTTTTTAATTATAATAGCTATGGGCTCATCACATTTGAAACTTAACTGGAAAAGTGTAGGTGGGTACCTACCTGGTAAATTAACGGCGTAGAGTCAGTTGTACCATTGGAGTTGTTCTATTGATGGAACAAATGATTCACCGTTGTATCGCTTGTATTACCATCAATGGAACTAATGACACATTTGGTCATACAAATTAACGGAGTATGTCAGTTGTACCACTAAGTTGTACCATTTTCATCGCTTCGTAATTTATGTTACCCTGGTACTTTATTTGTACCCAACCGTTCAGCGAGTAAGGCGTGGTGTTCTGTTTATTACAACATAGTATAGGTACTTATGTCTCTGGCTGACGAGTGCAGTGCACTGAAGTTTTATGTAACATTGTGATTATATTATGACTACCTAGGGTGTATCAGCATGGTATAACGTACAAAACGTACATATACAACACGATACCGCTATCGTACGTCAACGGCGGCTACGCGAAATCGTCGTAACCGAGACTGTCCGACACATTTTTTTTTCTCACACTGGCACTCTTTGCGAACTGTTTTTACGAACACAATGGGACCACAATTATTCAGCTCTTTTCAGCTCTTGCCAAACCGAAAACCACGTTCAGCTGAACGGAGCTACACGCATCTCATATAAAATCGCGGTTTTCTATGGACAAAACTGAACAGAGCTAAATTCGGCCATTTAAAAATGATTGCATTTTTTTTAGGTAAAGCTCCATCTAGTACCAGAACAAACTCACACAATCACAAAACCAGGTCGAGGTCAAAGATCTTTCAGATCCTTAAGATTGGTTAGTTTCTCTCCAAATAATCAGACAGTTTAATAGGGTCTTAGGACACTCCTCTTCTGTGGTGCCAGGGCAAGTCTGACCCCACGTATTCTGGCGCCCATGCCGAGGTTCGTACCGTCTAGGTGCCCTTGAGCTAGTCGCCCTTAAACTTTAGGTCTAACGCCTCCTGCGCTTACCATTGCGCAGTAAAGCTGTAGAGGCCATGTGAGGCCAACGGCATAGGTAATTGAAAAAAATAATAAAAATTTGATCGTTGTTATTGAGTCTTGTACATTTTTAATAAGAAATCTTTTAAGATAATTGAAAAGCACGGAGTACCAAAAACCGCGCTGTCTTTCCAACGAAAACCAATAATATATTTCAACTATCACCCGATAGATACTCCAATAACTCAAAAAACTCTAGAAACCGAACACTAAAACTAGGAAGAAAAAAGGTAAAACTAATCAAAAAGATTACAAAGTCGCGGCAGTCGAATATCGAACAAGTTCCAAATTGGGGAAGGAATCGGGACATTTCTCCTCGAGTCATGCAAAACGGCGGCGAGAATAAAAATATATTGGGAAACTTGGAATATTCTGCGGCCGAGACCGGTTCTACTGAAGGAAATATTGCATTTGTTACAAACTAGTTCGTAATTTGACGGGTTTTTTTTTCGTTTAAGAAAAAAAATTGATGCTTTGTATAAGTTGACACTTAAGGTCAACAAGTAAATTCTACCTATGATTGGTTGAACTAATTCATCAACAGAAATCGTAATAAAGTACCTAAAAATGTTAAAAGATTATTAATGATTACATATTGGACTTATCGTCCAATATTATTATATAAATTGACATCCTGATTTTTTTAATAATTACTAATTATTAATTACAATGTATATTGGTAAATATTTGCACGACAATTTAGTCGAGTACAGTGGACTATATTATACAATACGCAAGAACATTCTATACCTGTATTCATGCAAATAAAGTAATCATTTCATTTCATACGAAATTTTTGGAACTGGAAGTAGCAATTCCTTAGTGTACCTTAGTCCTTTGACAATATAACTATAACCTAAAAGACTCACTGACTGACATTCAACGCCGAGCCCGAACCGCTAAACCTCAAGACTTGAAACTTGGAATGAAGGTTCGTTTCGTTATCTGGACGTGTTTAGTAAACATCGAAACGATTTTTTAAAATTCACGTACTCAGGGGTCCAAAAGGGCGTCAAAGATTCGGTATAAAACTCCCATAAATAGGGGGTGTCTCATGGCTGTATAAAAATATATTATTTCTATTATTCAATAGTTACAGAGACGCGTAATTTTGAGTGAGCGAAGCCGCTGGGATCACCCAAGTAATATTATAATATTCAAAACGCGTTTCATTAACTATAACGTTCACTTCATTGACAAAGCAAATAACTTAATTTATTATGAATTTCCTAAATTAAAATCAGTTTTACAGGTTATTGACTTTCCAATACAATTAACTGAAATACAAGCGAAATATCTTTGTCACTTATAATCACTTTAATTAAATACAAAATGTAATCAACGCTTTAATTGGAACGTCTTGGCTATAAAGTTTAATTACTTTGTTACGAAGCTGAGACTGCGTTTATTTGTTTTGTTAAGTTTTGGAGATCTTTGACAATATTGATTTTCTTATGAACGTTTTTTTTAATGATAAAGATAAAGATCAAGAATTTTACTTGCTTAAAACATGGGTACATACACAATACTAACTGTATTGTGTATGTATCCATGTATGTACAGCATGCATATAATATTATGTTTAAAATTATTTCGAGCAACCAACATGTTTTGCCTACTGAGGCGTACAAATGAACAGACTGGCAACTGATGCTTTAAACATAATAATTAGTAATTAAATCTCTTTATTGTATTTGTTATAGAAAGACAATTTAAAAAATAAATTCTACCTACTACGGTATGGTACTATGGTTGTAGTATTGATTTTTGACAATTTCATTTCACATTTTCAAAATTGTTGATTAAGGAATCATTTGAATCCTTATTCAATGTATGAATGTATGTATGAATCTCAATTTCAAAATTCAAATCTTTGATTTTCTTTTGTACAACCACTTAGTTTATAAGTAGATCAGTAATTTATAATGCATATAAAAGTGTTAATTTTCCACTTTTATATCTTCTTTAGTATCACTACACTTTTTGTAACATATTCGTATACTACTCTACCGCTTTAATAAATGAAAAAACCTGTAAAAGCCCTCTCAGACGAGTTAACAGCAAAGAGTCTAAGATTCTAATTTCCTCATAATGAGGTGCTCGTACTATAGATTCGAAGTAAAATTGAGTCACGTAATTTGCGCCGCGCAAAATACGTCAGGCTAAGCCTAAGTGTCCCTGCGCAAACATAATCATTACCGGGAGAGTGTGAAATGGCGGCTGAATGAGGAAACGAGTCATTATTTGATACTATCCTATTTATCCACAAAGATCAAAAGGCCTTTTAGAGGTCATAGACGCGTCAGAGGAAGTGATTTGTGGGGCTCTAATACATTTGATTTCGTTGCGCATAAGGGCGGCGGCTGACATAAGCATTTGCTCGATGTGAGTGTGATTCACAGACAAAACAATCCAAAACAGGAATGAAAGACTGAAAGCTTTATTTGCATGAATACAGGTAAAACATAGCAGACCGGGGTTGGTATTACGAACATGCAATCGCGTAACAACAGCAGTAAATTTTGCTGTCAAACGTAATTTTTTGTATAAAAAAATTAAGCTTGAGCTTAAAAATGAAACTTAATGTGAGAGAAAAATAAACATTAAAAAAAAATATTGTATGCTTTTTGACAGCAGTCATTAAACCATTAAACGCTTTCCACTCTTCTACTGCTGTTCGTAATAAGGGGGCAGCAGGCAAACACTAAACGAACTTTTTTATATTTGGGGTGGGTTATAATTAGATTTAAGTTTGACTTATTGTTAATTAATTTAATAAATTTTTAAGTATATTTGTGTAAAAAAAAAACTATTTACATGAGTCATGATTGAAGCTGTGATTATCTAGTACTCGTAATACTTATTGCAAATTATGATCTTACTTAGTTTAAGCTCAGTCTTACTTTGTTGTACAATTAGTAAGAAGAAATTATGGGTAGATCGTTGAACTCGATCAATAAATTGTCGTGCTAATATTTAACTGGATGATAAATCTAATAGTAATAATACATTTATTGAATGATAAATTATTTTATATTCAGATTTCAGGCCAGTTTCTCTAATTACATTATACATTTTATTAATATAATTATAAATAGACGGTTATAATTATTAATTCAATGTAATAAAATGTTATTTTATGTAAAATGTATTAAGACTTAAAGTATTTTATTTTATCTTTCGTATGATCCGAGTAAGAATATTTTGCATGTCATTATAGGTACAAAGAGCCGAGCAGATGCACAACGCTCAAATGTTTGATGCAAATATTCATACCGAGCTAATATTATTAATCGCAGTCTTTTGAGCTTATGCTCATTGCACGCTTGGGGCACTTCGAAACACATACGAATGGTCTCACTGACTCGTGATTACGTCATCGCCGCTCCTGGATGTTCTCAAAGTATGGACAACTATACGGGTTTTCACAAATACACCCTCTAGTCTACTTCTTCTTTAGAGTCAAATTTTTTAGAGTTTTATAATGTTTTTATATATGCTTTATATTGTTTGGTCCAGTACTTTGCTAGACCTACGGCGTTTTGGTTCGCTTCGAGAAGATCCTTCATCACACCCTACGGTTTACCTCTCCATTTCAACTAACCTCGCCTCGACTGCTTCGGTGGCATAGTAAGTAAGCTCGACTCCCAATCGTGAGGATTGAACTCCGGACGTTCAATCCCCAGACAGTGTTATTGGATTTTTCCATTAGAAATTATCTCCATGACAGGCATGGAGTCTGGAACTATGACCGGTTGTTGGTTAAGCTCACCCACTATTACATGGGACCCAAAAATAAACTGGCTAAATGCGGGAGTCCCTACTTATAGGACTGAGTTCTGGGTACACCTCTGCTTAACCCTGCAGGGAAACGGCGTGATTGTATGTTGTCTTATTTCAACTTAAAAGGCAAACCTGTCACGTATACCGTGTATATGGCGACCTACGCTTTTTACACAAACATCTATTTGCCTTTTATTAATTTTTTCATTCAACACTTTCACGCACTCACGGCTATCGTCAAAATGCTTTTACGCTACCATTTTGTAAAGCCACCGCCTAAAAATAACAAAACTTTCAAAAAATTTGCAGCATTGTAAAAGGTACTACCCAAATAGTCACCTTCCTTTTTCCACTTTCGAACTCGAAAATTTAGTTAAAATTTTGCCTTATAACCTAAGATAGGACAGTTATTCCAACAAATTTTCTTTAAATCGGTACGGTACCTTCCAACGCAAACTTCATTCGATTTTCACCGTATTGCGAGCATAAAGAGAACCAATCTTAAACTTTTCACAATATTATGCTACTATAATATATACAAAAGTTACCATCTGTCCACCTAGTTCGGTAGATTGTACAAAATATTTACGAATTTAAATTTAATGCATAACAAACACATTAACACATCACTTACTTAAAACGATACCGGCGGCTATGGCTTACAAAGCAAACATGAATTAAAATTAATTATTCGAAAACATTACACACAAAGTCAACCTAATTGAAAGGACAATTTCATATTATGTATATTTTATTCTTTGTTCTTCATACTTACCTACTTAGAAAGTATAATTAAAGATAACGTTTCTTGATAAGAACATAATATATTGCCATACATTGAACAACATTGACAGCCTCGTTGGATCAGATGGTAAATCTGATTTCTGCGCCGCAGGCCCCGGGTTCGATCCCCGGCCAGATCAAACATTTGTGTGCATGAACATGTCTATTTAATCAGTGTCTGGGTGTTATAAGCTTATATAAGTGTAAATATTAGTCATCTGGTTACCATAGTAAAGACTTTTAGCCTAGTTTGGGACCAGATGACCGTGTGTGGAAGTTGTCGTATATTATTATTATTATACAATTTTATCATACAGATAATGGTCTCCAAACTAGGTAAACTTGTATCTTGGGTGCTTAATGATCTTCAGAATCAACTAAAAAGTACGAGTATACGCGCGATTTTACTTAAGCCCTAGTAGCCCTGTGTGTTATTCTAAAGTCTGGATTAGTTACATAATATTATATACAAAGGCATTTTGACTCGACCAGTATTGGCAAAAATCTATCTATCTTAACTTTGGTATTAAGGTAAAAACACTGTTGTGGGGTTGAAATATTACAAACTGCCAAGCGTGTCGAGTATTGGCAAAACCCCCCTTTATGGGGAAGACCTATGTTCAGTAGTGGATTACCAACGGCTGAAATGATGATGATGATGACAGATAGGGAGTCAGTCAGTTGCAGATAATAAAATTTAACTCGTAATTAAGCTATACAGCATCTTCCAGACTAAAACTTCGGTTAGCGGGCATAACACAAACTTTATTAATTTCCTAGTTTTGCGGAAATGTTTAATGTTGGATTTTTATTCCTTTAGCGCCCCGAGAAGATTGTTCTTTTAACATAACATAAACATACATTCACGCCTTTTTCCCGAAGGGGTAGGCAGAGGTGTACCCAGGTCGGTCCCAGAGTAGATACACCCACATTTCGCCAGTATGTTATTGGTCCCATGTAATAGGGGGCGAGCCTATTGCCATCTACCGGGCACAGTTCCAGACTTCAGGCAGTTATTGAGATAATTCCCAATGGAAAAATCCAATATTTAACACTATGCCTGACCTGGGGATCGAACCCGGGACCTCTTGATTGGCAGTCGAGCATGCGCCCACTACGCCACCGAGGCAGTTCTTTTAAAATCTGTATGAAAACTACAGTTTTACACTTAGGGTTATACTTTCGTGACAATTTTGTATGACAAACGCGTTGGGGACTCGTAAAAGTAAATCACATCTGAAATTCCCGGATTTTGTAGAAAGACGGTCGCGGATGGAAATTGTATGCAATTTGTTAGCAAAAGTCGAAATTATTCAAACGAGGAGATTGTACGTGCATTTTTTAATATATCTTTTGATGAAGACTCAGGACGCACGCGACTTTCGAGTAAGTTTAATAAAACGTCTTTGAGCAAGTGCAAATTTTACCTATATAAAATATAAGTTGAATTAAATATT
Organism: Hemistola chrysoprasaria; assembly: GCA_947063395.1. NCBI lineage: Eukaryota > Metazoa > Arthropoda > Insecta > Lepidoptera > Geometridae > Hemistola > Hemistola chrysoprasaria. The sequence continues at coordinate 3,070,524 of OX346725.1, forward strand.
AAACATCGTGTTGCACAGATTAAATACTAGCGTACAGAAAAGTTTTAGGTTAGGTATACAAATATGCCTACACTTTCTGCTACATAATTTTTTATAACACCTAATACACATGCAATTTAAACTTATCCAGTGGCACGAGTGTTTAAATTTCTATGGGCTTCTGCTGACTTGAATATATAAAGTACTCTGTGGTTGACTTCAAGCACGAGAATAAAAAGACAGGACGAGGATCCTTTTGTAGTGGTAGGCCTCTTTTGCAGGGGGCCGCCTGGGGAAGTACACACCTTTGCCAGTTATTCATCCGCCAAGCAGTAATGTGCAAATATTACTGTGTTCCGGTCTGAAGGGCAATGTTACCAGCGAAATTACTGGGCATCACGAGATTCAACAACTAATATCTCAGGGTGACAGGCGCAGTGCAGTGCCGCGCAGAATTTTGAATTTTAAAACACTGGGTGGCACTGTGTCTGATATGGTCAATCATGATGCTTACCATCAGGCACCTGATTTGCTCGTCTTCTAACTCATTACATAAAAAAAAATCCTCTACATACTTTTTAATAATAATAATTACAGCAATTTACAGACCAATGTGCCGGTCTTTTAAATTAACGTTAATTCATATTACCATATAGAACCTTGCAAGAGTTACAATTATTACTATTTACGAACAATATTATGCTATTATACAAATCGGCTTTGACCATCATATCCGTTTTCAAAGCAACCCAAAAGGAGGCAGAGCTATGACAGATCTGCCAAAATACTGGATCAAAATATTAAAAAGATATATAAAACCTTTTAAAGCCATTTCAATTGAAATAGGAGAGAATGTGCAATCATTGCAAATCAACTACCTAAATCACTCCCGCAAATAATTCCGACCCAGATTCCCAAACACTTTATTTTTTATCTTCTTTTAGACACATGCCACGTAAACCGGTGAATCGAGTGAATTCCTCGGCTCCGTAGAGAGGTTAGTTTGCATTAGAAGCGGCACTAACTCGGCCCGATGTCGTCCCAAATGTCACCCCGTTCCAATAAAGTAGGTTACAACTTCCAAATTGAAAAAGAAATCTCGTCCCGGCACATGGATATGGTTAGCACAGAAATGCTGAATTCAAACGGGAATTATGGTTTTGGACTATTGGGCGATTGTTATATCAAATTTTCGTTGCTGTTTTTATATAAATAATACATTTTTCACATATTAGTGTAAGTGTAATTTTAGTGTAGTTTATTAATAAAAATAATGTAGGATTTGTAAAAAATAATACATAACATAACATACAATCATCATCTATTCCTCATCAACATCTTTCAACATCTTTTTCCCGAAAGAGGTAGGCAGAGGTGAACCCAGGACTCAGTCCCATAGTAGGTACACCCACATTTCGCCAGTATGTTATTGGTCCTATGTTATAGGGGGTGAGCCAATTGCCGGACAGTTCCAGACACAATGCACAGAAAAAAAAAAAAGCTTTATAAAAGATAGATCGTAGAAAATAGGTTCGGAATTATGTAGGGCTTACGGTCATCGCGTAACATGAAACGTTTAATGGGATTTTCAAACCTTTTGTTGCACTGTCAAGAATTTTCTTATGAGTCGGCCTTTATGCCGACTATCTTAAAATCTTAAAATACCTTTAAATTAATAATAAATGATGTGTGCTAAAACAGGTTATCTTTTTCTCTCAAAAATTTTAGCATCACTAAAAGACGAGCTTGTCACATTAATTGTAAATAGTTTAGTTCCCAAAATGATAGGAACCATATCACATATATTTACAGAGATACATTTTTGTTATTAACTATTAACTACGTTTACTAGACGTCAATATGACGTGAATTATCTCCTATACGGATTTAAATTTACTATAAACTCGAAAACCTTTTTTTTTTAGATCAAAGCGAATTACCAACAAAACCGCGCATGTCGCCGCCGGTCACCACCGGCGACCAGACTCGGGTCCTTCAAGGCGTCCGGTCGGTCTACTCTAATCCAGCTAAGAATAGATTAAACCGTCTTCCGGATATAGGTCACTCGATTTAAGTGATAGGTGCGGCTTCGGCCATTGTTGACCAAAGGTGAGCTCTCGAGGGTTGACTCCAATACGATAGAAAGGCTTCTTTTTGAAAGTATTTTAAAATGTTTAGAAGTTAAGAATTGAATTATACTTTTTGCTTTTTCACATTGAAAATGTTTTTTCGTTCGCTTTCGATAGGGGGCATTTTGGCTGAAAGTGCGACAGGCCTAGTGCGCGCAAAGTTGTAGGGTTACGGTGACCGATGAGGACTTAAAAGATGTAGATATTGACCGGCTACGAGAAGATATTAAAAAAAATTGAAGATTTTGATAAAATTGGAAAAAATCATCACTGTGGTGAAATTTTAGGGTCTCTCTTCACTGATCTTAGTATATTTTGAAAAATAGATCGAATTTCAAAAAAATAAAAAAAAGCTCTTAGACATTGAACAGGGGAACAATTTTGATTCCTGGTATTATTCCCGTACGGGCGTTAGTTTATCCTGTAGGTGGTCCCTTAGCGGAGGGAGAGCGAGCGCGGTCGGCGCAGCGCGAGTGGGAGGAGGCACAGAGTCGCGTGCTATCTCTCGTAGCATCGAAGATACGGGTAGTAAGATGCAGGCCCGAAAAAAAATTACCAAAATATTTCACAACGGAGCCCCCACTTTGAATACTTCAATTGCCTTACTTCAAAGTTGCCAATTGATTGGTGCAAGATCGAGACCACCTTCTCTGTATGGGTGGATCCAAACAATGATATAGGGTTTGTTCAAATCAATAAAATATTAGTTCTTTATATCTGTTTTATTTCGTATTTCCTATGTTCATTTTTAATGCCCCTTAGGTTCGTGGGGAGCACGAGATCTGTGATTTTTTTTTCTATCTAGCTATCGGAGAAATTTGGTATGTAGGTAGCTTAGACCCTGGAATAACTCATGTAGTACTTTTTTCCAGTTATTCCTACGAGAACGATGACAACGCGGCTGAAATCGCGGGATACAGCTAGTTTTAGATAAAAAAATACGGTGCTCCGCGTTACAGACACATAATTTTTTGTGTATCCAACGTTTTTTTCGTAGGACCCATTGCTGTCGTCACCATACTAGTGACAGCGTATGAATAATCAAGATCTAACAAGAACTGTCGGCTAGAACATAATGATTTTAAAATATCCAAGTTCTATCTTATTCCATACACTTCCTTTTATTTAGGCCGAATTTATCAATATTTATAATATTTTATAATTGGTAATATAAAAAAAAAAATTAAGTGGATCAGCTTTTGACGAATCCACACGACAACCATCGACTATGTCTTGACTCATAAAATTGAGTAATTCAATTTAATAGCCTCTTATCAAGGTTTAATTTTTTATATAACAACTAGGAAGTACATAACGTATATCCACAATGTAATTAGAAGTAGCGCACAGCAATTTAAATGTTTTTCTATTCTAAACGTATAATAAAGCCCACATTCCGATCGATCAGTCACCTGAGCCCTGCCAAGGAAATAAGAAGGCGAGGTGACGAAGCACCTGTTTCCACTGAACTGGTAAATCAAATATACTTATTTGGAATTTTGAAATGCTGCTTTTGCATGAGTTGTGACGTAAGAATAACTAGTTCCCACTTGTAGATTTGTGACAGAATAAATAATAGTAGTAACAGCCGCTCCATTCGGGTCGATACGCGGCTTAGTAACATTAACACGACTTTTTCCCAAAGGGTGAGGCAGAAGTGTACCCAGGACTCAGTCCCATAGTAAGTGCACACTTCGACAGTTACGTTTTAAAGTCTCTTGTAATGGGGTGCGAGCCTATTATTATCTACCCGGTAGAACACAGTTCCAGTCTTATAACTTTAATTACATTATCACTTGCAAAATCGATCCACGTAAAACCCATAATAAATGAATGAATGATAACGCTTTATTGGTACCACAATAAAAACGAAAATAACAAGAAAGAAAACTTAAAACTAGAAAGAGTAACAACTGGCGGCCCTATCGCTCAGAGCGGTCTCTTCCAGACACCCATGCTGAGAAAGGAAATACAGATACTGAAGGGACGTACATACATGCCACAAAAAGGGCCTGTAGACTATACTAAAGGTCACGGAGTCTTTCACCGGCCAACTTACCGTAAACATCGATGCATCCGATCTGCCACTTCATATTCGGCTGCGTGTTGATCTGACACATGTAGCAGCCTCGGTCTTCAGCTCGCAGCGGTCTGATCCTTAGCTGCCAGGTCATAGGAGCGTCTAGGTTCACGGAGTATCGAGCTCCCAGGACAGCTCTCTCATGCATTGTCAGGACTGTCTGATCCTCTGCTCTTAGCCAACCTACCTGAGAAATAAAAGTTACATTTTGAAAGTTAGTTTAATGCCCAATTGCAGTGATCGCAAGCTTACTTCCAATTATGAGGTCCCGGGTTCGATCCCCAAATCAGGCAGTCTTTTTGGATTTTTCCAGTGTTAGGAATTTTTTCAATGACAGCCTGGGGCTTACAACTGTGCCCGATGCCCGTTGTAAGCTCGCCTCAGATCATACAAAAGGCTCGCCCTCTATTACATATAATTTAAAAACTGACGAAATTTGGGTTTACCTAATATTATGAAACTGGGTCCTGGGTACTACACCCCTGCATACCCCTTTTGGAAAAAGGCGTCATTTTATGTAATTCAAAGCCATACTAACATTATTGAATAGTGACACCTGCATACACACATACATAGAACATAATACATATGTGATAAATAGAACTGGCAGTGCGCCGCGCCGTTGTTACTATTGTTAAACTTGGCTGACATACTGTCGTGTGTCTAGATAATATAAACCTAATTAATATTTCATACGTGTTTCAGTGCAGTACCTAATTAAAAGTAGAACACAATTTCGCAACCCAGTTCCGCAAAAACCATTTCAACAAATCCTGTAAAATTCTAAACTAAAACAGCTAACGACCAAGTTAGCTCGCGTGAACAATATTATCCGAAGAAAGTTACTGCTAAAATACTTAGTACTCCGAAATAAAGTAAAACTACATATAATCCGGCTCAATAGAGAAACGAATCCAAAATGGCGGCGCTTATCATGTCCTCTCGCTTGCACACGTGTTCTGACTAGTGCTCTAACTAGTGTGCAAGCGAGAGGACATGATTTTAGAGACCATTTGGGATTAGTTTCTTTTTTGAATCGGCTTATACATGTTCTTAAAATTATATTTAACTCTAGTTGTGCACACTTTGTATTTATTGTAATAAACGTTTTGATATAAGAAATATTTCTAATGTACACTTGTCACTTGCGACCTAGTTTTTAAACTACCTGTGCCCCGCGGTTTCACCTTTCAATATACCCAATTCATTCAGTAGTTTTTGCGTAAAAGAGATCCATCCATCCATCCATCCATCCTCACAAACTTTCACATTTATAATATTAGTCGGATTCATGTATCATGGTTTCGCACATTGTTTTTGTACCTACTACATTTTTTATTATATAAATATTGAAATTTGAGTTTAACGGTTTAGCGGTCGCAACAGCTAGTGCTGAGCATGAGGTCTTGGATTCGATTCCGATGTCAGACTAAATTTGGATTTGTCTATTAGAATTTCAGGCACATAGAACCGACGGCCGATGGGGCTGCAAAGTTCTCGAATGGAGCCAACCCACAAAGTGTTCAGACGATCTGATAAAGATAGCAAGAATACGCTGGATGCAAGCCGCAACAACTGGGCCAGATGGATATCTATGGGTCTGTATGTAATGTTTGCACATTACTGCTTGGCGGATGAATAACTGGCAAAAGTTTGGTACTTCATCAGGCGGCCCCTTTGCTCTTTATAGCACTACAGTACAGTACAGTATAACAGGCCTACCACTACAGTATGGAATATGTAATGGAAGTATGTTATTTTAGAAATTTCAACGTGCAAATGATTTTCTTTCTCATAAGTTATTAGCAATTATGCTAAGGCTTGCTTGTCTGGTTGCTGGCGTATAACAATGCACCGAAATCAAGCCTCACAGCACCTTTCCTGCTTTACGAAGCGCATTGTGAATTTTAATACCGGCATACAGGAACCACAATGAAAACCACCTCTAAATAGGCTGAGAGATGGTGGTTGGTTTCATTCCTTGAGTTTTTTGGCTAATATTTTTGTGCACCCATATTGAATAAAAAGTGTTTTTCTGGTTTTAATTACATAATTAATAAACTTTAGGTTGATATGGGATACTTTTTTATTTGGTTTAGTAACTATTATAATTTCAAAATTACTATCAGATTAATTTTAAGAAAATTTTAGTAATAATAACTATCCTTTAATGTCTCTGTATAATGTAGACTGCCTCAGTGGCGTAGTGGGCTCAGGTTCAACTGCCGATCAGGAGTTCCCGGGTTCGATCCTCAGGTCAGGCAAAGGGTTAATGGATTTTTCCATTAAGAATGAGCTCAATAACTGCCTGGAGTTCGGAACTGTGCCCGGTAGATGGCAATAGGCTCGCTCCTATTACATGGGATCAATAACATACTGGGGATATGTGGGTGTACTTACTATAGGAGTGAGTCCTGGGTACACCTCTGCCTGCCCCTTTGGGGAAAAGACGTGATTAATATGTTATGTTATTTGGGGGAGTTCGTGCGTCGTTTTGTATTAATATATACTAAAAATTAAATCGTCATTGCATATCAAGAAGAAAGACGATGAACAGAATGGTTAAAAATTATAATATTAGACATATGCGATAAACCAGCCAATTATAATCGCAGTTTAACCTAGAGATTTCATGTAATTCGATGTTTTTCTTCTAAGTATGTTATTTTAAATAGAAATTTAAGATACTACCCCAAAAGAGGTAGTATATTTTTATCAGAAAAAAAAATTATATCAAAGAATTCAAAATGTTTACATTAACGTAATAAAAACGGCCAGTAACTCTTTACCTAGCATCGAATAGGGAATACAGTATTCTGGTGCAGCGCCTCATTCTTTTGTTTTTCTTTCAACCCTGATTTTCTTTCTCGGATTTAGCCTTTGTACACATTTTCGTTTTACTGTTTACAATAAAATCTAATTCGACGGTGATTAAAGCCTTTGAGCGAGACGAGAACGGACCTTTTGTCTCATTCATTGTTTCTTTTCGCCGACCATAAATGCAGAAATATTTAGGTACAACCGTGGGTTGGTTATAGAATTTATAATCGTCAAATCTCTTTGTAATTTTTTACCCGTTGGAGGAAATTATTTTGAAAGCCACTTAGCTGCGTTAAGGTTAAACACATTGATAATTAGTAAGCAGTAAGTTGTTACTATAACTATGCAATTGTGTTTGTCACTTCACACAACTTTTCTACCCCTTAAAGTTCGATTTTGTTACTTTTCTCGGAGAAGCGTTTTCTTACATGTGTGGTTATACATTATGCACATTGTTTGTGTGCGTAGAACGCATTTTGAGTGAAGTGCTAACTTTATAATTATGATACGTAATACCTCACTGTTTTTAAACAGTTGGTATCGATGATCCAATTTGCAAATTCATTTATGGTAAAAGATTGCCTAGTAACAAATGCCAGTCAATGCTATGCAGTCAATCGAGATGTTATCGAATTCGGAAGAACTTTAAAGTGATCGTACTGCTCTACACAGAGGTGTAGAATAAAAATATCATTTAATCCCTACATACACAGAGGTGTACAGCACTACGCCACGATCACTTTGGTGTGTTTGGTTATTGGTAAGGCTCTTATCTTATCGATGCCAATTTCTAGGAAAAATAGGAAGTTTAAGAGGAAAAAAATAATGCATACCTGTGACTATGGCAGTGTAATTGGAGAGAATTGTTCTATAAGAGCATAAATTAATATCATAGATGTTTAAATTAAGCCACTTTTCACATAATTATTAATATCTGGCAATTTTAACAGCTTGCAGTGTTAAAGAATACTAATAAATGACATTTTTATTTGTCTTAAACATTTTTTTTAATTAACCGTCTATTACTTTAATCAATATTTAGTGTTTAATTCAATAAGTAACAATCGCAACAACCTAAAAATCACTATTGTATTTAAGGCGTTTCATTACAAATTTTCCCTGTATGTGAAAACTATATGTAAGGGAAATTGTCGAACTAATGCAAGTAAAAGCTAAAAGCTAGATCTACCTACGTACCACTCCCAACTTTAACACTTAACTTGATATATGGTTTTAGTACAGTGGTGTCGAATTTGCGGTCCGCATTGATTTTCGCGTGACCGACTTTGGTATCGGTGATTTAAGTTTAGTAGATGTACCTGCAATTTAAGCTGTAAGAGAATTATTTGTCTAGGAGAATGTCGCAAAATTTCGGCAGATATAATAAAATTAGGAAATGTGACTGCTTTTAAGAAACTTCTTTTTACATTAGTGTATATTATAAAGGTACGCTTTGCAAGTACTTTTTTTTTTTTCATATACAACTTCCACACATGGTCATTTGCGTGACGTTTAAACTTTGTTTACCATTTTAATAGTAGTGTTAAATAGGTCATTGGTGCAAAACAATATTTTATTTTGAATTTATAAATAAAATAAAGGAAGATATATAATTATATATACAGTACAGAAAAGTTTGACAAGAAGAATTAGGGCAATGGCACATTAAAAATAAATTACCTATTTGGGTTTTAGTTTAAGTTAAGTGCATATTTTAAATTCCTTACTCGATACTAAATATTAAAATATTTTCTGTTCTAATAAAATAACTCGCTGTGCCCCACGGTTTTACCCGTATAGTAATCATTCTGTGGAAATCTTGCGATAGAAACTATCTATCTCATCTAAACATACCAAATTTCTTTACAATCGATCCAGTAATTTTAACGTGAAGAAAAAACGGACATACATTAAATACATGAAATTTTCTCATACATAATATAATTACTAGCTTTGCCTAGAGGTTTCACCCGAATAGTCATCGTTCCCGCGGGAATATCGATATATGAAGTATTGATGGTATACTATCTACACACCGAATTTCAGCCCAATCGGTTCGTAGTTTTGTCCTGAAAGAGTAACAAACATCAATCCATCCTCACAAACTTTGGCATCTATAATATTAGTAGGATTGGATATTGGATAAAAGAAATCACAGTTTTTTGTGAACTATAAAAACATATATATTGCATCTAATCAAATAGCTAAGCGACAAAATCATTACACGACCCGTGCACGGAAGGAGTTGACCACATCTGCTCCGTCCATATTATGGCTAACGTACCCCAGTGTAATATTATCGGCAATTTATTTAGCATTGAATTTTTGGGTAAGAAGTTGGTGAAGTAAGTTTGCGGTAATCCGGTGCTTCATACAACGTGACTTGAATAAATGGTGTGGTTGAACGATCTGAAAGTTTTTATTCGAGCTCGGATGGTAACATGTGGCCACTGATCGTTGAATGGGCAAAGAATGGTAATATACTTAAAGTTTGTTCTGAAATACAGTCGACTTGCTTTGTGAGGTCATAACGGTGCTTAGGCTTCACATAATTTGTAATGGCCAACTGCGTACTGTACGTACAAACTACGAACGAGGAACGACGAACTGGCCGACACGGTTGTCGGCCAATGTAGCACCATACACCACGCACCTCTTAGACGATACCTATTTGATTGATATTGATACCAAGTATTTATTCATTAGGATTTATCCCGTGGGAGCAGTGAGACCCGGCAGAGGGACATATTCGGAGAGTAGGCAGCAGCGCTCTCCGGCGCCAAGCGTGGTGATTACGGCAAAATCTTCCCATATGAATAGTTTATGGCGTTCTTTGGGGGAGGCCTATGTTCAGCAGTGGATGTCTTTCGGCTGATAATGTGTGTGTGTGTGTGTGAGGATTTATTCAAACATTGGTATATAGTATGTTATATTAATAAACATATATTCACGCCTTTTTCCCGAAGGCGTAGGCAGAGGTGTACCCGCAGGACTCAGTCCCATAGTAGATACACCCACATTTCGCCAGTATGTTATTGGTCCCATGTAATAGGGGGCGAGCCTATTGCCATCTACCGGGCACAGTTCCAGACTCCAGGCAGTTATTGAGATAATTCCTAATGGAAAAATCCAATATTTAACACTTTGCCTGACCTGGGGATCGAACCCGGGACCTCTTGATTGGCAGTCGAGCATGCGCCCTCTACGCCACCGAGGCAGTCCTCAATCACAAACTTTCACATTTATAATATTAGTAGGATAATAGCTTTTATCCAAAGTTCAAAATATTCGCAAAGCCAAGCAGCAAATCTCAATTAACTCGCTAGGTACAGAATGTGCTTGAAATACTTGGAACTAGCTCAAGACATACAGTTTCTAAGTTAAATCTGGAAGTTAATATTTGCTTACCACATAATAATGCACTGACGAGTTAAATACCTATGACTATAAGTTACTATGAACATTATATTGTATCGTGCATAAAGCTCTAGAACAATTGTGTTTTTGTTTTCAACACCCCGTTTTGTAGATTTTCCGGAAACTGAAGCGAAATTTTCTTTATAAATTCAAACGCATTCACATAATTTCACGATAATTGGTTGAACCTGCAAAGCCATTCAGAAACTCATACGAAAGAATTTTTGCCCAAGTTCGCCGGTTAATGATTTTGACTAATAAAACTTACTTTATGTTTACCAAGATGTGTGACAGCGCAACCTAACGTCGCCTCTCGGCCGAGAAAGAATGTGTGGTTGCCGATGGGACGCTCAAACTCTGGCTCTTCGGGGAACTTCTTTGTAGTAGACATTTGAGAATCTGGAACAAGGAAAAACCATATTGTACTTCATTTAATGTAGATCAAAAAGACAAAACTATAATATAAAACGTATCATATTTTTTCCGAAAATTTTACGTTTTTTGAAGGTACTCTTCATTCGATTGAAACGCAGAGGAAAATACAGAGCTATTCCATTTCTCATAACATAACATACGTTCACGCCTTTTTCCCGAAGGGGTAGGCAGAGATGTACCCAGGACTCAGTCCCATGTAGATACACCCACATTTCGCCAGTATGTTATTGGTCCCATGTAATAGGGGGCGAGCCTATTGCCATCTACCGGGCACAGTTCCAGACTCCAGGCAGTTATTGAGATAATTCCTAATGGAAAAATCCAATATTTAACACTGCCTGACCTGGGGATCGAACCCGGGACCTTTTGATTGGCAGTCGAGCATGCGCCCTCTACGCCACGGAGGCAGTCATTTCTCAGCCATTTCTCATAGTAGTAGCATATATATATAATAGGGTAGCGAGAAAGCTTGACGCGCCTCTCGCTGTACCCTGTACCACAAAATACAAATAACAGTGTGATTTTTCTAAACATCGGGATGCAACTCGTAAAGTTCATCATCATCTCAGGCGTCCAGAAAGTCCACTGCTGGCCCCTTGGATTTCCTTAAACAACTTGTACGCGGCTTGCATTCAGCGTGTTTCTGCTGTCTTTATTCGATCATATGTCATGTATATATAACCTTGTGTATTGTGTAACCTTGTGGGTCAACATCCTACGCTGCCGCTTGCCGGTCTATAAAATTAGACAACATAACAGACAATCACGCTTTTTCTCAAAGGGGTAGGCAGAGGTGTACTCAGTACTTGGTCCCATGTAATAGGGGGCGAGCCTATTGCCATCTACCATACAGTTGCAGACCCCAAGCTATCATCGAGATAATTCCTAAAAGAAAAATCCATTATCACTTTGCCTGACCTGGGTATCGAACCCGGGACCCCATGACCGGCAGTCGAGCTTGCGCCCACCACGCCACCGAGGCAGTATCATAACTAATCAAACTGATGATATTAGAAAAAAGCAATTCTTCAGTGTATCTTACGTAGATGCTAGTATCCTCTATATTCAAGTATCACGAGTGAAAGATACGTGATCCGAGGCAATTAATCGCACGCAACTCGGTATATGCTGTATATGAGTATATCCGGTCCCAGGGGTCGGTATAAGGTACCTAGTACGTGTGTTCAACAACGTTGCACTGAGACTAATGTCTACAGGGTGGTACGAAAGATAAAGTTAATCTGTTTGCGTAGTAAAATTGCTAGTGAATATTACGTCTTCGGATTTTATCCGCTTGAAGTAGTTTTGAAGATATGTACCAGAGCCTGGTAGGTTGCGTAATTATGACGTAAAGAGATAATAACACACACGCACACATAGGTGGGGGTGTATTTGTGAGTATAGGTGTCGTGTGTCCATTCACGTAAACTTTAGTTGGCTCCGTTAGCGGCTCCGTCCCGTTGTCATCCGGTCCATTCTCATCCGATTCAAATAAAGTATATATCAATATTTTTAGTCGCTTTTTTGTCAATTTACTTGAAGTACCGGCGAAAACTAAGTGCTTCTGAATTTTGTTATAACATAAATTATTTAGAGCTCTTGGTTACCTAGTTTTTTTTTATTATCGCAAAAGACGTGTAGATGCTGTGCATTTATCCGGTTTTTTGCAATTATTCTAGGTTGTTCACAATGATCCACTTTTTCCTATTATCCTACGACATAATATAACTAATCTGACTCTTATAGCAGTAGAATAACAGTACAATACCTATATATAATCTTTTAAATAATTTTTAGTTAATGAAGTGATTCTTCTAAATGTGTACATACATACATACATACATACAGTCACGCCTTGTTCCCGGTGGGGTAGGCAGAGACTATTTCCCTCCACTTGCTACGATCTTGACATACAACTTTCGCTTCGTTCACTTTCATGACATTTTTCATACATGCTCGTCGGTTGTAAGTACTTTAAAAAGTTACTTAGTTTTTTTACTGTTTTTTTTCTAAATGTGTCTTACGTAGAAACTCGAATCCAACCTGTGCCTAGCAGTTTCTTTCAGATAAGAATGTCTTGACTCTTATCTGAAAGAAACTGCTAGGCAAAGGTACTGTAACTTTGGTGCTATACCAATATATACGTAACGCAATGTCTTTTCGTCCTGTTGTCGATCACCGAAACTAGCCACTTTAGTTGCAATGAATGCGCAGTTTCATTTAAGAATATGTAAGCAGCTAGCAGCTAGTTGTCTTTAAAGTCGCGTTGTATGCGGAATGGCTTAGATCATTCAAAACCATGTTAATTTTTTGTGTCCCGTACTCCACTTTTTATAGCTACAGAGCTCACACGAAACACCTTTGAATTCTTATCTCTTTTAAGCATACAAGTACAAACCATATTACCCAAATGAAATGGCACTCGATGCTCAAGCGGACAATAAAAACAAGACCGTAACAGCAATAAAACAACTTTCATAAAAAAACGCCGACAAAAACGAGGTAAAAACGTCAAAAAATGGCGCATATGGGTCGATAGCACGGCGCGGCGCCATTCGCACCTGTCACCAAATGCTAATTCGATTCACACTGGAACGTAATAAGGTTGCTGCCTCTTATGAAAAGAGCCTGCCTAAGCTCTTCCTAATTGGATATTTAGCCTTGAAAATATTACCTATCTAATTTAATATGATTATAATAAGGAAAAAACTAAAGTATTTTCGTAGATGTTGTCAAAAGCCGACCACGGTGTTACTCGTTTAGAGATTCTCTGGGAGCCCGCTATATTAAATGTGCTCCATGACTTTACCCACTGCAATGGAACCTTTGTTCTGCTAAATCTTCTAATATTTTTATAAATCTGAAATCTCAGTACAATGGAAAAGAGCTAACTTTGTTACAGGTACACAAAACGTAGCGTTTTGTGTACCTGTAACACAACCTGTACCTGTGTACCTGTTGCGTGTTCTGATTCGATCCCAGCGCCATCTAGCGCTGTTTCCATATTCACGCTAAAACTACTGAACCGATTAAGCTGAAATTTGGATACGTAGATAGTAATAATAATAATAATAATAATAATAATATCATAAATATAATATCAACTTCCACACACCTCTGGTAGGCCTCTTATGTAGGGGGGCGGCTGGGGAAGTACCACACCTTTGCCAGTTATTCATCCGCCAAGCAGTAATGTGCAAACATTACTGTGTTCCGCCCCCTTATTACGGACGCAACAAAAGTGTGGAAAGCGTTTAAATTGCTAAATGTCTGCTGTCAAACGGCATAAAAAAATGACGTTTGACAGCAGACATTAAGCAATTTAAACGCTTTCCACACTTTTGTTGCGTCCGTAATAAGGGGGCCGGTCTGAAGGGCTATGTTACCTGCGAAATTACTGGGCATAACGAAATTCAACAACTCATATCTCAGGGTGACAGGCGCAGTGCAGTGCCGCGCAGAACTTATACTTATACTTATTACTGGTACTTCCCCAGGCGGCCCCCTGCAAAACAGGTACCACTACAAATTTCATGTTTTTAAGTACACATGCTTACACGCTCCGGCCCTGGGATACCCTAGCAAAGGAAACAAACTTTCAAAACGAGATCCAAATGTTATTAGAGAACCCATTTTAAATGGAAAGAATATACAGGTAAGTATAACTGCCTTTTCAGTGTCCGTAATTATCATGGCGTGAGCGGCGAAAATAAAAAAATTGTTGAAAATGCACCGCCAAAAAGTTATTACGAAAACACTGGGGTAATTCGTGGCCGGTTTGAAATGGAATATTCTGACAGAATTTTGAGTGAGTATGCAAAATAAGTTTATTTTACCTATTTTAGCTCGACCACTTTTTTTGTAAATGGCTAAAAGTGGTGGATATTATGACACGTACGAATATTATTTACAAACTTACGTGGCACACCTACGTAATTGTAAAAATACATATTATGATGTCAGACAACACACAGACGACGCTTTAAGGGGATGTGCTGTCGCTAATGTTATGCAGTATACTGCAAATACGGCAACTAAAACCATGCTGAAATCGGCGTACCCGAGCATGTCCGGCACAATTTTTCACGCATACGAGCACTCCTTGCGAACTGTTTTTTACGCATCCTAGCATTGTGTTACGCACGCTAAAATTTGAAAATTGCCGCATTTTCGAAGCTGCTGTTTTTAGGTACTGCGGTTACTGGTCAGAGCGCGAGCGAAGACTTATCAACTATCTAAGACGGCGTCTTTAATTGGCATAGTCTCAAAATCCCCACCGACAATCCCCTCAGTTGGGAATTTATTTACTTTTTCGTAAATAAATCCCCACCCGACAAAAAATGTTAATAAGTGGGGATTTTTTTACGAAAAATTCAAAAAGCCCTCCTCATCAATTATATATGTGTATGGTACGTACTTAACTATGTACCACGAATTTATTCCTGTTGGAATTTCGAGAAAGATTCATTGTTTACATCATAAATTTAGCTTATGTGTAAAAGCTCTCTAGATCCAAGGGTTGGGGCTGAGCATTGATGAGTGAGTGTCAGTCAGAATTTTGGTTTTTATTTATAAGAAAGAAGAAGAAGACTAGCTTAAGATCCGTGGCTTTTTGCCCACAGTATTCGGTTTTCTATCGGATACATTTTGGAGAGTGTGCATTGGGACTACATGAATTAGATCCCCCATGTACGTTCTGTAACCGAACATCCAGGGAAACGATAAGGCGCCATCATTACATGGTCGATATTCCACTCAACCGTACCAAACGCCACGCGGCTACTTTCATCCCGAGGACCGCTAAGGAGTGGAATTCTCTACCGGCGTACGTCTTCCCACCTGAATACGATCTTGGGGTCTTCAAGAGAAGAGTGAATTATTATCTTCTAGGAAAGCGTGCTCCATCTTAGGTCTAATCTTCACTTCTCATCAGGTGAAATTGGGGTCAAACGGTGACCTATTTTATATAAAAAAGTAGAATTTTCCAAAGTACTTTCTTTAGTTATACCAAAAATACTAAATTTTAAGAAGCGAGACTCACCTCCCCCCAATTTTATACGTAGCCTGCGTACTTACGCACACATTTAACGCGTGTACACATGTTATGTTTTCTAAGTAGTAAGTAGTAGTAGTAATATGATATTGCGCGCGGCCGATTGTATGGTGTGACGGGTGTCTGGTTACACCATCTGTGTACCTAAGTACCTTTCAACCCATTCAAAGCAGTTGTAAGTAGTATAAATGAAGATTCACTGTATCTTTTCCAGAATCAAAAATGTTCGCAGAATAATAATTAACGAACAAATATAATTGGGAACCTATTCAAAACAAGCAAACAAATTGGCGCAAAACACCACTTCAAAATAAATGTTATACAACACTGAAACAGGAACAACGCTAACGCGATTGTGCAATCCAAAATAAACTTTCTGTACAAAACGTTGAACAGGTGAATTGCAAATTTGTGTTCCGGTGTTGCGTTTACATATCAGCTTTGGGTCGGCTTCGAAACTCGCCTCCCAGACATATATTTTATGTTTTTGTTTACGCGGTTTTAAGGGCGTCATTTTATTGCTTGTTTCACTTCGGCGTCATCTCAATCTTTGAGTTAGAATTTATATCTTTTCTAAAAAATACTTTATCGGATTTGCTTTTGATCCTTTACGATAGCTTCTTTGGGTAAAAAAACAAAAACTTTCTTAATGTAACTCTACAATAGTCTTACACCAAGGAGTTTGTTTCCTGGCTGTCCAGTTCCACTATTTTCCAACTCTTCTGCAGTTGCTCTATATAATACTTGTGGTAAAAAAGAGTCGTCCAAATCTTGCTAAAGCACTTAGATAGGCCTTCCTCTATCTACACTATGAGACTGGCTTTCTTCAATAAATAGTATCATTTAATTCCAATCAGCCATCTACATTTCGGCTCCATCACCGAATGTCTCCTCTGGCCACCCCCGGGGTTGCCATCGCGCCCTCACATACAATAGATTCTGCTTATACCACTTGTTGCCATTAATACTCTTCATAAAACCACCAAAACGCTCACAGAATCCGTAGCAGGCGCGTCACAGAATAACATCAACTCTACAGATGTAATATAAAATTTAATTTTAAATCCCTACCTTTTTCAAAAAGATCTACGATCTCAATTAAGCATGGTCCTATCCTTATAATTATGCAAGAGATAGGCTAAGCTTTCATTTGAAACTTTTTACAGTTCTCCTGAATACATAGCCTTAATCCATTAGGAGGGTAAAGGTTTAGGGGTTACGTTCATTGAAATGTTTTTTTATATTTTAATACTAGGATAAAGAAAATAATAAAAAAGCAAATAAAAGGACATTCTTAGCAAATCTATAATAAAATTCCAAAAGAGATAACTGGGCTCTTAGAGGGTTAATTCAAAACCTATAAAAAATCTATTTCTTAAAGAAGGCTTATTGTAAAGTTAATCACTACATAGAGGACAAATTTAATATGCCTGGACACTTATGCATAGCCACCACGCCGCGCCTTCAAAGCCAAACCAAACCAAATATTGTGAAACTATCTGTTGAAAGATTAAGCCCTACAAGTTTCATATGCGTTCTTCTTGTAGAGGTATCTCTCCGAACGCACGGTAGACTCAGTACTGTTTATCTTCATTGACGTGCAAAAGTGTCAGATTATGACCTATTTGATTAAATCTTTTTGAGTTTGAGTTTGTTAGTTATAATATAATTTTTAAGTTGTAAGAAATTTTTTGAATAATAATATAATGCTACTTATTATAATAGCGAGTAGACAAATAATATATAATAATATATAAATATGCTATAAAATAACGAACCTCGTGGTGAAAAGGCTAGAAAAGTAAATAAACAAGTAATTGTATTTTCTGGGAACAATATTATTGTAAATATTATAACAATTTATTATTGTGAGCATATGTTTCCAAGCAAAGTAATAGGTATATAATATAAAGAATATTATTCTGAAAATTCTCAAATTTCATTTTTCGATACGATGGAATTTTTATAAATAGGTAGTTATTATCATTTCAGCCATTGGAAGTGTAATGCGTGACATGGGTCTTATAACGGGGGTTTTTTTAGTTATTTGTATTCATAAAACCATTTTTTTTTTAATAATATCTATCTATCCATGTTTTATACTTATCTTACGTTTAGTTTTGGGTGGTCGGCACTTTGGCATAATTATGTCATTATAAAGGCCGTATAATGGGTCTATACCCTTCCTCTAATACAGCTTAACTAAGTTATAACTTGGTTATACTCGTAAGTTATAAGTAAGTTACGCAGCGGTCGCTAAGTTAATAAGATGTGAATTTTAACGCCGCAGTCCGAAAGCTTAATGAATAAGTTAAGTTTTACTTTGTCGCAGAGTCGTTACGTGTTTTATGTTACTTAATATTCTGATTTTCGTAATTTATATGGAGTTCCTTTGAGTTTTTAAATTCTAGTACAAATCTGATCCTAGCGACTTCAATCGATGATACTACAGTTTACATTTACACTTACATATCCGAACGAAACTGTTTAAATCCTTTAGTAATAGTAGATTGTTATGCAAAAGGCTAAAGAGACCAATTGAACACAAGGTAGGTTTATTCCTAAGTTTTAGCAGGTGTAAGACGACGCAAAACAGGTAAAAACGAAGAATATAGCGAAATCATTGTTTTTTATTAAGGCAAGAAAAAAATGTGTCTTATTAAGTCAATTTTGATACACACCTAAGAGAAACCTAAAAGAAAGAAACATTTTCAAAAATAAAAAGTATAAATGCATATCAACAAAAAAGGCTGTCACCAACAGCAGGGAAGTAAAAAGAAACCGAGTTATTATGAGTTTTAGCGCCGTGTGTAACACTGCTTTTAATACAATTTTGAGAATATAAAAATATTAAGTTCATCAAAACCTTTTGGCTAATTACCTATACTTGCGAAACCAGAAAAATATAATCTCGCTGGTAACAGACAAAAATAAGAGTAAATTAACTTTGTCCCTTCAACAAAAAGTTATTTAAGTCCCGCTCTGTTTCGCAACGATGACGGACTTTTATGGCAAGAGGAGTAAAAAAAACTATTTTAACATTGTATAACAGGTGATTTTGGTAAACTAATGTCTCACTTAGAGAGTCTTCTCTGAGTGAGTCTATAGCGTATTTTTATTGCTTTAGAATTTTGTTTCGGCCATCATCTTTTGCCAGCACAGATTACTTTGGACTGAGACACTGCTTGAATCATCTATCATAATTTAGTCATCATTCTAGTCATTGATTGATTGAACCAGTACATAGAAGACAAAGATGCCTGGAAACTTCTGCATAGCCGCCTCGCAGCACCTTCAAAGAAAACGAATGAAATCAAACCAAATATTGTGAAACTATCTGTTGAAAAAATTAAGCCCTACAAGTTTCTTGTGCGTTCTTCTTGTAGAGGTATCTTTCCGAACGCACGGTAGACTCACTACTGTTCATCTTCATTGTCGTGCAAAAGTGTCAGATTATGACCTATTTGAAGAAATCATTTTGAATTTGAGTTTTGAGTTTTCAAGCCTTACCTTTAAAAGCCATAGTGGGTAACAGCGCCAGTGCCTGCAGCATGGACCAGAAACAGGTCCTCTCGCCCCTCATCCCGCCATGCATCGCCTGTCACTGTACACTGTTCACTGCACTATTGCACTACATTACATTGTCATTTTAAGTCGAAACTGTCTTTCAATTTGCTTGTTTCGTTATTTTAATCTAACAATCTGTTTTATTCATAAAATTTATGGAAAATTAAAATAAAAGCAGCAACCGAGGTTAGTGTTATTGGATTTTTCGAATAGAAATTTTCTCAATAAGAGCGTTCTCAGTAGAACATTTTGCCGTTTGCTCGCAATTTCTCGAGTGACATTTCATGTAACTAAAGGCTTTATTATTCGGATTTCCATAAGAATTCTCATGCAATGTACTGCGCTCGTCACCCTTATACATAACCGTAGTCATGGATTAATTTTATTACAAAGATTCAAAGATATTTATTTTGTCTAAACGACATGTGTTAAACATAACAGTTGAAATGTCTTGCTGTTGAAATTGCATAACGTTTTAAAATTGTCTCAACATGTTTATGCCTTTTGTCGTACAGAATATATTATTAAATTATATTAAGATTATAAAATTGATGATAATAATAAATATTAAAAAAAAAACTAAAATTACGAACTAAGAGACCACTTTGTTTTCATGTAAGGACTAGCTGTGCCCTGCGATTTCAAAAGCTCCGGTATACGTTATTCCAGGTCCTCCTACCCAGTTGCCAATTTCAGCCAAATTTGTTTAGTAGTGTTTGCTTAAATATATTTAACGAAAATGTTATTGCGATGAAATTCAGTACAACGCTCCGACTAATTTAATGCTAGAACAGAAATTTAAACCAGTTATCCTACCTAGGGAACATCGAACACTACTGGAATTAATAAAATACTAGCTTATGGCTTGAATTGTTAAAAACATTAACTCCTTTTTTTTATGATAATGGATGACAAGACGAGCAAATCAGGCGCCTGATGGTAAGCTTCATGATTGCCCATATCAGACACAGTGCTGCTACCCAGAGTTTTAAAATTCAAAATTCTGCGCGGCACTGCACTGCGCCTGTCACCCTGAGATATTAGTTGTTGAATCTCATCATGCCCAGTAATTTCGCTGAGTCCAGTAACTCCTCTGAAGCCGGCCCTGAAAGAGATGACTCAGATTCGTACCAGTCGGGCTGGTCAAAGCAATAGGAACGCGATATATGGAAGGACTTGGGAGACCTCTGCCCAGCAGTGGGACCGTATAGCCTAGGAAAAATAACCTTTCTTAGGTGACTCACACACCGGGTCGCATACGTATCCGAGTGATTTGCGAAAAAATAAAACACGCACCCGCATGTTGTCTGGAAGAGATCCGCTCTTAGTAATGAGACCGCCAATTGTTAGTCTATTCGGTTTATTTTTTTATGATAGTGAGTGACAAGACGAGCAAATCAGGTGCCTGATGGTAAGCATCATGATTGCACATATCAGACACAGTGCCACCCAGTGATATAATATTCAAAATTCTGCGCGGCACTGCACTGCGCCTGTCACCCCGTGATATTTGTTGTTGAAACTCGTCATGCCCAGTAATTTCTCTGGTACCGTTGCCCTTCAGACCGGAACACAGTAATGTTGGCACATTGCACTTGGCGGATGAATAACTGGCAAAGGTGTGGTACTTCCCCAGGCGGCCTGCTAAAGAGACCTACCACTACAAATATATCTATTTATTAATATTTGTTAATGTATTTTGACTTTAAGATTTATTTTTTGTGGTGTAACCAATAAAGAGTATAACAAATCTATCTATCTATGATATGGGAATCGTCTTTGCCGTACTCACGTCATAATAACTACCTGTATGCCAAATTTCATCCCAATCCGTTCAGCCGTTCGAGCAGTACGATAAAAGACCAGTCTCTTGACTTGGTTGAGATTTTTATGTAATATATATTTTCGTAGTAATATATAAATTAATATAAGTTTCGTAGTAATATATAAATATTTTCAGAAGTCAAACATAAATTCAGACATCGATTTAACCATAATCTGGACTATTTTTAAATGATTTTTTTTATATTTTAATACTAAATCTCTTAGTTATAGACATTTTCGTTTGTATATTTGAATTGAATTGAAATTTCTTTCTTATTATGAGTAAAATAGGGAAACAATTATTTATAAATAAATTCCCGAAAAAAAACTAAGCTTAATAAATACAGGGAGAGCCTCTATAATAATCCCTCTCATAACAAAGCGCTTGAACATGTTTGACATCAAAACAAATATTTAGAGACCACACACTGTACTATATTGTACTTACAAGTAAGTGTTTTTCAAACAAAAGGAAATCTATATATGCCTATAAATTATTGTTATTCCATAACAAAATTTTTGTTATTAAGATTTTTTACACAATATCACTTTTTATGATAATTTTCACAAAACATCGCAACAAGTCGAATCGCGATTTTCAACGCGTCTACTCGGTCCCGGCTTTCGTAGCACACTGACGTTCGTAGCGGCGTAGCACACAGCTACGGCGTAGCGCAGATTACAGTCTGCGATCATTATACGTGTGCGAGGGCGCCTACCTCTACGCGTTATGGTGTCTTGATACGTATTTATTATGGTAAAACTTTAGTACAATTTTTCACCACGTTCATTCCGTAGACAGTGTAGACGTCTTCGGTCGCATGAAAAGGTTACCAGTTACCAGTTACCATTCAAACGTTTAAACCTTGCGCCTTTTGCATGAATGGGCATACGAATGTGTTATGTTTTTCCGGTGTTCCATTTTTGAAAAGGCTGTTTGGATTTCTTTGCGAGCGATAAAGACGCTGTTTGTGCGTGACTTTTTCTCGTCTTTCAAAAGCAAATGCATGGATCCTTGTGAAGCGAGATTTTTATTTTATTTTTGTACAAAAATATTTGAAATAAATTCGTATAATATTATGATTTTTTTAAGCTAACATCCTACAAATCCTACTAATATTATAAATCTCAAATCTCAGTGCAATCAAAAAAAGGTACGCTTGTAACAGGTAAACAAAACTCTAGCGAGTTCTAACTCGACTCCAGCGCCATCTAACGCGGTTTTGGTGGTTTTTTGGATGAGTGGATGTTTGTTATTCTTTCACGCCAAGACTACTGAACCGATTGAGCTGAAATTTGGTATGCAGGTAGCTTAAGCCCTGGAAGAACACATAGGGTACTTTTTTTTCGCGATATTTCCAAGGGAACGATATCTACGCGGGTGAAACCGTGGAGCTCAGCTAGTTATTTAATACATTCGAAAATTTTAGAATGATATATTATAAGAGGTTTTAATACATGATAATAGACACCCACGAGTTTAGGGAAAGTGCTTTGAAACCAATTATGAGAAATAATAACGTATATAGAATTAAACCTTTGGCCTGTTGACCTTTCGATAATAATATGACTAGAGAAGACAGGGTGTCCTTACTTTCTTTATATTTTGAATTATAATATAATAATATGGGACAACTTCCACACACGGTCATCTGGTCCCAAACTAGGCTAGAAGCCTGTACTATGGTAACCAGATGACTGATATACATACTTATATAAGCTTATAACACCCAGACACAGATCAAACAGACATGTTCATGCACACAAATGTTTGACCTGACCGGGGATCGAACCCGGGCCCTGCGGCACAGAAAGCATAGTTACTACTATCTGAGCCATCGAGGCTGTCGAATTAGAATAACTAGCTTTGCACCGCGGTTTCACCCGTTTCCATGGGATTTTTTTATATTTTTTTCTTATGTTAGTGAGTGGCAAGACAAACAAATCAGGTGCCTGATGATAAACATCAAGATTGCCCATATCAGACACAATGTTTTAAAATTCAAAATTCTGCGCGGCACTGTACTGCACCTGTTACCCTGAGATATTAGTTGTAACTAAACAGGCGTTTGACCGTAATCTCACCTGCTGGTAAGTGATGATGCGGCCTAAGTTGGAGCACGCTTGTTCAGTAAATACCTATTCACTCTTGATTTGAACATACCCACGTTATAGTTTTCGGGAAAAACGGACGACGGCAGCGTGTTCCATTACTTCGTCATTCTCATGATAAATGTCGAGGCAAATCGCTTTGTGCGTGCTGTTGGTAAGTCTACCAAATAGTGGTGACGCTTTGCCGTTTGTCTCGAGATTCGGTCATAGGAAAAAAGTTCCCATGTATGATTTAAAACTATCATGGTTGCAAGCTAAAAATTTAATCAGCTCGCCGATCCCTGTCAGTTCTTTTGTGATCATGGTGCATCCAACTGCGTCGAAATATCAAGAAACTTGCGAAACAAAGTGATCCTAAGGTACCCTGTGGCCTCAACCATCTACAAACCGAATTTAAACCCAATCGGTTCAGTAGTTTTAGCGTGAAAGAGTAACAAACATCCATCCATCGATCCTCACAAATTTTGGCATTTAAAATACTAGCTCTGCCGCGCGGTTTCAACCGCGTAGCCTTCGTTCCCATTCCTAATTCGAAATTCAAATAATTTTTTCATCGGCTGCTTTTCTTACTGTCTATTCTAAAAATTTTCAGTGCTACCCGCGTTTGTACTATGAATAAACATTCGAAAGTAAAAATAGCATACAATACTGACTTAATATTTTATGAATCATAAGTGTTATTAGTATCATTAACTGATGGACTGACTGCCCTATGACGTCACCGAAATGACGTCAGCGCCTTATTAAGTTTCCTTACAGTGTATTTTTGGAAAATCGGATTTAGGTTTAACCTTTATTAATTGACTTCCAAAAACAGTATTTGTTCAACAATTCTAGCCTTATTGATAAAATAACCTTTTTCAAACTTTTTCTTTAAAAAGGTTTAAAACTTATAACAAAACGAATAGATAATGTGATTATTTTTTTGGGATTTTAGTAATAATATAAGACATGTATTTAAAACGACGGCTAAGTAAAACCTATATATTCCTTGTAATGAGTTGGCAGCTATTATGGAGTATCGAGTCCTGGGTACACCTCTGCCTACCCCTTCGGGAAAAAGGCGTGAATGTATGTATGTATGTATGTAATAAGTAACTGCCTCGGTGGCGTAGAGGGCGCATGCTCGACTGCCAATCAAGAGGTCCCGGGTTCGATCCCCAGGTCAGGCATAGTGTTAAATATTTGATTTTTCCATTAGGAATTATCTCAATAACTGCCTGGAGTCTGGAACTGTGCCCGGTAGATGGGATGGATCTACTATGGGACTGAGTCCTGGGTACACCTCTGCCTACCCCTTCGGGAAAAAGGCGTGAATGTATGTTATGTTATGTTATGTAATAAGTAAAAGGAAGCATATGAATGTATCAGTTATAAGCACCGTTTTAATTTAAACTAGCATCCAGTTTTTCTTTTGGTAACTGAATTTATTCCTATCTATGCGGAAACATGATGATGAATAAAAAATAGATAATGGGCATTCATAAATAAATAAACCAGTTTTTTTTTTTAATTGATTATTGAAAATTGTTTTGGAATGCTTGACTAGGTAAATTGGGCGGACTTGGCTTTGGCGCTTCACCGGCCGCTGCCACGGCAAGCTCGCTCGGCTCGCGCGCTGTTTACAATAGTCAAACATAACCTAACCTACAGATATTGGAATGCTGTCGGGAATATTATTCGCCAAGTCTTTATTTATAGCCCCTGCCAGTTTTTAGTTTTTATAAAACCCTTATTATTGAAGCTTATCTAATAATAGTAGTGGATAGTAGTCGCGAAAATATTTAATCGCAAGCAAGTTATTTTATTACTTGCAAACACTTAGTCGCCTTTTAAGTTATTAGTCATTAGTCAAAAAGCCATAATATTATATAACTAGCTGTGCCCCGTGGTTTCACCCGCGTATTCTTCTAATATTGGGATGGGTGTTTGTTACTTGTTCACGCCAAAACTACTGAACTGATTGGACTAAATTCGGTATCTAGACAGTTTAGACCCTGAAATAATACATAGGGTACTTTTTATTCCGATATTCCCACGGGAACGAAGAGACTGCCTCGGTGGCGTAGAGGGCGCATGCTCGACTGCCAATCAAGAGGTCCCGGGTTCGATCCCCAGGTCAGGCATAGTGTTAAATATTTGATTTTTCCATTAGGAATTATCTCAATAACTGCCTGGAGTCTGGAACTGTGCCCGGTAGATGGCAATAGGCTCGCCCCCTATTACATGGGACCAATAACATACTGGCGAAATGTGGGTGTATCTACTATGGGACTGAGTCCTGGGTACACCTCTGCCTACCCCTTCGGGAAAAAGGCGTGAATGTATGTTATGTTATGTTATGTTATATTATTAGTGCTAGAGTTACGTAATAATGCTTATTATCTGCAGACATATCGACCGATATATCGGAGATATCGATGATTATGGGTAAGAAAGTTTGTGTATGTACCTATATGCCATACCGCTACGTTATAACTACTATACCGTAACATCACGCCTATTTCCCCAAAAGATTTATAGATGGATATAAACTCTTTATTATTATACCACATAATAGAATAAGAATAGATTAGGCAGAGGTGTACACATTCCCATAGTAGGTACACCCACAATTGGTCATGATGTTTTAATCCTGTATATTAATGGCGAGCCTATTAATTACTATTATACAGGAAATTCATTGTGTTGCTGAGAAATTCTTAGTGAAATAATTCAATAACACTTTTTTAATTACAATGAAATAAAATAAAATAAATGAAAAACATTTTTTCACTTTTATTTACCATGACAATTTTTTATGTGTGACAATACTTTTTTACCTGAGAAAAAAAAGTTATTGCATTCGAACCCAGGATCCCACTAAGTCTAAGATTTTGCATGTAAATAGTTTAGATCCTGGAATGACACAAGGATTTTCATGTGAAACCATGTAGCATAGATAGTTTAACTGAAGTTAAATTCAACAAGCATAATTTTTTGCAGAACTTTGATTCAATTTTGCACATAGATTTCATACATATCGTATACAAGCAACAAGTAAGGAATTCCCGAAATTCAGGACAAGCAAAGTCACGTGGATTACTTTCGTATTCAATAAGATTTAAAAGTCTAACTTGCGATAGACTTTACGAGGCTGACATAACTTTGCCTGGAAAGAAGTTGCCCTATCGTTGTATTATTATGTACACGACCCAATATCGGAGATAGAACAAATATTATCATCCGACAGCTATTTATCATAACATTATAACTCTTTCGCTTGAAATATATATATGTGATATATATTGTATATGAAATATATAATATAAATCGGTTCAATAAAGAAACGAATCTAAAATGATCTCTAAAAATCATATTTTCTCGCTTGCACACTAGTTAGAGCCCAGTGTGCAAGCGAGAGGATATGATTAGTGCCACCATTTTGGATTCGTTTCTTTATTGAACCGGTTTATAAAACTAATTGAGCTGAAATGTGGTATGTAGATAACTCAGATCCTGGAATAACACGTAGGGTACTTTGTATCTCAATATTCCTGGGGACGAAGACAACGCGACTGAAACCGCGGGGCACAGCGAGTCTTCTAATAAGTATAAATATCTAGGTACTGATTGGCACACTCATTCATTAACGACCAGGCCCAACCCTACAGCTGTACCATCTTTCCTCGAAGCAGTTCAGGCCATTTTCGACCCCCTATAACTTCATTGTGGATATAACTAGAAGCCTGAATTTTTATTAACCAAACAGGCATTGTATAAACACGATTTAAGAATTTTAACTAGTCAAAATTCTTAATTTTGTCACTCACTGACTGACTGATCATCAAAACTCTAAGGCACTTCTAGCAGACATAGAGGCTTCAAATTTAGAATACAATTTGTGTTTAGTGTACAAGGAAAAACTAAAGTATTTTGTAATTTCGGTCCAGTTTTCTAGATATGCCAACTGCATAAATATCTTTGTAATCCAATATAAATGCTTAGGATTACAAAGTTACATTTGCAGTTAATGAATCAGTGTACCTGTATATGTATAAATAATAATTTTAGTGGAATAACAGGTGTAGATAGGTACCTAGTAGTAGTAAGTAGTAAGTAGACTGAATTGCCCGAAATGGCAATTATAATTATAACCGCGGCCGGCGGAGGAGAGCGGGCTTTAAGAAAATCCGTTGTCAGTATTCAAGAAGTAGAAGGTACCGGAAAGGAAAAGAGTAGGACTATCTACAAAAAGAAATGAGATGCCATCAAAAACAAAACTTGTAAAAAAATCAAGTCTTGCAACTCAGTTCTTCTAGCGTAAAAAGTTGTGAGATCCATGTAATACCAAGCCGGGTACTTAAGTCTAGGACGATTTAACCACTGGACCCGAAATGTACATAATGAAGTATGAAAACACGTTCAACCGATTTTTGCGGGGGGAGGAGGATTTCACACATTGCTGACTTTTACGAAGATATACACACACTACCGTAATATTCGTATCCATGATTGCGCGCACACAAAGATTTACCTTTGTGTATTATATTGTTGCACTATTCTCGCATGTAGCATTGTCACTGTCTAAGAGCAAAACAACTGACAATTGCGATTAAAATGACAGAGAGAAAAATTGGGTACTTCCCACTTGATCCCCATCTCCTTGCCCACCAATAGTGACAACTGCAATTTTTATTTCAGAATATGTATTCCACTCGTGACATGTGGGAATTGCCTATCATACATATATTGATTCTTACATCCTCAATTCAACCCTCACCTTATAATGTTGAACTTCCAGCTACCGTTAGAATAATTATAAGTAATTTACGCTAGCCATAGAAAAGAATACTAGACGGGGCCTGCTGGTGCATCCATTAATTCTGATTACGATATTTTAATAATAGGTATGTACATATTACGGTAGATGTGATTAATTGAAAATTATCAATAATTATCGATCAATAATTATTTTCAATAAAACACATTTACCGTAGCATATTACATATATATACGTACTGGACAAAATATTATAATGATGCAATTAATGACGTTATAATAATATTATGAATTTATAACGTATAATTAATATTATGTGATTTATGAAACATATTCTAAAAATATTTTGTCCTACTTGCCACCATTAGTGACCTAGAAAAAAGTCCCAGTGTTGACCAAAAAGGTGTGGACACCGAGAAGTACCCGTAAAATTATGTCACCTAATCACTATTGCTTATCTATCTATTAATCACTAGTGCTTGACATAGTCGATAAATTGCTATCGAGGACGAATGAAAGAACAACGAGTTTATGATAGTCTGACAATAAATATTCAAATACGATTTTGAAAATACGGTTTTTTTTTATATGGGTTGGCCGAGCTGTTGATGAAACCAGATCATGATAGCTTGTCAGACGCGGATACTATTACTATTTAGTGCTACTATTAAGTTGCTGATAAGCTTATCCCCGCCATTCAGTAGGCTTGATTTTGCCTTTTAGTTAATATTAGGTCCTTACATAGGAAATTGGCATTTTGTACGGGAGGAATATATTATAGTAATTTTTTTTTGTAAAATATATTTAATTAATCAAAGTATGCACCGTTGTTATCTATGCATTTTGGCCATCTCATGGGTAGTTCATGAATCCCTTTACTAAAAAAAACCATGGAGGCGACTATCAATAAACTCTTTAAAGGCGGTTTGGACTACCACATCGGAGTTGAATTTTTTTCCTTGTAAGAAGTTGTACAAATACCGGAAAAAATGGTAATCTGTTGTAGCGAGGTCCGGAGAGTACGGTGGATGTCGCAGACATTCCAATTGTAGCTCATCTAACTTAGTGGTTGTTTGTTGTGCAGTGTGTGGTCTTGCGTTGTCGTGAAACAGCAGTGGCCTAGAGAGTTTGACTAATCTCGGTTGTTTAGCAGCTAGTTCTTCCTTCATGGTTTGCAGTTGCTGATAATAGATATCTACCATAATCGTTTGGCCAGATTTTAGAAAGCTGTAGTGAACGACACCGGCGCTAGTCCACCAAACACGCACAAGTATCTTTTTCTGAGTCAATTTTCGTTTAGGGGAAGATTTGGCTGGGACTCCAGGGTTCAGCCATTGCGACAAACGCTTCTGATTATCGTACAGTATCCACTTTTCATCACAAGTAATGATTCGATTTAAAATCCCTTCATTATTGTGTCGGTTGTGCAAAGTAACACAGCAGTCGACGCGTGTTTGCGATTCACTCAATTCATGAGGTACCCATCGTTCAAATTTTTTTACTTTCCCGATTTGCTTCAAGTGTATTAATACAGTTTTATCGATATATGTCATTTATTTTTATCGATATTATTATACCTACCTAAAACATTGTCAAGCCCTAGTAAATTTGACTTTGACGTAAATAATCCAGGTAATTTAGATAGGTGTATTTTGTTCGTGGTGTATATAATACTTCATGACCGTTTATTAAATATAGTCGGATTAAGTTCGATATATTTTTCAATTAATATTAATTTTTGGTATAAATAGCTGTATTAATAAAGAAAAATTAAACTTTACAAGTGAAAAGAAATATTAGTTGCTCGACCACTATAACTTTTACACCATTTAACTGCACGTTTCGTCATTTTTTTAAATATGTTTTTCTCCCGATGGTGTACGAACGACTGTGACAGTAAAACTACAACGATGTCCGATGTTTCATGGTATTAACCTGCGGGGTATTAGGCGAGAACGGAAAGAAGGCGCGTCCAGTGGTTAATTCGTTCAAGACTTAAGTCCATACTTAAGGGACCTTCTGTCTTAAGTTATTACGTAATAAGCTGACCTAACCACATCTTTCTTATAGTGACCATATCAATATTAAAAATCTTATATGTTTTAAATAAAATAGATTGACTTGGCCATCGCATGAAAACGCAAAGTATCTATCTCACAAGTAATACATACATATTATATTATGCATATTATATCAAATAAGATTGTTTAGTACGATCGCCAAGTCAGTCTATTTTATTTAAATTATAATAGATTTTTGCGCAGCGTAGGACGTCCTCCCACAAGGTTGACAGACGATCTGATAAGTACGACAGGAGCACGCTGGATGCAGGCCGCTTACAACCGGACTGGATGGAAATCTAAGGGGGAGGCCTATGTTCAGCAGTGGACGTCCTATGGCTGATATGATGATGAATAGATTTTTAAGATGAAAGGCAATGTTACCAGCGAAATTACTCGGCATAATGAGTTTCAACAACTAATATCTCAGGGTGACAGGCACAGTGAATTTGTATGGGAAGTCGAAGATATTATTTTTTTTGGGAAATTCTTTTGCCTGTTAAGTTGGCGGGCAGATGCACCCTTAAGTACTATACGCCTGTTTGTAACAGGTTGTGTAACTACTAGAACCTATCTGCTATAGATATCTTGAAAGTTCAATACAAATGACTGATAAGTAACTGCCTCGGTGGCGTAGAGGGCGCATGCTCGACTGCCAATCAAGAAGTCCCGGGTTCGATCCCCAGGTCAGGCAAAGTGTCAAATATTGGATTTTTCCATTACGAATTATCTCAATAACTGCCTGGAGTCAGGAACTGTGCCCGGTAGATGGCAATAGGCTCGCCCCCTATTACATGGGACCAATACTGGCGAAATGTGGGTGTATCTACTATGGGACTGAGTCCTGGGTACACCTCTGCCTACCATTTCGGAAAAAAGGTGTAAATGTATATGTATGTTTTCAATCCAAATGTTGTTTGAACATCTTTTATAATTTAATTTTATAACTGGCAACTTCTTGAAAATACTTTGACACTGATAGCATTTTGACAATTAACAATTACCTAACCATAGACATTCTAACTTTGACATTTTTAATTTTTGTCTATGAATGAGATTTAATATATAATTATATTTTCCTAAGGAAAAATAAATGTTTGATTATTTTTGTAAAAATACGAATAATTCCAATAATAACTATTTAAAATTCTTAACCGGCAATTGTTAGTGACTGCTCTTAGGATCCGTTCCGCACACATTCCGTCCAAAAAGTTTGCATACCTAATGAAAAAAGTACCATCTCCTAACTGTGTTGAGTGTGGGGTAGTAGATGTCCAACATTTGTTGATGGAATGTGTGCGCAACGAACAATATAGAAGACAATGGTTTTATAGGCATGGTATTTATGACTTCGGATACTGTAATAGTATTTTAGCTGATCCAATGTCAGATCAGGCCATACTTCTGTATAAGCTTGTTGATTTGGCTTTATGTGTTTAATTGTGTTTTTTTTTAAGTCTACATTTGTATTATGTTCCAATAGGGCGGTGTGGTCGGTTACCGAC
Source organism: Hemistola chrysoprasaria (assembly GCA_947063395.1). Classification (NCBI taxonomy): domain Eukaryota; kingdom Metazoa; phylum Arthropoda; class Insecta; order Lepidoptera; family Geometridae; genus Hemistola; species Hemistola chrysoprasaria. The sequence goes on from OX346725.1 coordinate 3,102,266, forward strand.
AAAGCCCTCTCAAATAAATTAAAAAAAAAAAAAAAAAAAAACTATTTAAAATGTAATATTTATACACCGGAAACGGTAGGGTATTTGACACTCTTATTTTATTATTGTAACACTATGTACATAACATACTATACATAATATATACAAATAAAGCTATTTGTATTTGTATTTAGATATTAACAATATAACATATTCTGACCACGCTTGTCATGTTTGCTCGAGTAGTTTTGTGACGCAAACGGTTATTATTGTTCGTTTGGAGAATTATCACAATAGAAAATATAGAAATGAATAGAAATGTCACTGATTTTAGGATAATAAAATAATAAGGCCCTGGCAGGTACCTTGTACTTGGTGTCATCGACCGGAACATCTTGATTCTTTTTTTTGGGTTTGACGTTTTGAGTGAGTGGCGCTGCGTGGACTAATATTTGCCAGTCGCGTGCGGACATGTCATATTAGTAAATCTCGGAGAACCAGAGAACTACAACAAAGGCTATATACAACCGATATGCCCTCACCTGTCGTGCCATTAACATTGTTAAAACGATTATCTAACGAATTGATAGGCTTAGTCCTAATTGAACATGACTACGTAATCATCTTAAGTTCCCAAGCAATCTGAATTCGTCGTCGTCATATCCTACAGATCTGTTCACTCACGAAGGCGCGCCCCTCCACACCTTTTGAATGTAAAAAGTTCTTTTCAATAGTTAGTTTTAGTGTTTAGTACTTTTATTATTGTATTAACAATAGTTAGTTTAGTGTTTTAATGTAAATTGAATTTTTAATTTCAAACCTTATTAATGCACACCGAAAAACACCGAAAATTTACCCTGGAGGGGCGCGCCTTCGTGAGTGAACAGATCTGTAAATACATATTATTTCAACATGGTATGTCTGTTCTAGGTTTATAGCTTAGAAATGTTGCGTAGGTATAATTAAATTATTACCTATAATTATTGCCTGTAATTTTTTCTGTTACGTGCTTTAAAAACATCATTAGCTGTACAATATCAGCTGGAAGACGTCCACTGCCCAACATAAACGCCACAGCGCGAGTGCGCGGTCATTCTCTGTCCACTGGAGAATATTGGTCCATCTAGTGCCAGATCCACCTAATCTAAGTAGGATTTATCTTCCATTCCGTCGTGGCCTCTACTCGAAAACCTTTCGTCCGCATTTTGCCTACATTATGACATCAACCAGTTACATTATCTTTGCATTGTGTACGTATGTATGCGTTGGGGTAATTTTGTGTATTAAGTTGGCAACAGTGAAAACTTTGGTCATTAGAACAAGGCCGAGGTAAGTGCTCGTAGAGCGTTACGAGTATGTCTACGGGCCGGCCAGGTGGGATCGCTCCATGGGAGAAATTGTAACAAGTTATAAGCGAAAGCGGATTTCCATGGTGCTACAAGTGGTCTATCTATGTAACAAGATGTTCCGGACAGGATTGCGCTGTGCGACCGATCGCCTTCGTGGAACTGTAAAAGACTGTTGTTGTAGCTCGTCGATAATGGCTTACATGGCAAAATTTCAGCACCCCCGAGACAAAATTAGGGAGCTAAGGATTTAGGATAATAACTTTCAGCAGTGACACGTCCACTTATGGATATAGACTTCTCTTATAGAACTCTATCTAGTCTGGTTGTAAGTGGCTTGCATCCAAAGGGTTTCTGTTGTCTTTATTAGGTCGTCTGTCTACCTTGCGGCTCCGAGGTATTTATTCAAAATCCTTTCAGCCCCATCGAATATCATCGTCTTGGCAAGCGTAGTGTTGGACCTCTCTGGGCTAGATGGAGCGACGATATACGCTATGTCGCTGGGAGTGGTTTAAGAAGGAGAACAAAGGATCGAGTTGAGTGGCGTACAATAAGAGAGATCTATGTCCAGTAGTTGACGATCATGGGTAGATGATGATTAAAAATAAAAGTGTTTATTGCCTCAAAAAACTACATACAACAATTTTAAAATTACAAGGTAGACGTTATAATTCCAAAGAGATTCAAAATAATAATATTGACTAGATATCTACGCAGTAACTATAATATAACCTAAAATAACAATATTATATATAATTACCTATTTAATTATAATTTCCTGATGGTTATCATCGTCTACGTGCTATGTGCCCTGCTCTACTATATAACCTCAAATAACAATATTATATGTAATTACCTATATAGTTATAATTTCCTGATGATAATAACCATCAGGTCTACGTGCTATGTGCCCTGCCCATTTACACTTTAACTTGAAAATCCATATTAGATAATCGCTTTCCTCCTTTAAATTGTGGCAGCACACCTAGGCGCGCTAACTACCCAACTTTCCGCTATTATATGTCAAAACAACCAACATTGAGGCTTGAGTACGCATATATATGTTGTTTTAACCGCCCTTGTGATATTCTGACGTCATACCAAACCTGTGATATTGGTGTTTAGATTTGTAAGCTAGCAATTTTCTACCAAATAAATCTACTTTTCTTCAGTAAATATAACAGACTTTATTCAGTCACGACTCACAGACAATCCTTCTAATAATATTATATATAGATAAATAGATAATACTTTTTTTTACACCAACAAAGAATACAGAGAAACTTTACTTAAATGTACAAGCGGCGGTCTTATCGCTAATAAGCGATTTCTTCCAGACAACATATGTGATATATATGTGAAAGATTGTGTCATTACGGAATTTCAGTGACGACTTTTTTTATGATAGTGAGTGACAAGACGAGCTAATCAGGTGCCTGATGGTAAGCATCATGATTGCCTATATCAGACACAGTGCCACCCAGTGTTTTAAAATTCAAAATTCTACGCGGCACTGCACTGCTCCTGTAATCCTGAGATATGAGTTGTTGAATCTCATCATGCCCAGTAATTTCACTGGTAACATTGCCTTTCATACCGGAACACAGTAATGTTTGCACATTACTGCTTGGCGGATGAATAACTGGCAAAGGTGTGGTACTTCCCCAGGCGGCCCCCTGCAAAAGAGTCCTACCACTATAGAAAATACTATTCTATAATGCTCTATAAGGCCTCATCAGACCGACCTGTGACATTATGATTATAATCTCCTCCTTTATCTTGTGTACGGAACAGAGGATTTTCATAACGTGATTTTAGAGTTCGTTTCTTAGTGAAAGTGATAAGTATTTAGAGACTACATATTGGATGAGGATGATTTTCAACTTATAATCCTCAACCTTTCAACTACTGTGGGCGTCAACGGGTAATGTTGGATGCAGAAATGAAAGTACTCTTAGACTCTAAACCCTTTTTTTATGTACCGTGCGTTCGGAAATCACCTCTACAAGAAGAACGCACAAGAAACTTGTAGGGCCTTATTCTTTTCATTGATAACAATAACGTGGTAGGTAAATAGACCCAGGGTAGCGAACTATGACTTTACTTAACGCGGTAGGTATATAGACACTAGACACACTGTATGGCTTCGCACAACGCGGTAGGTGTATAGGCCCAGAATAACTAACTATGACTTTACATAACGCGGTGAGTATATAGACACGGAGTATCACACGATAATAACGCGGAAGGTATATACCCGTACTTAACGAATAACGTTACGTTACGTTACGAATAACCCGACACGGAGTGGTGTTAGTCACAACCACACGCGACGATTGCCAAAGGCAGACTGCCCCTACTCGATTTTTTTTTTTTTTTTTTTTTAAATGACCTGTGCTGTTGGCCTCAGATGGCCTCTACAGCTTTACCGGGCAGTTAATATATGTAATGGCGCCACTCGTCGACATCGGATGCATGTTGCGCTCCAACAAGTATAATATAATTAGCCATAAATAATAATAATAATAATATGGGACAACTTCCAAACACGGTCACCTGGTCCCAAACTAGGCTAGAAGCCTGTACTATATATTGTTATAATTTTTTTTGAAACGGTTTTTATTTTGTAATCAGTACTTAAACTACTTATGTAAGTACCTTGTTGATGACGTTAACTGTTTGTACCTATGTATTTTTTTGTGTCACCTATGAGCGTCGAATAAATGTTTTTCTTTCTTGCTTTCTTTACTATAGTAACCAGAGGACTGATATACATACTTATATAAACTTTTAACACCCAGACATAGATCAACCACATTTTCATGCACATAAATGTTTAATCTGACCGGGGATCGAACCCGGGGTTTACGGCACAGAAAGCAGAGTTACTACCATCTGAGCCAAAGAGGCTGTATAATATTGCTAATCATAATTTAACAATAATGCCATTTTATCGAAGGGTTAGGCAGTGGACACAGGACTCAGTCCCTTAGTAGGTACACCCACATTTTACCAGTATTTTATTGGTCCAATTTAATGGGGGGCGCCTATTGCCATCTACCAAGCACAGTTCTAGACTCCAGGCAGTTATTGAGGTAATTAACAACGGAAAAATCCAAGATTAACACTTTGCCTGACCCGGGTATCGAACTTGGGACCTCACGACCAGCAGCCAAGCTTGAGCCCACTACGCCTATCAGTTAAAAAGGCTTATCAGTTAAACCTGCAAAAAATACACGAGAATTATTTTAAAATCATTTTCTATTTAAATTGTGTAGTACCTACTCTATTTGAACAAAAGCTTCCATATTCCCACCTCGACACTCGATCACTCGAACGGGAATAAAACCCTACTCAAAAACAATCATAACCTATCTCCATACGGATTTAGTGCGACACCCAAAGGAAATATAAATACTGTATTGAAATATCGCATAATGTGTATCGGAATCCCTTTCCTGGGTTATATGAATGGCCAGTTTTGTCTGAGCTTTCGCTTCTCTCTTCGCAGTATTAAAATGGAGGATTGGTGGGTTGATGTGAGGTCTTTGTAAGCTGGTACTCATAAACGTTCGATAGGTCGGGAGCTACTTATGACTATGAATATTTATAACGTATTAGGTGAACGTCGCTTGTTGTCGTGGCGGTTAAGGCGCAGACTGTTGGATAAGCTTTTACAATTTTTAGCTTTTTGAGGGATTTGATTAAGTTTTTGAATTGGATATTATACTTATGTACAAATTACGACGTAGAGTTACATTTGTGCGAATTAGATATATCCAGATTATTAAATAACACAGTTGACAGTCTTTGTAGTCGTAGGCGTCTTTTGCAGGGGAAGGCCGCCTGGGGAAGTACTACACCTTTGACAGTCATTCATCCGCCAAGCAGTAATGTGCAAACATTAATGTGTTCCGGTCTGAAAGGCAATGTAAGCAGCGAAATTACTGGGCATGAAAAGTTTCAACAACTAATATATCAGGGTGACAGGCACAGTGCAGTGCCACGCAGTATTTTAAAACACTGGGTGGTACTGTGTCTGATATGAGCAATCATAAGGCTTACCATCAGGCACCTGATTTGCTCGTCTTGTCACTAACTAGATATAAATTAAAAGTCTCGCATTTTAAAGCAATAAACACCAAAATCTGGTTTTTATTTCAACTGTCACGTTTTTCTCCTAAAATTTTTATATGCCGTTCGTGTTAGTATGTTAAAACTCCTAGGACTCCCTGCAAACTGTTATTTTACGCACACAAGCATTGTGTTACCCACACCACAATTTGAAAGTTGCCGCCTTTTTGAGGCTGATGTTTTAGGTAGTGCTACAGAACTGATAATAATACTACGTATAGAATGGACACTATCATCCGCCCACCAATCGGACCTTCCTCACCCCGCCAGCGAGATTGAGCTCTGCAAGAGCCCTGCTTCGCTATAAAATCACCTCACGCACACTCTTGCACGTGTAGAAAACTAGATGTGTGCAGTGTCTGTATAGTAGGTAGTTATAGCGCGGCTTTTCTATGGGATTGAGTCAAGTGTCCGGGATGTGGTAGTGCGTTATTTGGAGCCCGTGCGGAGGCCTATTCGAAAATCTAAGCGTCAATAGGTACATATTAATCGATATATTTAAAAAAAACCTAATTCATAAATCCCCTCATTCAAATTATGACCGAAGCCATCGACATTTTCCGTCAAACTTTATCCTCGTTCATAAATATATTATGAGGCGGGGCCTTAAATGCAAATTATAAATGTTTATATAAAGAGTTCAATTTATATTCTAATTCGATGGCTTCCCGCTAGAGGGCTACGTGTCTTCGATGCTTCTCTTCAACTAAATAATATGGATATACCCCCTGTATTAAGAAGTTTTTAGCGTAAGTATTATCCATATTCAAGAGCACTGAAGATTGCAAGAGTTAGCATGGTTGCCTGGAAGTTATCGCTCTGAGCGATAAGGCCAAATGGCGCAATTAAGGAGAGGCATATTTCCAGCAGTGGACTTACACAGGCGATTGATGATAGTAACTATCATTATCATTTTCAGCTTTTGAGTGCGGGTACTCAAAAGCGCTGAGATGTCATTGGGCGCCTGTATTTTTTGCACTTGTCCGTATCTTTTTACGTAAATTCCAATAAAATAGTTCCGTGGGGTTACCGGCTCTAGAATACTACCCCACCCGCTCTACCGGTGGTTGCCGTAAGAGCCGGCTAGGGTTAAAGGGTTAACAGATCCAGAAGACGGGCAGAAGCGTATCTGCGTAAAACCATTGAACTGCGCTAGCCAACCCGCCTGCCAAGCGTGGCAAGTATTGGCAATCCCTTAGTTCTATGTCCAGCAATAGGTCCTAAGGCTGAGATGATGATGATGAGTAGAAATGTTGTTTAGTTATTTTTAGTGGTAGGCCTCTTTTGCAGGGGGCTGCCTGAGGAAGTACCCCATCTTTGCCAGTTATTCATCCGCCAAGCAGTAATGTGCAAACATTACTGTGTTCCGGTCTGAAGGGCAATGTTACCAGCGAAATTACTGGGCATCACGAGATTCAACAACTAATATCTCAGGGTGACAGGCTCAGTGCAGTGCCGTGCAGGATTTTGAATTTTAAAACACTGGGTGGCACTGTGTCTGATATGGGCAATCATGATGCTTACCATCAGGCACCTGATTTGCTCGTCTTGTCACTCACTATCATAAAAAAAAAAATAGAAGATACTTATTCACTCTTCTCTTGAAGACCCCAAGATCGTATTTGGGTGAGAACACGTAGGCCGGTAGAGAATTCCACTCCTTAGCGGTCCTCGGGATGAAAGTAACCGCGAGCCTTTGGTACGGTTGAGTGCAATATCGACCATGTAAGGATGGCGCCTTGTCGTTTCCATGGATGTTCGGTTATAGAACGGACTTGGGGATAATGTTATTTAATTTTGCCATTAATTATAATAAATTAAGCAAATAAATGTTCTACCAAATTGGAACGCGCGTCGCTATAAAATTACTTACCGCTTAACCTCACTTTATTTTATATAAAGGTTTGCGAATATTATTACAAATAACATTCTCTACCCGGGAATATAGAAGGATAGATAAAGTAAGGTTTTCTGGGCTCAGCTTCCTTGGATTCTGAACCTGTTTCCTTTATTTCATTTAACCACACGTTAGACGGTTTGACGTCAATATTGACAAAAATATTGCACATAATCTATATTTTGATAGGAAATAAGTAAATTGATAAGAACGTTTGGTGTTATCTATATAGGTATTTATTCAGAATGAAATATATTATTAAAACATGAAATGAGTGTTATAGAGATAACGAATGGATATTGTGTACATCATATAATTACAAATATAGGAAAAATGTTGTCTGATGATTAATTTTATACTCAAACTGTCAAACTATTTTAAAAAAGTCTATTTAGTAATACGTCTAAGTAACAAAGTAGCAAAACGTTGAAAAGGTACTCAAAAATTACCTATAATTTAGAAATACGTCTATAGGTTGTATACATACTATGCGCAGCAAACTCGTGAGCCCGGTAAACGAATAAAAACATGGAAGTATTCCTTCGAACAGATGTCATGGATTATACGGGCCTACAACGTTTGTTCTCTTTAAACAGCTAGATTGTTCTCAATCACCAATACGAAGTAATTATTGGCACTGTTCTCAATGCTCGTCGCTAATTGGCTAATTAAGATCTCATTGTTACTATGTTGCTAAGCAAGGCATAGTAACCATGGTAACAATGATATCTTACGTCTACTTGTCTTGACGTCTACGGGCAAACTAGTTCATAGCATAATCGGCATGCGCAGCGTAATCAGTATATTGGGTCATTTTCAAGCGCTAGGAATACTTCCATGTTTTTCCGTTCACCGCGCATTATCTGGCGCTATTTTATTAAAAACGTAACGACTAGTATGATAATAATAATTAACTTACAACAAAATTAAAAAAAAAGATATAATGTTTTTATCATTATAGTAATAGACCAATCAATAATAATTATAATCAGTAGCTTGCCCAGACATTCCTTATAAATAAATGTATGAATCCATGTATATATATTTTTGATTGAGGGCTATAAAATATTATTATCAACACTAAAAGTCGATTGGGATAGTTTTAATATATACAATCTCCATAAATAATAATGCTTTACAGTTTAATTTTTTGTACTTAATAAATATTATTGGGGTCTACCACTAGATACCGAAAATTATAAATTATTACAAAACGACTTAAGCATAACATACAAGTACTGTTAGTTAATATTACGCAATACCTCCCAATAATTTCAATAGAGGACTGTTCAATGTATCTTGTGATTGTGCGTTCGCTGCATTATTTGCATCATTAGTCTGTTTTTCTTGATTTTCTTCGGTGCTATCTGTTCCTCCTGCATAACCTCCAGTTCCACCATCTCCTTCTGTTTCATCATCTCCTGTATTACCATCTCCTCCTGTTCCATTATCTCCTCCCGTGCCACCATCTCCACCCGTTCCGTTATCTCCACCCGTTCCACTATCTCCTCCCGTGCTACCATCTCCACCTGTTTCATTATCTCCATCTGTTCCACTATCTCCTCCCGTTTCATTATCTCCTCCCGTTTCATTACCTCCTCCCTTTTCACCATTTCCACCACTTCCTCCATTTCCTCTTGTTTCAGTATCTGTTTCATTACCGGAACTATCACCATCTTCAACAACCGGAGTCGTTGGCGGATTTGCTATACTATATTTCAAATCTGACAGTTCTGCACTCAAACTGTTTTTCTGACCAGCTAACGCTAGCGTCGAAACAAACAGAGAAAATGATAGGAGTGACAGAAATACGATCATTTTGTTGTTAAGAATCCAACTCAGACATCTATTGGTGTAATATTTACACGCCGTTGAATTCACCATTGTTATATTTCACTTGATTTTCCTTATCGCAAATATTTGTACGTTCACAACTTTCAATTTCAATAGCACAAATACCTTGTTCCCAATACGTATTTAGATTTTATCGAATGTGGATAAGCTATCGTTTATCAGTTATCCTAGATAAATATTTGGTTCAATTTAGAACCTTATTGGGTCGGTGTAGGGGCTATTATTTTATATAATTCGTGCAATAGATAGTGCTGATAGGTCGGTTTGTGATTACAGAGTTATGAATCACTGGTCTTTATATTATGCACGGAATTTGGTTAGTTTTTGTTACACTGTTTATTTATAAATCATTGCGTAAGTAATATTTAGTTTTTATTTATAATATCATTTTCCGATGTTTTACTTCAAATACTAACCACGGGCTGCGGTTCGAGGGCAGACTCCTCTATTCCAGGAGGCACACTTGCTTCATCTTCAGCGGCCGCTATCAAGAAGTTTTTACGGTCAGCGTTCATCTGGATGATAAACTGAATATCATTTTTATTCTGCAATGACTTCTTCATTGTCTGATTATTCTGTTTTTGAAGCCAGTCCATGCATCGAAGCACTCTCGTTTTGTCTGCCTCGGAGGAAGCTCCAGCTGCTGCCATTGTTCTTTCGTATAGCTTTCAGTATATTATAACTGTTGTATTTTAGGATAACTAAGCTTCTTATCACCTGTGATATAACTATTTTCAGTACATATGAAACTCATCTGAATCTTAGGTAATTTTATTTTTACAGTAAATCATAAAACACAAGCTCGCCCTCTTCCCGAAGGGGTAGGCAGAGGTGTACCCAGGACTCAGTCCCTTAGTGGATACACCCACATTTCGCCAGTATGTTTTTGGTCCCATGTAATAGGGGGCGAGTCTATTGCCATCTACCGAGAACAGTTTCAGAACCCAGGCAGTTATTGAGATAATTTCTAATGGAAAAATCCAATATTGTCACTTGTATTATGGTGCTACGAATAAAATTCAAATTTTGAATAAAATCTTGTTTAAATTTCCAAATAATTTACTAAAATATCTTCTATTTATATATATATAAGTTACATATTATATATTTATCAGTTATTTAGTCATACAGATCAGAACTCCAACAAAAGATATACCAAATAAATCTAATAATACCGTTACCAATTGAGTATTTGAATAAAAAGGTGTATTTTTTTATTTATTTTGAAAGATTAATGAAAATTTTGTATCATCTGATTTAAAAATCACTTGAAAAATATATTTTTTAAATTAAATATATGCGATTCAAAATTGATTAAATTCCATTATGAGTCACTTGATCACGAACGCGCCACGATTGATCGCCATTTTTGTGACGTAGTACTGTTATTGTTATGTATGTTACTTTATGACATTGTGACGTCACTAGACGGTCACGAGCTCGTTCGGGTACTATCGCCGTGTTTTCGGTACTGGATTAAAAATGTTTTTTTAATTTGATATAACTTTGTAATTATAGCGTATAAAAAACCTAAAAATAGTTTTCTTACGAATCCTGATCTTTCCATTACTCAATTACTCGTAATTCAAACAAAATGAACCTACTCGTAACATAAGGGTCTGTTAGACAAACGGCGCGGCACCGGAAGTAAGAAATGACTGTCGTTACATAAGAGAATAACATCGCACGCGAGCATGGTCGAGGAACAAATAGAAAGAATGGGATAATTTTCAAATTAAATATTAATTCAATTATTATTGCTAAATAATAGGAATGCTGAGGTGGTTCGGACATGTGGAGAGGGTGGATGAAAGGAGATTAACAAAAGAGATTTATAAGGCTAGTGTGAATGGTCAAGTTAGTAGGGGTTAACCTATGCGTCCTTTGCATGAACAAATTGACGGAAAGTCAAAAGTACCTAGAACCGACGAGCATGTATGAAAAGTGTCATGAAAGTGGAAGAAGCGAAAGCTGTATGTCAGGATCGTAGCGAGTGGAGAGAAATAGTCTCTGCCCATCCCATCGGGAACAAGGCGTGTATGTAATGCTAAATAATCTTAAAGACCATCGCATCGCAACATGCAAAAGATAGCTTTACAGAAAACGGTAGTAAATATTGGGGGCGCTACTGTCTTTTGAAAAAATAAAAACAATGATTAATTAATTTAAATTGTGAAACCACCGTCCTTCCAGCATTTTGGTATGAGTCCTGTCACCGCATGGTTGCCTGGAAGAGATCGCTCTGAGCGATAAGGCCTCCAATTGTTACACATTTTCTAGTTTTAAAATGTGATTTTACTATTTTTTGTACTAGTTGTGATAACAATAAAGAGTTTTCTATTCTATTCTATTCTAAATCAACACTTATATTTTGAAATAGTTACGTTTCATCTGTTTTCTGCCATCAAGCATATTTAAAATTTAGATTTTCATTTAGTGAAAAATTAAATGCAAAATTTTGAAGCATTATGGAAAACAAACATATCTCCTTGAAACCACGATATGTCGTAGAAACATTATGTCCCATTCTAAATAATTTCTCCCTATGTAAGATTATTCTTAGAAATTACTTCATTTGAAGACATAAGGTTCAAGGTACGGCGTTTCATATAAATTCGCACAATTTGTTATTTTGATGACGTCATTAACCTTAAACGTGAGGGAGCAAATTCCTATATAGCCAACTAAATGTAGTATGTTCCGAGGTTCTTATTTAACGCGTGTAAGTGCTGATAGCGTCTCTGTTTTATAAAGCGTTTTTTACTTGGAAACTTTTATCTTGTATATGTCTCTTGTATTTTGTTTAGAATATTATTATTTTTTAAATACAAGCTCTTTTTGTCGTTTTTTTACTATAACTTTAGTCAAAATAAAACCTTAAATTATGTTATGTGAATTTTATTTTGATACTAGATAAATATCTAGCATCCAGCACCTTTTACAAGCAAACAAATGTTACATTTATTAGAATATTATTAACACAGTCTTCGTTTTCGACGAAGCCGACATAATATTATAAATACGAAAGTTTGTGGATGGATCGATGGATGGATGGATGTTTGCTACTCTTTTTTTTCTCTCTACTACTACTCTCTTTTCAAAACTTTTGAACTGATTGGGTAAAAATTCAGTATGTAAATAGTATAGAGCTTGAAATAAGATATGGGGTACTTGGTATCCCGATATTCCCACGGGAACGATGACTACGCGGGTGAAACCGCGGGACACAGCCAGTAATACATATTTAGATATTTTTCCTTAAAAAAACTAATATAATCTCCTCTAGTAAAAAAGTTGACACCTTCATAAAATATGGAATCAATCTCGAATTGTTTTAAATCTCTGGAACATAGCACGACATAAAAATAAAATAAAATTTTCTATCCGTCTCCTATCCCTGGGGAAATCACCGATGCGAGTGAAATTTGCAAGTGATTTGATGTTTCTAAATAAATATTTTATTGATGATTGACCTGCTTTGATCCGTTACCTTTAATGGCTATTACGAATGAATTCGGGCAGCGATTTTCAGAGGCTCTGATGATCTGTGATCGTTACAGATAAAAATATCAATAATGGTACAATATTAATAATTGCAAGGAAATTTACAAACTGCCTAAATTGACTGCCTCGGTGGCGTAGAGGGCGCATGCTCGACTGCCAATCAAGAGGTCCCGGGTTCGATCCCCAGGTCAGGCAGTGTTAAATATTGGGTTTTTCCATTAGGAATTATCTCAATAACTGCCTGGAGTCTAGAACTGTGCCCGGTAGATGGCAATAGGCTCGCCCCCTATTACATGGGACCAATAACATACTGGCGAAATGTGGGTGTATCTACTAAGGGACTGAGTCCTGGGTACACCTCTGCCTACCCCTTCGGGAAAAAGGCGTGAATGTATGTTATGTCAAGGAAATTTACTTCTGATGATTGATATATTTTATCATTAATTTCAAAACTATTTACTAACTACTGACTGATTGAGCTGATATTTGGTACGTTTGCCTTAGACCCTGGAATGACATATAGAGTGCTTTTTATCCAGACATTCCCACGGGAACGAAGACTACACAGGTGAAACTGCGGTGCATAGTTTTCTATAATTTTAAATTGATTAATGACAATGAATAATTTCCTGTGCAACTTTTCAATTGAGTGTTGTGATATTAGATATTATGACTAATACAAATCTATAAAATATAGGTATATTTTACAACACTAATTTATAGTCCGGATTACAGATTACTCATTTTATATAAGCGTTGACTCATTATTATTGTTTTGATTAAATTTTTAGACTAAAATATAATTAGGAATCAGATAACTAGTGTCTGACAAGTCTGAGGGACGACAAATAATTCGCCCAGATGAGATACAACAAATCACTCCTCGGAAAATCTGGAAATTTCTAGATTCAGCGGGCTAGAAATTTCCATGTAGTGAATTATAATCCATAAGGGCTGCCACAATAGATCAGCAATGGTCGAAGCGGCTTCAGGTCCCTATGGATGACATCAATAATAATAATAATAACTAGTGTCTCATTCCGAATAACGTCGTTTAATGTTGTAAATATGCTCTGATTTCAAATGATTTAACTATTACGTTTGTGTGGGGATTCTCCGGTCGCCGCCCCGTCAACAATAATATATGTCATCAAATTGAAGGGAAATTCTATGGATCAAACGTAGGATGCATCTATGATAAATTGGTGGTGGTTCGAATGCCATTCAGAAATGGCTGCGTCAGTAAGTTTTAGAAGTCACGTACCGAGCTAGAGCATAACGTGATTTATAATATGGAATCGGAATTAATACCTTCGTTTTTAGTTTTTTTTTTTTACAAGGTAAAGGTTATTTTTATGATAGTGAGTGTGACAAGACGAGCTAATCAAGTGCCTGATTTTAAAATTCTAAATCCTGCACGGCACTGAACTGTGTCATGCCCAGTAATTTTAATGGTAACATTGCCCTTCAGTCCGGAACACAGTAATGTTTGCACATTGACTGCTTGGCGGAATTAGAAGGTATATTATTAACCTAATAACCGATTTTCATAAAACTCGGGGCCCAAATGACCAAGCCTTAGCTGTTTCATGCCACATAAAAAGTAAGCAGTAAAACTGTGTCATAAACTATTAAAAATTCAACATTTAACGCGATAGCAGTTAAGCACCATTCGATGCTATATTACTGCCATAATCCGATTTTAACAAGTTACCAGTATATTGGACGGCTTTATACATATAGTTTTGGACCACACTTGTTTGAAGCGTTGGAGCCACAGTAAATATATATTATGATGCGGTAGGTTAACTTCATAAGCCGAGTTTTCACTTAAGAAAGCCTCAAGTGGACGCAACTAGTGGCTTTTATTGGGAATCTAGATTGAATAGATAGAAGTGCCAAATATGTAATTTTACCTACTACCTAATATTGCTTAACTTTTAATTTATTGATTCAAACACAAATTTCGAGTGTTTCGTATATTTATGGTATTTCTCTCGAGATGTTGGTGGCAACAGGCTATCTCTTATTCTTTGAGTACGAGACACTTTGCGAGCAAGATTGTTAAAAAATTAATACTTTAATTATCCATAGATATTATTTATTACGAAGCATAAACAAACATAAAATATATGAACAAGAATGAAGTAAATCTTATCATTAGTACCTACTCTTAATAATGTTATGTAATATATTGATTTTCATTTCTTTCGCGTAATTACACTGCAAGCGAGGCCACAGAATAAATATTAGTACAAGTGGCGAGGCTTCCTTTCATGGAGCAGTCAAAAGTGCTTTCTTTTGAGCGACTAAGCAGTTACGCTGTTACGCAGTTCACTTAGAAAATGTTCGTTTGTTTGAGTTTACATACTGAACAAACTTGCGCTACAGTCAAGCGCTGCCTTCGCTTGAGCAGCTAAGCCGTCGCTATCGCAGCCGGCAGACCGCGATTGTTGGCTCAAACGCTTAATTAGGCGACTACTTGAGCAATATGGCTCAATTGAACATTTTATACCAGGGATTCATTTTTAAACTGTTTGTCTTTTAACTTTTTTTATTGTTTTACATTTTTATGCCAGTGTGTTGGTGTTTTGGACAACGTGAAATAATGGTGTTACCATATTTATTAATTTTATGAAAATCTGGAGAGTAAATTTGTGCGAGCTAGTGTGCTCGCTGTGATGTTATAACTGAGGTTTTTCTTAAGTTTATAAGGAATTTAAAATAAGATACTAGAGAGAATTTTCTTCGACACAAAAAGGACTAAGTAGCTCGAGGACGTGGCGGGATCAAATCATTTTGTTACAAAAATATGTATTGCTACGAATATCTTATATTAATATTTTATGAATGAACTAGCGACCCGCCCTCGCTTTCCTCCAGGTACCATTGTACATATTAATATAAACCTTCCTCTTGAATCACATTAAAATCTGTTAAGTAGTTTAAAACATCTAGCGAACAGACAGCGGATGCGACTTCATTTTATACTATCTATAGATAAAAAAGAAGATAATATAAATTTGATTAATATGAAATATTGTTTTTTCTTTTTTTTAATAAAAGAAATTTTGTAAATTATACAATATTGTTAATAATAATATTGTAAATTAATATTATTGCTTTGGTTCTTCTTCGTCCTTCCCTTATCCCACATTTGGTTGGGTTGGCAGTTGGCACAGCACATCTTCTTCTGCCTTCAGTCCATCATCCGCACTGATTTCTCTTTCTCGCATATCTCTATTAACTTAACACAGTTCATCCATGTCTTTCATGGACGCCCACTTACATTCATCCTAATAGTCCTTTCGTCCTCATAACTTTCATCCCTCTGCTCACATGTATATTATTGATTTACATGCTGATATAATTTAAAATGCATAAGTCGGTTCAATAAAGAAACGAATCCAAAATGGCGCCGCTAATCATGTCCTCTCGCTTGCACACTAGTGCTCTAATTAGTGTGCAAGCGAGATGATGTGATTTTAGAGACCATTTTAGATTCGTATCTTAAATCGTTATATAATAGGTCATTGAAGAAATAGGAGCGTACGCGACTTTTTACGAATTTGACACAATCCTATGAAAATATTATCAAATCGAGGTTTTATATTCGCCTGTTTCCTCCAAATATTATTAAGCCATTCTATAAATTGATATTCTGATATTTTTATAGTAAGGTAAAGCACGTCTCTGTCATTTCAGTTTGTCTTATAAACTCTCAGTTTTTTATAGGGAACTTCTTAAAATCCCAGTTGAACTAACTTGATTGGACGTTCACTACAAAAAAAGTAAGAATTTATAAACAAAAATAAAATGATAGAGATATAGTTTATACTTCATCTTCAAAATATCAAAATATAAATATATTAAATAGGTTTACTATATTCGGAGGAAACAGGGGAATACAAAACATCAATTTCCTTTTACATTTTAATGACCGTTAGTTTCTACATGATGTTTTTTATTTATAAGATCTAATCTAAAAATAGGCCAATGGCACCTCTTTTCCGATTCCAATTTGTATACAAAATTAATTCGATCCTTCTGTTGCAGACATTCAAAAGCGGACTTTAAAATAAATCTTTGTTCACGAGGTACCAACCGTACCTTTACCCGGCCCGTAAAAAGCCTTGAGGAGTAAAGACAAATGCGGCCCCACGGTTGCACTGACGTGAAAAATGATCCTTTTAGATAAGGGGACGGTCCAATTGTTATGTATCTAGGGTCCAATTTTTCCAGACCCCTCGAAATCGAACATTCTCTTTTGGAGCAAAGGTCTACGGAACTGGACGGCGATGCCCAAGAGACGTTGCCCTATATATCGAGCGTCTCTTTGGATTGTTTGAAATAATTTTCAAGTGATGATTGAGATGTGAAGGACATGATAGCTATATGAAGACACTATGACATTAAAATATAAATTTCAACATTTAGATTTTTTTTTCAAGAGAAAAGGGTTTTTATTGCAAACGCTTAAGGAATAAATACTTCGTTAGTTCATCGTTGGTCGGTCAAAAGTAGAAAGTCCAAGTACTCTAAACACTATCAGATGGCGTACCCAAAATACTGGCGGTATTTTCGCGTTGAATTATAATAAGTACCTTTTAATTGCCCGCATTAACTTACTGAGAAATTGTGCGATAAGGTAAGGCTGTGGCGTGTTAGAAGATGTAGTGAAATAGATAGAGAAAGGAATGCTGAGGTGGTTCGGACATGTGGAGTGGATGGACGAAAGGAGATTAACAAAAGAAATTTATAAGGCTAGTGTGAATGTTCGAGTTGGTAGGGATCGACATAGGCGTACTTTTCATGAACAAATTGATGTTGTTCTAAGAAAAGGCCAAGTCAAAAGTACCTACAACCGACGAGCATGTATAAAGAATTTCAGTGGACGAAGCGAAAGCTGTATGTCAGGATCGCCGTAACAAATGGAGGGAAATAGTCTCTCTGCCTACCCAATCAGGAACAAGGCGTGACTGTATGTATGTATGTACTAACATTTTATGACACACCACAAAATATCTACACTATGGCCACACCCCGGACACTCGACTCAATTCCATAAAAAAGTCGCGATAGTTATATCGCGATAGGTAGTTATACCTACTACACAGACACTGTACACATTGAATTATGTACACGCGCTCGCTCGCGGGATGAGGAAGGCCCGATTTGTGGGCGGATGATAGTGTCCATTCTAGACGTTAATTATAAATTCTAAACATTACTGTGTTCCGGTCTGAAGGACAATCTTTTACCAGCGAAATTTCTGGGCATGACGAGTTTCTTCAACTAATATCTCCGGGTAACAGGCACAGTGCAGTGCCGCGCAGAAATTTGTATTTTAAAACACTGGGTGGCACTGTGTCTGATATGGGCAATCATTATGCTTACCATCAGGCACCTGATTTGCTCGTCTTGTCATGTCATTCTATCATAAAAAAAAGTAGTATCTGTTCTGTGCTATGGCGTATCGTAGCCACCGTCATACTTATCTATTTATGTAAAATGACTTAGTTGATGTAAAAAAAACACCTATAAACCCAAGTTGGATAACATCTCAGATCAGATCTGAGGATAAGACAATCACCATAATTATCACAGAAACGGAAATTGTGATCAAATTTGATTGTTCTAAAGTATACCATTAAGCAAGAGATTTTACAATAATAGTGGTGATATCTTAATTTCATCAAAACGCCTCATAAATATATTATGTTTCCTGTATTCCACAGTTAAAATATCAATTACGGACAACTCGAAAAATTCTCCAGAGAAAATTCAATTCGCCGTCAATTTTTATCATTTCCCTTGCCCTGTATCCGCGTCAGGAAACCTTTTAATAAATTACCATAAACATAAAAGAAATTTTATGAACCCCGTGAAAAATGTCGTCAATTCTCGGGGTAGTGTGACGCAGTGACTAGGGTTTGCACAAGAACAATGATTGTATTTTTATTTCATGTATAAAAACCTGCACAAAGAAAAAAAATCTTAAAAAATTCGTTTGGACTAAATTAGATTTTTTACTGCATTGTAAAGTGTGTTACATTTACAACATGAGACAGCCAACAAGCAAGCAAGCTTCATAACCTAGCTTATAGATTACTTGTCTACCAGAGGTAGAGGTTATACCTACCTATGGTTCGGACATGTGGAGAGGATGGACGAAAGGCCAGCTTAAAAGTACCAACAACCGACGAGCATGCATGAAGAATGTGATGAAAGTGGAGGAAGCGAAAGTTGTATGCCAGGATCGTAGCAAGTGGAAAGAAAGAGTCTCTGCCTACCCCAGCGGGAACAAGGCGTGACTGCATGTTTGTATGTCTACCAGAGAATAGTCTACCTAATATATTTTTCTATGCCATAGGTCACTCATAGGTAGCAAACAAATATATGAGCCGCCGCCTGATGGTGAGCGGTTACCGCTGCATACCTGCAACACCAGGGGTATTGCCAGTATGTTGCCGACCTTCATGACTCTTTACACTCTCATTTTGAAGAGCCCCATGTTGTAGCTCAACGGGTAGACCGTAGCAAGGAGATCATTCCACAGTTTGCACGTATGCAGCAGAAAATAACAGGCAAAAAATAACGTCCGCGTATCGATTATGTGCGGATGACGACGAGATATTATTATTGATGGGTACATCCAGAATTTCAGTATCTGCAAAAAAGATTGAGTTTCGTAACTGATTCTTCAATACTGTTACCACAATGATTCGCATTAGTAGATTGTATCGAGGTAGAATGCAGTAATAAATAATTCCGAAGGTTTGTATGAGAGACATGCAAGGGGAGATCCCTCCGTTGCATTGTGATTGGATTATTTATCTTCATTGCTTATTCTTGTTGATCTATGAGTACGTTGCGAATTCTTGAAAGGAGGTTATAAATTATATTGTAGTAATGCTGAATGTGTGTGGACCTACTCGTATCTCATAATGTGCATTTTGTTGAAATTATTTTGGTCTGCATAAGTAAAAACATCCAACATCACGGCATCAATGTTAGTGGTAAATAAAAAATAAAGTTGAACTTAAAAATAAGGTAGGACTTAAAAATGCAAACACAAAAATATTATTAATATAATATACATATTTTATTTAGAAAGCAAAAAACTGCCCCCGATAATTGAATAGGCGCATGTAACAAGCAGTTAAAACGGAATATATATGAATAGTTAAAACGAGAAATGGTTTGCTGTCCGTGAGTAAAGTCAAAAAAACTCAAAACTCAAAACAGCTTTATTCAAATAGGTCATAATCTGACACTTTTGTACGTCAATGAAGTTATACAGTACTGAGTCTACCGTGCGTTCGGAAAGATACCTCTACAAGAAGAACGCAAAAGAAACTTGTAGGGCTTAATTTTTTCAACAGATAGTTTCACAATATTTGGTTTGCTTACATTCGTTTTCTTTGAAGGTGCCGCGAGGCGGCTATGCAGAAGTTTCCAAGCATCTTTGTCCTCTATGTACTGGTTGACTTTATAATAAGCCTTCTTTAGTAAAGTAGATTTTATATAGGTTTTGAATTTACCCTCTGAGAGCCCAGTTATCTCTTTGGGGATTTTATTATAGAAACGTACACTATTTCTTAAGAATGTCTTTTTATTTGTTTTAGATAATCTAAAGCTAGGTACAGCTATTTTGTCTTTATTCCTAGTATTAAAATTATGAAGGTCACTATTTAATTTTAATTTATGTAAATTTTTACGCACATACATGATGTTCTCATAAATGTATAAGGATGGTAGGGTCAGTATGTTTATTTCTTTAAATAATTCCCTCAGGGATTCGCGTGGACGCATCTCATAGATGGCACGAATTGCACGTTTTTGTAGTATAAAGATAGTTTCTATATCTGCGGCTGACCCCCACAACAGAATCCCATAAGACATCAAGCTATGGAAATATGCAAAGTACACTAATCTCGCCGTGGCTACATCTGTTAGTTGCCTAATTTTATAAACCGCGTAAGCTGCAGAGCTTAGTTTCCCTGAGAGCTCGGTGATATGAGTGCTCCATTGCAGTTTAGTCTATATTTATGCCAAGGAACAAAGTTGCATTGTCAATATTGAGTCTTTCACCGTCAAGAACTATGATTGGTTCTATACTTCTGACGTTAGGCAACGAAAATTTACGAAAACATTTAGTCTTTTTCGCATTCAATAACAGATGGTTTGCTGAGAACCATCTGGATATACTTGCTAAATAAAAAATGCTATACTATATTGAAAATTTAAAATAATGGCTACATTTATTGTCCACGATTTAAATGAATAAAAAAATATATGTTATTTAATTACTCAAATAAAAATAATAAAAATAAATTTCATCGTCCTAAAAAATTGGAAAAAATACTAGTTTCTTTAGTTGAATAGACGCAAATAGCAATTTGCGTATATTATTAAAAATGTTGGATGCGCCTATTCAACTAACGGGGGCAGTAATACAGGTGCTTTAACTCAAAATAACACTGAGCAGTTGGCTCAGTTGGTAGTAACTCTGTCTTCTGAATCACAAGATTGATCCCCAGACAGCTCAAAAAATTTGTAGGCATGAGCAATATTAGTTACTTGTTAACCTGTACATCAGTCTTCTGGTTGCCATAGAACAGGCTCTGCCTAGTATGGGACAAGATGACATATACATTCACGCCTTTTTTCCCGAAGGGGTAGGCAGAGGTGTACCCAGGACTCAGTCCCATAGTAGATACACCCACATTTCGCCAGTATGTTATTGGTCCCATGTAATAGGGGGCGAGCGTATTGCCATATACCGGGCACAGTTCCAGACTCCAGGCAGTTATTGAGATAATTCCTAATGGAAAAATCCAATATTTAACACTTTGCCTGACCTGGGGATCGAACCCGGGACCTCTTGATTGGCAGTCGAGCATGCGCCCTCTACGCCACCGAGGTAGTCTCAGACAAGATGACAGTGTGTGGAAATTGTCCCATAACTATTTTACATTCCACTCTACTAGTTTTGATTTATTTTACCATAATCATTAGTATAGGTGAACAGTTTGTAAGCAAGCTTCAAAACAACTATACAATAATACGAGTCTTTCATATTCTGTTAGAAGAAACGTTGCTGAGACAACTCACATACGGTTCAGAAATTATTATAACTACCGCACCCCTTTACTGGATATTTACAAAAGTTTCCACACCCAGAAAGCCTCTCACATACAAATTGGATGCTTCCAATAAAGATGCGGTCCCATTTCGAAAACATTTTGCGTCCGATTGTAACTGTAGATGAAAAATCAAAAGAGTGTCGACTAATTATTGTACTACATTTATGTCTTGTATTTTACTTTGATTATTAAATTTAAATAAATAAATTATTAAAACTTTATTTAGTTTATTAAATAATAAATAATGTTGACTACAAGCGATTGCGTTTTTACTTACTTGTAAAAAAAATCGCAATAAACTGCATGTCACACTTAGTAGCGATTTAAGACACTAATCTTTTTGTCGATCTTTTGTACAAATATCAAGATTCGCAATTAAAATTCAATATTTTTTTCTACGATATAAGTGACCAACACTTGATTTTGCATGTCATCGTCTCTTTCCTGCTTTTTATTCACTCTAGGTAAGGCAGGCACAGCATTTTTTTTTTTCATTATTCTAATTTTTGCACTCACTCCTTTCATATTATCCTCTTTCACGCATTTCAAGTCTTTCAATTTAGCTTCCAATATTATGCAGGTATAATCAGCCGCTAATTATACCATATGGGACCGCAGCTTATGACAGAATCTTATTGGCAACACAAATATAGATGTTCCACACGTCTTGCCACGTAAGCAATATTGATAACTCACCACGATCAAAGACTTAAGCGTTTGATCTCTGATATACGTACACCTACATATTTCGGGAACTTATTAAACTTGGATTCTGCTGATGCGTGAAGGTTTTCCTATAAATAACTTGTATTTCTAATATATAATAATATGCTTTGGTAAATCAATATGAAACTCGTATCCACATAAGCTGATCATCTCAGTCATAGGACGTCCACTGCTACATATAGGCCTCCCCCCATTTTATTCAAATCAAAATTTTATTCATCATCTCAGCCGTTGGTAATCCACTACTGAACATAGGCCACACCCTTATAGGGGGGTTTGGTCAATACTCGACACGCTTGGCAGGCAGAATGTCGAGCGCAGTTCGATGGTTTTTTGCAGAGGATGCTGCTGTCCGTCCTCTGGATCTGTTAACCCTTAGCCGGCTCTTACTGCAACCACAGGCAAAGAGGGAGGGGTACTATTCAGAAGCCGGTAACTCCACGGCGATTGATTAAATTATTAATCAATCGGCGATAATGAGAGGCTGTTTGTGAATATAATTGCGAATAACATTCTCCACCCGGCAATATGGGATCAGGTTTTCTGGACTCAGCTTCTTTGAAATCCAAGCCCATTTCCTTTCCACCCAAAAGGTTCAGTTTTTGTTTGTTTTGTGTTAAAAGATTCAAATAACATTTACAATTAGTATATTAAACTAGTGTAGACCAAATACTAGTAGTAGGTACTACATACCATGGCTTTACAAGCTTAGTTTGTTTCACAAGCTTATTGCTTTTATAATATTTACACAATAAGAAATTCAATTAATACATTTAAATATTTAAAAGGCGTGTATGATTACGAATATCTCAATTTCTAGTGCTTTTGTACATTTCGTTTTTTGTTATCTCTTGGCTGTAGCATTTTTTATCAATATTATTTAAAATTCCGAAAACAATGCAGTCTTATCTTTGGTTTTTGTTATTGCACAAACAAAAGACAATTTTCGTGAATTTTCATATCAAAATCCAGCGCATGACGGAATCATGATAGCACACATATTTTTTAATGTTTTGGCAGTGGATATTTCGTAATGGGATTTGGTCAGAATGTTTTGACTTATCTTGAATTCAATGCGCAAGCTCGACTGCCGATCATAAGGTCCCGGTTTCCATCCCCAGGTCATGCAAAATGTTAAATATTCGATTTTTCCATTAGGAATTATCTACTAACTGCCTGGAGTCTGGAACTGCTGTGCCCGGTAGATGGCAACAGCATCGTCTCCTATTACATGGGACCAATAACATACTGGCAAAGTGTGGGTGTGGTGCCTATTATGGGACTGAGTCCTGGGTGTACCCAGGACTGAGTCGCTTTAGAGGTCAGTCATTGAAAGGCAGAGGTACACCTCTGCCTACCCTTCGGGAATAGGCGTGATTGTATGTTATCAAAGTCAAAGTCAAAAAAATAATATTCAAATAGGTCACAGTATGAAAATTTTGCACGTCAATGAAGATAAACAGTAATGAGTCTACCGTGCGTTCAGAAAGATACCTTTACAAGAAGAACGCACAAGAACTTGTAGGGCTTAATTTTTTTTACTGATTATTTTACAATATTTGGTTTGGTTACATTCGTTTGTTTGGAATGGTTCGTTGGTTTGTATGTTATGTTATGTTATCCTTTGTAATAAATCATGTTATCCATGAAATAAGTATCCTCTTCCGCAGTCATCAGCTGTCACCGGCGTGATTTCCCGAGGGATGGCGCCCCGGATGAACTGCTCACAAAAATATCATTATGTTACCCTGTCATCATGAAAAGCACGATTTTTATTGCTGTGTTCATATTTTTTTCGGGATTTGTATGACTAGGTCAATCTATGTTACTGTTTAGTACCTCTTAGCAGTTTGACACAATCCTATGGAAATTTTACCAAATCGATGTTTTGTATAAATTGCTGTGTTACCTGCGAATATAGTAAATATTTATATCCTGATATTTTGAAGATGAAGTAAAATATTATGTTTCTAACAATTTATTTTATATTGTTATATTCGAAGTAAATAGGGTATACATTTTTTCGTTGTAAACCGTCAACTTGGACCTTTACGTCGCAAACACGCCTTTTTAACACGTTATATCAAAATATATTTATGTAGCTAGTGATCTCACTGGTAACAGAAAGTTGTATCTATAGAGTTGTCTATATCTATAGATAATGATAATTACGCGCTGTAACACCGTTCAGTGTCCACCCTAATGTTTTAAACGAAAGTTCACAATGCTTATGAACCCAAACTTCTTCAACTTATCCCGTTAAAACTTTTTCTAAAAATAAACTTTTAATTCTACCCTTTTATAACATAATACAGTCACCTGGTAAAAACCGCAGAAGTTTCCAAATGGCGTGGAATTGCGGAGAGAGTAATAATAATAACACTTTTGTTGCAGAAATCTAACTTTCTAATTAACCCTTTACGGGAGCAAAAACCGCGGTCGAGAGGTTCTGCTTGGACAAAGAGCGGGTTCGATTTCAGCGAAAACTGTGGACTTCAACCAACTGAACTTATTTTTAATTTTTCAGAAAATTTGGACATCAGGCCAGGCGTTCTACAGACAGAGAAACTTCATAATAAAGAGACTGCGCTGTCTTAGAAACTTCGGTTTTCGACATTACAGTTTTTAGGTGCTGCAATCGACGGCTGAATCAGTTTCAAATTGTCCCAACTAACAACTGTCGTCAAATTTGTAGCAAGAGAATTTGTAAGAGAGATGTTCTTTTAAATTGAAATCGTATTAATAAATAATATAAATTGGAAACGTCATTGTGTCAAGTCCGCACTCTTCATGGTTAAACCATTTTACCCTGCATACATTCACGTTGGTGCTCATTAAACGAAGCTGCAAAGAACTTTTTGCCAGTTTGCGGCTATAAAGTACGGTACTGTAAGTATTTTACATTTTATTCTCATTCTAATACCTTTTTAAATTCACCCACGACGTGTCTCCTCCACTGGGCTGCGGTTAGATTCAAGATAATGAAGTTGATCTTTTTGATATAGGATCTCCCATATTTTTTTTTCTACATAGGTCATCATCATTATCATCATCAGCCGGAAAACGTCCACTGTTGAACATAGACCGCCCCATAGAACATCACTCATGGCGGTTACTCGGCGTCCGAATTCACCGTGAGCCTGCAATCCTGATCAGGTCGTCAGTACGCTGCGTGAGGGATCAGCCTACGCTTCGTCTGCCGGTCCGTGGTCCCCACTCGAGAACCTTTCTTCGCCAACGGTTATCGGATCTGCGGGCGATGTGGCCTGCCCATTGCTACTTCAACTTGCATACTCTGTGAGCTATATCGGTATCTCCCATTTTTTACATAGGTAATACAGCAGTTAATCTGAAGTTGTATCTTAACAGTTTAGTCCACTGCTGGACAAAGTCATCTCCCATAGGGGCAAATTTTATACTACAAAATATAGGTAAAAAATTCATGCTAATCGCAGTGATATATTATACTTTATCATAACCTTATACACTTTATCCTAATACTATTATAAAGGCGAAAGTTTGTAAGTATGGATGTATGTATGGATGTTTGTTACTCTTTCACGCCAAAACTACTGAACCGATTGGGCTGAAATTTGGTACGTAAGTAGCTTAGACCCTGGAATAACACATAGGGTACTTTTTATCCCGATATTCCCACGGGAACGAAGACTACGCGGGTGAAACCGCGGGTCACAGCTAGTTTATTATATATATACAAAACTTTGTCAACAGTGTGCCAAAGTTACCTTTTTTAAGAGCGATTCTTGGACTTTCTGACTGATGATAATATCATACAAATTACCAATCCTATCATTTCTCCTGGATATTCTGGAGATCCTCGACAAGAATCCAATGAGAGAAATGAAATGTATATTAAGAATGTAAAAACAGGTGATTATTATAATTATTCAGCCAGTACTGACCCACTGCAGGGCAAAGGCCTCCTTTCTCTCTTTCCATTCCTTTCTCGGGACAGTTGATTATCACCCCTTATTTTACGCCTGTTTTATATTCTCCTATGGCTCGAAGAATGGACGTACGAAAGTAGAAGCGACGTTCTGTGAAATTAATGTTTTTTAAAACTTCCATTTTGGGGCGAGAATGAGAAAATTATGCATTCACGTGGTATCCAATGGAATATCTAATGAGTAGGTCCTTATAACTACTTTTGATAAGTAATAGGCTTGTTTTTTGTTAGGCTTGACCAAAGAGTTCATATATACGGTACCTTTTGGAAAAAATGAGGATGACAATGATGGAGATGTTACCATTTGTAGCCTTTTATGCATAACTTTAGATGATGCAGCTCAGTTTTAATTTTTTTTATTATTTATTTATTAATATTTTACAGCATAACGTCCGATAGCTCCTCTTTTACTGTACATACTTATGTATGTGTTTACTTGTGTATCTTTCGATGATAAAAATTAATAACTAAACACGTAAATTAGTCTTTCATTTCATTATTGTTTATAAATATTTATATATTTTGCAGACGACAATCCGGGCACCTTGATAATTCGCTAAGAGGCGATTTTTTGCCTCTCCGGATCAGCGAGGCCCCACTGTACTTACATTATAAGCAAGCCATGTCTATTATTTCTGTCAGTATCTAGGTTACACAAATTATCACATTTTCGCTTTCAATCTCAGCATAAATTTGACCTTCTCATCATGACTCGCTCCCTCGGGCGACTGGCTTTTATCTAGTTTTTGACGTCTTGACACCCCCACCTACTTGCTTTAAACAAAAATTACCTCACCCAGAAACAGGCGAGCGGAATAATTTTATTACTTTTAAATCTCACGGAGCCGAGCCGGCAACAAAACTAATTAAAAACGAAACAAAAACTGCCGCTAGCTTAAACAACCAAGATAAATTAGTAAGTTTGCAGCTAAAAGAGACATTTTTTTTCCAGATTTACCGTTGCTCGGTTCCTTGAGTTTTAAGACATTCGTTTCCTCTAAGTTTATTAGTTTTGTAAATAATGTTAATCAACAAATATGGTACTGAATAGAATATATAAACAATTAATGTCATAGCGTCCATGCCTACTGAAAACTACATTAGAAACCAATCCATTTTATTTTTTACACGTTTTCTCATGGATTGTTTAGGGCACACCTCTTCCTATCCGAAAACTTTAAAGGGCGTGATGGTATGTTATGTCATGTTTAGTGTCAAACGTTTAGACAACAATAGGTGAAAATGAACCATGTATAGCATGACAGAAAAATGTAAGACGAATGGGACGAACCTGTTGTGGGACGAGATGACAAAGGGGCCGAAAATAAAAATGGTGGTCTCACTGCTACTTTTCAACAATAAAATAAATTTAATCCATAATATTTACATTTTAAATTAGTTCAGTTTTTACTCATTTCTATCAAGCTACCAATACCATGGTATAAAATATTATTCCAGCACCCCTGTCTTGACTGCCTCAGTGGCGAAATGGGCACTAGCTTAACTATCGATCATGTGGTCCCGGGTTTGATCCTCAGGTCATGACAGCATGGAGTCCAGACTCCACCGGCCATCTACCGGGGTAGATGGCACTAGGCTAACCTAACTAATATCATACATGCGAAATGTGGGTGTACCTACTTACTATGGAACTGAGTCATGGGTACACCTCCGCCGACCCCGTCGAAAAATACGTGATGGTATGTTAAGTATTACTAAAAGCTAGTAATAAAATTGAAGAAACAGCAAAAGAAACAAACATCTTCATTCTATAACCGGGGACATTACTCTCCGGTCGTTTGCCGACAACACACCGGCAAGGTTTCGCCGAAATTTTGGTCGACACGACAATAGGCCGAAATCATCTCTTCCGACCGGAACATCCGGAGAACACATGTAACCTCTTTCCTCGCCGCATTTCCGCTTTTATGGACGGCCGTTTTATTTCAAATTCGTATTTCAGTGCGAGTTATTGCTTGTATTGTTTTATTATTATTTTGGTTGGATATAACGGGTATACAGGGTGAATGAAATTACTACATTCCTTTAAAGGGGTTACAGAGGGGCTTATAAGATTTTTCTATATATTTGCCGATGTAATAATACAAAAAAATTGTAATAATTTAATATGATCAGTTATTTTGATTTTGTCACCCGTATTAAAATCAAATCTCAAATGTTTCGGAAATGGTCAAATTACGCGGAACATAAATATGGCTAATTTAATAATTACGAAATTTGGTGTACCCAGGACCCAGATCATTATTTGGTACACCCACATTCGCCAGTATGGTATTGGTCCCATGTTATAGGGGGGAGCTTATTGCCATCTCCCGGGCAGTTTCAGGCTCCAGGCTATGGGGAAAATTCCTTACTGAAAAATCAATTAACACTGATAGAAATTTAAATGTGTGTTTCATAAGTGACTAAATACATAACACATCTCTCGCCCCCTATTACCAGGAAGTTAAAATAATAACTGGCGAAGTATAAGTGTGTGTCATTGATTTAGAGAAAAGGGGAGATGAAGTTCTGGCTTCTCGAAAATGAAAAGCTCAAATTAGGTCCCATTAGGTCCACGTACATCAGTAAAGTGAGGTCGAACTACGTTAGTACTATTTATTCTGTGGTCGTACGAGCGACTAATACTGTTGTCTCGGTTGCACTGCGGTCTTAGGTATGTCTTTCTATCTTTGTTGTTCATTATATAACTCTGTGCACAGTGCACACTGCACACTGAGTAAATTACACGTGCCAGTTGTTGAGTGAGCGCTGGGAGAACATAACCTATCTCCCCTTTTCTTTCAATAAATGGTGTACGTACCCACTATTGCAGTGAGTTCTTGGTACACATAATATTATATGTGGAGACTAGTGTAAGAACAGAGGCTTTGCCCGCTCGAAATTATGAAATATGGGAGTTTTATACCTGATGCCCTTCTTGGACCCCTTTGAATGTGAATTAAAAATAATCCTTTCCGTATAACACGTCTAGACAACGAAAAGAACCTACATTACAAGTTTCAAGTCTCGAGGATCAGTGGTTTGAGCTCTGCGTTGCATGTCAGTCATAGTATTAAAAAAACATTTGCACGTCTGCTCGCAGGCTAAATTTTGCAGTGACTTAGTTTTAAGATACCTTTGTAATATTATGCAATCTGGCAAATAAACTTTTGATTTGATTTGATATAATTTATTTTCAATTACTCAAGTAGCTTCAAAAGGTAAATTTTTTACTCAATGCTTTATATAGGTACTCGGAAGACCATCTAAGGCTCTGAGTCGCTTCTAAACACAACACCTCAATTCAGACCAAATATATCAACACGTTGAAGATCAGCTTTCACTGGAACTTCATCTTCCTTTGATCGGACTCAATCGACTGAGAAACAGGACTGTGTCTTTGCTTACAGACACACAGATCTTCTGACCTTTGGAATGGATACCTTTGAGAATGATTAGTCTACGTACCTATTGAAGTTTCGTTTGCGATAATACCGTGATTATACAATGGTCTTTTTTGAAATATGTTGTGCCTACTATTCATACCAGGAAAATTACGGACATATAACGTAATGTTAAGAAAGGTATGATAATAAGATAATAATTATAAAAAACTATATTTTATATCATTTTATATCAATATATTATATAAAAAAAACAAAGCTACACATTGGTCATAAATGCATGTGAATCACCGAGCAATGCCACACAATGAATTATAGTACTAACGTAACGTGCCAATGGCCAATACCAAGGCATACTGTATCGGCCAATATGTGGTACTGTTAATAATATAGGTATAATAATAGGTAATATAATATAGGACAACTTCCACACACGGTCATCTGGTCCTAAACTAGGCAAAGCCTGTACTATGGTATCGAAAAGACTGATATACATACGCTTATAACACCCAGACACAGTTCAAACAGACATGCTCATGACAATAAATGTTAGACCTGCCCGGGGATTGAACCTGGGACATGCGGCTCAGAAGGCAGGGGGACTACCGGTTGAGTCAACCGCGGACAGTCAACAAATGGGTCCCAAATTGGCAATTTTAAATTGGAGCTAAGCTTGGCCGCAAATCTAATGCAGCATCCCTATGCTGCATTCCGTCCGTTTCTACCCCTGTAGAAACGGTCAACGCACGGTGATAAGACCGTTCAGAAATAGATCTATAGACAAGACCATGCGTTTATAACAGATTTTTTGAACAGCATACGTTTTATTATTTCCTGCTTATGTTTTCTTCTGTAACTACTTACGTCTTCATCTTCAGCTTTATTAAAGCCTTCTGCTGGTAATAGACCTTCCTTTGTTTGTGTTACTCCGCTATCGGATTGTTCCACCCTGCCCCACCAAGCCACCACCCTACTGGTGAGGCATAGTGGAATGCTATAAATTTCGTAGCCGAATATGCCCCACTGTGTTGACTCGGTGGGGCGCGCGAAAAGCCGAGTGGAATTTGCCCCACCACGGCTATCACACTATCTCTTGCAATTTACATCCGCAGTTGCTACTGCGGATGCGATGTGAGTTTTATGTCGTCAGTCCATCTGGCCGTAGGATGAACTGGATTTCTTCATCCTATTGTAAAAGGCCTGGTAACAATTTATATGTGATTTATCATCGGCCGGAAGACGTCCACTGCTGAACATAGGCCTCCCCTATAGAACGCCATAAACTATTCATATCAAGGGGGAATTTTCCGTAATCACCACGCTTGGCAGGCGGCTTGCTGATCGCAATAGCTGCTGCCCACTCTCGGAATATGTCCGAGTCTGCCGAGTCTCACGGCTCCCACTGGACGAGAAAAGGATTTTCGAATGTTCGGCAAAAAGTATTATTAGACCCATCAGCGTTATCAGAATTTTCAGTAAAACCTTTACAAATAGCCAATTCAAAATGAGCAACGTTTTACTTGCAAATCAAATGAGCGCGATCCGTAAATAAGCAATGAGATAAAGGGAATAGGAACCGAAATAAACGGATTCAGTGGAACGAAAGTGCTGATCAAGGGTTATATGATCCGGTACGGTCCGATCCGATCCGGATTTACGGAGAACGATGGTGGATTGTCGCGACCGATTCACGTGAGATTGAGGGACGCACGCATAGACAAAACTACAACGCTACGCTACGAAAACTGTCAACTTGAACTTTAATCGCCAATTTTTCTGCGCTGGTCCTAAACTAAATCCATACTTACAAAACAACAACTTTGATGCCAATATCAGTCTACCAATGGGATCTAGGGAAGCTTTGGTCCCAATCTTAGTGCCAACTAAACGTTACAGTACGTCACGCACCAGTTCGTCAGTTCATTGACTTCATATTTACTAAAATGAGTATTCTCAAGGACCTAATCCCCCATAGTAGGTACACCCACAATTCATCAGTTATGTTTTAGGTCCCTAGTTATGTTTGTAGGGGTTATAGGGGAGCGAAAAATGTAAGTGGTTATAGGGGAGCGAACTTTGCTATCAGTTTCATCAGTGTGTTTTCCGTAATTACTAACAAATATATAATTATTAACACATTCATAGCTCACATAAAGGATGTAAGATGTTAATATAAAATTTGACTTTAATAATGAGTTATGTCCATAGTTTTCTTAGTCGCACTCCCTCGTATCGGATGTAGGCAAATTGTATTGAAATCTGTGCAAGTTTGTCTCGGACATGTCTCGTTGAATAAAGCCTACCACGCGTGTAAATACAACTAAATTACGATTTACATGTACTGTCCTTATTTTTGAATACTTTTGGTAATATAAAAATATAAACGTTCAAAGATATATCTTTGAGTAGGTACCTATGTACGTTGGTACCTAAAACCAACTTTTAAATAAATTAATAATATAAAAACTTCTGAAAAAAAAAGGCTTTTCGTATTCTTCGTTCACAAACCCTTTTGTTTGTTACCCATATATGTAATAGTAATAATATGATGAAGAAACATAACAAATATCTACTAGGCCACCACTTTGAGCCGTCGACCATATTGGCATTTGTTTATATATTTAGTGATCGGTTATATTATAATTCGATATATAATTTGATATGGATCTTTAAAATCAATAAATTAATTTAATTTTATCATTATTGGATTTTATTGCCTCAGCGCATTAGGCGGCCAGACCGCGCACTGCCAACTATATCTAAACAGCTTTATTGAGTCCTTGCCTTCGCTTTATTGAGTCGCTAGACCATCAGGAACATTGCGATCCTACACACAGCCATCCTACAGCGCATTAGTTGGCCATGTAGTGCGCTTAATGCACTGGGACATAAAAAAACGTCACTTTAGTTTAGATGACAACGCATGGTGCTAACCATGCGTTGTGTAAATGAAACGTGTATGCAAAATTTCATTTTAATCGGTTGAGTATAACTGCTTTATAATTGAGTTGCAAGGTTTTACCCGCACCTTCTACATACATAAAAACATTACAAGTCAAAGAAAAACTCGTAAAATATCTGAAATGAATAGTATCAAAAATAATCAATTAATGTGGATAAGTTGCCATCTTCAATTTTAGCAAATTGGAAATGTGACCCGATATCTCTCATTTTCCAATAAAATAATTACTCAAGATAAATTAATGGAATGGCAACATCTGTGTGTCGGGAAATAGGTTATAACATCCCATCAGCCTTAAAGTATTAATTAAATTAAAATTGCGTTTCGGAAAAATTCTCGAACATTTTATACCGTATCATATTATAGAGTAGGGTTTATGTCTCTTTTATTACCGTTATAATATTGTGGAATCATTCTTATTTTGAAATATAATTTAAAAAAAAAATTTGGTTGATGTGTTTTTATGTCAGAGGTATTTAAATTGAAGGCTGACGTTGATATGTCATGTATTTAGAGCACTTACATATCTTAGTATAAAATATAGTTCAAAAATATTTTTTTACCTTACTTGTATTTCTATTCCATTCCTAAAAATTTTAACAGAAAGGAAAAATCATTTTGTTTACAAAATAGCAACACAAAAATAGAGCTAACGAAAAATACAAGCGAAAAAGCGAAAACCTCTGAACACTCGCTACCCTGTAAACCAAAAATCACCGAAATGGAAACACGAAACTGCCAATTGAGTGATTGAAAATAAAGGTACGTACACACCACTAAACGCACAGTACCCGAGGGAAATCAGCCGGGGACGACAAATCTTCACAATCGAAAAACACTGGTAGTTATAAATTCTGTTTATTGCGGCCACAGGATCATTGGCACAGGTATTTTTTAGTAAGAATTATGGGATGATTCCTTCTAGGACTTATTTGGTATTAGGACATGCGAAATTGCGCCATTCTTCATTTTGTAATTCACATTTATTGTTTACGAACTCGTAGCAAGTACTTAATGCGATTTTTGAGTCTTCAATATACAAACATACATACATTCACGCCTTTTTCCCAAAGGGCTAGGCAGAGGTGTAACCAGGACTCTGTCTCATTATTATGAGACAGAGTCCTGGTGTATCTATTGATACACCCACATTTCCACATTTCCACGACAGCCTCGTCGGCTCAGATGGTAGTAACTCTGCTTTCTGTGTTGCAGGTCCCGGGTTCGATCCCCGGCCCGGTCAAACATTTGTGTGCATGAACATGTCTGTTTGATCTGTGTCTGGGTATTATAAGCTTATATAAGTATGTATATCAGTCATCTGGTTACCATAGTACAGGCTTCTAGCCTAGTTTGGGACCAGATGACCGTGTGTGGAAGTTGTCCCATATTATTATTATTATTATTATGTCGCTCGAAAACACGGGATATACCCGGTCTTTTGATAGGCGTGCACGGAGACCATTTTTTTATTATTATTATTTCGCCAATATGTTAATGGTCCCATGTAATAGGGGGCGAGCCTATTGCCATCTACCGGGCACAGTTCCAGACTCCAGGCAGTTATTGAGATAATTCCTAATGGAAAAATCCAATATTTAACACTTTGCCTGACCTGGGGATCGAACCCGGGACCTCTTGATTGGCAGTCGAGCGTGCGCCCTCTACGCCACCGAGGCAGTCAACAATATATCCTCAATCAATATGTCTTCAGTATATCCTACTAATATTATATTATATGCCTCGGTGGCGTAGAGGGCGCACGCTCGTCTGCCAATCAAGAGGTCCCGGGTTCGATCCCCAGGTCAGGCAAAGTGTTAAATATTGGATTTTTCCATTAGGAATTATCTCAATAACTGCCTGGAGTCTGTAACTGTGCCCGGTAGATGGCAATAGGCTCGCCCCCTATTACATGGGACCAATTACATACTGGCGAAATGTGGGTGTATCTACTATGGGACTGAGTCCTGGGTACACCTCTGCCTACCCCTTCGGGAAAAAAGGCGTGAATGTATGTTATGTTTTATCTTATATCTTTAAATGAGCAATTCTTGTATATATTATATATATATAATTGGAATCTCGGAATCGGCTCCAACGATTTTCATAAAATTTAGTATATAATTAGTACATAAAATTAGGGGGTTTCGGGCGATAAATCGATCTAGCTAAATCTAGGAATCATTTTTAGAAAATGTCATTTTATTAAAAAAAAACCGGTCATCCAGTTACTGTTATATTATACGAGTATATGCGAAAGTTTGTGAGGATGGATATAGATTTGTTACTATTTCACACCTATAATAAATTGATTGGGCTGAAATTCATTATGTAGATAATTTAGACATTGAAATAACACAAATGGTAATTTTATCCCGATATACCCACGGGAATGAAGACTACGGGGGTGAAACCGCGGGGAACAGCTAGTTTTTGTTATATAAAAGCATTCTGCAAAGTATCATTCCAAGCTTCATAGTACGAGAAAATTTTTATTAACTTCTTATTTGTTGACACAATATAAACTAACATCACGACATTATCCCGAGGGGATACGCAGAGTTGTACCCAGTCCCATCGTAGGTACCACACTTAGCCAATTATCTTTTTAAGTCCCAATTACTGGAGGAAATGTCCAGACTCCACGTTGCCATTGAGAAAATTCCTATTACAAAAATTCAATAACACTTTATGTCAGACCTGGGGAACGAACCTGGGACCATATGATCTGCAATAGAGCTTGTAGCGACTACGCAACCGAGGCAGTCATATTATTATTCTCGTATAAGTATAATAACTCAAAATGTTCAACACCTACATTTTCCCTAAAAGTTTCGAGTCATATGAATTGCCTTTGAAAAATATTCGGTATCATCGTTTTTCCTCAATTTTCTTGATAGCTTTAGAGGAGCTTTATAAGTATTTATTGGCACATTATACTGGACGTTAACAATATTAGACTGCTTTGAAAAGGGAGTGTTTTTTGTTAAAAATCGAGGCTCATAATTTTTCAAAGGCCGAGTTAACAGTTATTTTTATAATATTATAATAGAAATAGAAGGTTAAATTATTTTAATAAAACTACAAAGAAAAATTTTGAGACAATGTATTTTTAGTGTATGTGCATTTTTGCATAGAACCTTAAACTAGTTCATGGTATTTTTTTCATTTGAAATTCGTGTTTTGCTATTATTTAAACTTTAAAAATCAACTACTTATGTATATAACTAACTGCATCAAACTACTCACTACTTTTTGCTATCGCTCTCATCGATAAGATCGCCAACTTTTTCACTATTTGTTAATTTAATTTTAAGGTTTGTTGTTTGTAGTGTAACAATAAAGAATACATAAAGGAGTAGAAGATAGCTTAGAAAATAATGGTCTAATTAAGATAAGTATAATTAACATTTCCCCAAGGTTTAAAAACTTCATCACTGCATTGCACATCGTTAAATTAACACAGGGGCCACATATTAGCAATTTTTGTACTGATGTTGACATTGGGTCTCTAAAGAGCATACGCAGCCTTTCAGGAATTTGACATTGTCCTATGAAAAATCTACCAATTCGATAATGTTTTGTATACCCCTGTTTCCTCCGAAAATTATCAATCCATTTTATAAATTAATATCCTGATGCTTTTATAGTGAAGTAAAATATATCCCTGTCATTTTAGTTTCCCATTAAAATAGTGAACTTCTAAAAATCCCTGTTTTACTCGCGTGTTGAGACGTTCACTTAAATAAATGAAGGTTATAATAAAAGAAAATAAAATGATGGACACATAGTTCACTTCATTTTCTATATATCTGGATATAAATGTGTTCAATAGGTATTCTATATTCGGAGGAAACAGGGGCATACAAAACATCGATTTGGAAAATTTTCCATAAGATTGTGTCATATTGCTAGAAGGTCCCGTATCCTGTTAAGCTTTGGTCTCGCGATATTACGCACAATGCTGCGGCGCAGCGTCATGACGCAGCGTTGCTGTCTGAGAAGTGGTCAGTTGATTTTGCCGCAGCGTTGGTATCGCGAGACCCCGTTCTTATCTGGTCTATTTCTCGAGTCTCAACCGTCTGATTTCTGGTCGCCCAATGTCCTCTTCCATGACCTAATTAGGCTCCACGTCGGCATCCGGGGGCCGGGACTAACGTCTTTACGCGCCTTCCAAAACACGGTAGCGCCCAGAATGTGTAATACCACATATTATGACTTTAAACCCATTCGCTTCGGATTCAAATCTGGACACAGTCCCACTGGGCCGCGGACGCTCACAAAACATAACCAAGCCTTTTCTCCAAAGGATTAGGTACTCAGCATAGCGGGTACCTATAGATTTCACCAGTTATGCTTCATAAGTCCTATGGAAGGGGGCGAGCCTTTTGCCATAAATAGGGCACTTCAGGCTGTTACCGTGCATCCACACCACAGTTACCTTTTGTGTAGAACTTTACAACACAGTAACATTAGATTGCTAAAAAGTACTAGTAACATTAACTTATGTGGCTACTTGTTACTATTTGTTGCTTGTTACTCATCGCGTCCGTCGTCCATATGTTCGCGGCGTGAGTTTTTACTGTATTTGAAAGTTAGACAACGTTGCTTAACATATTTGCTAACAATAAATAACTTTTTGCCGTCGGATGTTGCTGAGTACCACTTGGAACGTTGGTCCACAAAAAGTAGGTAACTGCAGTGTGGATGCACGGGTATAGAGTTTTTATTTGATATTATAATATTATATAACTTTTCGAGGCATAACATTTAGTCGATTATATTGGTGCCAAAAAAACCTAATTGGTGAAATGTGGCTGTAGCTACTATGGGACTGGGACCTAGGTGTACCCACTTCTCCCTACGAAGCCTAAAAAGGCATGATTCATTGTATTTGTTAATGGCTTAAATGTTAACGTCGGTGCAATATACCTATCTGTGGCGCTGGCATTACACGTAAGTGGATAATTCATAGAGCTTAAAGCTTTTCTCAACTCGGAATCCCTAGTGGGATGGATACAGCCCGATCGAAGTTCTGCAGACCAATCGTGGTGTAAATTATTGGTTTGTTTGCAGTTTTAGTTTCACAATAAATATTATTTGTTTTATACCCCTTTCTCACGACAACATCCAGGTTTTACACAGCCCAGCGAGTTAGCAATTTGAAGGCAATTTGGCAGGACATATAACACGAAGAACTGACGGCCGTTAGGGCTTTAAAGTTCTGAAATGGAGACTATGGAACTGAAAGCGCAGCTTAGGACGTCCACCCGCAAGGTGTACAGACGATCTAAAACAGGTTGCAGGAACACGCTGGATAATAATAATATGGCACAACTTCCACAAACGGTCGCCTGGTCCCAAACTAGGCCTGTACTATGGTAACCAGATGACTGATATACATACTTATATAAGCTTATAACACCCAGACACAGATCAAACAGACAGAGTTCGTGGCTGGCCGGGGATCGAACCCAGGAGCTGCAGCAGAGAAAGAAGAGTTACTACCATGTGAGCCAACGAGGCTGTCAAATTGCAGGCGAGGCGTGGATGCAGGCCGCATACAACTGGTCGAGGTGGAAATCTATGGGGGAGGCTTATGTTCAGAAGTGAACGTCCTACGGCTGAGATGACGTGATCAAGTGAGTTTCAAAAACTACTTCCAACTTTTCCACCAGAAATACTATTACCCTGTATACGGTTAAAAAACCATTGTAAATAAATCAAATATCAATAGAATTCGCATTTACTAGAGCATGAATTGGCCGCTACACGAGTAATATACCTACCATTTTATTAATAAATTGTTATTCAATAAAACATCGTGCAAACGAGCAACAGTCAATATTAGATTTGAAAATTCAGGAGCAGAGCTAAATAAAATATATTTAGAATAAAAAATACTTTCAGCGTTATTTTTATTAAAGGAAGGTATACAAATCCAGATAGATTTAATATTGTCTTACACAATAATAACCTTTATTACCATAGATATCTAAAGAAAAATAGCCAGAAAAGTCAAAAGATTATTGCAAATGAAACGTTTGTCGTCACTTCGCCGTTACCTTTCTTTCACCCATGCTGTCACTACGCATAATATGCATATTTTATATTATATGCAGAGCCACGCATACACAAACAATGCCTCACAAAGAATTCTGCACCGGGATTAGATGTTACACATACACAAAAATAACTCATTAGTCACCTGTGCGGCTACAACGTTATGAGTCACGAGAGCATATGATTTCTAGTACCTCTAGTACCATTTAGATTTCTATGGTTGGTCCTTCATCATCATTTCAGCTATAGGACGTCCACTGCTGCACATAGATAGGTCTTCCCCATAGATTCTCATCCAGTCCGGTTGTAAGCAGCCTACATTCAGCGTTTTCCTGCCGTTCTTATCAGATCGTCTGTCCACCTTGTGGGTGGACGTCCTGGAAGAACAATACACAACTGTGGCAAACACACACTGTGTTTGCCGG
Source organism: Hemistola chrysoprasaria (assembly GCA_947063395.1). Classification (NCBI taxonomy): domain Eukaryota; kingdom Metazoa; phylum Arthropoda; class Insecta; order Lepidoptera; family Geometridae; genus Hemistola; species Hemistola chrysoprasaria. Next base: position 3,141,679 of record OX346725.1, read on the forward strand.
CCCGTATTGTTCCTTACCTAAATAAATTGAAAATAGAAGTGGCTTTTATGGGACGGCAATGGCTTAGATTCTACAAATACTACCTCTCTTTCCCCAAATTTGAGAAATTTCATATTGTATGGAATTCTGGTACGATTTTCATAAAAGTTAAAAAAGAAAAGTACCTTAAGAGGATACATTAGGGGTGATTTTTCCATACAAACGTATTCCCGTGTTTCCTCCCTAGATAATTGCGTCAGAGCAATGGTTTTTTTTTTATATGTCCCTGTTATTTTCATTTTTTTACAAACTCATTATTAAATGAAATATGACCCTTTAAAAACATGAAAAACTGTCCCAGTTTTACTCACGCAATTAGACGTTCACTAGAAAAAAATGAAGAGTTAAGGAAAAAAAATAAAATAACAGGGACATAGCCTAATCTATTTCCTAATTTTCAAGATATAAATTTATGGATAAAACTAATTATTCTCGGAGGGAACACGGGAATACAAAACATCGATTTCGTCATTTTTTCGTAGTTATAATCGCTTTGAGCTGCAGTTGTCCCTTTCGCGTTCTACGGGGTGCGGCAGGCGGTGAGGGGGGGTTCCACTCACACTTATACAACTAGGGAAGGGACTCATAGACATAGTATTTTGAAAAATCCTAGTGATGTTCATAGAAAACGAGTTTAAACCAACACTTCTTACGAAAAAATAGAAGACTAATAGTATGTAACAATATCGATTTAAATGCAATTCAACTATAATATCAATCTTCATATGGCCCATTCTCGTTCAGTTAGACCTTCGGAGAACCTAATGTTGAGGTGTCTAGTGTGTAGTAATAGCACTTGTTTTTATGGTGATCTTTCATTGTCTTCTATACTGTTAAGTAGGTAATTTGTTAATAAATATTATATAATATGTAATTGTATTAAAATGTATTACTTTATCATCATAATCATTATTGGCCTTGTACGAGTAGATACATCTTTAAAAAAGAGATGGTTCAAGAGCATTATCGCAAGCTACGGCATTTGCGTTCATGGGTGAAGACTCAGTGAAATTTTCTAACACTTTGCCAGTAATATTTTAAATCTCTTGTAGTAGAAGTCGTACCTATTGTCATCTATTGGGTTCAGACTCCTAGCTGTCATTCAGAAAACCCCTAATAGAAAATCCAATTACACTTTTTGGCTGACTTGTGGATCAAACCCGGGTTCTCATGATCATATGATTGGCTCAAACACCACCTAAATGGTTTTCAAGTTTGTAGTTGATAGCGATCAACGGTTCGAACGGATCGAATTTTTGCGGTCGACATGACTATCAACTGCTCACCCCTAACATCACTCATTTGGTTGAAGAAATTAATTTGAATTGCGTTTTATCGTAATTTCATGATGAAAAACACAAAATAATTAAGTATGTACGTATTACCTATACTCAAACGGATGGCAAAGGCGCAAAATGTATTTGCCGTTTTATACGTAAATGGTGTATTTTTCGTAGAGCGTTCAAAAATAAACGTCCTGCCCCTTTTGCTTTTACCCATTTTCAGAGCAAAATACTGAAAGAAATTCATACAAACAAGCAAAAACCGTAAGTACTAAAGCAAAAGAATCAATACGAATAAGGAAAGAAAAATTTCACCCACGGGCGGGATTTGAACCATGCACCCTCCGCACCAACCCCGGTCGGCGCTCTACCACTTGAGCTACCGTGGAAGTACTAGTCGTCGGCGAAATTTTTCTATCCCTTCTACCTAACGCTCTAGGGGCGTGTGTTTATCTATAGGTGATGCATTTCGCAATCTACCCACCGACAAGTCTAATGTTACAATTAGAATTCATATCGAAATTGATAAAGACTTCCTTTTTGCTTAATATTTTAAATTTTTAGACAAAGCGGTCTACTCGCATGAAATACAATACGAATACAATAATAATTCTTTTCTTATTCGAATTGTATTTCATGCGAGTAGACCGCTTTGTCTAAAAATTTAAAATATTAAGCAAAAGAATCAAGTCCGTAAACAACAGCACAGGTCGAAAATTATTTAGGCGAACTATTATTAGGTAGATATAACAATGAAAAGTTATATTTTCAGCAAACGTCTTAGACTGACAGGATGAACTAAAAAAGTCAATACTTACCTTCGAAGATAATATACACATTGATATGAATTTTTAAGCGCTGGGCGACTGGTGTCATATAAACTATAAATATATATTATAGTATCTATTTTTTTGTTATATAATATCACAATAATATAAATACAGATAATGAAGAAAAAAGTTCCTAACAAAAAAATATCCGGGCAAAAATTACTACTCCTGGGACTGGATTCGAACTCGCATTCGTTGATCGATGACACGATTTTGTGAACGCTGTCTGAACACTGTAACAACTGGTCCATTTCATACTAGACGTAGCTAATGAATTTAAGCAATCATCTTTACTAGAATGTAAATAAAAATAAAAGTCTAAAAGAATACCTACGATAAGTACCTACCTAATTTGAATACAAGCGTCACAAACTTTACTACTGACATGAATATGCGCGCGAAGTCGCAATAATAATCTTCTTACACACACATTCATAGCTCATACTTTCAGGAGCAGAGCGACGGCGATAGTTTTTACAAAAACCGAAATTTTAAATTCTTCGTCACTCAGGTTTCCCGTTAAGCGCAAACGTTTAAATTATTTTCCTATAATTTAAAATAAACAAAAGAAGGTTAAAAAGAATTACGGTGGTAATTTAGGGCAAACTAAAATAACTAACTTTTAATTAAGGTAACTCGATCATAAGCGATAATATTATAATGGTACGGGATGGAAAGAAATGTTAGTAATTTGCTCTTATTGGCGCCCGTGGGCTTGATTTACTGTTTTTACTATCAAGGGTACATTAAAAAAATAAATCAGTATTTTCTTTGTGAATAAATTCGATATTTACATACGTTGTACCTACATAAAATATACGTTGTACCTATATAATCATCCCATAAAACCTTTGTCGTCGAACACGCAATGTCGATTATGAGTAAAGTGATTGCGACAAATTGGTCAGCATTCCCTCTGCGGTGAAACCTTTATTACGTCGTAATGAGAGGACACAAACGTGGTAATTGTTAACTGTTGCATACTGCTAACCATTCTTTATGCATTTAACAGAGTTATTGATAATCAGTAAGCGTGCTATGGTTTGCCCTTAAGCACCGCTCCTTAGGAAGGTGCGGCGAGGCGGGGGACGTGAAAAAAAGAGCACGGATTACATGAGTCCGAGGACATTGTATCTTATGATATTTAAAAACTATATATTGTTTCGTATAAATAAATATGGGGAAATATTATACTACTATAATGGTAAGTGAAAAAAGTTATTAGGTACGTTTTATTAAAATTGTAATTGTTATTTCAATATTTTTAGTTTATCTTATATACATATAACAAAGTCAGGTTAGTTGCACCATTCAATTTTAGTCAACTTAATAAAAATGGTCTTAACATCACAAGATATCGCACGAGCCATCTCTGGATATTTAATCTCATGTGCGTCTGAAACAGACAGTTCGGTACAAAAGACACTATTATAAGAAGACCGCTTAATTGAGTCCTCGCCTCCGGGGTAAAGGTGCGTAGGACCGGATAGGACCGGACACCTCTCCCGGACCCCGTTCACGTCTACTTCCACGCCCCCCGCCGCCCATGTACCCCGCAGGCGAGGACTCAATAAGCGCTCTAGCCACAGAGGAGATGAAATCCTGATCTGTGGCTCTAGCTATAGTTACCGCCGTGAACGTTGCCTGTATTACCCCCCCATCTCGCCGCGCACATAGCTAGGGCGCGGTACAGCAGATTCGGTCAAACTGTTGCACAAATAGTAATTTCGCGATTAGTAATTTTACAGTTAAAATACTGTATTTTTATAGGTTATAATGCATAACATAAAAGATCATTTCAATAAATTATGATTTGATAAATAAAAAAGAGCTTGTTGAATATCATCAAGATTTTGCATATAGGTACGGCGTTAAGTCGCGTTATATAATATAATATAAAATACTATTTGTGTTTCAATTAAGTAGCTTCATATGAAATTTCCAACGGGTAAATCCGCGACACGGTCACAGACCAGTCGAGCGACAAACTGGGCCGTCGGGCTTGCATCACAGTATCTGTATAAATCAACGCGGTGTGAATTGACGGTACGCGGCGATACGCAGCTGCCTCCTGCCTCGGTTGCGCGGCTCGGATGTTGGAATATGGTGAAATATTGGGTCAATGTTGAGAAATGATTGGATACTACAAAGTAAGCGCAGTAGGGTAATGCACATCAGGTTCAAGAAGGAGATAGTCGACTAGATTCGGTTTCGTAGAGCGTTGTCACTGGCACACTATACGGGTAGGTTTATTTTATGCCATAGGTGGCAAACAAGCAGACGGGCCGCATGATAGTGTTCGGTTACCACCGCTTGCAACACCAGGGTACTGGTAATACTGGTAATACTGGTAATACTGGTAATACTGGTAATACTGGTAATACTGGTAATACCCTAGTATGTTGCCGACCCTTCAACACTCTATTCACTCTCCTATTAAAGAGCCCCATATTGTAGCTCAACGGGAAGACCGCAGCGGGGAGATAATTTATCAGTATGCACGTATGCGGCAGAAAAGAACAGCCCACTATGGGATATTACATCCCATAGTTCTATATAAAAGGCTTTAAATTTTTTTATGATAGTAACATGACGAGCAAACCAGGTGCTTGATGGTAAGCATCATGATTGCCCATATCAGACAGTGCCACCCTGTGTTTTAATATTCAAAATTCTGCGTGGAAACTGCACTACGCCTGTCACCCTAAGACATTAGTTGTTGAAACTCTTCATGCCCAGTAATTACGCTGGTAACATTGCCCTTCAGACTGGAACACAGTAATGGTTGCACATTACTGCTTCGGATGAATAACTGGCATACGTGTTTTGTACTTCTCCAGGCGGCCCCCTGCAAAAGAGGCCTACCACTACAAACTCTCTTAAGTCATAAGTTATTGATACTGGAATCTACCGTGTATTCGAGTAGACATTTGGTTTGGTAACATCTTTGTACTTATATAAAATGTACCAACTAGCCATGCAGAAGTCTCCAAGAATCTTTGTCCTCTATGCAGCTAACAAAATAGGCACTTAATATTTTTATGCCATATCGCATAATTTCTTAGCTCCCTTTGTATCATGTGAACAAAATTCCGTTCTGTGTGAGCAGTCGGTATATAATTCGAGCAGTAAATTGTCTGCTCCCAAATAGTACCCCATCATTTAGCCTCACATATGCCTAAAGTGTTCATTGTTCACCCATCGGTTGGCAATAATTTATTGAGGACACCAAATGATACATACCTACATACATACAAATATTTCAAACTAGTGTCAACCAGGCGGCTTCGCCTGCTCCACTTCTGAACATAGACCTCTTCCATAGAACGCCATAAACTATTCATATGGGAGGATTTTGCCTTTATCACCACGCTTGGCAGGCGGTCTGGTGATCGCTAATACTTGGAAACGGAGAGCGCTGCTGCCAACTCACCGAACATGACCCTCTGCAGGGTCTCACGGCTCCCGCGGGAAGAAAGGGGTGGCCCTATTATGTAGCCGGAAACCACCCGCTTGTAAAATTGTTTCTCAACATAACATAATAATTGTAATCATGCCTCTTTCTCGAAGGGGTAGGCAGAGGTGTACCTAAGACTCAGTCCCATAGTAGGTCCCAAGGGGCGAGCCTATAATTGGCAGCTATCGGGCACTGTTCTAGACTCCATGCTGTCATTGAGAAAATTCCTAATAGAAAAATTCAATAACACTCTGCCTGACCTCAGGATCAAAACCTTTTCTCTTTAGCAAGTTGTATAGTAATACTACTACATTTTTTTACATTGTAAAATCCCATAAATTACTATCCTATCCTACTAATATCATAAATGTAAAAGTTTGTGAGGATGGATGGATGGATGTTTGTTACTCTTTCACGCCAAAACTACTGAACCGATTGAGCTGAAATTTGGTATGTAGGTAGCTTAGACCCTGAAATAACACATGGGGTACTTTTTTCCGATATTCCCACGGGAACGATGACAATGACTCCCTGACTAACATGTAACACTGAGCCCAAACCACTGATCCTAGAGACTTGAAACTTGGAATGTAGGTTCTTTTCGTTGTCTGGAAGTGTGCTAAGAAAGGATTTTTAAAAAATCACATTCTAAGGGATCCAAAAAGGGCGTCAAAGTTTTGGTGTACAACTTCCATATTTCATAATTGCGAGCGGGCAAAGCCTCTGTTCTTACACTAGTGATAGATTAGATAGATTAACTCTTTATTATTACACTACAAACATGAAACCTTAAATTTAAATATACAATTATAACAAATAATGTAACAATTGGCGGTCTTATCGCTAAGAGCGATCTCTTACACTAGTGATATCATAAATGGGAACGTTTGTGTGTGTGTTTGTTAACTCTTCACACCAAAAATACTGAACCGATAGGATGAAAGATATCTTAGATACTCCAGGGTCACACAGCGTATCAGCATGACTTGGTTTGAGTAGATTAAATTTGTTTGTTTAACTCCTTTGCACTTTGTGTAGTCGGGTGAAAAGGTCTAAGTAGGTAAGTCTCCTAACTTTCCATTTCAAAGGCAACGAGGTTAAGTTTCCGGAATCACGTAAAGCGAGAAGTTTTTAATCTGAATAAAAACATGTATATTCTCACCTTCCTAAAACTTTGCGCCTAAATTAAACGTAATATTGTCGAGTGCTGGCTTATTTTATGCATTTTTAAAGCTCTAGGAAATAAATTTATTCCGTTTTATGATTGTAGTATATGTGTGGCTTGGACAGCAGGCTCATCTTGCATATGAATTTGTATTTTGATGAATACGGTTCTTCGTGACTAATTTTATGACTGCCTCGGTGGCGTAGAGGACGCATGCTCGACTGCCAATCAAGAGGTCCCGGGTTCGATCCCCAGGTCAGGCAGTGTTGAATATTGGATTTTTCCATTAGGAATTATCTCAATAACTGCCTGGAGTCTGGAACTGTGCCCGGTAGATGGCAATAGGCTCGCCCCCTATTACATGGGACCAATAACATACTGGCGAAATGTGGGTATATCTACTGTGGGACTGAGACCTGGGTACACCTCTGCCTACCCCTTCGGGAAAAGGCGTGAATGTATGTTATGTTATGTGACTAATTTAATTCAGCGTGAATAAATATTTGTTAAACATATTATTTAACAAAATGTACCTAACTCGTTATGAATTACATGCAACCCTATCGTATAATCTCTGTGTAGACTATACTCAGTACTCTATGATAAAAAGAAACATAAACAGGCTCGTTGGCTCAGATGGTAATAATTCTGCTATCTGTGCTGCAGGCCCCGGGCTCAAACCCCGGCCAGATCAAACATTTGTGTGCATGAACATGTCTGTTTGATCTGTGTCTGGGTGTTATAAGCTTATATAAGTATGTATGTATATCAGTCATCTGGTTACCATAGTACAGGCTGGTTTGGGCCAAGATGACAGTTTGTGAAAGTTGTATTTTTATGTTATATTTAATATTTTTATTACTATAAAACGTTAGTTTGTGGACCATGAAAATAAATTTTATAACTTTTTCTTTTATAAATTAGTACAATTGGTAAAGTGAAAACCACGGATTGGTTCAAAAGATGCGAGTTCAAATCCCGCTCTTATGTGAAATGTTTCTTTCCATTTTTATATTGTATTCCAAGCGAACAGACCGCTCTATAAAATATATCTTTAAGTCTTGTGGCGTTGCGTACGCGAAGCCACAACTATTCAGCATAAGTACTAGGCAATTATTTAATTTTGTACGGAATCATAATATGTATTGCGTCCGTGGAGGGTTCGTATGACCAACATATCTGCATACGGATATACGCACGGATCTACTCCCCAGGCCAGTGACCCTTTTTGACCGTTGGGTTACCAGCGTGCGGCAGTGCAAATCTTAGGCAATAAACCACCTAACCAAAAAATAAAAATAAATAAAAAATTGAAAATAAAATAAAGAGGAAAGAGAAAATATATATAATATATCCTAATGAAAAATATATAAATATACTATAAATATATTACGTTTACCTAATTTGTAAGTAGCTATAAGTTAGTGTAGTATAATATGTATATTAGTTAGTGTGTAATGGTGCTGCATAAGCCATAGCAGGAGTTCATGTTAAATTATAATAATAATAAAAAAAACACCTACCCACGAGACTAGTATTTTTCTTGCCTAGCCGCAAAGAACCTACCTATCTGTGGCTTAGGAATTTTGGGATTACCCAGGACCCAACGCCGCAGTCTAAAAAAAATATAAAACTCATAATAACCAATTGTCCACACCCTACTTATGCAAGAAGCTTGCACGTGGAGTGTGGAGTATGGAACACAAACTAACTTCAAAGTTGGTTTGCAGTCGAGACACAACCACTTTCTGTTTATTACAAAGTAAGATAATATTATTAACAACATAATAAAGGCCCCTCCTACACGCACTAATGGACTGTAATGGAGTGTCATTTACAATATATTCTGGGGAATTTAATATGGCAGTAGTCATGTTGGTCATGGCTGGCCACACTACATAAAAGGAACCACTACGGTATGTCTCTCAGATATAGCTCGACATAAAAGAGTAGAAACGGAAATAATTTGTAGTGTATGTGTTGATTTAACCGTTTAACTGTTGTAAAAGACAGTGGCGCCCCCATTATTTTCTACTCTTTTCTGTCGAGCTATACATGATAAAATAATATACAATCACGCATTTTTCCCTAAGCAGTACACAGTTCCATAGTATAAGGCACACCCACAATTCGCCAGTATGTTATTGGTCCTATGTAATAGGGGGTGAACCTTTTGCCATCTACCGGGCACAGTTCTAGCCTCCAGGTCGTCATAAAGATAAATCCTAATGGAAAAATCCTATATCTAACACTTTGCCTGACCTGGGGATCGAACCCGGGACCTCATGATCGGCAGCAGAGCTTGCGCCCACTACTCCACCGAGGCAGTCTACATGATCTATTAATTTAATGTAATTTCAAAATTGTTTTTACTAAATCTTAGTCAATAATGTTAATCAAAACATATGGATCGATCTTGTCTATGAACCAATATGATGAATTCAAAACATTGATTTAAAGAAAACAGAAGCAGGTCCTGGCTTTTCGAAAATGCCAAGCTCAAATTAGGTCCCATTAGGTCCACGTACGTTAGTACAGTAAGGTCGAAGTAAGCGAATAATATTTTCGTCTCGGTCGCACTTCGGTCTTAGGTACGTCTTTCTATCTTTTTTGTTCATAATATGTCACTGTGCAAACTTCACACTAAGCGAATAGCACGTGTCAGTTGTTGAGTAAGCGCTGGGAGAACGTACCCTATATCCCGTTTTCTATAAATCAATAATTCAAAATAACTAATTTTCAAAACATCTCATTTTGAAATAATAATCTTAGGAATGAAAGTTTTGTTGTGTTGGATCAATTTTGATAAATACACAATTAATTCAATCGCCTATCATTTATCTAACTCAATATCAGTAGATTTTAAAAATAGATATTATATATAGATTTTGCTATGCATTAAAGATAATCTCACGGAAACCTATATGAAACGAATTCGAATTGTGGATGAAGCTCATAGATTAACTCTAGTGTACTCTATTAACAAGTCGCAGTAATAACCTACGACGTAACAAAGGTACATAGCAAAGTACTGGGCCACTGTTTCGTTTGAGTTTGTCACAAACGTCGGCCCTTATTTATTTTAGAGTTCGTCGACATTTAGAGCGAATACGCTCGCGGCGGGATGCTTTGGTGCACTGTGACAATCATTTTCTTATATTATGATATAATTATAATTTTTTATGATGTGACGGCGGAGTGTGAAAGTTATTAAAAAGGCGGCTTCATGACTAAGTTGGTAGTAACTCTGCCTATGAAGCAAGTCCTGGGTTCGAATCACAAGCCGGGGCAGGTATTTGAGCCATGATTTCTAATGTTTATTCTTGGATCTTCAATGTGTGGTGAGAATAATGCCGCCTGCGACACAGGGAATCCTAGTGTAGGGGTGTGATTGTGTAAACATAAAAAAAGTATAATTTTAAACATTTGACAGTCCTTTCATGTCAATGTTTTTTTTTTATTCCCTTATTTACTCCAAATATAATTAAACTTTTCGATAAAATTATATTCAAATATTTTTAATAATAAGTAAACAATATCCCTATTTTATTATTGTCTTTTTTTTTCTCCTCACATCGATTTTGTCTTAACAGACTAAACTTCAACTATGTATGTATATGCATATAAGAGATATGCACAACATGAATCGGAGGGTTTTTCCTAGTGTAGATGCCATAAATTTTAAATAATGCTGCCTAATAACGAAGTTATACAACTTCAAAGTTTATAATAAACCTAGAAAAAAAGTCGGACGAAGTCTTATAAAACAAAAAGTGAAGCTTGTATTAGTAAGCCAGCTTACTAATACAAGCATGACGGCATGCACACATCCCCTGGATTTTGTACATGAATTAAGTTTTGTCCTTATGATGTGAATGTGTGCGTGCCGTTATGTTTGTATTAACAAGCTGGCTTACTACTATAGTGCTTCACTTTTGTTTTATAAGACTCCGTCCGAATTTTTTTCTAGGTTCATGATCAAACAGTTAACTTATTTTCAAGAAAATGAAGCGAAGTTTGACTGGAAGCAGAGATGAATAATATAGGTAATACATATGAGGAGAAATAAGAATTGAAATTTGATCAAAGACGTGAAGTTTCAAAACTTTATTATAATAATATATGAATATATTTAACAAATTCAAAAATCGTGGTATCCATATTCACAATAAATTCAGTCTGTTTACCGCCTGAAGAGACACAGTACCGAGTTTGTAAAATAGATTTCACTGCACAATACTTGTACTTTATCAGTGTCTCGGTTACTCCCAATGGTAACATGAAATTGAGTACCTAATATATCATCATCATCATCTCAGCCGTTGGAAGTCTTGTGCTGGAAGTAAGCCTCCTTTTTTTACCGCCGCCTATGGATACCTGCAACACCAGGGATATTGCCTGTATGTTGCCGACCCTTCAAGACTCTATTCACTCTCCTTTTGTACAGCCCCATGTTGTAGCTCAACGGAAAGACCGCAGCAGGGAGATCATTCCACAGTTTGCACGAAAGAGAGTTTACGGCAGAAAGGAACGGGAAAATCGCACAGTGTGCGACGTCCACGTATCGATTATGTGGGGATGAGCTCTCAGGTGATAGCGGCTAGTACGGTGATAAAACCGTGAAGATTCATTTTAAAAGGTGGTACTCGTTTGGAATATAAACAAAAGTGCGTTAAAAACATTATTACCAGTGGTAATAAAATGTTGGTACTGGACTTGCACAAATATATCAATAAAACACAATAAAATATGTTTTTTCATGTTTGTCTAGATACGTGTCAAAATCTTAGGCAATTTTCACCTATTCCAATAGTACTGGTTTCCTCAATTACACTGCTCCAGACAACCCAACATGGGTTGTGTGGTTAACCCATAGCCCAAATATTGGAGTTTCAGGTCGCCAAGATTCGTCCTACAAGACCTAACGAGTGCGCCCCCCCCCTGAATATTAATTTAATTTATCTTTTCGTACACACAGATAAGTATTTTAAGTAATCTTATGTGTCAAACACACTGATAAACCTACTAATACACGTCAAACTTACAACAGAAGAGGGGTGTTGTAAGTTTAACGTATTAATTAGTAGGCAGAAGTTGAAATAACACTAACTTAATACCATATTAAGTTATTAGAAAAAGCAATAAATCTGAAATGCTAATTTCCTTGAACAACCGTTACACTTGTTAATTTTCCTTGTCTTATCACCCCACATTTTAATTAATGCAATAATAACTTGATTCCATTATGAAAATGCTGGCTCCTTTCTCCTAAATAATTAAATTTCTTCGTTTGAAAGAGATTTTCACTGCAGTTTGTAAAATTATAAAATGTTACTGGCAAAACTGGTAATTAGTATCCTTTTAAAGGGTCATCGAACTAATTATTTGTAACAATTTTCACAATGGAGTCTACTCTGAAATCACGTAAATAAATAATCTTCTGTTTTTTATGCCATAAGTGGCAAATTAGCAGTCGGGCATTTTGAATTTTAAAACACTGGATGGCACTGTGTCTGACATGGGTGATCATGATGCTTAGCATAAGGTACCTGCTATTGTACACGCGCAAGAGTGATGTGAGGTGCGTTCCGAGCTCACGGGGTCCCGATTAGGTCTCAATCTCGCTCGCGAGGTGACGAAGGCCCGATTGATTGGTAGTATTATTATCTGTTCTGTGCTAAAAGTGTTAGTCAAATTCGTCAAAAACGTCACAAGTGGAGGGCTAGGTCGTCCGAACTCCGAGTATTAGATTATTAGATAATAATTTATTTGATTACAAAAATAGAGAGATTAAAACTTATTTCTACTCTTTTCATCATTAAATACGTTTTACTTATTAGAACGCCTCTGCAATCTAAGGATACAATATTAATAAATATGGCCACCTTCCACTAGAAAGCAAAAAGCTTTTTGAGGTAACTTAAACCAAAATTTAGTGGCAGATAAAATTTCCCACAAAAGTGCTTCAGAGTAAAAAATTATTGGTAATAAATACAACCTTAAGTAGGTATAATATGAGAGTTAAGGCGATCGTAAACTAACTCAGCTTATTTTAGCTATCTAGATAATGGCGTGTACATATTTTACTACTTAGTTGTTTTAAGACTTATTGACGCTAAGTGCTTGCTTAATGTTTAAGTCTCGTTTTCACAAGGGACGGATAAATAAAGATTGCTACTAATAAAATGCACATTATAATATACACAGCTTTTTTTAAAGACATGGGTCGAAAACTTGGTACTTTATTAGTTATAATCGTTGATTTAAAGAAATGGGGAGATAGGATACGTTCTCCCAGCGCTTACCCAACAACTGGCACGTGCAATTTGCTCAGTGCAATATATTGAACATCAAAGATATAGAAAGACGTACCTAAGACAGAAGTGCAACCGAGACAATAATATTATTCGCTAGTACGACCCCACTTTACTGACGTAGGTGGACCTAATGGGTCCTAATTTGAGCTTGCCATTTTCGAGAAGCCAGTACCTCATCTCCCTTTGTCTTTAAATCAATGGTTATACATATATAAATATATATACCCTATGGTTATGATTTTACACGCACAATTACAGTTTTCAGGAAAATTTCTGACACCTGCCCCGGTAGCACTCTGACCAGGAAAAACGTCCCAAGGGGCTATAGACCCTGACAGCATATATGCAATGTATGCGCGAAAGAGACAAAAAACGAGGAAAATGAATTATCCCCGTGCCATGCTAAGCGGGCTGGTGTCACCCTTACTCTTGGGGTCCTGTTTGACAACTTGCTCTAACAAAATGGAGTCATTTTTAAAACTCTCTTTAATAATTTACACCATACTGTTGTGCTTACGGTTATCGATAAAAGGAAGAACAAGTAATTTATAAAATAAAAATAAAGATATTCATTAATATTATACTTTCTTATAGAAGTTTATTTAATTAATACAAATAACGCACCGTTATCTATGACTCATTTTAATATGTATTATAACCTATTCATGTATATCGGCGCGTGGAAAAGTGGAAAACCTCATGCTCGACGCCAAACCGGTTTCGAATCAGCAGTGCTCAGCAGAATTTGAACGCTCGCGTCATACGTTAAGGTTCAATTTCGTGTGTCAGCAATATGACTAGGTATATTCTTAATTCTAAACGGGTGACTTCTTCGAGAGTGAGTTTTCTGTAGGTTAGTACTATTATTTATTCTGAGGTTAAACGACAGATTTGATGATCGCTCAAGCATTGGCTCTTTTTAAAGATAGTTAGTGTAACCCAGACTTTATGTTACAAATAGTACAATAGAAGAAGTCCTTTCATATAGGAGACATAACTTGTTGGTTTTTATATACTTATTACTAGTAGACCTCTGGAACAAGAATATTAGGTTCAAGTTCCGATTTTTAGTGTCAAAAACAACATGCACAGTGCACCGCCCTCTCGCCCGCAAAATTGCATGCAAAGAGGAAATGCTATTAGATATTATTTTTGTTAGTGACACCATTTATACATGGACACGAGTTTCGCGTCTACACGACGCATCATCAGGAATTAGACTCTGACCGCTGTAAGGGCGACAAATGTTAGTACGACGCCGCTCCTCGAGATGTTACCTCGCTGAACGCCAGGCTGAGACCAGTTTCGAAAAGTAACGCCAAATTCAATCAATTATAAATTACTAGTGTACCTAAACAAAGCGGTTTAGCCCGCTCGAAATTACAAAACATGGGAGTATCATACAAAAATTTTGACGCTCTTTTTGGACCCCTGTGAATTTTAAAAAATTCATTCTTAGCCAGACAACGAAAAAGACCTACATTCCAAATTTCAAGTCTCTAGTTTCAGTGGTTTGGGCTCTGCGTTGCATGTCAGTCAATGAGTTTATTAGGCAAAATATAATAAACTTTATAGGATCGTTTTGTACATAAAACCTAAACATTCCCAACTTTAGGTCCGTAGAATAAATCTGCATTCTCAATGACTCTATTAGTTTTACCGCTGTGCTATAACTTAACACATATATCAAACATGTCCCCATAATTAAAAATGTCGCTCGCATCTATAAACCACGGTAAGTCCGTAAAGCCTGGAACTTTTGCCTGAAACCCCTTACTATTGGACGTATATGTAAAAAGTTGAATATTATTTTTTGTGTTTTATTTTGGCTTTTGTTTTGTTTTACTTTTCAGTGAAAATTTGGCTCGCTCCCATTGATCTAAAGTCCATTGTTTCTTTAAAATTTTTTTCTTAAAAATGAAAAGCTAAAAAAGGTTTTCATAAAAAATGACAATGATCAAAAGGCCTTGATAAGGTACACTTTTACGCCAAAAATATACTGAACCCAAAAACCTACTGCAAATATACCAATAATTTTGCAACTACTTAAAAAATATCAAAATATGTTATTAAGTAATTTTATAAAAACAAACTTCTACCGAACCACTAGATAGACGGCAAAGCGTCACGTCACGACTATTTGGTGGATTTACCAAAAGCTTGTACGAAGCGATTTGCCTTATCATTTGTCATAAGAACGGCGAAGCAGTAGTAGATCTCACTACATTCGTCCGTTTTCCCCGAAAACTTTAACGTGGGTTTTTCCAAGTCAAGAGTGAATGGGTTTTTACTGAACAAGCATGCTCCAACTTAGGCCGCATCATCACTTACCAGCAGGTGAGATTGCGGTCAATCCTGTTTAGTAGAACACATTAAAAAACAACCTTTTTTGGTTTGTCATGGTACGGTAAAATTAACAATTTATCCAAGGTATTTACTTTCCCGAGTGTAAAAGATTTCCATAGTAGGGGTCACAGGAACGAACTAAACCTACCATAAAGATAGGGGTTCACCTGCCTCGCGCCCGTAAACCCACCTCAAGTAATGAACCATTACAGGATGCAAGTCGCAAGTTACAGCCGTTGCTTGCATCCCTCACTCTATTTACTACCTTCCGCGACGATTTGTGATTGTGCATTCGTCTTCTTGGATTCATTTTCTCGTACTATTCTACGGCGACTTCACACCGCCTTCCACCCGCATGCAAAAAATCGCGGAGCACAGTAAATAATAAATAAAATATATCTGTATTTCGGACTGGGTTCATAATATTATCAGTTTTATTGAGATCAGTTACTTATACACTTATACTTTACTAATAGTACTTATACACATAACTGAATTGACCAGTACCCACCTACCTGGATGGGGAAGTCAGCTTTGGTCTTAATAATTACTATTTCCAGCGCCCGGCACCTACTAAAGAAACAATAAATGTAACCAAACCAAAATTTGGTATGCAAAACTGTCTAACAAATTAAACCCTACAATTTATCATAGTAAAATCGCTGTTTAAAAAAATAAGCCCAACAAGTCTGATGCGTTCTTCTTGAGAGATACGACATAATGTCTCTCCAAACGTAGAGTAAATGAATAAGGTACCTCAATGAACTTGAGTTTGACACTTGATAAATATATAGCTATACCTTTATACTATATATTATTAGCCTTGGCTACTTTGCCAGACAATTTAAAAATTACCTCTGTATAGAAAGCATTTAGAATACTCTCCACGGACATTGTGCGACGACTTAAAAAAACGTAGATTTGATTAGAGCCTGCACCACCCTCTCGACCTCACTGGCTGAATCCGCAGGAGCGACGATGTCGATACGTGCGGAGACGGTCACTTATTCCAGGTTGTACCATACTCGTGCCTGACGTAGTCCCCATTCCGGATTTGTTCGACTTTTTCTTCTCTAGATAGATTGCTTGCTTTATAAATAGACTCACAAAAATCCCCACAAGACGATGATGTCAAAGCACACCAAAACAAAGGCTAACATCAGAGATACGACATTAACTGTGGGGTTACATTGGCCTGACAAAAAGCTTGATTGATTGACCCGCCCGTGGCGGCGACAGCGTGCCATCGATCACTAGTCATTAGACGTTATTATGTGATGAATTTACTGGTTCGATTGTACCGCGTATTTGATAAGATTATGTCTTTAAGGCTGGATTAAGCAAACTAAATACATTTCTTGTACTGATTATAATGTTTGACGTAAAGGGAATTTGCTGATAAAGTGCTTACTAATAAAAGTGTCGCCGGTCTGTGAAGTCGATGAGCCAGGAATATATCGAGTTAGTATTATTATCAAAGATGACCGACATCATTTTCCACACAAACTTAGAGGAACCAATGACGATGATAGGAGAAATTAATTGTAGTGTCATTTATCCAGTTATACCACACAATATTATACGTTTTTTAACTGTAAATAAGTACTTCAAGTCTTTCCTTGAGAATTACATAATTCCCATAAATACCTATTTGCAGTTTTAAAACGTATTTTTGTAAAGAAACTTGCCAAATGCCACTTTATAATTAGTTGATACTTAAAACAAAATAATAATGTAGAAATTATATCTCTGCTATCATCGTCATTGGTTCCTCAAAGATTGTATAGGAAATGATGTCGGTCCAACCACCTTAACGATGAATTTTATGATTCACAATCACAAACTTTAACTTACGTACCAGGACAAGGTACAAATTTTAATATCCGTGTTCTATTTCGTAATATTGTTCGCTCTGGTTCGGTGATTGCCTCGGTGGTGTAGTGATTCTTAAGCACTACTGCCGATCATGAGGCCCCGGGTTCGATCCCCAGGTAAGGCAAATGGATTCATTGGATTTTCCCATTTGGAGTTTTGTCAATGACACCCTAGAGCCCACCCTAGAACCTAGAGTCTAGAGCTGTGTGCCCGATAGATGGCAAAAGGCTTCTGTACAACTCATAGTAACTTATATCGATGATTTCGCAAAATGTGTAGAAGGTCCGTTTTATTTATTCATTCGTTCAGTAAGGTTTTATATAAGATACATGAAAAGAAATGGAAATTTACCTTTGTACCTTACGAGAAATACGAAAAGTTACCTTTAACCCCCAAAAACTAATCACAAAATGGATACTGAGCACGGAACGTCGAAACAAGAGCTAATAAATAAAATACCAATAACGTTTATTAGGGTACGGAATTCCTCAAGCAAAAATTATAACCATCAAACAGGGGATGACGTGTTCACATAAAGTCTATAGGTAGTTAGACTTTATCGTCTTATAGAATATCGCAATATCTTTATCACTAAATGTATTTTTCTAATAAGTATACCCAAGGTAGATGTTTGTGCTAATCTCCGCGGGGTCCTTGAGTAAAGTTTTCATTGAGCATCAACGAAGTTGATTTTGCATAAAAACACGGCTTATGAACGTGGTCGCGAGACTACGAGGTGACAAAATGCTTCATGTCGTTTTGAATAGATGATTTGTATTCCCCCGTTTCCTTCGTAAACTATTAATTCATTTTATAAACTTCTATCCTAATATTTTAATAGTGAAGTAAAATTTGTCCCTTTTATTTTAATTTCTCTTATAATCTCTCGGTTTTTTTTTTCTTGTAAACTTCCAAAAATCCCAGTTTTACTCTTTTTATTCACTATTACGTTCACCATATTATACAAAAAATTAAGAGTTAATAAAATAAAGTTATAATATTATTATTAGGACATAGATTACTTCATCTTCAAAATATGCGGACATAAATGTAGGTTTACTATTTTCGGATTAAAAAACATCGATTTGGTTAAAATTTCCATAGGATTGTAAAATGCTAAGATGTGGCGGTTCCTGTTAAGCAAAAACTATATGTATTTTAGTTTTTCAGCGATATCACCCGATTACAAAAATCATATTGTTTTTCTTGGATTTAAGCTAACATATCAAACAGCCCAATCGGTAGTTTTAGCGTGAAGTGTTTACTAACAGATCGACAAACTTTCGCATTTATAATTTAGTAGAAGGATCGTGGTTGCCGTAAGAGCCGGCTAAGGGTTAACGGATCCAGATGACGGGCAGCAGCGTCCTCTGCAAAAAACCATCGACCTGCGCTCGACAACCCGCCTGCCAAGCGTGTCGAGTATTGGCAAAACCCCCCTTTATGGGGGAGGCCTATGTTCAGTAGTGAATTACCAACGACTGAGATGATGATGATGATGATGATGATGAGAAGGATAAAACTCATGTAGGATATCACATCTATTTATGTTATTGTCGATGGCGTCGAGGCCTTCTGTCATCCGTGATATTAAATTTCATGATTTTAGTGGCCGCCGTGAAATGTCTTTGTTTAACAGACCGTTGTATCGTAGTTTTTCATTTTGGATTTGAAGCGTTCGAGGAAAGCTTTCGGTGTCCGCTTTTGGATTAAAATTTGTAATGTGATTTATAAAAAAGAAAATTATTCGAGATTGTAATTTAAAAATATGATTTCTTCTTGGTGACCTGGAAATTATGGCTTTTGTAGTTACACAGTCGGTGAACAGAGTATTCCGCTCTGCTCGAAATAATGTAAACAATTTTTGAATATTTTTTGAAGTATTTTTATATACGACTAGTGAAAGCACAGCGGCTTTGCCCGCTCCCAATTATGAAATATGGGAGTTTTATACCAAAACTTTGACGCCCTTTTTGAACTCCTTAGAATATGAATATTCAAAAATCCTTTCATAGGACACGTCCAGACAACGAAAAGAACGGTCTGAAGGGCCATGTTACCAGCGATATTACTGTGCATGACGAGTTTCAACAACCAATATCTCAAGGTGACAGGCGCAGTGCAGTGCCGTGCAGAATTTTGAATATTAAAACACTGGGTGGCACTGTGTCTGATATGGGCAATCATGATGCTTCCCATCAGGCACCTGATCTCCTCGTCTTGTCACTCACTATCATAAAAAAATGGGGTCGAGATAGGTACATAGGTATATAAATATATATACTAGTCCAGTGTAGGTTCTAAATAAAAGCTTTTTAATGATTACATGTTTTCTAAAACTTAGTACCTAAGTATAAATCAGGATTAATAATTAAAGATTTTCACACTCCTTGTATTCTACTGAAATTACATAAATAAATCGACCGTTGAAGAATCACACAGATGCCCCAAACCCACCACTCAGGCTTAGTTCTTCAACTCGTAGAATATGCATGGTGTTACTTACTCACTGTAATTACTGCAGTGATAGGGAAGGATAATATGTCGGTGTTTTAGCCGGAGAAAATAAAACCTACAATTGTTTGTTTGCTAATTTTAACAACATATACACAAGTTAGTTTGTGTACTTTTTAAAGTATGTCTAGGCCAATGAGCATGAAAAATGTTTAGTATTATTTCAGAAACTGTATAGGACATAAAGAACGGCTGGTTCACATGACAATGTCTAAATTATTCGCGGACCAGGTTTCTGTAGAATTATGCGTGCGTCCAAGTACTTACCTACTTGTGGTCACACAAGCATCCTCATTTAATTTGGATCAGTCCGGCCAGAAATGGCTGTTCGTTAAACACAAGCACGGAGGCCCGTACGTACGGTACTGCAACGGATCCAAAAAGATCTGTATCCGATAAAATTCGAATGTCGTCGTGTGAAATTGCCTTTAGCATTTCAACAGTTTTCAAGAATTCTCAAACAATAGAGTACTACAAAGTAAATCATAAAATAATTTATTAAAATTACACGTCACAAATAAAAATAATAGTAGGTAATAAATATTTTATATTGCTATATCGATGTGTTATAAACTTATCGAAGCTGTAGAATGTTTGCTCGATTAGCGAGTGCGTTAGCTTTTGCTTATAGGAGCTGAGAGTATCTGCAGATGTGGTATTACAGAGTAGTATTTGTATTCCGTATATCCGGCTAAATCCTAATCGCTATTGTGAACGGCAACAGGCATTAAAGTCTGCATTGCGGCGCATCCCCAGAGGCTCGATATAACTCCACTCTGATATAAAGTTTGCTTTGTATAACTGATACGTTAAATAACAAGATCGTATATCCGTTTTCAGTCGGACTTTGGACGGTTAATTTTGGCCAGCTAATTCAAATATCTTAAAATCTACTTTCTGCTATTGTAACGGAGCGTTAAAAGTAATTAATATTCTTTTATTCATTAAACGTAACGCTTTCTTCTTACTCTTCTTACTTACCTTTCATTATAACTTCTCTGTTAACGCTTGAACAAATCCCGTCCAACCAAAGCTTTCAATAAAACCCGTGTAACGTTATTACTTAGTTGTGACCGCAATGCGGCGCGCACCGTTATACCGGACACCGGTAATTATCACCGCTAATTATTCATTATTTCACGATGGTATCATAGAATATAGAGCATTAGACATGTCAAGCACTAGGTACTTGTAGGTAATTTTTTTTGTAAAACCACGGACCACAACTATGGACCTGCAAGCGCAGCGTAGGACGTCCACCCACTGGGTGGACAGACAATCTAATAAGGACGGCGGAAACACACTGGATGCAAGCAGCGTATAACCGGACTGGATGAGAATCTATGGGGGAGGCCTATGTTTCAACAATGGACGTCCTATGGCTGAGATGATGATGAATATGAAACTTTTCTAAGCACTAGGGCTGTGATATGCACGCATCAGCTTATTAATCTGCTAGTACATTCCTAAATAGTAATAAAAATAATAAGGTTTATTTATGGTAGTTTAGGCCACCTACCCCGCTGTCGGCGGCATTCTAGGATTAAGATTTTTTACAATTTTTTTATATTATTGATATTCTATGTAATATTAATATTGTAAAAAAAAAACAATTTTAAGCAATGACTTTGAATTGCTTAATAAGATTTTAAGACCATTAATAAATAAAGAGGGTTGAGGTAATGAGTATAATACGTAATAGTGGGACGTCCACCCACAAGGTACACAGACGATCTGATAAGGACGGCAGGAACACGGTAGATGCACGCCACTTACAACCGGACTGGATGGAAATCTATGGGGGAAGCCTATGTTCAGCAGTGGACGTCCTATAGCTGAGATGATGATGATGCTAATAAGCTTACTTAAACTCAAGCCCCAGGTAAACAACACCTTCTAAACCACCACAGTACATCCATAATCTGCTCGAAAACAGTATAATCAGAGAAGCTTACATCTCATTCCGTTATGATAAAATGCACATAATCTGGTGCTCTCAGTCAGTCCGAGCTGTCGAAACAGGCCGGGATCAGGCAGCCCATCATGAGGCTTAACGCCTGCCGCTGCGCGATCCGTGATTTCCCAGGGGCTAGGATACAGACCTGTGGAATTGAGCTGAGAATTGAAAGGATGTGGTATTTTTAAGTTCTTATTTCCAAATCTTTGTGATTCGAACATTACGCTTACGGTAAAACAGGACTTAAATGCACTAAAACTTAATGTTTTGTATCAACGAATTATCGTCCACTCGATCGATTTATTTATTCATCTGGTATGAGCATAATGCCGAAACGATGTAAACGTAATAAATAATTTTAGCGCCTTATTTACTTACGTCTTCAGCCTCTGTCGTGTTCCGGCACGGTACGGTGGCACGGTAATTAGATTATTAACGTGAAGGCGGAGGCGGGAGATTGCGTTGCTCGAAGACTTAAGTCATCTTGTGCCGTTGAGTTTTAATTTTAATTAAATTTGCATGATTGATTTGTCTTTATATGTGTTGAACTTTTCCGTAAAAAAGCTTGTATATTTTTTTTGTAAGGTAGATAGATAGATAAACACTTTATTGTACACCATACATAGGACACAAACATAAAGGAATAATAATTATATTAATCTTAGGCTAGTACAAGTAGCGGTCTTATCGCTTAAAGCGATTTCTTCCAGACAACCGGAAGGAAAGGAAAACTATACTCATGAGTATTTCTACGTCGGCGGTGTACCTACTTACAGGAGAATAAAAAAATCTATTATTATTAATTATATATTAATAATTATTATTATTAGGTATTGTTGGGTTTAACATTCTTTATAATTAAAGTTATAATATTATCATAATACTTTAAACAATTTCATTTTGTAATAATATTATTTTCTCTAGAAAGCCTTATCAAAGTGGAAAACGATACGGCAGAGAAGTGTTCCATGCCAAATGTCTGACTCAATTTCAGCACAATAATAGTTTAGCAAATGTTTCTGGAGCGTAGCCAACTGACTCCTTTTGATTAACTAGGCAGTATAGGTATTTTACTCACTAGTGCTATTAGGGCTTTATTTCGCTCATCATTTCGTTAAAATCATTGTTTGTATTACGAGAAGGATATAAAAGTCTAATTATTTATTATGTAATAAAATTTTGTAAAAATTTACAAATAAATCTTTTAATTCTCAGTGAGTGAGGCCTAGCTATTTCCTTGATTGTAATTTAGACGATAATCTCGATAAATTTAAGAGTATATATAGATTGAACTGATCAGAGAACTCATCGCTTGCCATTAGGCGGTCGTCAGCAGTGGTCAAATGTGTCCGAGTCTTGCCTGATATTTTTAAGCTAGCACAAGGTCGATGATCTTTGTTTTGAAACTTAGCACTGTATTTCATAATGCGGTCTGAAAGTCTGACATTCAAGATGATGCGTTCCTTAGGTCGCTGGCAATTCCTAAGCCCGGACCTCTATTGGTGTGGTACAAATATATAGGTATGGTTATACATATATATTTCAAAATACAACAGACATATCCACATTTCCAAGGTGCATGTCATCATGAAATATTTAATACCGTCGCGTGACGCGGGCACTCGTTATTGCGTTTGCACTTGACGAATTATATTAGAGACGCCGATTCCATTTCACCTACTTGCTCTATCAGGATAGGTTAATTTGACTCCTATTGCACAATCATTTGTTTTACCTCTCTAGGATGAAAACAGTATGATTTTATAATAGTTGGACTTACTCTAGAAATGCGTGTCCAGCGCTTTGAATTGGTGAAATGACAAAAATGAAAAGGGCCATCACTTTATGACGGAGTTCAAGAACATAAAATATAAGAGAATTTTGTCGAAATGTTACTGAATATTTTTTGCAAGACAGCACTCGGCGTAATGCCATGCGGGCACTCGTTATTGCGTTTGCACTTGACGAATTATATTAGAGACGCCGATTCCATTTCACCTACTTGCTCTATCAGGATAGGTGAATTTGACTCCTATTATACAATCATTTGTTTTACCTCTCTAGGATGAAAATAGTAAGTATGATCTTATAATAGTTGGACTTACTCTAGAAATGCGTGTCCAGCGCTTTGAATTGGTGAAATGACAAAAATGAAAAGGGCCAACACTTTATGATGGAGTTCAAGAACATTAAATATAAGAGAATTTTATCGAAATGTAACTGAATATTTTTTGCAAGAGAGCACTCGGCGTAATGTATATCGATAATAATCTATTTGGATAAAAATGAATTTTTAAGTTAACTTTTATTTTAGTTTCAGAAAATTAAGTTTTTTTTAGTACAATGTAAAGACAGTAAGTACTATATTATTATAGGTTTCTCAATCATACCATTTTTTATAATATAATCAAGAAAATTTTGTTTGGATAGCTTTTATTTTAACAGAAGAGATCGAATAAAACCGCTATTCATTATTTTTCGATCTACTTCAATAAATAAATAAATAAAAAGCTCTCATAATCTAAAGATAAATTCAACATTTATTTTTTGGAAATTCATATTTAGTGATATTGTATTATCTTCAATATTATAAATTGCGCGACCGAAATGGAAGGTTCAGCTGCTATTAATAGGCGCCTTAAGATCGTACATGGCCTTCTAGGAATTTGACACAATCCTATGAAAAATTTACCAAATCGATGTTTTGTATTCCCCTGTTTCCTCCGAAAATAAAATAAACAATTCTATTAATTTATATCATGATATTTTTAAAGTGAAGTAAACTATGTCTTTGGCATTTTAATTTTTCTTATAAACCCTTGGTTTTTTCAAAGTGAACTTTCAAAAATCGCACTTTTTCTCGCGTGATCGTTCACTACAAAAAAATGTAGAGTTTATAAACAAAAATAAAATGAGCAGCTTTAAAATCATCATCATCATCATCATCATCATCTCAGCCATAGGACGTCCACTGCTGAACATAGGCCTCCCCCATAGATTTCCATTCAGTCCGGTCGCAAGCGGCCCGCCTCCATCTTGTTCCTGCCGCCTTTATCAGATCGTCTGTCCACCTTGTGGGTGGACGTCCTACGCTGCGCTTGCCGGTTCATGGTCTCCATTCGAGAACTTTGCAGCCCCATCGGCCATCAGTTCTACGTGCTATGTGCCCTGCCCATTGCCACTTCAACTTACTAATCCGCTGGGCTATGTCGATAACTTTCGTTCGTCTACGGATCTCCTCATTTCAGATCCGTAAGTCATCACTGGTAACATATACTGGTCGAATACCTTCGACTTGAGGCACTGAGGTATTTTGGACGAGAAGACATTTTCAACATTGGCCAGATAAAACTAAATAAAAGCTGGTAATAAACCTAAAGAACCACACGAACCACACCCTGTCCCTTGGCTCTCCCAAGACTGCATACATAATTACATAAATATTTGATTGTGGTGAAATTCCCTGCGTTGTTAAGGCACCTCAATGTTTATTTTATTTAGTAAAGAAAGCCCAAGTAAATTTAGAATACAAAATGTTCACTAAAACGTCTTGCAACTAAGTTTCATTGTCAATTCATTGTCTACAATATTATTATAATACTATAGGTGTTTTTCAATATTTGCCCAAATAAAAAAGCTTCGTTCGCTTTTAAAATGATTTTAACGTGATCTTGATTTTATGAATGCATTCTTTGGTGGTTATATACTCGAATCATTACATGTGTACTATCTATATATTCAAAGAAGTAGTATTTGAATATTCAAATACATTTTATAGTAATTAGAAAGTGGAACTGTGCCCGGTAGATGGCAATAGGCTCGCCCCCTATTACATGGGACCATTAACATACTGGCGAAATGTGGGTGTATCTACTATGGGACTGAGTCCTGGGTACACCTCTGCCTACCCCTTCGGGAAAAAGGCGTGAATGTATGTTATGTTATGTAGAAAGTACAAATAGGTACATAAAAATTACTGACCAGATTTGTAAAAGTTGTCAAAAATAAAACACATTCATAACCGCAGAGCGTGAAATCTTGGACCTTAAAAGCTGAAAGTTAGTAGCTATGTCGTTTTAGTTATATATAATCGTTTTAGTTACAACGTAATCACGAGAATAACGTAATCTCCAATGAAAAAATCTATCGTCGATTTGTTCAAATCTAACGTCAAGCCCTAACTAAATTCGTTCATGTCAAACCAAAATCCCTAAAACCAATTACTTCACAAAGCCTCGTCAATCGAGTGCCATCGGGTTGAAGTCATCGGTATATAGTCGACGTTGAGACGTCACTTCGGATGACGCGACGTCGAGTGCGACGTCAGAGAGCCGAGTCGAAGTAGAGTGTGAATGACTGGGATTAATGTTCTTTGATAGGCACGAATTAGCTGTATGAAGATCGTGGATTTAAAAAAACTTTTAGAACTCATAAATCAACAAAAGTTACTTGGGCATTGGGACAAGGCATCTTTGTCCTTTATGTATTGGTTAACTTTATAAGCCTTTCTTAATATAGTCGATTATAAACAGGTCTTGAATGATAGCTCAGATATCACTTTTGGGATATTAATAAGGAAACGTACACAGTCTATCTGGATTGCCGTAAGAATCAGTGCCACACAGTGTTTTAATATTCAAAATTCTGCGCGGCACTGCACTGCGCCTGTCACCCTGAGATATTAGTCGTTGCCTCGTCATGCCCAGTAATTTCGCTGGTAACATCGCCCTTCAGACCGGAACACAGTAATGTTGTCACATTACAGCTTGGCGGATAAATAACTGGCAAAGGTGTGATACTTCCCCAGGCAGGTCCCTGCAAAAGAGGCCTTCCACGACAGAAATATTCATAATAAATAAAATGTTATATTCATAACTTTAGGAACTGAGTGATTAATTATTGACGGCAAGTAACTTCAGAAACAGTTTTATTATATTACTAAAATTAAAAAGCAACTTGAAAATGAGCGTCGGCGATGGCCTTAAGAGTTACTTAAACTTTTAATCTGACTTATAAAAGTCTTTAAGTCGCCCAAATCCGCCGTAATCCTATTTTCTATAGCAATTAGATTGCGTAAAGCCTTTAAATGGATTGTCTAAGCCCTACTAGTGGTTAGTTCATATTGATTTAGCATCGATGTAACAAATACTGTATCACGTGGTTTTGGTAAGACAGAAAGTCTTTTTATAAGATGCGAATATTGTTTGAACTATACAAGTAGAAATCAATTAAGAATCACTCCTCTTTTCTCTGCTCCACCATTATACCCTGATCATTGTCTCATCATCATCATCACCTCAGTCTTAGGAAGTCCACAGCTGAATATAGCCCTCCATTACGGGTGATCATTTTCCTGCCCTTATCCCACATTAGGTAGGGTGCAGCAAGTCATCTTCCGCCACTCTAGTCTATCAACCTTCATCTCCGCACTCACTGTTTCAAACAATGTCGTGTTCGTGATCCAAATCGGACCAGCAGCTTAGGCGTTGTTTAAAAATCATAACACTTCTTTTCATATAAGCCGTAGTGGGGTATTATAAATAACAAAATACGAATATTATAAATTAATGTTTGTAGAACTAAAATTAGGATTATTTTAATGCCACTTTAAGTCCTTAAATATTAACTTATAATCCAAAGCAAAGGCTTAATGACTATAAATTAGAAATTCAATAAGTTTATTTTAAATGGTTTCTAAAGCTCTACGAGGCAGGTCATTAGGGCAATGACTCCACATGTTGAGATCATCATTGAGTCAATATTGTGAGGCATCTCCTCTCATATGAACTCCTCTTAATCGGCACGTAATTGATCTTGGGCACCTCATGTGAGTAACTTCCACATCTATGTGCGTATCTTGTTTACTATTGTGTTTGTACTTAATTGCATTCCAATTAGAAGCGTGTACGTTTTAAAAATTAAATTTGTAAAGAGATAACTGCACGCACGTTAGATTCTTTACCTACTCATTAGCTTCATTGACTTTCAAATTGTAATATTGAGAGCAGTTTGAAATTATGACTTTAGAAAATGCATTAAAAAGATTAAACTTTTTAGAAATTATGAAAAGCTTAAAGCTTTCTTGAAAAAAAAAGAAATTTTGCGATGTGGCGCAGTCGGCAGCATAGAACTCGTATTAAAATGATTGTTTTAAGTTATCATTTTAAGGCATAATTATATTATATTACATAAAGTCCGACTGCTGTGCCTATAATATGCTTAAACACCTACTTTTTTAAAAAAGTTATAAAAAGATTTTTATTAGGTATATTGAATTAGTCTACAATGGTTACGTGGAATAATTTTATATTATCTTTTAAAATCGGATTAAAAATTTTGAATATTATAATAAACCCTATACAAAAAAGGCTTATTTTCAATATTAAATCCAGAGAGCAGCCAAGGGATCTCAGGTAATAAAAATATTAAAGACTATTTTCTATGAATCCCTATAATAAAATGGTATTTCAAAGCTATGTCAATTAATGTAATCCAAAAATATAATTACGTTATGCCAAAATATGTTCTTAATTGTAAAATTGCCTAAGCCCATAACAGATACAACGATAGTAATAATTAATTAATTAGCATGAGCATCCACTTTAAAACAAATTTCACTATGGTGCCAACTCAAGGAATCGGGAATAACATGATATATCAGCTTTTTCATAGATGTTCCTACAATATATACCTTTAACAAAATGTATTTTGCTTCTGACAAAAAAGGAAGTTGGACCTTATGAGCCTTTGAAAACGGCGTTTTATCTGACAACGTGCGCACTTACGGCGCGGCGCCTCAGAGTAAGGATACAAACGATTCAACGTCATTGCCTGGAGTCTATAATTTTTACATGACTCTTAGGGCGCGGTGCTAACAAATTCGCCCTCTTGCTCACACGTACGTGGGTACGTGTGGATGAATGTGTGGAAAATGTGGATTTTTGAAAATATAAAAAATACTACATGTTATTACGTAAATTAAAGACAACTAGGATCTAGAAAATAACAAAGGATACAGTAAAAATTCAATTTTTCTTTGTGCCGGTTTTAATATATGAAAATTCGTTTAAACTAGCGAATAAATGTGGCTACAATAAGGCTAGGTTCTCACACAGATTACCCCTTCGATGTTATGTTATGTTATAAAAATTGATGAAAGCCAGGTGTTTTTGCTTGAATCGTCTGTGTCACGAGTATTATCAAGTGGAAGATATCTCGACCGCAGCACGTCGTAGACTCACTTAAAGGTGGACGTGATTGGACGAGCACTCGCACTCACGGATACAACTTGATTTTGTTCAGTTTTCCAATATATTTCTGAAAAGGTGAGTATTTTGAGCCGTGTATTTGTGACTGTCGACTTAGCAGTACGCTGCGATTTCGCCAAGTACACATAACGACAATATAATCTAAATAATGTGTCTAAAAGTATGTTTCTTAACCATGATAATATATTACGACTAATGTTTGAGGGTTTGTTTTCAGGGCCACAGTCCTGAAACGTCACGTACCGGAGAGCCACGATTTAGATCGGCAAAAGTCGACAACATAAACAAATTATATATCGAATTGACGCAAAATTTGCATGTAATAGGTTTCACATTAAAAGTCGTAGTTTAATGTCGCAATATGTTACTGACCTCATAGTGACACCTTAACTAGTTTAATTATCACAAGATATTAACTCTATTATAAATAAAAATTGAGTGATATTAAATGAATGAATAAGCACATTTATTTGGACAACACTGCACAAAAGACAAAAATCAAAATAAAAAACACAAACAGAAATGACAATTACATTAGAAACAAAGAATTAATAAAAAATGTATATGTGAAGTTCATTATAGTCGCATCGTGCAGTGTCGCCCAAATAGGTGTTGCAGCTCAGCATGTATTGCAGACAAGTCGCGACTTTGTTCGTGTTGGAATTTCAAGAATTCGTTTCTTACCTACACCTAGTCTCCTTTAAAAAAAAATTGTCTATCTATCTGTTTCCATTTGTATCACTTACCATTTCATTTGTAATATTAAGATTCAGGCAAAACCATACGTAATGTTCGCGCAATTTCACGGTATTATTTAGACGTTAAACTTAGTATTCCGATCAGTGGAACAGTACTCACGTGCCTACGTGATGGATTTACAAACAACGTGATTGGGTGTGTACATCGAGTAATGGTCCCATTGAGTGCTAATGATGGTGATTTTGCATAGAAACACATGTCACCATTGCGGTCAAGAGACAGCGTAAAAGGCCGGATGATAACGGACTTGCAATCATCATCATCATTTTCATCAGCCCATGATAGTCCACTGCAGGACATACGCCTCTCCTATGGTATGCCACTCAACTCGATCCTGTATTTTCCTTCTCCAACCACTCCTAGCGACTTTGCAATAAAACTGCACATTTATACTGCTGTCAAAATTATTTGTTGGTGTTACATAATTTTATGTATTAAAGTACAGAATATGTTGTTTGACAGCCATAATTATTGTGCTATTTACACCTGTTGCGCTGTTCTCGCATTGTAATCGCAAAGTGCGTAATAACTCCAAGAGGTTTCCGTGTAGTATCACAGATCAAGATCAGGCAGGTAATAATTGATTATATTTATTATGCTTGTAAGTATAAAACAATCAGTTAATCACAAAAAACCTTGTTTTGACGAATTTTGCAGATTTACTAAAATTTATCAATCGAACGATGCGGATATAATTAAGCAAATCATTGGATTGAATAATCAAAGAATCCCACTGTCAGTTTAATCGCACTGAAACTTGGCATCGGAGGGGAAGCCTTATCATAAGTCAAGTGGTTTAATAGTTTGAATGTGTGCCCTTCTGTGTGAACGGGACCGATCGGATCCACTGTTTACAGCTAGTTTATAAAGCGACTAGGAAATCCGATTTAGTGGGAATATTCAATTGTATTTTGCATCGAAGTTTTGATTCGATGGCTGCATGCAGCGACTACAAGTTATGTCGGGTTGTTTTCTACCTTTTTCTACTAATATTGTTAAAGCGAAAGTTTTA